>CM030007.1:86997163-88247163 GCA_017639485.1 Pluvialis apricaria
ATTTTGTGATAGGAATAATTAATAAGGTTTTATGTACACATATATAAAAAAATAAAGTTAATGTCTTGATTAACCGCTTCAAGACCGTTCTAGGCAGCAGCATGTTTGCCGGCTTGGCTATGGATACATCAAAACATTCTGGGGCTATACGTACAGTAAACTAATCAGAATTTCATATCATTTTACATATATATATCTATGGGATTTATTATCAAGAATACCTGAAAAACAGGATAGCATCTAAACAAATCCATTGCACTTTGAGCTAGAGGCTTGTATGACCATTAAGATCTATGACAGCGCAAAGGCTTCAAGAGACAACACAAACACTGCTGTTCACACTGGTACTCCCAGCTATCGCTGGTTTCTTTTGGGTTTGCATTGTGAGTTTATTTAGCCAGGAATGCTTCTTTCAGCAGCGGCATCTGCAGCATATTGAATATTGGAGCATACTGCCATCCATTCTGCTTTCATCCAGTTGAATTGCTGGAGTGACTGAGATGCAAAGAAGTCCCAGGACTTGCCCAAGGCCACACAATGAGTCAGTGGCCCAGCTGTTTTAAAAAAAAAGAGAATAGTTTTCCTCTCTCTTTGCTTTAACAACTTTATTGCAAGGCATCCTTTATACACATTAGACTACTACTTTTTTTCAGAAGGGATGGGTGTTCATGGATACCACTTATGCTTCCACTCACAGGCTTGATCATCATCTTTCCTGATGGAAAAAAGTCCTCCTTAGGAGTTACTAGTGATTTTTTTTCTCCTTGTTCTATGAAGTCAGTGGACAGAATAAGCTAAATAAATGAGTTTTCTTTGGCACAAACAAAAATACCCAAATTGCTGTCAGCATTGTGTATTATACAGCCCCATCTTCTCTCTCACTTTGCAGACCTGGTGTTACTCTTTTCAGAAGCCTTTTTTCTCCAAGACCTGACAGTTTTTCAGATCAACCTATGTGGTGGTTTCATTGAATGATTGCATGACATCTACTCATGCCCTGTAACTACCCAGCCACTTAATTCTAAAACGTTTTGCCTCTGATTTTGCTTGATTTCTTGTGTGATTTTTAGTTGTTGTTGATGATGATGATGTCTAAGTGGAAACCAGAATGTTGTTCCATTCATGTGTCTTGTGTCTTCGTCTTTCAAATTCAGGTTTTTTTAATGAGGCTGAAATTCCACAGAGGTGGTACATTCATACCAATGGATGGCAGTGTGTGCATCCTTGGAAATATAGCAGCAGCAGTACAAAACATCATGTGCTGACATGCCAAAATTCTCAGATTTAACTTGATAACCTGATAATGCCTCAAGAGGCCTGAGGGTACCCACAAACACCATAGCTGCAAATGTGCTTTTTCCCCCAAAGCTCAATGACTTCTTTGGACACGGGGTTATTTTTTCATATTTCTGGAGTAGATTTTGACAAATTTCATCAAACATCATCAGGAGTTGAGTTCAGCTGCAGTATATATGTGAGCTTGTGGTCTGACCCATCCTGGGTGGCTCCTTCACAGGACCAGCCCTGCTCACCGTTGTCTTCACTCAGTGGCAAGGTCATCTTTGCTGTGTCCTTGGTTGTGTCCTCAGCGACTTACTCCCAAAGACAGGAAGAAACAGGTGAAAATTAAATAGGAATTTTCACTTGAAAGAATCCAGTGAAGAGTTATTAAGTTATTCTGAGCTGCTTGGTCATTGCTATTTTGGGTTACGAGTGAACCTTCTACTTGTTAACACTAGTAGTGCTGCTTGCCACACAAGCTGGCAGAAATGGGCTCACACAATATGCTTTATCTCACATGATGTCCCACGTTTCTAGTCTCTCACTGGCTTCCATGGGAATATATGAATAAATCCAAATAATTTTTTTTTTCACTCCTTTTTACTCCCACTCTGTTCACCAGATGTGCAAACTTATCCTGGGCTTGGGTTGCCAGCCAGGTTTCCTTTTTTGTTTTATTGACTTACCCTCAGTAATGTGGGTTCTCTCAGGGCCAGATCCTGGGTTCACTTAGAGCCCTACAGCCCGTGGTCCTCATCAGGTGTTTGCATTCACGTGATGGGTGGGTGTGGAGCTGGGACTATGTCCTTGCCTGGGAGGCTCACTCAGCACAACCACGGTGATGCATGAAGTGGACTAGAACCAGTCACCTTCTCCGGCTGTTGGGAGTACTTGGCATAGCTAGCAAAAATTAGCACAACAGAGATCATATAAATTTTTATTAATCATCATGAGCCTTAAATAAAAGCAGCACTGCTGGCAGCTCTGATTAAGAGCTTTCCATTGATCATAAAAGCCTAACACTAGAATGAATTGTTTAATGTTGAAGGATTGAGATAACAGCCAAATAATTTGATTTATCGCAAAACCAAGACATTAGAAGAAAGAAAATATTTCAAAATAAGAACGCTAGTGTCTCTGTGGCAGACTCTGAGCTAATTTCAGGCAGACCAGGAAAACACCTCCATGGCCAAGTCTGCACCACAGTACAGGGTGGTCACAGCCCCTCAGGGCCTGATGGGTGCCTTGGCCAGCACTGACATGGAGGAAGGAGCTTGAGATGCCGTAGCTTTGCACGATAAGTCCACTCCTCTCCTCTGTGTATGTGTGTGTACGCTGTCACATGCCCCCACTATAATAGATACACGTTTTTATACAAAGCAGGAAAATGAATACAAATATTATTTCTTGTGAGTGGAATTCACCTTGCCTGACCACTTCAGCCATCTGAAAGCTGGGCACTCGGCCTGGTTATTTATATTTAATAGCCTCTGTTGTTACTGGAAGGAGAGAAAGCAGCTCCTTGGTGAATACCTATTTGAGGAGATCTGAGTCACCTTCTGGAGGTGCCTGTTTTTGTTCACTGTCTAGCCAGGGAACCAGGACTCTTAGGTTAGGTTAGATTAGACACCTAGTTTTTAGATTGTTAGATACAGACATTCCTACGTGTGTGCACAGGATGACAGAAAGTGTGAACAAATAACACAATATCTCATCTTTAGACCCTTATGAGCCGCCAGAACTCATTCACAAGAAGTAATCTGCCATTCTGGTGTGTACTGAAGGCTCCCGCAGAGCTTACCATCCCAGGAACAAAATGCGCTTGCAAATCCCATACCATATTCTTGATAATGGGTGAAAAAACAGAGCCTCTCTTCTGATCTCCATCCTGACTACGTTCCTGCTGCTCAGCAACATGGTTTTCTTTCAGGATGGTGGACTCCTTGGAAGGGTTTTGGCCATTCATCATCAGCCCTGTACTCTCTGGGAATAAAGGAATAGGGAGATGGTAGACGAGTCATTTGGAAGAAATGAGATGTAATCCAAACTTCTCTATGCCTACTTAGCTACCAAAATGGCTGCTCTGGCTCTGTTAGCAGCTAAGCATCTGTCAGGCTGCTCTGCTCTAGCCAAAGCTTACTCAGTGGCCAGTCAACTGCAGGCTGGGCAGTGGAGCTCTACCAGGGCTTAAGGCAGCCCTTGCTTATGAACTGTGTGAGCTGTGCAGAAAGAGTTGGGAGAAGCCCAAAGATTAGCTGGCTCCTTCACTTGTGCATCAGAAGACAGTACTTGCCCCCGGGTGGGCAGAAGTTTGCGAAGGAAGTGTGGTGTCTAAATGTATGTGCCAAGCGTGGGGACATATGCGCTGAGCATGAGACACGTTCAGGAAGTGTGTGTCCACCTCATCAGGGACAAAAGTACAGGAACTCTCACTTGCGAGGGGGGTGCGTGGCTTATCTTCTTAACCTTCACTAGCTTACAGTTAAAGTTCTTTTTCATAAATGTGTGTGTATGTCTGTCTGCTTGTGAGCATATGTCTTAAAAACGAGTGCATATGCTACTGAAGTCTGCCACCCAAATCCTCCTCCCGGTCTCCCACCTGGTTTATTCAGGGCTCATCCTGCTTTTGTTCCCACTTTAATGATTGCACTCCTTTTGCTTTCTCCATATGCATGAGCATGTATAGATGCCAGATAGCATCAAAGATCCCCACAATAATTTCCTCCTGGAGATCTGCCAGCAAAAAATAGGGCGGACAACAGCTCTGTCCGTACAGCATTGCAGTGGAATTAATATGTTTCTTTGTTTTTAAGGGGGGGCTGTGGTGTAAATCAGCCTGGCTCCCAAACTCCTCCGCAGGAGGAAGAACATTCCTGGGTTTCACAATTCCCTTGCTGGTTGTTGAGCATCAGAGTTGAAGCTTTTTCTTTGAGTCACAATTTTCAAGCACTGACCCTTTAAACTTCCTGGCATCGAATCACTCTAATGTCTTTGTGCTCCTTATTGCCCAGTAGATATTGACTCTTACAGCACCACAATGGTTATGGGTCTTTAAACATTTTGGCAGGGCTTAGTCACAGGCAAATAAGGGTAAGGGAAATTCCTGTTTAGTGTTAGTACCCTTGGTTTAGTGGCTGTGCCTCCTCAGGGCGGCTCACCATGGATGAATTTGCATTTGTCAATAAGTGAATATTAAAGCATAAAGGGAGTGTTCTTTCCCCTTTGTTGTTGTTTATTTGTCTGTCTTGAAGTCTATTCTGAATTCTAATGTGATATGCCCATGTGACTAGGAACATTTCAAGCACTGTCTGCTTGCTGTGATCCCAATAAACAGCGGATGCCACTAATGGAGTCCCTAGCACGTTTTTGGAAGAGGAATATAGATGGCATATGGCACAGAAGAATAATTTCATAGTAATAAGCAAAAGCCAGTTATTAGCAAGACACTGCTTTGTAGCTAATGGTGTTATAGATAATGAGGGTGGTGAAGGAGAACCTGTTCCGAGTGCTGTGAAATAGCCTATTTCTCCCCTCAGCAGAAACAATACCATTCCTAAAATGCTCTCGATCCTTTGATAGACTTTGGGGGAAGCTGTCACAGTGCTGAAAGGCGAGCTGCAACATGGCTTTGGGACTGGGCTGTGCTGCAGCTGGTGGGAGACCTTGCTGGCACCTCTGCCATGAAGTTAGGCCAACCTGAGCAGCAGTACAGAAAAGCCTGCAAGTGGCACGGCCGTGCAGCCATTGCCGCTGTGCTGCCATCTCCATGCGTTCATGAACAGCAAATGTTTGGGCTTCTGTGCACAGCAGTGGTAGCCTGTCAGAAGTGAGAGGCTGAATTATTTTCAGGTTGTTTTGGGAGACGGTTGTTGGTTTAGTAAAAAGGCAGTATCTATCTGAAGGGGTTTTTTATAGCTGTTGAAAAAAGATCAGCAATGATACGAGTGTTCATGGTTTATTCTTCTCCACAGGCAACTTTGCCAGTGTATCACACTTCTGGCTTGCAAATGGGTCTCCAGTTCTACGCAGCCCCTGAAGGAAACCCCACCTGGAGTACTGCATCCAGCTCTGGAGCCCCCAACATAAGAAGGACATGGACCTGTTGGAGCGGGTCCAGAGGATGGCCACAAGGATGATCTGAGGGCTAGAGCACCTCTCCTATGAGGACAGGCTGAGAGAGTTGGGGCTGTTAAGCCTGGAGAAGAGAAGGCTCTGGGGTGACCTTATTGCGACCTTTCAGTACCTAAAGGGGGCCTACAGGAGAGCTGGGGAAGGACTTTTTACAAGGGCATGTAGTGATAGGACGAGGGGGGATGGCTTTAAACTGGAAGAGGGCAGGTTTAGATTAAACATTAGGAAGAAATTTTTCACTTTAAGGGTGGTAAGGCACTGCCACAGGTTGCCCGGAGAAGTTGTTGAGGCCCCAACGCTGGAGGTGTTCAAGGCCAGGCTGGATGGGGCCTTGGGCAACCTGGTCTAGTGGGAGGTGTCCCTGTCCATGGCAGGGGGGTTGGAACTCGATGATCTTCAAGGTCCCTTCCAACCTAAACCATTCTCTGATTTTATGAAACCCTGCTTATTTTGGCAAAATAGGGAAAAAGAAATAAAGAAATAGAGAGAGAAATAAAGGAAGGGAGAAAAAGAAAGAAGAAAAAAAGGAAGGAAATGAGGAGAGAAAGAAAGAAAGAAAGAAAGAAAGAAAGAAAGAAAGAAAGAAAGAAAGAAAGAAAGAAAGAAAGAAAGAAAGAAAGAAAGAAAGAAAGAAAGGAAAGAAGGAAGGAAGGAAGGAAGGAAGGAAGGAAGGAAGGAAGGAAGGAAGGAAGGAAGGAAGGAAGGAAGGAAGGAAGGAAGAAATGAAAAAAAAGAATAACAAAAGAAGGAAAAAGAAGGAAAATGTGGACCAACTAAAACATGCTGAAAAACCCTACTGTTTGTGACCCAGATTTTAGGGAAGGAAAGGACTGGCACTTGAGGATACGCTGAAACTGATTTGTGACCATGCACAATGGCCAAACTTCTCAAAAGTGACTAATGATTTTGGGTTCCCAGTGACTGAAATGAGACAGGCTTGCAGAGAGCTGCCTGCCCAGAGTGCCCCAATGAGCCACAGGCACCCCACGTGAAGCCATGCTCCTCTCTGGAAAGCCTGGGTCCACTGACAGGCTGGGTCGATGGGTCTCCACAGCAGCTGTAGGGTGGTGGTGTCCCTTCTGCCCCTGTCCTCACCAAACCAACCTTGGTCTGGACCCCTGGTGCCTCCGAAACAGCCCGACCCTCGCTGCAGAGTGGGAGTGGGTCCCACTCACACCCACCCAGCCCAGCGGTTGCCCCCTCAGCAGGAGCTGCGGCGGCCCCCCGGCCTCCCCCTGCACCCCCGTCAGAAGTTAGGGATTGTTTTTTTGTTTAAAAATAAAGCCAGCAGCAGGTTCCTATGGCAGCCATCCTACCCCCCAGGCCCCCCATCTCACCAGTTGCCATGCAAGGGGTCCTGCGGGGCCAGCCTCCCCATGCCCCCTGGCCACTGATGTCTCCCCACACCCAGCTAAGGGTGGCGCCTCCCCCAGATTACCGAGGGCCACATGAAATTATTATTGATAACAACAGGAGCGACAGCAGTGCCAGCGTCCCCTGCCCCACGCATGCAGGCCTGGTGCCCACACGGGGCTGTGGGCCCCGGTGCAGTGGCAGCCACCCTCGGTGGCCATGGGAGCTGCCCTGTCGCCCGCCCCAAAGGGCTTCTCTCCCCACGCCCCTACATAGGTACGGTTCCCCCACAGGCTGAAATACAGCTGCCTCTGGAGCAGCTGTCCTGCAGCTGCTGTCACCCAGGAGTTTCTGCAAAAAGTTGTTTCCAGCGGCACTTGCCAGGGGTAGGGAGCCACAGCAGGGTGCCCGCGCACCCAGCCTGCGCCACCTTCCTTGCTTCAACCCACACTCAGCTGGAAAGCTGAAATGTCGCTGATCAGGGCTCACAGGGCGGGGGTTGGGGGGGGGTTGGGGGAAGTGGTGGAGAATTTCTTTCCCCCTCTCTCCAGAAAACGCGGGCCAGCCAGTGAACATGAGCCAACGCAGCTCAGCAAAGCCCACCCCCTGGCCACCCGCCATCTTCCCCTGATGGATGAGCTGCAACACACTCAAAAGGTGAGAAGGCCCAGCCACAGCCGTACCTCCAAACCTCAGCAAAAGGGGTGGTAAAAAAAAGCTGTGAAATAGGCTTTTTTTTTTTTTTAATCCATTCTGGTTTTATTTTTTGTTCTTGCTTTTGGGCTCCGGGCCCCTGTGCAGCGTGCCCGAGCGGGTCGGGGCTGCGAGGACGGTGCTGTGGCAGGGCTGGGCAGAGCCCTGAGCCTCCCAGGCTGGGAAGGAGGGTGGGCGCCAGGCTGAAGGCTTCAAACCAACGCTGTTGCGTTTTCCTAGGGCGACGTCAGGCCACCTTTTCTGCTTGAATTGTAGTAAAAATAAATACAGCTAGAATGCGTGGGCACGGTTTGGAAAAGGATTAAGGGGACGTTTTAACATTGGTCTCGCTGAAGTGGAAACAATTTCTGATAGCCAGCTGGAAGCTGGCAGAGGCACTAGGCTGCAGTTGAGAGTTCGTGCAGCTGGGGTTTCATAACACGAAATTGCTAGTCTTTCATTTATTACTTGAGTCAGATCCTAAAATCTTATTTATATGATTAGTCCCTCTGGGCCATATCCTTATTTCTCTTACACCAGACTGACTCAGAGGAGGGGACGTCTGTGAGGCAAAGCCTCCTCATTAAAAGGTCCCTCTAGAACGGAAAAATAAAATCCAGCCACGGTAATGTCCTCTAGCCTGCAGCTAGGAGGCATGGACCAACACCGAAATAGGCTACACACCAAGCAGCTCTCTTCAGCAGAACTAGCACAGCCCTCCAGAGCCCTCCACTAGCTCCTTCTTCAGATGAGGGTTCAGTTCAAGTACCTGGTACTAATCAACCCAGACTATTAATTTTTTTGGTCCAATTTACCTCAAAAACCTGCTGCCTCCTCCACACTGAGCAACAGAGCAGTCATTACTAGGGAAGCATTCAGTGCAGAGATGTTGGGCTCAGTAGCCTGGCTACTTCATTTGAACCCACAGCCAGATGCCCAGGACATCATGGGGTTCCTGCTGGTTTGCTGCCTGACTACTCATTTAGAGTGAGCTAGCCCTGAACTTTCTGGGTCAGAACTCGGGTAACACGCTGTGAGGACTAGACTGTAATGGGTCTGACCCTGCTGCACAGTCCCCCAGTGCTACCCCAGCAAGCCTGGCACCTTACACCTCCCCTCACACCACATCCACATCTCTACTCCTCACATCCCTTTGGAGCCAGGCTACAAAGCCACTGTTCTGGAGGGCTGCAACACAACTTTCTCACTGATTTGTGCACTTTGAACTGCCCCCCACCTCCCCAGCAATGCCGGTAACAATGATGATAACAGGTTGGTGTGTTGCATAGTGTGGATTCAGACATTTTGCTGCAGATAGAGCCGACCTGGAGCAGTGTGGGCAGAAGATGCTACATCATGCTTGACCTGGAGGCCAGGGGCTGCTGGCAGGGCAGATGCCTTTAGCAGAGCAGTATCACCCTCATTATGGATTTCGAGAGAGGATATACCAGGTGGGATCCTGGTCACGGGAGACCCCTCCAAGAGCAGAATGGCAGGCAGAGGGTAGGGAAGCACATCTACTCTGAGTGTTAGCGTGGTACAGAGATGTCTGAGGTCATGGAGACCTGAGCTAGTCCATCCACATGGTAAAGCTCGGGTTTGCCAGCTCAGACCAACGTGCTGCCCAGGCAGCTGAGCCTGCTAGGCAGGATTTATTAACACAGGGGTGGTGGGAAGGCAATTCCTCCAAGCTTGATTCTGGAGCTGAGTGAGTCCAGCATGAGTGCCCCTGGATGTGCCCCTCCTGCATATCTAATCCTGGGCCTATCTATCCCCCACACGGACAGCTGGGGGCTCCTTGCACCTTGTGGAGTAGACTCTGCCACATTTTGACTCCCGAGCCTGCACCTTTATCAGCAGCCTCCTGCAATAACAGTTGTGGAATGAAAAGGCAGGAGGATGAAGATGAAGAGGAAGGAAGTGGCTGAGGTCTCTGACACACAACATGAACTTGAATGAAGGAAGCCTGCTTTCTGGACCGTGCTCATGGTGTATAAATATCCCCCAAAAAATCAGAGAGATGGGGAAAAGACTCTGGAGCAACAGCCTGCACAATCAAGGCTGCAGGGGCATTCACAGTGCAGTTATTCAGGGATGTGAGAGGCTCCAGGATCCAGGGCAGAAATTCCCTAGCAGAAACGTTATGCTGGGGGGAATCCACCAATTACTCCTGTTAGCACCTGCAAGCATACTTTTTAACAAAGCCGCATTCTCTCGCTCTGTGGAAACCCACAGCACATCCCGCCGGGCTAATTAAATAGCAACCCTTTCCTTACAAATAAGGGCGCTGCAGTGGGTGTGCGTGAGCTCAGCCCCTGTGCACAAAGGGCGACCGTTCCCAGGTCGGACTCCAACAGGGAAATAAAAACTTCCAGCAACAGGGATCTGCTCTGCCCTGATGCCACAGCTCAGCTCACTCAGCAAAGCAAGCCCTCCTCTGCCTCCCACCCAGCTGGAGCAGCTGCGTGGCGCGCTGCCCCCACCGAGCCTGCATCCGCCTGCCCAGCTTCATGGGAGCAGGCGAGCTCCGCCAGCTTCTTGGCTTGGCTTCCCAGGCCCTGCCTAATTGACAGCCAAGGTGTGTGTGACGCCATGTGCTGAGGAGCAGTTATGTTTGTCAACCTGGAGGGCTTTGGGCAAGTCCTATAAAACACAGGCAAAGTACGTCCAGCGCAGCGTGGTTTGCTGTGCAGCGCAGTGATGTCGTCTGCACCTGGACACCTCTGGGACCTGTTACCGTTGCCGAGGGTGGGATAAAAAGTACTTTGTTTCTTGACTGCATTTTTGAAAACTGAGAATACTGCTCAGGGATTTCTGAAGCTTGAGTTGATTAGCAGTTAATGATGTGTGTCCTGAAGAAAAAGTAAGATTAAATATGGTGCTCATATTGAGCAGGGCATTTTAAGCTTGAGATTTACAGCTATTTTGTTGGTATTTCATGAAGTGTTTAGATCTGCTCAACTCTTGGTTACACAGCCGCTCAGTATTTTGAACACTCATTTTATGCAGATATAACTTAAACAACTGATGATGTATTAAAGCATGTAAGTGTATGTGTTATAACTGCATGTTAACTCTCAGGGAATGCTATTGGAAAACAGACACCCAGTGGGACGGGAGTCACTTCTTTGGCAACCCACAGCTCCATGCTCGAGAGCTGCACACTCATCCCAGGTCCATCCCAGTCCCAGCGCCCACTGCCCTGCAGCATGGGCACTGCACCTTCCAGCCTGGGAAATGTGCTATGGCAAAGCTCATCCTCTTTGCTTGTCGCCTCAACCCTCACCACTCTCTCTTGACTCCTCTCAGCTGGAGCTGTCTTATACTCACTTTTGAAGCACTGCACAACACTGCTTTTTCCCACCTGGTGTATTTCTAAGTTATGTTGCCCACTGTGGCCTCCACCCTGCAGGTACATGCCAGCTCAGCTGCCTGGGTGTCACCCCCACACCCTTTTAGTCCACAGCCCTTAGGATGTCGTGCAGCTTTCCTGCGGGATACTACCATGCTCTTACTACTTACCTGTTTTTGTGCCTTCCTTCCTGAAGATCTGCTTCTGTCAAGTTTCCTCCAGGGAATCCCATCCATACATATACTGATTTAAAAGAAAGGCAACGAAGAAGGAGGTGGCGTTGCCTAATCTCTTAGGAGAGAAACAAGTCATGCCTTCTCTCCCTTTCTAGGGGTTTGTCTCCATAGCAAGATGAAGGTGTGCTTATAAAGATGTACAAGAGCATCAAAGATGCAGTGGAACAGGCTTCAGGCCTCGCTGACAAATCTCAGGAGGGCAACTGGGTTGCTGAGCCGTTCTGATTCCCGTACACCATCCTTTCACTCCTCTTGTTACCTGGGCTAAGTAGATTCAATGAGGCGTAGAAATGCCCAGCCATGCTACATTCATAACTTCATTTTGCCGTGGAGACATACTGCAAGATCAACACCTAACACATCATGCTTAGCAAATGGTGACAATACAGTGCATAAAATGAGGGCGCTCATTTTTTTTTCCGTCACTTGGGGAAATATCCCTCCCACAGTACCACTTGCACAAAAGAGTAATTATTTGCCAACATATGAAATGTAGCCAAACAGGATAAGCTGGACAAAAGCTTCAGGTCTTACATGGCTATTAAGAGTTTCCAAGTAATTGAAATCTGGACTGACAAATGCACACAGCCACATTTGGGTAGGTATATTGTTAAAAGCAACCCTTCTACCCTAGGGAAACCCTAGGGAAATAATTTATAGTGCGAGCCTGTGGTGTACTTTACAATATATAAAATGTATATCTCAGGGTAAAAAAAAAAGGCTAAAGCTAGAACTGGCTGAAAGAAACGAAGCAACACATCTCTCAAAAGTTCTGAATCTGCATGTACAAAGTTGTTAGTCTTTAATACATATGAATTGATTAAACTTGTAGGTCCAGTTTGCTACACACAGAGACACACAAAGCAGAGTAACTACCATCGCTCAGAAGATGCTCTGTGTTATTACTGTCATTGCCGCTATGCAGCTTACTTGGATTTTGGTACCAGGATAGCTGTGAAAACCTTCCGACATTCTCTCCTCCTCTCTCACTTTCCAAACACGAAGCTGAATTTCTATCTTGCAAGAGACACTATAGCTCACATTATAAATTGGCTCTGTTCCCTGGCCTGACTGAGCCCACTCTGTGTGGCCAGGGGGATTAGCAGAAGTCAGCTTAAGTGATTTTTTTGAGGGGAAACAGGATGCATTGTATGTATGTGAGCCTTCCGAGGCAGCTTAGCAGAAGCATAGCAGCGCTGCCGACAGGGATAATAGCACTGCTAATAGGTATGGCACATCTTCCAAATGCATTCAAAGTACTGATGGCTGCATTTCTTTTTTTTTTTTCTTTTTTCAAGAGACACCAATGAAAACCTATAAAATAATACTTTATTTTCACTAACATCCTCTTGAAAGAAATGTGACATAGTGTAGAGCTGTCTGCTAATTTGGGAGAGAAAGGGTTTTTTAATGTATTGTAAAACAATCATTTGAATTGAGTTTTAGCATTGGGTTTCTATAAAAGTCTAAAGGTCATGTTCCTACTTACTGTAGGACTATATCTGGTGTATATCCAGGTTCACAAAAAGCTAAAGAATAAAAATTCTTTCTTTGGCAGCTGGAACAAAGTGTCTTAAGCAAAATCATGTGTTTGCATCTACATCCAGACATGGATCTTACTAGTACAGGTCTGGAAATTTCTGCTACAATCAGGCATACATTGCAAGTCCTGTATTTTAAACAGAGCATTGGACTTAATTTGGATTGCTTTGTCCATACAGAAAAAATTATAGATATTCACAAACATGACCCTTGGATCATTCTGACAACAAAGTTTGAAACTAGAAGAATAAACTCACATGGCTAATTTGATCTGGCTTTCTAGGAGCCTCCTTCTTTAGACAGACCTTTCTATTTGTAGAGCTGGGGATGGGACACTTCTTTAAACACCAAACAATTGTACGTGTCTGAGCTTGAAAAGCATTTTGAAAGCAGAAGAAAGTAGAATTGCTTCAAATGCTATCACAAAATCCCTTCCTTTTGGATTAAAAAATGGGGCATGACTTACTACTGATTTCCTGTGAACATGTTTATTGGCTGAGAGTTTTACCCAATATTATGGTGGAATATCAAAATTGTGGGTTCTTCTACCTGACGACTCTTCGTGTTGCACAAATTTCATGGGTCATATGGTAAGATTTTTTTTTTTCCTGATTGGATGAATAAAACATCTTATATACGAAAGAAACAAACACCACTAGTGAATGAGGTGCTTCTGGCAAAAACACTTGGAGGAATACTCATTCATTCTTAAAATTCATGCCACTTTCCCACACAAGGGTTGTCACATACTTGGCAGTGGTCCAAATAGCATAAAACATAATCTAGGAATAAAAGCAACTGAATACAAGTCTCTTAGCTGCAAAACATCTACAGATCAGATTCTGAAAAAATACATTTTCAGTCATTTCTATTAACAGTGTTTGCTGTAAAACAAAACCTACTTACACAGATGGCTGTGTGTTAGTCCTTCTGGGATTTTACTTTATTTTTTTTAACCCTTAACTCTGGCATTTTATCTTCTTTTGTGGGTTTGAGTCAGACCGTCAGTGTTATTTTCATAGAGCTGTTTGTGTTCTAATTAAGCAATAAGGAGCAGAACCCGTCCTGGGGATTAGGAGTGACTTGGAGTGTTGACGCAAAGCTGAGAGCCATTAGCGACACCTGGCCATTAATTCCCCAGGAGATGCTAGTGCCAAACTCATCAGGGCTGTTTCTAACAATCCTTGCTGCTTTTTTAATGGGGAAAAAAACATATTTTTTTTAGTTTTGGAAAGTACCGGAGGTTAGGCAAGATTACTACAGTTTACCATTGAGGAGATGACAAGAATAAAGGGAATATGGGTGACTACAATGGTGTCTATAGGAAAATATTTTATTATTTGTCAGCCCCCACACGCATTCCCGCAGCAAGTAGACATTCAAAATGCAAATCTGAGAGAAGATGTGGGAGATATTTTCAGAGCTACCAACTTCCAATAAACCAAATTTAATTAGGTGAACCAAGCTGGCTTTCAAATGGCACAATGCTTGCTGTTTATCAGTTTTTAAACCACTCCCATTACTGTTGCTTGATAGCCATATAGAATAACAATATGAAAAACTTATCCAATTGACATATTTATGCTTTACTTGTCCGAGAGGGAATGGTGGGTATACCCATCTAAGCACTTTTGCATTCCTGCTGGAAATACATTAACCATTCCCAATGCTTCCCCCTCTCTCCTCCATGCTATTACGGCACCTTCATCTGAGACTGCCTTGCATCACTTCTGGGAGAACACTTTCACTAAATTCTTACAGGATATTAATGGACATTCATGTATAGTATTGCCATATGAATGTTTCAATGACCTAGATAAATGTGCATAATTTCCTTTGTGTGTAATGGGCATGAGTGTTTAATTATGACAAGTTGTGACTTTTGTAGTTTATCTCAGACCCCCAGGGAGCCCTTGAAAATGAAATTTCCTATTTCTTGGTATGCAGCGAGTGCGATTTTACAATAACCCTCTACTAGGATATCATAATCCATGCTGCTTCCTCCCTTTTCCTCCACTTAGTGTATACAGAGGAGTACAAACCCTGAAACTGGAGTTTGTGTGAGATGGTGGGTTTGTACAGAAAGCAGAAGGTTACAAATGAAAAGAAAGATTTAATGGGAAATAGGCTGCAAGAAGGCAATCAGGATGATTTTTTTACAAGTCACTTAAATTACTGACCACACATTAATTCTGAGGTTAACTCCGTTGGTTAAACTAATCACTATTAATCAATGAAGCTGTTAATCAAATTGCTGAGAGCACAGGACCGAGGAAATTGGACAGTAAGATAATCTCTTGGGCTGATCAAAGATGCAGAAAAGTTTGCGTTCCCCCCCAGAAAAACGAGCAATGAGCTAACCGTTTTGCATGCTGTGTGCAAATGATGTCTGTTCACAACAGCATTAAACCCTCCTATGCCTTAGATTTTTTGGAGGTCTTTTCACTCTTCTCCTGCCTTTCTGCCAACCGCATGCTTTTGCCCCACACTTGCACCCTCTCTCTCTCACATGCACACGTGCAAGCGAGGATGGAAAAGGCTCACAATGGAGAGGTTTCAAGTGGAGGATTGATGGCTGGTGATTGTGAAGCCAAATCACTCCCTATACTTGCTTTGCACTACACGATTTCCTGCTGTTGTTTCTAGTTACAGCAGATAATAAAAACTGTTACAAAACCCTCTTAACAAGAAAACAAAACACAGATGGCATGTTGAATGTAAAGCATCTAGTGATGGCAATCGACTCTGGCCTCAACAGCTATTTTGTTCCATCGCGGTTTTCTTGAGAAAGTGGGAAGGGGACAGCAGGAAATGCTGCGCGAGTTGCTGGAGTGAACTTTGCCAGCTACCAAGAAACTAACCCTGTGCTGGGAAGTAACTGGGTTTGCGGGGCAATCGTGGCTTTCAGGAATGCTTCGGGCTAATGCGTAGTGTTATTATCCTCTTATCTCTTGAGGTCTTGGCTGGGAGAGCCATCTCTATGATGTTCATTCCTCAGATTGATAGCCAACTATTTGAGGACCTGCATGGATACTTCTAAAAGAAGGAAAATGTGGTTATTATTTGTGCTATAAATTCTGAAAATGGAATAATAGTCAAGGCTTAAAGAGCAGATGATGCCTTACAGAAAACTTTAAAAACATCCCATTGAGAAATATTTATGTCTTGCATCATATTTTAAGTCTTTCTCCTCCTTTGTTCTTTGGTAATACAGATAGCGAACCAAATCTGGAAATCAATTACACAGCGTATGTTTGGCATAACTTCACTGACCCCTTTTGTGTTCGTTAGCCTGTCTTTACAGCCCAGCGCCACAGAGATCAGCCGGGTTCAGTTTCAATGCAAAGGTCCCCGCAATGAATGCATTCATCTATTCCCGGGGGCCAGCCTCGGAGAGTGCTACCTGCTGGGGGAATATTACCCATTTGTTTGTGAGAACACGAAAACAGATAATGACAGATAACAAAACGACTATGCCCTCGTCCTTGTTGGCAAGTGAAAAGCAATGGAGCGTATCTCAGGGAAGATTTACGCCAAGATGCTTTGGTCTTATTCCCTGGTGTGAGCTGATGCAGGCTGCGCGGGCTGCTGCGATTTATGCTGACTGCTGAGGCCTCCTTTTCCAGTGGACATGAATTTCACTGAGTAAGAGAGCGGCTTCCACATTTGCTGTGTTGGGTGTCCTCAGGCTTCCAGGGTCTGGACAGAAACAATTTACTGATGATAGGTGTCAGCGTCTGCATTTGGCCACATATTTAGGTGGCTCTTTCTGGCTCTTTTCCCCCATGGGGGCTGCCAGTATTGGCCTCAGGTGGTCCAGAGTCTGCTCAGCAAGAGCAATATGAAGCATAGTGGACTGAAATCCGGGGGACAAACAATAGGCTCGACATCACGTATTTCTTTGTTCCTACTGACAGAGGCTATGCCTCTGTCACCAGATATACCCTGAATGCACTGCCACATCTAAGAGGGGCTTGCCATGCGACAGGGGACAACTTGATGACAAACAGACTGAATACAAGTCACAGGGGTGGCTTTGAAGTGGTTTTGAAGCTGGCATGGATTTTGCTTGACTAGTTTGGGTATGGAAAATTCATGGCAGGTATATGGCAATGTGCTGGGCATAGCAGAAGAGTGAGTGGATTTCATATTTTGCTGAGGACAGCTGACGCTTGACTGGCTTTGTGTGTCTGGAACAGCATCAGCCTAGAGTTCACAGTTATTTTGAAGACGGGGTTGTTAGCTTAATCAGCTACCTTACTCATGGTGGTGTTACTCACTACTTCCCAGTGACTCCAAAATATCTGAGTTCAGTGCAGGTGCTCTGGCCGTGGGGCACGTTTTAGGCCCTGTTGTTTGAGCATCACGTGTAGTATTTGAGAAGCAGAAGGGATCTGACTATGGAAGACACTCGTCACTGTTCTGTTGCACTTGCCTGAAGGTGCCACTTACCAACATTTTCAATGGTAATGGCATTTCTGACAGTCAGTAGCCTCCCGTTTACCAAGAGGCCAAGCAAGGGTGTCATCTGCCAGAGGGAACCTCTGAGGGGCTGCATGGAAGGTCATCGCAGCAGAGGCTGAGCAGTGCGATGAAACCCAACAAGAGCCTGTGACTCCTCTTAACCGTGTCCTGTGTAACCCTGTTTCACTGAAGTAGCTAACCCAGATGGCCAAATGGATTGCGGTTGGGAAAATTTGCTCCTGTCAGTTTGTAGCAGGGCTCGCACCCACCGGCAGCTCTTTGAACCCTGTCCGGGATGTCACAGAAACTGGTAGTTGGCAGCGAAATGGCCTCAGGACGTTCAGTGAGGGCTGTGACACCTGTGTCCAACACAGTTTGTTAGTACCTCCCAGCTTCCCTGCTGAGATAGGGGTCTGTTGCAAGGTGATGCTTGCCCCTGTACGTGCGTGAGGGTGTTGTGCTTTGCTGCTGACCAGTCCCTGGTGTTAAGCTGTGGGAGCAGCTGTCTGAGAGTCCTGCAGTGGCACTGCTGGGGCATAGATGCAAGCTAGGGGCAGCAGATAGCAGCGTGAACAAGGTTTGGTCCATTTGTCCACTCTGGACTGGGGATTTCTGCATGAGATGGCACATCCCACTCAGGGAGCACTACAAGAACACTGATCCCCTGCGCCTGAAGAGGTGGTTGCAGGCTCCTGGGAACACCAAACATCAGGCCAGGCGCTCTCTGTTGCCCCAGTACTGCCCATGGGGTGAGTGTTGTCAGAAAAGCCTCTTCATATTTTTTGGCAGCCAAAACATTTGTGATCCTGGAGTCACAGAAGGAAGTCTGGGTGAGCAACCTGAGCACACAGGGGCTTTAATGGCATATGTGGCCAAGCAGAAAGCGTGGTGAAGGTTTCATCTGCTCTAGGAGTTGGGTTTGGAGGTGGGATGAACACAGCTTAGTTGGTAATAAACTAGGAAAGTGGAGAGGGAGGTTTTGGTCTTTCTTCAGCAAGGCAAGGCTGGGTCAGAAACGGTCACTGGAGAGTCCAGAGCTTGTCCTTGCACTCTCCAGGTGCATGCCTGCCCAGGGCTTTCTCGGGAGCGGTGGAGCCCCATAGGCACTGGTGTGGTGCACAGAGCAGCCTTCCCTGGGACAAGCGGCGAGTCTGCTCTTCTTGTGACTTTGATATAAAGCTTGCCTGTGTTCACATCAGCTATGTGAGGTTGCAAAGGTGGTGAGGTGTATCTGGTGTCAGACCTGCTGCATACTGGTAGAAGGCCTTTACAACACGGGGGTCCAAGGACCTGGCCGTCTGGGCACAGCCCTCACACTCTGTAGCACTGCAGCAGGGCTTCCTCACCAGAGGACAAGGCCAAAGGTCTTTGTGGAGGTTAGCGATGAAGATGGAGGTGCACTTGGCCTCAGGCATGGCTCTCAGGCACAGGTGCAGATGTCTGCAGACTTGTCGCCTTACGCATGTGGAGGACAAGAGTTTGAACCTGAGTCTCTAATACGTCATTGCCTAACCCTTACCCTGCAGATTCCTTTTCTTTACCTCCTCTGTCTGTCATTCTGGATCTTTTCTCTCTGCCACTGGCGCCTCGACTCTGAAAAACATTTCAGACACAGCTTCATTGAAGCTGTATGTGCCGTTTGCATTGCTCTGGTTGGTCTGATTGAAAAGGTGGACGTTGTTGCGGAATTCAGAAACATCATGAGGGAGCATGGACCTTTATTCTTCATGAGGCCAACCAGTGGCTTAAAACCTCACCCGGTCCTCAGGAGGCAGGTACTACTTTCTCCTCCTCCTTGTCTGCTTCTCCAGGCTGCCAAGCACCTGGCCTGTTCCTGGGAATTACCCAGTGCCATTAGATGCATCGCCAGTTCTGCTCTCCTATACACTGATCTCATGGGCCCAGCTCATAAAATTATAGTACTTACATGAAAAATACAAAGGTTGGCATGACGACAGAGCACTACATTTAGTACTGTAGACTAGACATATATATGCATATATATATATATGTAAACAAAAACAGACCTAATGTTTTGTGGCATGTATTTTCAGCAGTCTGCCCACAAAATCAGAGATGGCAGATGGCTGGCTTCTCAGCAGGATAAGAATTAGGAATTTTTGGGTACCTTAGCTGTTCCTTGACACATATTCTGTTCAGTTTAATGCTAATTTTGATAGCTTTTTAAACCTGGGGTATTTATGTTCTTTGATGTGAATGCAGGGTTCAGTCTTGACTTTACTTTTAAAAGCTTTGTGTGTGTGTGTGTGTATGTTTGACGAGGATAGCAGCATAGGCTAAGGAAGAAAATGATAGTGTGTGAACATGCATTACCCTCCCGGCAGGGAAATGACTTGCCCCTGAGGGTCATGTTGGCCTTAGGCATTTAGAGAGTGAGACACCTGGAAATTTCGTGTTAGAGGGCTACAGAGACCAGGAGGGATAACTGGAAGGGGCTGGATGCCTAGACGTGGGCTGGGAAGCAGACAGTTGAGGACTAGCACTAAGCAGACCTGTCTGCTGCAGAGGGGGGTGAAGGACGTGGGGGGACACTCCCATCCCCCATCTTCAGAAGGCTGTGATTGCCTCTGTAAGGAGTTATCAGTCCAAACACTCTGAATATTTCACTGGGGACTACATTTTACTTAATTGAGCGGAAAATAAAAATTACATGGACATGGAGGGTTTATATCAATGCAGAGATGGGGGACGTGCTTCTTAAAAAAAATAAAAGCCAGCAGTCCCATTGCTACATCCAGTACTCAGGATGTAAAATATTGGCATGCATTGCAAATGGCTGGAGCTAGACATGTCAGCGTGACTTTGAAGGTGTGTTTGATTCCCTTATAAAGTATTTAAGCCAATTCTGGCTTGAAGCTAATTCCTTTTCTCTTAATTGCTGCTTGGATAATAGGAAGCCGAAAAATAAGCAAAGAACAAGCACAACAGGTTCTGTGGTATAGAGGCACCATATTTTCCCCCAGAGATGACTGAACTAAGGGTCTGATGGGCTTTGCTGACATGGGAATAGTGGTATTTGGATAGCAAAGCTATAGGACCTATTTAGCAGCAAGACTGTGCACTTCTCCAGAGGATCATGGGATAGTTGAGGTTTGACAGCACCTCTGGAGCTTGTCTAGTCCAGCCCTCTTGTTTAAATGGCTTTTTTGATACTAGGTGTGTATTTCTCACCTTGCAGGGCTTTAAGCTCTAGCAATACACAAGATGAGAGGGAGAAAAAAAGACACCCCCCTCCAATTTGCAAAATACATTAATTTTTCTTTCTTTCTACCAGAAGGATGAGAAGCAGACAGAGCCCATTTTGTAATCTGAAAAACTTATTATGCCCTAAAGATTCCTCTGAGGGTGAAATTCTAGCTGTTCCTTAAAATATTGTAAAGCATACATATTCCTAGTAAACTGTATGCAGCAAATTGTATTCAGTGAATGAAAGAGCAGAGCAGTGCCGCACTGAAGACAGGGGGCAGAACTGTCTCTCTGCTCCAGACTCTTTTATGCAGACACTGCCTCCTTTTTTCAGTTCTTTCCCGGATAATAATGTCCTACTTAAGTGGCTCCTTAAGGTGCTGCTACAGCTATTCTCAAGTAATAACCATGCATTGTACGGTGCCTGTCTGGGAGCTGGCATTAAGGAAGGACCATCTGACCATTGGTGGTGTGGCTCTGCAAGGAGGATGCATTAACATTGCTGGGGGGCTCTGAGTGCTTGAATGCCCGACTGCTGTGATCTTCAACTAAATGTGCTGGCGCTGCATTAAGAGGGCTCTGGATTTTTTACGTTTCATCTACCTTATCTGTTTGAACACAAAATATACCTTTCATCACATCCTCTTGCACTCAGACTGTCGTGATCCATTTTCCACTGTGTGCCTCCAGATGGTTTTCACAGGTTAGATTTCTCCCACTGATTTTTTTTCAATACAAAGATGTCACTGTTTACTGTAGGCACTAAGAGTGCTTAACCGGGATATTATTTTCTGCTGAAAGTTTTACTTTCCTAATCATGGCTGAGTGACTTTCACAGACACATCCTCAGCCACTGAATCGTGGCTTAGAAGCTTGGCAGTTGCCTCCGTCCCTCCGAAATATGCAGTCTACCATGGCTGCTCACGGAGACTTCACGGTCCTCTGGGATGCCTGCAGACCCCAGTCCTCCCCCCGTCTGAAGCATGGTGGCAGGTGAGCGACAACTCTCTTGGCACACAGCTCGAGCTCCTCACTGCACGTTCTCAGTGTCACAGGGCCCACCGATTGCCCACCCAGTCGTGCCACCACATCAAAACCTGCGGGGTTTGGAGATGTGCTGCTGGTGGTGTGGGAAGCTTGGCAGCTCTGCCTCCCTGTAAGAAGGCCCATCAGTTGAAACCCAGCGGGGTGCGTGTCTCAGGACAGGGTATTTTTTCTAGTTGTACCCTCGTGTTCCATTAAGTAGTTACTGAAATGTATGATGCATTCAGCTTTTTTCATATTACACTCCATAATTGTATTAATAAAAGGTATTTACCCTTCATTATTTTCATTCTCCAGAGGATTACCAAAGACAGGATATAATTAATCCAGATGCTCATATGAATCCAGGGTGGTTGTGTGCAACAACCACTGTCTTTACTAAAAGTAATTGCACACATTCACCACAGTCCAACCTCTGTGGCATTTTAAGAGGAGCATGTCTAATTCATGAAAGGCAAGAATTGGTTATTATCTGTATTATCTGTAGCACTCCAGCTTAATTAAGAGTGTTAAAGAAAGATAAAAGGTAGGAGAGAAATGCAGGAAGATGAAATGATTTGCCCAAGGTCACAGAATGGAGATTAGCACCTGGGTCTTTAGAGTCCCGCTCTAGTGCCCAGCCCATTAGATCAGATGGCCTCCCAAATCACCCTTCCTGAAGATCAAATACCTTGAACACCCATGTCAGCATCCCAAGGAGAAAAACAAAAATGTCTCAGCGTAGTCTGATAAAATTACAGCAATGTGCAAGACATCACTGAAATTCATTAAAAAGAATATTTATTGAGAAGCAATGTTGAAAAGGAAACATTCGTGCTTTAAAGCAGTGAAGGCAATGAAAGGTTCCACCTTTCTTCAATTTGGAACTCATATTTTTTTAAAACTAATCAATTAGATCATGCTCCTAATTTAGAGTACTGATGCTTTCAGCTACATTTCTGAGCTAGGAACAGGCTTTCTAGGATTCACAGCTTCTGAAATAAAAATAATTGGTTTCCGAGGAATGTAAAGTGCTAAGGAAGTAACCACTTACCAACCTATTCATCCGGGAGCAGTTTAAGGAGAAACTTTACATCTCCGGGCATCTGCAAGATGAAAAAAGATACAGTTCATTAGCAGACAACAACGTTAACACTCAGGTTACAGCTGAAAGGAAAAAGCAAACTTCTTGGGTGTTTCAGCAAGGATGGCAGTGTGAGTGTCACCCCTTCCGAGCAGCTCTTGTTCAAACAAGTCCCTTGTCTGTGTCCTCTGCCCAAGCCACCCCCCTCGAGTCCTCCAGGAGACCCCTGCTCACTGAAGCAGCCAGTACATCTGCCTCTTCTCCCCCACCCTTACCCCCATGGGGGATGTCGAGGGGCTGTTTGAAAGATGAGACCCGGGGCTGTGGCCAGCTCCTGCACCCCTCTGAAACAACATGGTGAAGGGAGCAATTGAGGGATGGAGCACTGGTCCTATAAAAAACCAAGCCCCTGTCCTACAAATTAAAAAGACAACAGCTAAAATAGTGTTTGTAAAAATAGTAAAATAGTAAAATAGTAACAGATCGGTGCCATTCTCAAGCATCTCCAAGGAAATCCAGATATAGAAATTACAGAAATTGTTATTAGAAAATGTTGTTTTGCTGAAAAAAAGATCTGGAGGTGAAATCTGCCACTTCTGGGATGGAATTTGTGCCCAAACCATGAAGGGTAAACGGCCTGTGAGATTAAGGTCATTTCTAGCTGGCATGATGGAGCGAGCCACAGACTGTACCAAAGCCATCCTAAACTGGCTAGTCCAGAGTATCTGTAGAGACAGCAGGTGTGATTTGGTTTGAAATTGTCACATAGACCTATGTGAGCTGGATATTTACACTCCCATTTTTAATCAATGGCGATCCAGGGCTTGGTGCAGCTGCCGAACCATGGGTGTCTAAAGCCGTTTGTGATATCGTAAGTTGTCTGAGACATCCATGTGAGACCGACAGATGTGCTAACGCATCTGTGGGTGACCTGTGCCCTTCTGGACCACCAGCTGGGGTCCTGCTGTCCTTATGGCATTTCCACTGATAATAAACAGTAATGCTTAGGTAAGAGTGGAGACTTTTGCTGCCTTTTAGACACTTTGATGAGAACGCTTGAAGTTAGACCACCTTGGTCTGAAACACCGCTGTAGGCACACCTTTGTCTCAAACACAAGCCTGTTTGATGTGCCTCTCTTGGCAAGCCCGGCTGCGCAGCGGGGCCAGCAGTTTGGGTGCAGCTTTCTATTGACACAGCTGTAAAACCCGCCCGTTCTGGCAGCGAAGTAGATCCTGTTGGGCTGGGGCTCTCCGCCCTGCGTTTTGTGGCACAGTATAGGTGCGTCCTTTGTTTCAAGGCTCTTGTTTGAATCAAGTGAAGCAAAGCCCTGAACTTTGGGCTCCCTTATCCTCGGCACTACCCGTGCTTTCACATCTTTGCTTCTGCAGGCTCTGTGGAGAGGGAAGTCACCTCTAGCACTCAGTGGGTATGATCCTAAACCCCACCAGCCACTTCTGCAGTGAACAGCTGTCTGGTGGCTCCAGTCCGAGGTGATGTGTGCCATGGGGCACACAGTGGGGTTGGTTGGTCTGTCTCGAGCCTCTGGAGTCCGTGGAAAGGATCCATTAAAATTTATCAGGCTGTGGAATTCCATCAGGTTTTTAATTGGAAATGCAAAAGAAAGCACAAATGACAGGATTCACGTTGCCTGATTTTAGTGGGTGTCTAGTGTAAGTGACTGTCAAGGCACTTTATACTGTATGGGAAGATAAGTGCCTCCAGCGGTTAAATCATAATGTTTCTCTCTCCCTTACATTATTTTTTATGCTTAAATGGCTATCTACTTCAGGGGAGGGGAAGAAGGCAGGCGATGGGAAAGTTCATTTGAAGCAGACGTCTCATTTCTAATGGGCTGGGTAAGCTAATTCCCTGCCCTGCTATAGCAGCAAGCCTGCGGCTTTTCCATCTAATGCCTCACCGCCGCAGTGCGAGTGAAGGCTGCCCTTGAGCCTGCTAAAGCCAAACTGCTCAGCAACACTGAACAGCCCTCACTTCACGATCCTGATCTTGTACGATCAGGATTCAATTCTCATTAAACTTACTGCTCACTTGACTTTAATAGGCGACAGATTTGAGTCCTACAAGACTGCAATACAAAACTGTACTTTAGAGCTTGCCTCTGTTTTTGAGTACTCCATGAATATCTTCTTCCTAAAAGAGTGAATTGATTTTAAAATCCAAAACAAAGAAAGATTAATTTGAAATTAAATGGGTTGAGCTGAACACTTTGGGGATTACGCTGACCTTGAGAAGGTGTTAAAGGAATTACACTTTTCCTAAACAAAACTAGGACACTTGCACTGAAGACTCATTTTGTCACTTCTGTGCTCCCCAAAAGATGTAAACCCGCTTCCTGCCATTCACTGTAGCTCCCATCTCAGAGCCACATATGCCCAACTTTTGATATTCTTATAAGGATTCCTAACTCAGCAGAGACTGACCTAGATAACCCAGCAGGATCTCCTCAGGAATCATTTTTTAAATGCAGCTCTTTAAGAAAAATCCACCTGTATCAAAATGTTGTAAACAATTAGAAATGACAGTAGGTACACAACACACCACTATTGATCTTGCCTAGGACTTTGCTTTTGCGCAGACACACTTGTGTGATTCTTTGCCAAGGGGTCATTGTATTCCCATTGTCTCCTGGTTAAGTTTTTCATGCTTTTCTATTTCCAGCACCGATTTCTTCAAGCATTTGAAATGGGTCTGACAAGACAGTCAAGCAAGTGTTTGTGTTTTGCAGAGTCCTGTAGTATCATAAAGTACCTCAGGCATCTAGATACCAACCAGTGGGCACCTAATGGCATCCTTCAGCCATGAACCAGATACCAGACTTTTTCTGCAAGAGCAATGGTGAGCAAAGGATCCTAAAGAGAAACACCTCAGAGCTATGGAGTGGGCAGCCAGACATGCACTCAACACAAAGAGAAAATAGTTTCCAGCCAGCACATGTGTTCATCTCAGACAGGGGAGATGGGTGACTACAGTGTGCCTTGCTCAGCCCTGACCTTTCTGTTGGTGTGGAGTCAGGTGTGCACGCTGGGACAGACCATCTGCCTCTGAAGGAAAACAGCAGAGTCTCCCATCCAAAGTAGCCAAGAGCCTCCAACAGTGGGAGCACCTATGCTCGTAAGAATACTAGGAAGACATGGGGTAAATGGTGCCCTTGAAAAGGGATACATATCTGGCTAGCAAACTTACTTTAAATCTGTCTCCAGGGATGGGAACTTCAGGTAAAGAAAGGTACAGACACATTACAGAGAACACAAAGGACAAAAAAAGAGAGCTGTGAGACATCTGGTAGCATGCGTGGGTGGGTGTATGGATGGTTGGATGGATGTATGGATGGAAAGGAGGGAGGGAATGAGGGAGGGAAGAAGGATGAGAGGGAGGGATTGAGTTGTTTTTTTCCTGAAAGGGAATACTGCAGGGAAGACAGGGTCCTCAAGAGTGTCTTAAAATATGTATGAACTTGCTACAAGTAGGATGTTGCTCATTTCTTCATCATGACCGAAGGCAAGACAAGAAATTATCAGCTTAAATTGCAACATGAGACATTTAGGTTAAATGTAATGATTGTTAAGAATTGACATGGGCTACTGAGACTGACTGTGGAGTGTTTTAGGGCTATACAAGACACACACCTCTCAGTAATGGATGTTCACTCCTGCCTGAGGACAGGAGGATGGATTAAAATTAGCTGACCTCCTGAGGTTTAAGTTAAGCCTACGTTTGTACGATTCTACAAAATCAAAATGAGGCAGTTTCCAAAAGAGATGTCATCTCAAACCAGTATCTCTGAGGATGCTTGCTATTCCACTGTTGCTATTGGTTGGTAATATTTTAGGCTAATTAGTTGCATCTGCAATTATTTACACAAGTTAAGCAAACATACAAGGTGGCACGTGACAGGGGTTTTTTTTCAGTGCAGTCTTTGTTTTAAGACAATCAATTAATTTGGCATCTAATCTCTGTTCCCCTTCTTCCCTGGGATTAGTTTAAATATTTGAACATGTTAATAAAGAATTTGAAATAAAAGCTACAACACACATTTCGTCATAAATCTCTTTGT
This sequence comes from Pluvialis apricaria, assembly GCA_017639485.1. NCBI lineage: Eukaryota > Metazoa > Chordata > Aves > Charadriiformes > Charadriidae > Pluvialis > Pluvialis apricaria. Next base: position 87,023,606 of record CM030007.1, read on the forward strand.
TTTGTAGAAACGTACTTTGACAGTTTGTCAGTTATTAAACAGCTTTTCCCAGGTACTTTCTCTACTGCAGTATTAAAGGCGAGGTCTTGTTGAAATAAGAAAAATTTACACAGAAGGAATGAAATCCACTGTATTTCAGGACAAAGCTCCCGCCTCGGAACGGAACTTGGAATTTTATTTCAGAAGATATGTTGTTTTTGCTTGAACAGTAAAACTCGTTTCTTTTGCAGCCTTAGGGATGTGCAGAGGATTTTTCCAGAAGGATTTATAGAAATGGTTACAGAAGATACTATTTTTTAACAATTCATTTTTGTTTAGTTTTTGAAGGAGTGGGTTTCTCAGGTTAAAGAGCTCCGCAGCTCAGATAATGAAAAGTAATTAAATCATAACCCATGATTTGATAGCTATAATCTGATAATCTCTAGGAAATGCAAAAATGCATTCAATATGTGTTCTCACATGACTCTTCCTGGAGTGCTACAGATCCAGGAGCAGCAATCTTACTGAAAAAAAGATAAATAATCTAAAACCCCTACAAGGTGCAATGAGATATTATTGACATCAAATTCACTGGAAAATATGTAATGATAGAATGATTGAATACTTTCAACTGGAATTGAGGGCACTGCTTGCAAAACCAGCTATATTTTCAGTAATCGCTGATCCATTGCATCTCATCGGTGCCTCTATTCTGTAGGCACCAAGTGTGTGTCAGACAATTGCGACTGCCTACTTGGAGCTCAAGCCAGCAATCACACATGAGCATTTGAAGTTCAGATATTCCTTGCCCTTTTCTGCTGGTAGGGCCTTTCATTTAAAAACCACTAAGGTCCTTCTGTTTCTAGCTTTAACAGCACTGAGGGACAGAAGGCAGTTTGAGCCGAAGGCAGTGAACTGTAGGTGCGCTCACCTTGGAGTCTTCACGGGCATGAGGTTTCTGCACTCCCATTGCAGATGGGGGCAATCCAAGGTGGGAGGGAGTTCAGTAAACATGGCTGTCCCGTGCCCTTTGAGATGCCTGAGGTCCAGCCCTGGCCTCCAGCTTGCCACCCTTGGCCATGTCTCGTATGTCAGCCCCATATGAACACCCTGGACACCCCAGGGAGTCCCAGATGGCACAAGATGTCCAAGTTTAGACACTAGTGTATGATCTGGAGAGGAGGTAATCTAAACTGCCCATCAGTGTGTAGCGTGGGATGAGGCACATCACTCCCTACCCTCTATTGACTGGCTCTCCATTGATGAAAATGGAAATTTAGGCACCCAGCTCTGATGTGGAGACCTACCATCAGAGACCTTAACCTGGACCTCAATCCCACCTGTGCCTCCAAAATTTCCCCATGCCTGTGTGAGCACTCAAAGATAATTGCTATCACTTCTGAGATTACCCCAGCAACACCCTTCCGCACCTCAAGGAGTGCTCATCAGACTCTGCTGCTCTGCTGACTGGAAGACATCTAAGTGATCTAGATGTTCTTCACCATTGTTTTATTTTAATAAAGGCAGAAATTTTTTAGCTGATTGTCTTCCAAAGAAGCAGGAGCCTGGTTATTGCTGGCACACAAATAACAAAAGGAAGCGTTTTGAAATGAAAATTAAAGCCAAGACAGTTGCATGTCCACAGATTTTTTTTTTTTCAAATTAATTCTAGCTAAGTTTCCAGGATGTCTTTCCACACTCCTCCAGCCACTTGTTTTTGCTTCCTAAAAAGCTCTGCGTTGTTTCTCTTCATTATTTAGCAGTTGCTGTTTTCCAGAACAGAACGGCTGTGCTTCAGGTTTTGGCAGGAACAGCCCCTTTTTCTATGCTTCGTGCTGTTTGTGAAATGCTTTGGGAAACTTTCCACTGAAAAGCATTGTGAAAACGCAAGCTTATTATTCTTGCAGCAGGGAATAACAGGTTCGGCTGTCGACTCACTCTGTGAGCAGGTGCCAAAATCCTGCCGGGAAATACTGATGGATTTTGCTGATTCACTGTGGCAGATGGGATGTGTTAGCCGGGCTCTGCGTACCGGGGGGCTGGGGGGGTGCAGGGGGCTGCGTCGGCTCGGCTCGGGGGTCTTGGCCTGGAAGCGGGAAAGTGAGCAAGTCTAAGATTTATACCACAGTAGTGCATAAAGCGCAGGTTTCAAAAGCCCAGCCCCCCCGGAAAGCGGATGGGTTTTGGCCTTCCTCCGCGCCTTGGAGCTCAGTTTCGGAGCAAGCTGAGAGGGCCATCTGCTTGCTGACTGCTACAGAGCCGAGCGGTGCTTGTCTCTCCCTCACCTCCCTGTAATTGTTTGCGGCATGCTGAGCTTATCCCACCTCCCCGCAGGAGGGCAAGGACCCAGGGCCAAAGTTTAAAAAGATTTGCAGGTGTCGCGCTTTGCGAGGCCCGAGCGGCTTGCTGCCCGGCATCCTCGGCACGGGGCGGTGGCAGTGGGCTGCTTGTCTTGGCGGGGCGAAGGATGCTGCATGGGGAGGCAGGCTCTGACGTCTGCAGTCTTGGATGCGGTGGGGCCTTATGGGCTGCTGTGACCGCTGCAATGCCAACGTGAAGAAGCACAGGTGGCCTCGGTGCACAGCGAGTGGCACATCCGAACCCAGCACTGTTGGCCGTAACCAGGCATTGCCGTCTCTGTAAAGGCAGGACCCCTGCAAAGGGCCGCTGCAGCTGATGCACCTTCCTGGTCACCCTTCCACCCACTTCTGTTGGACTGGACTGGCTGGGACGTGGTCAGCAAGCTCTGGAGGTGTAAGCCATGGGCTTAAAGCACCAGTGAACTCTTGTACGCTGCTCTGTCAGACATCCCGTGCTGGTAGTTCCCAGGGACTGGGTGTGAGGAAGGGGGTGCCTCATAAATGTGTGCAGGGATGTCATATCCCTTATTCCTGGCTATGTGGAGAAAACAAGGTTTGATGCAGGAACTCAGCTTCCACAGTATCGTGGGCCCTGTGTCGCACTGCAGGCTCTGCTGGGGTGGTGTGGGGGGCTGAAAGTCTGCACGAGGACTCCTGCTGCTGAAGTAATTCCTGTAATGGATGGAAACGGTGAAAATTTTGTAGGGAGAGCCTCGTCAGCCGTGCCAGTGAAACTGGAGCTTTCCCTAGGTGATGGGCACATGGGGTGAGAGCTCTGCAGGCGCACGAGGTGCCCTTGCTGCTGCTGTGTGCTGCTGGCTCCTGCAGCCGGGGCTGGCGAGCCGGCTGCCACGGTTAGTGCCCAACTCGGCAGGGCACAACGGCACACACACGTGTGCCTGGTGCAACTGGTCCTGGAAAGTGCCCGTGCACTCAGGGGAGACGTTTCGCCTCATCCCCCAAAAGCGACACCCTTCTTTTGCCCTGAGGATGGTCACCTCTCTCATGCGACCTGTCCCCGGGGCCGCGGCTGGCCCCGCTCCTGCCCCTCTGCCGGCCTGACCCAGAGGGCGCTGGGACCCATGGCCGGGGGCAGCTGAACCGGGGGTGCCCAACAAGCTGGGGCGGTCGGGCTGGGGGGCAGCAGGGACCGTTGAGCCCTACAGCTGTTTCTGTCCTGCCTGGCTGACCCTGACTACTTCTGCTTCTCCTTTTTTTCCTTGCTTTCCTAAGAGTCCCTGATCCCTCCTCCCATGAACAGCCCCTCCAGCCCCGACCGTGGAAAGCGTAACCCCGGTGTGTCTCTCAGGGAAGGTGCTCTGCTCCCCCAGCACTGTGCAGCTCCCCTTGTCTCACTGGGCCACTGGGAGGCTTTGGGCTGGGAAAATGTGCTGGAAAGCAGCAGGCACCTCTGCTGTGGATGTGTAGTTCAGACCCAACAGAAACACCCATCAAAAGCACCTGGGACCCCATGGAAACACCTCCAGAGGGCACCTGGAGGGCTCAGGTGACAATTGAGCAGCAGACCAGAAAATGTCACTGTGTCCCCAGAGCGCTGTGAAACGCTGTCAGCGCCTTTCCTAAGGCGCGAGGAAGGAAGAGGTCCAATGATGTTTCCTCCTCCCATGCTGTTGAACTGCTGGTGAAACGCGTGGTTTGCCCCCAGGTCATGTCACTCCTTCTGTCAGCCTCCCAGCCCAATGTCCAGGGGAGCTGGACAGCCTGGGTACCCCCTGCTGCCACCCAAGCTGTCCCAGGACCTTCAGTGGCAGCCAGCCCTTGCTTGCCAGTGCCCCTCTTTGCGCAGGGAGTGAGTTGTAAGGGCTGCTCCGCTGCAGAGCAGATAAGCCTCAGGGGGGGTTCAGCTGCCCACGACAGGGCAGGAAAAGCTTCTTGGAGACTTGCTGCTTAACAGGTTAGCAGATAGTGAGGAAAGCAGGAGGCGGAGGGTGGCTAGCAGTACAGATGAGTGCCGTGCCTCCACGAGGAATTACAGCCTAAATTATTAGTCAGCATTGCTGAAAGTATGTTGAAAATTAATATAGAAGGGAGGCCAAAAAAAAAAAAAAAAAGATGCAGAAAGCAGTTTAAAGGGTCTCCCTTAGTGTGATATTTCTGGACCTAAGGCGCTCTTTCCAAGGGAGGCTGTTATGGTATTAAAAAAACCCTTTGATTTTAACAGTAAGATTGTTACCCCCATCTCTCAATTCATTCTGAAAAGGGAACCTGCATTACTAACATTAATGTAACCAGACAGAAATAAACCTAGCAAAGGTAATAAGCATTCATTGGCAAGCAAGAGAAAATCCTACAAAAATGGGTTTTCCTTACATTAGTTAGGTTTGCCATTTTTCAAAGGAAAAATTGCAATACAGAAAAATCCAGTAATCCCTCCAAAGTGTCCTGTATGTGTCTTAGCTCTGCCCTCACTGTTCAAGGCTCCTTCGCCTGGCAGTTCACTCTCCCCTGACTCTCCAATTTCTTCACATGGATGGAGGAGCCAGCAACATTTCCACATCCTTGATTATTCCACTTTTAGCAGCCATTTCCTCGTTTTTCTTCATAAGGAAGCACTTTTCTTGCTCTGTACTTCCATTAAGAAAATGTACAAGCCTAATAGTTACTAAAAAGAAAGTGACTAAAGCTATCCTAATGTTTTTATGGACTCATTAAAGGTCTTATTAATTTTTCTCCATATTGGAAAAAATCTAATTTTTTACTTGTGACATAATCAGGAGTGGTACCCAGGTTTTCAGGGGTGAAGCATTCACACGTTAACCTTTCCTTCCGCTTTGAGCAATCATTCCTGTGAACTTGCTGACCTACAAATCAAACCAGGGCTTTTAAAGCAGGCCCTTCTCCTCCTGACGTCTGTTGTACTCTCCCTTTGCACTTTGAAGTGTTTCTGTGTGTAGCCGAGCTGGGACCAAGGTGATTTGTGAAGAAGCTCCAGGCTAACAGCGCTTTAGTGCCTCCATCCCTGGGCTCCCCATGTCCTGGGGCTCCCCTGTGCCATGATGGGGCTTTGCTACTGGGGACGTGACTCCGCTTGCTGGGGGTCTTTGGGGCTGTTTTCCAGCTGCTGCTTCCCAGCTGCTGCTTCATTTTCGCTTGCCACACTTTGCCTCCTGCTTGCTCTTGGTGGCAGGAGCTAGAAAGGGACTCTGGGCCTTATTTGGGGCTTGGGGTAGCCCTGAGGATCCCACATGCTAGCCCGGCACCTTGGCAGGAGAGCCACGAGCGAGTATGCTGTCAGCCCCACTGCTGGGATGGGGCCAGGAGATGGTCCCCGCAACCGGTCCCCACAGCCAGCCCCATCTTGCAGCACTGGGGATGGAGAGGAGTGCCCACATGTTCCCTACCCGGGGGTGATACGTGATAAGTAAACTTTTAATTGATTCAGTTACAACAGCTAGCAGCTAAAGTAAAGCAATAAAACTACAAAAGCATAAAAGCGAGGACACAGCAAGTGATTTACAGTGCGCTGTATCTGCTTGCCACTTACTGGGACTCCAGCGCGAGCGGGCGATATTGAGTGACGCGGCGCTGGCGGTGTGAATGTTAAGCACGGTGTCTCACAACCCTCCCGACAGCCAGGCGTGAGTTATTTCAGAAACGTGTGGCATGTCTGTCTGATCCTGATGCATCTCTTAACAATGATACTTCATAAATCCCTGGTTTATAAATTCACTGCCAATGGAGGAGAAAAGTGTCAGTCTATAATCTGTTGTCATGGAAATAGTTGGGAAGTTCGATGTGCAAAGGTACGTAACTGGGACGAGAAAATAAAAGTGGGGTCCTCTTGATTTTGCCTCTTGGAATTTTCTAATCTGGTAATAAAGGTAGAGGCCACAGCAAAGCCAAAGGGAAATGCATTTACTTTCTGGACAGATGTATCTCACTAGCCAAGAAAACCACAACCACATCCCAGGCATCCCCGTGAACCCTCTGCAGTGCAGCACTGCATTTTCTTTTGGATGTCATCTCTCACCTGCTGATCGTTAAAGCCCTGTGCTTTCTGTCCTGGGAACAAAATACCTTTTATAAAAAAATCCCACACAAGATGAAAAGTGAGACAAGGACAAGCAAAGATAAAATGAAGAATAAACGTTAGAGGAGGTGAGTGCAGAGAAGCATATTCCACTTACACTATTATGGAGGTTTTAATTTCCTGAAAACATCTTATATGCCAGGCAGGGACATGACTGGATGGCAATCGCGTTATCAAGCCTCTTATTAACCTTGATTTTGCTTAGGCTTACCTGAATGGATTATTTTTTCAATAGTTCAGTGCTAAATTAAAAAAAAGAAAAAAAAATCACATTTTGGTTCAGGATAATATATGATGTGCTGTTTCAGTATTTCTCAACTCAGGTGAATTTTAGAATAAAAACATCCTCTCAAAATAATGTGCTGAGACAATTTATTCTGAAACTGTCAAAACAAAATATCAAGGAAATATCAAAAACTTCTCACTCCTCCATTTTTCTCCATTTATCCATTTAATCTAACTCCAGTCAGTGCATAGTTCTCACTGGAAACTGAATTTTTCATTTGTTCTACTTACTATTCATCAAAACAAATCCTGTCTACTTCTATTGTAGTTATTTAATACTCACTGAGCTGCCGTTCTGCCGCTGCAGTGATAAATCTTTCATCCCCTTTTATGGCGGCTCCTTAGGGGCTAGCGAGATGCAAAAACATTATTTTTTTTTGAGGAGCAGTATGATGTGAATTTCTTGAGGGATGCCAAGATGTGGAGGCTGAGGTCACTTAGGTGATGTTCACCTGGGAGCGCTGGTCAATAGCAATGACCTTGGCACGGTGTCACTGGGGGGACCGGCAGCATCAGCTGCCTGCCTCTCCTGGCACCCTGTAACGGTGGGGCTTCGGGGCAGGATTTATGGTACTGGGGATGATTTTGCAGTGTGGGACATGTGGAGATGATGTCCCAGGCACTCTTCTGGCTCAGGCATTGTCCCTAGGCCCACTGGTGACAGCAGGGAGCTGGGAGGAACAGCCAGAGGGGACCTCGAGTCACAGCCATGGGAGCAGGGGTATGGGTGATCCTGGTTTGAGTGTCTGCAAATCTGATGTGTGGATACAACCAGGCTTGATTTTCAGTGATGCTCGGGTCCAGTATCCTGTTTGCTATGGCACAGGCTGTACAGTATGGCACTGAAAGATTTCCCCTCAAAAATGTGGCTTTCAGTGGCATTGAAATGTGGGGAAGTGAGAAGCAGTCAGAGAGTTTGTGATGAAGACTTCATTCTTGGAGGGCTTTTCACTGTCGGAGTGGCACTTTGTGGGATTGTTTTAGTGACCGTATCTAAAAACCAGAACCACTTCTGATCATGCTTTATTCCTGCTGGAAGATGCCACTTTATTTTTATTTTCAGGGAAATGACTGGATCTGGACCATTTTCTCTGGGAAAGGTTCCAGGGGCCCTGTATGATCCAGCAGTGCGGCTGTGTAAGATCCTGGATTTCAGGTACGGACATGAGGATGCTGGGCCAAGGGTCACAGGGCTTCTGCTGGGCTGGGGACCAGTATGCAGGTGGATGCCCCTGCTACTGAAATAAGGAGGAATTTTTTTATTAGGTTCTTTTGGTTGCAGAATATTTTAAGAAATATGGTCTGTGCTGGAATACTGACATTTCCCGTAACAGAGAAATCTCCGTTTTGGTAAGCATTGCAGCTGGTCACTTAAAAATCTGCATCCCTGGTAAAAGCAGCTGGGGACCCAAACCACAGCTTCAGGAGGCTTTGTCTTTTGGTTGCTCTCTTCACTGGTGGGCTTTGGGCACAAAACAGGGGGAGAAAAATGACATTTGGGGTCCTTCCTGCAAGGGGGAGAAAAAGATTCCCACTGATTTCAAGTCGAACCTCAAGCCTGGACTTCTGGACAGAGGAGCTCTCATTTAGCCACACCAGCCGGGCTGGTTTTCGTCCCTGCTGGGGGGATGCACAGGCAGCAGGTACCACCAGTCCCAAACACAGCACCGAAGCTAAGTGGCCCTGCTAGATCAGATCACCCGGGAGGGGGGCAGCGAGACCCACACACCTTCGTCTCCCCTGATCACCCATCTCCCTGTGGAGGTTCGGCACTGACACAGACCTGGGAGCGTGGCTTCCCCCCCAGTTTCTGCTAAACACTTCAGCTTTCCCACGGAAAGTTTTTAGGTCGTACTGAAATCCAACGGGTTTCTTTGTGGTCAGTACATTTGTACAAGGCTTAAGTAATCAATATATAGTTTTCACCAACACTTCTTTTTCACACACTTTTTTTTCCCCTTGTCCAGTCACTGCTGTGCCATCATCAACTAGCAGCCTAACTGATTGCGCTCCCTCCCACTGTGATTTATGTCTAGGAGCAAACAAGGAAAGAGAACTGCTCTTGAAAAGCTGTCCTTGAAGTCCTGGTCTACAATAGTTTTCCTTCTTTTTTTTTTTTTTTTTTTTAAGTGGGGATCAGAAAAACATAAATTGCAGTATATCTTCAAAGTGTTCGGGGGGTTGTTTGCCACATGACTCATATTGACTTTAATGGGAGTCACATGCTAAACTCCCATGCAACACTTGGGAAGTTTTAAAGTGCCACCGCTTTGCGCAAGAGCCTGGAATGAAAAGCTACTTTTGTTTTCCTGCTCCACAGCATCGGCATTGTCCAAATCCTGTCCCTCCAGCGAGAACATGCAGGGATCAGGGAAAAAAACCCAGCCGAGGAGCTGGCGCTGCTGCCAGGCAGCCCTGTCCCCTGCCTCCCAGCTCTGCCCACCTGTGAGCACGGCAGGCAGGTGAAATCAATGCGGCATCAATGCCGAGGAAGCCCTGCCAGAGCCCCCTGAAAAACAAGGGCAGGCTGAATACAGGTCTGGCACTGAGATATTTACATTCCCTTTACTAGTGCCTACCTTCTCTCTGTTTTGCAGGGTTAAATGTGTGCTCAGCGGCATCTGTCTCTCCCCTGATAGTTCCCACTAAAGCTTCTTGTTACGGAGCCTTAAAGTCGTTGCCATTATCTTGGCATCTTAAAATATAGCTGCCATTGGGAAAGAACAGACCAAATACAAAGAAAATTTCCCTGAAAAAAAAAAATAAAAGAGCTTGCCCGTCAAGATGCAGACAGGGTTTTTCTGTTTTAAACAAGAAAAGAGCAAAATCTCCTGCCCTTCCCCACCCTCCGCCCCCGAAACAGGTCATGTATTAGCCTGCTGTCAGGTCAAATGGCTGAGCGTGATTTAGAGGGATAAAAACCATGTTAAAGCAAACTAAGAGCAGATTGTTTCAAGCGCACACGTGGCTAATCCTTGCCTAGGACTAGGCAGCCTGGGCACTGCCGATATGAGAATCTCTCCGGGTTGCTTTGAAGTATGGGCAAGTATATTAAAGCAGGAGGAAAGCACCGACTCCTTCAGGTGGTGATTTGTGTTTATTGGCTGTGATTTTTATGAGTTGGGGAAAGAGGTAGAAACGCCGGCGTATGGTAATTGAAATGTACGGGGCTGGTGTAAGAGACCGTTTCACGATCAAGGGAAGGTGACAAAGCCCTTTCAGAGGAGTGTTTTTCAGCCTTCGCTAATGTTGCTGCATAAAGGGTCCCGGTGCTAATGCTACCTTTAATGGTGTGAGTGCGAAGCCGTGAATCATCCGCCCGACGATTATAAATAGCAATGAATCCTCGGCCACTCAGAGCCGGGACCCCGCAGCATTTTAAAACGCTTGCTTTAAAAAGCCTTTCAGCGCTGCTGGTGGGGTGAGGGATCTGTACGGCCGTCTGCTACAGCTACCCCCGTTTGCTTCGTTACCTTGGGGTGCTGCCTTATCCCAATTAGGGAGGGATGCAGAGGCCCTGCCGAATAACAGCTGGCTGATAGCTGTTTCTTCTCTCTGCTGTTGTCAAGCCACGTTCACTAGTGAGTTATGCATGCCTTGAGCCGGGAAAGAAAAAACACATGGGATGTAAATCCGGCAGTCGGGGACTCCAGTGAGGTTCCTCAGCGGTTTCGACAAGCCATTTATGCAAGCAGAAGCTGCCGGAGTGAGTCCTGGCAATACCCCTCAGCGTGAAGGTGACAGCAGTACTGCAGTGACTTTCCATGCGTGTGGCTATTTTTCTGCCTGGAAACGTTGCGTAGATAGGATTGAGGATTTGGGACGTTTTTTCGGTGGCCCAGCTGGCACTCTGTCTCTGCCGGACATCCAGAAATGCCGGACAAAGGGCCACTGCCTGCAAATAAATCACCTCTGCGGTGCACGTGCAGTGAGCCCAGTGTGGCCGGGATGTTTATCACACAGGCATTCTCCTACCCTACAGATGGCCTGTACAGATGCAGTAAATCAGCCTCATCCTGACGTGCCCGATGCGGCACATCTGGGCAGCGCATGCTGGGAAACCCAGCTCAGAAGCGCTCCCTCCCCAGGGGCCGCACACAGGCAGCCCCCCACGCGCTGCTGGCCTCGCTGGCCCTGTGTTTAGAGTCTCACTCTGCAGGGAAGCCGAGAGGAGACTGGAAATCTCTTCCTCAGTCTTATTTTCCAGCAAACGTTTCTTCATCCACTTCCCCTCTCTTAACAAAGTGGGGAAGGGAGTGAGGCGCTGTCGAAGGCAGGGAGCATCCCTGTGCTCAGCCAGGCTCCCGCGCTGCATCCCCCCAGCAAGCGCTGCAGGACCACCCATCCCCACCCCTCCCCTGCTTTGCCCTTCCTCACCACCCTAAAGGTCAGAGATAATCTCTTAAAATTAGGATTTCATTTCTGTGCTGGAAAGGGGGACCCCTCACCACCCTGTGTGGAAGGAGGGCTGGCAGGAAAGCTGTCCCATCTCGAGGTGTATGTCTCAAATTCAAGACTGGGGGTGGGATTTGCACCGCCCCCGCGCTTTTATGCACTTGTGCACTATGGCAAATGCTGGGGCATGAGCAATGTGCCAGGGGGCAAAGGCTGGAGGTGACATGGGTGCATTGTTCCCCTGGGAGCTCCTCTGCACAGTGACCCTCCATAAGACTGCACAAATTACAGTAAGCCCATGATTATTTTTCAGCATATGCCAGTGGGCCAGCGAGCCCTTTGCTGCAGCAGAAGCCCAGATGGAGCATAAGGACGTCTCTTCAGTTCTATGGCCAAACCTTCTGAAGGTGCAGCTCAGTATGGGCAGCATTTGTTTGTATGCTTGTTTTTTTTTTTTTTTTATTTCTTCCTTCACATACTTTGCTGGGAAAGTCTGCCTGACCTTGACAGCTGGCTGAAAAATTTGGTTGTATGATTTCTTGGCACAACATGCAGATTTTGTCTAAAGCAGACTGTTTCATAGGAAACATTGACTATCGCCACCAAGTTTTTTGACAGGGAAATGTTGAGACATTGTGTTTTGAAAACCTGTGACTGTTTGTGGTCAATTGTCAGTCCTTTCGCTGTGCTAAAGCCTCCCCCTACATGATGATTATTTTTAATAATAAAATAGGCAAAACATATAGATAGTCAAAACAAAATCATCAGTGGTCCCCATGGAAAATGGTTTGAATATTTAAAAAACTTCTATAGGCTATTTACAATATTCATCTGTTTATCAGTTTTTAAAATTAAAAAGTTATGTCGAAATTGTGCTCGAATGAAAAATGTCAATGCAACAGCACAGTGAGGTCAAAAAAAATCAGATGGGGGGGCTTCTTTTTTCCTATTTATGTTCTTCACTGTACTTTCATAGCACTTAATTTCAGGGCATCCAGCGTATCACTGCATACATGTGAGAAGAGCACGGGCATAGCTGTGTGTGTACGTTATCTCATCAGATATGTCACCAAATTTAGTAAATGAGAGTTTATGAAAGGGACCTTAGCTCACACGAGGGAAACACAGGCATGCTGTATTGCTCATTTTGTTGAATAATTGGAAGAAATAAATGTATTGAGTAAGACAGTGAAAGTCAGTAACAATCCCATCAGTAACTAGATCATTATTAATGGAGGACCTGCTTCCTGACCAACCTACTAAGGTCTTCTTCTCAGAGGGGCCTAACCAATGAGTTAGGAAGTTCTTCATTTTCTGGATTTCTGATTATTTATGTCACCAATGAAAAACAACTTTAGCAGAAAAGACTGAGCTCATCCTGGAGCACTCCTGGGCCCCGTGGTTGCATTGTGGTCCTAAGAGCTGGGTTGAATCCTCTCAGGCAGAAGGTGGATGTGAAGCTGAGTTTCTAATATGCCTTGGCTGCTCTCTGAGCTGAGCTGGACTAGGCACAAGGAAAATTTGCAGGCAGTTTTGTGAATCCAGCCTTCATTCCCTTGGCTTTTATGATGTGAATAAATATGATCACGTTATATTTTAGGTTGTTTGACTGAAATTGGAAATTGCCTTTTCTTTGTTTTACTTTGGTGAGGAAAAACAAGTAAAAATTATTTTAGGTTGATCTGACCCTGTTTAGATTCCTCTTCAGGTCCTCCAATGAACCAAAAGGCAGTTGCTCATATAGCACTACCTTAAGCCCAAAGTGGTTGGAAACATCCTTCCCTTTAAAGATGCTAACTAGTTTCTTCTCCCACTGGAAAGTCTGTTTTGCTGTCCAGATACAAACTGGGAATCTATCACATCCAAGCCTACATTTTGATGACCAGTTATTTCATCAACACTGAATAACTGGGGAAAAAAAGCCATCACTCTTCTGTTGGTCATGCCTAGTATCCTCCAAGGAGGTATTTACGTGTGAGAGAAGAAGTTCATTGGCTTAGCTAGGATGTTTATTACTGTCCCTTGCATAATAAAGCCATCAGTCAGGGTGGAAAAGGGTGAGGGAGAAGGGAGAGCCAAATCACCACAAGAGAATTTATGTGTAGATAGTTGTATATAGGTTTTCTTTTATTTTTAAATGTTGATTGGAGTATGAGGTCCAGTAAGATATACAGCCCCGTAGCCATACACATGTGCTGTTATAATGCAGCCATTCATTCAAAAAGGCTGGCAATGGTTAGGGTGGCAGATTTATTGTGTGTACCGCAGGTTAAGGATCATAGGTCATTTTGCAAATATCCTTTTCAGGTGTCTGTAAATTCCTGTAAAAACACACACAAAGTGCAAGAACACTCAGAAGAGTTATTTTTTTATTACCTTCCTGACTCAGAGCCCAAATGAAAACAAGATAAACGTGTCCTTACTGGGAACACTGGGAGCGAGCTAACCTCTCAAGGTGGGAGTCCTCTGCTAGCCTAGATGGCTGCAACACCTGAAGTTATCTCTTCCCTGCACTTAGGCCTCTATTTCATTTCACAAAATGCTGTAGCAGACCATAAACTTCCTCACCGTTGAGCAAAGTCTGCTTTTAACTCCTGCTCAGAATACATACCTTCACCGAGGAGTAGCACAACCAGCCCAACCACCTTTTAAAAGGCCGCCCTGGCCCCACTTCTCACACAAACGGTGCTTAATGGGAGGCTTAACTGTATCCAGCCTGAATTTTATATGATTTACTATTGCTTATGCAGATGATCAGACAGTAGCAAAAGCAGGGTCGTGCATGCAGGACTAGCCATGAGTATCATCCCACCGAGGGCTGCCAGCCCCTGTGGGTCTTCCCACCTCCCCAGGGTGGCCCGGCCATGGGGCAGCACCACCTGCCCTCCGGCTCATGTGGGGTCCCTGCTCAGAGGGGTTCCCTGGTGCTGCACCAAGCCACCCTGCTGCCTTGCCAGCCCTGGCAATGATGGGTGCTCATCGGGGTGCCTGCCTACCCTCTGATTTCACCAACTCAGGACCAAAGATGCTGCAATAAGCCATATGCTACCTCCTTCCCTGAGGAGGCAAAGGCTCAGAGCCATGCTAACAAATTTTATGGGCTCCCCAGAGATTCCTGAAGAAGGATTAAATCACGCAAACCCCTCAGCTCGCCATCCAGCCAGCGTGCCCCCCTGAGGGCCTCTCTCTCCATACCTGATGGCCCTGGCTCACTGCAGGTGTGCTAGAAGAGACAACAGTGCACCGGCACTGCGAGAGGGGGAGAGGCACAGAAGGTGGCAACACGCTGGCAAGAGGCAGTGATGGGGGAGTCCAGGAAGGATGCAGTGGTCCACTCTTGTCGGCATGATGGACCAGCAGCTACAGCTGCTGTTCTGATGGGACCCCCGCAGCCCCGCTGCAGCTGGGCAATTCCCAGTGCGATTCCCATGGCAATTCCCAGTGTGGTTCTCACTGCAATTCCCCATGCAATTCCCACTGTGATTCCCATTGCCATTTCCTTTGCAGTTCCCAGTGAAATTTCCACTGCGATCCCCATTGCAATTCACTTTGCAATTCCCAGTGCAGTTCACTTTGTGATTCCCAGTGCAATTCCCGTTGCAATTCCCTTTGAAATTGCCAGTGCAATTTCCACCCCGATTCCCACTGTGATTCCCTTTGCAATTCCCACTGCGAGCCCCAGCGTCACCCCAGGGCTGGCCCTGCTGGGCACGTCACTGAGCACTTGGTTTCTCCCAGCCTCGGCAGGGCCCGTGGCAGCAGCCAGTCCTGAGAGACGAAAAGGACCCAAATGACTTTTTTTCTTTCTTTTTTTTCTTTTTTTTTTTTAAATGTAAGATTTGGCAGACAAGCTAGCCAGGGGCATTAGTGGCATAACATGAATAATAGTTTCTGACAGAAGGAGGTCACACAGCCCATTTCAGCCTGTCCACCTACGTGGAGGAAAGAAGCATGACGAGGCAGGAACACTAAGTTCTTGTCTGAGTTTTCTGACCATTCACTGTGCTACTGTAGCTGCTTTGGCAGCCTTTTGAGCTTCATTGCATGTTAATCAGTGTAGCTGGTAAGATTTTTTATTTCTTTTTAACCAAAAAAAAGGAGAATTTTGCTGACAAGGTGCCTCAGCTCCCTTCCAATATAGGCTTTGGCTGTAATTGTGGAAAGTCTCTTTTTTCTGTGAAAACAATGTCGTCTTAACAGTTTAGTTTACCTCAGTATTATGGCTCTACATTCACCAGAAGCAATGGCTTTCGTTAATGAATTACATTAGCCATCAGTTTGATGAAATAATTCACACACTGAAAAAAAGTCAGGTCTTTTGAGCACTTCAGCACCAGGTGATGCATTCTGAAAATGGCTGGGTCTTTGTTTCTTAGCCACTCCTTGTAATTAGTCTATATGGTTGGTTTTTTTTCCCCTGGATGTTCATATCTTAACTAGAGTTCTTCAAACTCCATGAAGAAACCTCACCTGGTCTGAGAAGGTATTTCTTTTATCCTGATGAAGACGATCCCAAGGTACTGTCTGGTGGTCTTTGTGCCCCACAGGCTGCAGACTTCTGTGGTTTCACACTGGTGATTTGGAAAAGAACATTTTGATTAGCAGAATTGATATTTTGGGCAGGTCCCCAGACATGGCCCTCCTGCCTTGACCCAGGACCCCGTTAGACGCAGTGCAGCCAGGGCTGGCTCTGCCCCTCAGGAGGACTGTCCTGTCCCTGAGGTGGCTCTTGACTGACTGCTGCAGCGCAGTCTTTCTGCCCCCTCCCCACTACGCTGCACCTGGGGAAGAGATGCCTTTTCATGAAGGTCTGTGTGGGGCTTTCATCACTGCATTTATTGTTTGTGTTCGTTTATGCCACGTCCCCTTTTGTGAGCTTGTTTTGCTTTTGCTTCGGTGTTATTTGGCTGTGTTAAATAACTGTACACCCTCCGGTTACATTATATTGGCTTGTCACTCTAATGGGATTTTATCACAATCAGTAACACCACACAATATCCTATATTTTGTATGTGGCTCTCTCATACGCTTGCATTCTAAGGTGAAGAGCTGCAGACATGACCTAGGGCTCATTATTCAGAGCATATATCAAGAAAGATGGCGATTTTTTGTGGGTATTTTTTTCTAATTTCCACACAGTATTTTTTAAATAAGTTACACCCCACCCCTCACTCCCCAGTTTGAAGAGGGTGGTGTGGGCATTTTTCATAAGACTTCATCTACTTTTAAAGGGTTAAAATCCAATATAAAAGCTTTCCCTCACCTCTCAGGTCCCGTTGTTTGGGATGCAGGAAAGACCGTGCGAATCTTTTACCCTCCTTCGGCACTTGTCCCTGAGCACCCTGCACCTGGGCAACCAAGGGCAGGGATGCGGGTTGGCAGCAGCAAAAGGCAGTTTCATAGCACACACGTGAGCATGGGCACCCTTCCCTGTTGCCCTAAAACACAGTCTTCTTCAAGTGCTGCAAAGTATGTTTGGAGCTTTTTTTTGGTAGTATTGGGTCTTAGTATTAATGGCAGCACAATATTCAGAAGGGTGGAAAAACATGTCGGTGGAGAGACCCACTTCAATCCTCATCACGTAATACCTTATATTTCAGACTAGCCCTAAGAGTACTGGTAACGCTAATATTAGAGTTATTGCACTCCATTCAAAATGAATCTTTATTTTTAAAGGAAAATCCATGCTGAAGCCAAGTTTTGAGTTGTCAAATTTTGTAGCTGTTCCCACTTCTACCACAGTTGGAGGAACATATTACAACGAACTTTTTGAAACGACCTGCAATGAGGTTAGGTTCCTGGAGCCTCTCTACGATTCAAAATCTCCAGACTCTTTTAGAAATCACCCTTTATTTGCTGCCCCACTTTCTTCACTCTAGCAAAAAATGTGTTTCATTCATTTCTTTGCAACTGCTCCTTGTTTAATTTGGCAAAGAGGAGAGCGCGAGTTGGTTCCCTTCATTCGAAAGTGATGCAGCAGTTTTTCAGCGTTCGCGTTGAGCCGTGTCCTTGAATTCACTTTGTCTGATCAGCAGCCATTTTTCAGCCCAACTGTACTTCTGGCGCAGCCAAGTCAGGCTGGGAATGAGCAAAGCCAAAGGAAGATCATGTCTCTATCGAGCAAAATGCCTGGTTCCCTAGCTACAAACAAGGATGTGCCAGAAACCCCAGCTTAAGTGAGAATTTTGTGCTAAGCACTGAGGTCACCGTGACCTTCACAAAGATTACTTCATGCATTTTTATTTCAGTAGGTGTCAACAACCATGCTGAGATAGCTTAGTTTGTGCTGCAGCCCGAAAAGGGTAGGGGAAATTAGACACTTTGCATTGGCTGGGATTTTAAATGGAGAAGTCCTGCTCTCTTTTTGTTTGCTCGGCCTAATACAAACCTGCTTTTGCTTTTATCTTATCATGATATTCAAACTCAGGAGCAGAGCTCAGGAGCTCAGGAGGGCAGCACTGACTGAGAGACCTCCATCTGCAACCTTTCGAGACTGCCCTTTCACTGCTACCTCTTGGGTTTTGTCTTATGCAAACTAACCCCACCAAGGCAGGTGCGGCAGCCTGACCAGACCACGGCTTTGTCACCACACTGGGCACCCCGGCTGAGCATCCTCCTCCCCACCACCCCTCCCGGCCACGGGAACTGGTACGTGGGCTCCCTCGCGCTGATCTGCAGCCTTCACGGAGGTGGAGTGGACACAAAAATAGAATCCTGAACAGGGAGAATGAGATTTTATCAAAAGGGGTGTTTGGCAAATCACTCTGGACCACTGCTCACGTCACTGAGCCGCACTGCAAATACCTGCCTTTACCTGGCCTGCGGGTGCAACAACCCAAACAGGTACGAGCGCACCGTGACAGTTATGGGAAGCAAGCAAGCAGGATTTCTATCAAGCACAATAACAATAAATTAACTTTAATTAAAAGCATTAACCCTTTCCAGGGTATTTGTCTTTCCCATATTGTCCTGCTTTCCAAAACTACCTGTCCTCAGTGCATAAGCATTACTGCACAGCAGTCATGCAGCATAACAGTGTGCAAACATAATCAAAATGTTTTAATGTGAAATGTCGTACCGGCTATGAAATGAATTTCTGGGAATAACAACCCGAATGCTTCAGACCGAATCACAGAAGTCATGGTTTCTTTTGTGTTTGCACTGTTGCCTGTTCATACAGCAGGGTTTTTTTGGCATGGACATTTGCGGAAACTGAATTTCAAAGACGTGCCTGAGGAGTAGTGGAAAACGAATCTTACATTCGCATGAGGGATAATTCCCACTGAAATATCAATGTGGCAGGAGTCAGGGGATCAGAAACAGTGTCCTACAATCTCTGCCTAACCACGACCAGCTTGAAGCTTTCAAATATTGAACACCTGCAGAACAGTGTTTGGAATCAATCGAGCCTCTGAATTTAAGAGTTGCAATGTCATTCAGATAATCAAGTATATTTGAAGGAACTGCAGCCCACTCTCTCACTATCCACAGGTAGTAACGGGAGACTCAATCCATCAGACAAATTATTCATTGCCTGCCACCCACTCTTCTCAACTCCGAAGGGTCTGTTTCGGCTGGAAGCGGCTCTCTCTGATTGCATCCTCTCCCGACGTGCAGCTGGATTTACCCTCCGCAGAATAATTTTCTTTGGCACTAAACACACCATCATTCCACCGTGCCTCTTGACCAGCTTTTGGGACTAGAATTTCAATTAGGGGCATCATGCACAGACACTCCCAAAGCAAACTTGTACCCTCAGGTTTTAAAAAGAGAGCAACAACCTAAATCGAGATCATCTAATGCGCAGCAGAGAGATGGATCTGGACATCGAAGCTGTAATGTGGCATTTTCCAGCTCTGCCGTCCCTACCACAAATTCAACTTGCAGTTAGCGAAAACCGTCTGCTCTATGAAACGGCTCCCTCCTATCAGCCCAATTTTTCATAGGTTATTGAGCTCAGTCCAAGCTTTAGTAAGGTGCAATTTGACTCCTTTCGAGGCAAGATTGTCTGGGCAGTCAGTTCTGGGGGAGTTCAAAGGCTCTGTGTTTCTGACCAGGGCTGGCAGAAATATGTAAAGAATTTGGTGTTTCCACTCATCTGGTAAGAAATCAGAAGGACTTTGGTCTACATAATCTATCTCGCAGTAATATTTTTTGAGACAAAATACACATAATCTCTATCTCTCCTTCCTGTCTCCTTGTCAGCCTTAAATGAGCAAAATAAAACTGCTGCTTTGCAAACCCCCAAGCAGAGTATTGCCTACAAGTACAGTATTGGGCACGGTGACTCTGGAGTCAGGGTGGAGGTTAGGGGAGCTTTAGGACATGTGCTGTGACCTGAGGACATCCCAACACAGCTCTCTTCAGTTTTTCTTGCTTATCTCTTATCCCAGTGGCTGCCTGCTGTATTTCAGACGTGAAGACTGCCTGTAACTCAGCTGGGTTAACGTTACCCCTTACGGTACAGGTAGCTCAGATGATGTTCTGCATGGGCCCCAGGCCCATTCAGAGAGAAAGAAAAAGTCTCTTTTATATTGTTTTTCTGTCCCTCTCACCCTAGCTCTATACCAGTTGGTGCACAAGACTGATGTATACTTGAAAATACTGTTCTTCTATCCAAGCATACCCTATTTTGCTTTCCATCTCAAACAAAATTAGGCTTCTTTTCCTGAAATTAATCCCAGTGACTCTTCCTCTTCACATGGGCTTCCTGGTACCTCTTACCTTTCTCCCAGTCTCCCATAGCTCTTTCATCTCTTGGGCTGAGCTTCTTCATGAACTTCTCACTC
Source organism: Pluvialis apricaria (assembly GCA_017639485.1). Classification (NCBI taxonomy): domain Eukaryota; kingdom Metazoa; phylum Chordata; class Aves; order Charadriiformes; family Charadriidae; genus Pluvialis; species Pluvialis apricaria. Next base: position 87,043,465 of record CM030007.1, read on the forward strand.
AAGACACATTCCTGGGCAAAAGTTGAGGCTCTGACCCTCTGTGTATTACTATTATTATTACTATGTAATAATACAGTGTAATAATATGATGAGCCAAGGCCCCCTCTGCCTCTTGATGGTGGATCCAGAGCATATTGCCCTCTGCTTTCTCCCTTTGTTTGGTCTTAACTCAGAAAGCTCCTGGTATTGTTGCTCCTCACAATGTCTTAAGCTTTTGGCCACGCTTTGTCATTGCAACATCTGCTGATGTCAGCCACGAGGCTGGCTCTTGGCGCTGTCCCCATGCCCCAAGGGAGGAGGGCAGGGAGAGGAGGCGTGCAGAGCGGGGCTCGGAGCTTACAACTGAAAAGGTCCAGGCTGCTCCATGCACCGTACGGTGTTACAGGAAAGCAAACTCTCTCCTGCCTGGCCAGAAGGTTGCTACACAGCCTGTGCTCTTCTAGTCTCACCTCTTCCCGAAATGTTCCCTTTTGACAACACCTGGCCTGTCACCAGGCACTAGCCAAGGAAAGCAGAGGAAACATGAGGAGTTCTCCCTCGTGGTCTCGCTGTAGCCATCAATGGTTGCTGTGTTCGTAGGGTCAGTCACACCTGGAGGTGTTGGAGAAAAAACACCCCACCTGAAGGGTCATTGTGCCTCCTTAATACTCCCGGCATGCTCCTCAGCCGGAGGGGGGGATGCTGTGCCTCTGTGCTCTCCATCTGTGTATTTTATGATCCCCAGTTCCTGACTCTGTTCGATTCCCACCCATGGCCTGCCCACCTGAAGCACTGCTGATATGCTTGTAGGCTAATAGCAAGGCTTCTTCAGGCACATGAAGCAATAAATAATCTTCCAACCAGCTGACACAAGCAGAGAGGAGGCAGGGGTGGGAGTCTCTATGCTGTGTCAGGGAGTGAGAACAACTCACAGGAGGTCAGGTGAAGGGGGTATGGTTGGGCTGTTGTGCATGCTGCTGTTCTCCCTTCGCACTTCCATCTGTCAGGAATGCGTCTGCCATGGAAGGATAATTTTTCAGAGCTCTGGGCCCTCCTCCTGGGCCATTAAGGTCTGCAGGGCTTTCTTGGGTCCCCTTGGGCTTTAAGGAGGAACTGGAAGGAAGCTCCCTGTTAGTAGTCCCTCTGGATGGTTGGCAGTCCCGGGGCTGCGGCAGGGGCCAAAGCTGTGAGTCTTTCTTCTAGGATGCCCCCTAATGTCACAATTCGGAGCTCTGTCTAACCTCTCAGAAGAGACGGCCTAGGACAAACTGTCACACCACCACCTTACCCCCTGGGTAGCTATGGAGGTCATCCTGTGCATTACCCAGGTGCTAAAGTTTCCCTCCCGATATCACCTCTACTTGTTTTAGATTTGTTTCCAGAGTGGGATATCGTGCCAGTTCCTGTCCCAGGAGGAGTCCCTGGAAGCACCGGGCCACCTCCTCCTACTCATCTCCATCTTCACCTACCCACAGTCCACATACTAGAGAGGGGGAACGTGTGAGTTGCACCGGGAGAAGCAGCACAGAAACTGCACACTTTAGAACTCCAGGAACATTGAAATGAATGAACACACACACACACACACAAAACCTGCCAACAAAGCACGGGCTGATCCTTGCCACCTCCATCACCCCAAACGTTCCCCTTTGAAATTACACCCTCGCTTCCTCCACCTGTTCACCCCACAGCAGTCTGATTTCTATGACACTAGCACTGTATTGCTTTACATTCAGGACATTGAGGTCACAGAAAGTGCTTTGTACCATGAAGAAGTTATCTCCACTTGACTGAAAGCTTTCTGCAACTGCCTATTGCATCCAACGTTTGTGGCTGCTGATCCATTATTTGTGAGGGGGACAAATCCCATCCTTTGCTTTTCGGCTGGCTGAAGATTTAACCTCCCTTCACCAAAAGAAAACATGACGGTATGAAAGATTTCCAACCACTTCTTTTTAATTATTATTATTATTATTATTACTATTCTTGTTGTTGTTGTTATCCGTCTGCTCTAGCTGTGACATGCAAGGCTTGTGCAGCTAACACCACTCGGTGTGACCGAGTTATTTTCACAGTGATGCTGCAGGAGGGTCCCTCTACCCTATTTCATTAAAAGGCAGAACATTTTATGACTTCTCCGCTCCAGCCGCAATGATACGGTGCCAGGTGCTGTAGCTTATTTCCCCTCCCCTTCCTTTGCCTGCAGAAGCAAACCAGCTCAGATCTGCAGAACTCGCAGGTAGGATATTAATCAAAACCACAGCGGGGATCCAAAAGTAGTTCCTGGAGCAGGAAACTGTTCGAAGATCATTATTTTACCTTTGTGCTCAGTAAACCCACCTACAGACGAGAATTTAGGAAAGAGGAAAAGAGCATTATGTAATCAAACCCCAATGTTAATAGCGGTTTTCCATAAAAACATATGCTTACTCAGGTTCAGTTGCTATCCCTTTCTCCACAAAGGCGAGGTGATAAATGAATGGAAAATACTCAGTTAATATTATACGTTAGTGCACACATATGTGTATGCATGTGCAGTTAAATGTGCTGTGTGTATGCATGTACACAAAAGCAGAGATCTTTTACAAACATAGCTTTCCTAAGACTACTAAATACCTTGGTGTGAGATGAAATATTTTCTTTAAATGATCATAAAAGGTGTCCCTAAAATGTCACCACTTATTTTATTTTCCCAGCTCGCCCCACAGTTCACTTTAGACTGAAACTAATTTAAATTACTTTGTAGCTCCCAGCAATAAAAGGAATTTAGTAATTTGCAGTTCATTTGCCCTTGCTATTCTTGGAAACGGTATTTGAGGTTGTCCAATCCTTTGCATTAAGAAACGTGTGGAGCGCAAGTAGCAGTCATGTCATGCCTGGCAGATTTTGCCAAGGAAACTATTGGTTTTTTGCAGCTTTGAAATTCTGGGGGTAATTGACGTGTGCTCCATTCCCACAGAATAGCTGCAATCCTCGTCACTGCCTGGCCGTGGATGAGTTTAGTGAACATTGTATTTCCCGAGTGGTGGTTAAACTAACTTAATTAGGGAAGTGCCTTTATCCCAGCCTGGACAAAGGCTGCCCTTGACGGAGTGCTGTTGAGAAAGCAGCTCTGAGGCAAAGGGCCTCTGAACTAGACGCACAGAGGTGTCTCTTCCCTGGCCCCGAGCTTCTGCAGGGATGAAATCTTGTGGGGAAAAAAAGGAAAAAGAAATAAAAAAATAAAAGAGTGATATTTCAGGCCTTCCCAGCTGCTAACAAAACGTGACCCAAGTGTAAGCAGCATCTCTTCACCTGGGGGCAGCCTGAGAGAGGAGTGTAGGGGGACACCCTTGGAGCCCTGTCTGTCCCGGCCTGCAGTCTGACAGGAGGCAGGCGAGGAGCCCAGCCAGCCCCACCAGCATCCCTGAGACACACCGAGATGTCCCTGCTCTCCCCTGTTGCACCGGGGAGGTTGAGGCTGCCATGGGGCCTTCCCGTGCCTACGTCCCACAGTGGCCCAGGATGAGTGTCTACAAATCAGCGCACCCACCCGAGCAGATTTAGGTCGCCTCCGGGGCAGAAGCCGTTTTGTCTGGGGCACCCTCAGCCCTGCTTGGCTCTGCATGGGACCCGCACCACCGCCGCTGGAGCCCCGTGCCTCTGCCGCCACATAAATCACTATTATTATTGGGCTTTGCAAGAATAACGAGAGGGGAGAGTGCTTTCACTTACAAATCCAGCTTCAGTGCTAATAAACGGGAAGAGATAAAACAGTGTCATACAAATGAGATCTTAATGCTAATGGCTGCAAACAAACAGCTGATGTTGTACATAAAACAGCGTTTGAGAGAAAGCATCGCTCTGGATATATTAGCTGCCTCTGCCTGTGCCTTAGGGTTCTTCCCATCGCCTCTCTTGATGATTCAGTGTAAAAACATGGGGGGAAACGTGTGTGGGAGGCAACACTGTGATATTGGGGTTTGTTTTAAAAGTAAAGATCTCTTACCCAGCCTGGCAAGAGCTTTGTACCCTCTGGATTCTGCAAATTTATCAGAAAATAAAAGCCTAGTTCTCACAGTCTCCATAAAACAAACAAACATGTTTTCTCTCCTTTTGCCTTAAACGTATTTTGGTATCTTAGTTGCTGTCAAGCCTTAACTGTCAGCAAAGGCCTGAGCATGCTTATCCCGCCTGCCTGTGCCAAGTGCAAGATCGAGGGGTTGAGGCTGCTGATGGCAGTGATGCAGGACACTCTGCGTGCCTTGTCCATGCTGTTAGTCAGACTGACAGAGACCCCAGAGCTCTGTCTGCTTTCTTGTTATGAAGAAAAATGAGTTCTTCCATGGGAATTTTGGTGTGTGCTTTCAATTTGATCCTTAACCTGACAGCTCTCTGTGCTACAGAATCAGGATCAGAATCATTACAGAATGATAATCTGCGCATTAGGGTTTTTGAGGGTGAGGCTTAGTCCTGTAGACTGAACATTCCCCTATCGTGATGACCACAAAGGCAGAGAAAGGCTGGGAGTGGGAAGGAGGGAGCAAAAAAATCTGTGGAATGAAGTTAGCTGCCAGCTTGAAGATGTTTTTCTGGAGAAAGAGAAGGTCTATGGTAAGGTACTACATTGCAATTTTTGCTTTTAGCTGAATTTGGAAGCAAGTAAAACCACTGTTTTTTCTTCCTTGTTTCAATTTCCTTCTCAAGAGCTCTCCTAGAGCTGGGAGTCTTTGTGCTGCCCATCAGCGGCAGTTCCTGAGTGTCTGGCATGTCGCTCAAGTACCTTCCCATGGTGTAATGGCAATTGGGGACCAAGACTTCAAGCAAACAAGAAATGGCATTAAAACAACTGTTGCAGACTGTTTTAATTTAATTTTCCCCCAAACAGCCCAGCAGCAACATATGGCTCTCGGTGAGATCCTGCTATTACACAGTTTGGCAGCTGGGCTGACCGAGACACAAGAAGGTCGGGCACCTTGCAAAGGGCACAGTGTGTCAGCATATTGTATTGGGGGGGAAAAGCCAAACTTTGGGCCCAGTTCCCTCCCTGTATTGTTCTTGGCTCCCAGGGCTTAGCCCTTGGGATGGATCCCAGCTACAGAAACTACAAACGAGATTGTGCCACGGATAGAAGACGGCTTCACTTGCCAAAGCTAGTGCATTTTATCAGCACTGCCATTTCCATAATAAGCAATAAATGTACCAGCTCATGACAACCCTGTGAGAAGGTTTTTGTGGGATGTTTTCCAGCCGTGTGGGGTGTAAGGCTTGAAGGAACTGTTAAATCATCCAGTCTGTCTTCCTGGAGGTTGTCAGCTACTGCACCCCTAAAATTTACATCAAACCCAAAGACCCTGGTGAGGCCACAGAGCCTGAGGAGCAAGACCTGTGTCACTGGCAGAAGGTTTTCCGGGGGTGTGGGGCTGCCCAGGTGCTACACACCCCCAGTGATGCTCCCAGCTGAACCACCCTCAGGCTGCGGGGTACGGCCGAGGGCTTGGGTTTCATTTGCTACTCTAGTCTTTGTTTTATTCATTCCACGTCCTCAAAAAAATTCTTCCCCGGGCTCTTGTGTTCTTCCCACTTGTTTACAGGCCTGGGCACAGCCGCAGTTACCTAAGCAAAGGCAATGCTCAATCAGAAACCCGAGAGGAAAACCGTTTTGGTGATGTGCTCTGAATGTCACGGGAATTGTATGCCAGCTGAGAGGAAACATTTCTTTTATTATCTGACTCCTGAGCTTTCACACAAGTGGAACCGGTTAAACAAGTACCGTGTGGGGTCATCTGCTTAGATTACATGCTCAGCTTATCCTATTAATGTGCCTTGGCAGATAAATATCTGATCTTCTTTAGCTGGGTGGTTTCTAGTTGCATGGCAAAGTACCTTACCAAGTGTGTTTTACATGATCCTGACACATACTTCGCCAGTAAATTTGCTTTTTATTAGTGTTCCTCTTTGCTGCCCTGAGCGCATCTGGTTCACTGATTCCCCCCAGGAGTAAAAGGCTGTGCACCTGTTGAACAAAAAAAAAATCCATGTTTCACAGAGATGCGAGAGCGATGCTGCGCAGAGGAGGTTGTGTGAGTGAGGGCCCAGGGGCTGCTGGTGCTGAGCCACCGGAGTTGCCTTCCTCCCTCTGACCCACCGTGTGTGCCTGCATGGAAAAATCACTTAAAAGATTATTTTCCCTCTTAGGCAGACGGTGAGAGATGCAAGTGCTTTGGCCTCTTAAGACAGGTGCTGGCTGGTGCCTTCTCTTTATTTATGGCAACTTGCACGACACCTCACCTTGCACACCTCTGAGCTCTGCTGAGGTCGGGCCAACAGGCACACGTGCTCTCATGCCTCCCTTCATTGTGTCTTGAAAAAATAAACACCCCACAGAGAACAGTATAGCTTGTTCTTTGGCACTGAAGTGGGAGCTGTGGCGGGAAGAGTATCTATTGCATTAATTCAGTGCCAGTGTAACAAAGGTGCCAAGGAGAGGAGGGTAAGATGGGATTTGGTTTCCGACTTAGACGCCCAGAAGTTGCTCACAGTGTGGGTGGCTATGGGTGAGCCTGGAGTTTAAGCTCCTGTGGCAGTCAGCGTACATCTAGTGAATACCACCAGCGATGTACTCAGCTGATAAAATGTAGGTGTTTCTGCACAAGCCTCTGGGGTCAGCAGTGGTCTGTTGCCTGTCCGCAGGCACCTGCAGCGGTCAGAGCCGCAGCAGGATGTCCCACCAAGTCCTTGTGGGCACCACTCTCCTTGGACACTGTGGCATAGCTGCCAGCCCAGCAGAGCCCACCGAGCATCCCCAGTGGGGCAGCTGCTCCTCCGCACACCCTGCCTCTCACCTCCGGTGCCTGGCCTCAGCCCTGCAAACGTTGCCTCAGCTGCCACGCTTTGGTTTTAAAGATCGAGTTTTCAAAAGACTGTCAAGCACCTACTCCGAGACTGCCACCTGACCTCTATAAACAGTATTCCTGTGTTGGCGTGTTATAAGCTACATGAGAAAATATTCATGAAGTGCCTTTCCTGGCAAATGGTTTCCTTACTCAGCAGTCTGCCTTGTAACTCGGAGATCGAGTATTGCAAAGCTGAGGCTTACTCTTGCACGCCGTGACTTCTCCTACATCCCTGATTGCAACATGATTTTTCTGGCGAATTGGTAATAAAGTGCCACCAGAGTAAAAGCAAATCTATTTGTCGTCTGGGTAATTTCTGCACTTACCTCAGCCTTGTTTTTCCTGCTCCAATTAACTTTCAGGTTTTAATGAGCTAGTGCTTGAGCTCAGATGGCGCAAGGTTACGAGGATTAAAAGATATTTGTGGTCTCAATTGTTGGTGATGTTATTTTAAAGCTTGCTTTAATATCGCCTTGGATAAATGCTTGGGCTCTTTTTTAGGCTGAGGAAGGCTGGGGAAATTGTGCTGCTTTCAGATGTGGAGGCTGTCAGCTAGGCCTCCGGTGACATCCCCTTCCACTCTCTCTTTCTTGTGGTTTCCCCCTGCACAGTGCTGAAATACAGCGTTTTGTTACCTATTAAAGTGTCACTCTCAGCGATATTGTGAAGCTATTAAATTCTGCCGGATCATCCTTTGTGAACAAGAGGATGTTGACAGAGCCGCAGCCCCATCCTTCAGCTATTATCTGGTATTCAATGTCCTCCAATTAGTATGCACAATAAATCTAGTCCAAGACCCCCCACTGCTTTATGTCATTTCTGTATTAACCTCACTGCTTCCCAATGTGTTCCTATTATTAAGCCATTTAAAGACTTCCCTTCGTTCGCTTACCAGAGCTATGTCTCATTTTCCTTCTTTCATCTATTTGCATACATTTCCAAAGGTTCACTTGACATGACTTCAGTTGTTGTTGGTTATTTTTTTAATTAAAGATTATTTCCAATATACTTTCTTTACTCCATCCTCCTTACGTGTGTTATCCTCCTTATCTCTGTGAGATTATAATGGCTGGGTTGAGAACAGATTGATTGTCATTTCATGTATTCAAAAAGCCAACCATTTGAGGCTGCCTTGGTAATTTCCAGGCTAAAATTGAGTTTTGAGACGCCTTTGCTGAATGAAAAAAGTAAAATTGCATAATATGATCCCCTCTGCAGTTCTTACCCTGTGGGATGTGGCAGGCAACAGAGTCAGGATTGCACTCCCTTCACTGCACAGCCTCAAAAGCAGATGGTTCTTAGCTAGGTGGGAAAGTTGGAGGTGGGGGGTACAGATCCAGAGATGGAGCACAGGATTTCAGGTCAAGGAAGGCTGAAAATTACTTGTTTAACTATACCTGCAATTGTGATAGTTTAGAAAAACACTGATGGAGATGCCAGAGGATAACCATTGGGTTTCTGTAGGTGATAGGTTGGATTATATTTTTGCTGATATTTTGCATCCCTGCATTGTTTTAAGTGAAGGCTGTGGGATTTGGGCTTGTTCAGCCTGGAGACAGCTTTGGGAGGACCCAACAGCTCCCCAGTGCCTGCCGGAAGGTCATCAGGATGGAGGTGGGTTCTCTGTGGTGGTGCATGGTAGGAGGGCAAGAGTTGGAACAGTAGGGTCAGGCTGGGTGTTACCCTGCAAGGTTGTGCCGGCTCTGTCCTTAGAGGTTTTGAAGACCAAGATCTGAGCAGCCTGGTGTAACCCCAGAGTTGGTCTGGCTTTTGGGTAGAGACCTCTTGAAGTCCCTGCCAGCCTGAAAAATTATTCTCCAGCCCTGTGAGAAATGAAACACTTGGTTTAACCGGGATGTGGACACCAGGCCAGCCACTTGCTGCAGTTCAAAAATGATAAGGGCAGTGAGCAGCCGGGTGCCTCTTGTCTCTCAGCATCTGTTTGGTCCCTGCCTCCATGTACCCCAAGCTGGGGATGGGGTGGCAGCGGTGTGTTACCATGCACCAAAAGATGCCTGGAGGCAGGCTTGGCTGGGGTGAGGACCTGCTGTGGTGCAGGGGGTGGCTGAGCCCAACTGCTTTCTTTGCTGTCATGCCACCGAAAAAGACCTTCCTCAAGGCGGGCTGTGGAGGAAAAATCAGGAGATAATGCTACCCTGTCTCTCTTCACTGTAAATGAAGAGTGGAAAGGAAAGGTGTTTCACCCCATAGTGGTATCTTGTGGTTAAGAGGGAACATCGTCTAGACCCATCCTTTCACAGCCACCTTTCTACAAGGCTATGCACCCTTTCAATACATTAAAAAAACTGTGAATAACCACAGAATGGGAGAAAATAATTGGAAAATAAACTTTGTGGCAAATTCCCCCTGCATTCTGCACATTAATGCAAAAATGTTCAAAAATATTAAACTAAGGGAAACCCTGAGGAAAGGTATATAAAGGACAAATTATGTATCTGCTTCCTTTTTTATCATTTCTGTCAGAGGAATAAGCTACCAGGAATATAGAAAATTCTCCACCTATTTCCTTGCAAGGCAGGCTGGGTGCTATACCATTGCTGTATATCCAGCATGCCAAACCCCTGCATTTTGCTGTCTGGAGTTCAAGAAATACCTTTTGTCCCCCTTATCAGTAAAAAAGCTGATTTTAGTACTAAATAAACTATTCCTAGGGTAGAGACCATAATGCAACACCAGAAGAAAGCCTTTTATGTGGATTTTTGCATCCTAATCTAAACTCTTATATCAGAGGTGATTTTGAACTCCTGTATCAAAAGTACAAAGGTGGAGAGCAGTGGGCCCAGCTTTCTTTGTGCTCCCGGTTTTCAAGTGAGGTACTGGTTTGTTTTAGATTTGAGACGTCTGGGGAAAGGGTTTCCTAAGGTTTGAATAGGAAATCAACATCTTTCCGCCACCCCCGGGATGGCCAGGGACCCCAAAGCCACCCCAGGGCACAGGGCTGTGAAGTGCTCCTGCAACCGCTCGCCTTCACCGCCCCGACCGAAGCTCCTCTATGTGGGCTCTGCTTTTCACAGGCTCGGTTGGAAACAGCTGCAGCAATACCAAAATGTGCCGTTTCTCTTCCACCCCCTCCTTGTGCACGGCTCCATGCTCACCACCCAGAGGAATCAAAGCAGCAGCCCCAAAACTGCCACAATAGCATCAGCTTCGTTAGACCAGCCAACCCTCCGACCCACAAAAGGGAAACCAAATTAACCTTCATTTTCTGATCACTTTTCTAGCCTGGTAATCAGAAAGGCGATGTGGAAGGTCCCACATGTGTGGCTGTATTACCCGCTGGAACAAAAGTGACCTCAGATTGTGGGGCCCAAGGAGGTGCTCGGCATTAACCAGCTGCTGATGGAAATCATCTGCTTCTCCGGGCAGGCGTTACCCCGGCTCCTTCCCTCTCTGCCCGCCTGCAGCACCAGCCATGGTGCTCTCTGCAGCTACGGCAGGGCAATCCAGATGAGCACCAGTGGGCAACGTCTGACATGGCAGAGGAGAAAAAAGGAGGAAATAGGCAATTGTGAGGGGTTTAAATAACTCTCCATTTGGAAGTCTTTCTGCTTCCAAGTGGCTCTGACCACCCCTGGCTGACAGGGCAGCTTGTGCTGCAGCTGCATCCCCGCGGAGCAGATCTCGCTCCTCTGGGAAAGGCTGGCTGCCTTTTCCCAACTGGCCTTTCCAGGCATTTCTGTGCTCCGCGCAGAGGAGGGGAAGAGCAACCATCTTCCCTTCCCCGGCAGCTCGTGTTCCTTTTTTATTCTAGACTATTAAAATAAAACATCATTTCCACCAGCTGTGGTAATCTGCTTGAGAAACAGATGTTCCTTAAAGGAGATGGAAGCAGCTTAAAAATCTATGATGGGCTGATCCCTAATTCGCTGACCGAGAGCCGACATTATCTTCATGTAACTTTGAAGAGGACATGGCATTTGTCTTCCTGGGCAGGCAGCACTCTGCAATAAGCCCCTGAGCAGGACTGAGTCTTTGAAAGAATTTATATCCCCTGAGGGACAATGCCTCTGGTTTATCTACTTTTTAAAAAAAAGTCATTTCACAGAATTAATTGATTATGGAAATTATTTAAGGTATTGAAGATACTGGTGTGGTGACCAATGGGATATTATGGCGAATATCACAAGTCAACTTTTACAACCAGCTTTTCTCCATTTTGCCGCTGGCTTCTGGGAGTATCTGACTAATGTTGGGGTGTAACTGCAAATAAAAGTGATACGTTGCAATCTCATTACAATAAAAATACACGTCAAGCTAACACTTTAAAAAAAAAAAATCCTATCTGTATATGGAAGCTCTAGCTATCTCAGAAAAACGTTTTTGGGATTTATATGTTACGAATTTATTGTCGTTTTGCAGAAGTTGTGTGCGTTGTCTCCATCAAACACTGCCAGATTGTTCTCAGCATCGCTTTCTGGCAGTATAAATCCCTGTCTGTGCGGACTGAGTCCCTTTTGATCCATCTCCATCAGACACATGAAGTGGAATGATCTCTAGTTGTGAAGCCAAACTTAAAATGAAAGAGCGTTTGTTGTTCTGTAACCAACTTAAATACGCACATGCATAACGTGGGAAAAAAAGGATCCTTTGAAAGACGATGTATAACAGCCAGATACAGCTGGATAACATTTATCCCAGTATTGTCCGCATTATCCTAGTGAAGGTGATGGAGTTGCCCACCCATGCCTCACTGATGGGGTTTGGCTTCCTGCATTTCAGGACAAGCACAACTGTTATTCATCCCTTTAAAGTAATCAGGAGAGTGCTCTTCCCCCAGGGAGCTCCGGCTGCGTGGCTGGCTGCGCTGCGGACCAAGTCACCGCTATTCCACCATATCTGAAAGCGTCTCAGGTGTGCACTGCGTGATTAATAACACCTAGAGATGGCTGACAATTTTATAATTTGAAATGGAAAAAAATCCACCTTTACTGCCACTTTTCCTTTGTTTTGTTGGTGGAACTGCTGCTTTTTGACTGGCCAGCTGCTCCAGCTCTGGGCTCACTCGATGGTACAGGGAGACTGGACCCATCTCTCTCCCTAGAATGCTCACCACGTCCCCCTGGGAGTACCCTGCCACACTGCTTGCTGCACCCAGCCCATGTGTGCTCCGCCACCACCACGAGAAGCCACCAGATTGCACCAGCGTGGGCAGCTCCTGGGCTCAGGGGTGGTCAGGCAAGGATTAAAACACAGGCAGGGGAAACGCAGGCAGGAGGCCAGGCAGCACCACAAGCTCACAGGAGCTGCTCTCCGGGTTGCCCTGCCAGCACCAAACCACAGCAGTGCCCTTGGCTTGCCTACCATGATGTGGGGACCACATTCCCAGGGCTCCTACAGCAACCCCCAGTGTCTGCCTCCAGAAGAGGCGGTGGGAAGTAATTTTATTTCACACCGGTTTACACTGGGCTGGGTTTTTTTCTTCTTTTTTCTCTCTGAGGGCCCACCCTGTACATGGACCTTCCAGCTGGACATGGCAATGGGTTGCAGGAAGCTCTCTAGACAGAGGGGGCTGCAGTTCAGCATCACCTCAGAAACCAGGCTGCTGCAAACACATCAGAGTCTCTCCTCTGCCCTCTGTCCTGGTGTCCCAAAGACAGAACAGTCTCAAGGTCTCCATACTAACCTCTAGTGCCTTGGCCCAGCATACCCAAAACATAACTGCTGAAGTGTGGGAATGTCACCCAGCAGTGCCGGTCCCCTGATCTCCCCAAGCAGAGGATCTACTGCAGCGTGGTGCAGGAACCAGGGCTTGGCCACCACCCCCTGCACCTGCTTTGCCACAGTGGCCGTGTGGCAGGGAGGGACTCATGTCACCCATCATCTCAACCCACCCACAAAGCACCAAGGTAAGGACAGCTGTCAAACACGATGCGCTCCGCAGAGCCGAGCGAGCTGTCTCTTCTAAACTCATCTGGGCAAGAGAGAGACTTTCCTCCATTCTTTTGCGTCTGAGGCTGCAGTACCAAATCCCACAGGGGACTAAGAAATCTTCTTTTCTTCGTGCACACACTTTGGCCTGAACTTTCCTCATTTGAACACAGCCTGGTGTGCACATTTAAAGGGGAGGGGAAAAAAAAAAAAGAAAGCAGCCCAATGCAAAATACTCTCCTGCACACGTAGTGCTTCCCCAGAGAGCAGACAAGAGAAAGAGCAAACCACATGTGACAGATGTTAGTCACGTCACCAAATGCACTGCTGGCAGGAGCCATGGTGAAAGGGCAGTCGGAGAACCCCTACAATATTGCTGCCTTAATAGTTTCAGGTTCCAGGCAAAGATGCTATTCCATACTCTTGGTGTATACACAACTTGCAATTGTTTTTTCGTCTGCTGTTAATGTCAAGGGAAATTGATTTTACAGATTATTAAGATACTATTTATTTGCAGAAAATCTATTTTTAAATAGCAGTTAGTCATTTTATTGAGCAATCTATGGCCATTTATATTTTGGTTGTTTACGCTGTGTGCCATATAGGGCTAGCAATTTCCTAACTTGCATGATATTCTGTGCAAGGGTGTATTTTGGTTTCTGCTGCTGTGTCAGGCTAATGCCACTGTTGCTATGGTAATGGCGATGTTTGAGTCTGCTTTGTCACCTTTGTCCTGCTATTTTTTTTAAACACAAATTTTTTTTTTAAACACAAATCAGCACGTGCAGAGGCCTGAGAAGCAGGTGGAGGGTTTGCTACGGGAGCTCAGCCTCTTCTCTTGTTTATTTATTTATAATATATTATAAAGCAGTGTGGCAATTTCATAGATGAATAAAGTTTAAAGCCAGCAGAGCTCATCAGATCAGCTGAAGCCAGCCTCCTGTATAAATGTCACTGAGTTATCCCTGTACAGCAGTCTGGATATCCTGGTTGGGAAATACCACAGGGCATCCCATCTTAAGTAGAAGATACCTGTAACTATCAGTCCAGCATCGTCCTGCGTGGTTTCAGCCAAGAATTTAGAAATTCTCCATGGTTTAGAAAGAGAAAAAGTCTACCAAATTTTTATCAGCTCCACCGTGATCTCCAGCACTTTTTCAAAGTCATTGCGTTCCCTTGTCCCCAGGTATCACTCTCGGGAGTGGGCTTTTCCTTCCCATTTGCCTACAGTAAAACATATTTTGCTTGTCTGGGTGCAGCTGGCCGTGTGATTCATCTAGCCTTTCAGCTTTGTTTACTCTTCCGCCTTTCTTCAGATACTTTATCAGCAATGATTTCGTATTTATTTCCACTTCACTAACGAAGAAGCTGGGGAGCGGCTGTGTGCGGATCTCTAAGAAGCTCCAGCAGCAACTCCTGCACCTGAGGATACGTCTGTTTCCTTTCCCCACCTTGTCACTCTATGCTAGCATTTTCCCAGTATGGCAAAGCGTATCTAACATGAAGCAAGGCACAGGGGCCTCAGCCAGTTCTTTCAGAATTGCTGACTTTAAGCTATTTTAAAATGTGAATCTCTAGTGGAGTTACTGCGCACTGTCCTTGACTGCCGGTGGATGGACAACACTCCATCACTCCCAGCTTGGACTTACCGTATGTGTGAAGCAAATCAGGCCTGACCTCTTGTTTGATTTCTAGAGAAAAACAAGGAGAAATGGTGAAGGTCGGGTGGACTGCTCAGCTGCCCCAAGAGCTTGGCACACACACCTCCCTCCTCCAGGGCTGAGGCAGCATGTGGGGCGAGGGAAGCAAACCAGAGCTTGTCCTTTAGTGAAGGAATAAGGAATATCCACCGCAAGTCTTCCAAAAACCGCCTGAGCCTATGCTCTGAAAAATGATAAACCAGTTCCATTTTGAGGGAAGGATAGACCCGGGTTCCCCTTGCAGGCAGGAGGAAGGGGGGATTTCGGCCACAGCTCTCGGGCTGGGCAGCCGTGCCAGCCTGAAGCCACGCAGCTCCAGAGCAGAGCGGCTGCGGGCTGCAATTAGCCTCCAGCGGCAGGAGGGTGAACAGCTCTATGGGAGCAATCAGCATCGCCCATGCTCTCCCTGAGCTGGGGTTAGGAGTCATGAAACTCTAATTCGCTTTAAGCTTTGTTTTGTGCGAGGAATTGCCAGTGTTTTCTTCTGAACCGTGTAGGCTTCCCAACTATGGGACCTTCCCGTCGGCATCATTTCTTGCTCCGGCTCGCCGTGTCATGCTATCGGAGCAGATAACAGCGAGGGCACGGCGCTAACACAAGGTGCCCTTGGGGCTGCAGCCCGCAGATGGGTATGTGCCTGCCTCTAATAGAGCTCCTCCCCCCCGCCGTGATTCCCTGCCTCTGCGAATATGGGGAAGGGGGGATAACTTTTTGGCAGAGGGTCAGGATCCGGGGTATCCTAGCCGTGCTACCTACCAGTGGTACCCAGCTCATTATGAAAGAGCGTTTATCATTCCTGAGCCGTTCGTTTGGGGCAAATTGAACAACATGGCAATTACCCTCAAGGTGTCCAGGGACCATTCGCTGTCTCGCATGTGCACATGATATGATGAAATTCTTTTGGAAGTAAAAAAAAAAAAAAGAAGAGAGTATTTATGTCCCTCGCTATCTCTACGCCTCCTCACTATCTCCAGGCAGCGCGGCTACGGAGATCTTTGATGTTTGCCATGTATGCAACAGCAGCATTGGCAGTACTTGCTTTTATAGCACCAATACAATAATAACTGCAGTAATTTAAGATAGCCTGTAAAGAAATCTGGCGCAACTGTTTAAGTCTAGAGATACAGTTACCGTTGCTGCCTGACACTTGGTCCTAATGGGATCAAGGCCATGGTCTGCAATCCTCCCTGCCTCTTCCTAAAATGTAGTTGGCAGTTTTTAAGCAGTGTTTGTTCCTCAAGTACCCATAAAATCACCTTTTAAGAATGGGAAAGACACAAATCATCATGAAGTTCTGGTTTCCAGTAGTTTCTTTATTCTCAAAGCCTTCCAAAAATGCTAAGACTCGAAGGAAAACTAGGGTTTCAAGAGAAGCGGACCCTGATTTTTCAAGAATGTAGAAACCAGACAACGCTGAAAAATAAAAACCATTACTCTAAACCATTACTTATATCACTGCACAATGCCAAATATATCAACTATGTTTTGTCTTCTCTGTCATTTCTGGATAAATGCCAGAATCATGAATATCAGAGCTATTAACGCCCCTACAGCTTTGTTAGACACAGGCCTGCCTGCATCTGAAAATGAACATCACCTTTAGGGGAAAAGAGAAAAAAAAAACCACTCTTAAAATCTGCCAGGGAGGTTTTTCCCTGCCGTGGTTGCAGCTGCGCCCTGGTACAGGAGAATTAGTGGAGAACCTT
The DNA here is from genome assembly GCA_017639485.1 of Pluvialis apricaria. Taxonomy (NCBI): domain Eukaryota; kingdom Metazoa; phylum Chordata; class Aves; order Charadriiformes; family Charadriidae; genus Pluvialis; species Pluvialis apricaria. The sequence goes on from CM030007.1 coordinate 87,059,614, forward strand.
GTTTCTCTGGATGGTTTGCTGAGCATACAGAGCACCATCAGCAAGCAGAGCTCTGTAGCCGGCCAGGTGCACGGGCACCGCACGGGGTGGGACAGGAGAAGGTGGCAGGGATGGCCGCGCTGGGGGACATTTCCACTGCTGGTGTTGTGGCTGGCTCCCTGTGGCAGAGCTGGGAACCTGTGGGTGCTGCTCAGCCGGCCACCAGGCCACCCACCCCTGGCAAGGTCCTCCTGGGCTGCCTTTGCTGGAGGAGCCAGCCACGCTGCCTACAAACCACACAGCCACGCGCCAGCATCCTCCTCATCAGGCTGCCTTTGTGCTTGTTTTTCATATTCAGGACAGAATAAGTCACGTTTACTATTTATTTCAGTTATTCCTCCCTTACAAATCAAACAAAAAAAAGGTCAACAATGTTATTTGACCCTATTTGCTTCCTTAAGGTTGGAGTCGTCCTCTCCATGGCTTTCCTGCCCCGCAATGATTGGCGGCGTGCAGAACAGCTACCTGACAGGTATCAGAGATCTTTCTCCTGGAGGTTAGAAGTGGTGCTGTCTGCTTCCCCCTGCTTTTTGTTTATGGTATTTATTTATTTATTTTCTTTTCAGAAGGGTGGGGGACATTTTTGTTCATTTCTTCTCTTCTCCTCCTTCAACGATGGGCTGAAACTTGACCTCCTGATTGTTCATCCAAGACGCTCTCAGGAAAGCTCTGAGTGGTAAATGAGGTTCCAAATGCAGGAAGAGATTACTGTATTTTTCTTTTTCTTTTTAAAACCTTGAATAGATGAAAATAGATGGTAATCAACAAACCTGTGGCTAGAGGAAAAATCCCTTTAACTCATATTTTACTTCAATTACATTCAGGACAAAGAAACACATTGCACCATGTGCATGAATGGATGCTTTATTATTCAAAACAAGCTTCAAAGAGCATTACGTCCCCTATAGAAAATATGCAATCAGTGTTTAATTCAATGGTAGGATGCAAATTTAAATTCCCATAAGGGGAAGACTGTTAATGCCATTTAAATTGGTTGTAAATTACAGATAATACGCTTGAGACCCGAATACAGATTAGCAGAGTGTTGCTTTATGAATCCAACCCTACTTTGAACTTATTGTGTATTTATTTATGGACAATAAGACAATGCAGGCTTGTTTACACCTAGATTTTATTATCATCTGACATAATACGTATGCAGAAAAAACCCAGTTTGGTTTTAAAATACAGAAGCTGTTGGCTCCAGTTTGATAGGGATTGGTTGTGTGGAGGTGCTCTTTGGTTGCAACCATGTTTCTTCTCCTCTCTCTCTTCTCCAGTGTTAGGTGTTTCTACACCTTTCGAATTACACAGAAATTAGCCCGGAGAAATTACCATTTCTCTATTTTATTAGCAGTAGAGGGAGAATCCTGGCTGCTTAGTGTAACCCCTCAGTTCGCATGTGCTTGGGACACAGCCCCTTGCAGGCCCCTGGGGGCTGCCGCTGTCTCTGCCGGGGTCAGTACCTTGGTTGTTTCGCTATAGCAAGTCTGGTGTGTCCCTCCCCATGGCCACAGCTGCCAAGTGAGGAGCCTGAGCTCTCGGCAAGAGTTTTTAGGGGATTTTTTTGTTTCCAGAGAGAAGAAAGTTCTGTGGCTTCATCCTTTGTGCACCAAAATAATCATTAAAAACAACTGATGTACTTTAAGACCAGGGTGTTTAAAATGAGTTGCGTGTCTCATGTGGCACCACGTCTGTTTGCTGTTACTTTCTGCAGCATATTTCTTGCCCATTCTTCTATTGCATTTGTATAAGACAATAACTTGTAGAACCAAGAATTTTTATTTTGTAAAAAGCAACTAACTAGTCATTCGAGAAGCAGCTCTGCAAACCACTGATGGTATGAATGAGCCCTTCTGGTATGGATCCCATTAAGGCCATATTAGCAATGTTTTGCTGGGCTGTGACATGAGAAAATTTGGAGCACGTTTCTTCAGGTCCAGAGGTGTATTGGGGCGCATAATGTGCATCAACACATTACAAACTGAGTAAAAAAATTGTGTGTAGCAAAAGCACCACACCTTTGTGGTGAATTTCTTTCAAGGCAGTACAGCTTACCTACTCAGAGTCATGGAAATGTGGCCATTGCTCTCAAACACTGTTTTACAGAGTGACTTTTACTTTGAATGTGTATGAATGGGTGGACAGGAGGGTGGAGGGGCAGAACTCATCTGTTTTTATTATTTCTGAACCTTTTAGGTCCATCATAGGAAATGCCCGTTTCAGAGTTACCTGGATTTTACACAACCACTTGCATATTCATCCTAAGATGGCTGTGAAGAAAAAACCACTTATCCACCTTATTTTCCTCCCACTGTTTTCAGGCCCATCCAATTCCCTAATAGAGATGAGGCACCAGAGCTCCTTGTGCTTTTCTGTCATCTTAAGGAGCTCACTACCATCATAAAGCTCTTCTTAAACAGGATGTAAAGGCTCTTATCCAGCCTTATCTTAAACTTCTCATGTATACACTAACCAGCTTGCGCTGCTGCAGCCTGCACTGGGAAAGCATGTGGCTCATTCCTGGACCGTTCCTCCTCCTCCTGACCCCCGCTGAGGGCTGGACACCAGAAGTAGATGCAGTGTTATGGTAATGCTCTCACAAGAAAGATAATTTTGTTGTATGCAGGGATGATACAAAACGATTACTCTATTTCTACTTGTTCAGATGGTCTTGAAACTGGCTTGTTCCTCTGGCTATATCATTATACTGGAGGCTACATATTTGGTAATTTATCTCAAGTAACTTCCAGGCCTGCTTTAGGGCCACCGATTTCCAGAATACAACCCCCCATCTTACACTCCTGATCTGCTCCATTTATTTCTAAATTCATAACTGCACCTACGCCTACATGAAAATGCACATGGTTTGCATCAGCCATTGTCACCAGAGATGAGGGTCTTTGTGTCCAGGTTATGAAACCTGTATTAAATAGCATTAGGTCAAGAGTAGGCTCCCACAGGACTCCATTGCAACCACTCTGTACAGGATTACCCTTCCCTTCTTCCAGTTTTTTCAGTCTCTCAGTTCACTAGTTTATCATTCTTTGAATGGGAGCTGCATTGGTTTTGTTTTGCGCTCCTTTTTCCCCAAACACAAAAATGTAGGTACTTTATGTCAATACCATCTACAGACTTGTGATTTTATTAAAATCATGCTATCAAGTACATTTGACAAAACCTGTTTTCCATAAAGTGATGTTGATCGGCATTACTTATGCTCTCATCTTTCCATTTTTTATGGATTGTGTCCCCTATCAGCCTTTCCCTTGGCTATGCCTGGGATCAATGCCAAGATAAGTGGTTCAGTGTCTCTTGCATCATTCCCTTGGCTTTCTAAAATATTGGCCCAAGACTTGCTTTTAGGGCCCTCCTGGTCTTCTTCTCATTTGCTTTTTATTCCCTTCTCCCAATCCCATCTTTGGGGGATTTTCCAGGACTTAAAGATTTAGTTCAGAGAAATTCTCTGCTGTTTTTTATATTACTCTGGGGTGCAAGCTACTTAGGCCTATAGATTTTAAATAGTTACAGATTATGAATAACCACAGGCTTGGATTTCAGATCCATATATGCTATGCAGAGGGAAGGCATCCCTGCCGAAGTTCAGACATAGATCTAGGTTTCATTCTGGGCTCTTCCAACACTTTTTTGGTGTGGAAAAGCACAAAACGTTTACATCCCGTGGGCCAGCTCAGCCTTTGCTTTATACTTTTCCTGGAGATTTGCACCAGTTCAATGCGGGCATACACACATTACTGAACCAGCCTGACATTTATCACTGCACTTTCAGTGCTGCCATCTCGGACCTGACTGCGCTCTGACTGAATTAATTTGGTTTTGAAATGGGCATCATTAGCATTACAAGTGGGCTCTGGATTTTAGGATGCAAGTTCTGAAGTTTCCTGTTATCATCGCTAAGTGCTGGATTTCCTAGGCTCCTCTGTAGTATGAATAGGTTAAAAAATGTTTCATTAATGAGAAATGGTTATGTGTATTTTCATTTCAGTCTCCACATCAGGGTGAAAGGTGAATGTCACTGCAAGGAGGAAGACAGCAGGGTCTCGTGCAACTTAGGTTTGACCTTAGCACACAATAGGCTTGATCCTGCACGGTGAGTCTCATTGATTTCCATTGCAGGAGATACCCAGCACTTTATAGCCTCGAGGCCCCAGAATCACCTTCCCCAAAATTTGGAAGCTTAAATACCATAATTACTTAACTGTCTTATTTAATTAAAGCCACATGGAAGCAAGGCTGATAGACAGGTGTGCTGCTACCGTGTCGTGGTAGGATTGCTCCCACGTGTGACAGAAATGAGTCTCCCTCTGTCCCTCACCCTGAACCCCTACCCCTCTCACCTCCTTTAATCATGCTTTTCTCAGTGTAATTAAAGGAATTTCCTCCTTTGCCTTGTCGGCTGGAGATACCAATTTGCAACCTCAGTTTGACTGATGATTAACACGTCTTCAGAGCGAAATTCAGGGTACACCTCCAGCCTCCTGTGAGTGCTGCCATCCCCATCCTTCCCAGGTCACGCAGAAGGTGTGCCCAGCCCAGCCCCATCTCCTCCCTCGCTTACGTACATCCATCTCTTCAGAGCAGAGCATCCCTCAGTAAGGGCAGGTGCCAACGTGTGTCCCACGGATGCAACGGACTGGAGCAGTGTGGGTGGGAGAGGAGTTAAAGAAGAGCGTAAAGCCTCCCTGGATGCACCCCCTGTTAGCCTGCTTCCCCATGCACAGGGCTGTCTAGTGTTTACGACTTTGAAGAGAAAGCCAAGTTTGCTCTTCGGGTTTCTGTATTAAATAGTGTGATAACATATCAAGCGGCTAATGTCAAGAGACTTTGGGCTATATTTGTAAATGCTTCAGTGAATCGGTAAAGACACAATAAATTATTGCTTCAGAAGTTTCTTCATTCACCTGCTCCAGGCAAATGGGAAAAGGACAATCAATATTTCTTTTTGAAATGCCAGAAATCCTAAACATATGAAATTTCCTGACAGTCCCTACATTTGCACTGGGATTTTATGAGGTTGCGTCAGTTGACCTTACCCCTTTCAGAGTTCAAGCAAGCTGAAAAAAAGGAATTGTAACAAATATAGCCACAGACAGATTTAAGCACAATACCACAAACCAAAGGACATTCAGTAATCCAGAAAATGGGCCATATTCTAAAGGCTGTTCATTCTGAATACTCAGTGAAGGAATTGATAACGTTTCCCATTGAAATGGAAATGAAACAGAGTTCAGTGGGACAAAGTTCTGCTAGGTAAAAGCCTCTGATTCTGGGCCAGCGTCTTAACAAAGCTTTACAGATGAGAGAACAGGGGGCTTTTGTTTGTTTATTTGTTTTCTATCGAGAACACAGACTTAAGGAAGAAGGAGGGAAGAAGGTGGTGGTGCTGCCCCAACCACCACCCGCGAGCTGGCCATCGCTCCTTCTCAACGCTGCAGCCAGGTGCGGCTCAGAGCAGACTGTGTGGCCATTCCTCATATGAAAATATGGACTTTTGTCTTCAACATCTTTTAGCTTTTGAAGCTTCTTCCTTCTGTCTCCAGTCTGCCTTTTTCTCCTGGCATGCCTGTTTCCCCCTCAGCCACTTCCACACATCCCCCCCATGCATGGGAAAATCCTTCAGATTTCACGAAGCACCCATCTTTACCTTTTCTTTAAATTTCTCTTGAAAACATTCCTCAGCCACAATACCTACAAATCTCTCCCATCTGGGGCTGGTTAGGCAAATACGAGCTGTGACTTCTGGTTTTCTGCAAACCCTCTTCCTTTTATTGCTCCTCCACTTTCCCAACCCAGCTATAAGCCGACTTTGCCTATCCCTTGCACCCTGCTAACATGCAGATCTCGTGGCGAGGGGGCTCTCCTTTCCTTGGCCCACCTGCAAGATGCCCAGCACAGAGCCTTAGCTATCAGATCCTCGGGCTGGAGTTACCGAGAGGGAGCCGGCTGGGAATTTGCATGGCATATTCCTCTGTTGCTCCAGTTATGGAACCAGAGTGGGAGACCCTGCTGTCCACGCAGTGTCCAGTCCACCGCTGGTCCACTGCTGTCCAGTGCCAGTGTGCTGTGCACCTTTGCCTTCTGCAGGCAAGCTCCCAGCAATCAAACAGTTAAATATCCAGCTTTTCCTGAAGTTCAGTCACTCTTAAGTGGGGCTCACAAACACTGCTTCGGGTTTTGATCGTTCTTTGCACAACACTAAGTGCTTCATGGGAAAGCCAAAATTTGAGCGCTGAAGGAAGCTCAATCAGGCTGCCACAGGGCAGCCCATTTCAGGTGTCGTCCTCAGGTAGGCACAACTCCTGCCGCCTACCCCTATTTCAATGAAAATATACAGGTCGAAACACTTTTAGGTGTCTGGCAGAAATACTGTGTGCCGGTAAATAAATTATAGTTTGTAATATAAACTGGCTCATCGGTATGAGGAACAGGGAAGCCATTTCACCACTGTGTCTCATCCCTCTCCTTAAATACGCAGCAGACACCACCGCATGTGTGGAGCTGAGACCTACGTGATAAATCGCAGAGCAATGTGCTAAATGATTTTGTATTGCACCCCCAACGGCTTCCCCTGCCCTCTGACTTTTATCCCATCTCTCAGGATTTACTCTAACATTCCTCTGAACAGCCACCATTTAAAAACAGAAAACTAACCCAGAAAGCCCACCATCACCAAAAAAAACCCAAAACCCCACCCCAACACAACCACCTGCTAGAGGGTTTTTTTTTCCTTCTTCCAGACACAAGAATTTCCACGCAATGCAACCTGGCCAGGGGATGAGATGAGTAAGATGTAGTCCTGGACCAGGGTAGCAGTTTCTTTCTATATAACATGGCTGCGACCCCAAGGCTTTTATCCTACCGCCATACAGAGCAACATGAACGGGGAGCAAAGTCCTGCTGTTTGGACGTGGCAGCCTTTCACCGCAAGCGTGGCACAAGATGGGAAAGTGGAGAATCGGACCGTGCAATGTTCAAATTTAATCTTTCAGGGAGAGAAATGAAAGGGCTGTGGCACTGGGAAAGAGAGCTTTCCTGTTTCCTAGTGACACTCTATTTAGATTTGGAAGGGCTCCCAGAAAGGACTTTAAGTATGAGAGACCTTTGTTTTCGAAAACACAATTTTGGCTCATTTCAGAGGGGTTTTATGGTTTTCTGTGGGCATGGATAACTGGATTTGTGACAAGTCCTTTTGTATCCTTTACCAGCAAAAGGATACAGAAGCTGTCACAGTATTTTTAAAACTTTCCAAACCCACATTTGCTTGTTTTTCTCTAATATGTTTGATCTATGCAGCATCACCATCATCTGGTTTATACACATTTTATTTACATTAATGTAGTACAGCCCGTGTAATTTACTTGGATGAAGTCAAATTGATTCAATTTTGTACTTTTGATTCTCTTGCTAAGAGCTAATTCTCTTTTACCTCCTGCATTAGAGTCCACTGCTCTCAGGATAAGAATGTCTCAGAGGCCATGATGTACCATTTAGCAATGACCATGAAGAATTAGGAAGAAGTGAGTTTGTAGCAATATATATAAATATCATAGCATTTAAGCATGTACCGCTATTAATCCCAAGAACCAGCGGTGATCTCTAATGCGAATCACAGCTTTGTATGAACCTGTCGCAGCTATGTCACCCCCTTACTAGTGACTGTACCCATAAGCTGTTGTCAATTATTTCTATCCACGTTGCACACAAATACAGTCCAAAAGGGCTTTTGACCATCACAGCCAAGGGATGGAGCGTAATTCAACAGAGAGGTTGATGAACTGCTCAGAGTCTGTTGAGCAGGAGCCCGGAGACCTGGGAGGCCTGTGGCAGCATGACGATGGCCATGACCTGAAGTCACAGAGGCTGGGATGGCCCTGGGATGGGTATTTGGAGATGTCCTCACTGGTATGGACCGTAGAGGACTGGAGCCATGTAATTTCCTTAGTGCTGGGGACTTCTGTGTCCTTGGAGAAGGGGTGAGATTTACTTCAAATATTTTTAATAAAAGAAAATGATGATAAGCCATTCTCCAGGCAAGAGTTGTAAATACCACTGTGTATATTGGCTTTTAAAATAGAGACATTAGCCAGAATATCTCAGACTGTGTAATTTAGAGTCTTTTATCATTTCATCTACCAGTTACAGTACCAAAAGAAGTGATGTCTGGAAGATAAATTTCACATGCGGAGGAAAATCCCTCACTTAAAATATATTTAATACTTGAATGGCGTAATAGAAAGGCCAGTTTTATTATTTTTCCAAAAATGGACTTAAAAACTCAGTACCTCCTGCAAAATGGATGAGTTTTTCAAAACCGCCTAAGCTTTTACGAGTTTCAGATCTTTCCTTTCTTCAACATCATAGCGAGCAAAGTTATTGTAGTCTGAGAATCCCAGTATATTTTTCATGGCACATCGGTGTGCAGCAATGGGTTAAGCAGTGGGTTATTAAACATAGACTACAGTAATGCCTATTTCCCAGTAGAATGGAGGATGCAGACTTTACAAGTTTCTGAGGTTAAATTGTAACAATGACTTTGACTGGTCTTCAAGCTCTTGTACTGAAGCAGATGTTCATACTTCACCTCCATGTGTGATATAGCTATTGAACAAAATTAAATGGCAGAGCAGATGCAGTCGATATGTGATGCATGCGATTCGGTGACCTTATGGAAGCAGGGAGGAAATATGACTTCACAACTGTTCATGGTCTGTTTGTTGTTTGTGGAAGGTTAAGACCAACAGGTGAAAAAGATTGGGAGGTTATATTGAAAACAGGGCAGTCTGAATGAAAGAAACATGTCGTCCCTGCCATGCAATCTATAGGTAATGTGCAATTATCGAAACGGAAACCTGCTTTTCACATGGCGTGTAGGCAACAGACTGTCACAGAAAACAAGGAGCACGGCAGCTCTGCATTTGTATTTCACCTAAAGAAAAACCAGAATTAAGCCAGCCTTAGCAGAAAAGTGCATGGCAAATTAGTCCTCTCTTAGAGACAAGAAAAATTGTCCCAGGGACTGATCTCAGCCATGTCTGTGTGTTCTGCAGGAGAGCCAGACATGCAGAGGCACAGCGGGTGAAGATAAAGCCAACCAGCAGGACCTGGGAGGTACCCTGGGCATCCTGCGTCTGGGAAGACTTGTAAGGGAGATTGCTGAGGCACCAAAAAAACCTTTTACCTTATGAAATACACTTCATGATCTGTGAGTGCGTATATCATCCAAGGAGAAATGTGTCCCTCCAATCTGCCGTGCAAATCACGGTGAAGTGGCAGGAGCGCAGTGTTTGCTTGGTTGCAGACCATGAAGGGGACTCAGTCCTCCACACCTCCCGACACGGCGGGCCAGACCCCGTTTCCTTCCCACCATCCCATCTGGTTAGATGCCAGCGCTGCGGGCAGCGCGTGCCTTTGCTGCCAGAAGCCAGTCTCCCTGCTTGCAGCAGGGCTACGTGTGTCCTGACTGGTCCTGTGCTGGCATCTGCCCTCGCTCTTGACCTGTTCCGGTTGGCCCTACATGCCCCAGCAGCCTGACCTGTGCATCAGCTTATTGGTGTCAGGTACCTGAACACAGGGGAGAAGTTTGAAAATCCACCTGAAGATGCCCTTTATCCATACAGTGTGAGTGGCCGGGGATGCTTCAGTCCATAGTCCCTGTTTGCCACCTAGAGATGCCTTGAAGCGTGCATGTGTGTGTGCGTGGTGTACAAGGGAAGAGACCAGATTTTTGTGCTGCGTGCTCTTATCTGAAACGTGTGGATTTCATAGGAGAAATCATGCAGAGATCATAGCCCACAGATAAAAAGAACGCTTTCCTTATAGGTAGATGTAACCAGAACTATGTGTTGTTTCTGACCCAGGAGCCTCCAGCTTATGTCAGCAATGCTTGTTCCATCCCTGAGGGCATGACCTGACATTCAGTGCTATCGAATTTCTATTACTCTGGCTTTCAATGTCACCCAGTTTTTCCCACGTGGTCAAGGGCAGCACCCTGACCAGGGGTACTCGCTCCTGCCAATGGCAATATGTTTTTTGGAGGCTACCGCAAATGTTTGATTAACAGCATGCATCAGGAAACGACACCAGTTCCCAATGTGTCTCCCCAAACCCACAGTGTCATTTCTAGCTCGCAGAGCAACCAACTCGGATTGCACTGCTGGAGCACAGGTTTACCCAAAGGGCAGTTTTCTGCCCAAAAACGGCTCTCCTGCAACAGCATCCATGTGGAGCCAGCAAGCAGGAAGCGGAGATGACCAATGAAAACACCATCCTATGTCCGGTTGAGGTGACATGGACATTGTAGGCTTCAGGAGGCTTTGTTTTTCACCATTATTTCCAAAATAGTGTTGATGGGCGGCTGACAGAGCGTCTCCCCCCTCCATCTGTACCCACGTGTGCTGTGCATGGAGGCTGGGGTCCTTGCCTATGGCACCATTTCGGGGTCCATGCCTGGGAATGACAGTGTTTTGGTCAGCCGTCCTCAGCACGGGTGTAAAAAATCCTGATTTAAGACTGATTATGGCAAAGTAATTATTTCTGAGCCATGATGGCAGCCAGTCCCAATTAGCTCTAAATAGGATATAAGTAGTGTGGGGGGAGAAAACCTTCTGTCAGGAGAATCTAAGCTAGAAGAGGCCGAGGAGGATCCAGACGCAAGCAAAATAAATAGGAGTCTTTTCAAGCCGAGGATTAGGTCGTGTTATTGCTTCTCAGTTTCCAATAACCCTGAGTCCTGCAAGGAAGGCAGGCAGAAGGCTGGGCTTTCTCTGCTCTGCCGCAGACAGGGGAACGGCCTCGCAGTAGCCTGTGCCAAATAAAAAAAATAACAAATTACCTGTATTGGGGTAATTTTCTGAAAGGTGGCTCTACCATTGTTGCCAGCACCCGTGTCCTGGTAGCTGCGTCCACAGCCTTTCGTGTTCGGCACATTTCATGTGCTCAGCAGAAGCCCATCAGACAGTATTTCCTTCGGCCGGCCAAAGGAAATCCTGCTTGATTCCTCCCTGGTTTATTCTGGGCGCAGCCTTATGGTGAGCGTCTCATGCCTTTGGGTTTCCTCCCGATTAATAGACCTGGGCTGCCGGGCAGCTGCATTTTCAAGAACGAGACGTGAAGATGTTGAAGAGTATTTCGGACTCATTAATAATGTTTTACAGTGTTATCTCCAAAAAATATTTACAGCTTTCCTTAAACATTACAACTAACTTTCTGATTTTAATATACATTTGTCCCATGGGTTTTCCACCCATTAAGATAGATTAAGTGACTATTCTAATGTACAATAGCAGATTTTGCCCTGTGGTTTAGTGGCTGGCTGTGGTTGACTGATACCCAGCCCTCCGAATCCCTGCTGAGTATCTAAGCTCTATGAGCTGCAGTGAATGCATTTAATCTACATAAAAAGAACACAAATTGCATGTTAGCCTTTTTGAGCCCAGTAATCAGTTTTACAGTTTACTTGGTACGCTTCTCCGCAGTCCTATTGGCTCCAAGGAGGTTCCAAGGATTCTTCCTCTTTTTTTTTTTTTTTTTCCTTACCCATCTCACGTAGAAGAAAAGTGTTTGCATTTTGATTGTGCTCATTCCCTGACCCCTGTAATTTAACCATTGTTCATATTTAGTGCCGACTGGAGTCCTGCGGGGCAGCTGATAACAATAATTTGTAATAAAGCGTACGCAGGCTCCATTTTTTTTATCCTTGTTTTCCCTAATAATGTAAAATTAAATTTGTTAATTAAAACAGATGAAATCAAAAAGGATTCTGGGGCTGCAAAAATACATGGATTATCCTGGCCTCACATTTGGGATGATTATAATATTCAGCACGTATATAGGGCTTCGAAGCAGCATCGCAGTTAATCCTTACCCTACCGCCCCTCTGAAGTGTGTTGTTATTCCTCAATTTGCAGATGAGGATGCCTGAGCAAAGAGGTTAACTCCAGAATTAGCCAAAGCCTGCACAGGCACAAGTGGCTTCCTGCAAGCCCGTCCCGTCCCCCCCCCCCCCCCCCTCCCCAAAGTGTGGGTTTGGATGATCGGGAGATGGCCGGGGAAGCCCGTAGGTCCCCCGAACTTTTGCAGGGCAGGGGATTTGGAGGTGACATCCCGAAACGGGGCTCAGCGGCTGTGGGTTCAGCCGGGGCGCTCTTAGCCAGAGGCACGTGGAGCATCCTGCCGGTCCTGCCGCAGCGGCACTGTGTGTAGACCAGGAGGTGCAGATTGAGTTGCCCATCTGCCAGCTGTCAGCCAGCGTGGCATGCAGATGAGAAGCTTGTCCCAAAATTATTATGATCCCAAACACATACATGCTGCTCTTTGGGACTTGGAAGAAAGAAAAACTAAACTAACAACTAGGGGAAAAAAACATACAAAATACACTTTAGACCAAACAGTTCTCTGGCAAAATGCAGTTTCAGCTAAATATTTTGTGGAGTAATGTTGATATCAGTGTTGGCAGATGAGAAAATATTTTAACCTTCCATCTCCACTCAGTTCCAGCTCAGGTCATTTTGATGTTTTTAGTGTTGCCGTTTTCATACACAAATACACTTTGGTGTGCAAGCAAAAACAAAAAGGAAATTAAACACACCAAAACATGATGTCTTGGCAGCTCTGCAATTTATTTTGGAGGAGAGCTGGATTTTCTGGGGCACTGCAGGACGTGGCACTCCTTGCTAGGGCTCGGTGCTGCTCCCTCCCCCTGCGCTGCATATTCCCGAACGGCAAAATCCTGGTTCCTGAGCAGCTCTGGTGGAGATAACGAGTGAGACGATGGGAGAGTGCACAAGCTGGGGCTGAGGCCGGCCATGGCTCGTTTTCTCATTATGACTCATGGGTTATAAAAGTCTTCTGCTGTGCTGGGGGAGCGGAGCAGCATTCTTTGGCTTCTTCTGTGGCACGAGGGCTGGGGTGGAAGAATCAGACCCCCTGCTGGGGTGAGCAACTGATCCCGCCTGAAAGGCTCGGTTTTACCTTGTTATGGGGGAATAAAAGGTAACCTTGAAACCGTGGCCCTGCAATGAGTCTGCCCCACCGCTCGAAGGGCTGGGAAGGAGACGCGGTGCCATCTCAAACGGACGCACTAGCTGATGGCAGGTGACAGCACTCTCCCAGAGGGATCGGCCTGGGCATTCCTCACGCACCGCAGGCTCCCCAACGGGGCGGAGAGATGCGGGGTATCCTTGCTGAAGGGGACGGTCATAAATCAGCCCATGACACGAGCTAATGAGGAATATGATGAGGGGTGAGAAGCTCAGGGTGACTGATGGCAGACAAAGCTGATGCTGCTGGGAACATCCCGTACGGCCGGGGAAAGTGGCTGGTAGCCTCTGTCGGCTGTAGCAGACGAGGTTAAAAGGATCATCTCCATATTCTCCCCAAAAATATCTACCTTCAGCAGACAGTATATTCTGGCAGCTTGGAAGGGTGAACGTTGCAGAAAGCCGTGAGGACATCAAAAACAGATTACATCTTTTTTCCTTAGAGGAAATCTTCAGGACATCTGGAGGACAGCTATAAAATGTTCCTATTTTATGTTTTAATTACATTTTGAGATTGTTAAGCTAAGCATCCTGTGCTTTAAAAAGAGCAAACTTCATGCTCAAAGTATACAGAAAATTAAAAGATCTACCGAGAACTGTAGCTATGTTTTGGTTAGTTGTCACTTGTAACTCAGTATATTATAAATAATGGAAGAGGGAACATTAAAACATGAGCTCCAACAATTTTCACCAAGAGTCCAACAAAGAAACAGACTATAGGTGTTGACAAGAATTGTTTGGTGGAGAATGATATTGCATACTGCAGAGCCTGTGAACATCAGCTTTACATAAACTTCTTCCATATGAGACGTTAATCAGGACGGAGAACTGAAGGATCTGAAAACAATCAACATTTCTCCTTTCAAACCCCTAATGTTCGGCGTGAGGAGTTCGTGGTACCCCTGTGCGGTGGGAATGCAGGAGGATCTAGCGCAGCCATGGGCTGACTGGAGGTGGGCACATCTTCTGCGGTGTGTCAGGCAGCCCCTGAGCCGCGCGCCCCGCGCCGGCCAGGCTGGGCCAGATGAAGGAAGGGGCTTGCTTGGGGTAGCGGCGCGGGACCCAGTAGAATGAACTTCTCAGCTAGGGAGAACCAGACCTGAATGAACCTGGGACGGGTGTTTCAGAGGTAAAAATGAATAAAAGGAGGGGCAGAAAGTGCCTGGGAGGTTTAAAAGGATAAATGCAAGGGGGAAGCCAGGAGCAAAGAAGACAGAGCCGCGGATGTACACAGGCAGCCTAGATAAACAGATGGATTATGATAGTTCCTGCAAAATAACTTTGCTGGTAAAGGAGAGTATTCACAAAGTAAACGTAATAGCTGTATGCAAAATATGAGTATATCTTCAGGTATACTCAAATGAATATATTTCATATGTATCCAAGTACATATGAAAACATATAAGCACGGTTTGCATATGTTTTGAACCAGAATTTAGAAGGAGGGAAATTTTCGGAAAAGTAAACAAATGTATTTGACCGTTTCTAAGCAAGACTTCAGTTTTGCAGTTTCAAATGACACTTTCATTTTCATAAATGCAAAATGCATTTGAAAAAAAAAAGGGGGGGGGGGGGCAGTTGCCCCTATTTACCTTTGTATAAAGATCTAGTGGTGGAATACGGTTTGATTGCAAAATATATGCTGTTCCCAAGGGAACTGCTGCTTGAAAGGACTCACTAGCCGTGATTAGACTGATCAGATGATCATTTGCTCTCAGCCTAAGCTGGTATAAAGCCAGAGAAAGTCAATTGGCTTGAAGGAGCTGTGTTACAGTCACCTGGCAAGCTTTGCTTCCTTGGGTAAAAAGGACCAAAACAAAGTTGTTATTATGACCAGAGTATTGCTCTGAGCTCAGAGCAGCACCCCGGCTGAATTCAAGGACTGGGTCCGCAAATGTCGTTGATATCTCCTTGTGATGTGCTCGCACCGTCCCCATTTAAACCAGCAGTGATTTCATCAGTTTGCGTAGGGGGCAAAACTAGCCTTAAACCGTGGGGCACAGCAAGTTCCTAACAATAATGACTCTTTATTTTTTTCGGTGCTAAACTTATTTAGGCGGCACGGCCCTAGGAAGGCTCAGGGGGCCATGCCAAGATCCCCTGTGCCTGCCATCAGTCTGACACATCCATCATCTCTAGCCCCAACCAGGGAAGGCCACCAGGCTGTGCGTGACCCTGCTGCTCCCAGCACCCGGTGTAGGGAGGCTCGGGAGGCTGGCGGCACCTCTCTCCCTTGCTTCCCCCCCAGCCCTCCCCACTGGGGCTGGATCTGCCCCCACACACTGCCGTGTTACAGTGGGTTACCATCTTCAGCACGCACAACTTGGGAATGCACCGTTAAGAGCAATGCTCCAAAAAATGCTCTGCATTTTTCATGTTCTCTCTTTTTTTTTTTTTTTTTGTCCCTCTAAATGCTCTTGGGAGATATTTGTGGGGTTTTTTAATTATTTTTTTTTCTGCAAAAAGAATCTGAAAGATTAATGCAAAGTCAAGCAATCTTCTTTTACTTAAACAAAGTCACTCACACATTTGCTTTCACTCCCCATCTCTTGGGGAGTGAATATTTATACATTGAATTCTGCAGTAATAATTTAACTCCAGTGTGCCCAGTGCCCACCAGAAATGCCAGCGCTACACTCACTCTTTCTAGTAACAGGGTGTATTTGGGACTTTAAGATAGTGAAGCTAGAGCAATCCCAAAACCGGAGTATTTAATCCCACAAGTAACTACACGGAACCAGGCAGGAGTACCTTCAGAGCATTGCAAGTGTCTGTGCTCTGCAAGATGAGGCTCAGGATCAGAAAGAGAAGAGAAAATCCCTTGGTTGCGTGCCCAGCTTCCCTCTGCCACTCTCAGGGCTGTCACCAGGTCACCCCAACCTATGGTCCTTCTCATCTTGCATGGCCACAGAGATGTGCCTCGATCTCTGGTCTTGGCAACTGTGCGACATACCAGGCACTTTATCCCCCCAAAACTCTAAACTAGGTTTTCCTTTCCTTGACCTTTGGCCAACACTCACTGTCCTACCATAAATAATTCCCCACCTTTGTTTAAACTGTTAAACTGAAGGTATTTATTGCTTGTCATCGTATTCCCCAGGATTTTCCGCTCTCTGCTAAATATACTGGTGATCTGCAGTCACTCTTTGTAAGTCTTACTCTCCTGTCTGTCCACCCTTCCACTCGTCCCTCCTGACCTGACCCCACAGACAAGTAATGCATTTTCAGCCAACCTACAGGGAAAACAAACTTGGCTCTGGAGGGATGGAGAAGGAACGGCACGGCAGTGGCGCAGAGGGCGGGCTTGTCATGCCCACCAGATCGTCACCGTTTTCACTGGACGAGTAGCGACTGATCCCATGTAACCCTGCTCCCAAACAAGGCTATTATACCAAGCTGCAGGACAGTCAAATTTCATTATCCCTTCTGCAAAACATATGGAGGAAACAAAATATTGGAGGATACTCCAGTGACAGCTAATGACATTACCGAAATTACTATAAATATCATCTTTAATCTAATCAAAAACAGTATATCAAAGGCATTAAAGCTGCAGATGCTTACTGTGCCAGGGGGGAACCAAATGAAGCCTTACAGATGTGTCATACTGCGAAGTTATATTTGCATAATAGAAAATGAATGCTGGTTGTATCTCAGATTTCTGCTGCTTTTTAAACAAGGGGGATCTGGACGTTACATTTAGTGAAGATCTTTTTAGGTAGCCTAAGGTTTGGGCAGACAAACAAAAATACAAATCAGCTGCAGGCCTGACAAAAAAATTCCCAATGAATGGTCACTTTATCCCTTGCTAATTATTACCTGGGCTACTCTGTCATGTATTTAATTAGCATCATTTCTCTTGAAAGCACATTTTGCTGAACTGATGCTGACTGTGGGGTGAGAACCAACAAAGTAACATCAATCAGTTAATTAACTGGTTAACACATTTCCTTCCTTCTTAATTTCTGCTTTTGATTTTCACTTAGCTGCTTTCAGGATCTGAATTTTCAGGAGGTTTGTTTCTGGGCAACCAAAGGTAGTGATGGGTGAGAGGCGCCCTGCCAACATGGCCTTTGCTATATTATTTTGCGGTTGTAGGGAGAGGATGCTTTTGTGCCCTCGTGGGGTCTCTAGCACCGTGGCGAGCACTTCTGGGAAATAAAATAACAGGTGTACATTTATTAAACACAGGCACAATCCTGCTTACTGCTGGAGAAATGAACAGAGACAGCACACCTCCCACCGCTGGGCTCAGGTTTCCCCTCTGGTACACACAAGAACAGGAGATGCTCCCGAACTTCGGCACAGCGTTGCTTCCTGAGCTGGAATATTTCCAAAAGGGCAGAGCTACCACAACTTCGGGCTTCTGCGAGCATGGACCAAGGCACACTGACCCATCTGGGTGATGCACTGCTTCCCTTACCGTGTGCTCTCCCATGTCAACCAAGAACACTACATTGCTGGGACTATAGAAATCTCATTAAAACCGAGAGAGTCTAATAACATTTACATTTGACCTCATTCAAGCAGAAGGTATAGAGTTAAGAAAAGAAGAATCTGGTGGGGTTTTTTTTGTTTTAGGTTGTTGTCTGTTCCTCTATTTGGTCACCCCGCTCAGCAACTCCTCCCTCTAAAGACTCCTTAAACTTCAACCATGTCCTTGCCTGAGCCATTCTGGTCTCCCCGCAGCCCTACCTCCAGCCACCTCGGCCTTGGTCATGCTCCAACTTCCCTCTTTGGTGGGATGAGAACAGTACTTGTTTCTGGTAGAACAATCCAGTTCTGTGTTACATACAGGTGATGCTGGTGTAAAGGATCAGCCAAGCGTTTCCCAGCCACCTTGCTCAGTTGGGCTACATGGAAGGAAGTGTGGGTCCAGCAGCAATGTGTTTTGTCTCCCCCCATTCTGCTCTTTGGAAGGAGATTTTGGGGTTGTCCTAAATGGACCGTGGTGGGACTATGTGTTATCAGGGCAGAAAAGGGTGATACAGTCCTGGTAATTTGGCACGAGCATTGTGGAGATCCATGATCACCCCTGTGCTTGTAAACCCCAGCAGGAGCATTGAACTGAGCAGGACAGCAAAGCACTGTCTTCATGGGGTGGCGGAGGATGGATTTCATGAGACTGCACACTAGATTTTACCTGGCTCAGGGCCTGCATGTGGTCTCTACTGGAAAAAATGGATTTTGCCCTAAAAGATTATGTGCCTGGATTTATTTATGCAGCAATTTGCATGAAGATATTCATTTTAAAATTAGTCCCCCAAAAGCACCAGGAAAAGAAAGAGGCTGACTGGAAAAAGGATTTCTGTTCAGCCTTAATTTAAAGTGGAAAATAATGTTTGTACTGCTGCATGCCAAATATATTAGAAGGATTTGAGATTATAATATAGAGTAGGTTAATGGCACTTTCGTAATCTAATCTGCTGTTGAATTCCGATTTTAGCAACCATCTTTCCTCCTCGGGCTTAGAAGGTCTTTGTGTTTCCGTAAACTCCAGCAGATTCAGAGTTCAGAGTTGAAAGCTCAGTGATTTACATTTGCCATGCTGCTGAGTGCTAAGGCTTAAGAGCAGTGAGTAACTGCAGCGTGGAGTCTGTTGTACACCAGGACTTCTCCAGCTCCCTCAGCCAGCCACCAAATCCATCCCAGGGATTTGCTCCCCAGCCCCCGCAGGCTGCTGCCCATACGTTCCTGCCCCTTTGGGAAAGGCACTCACCAGGTGTGCCTGCACGCTCACGCTCGGATAACTCCCCAGAGGCAGGACCCACCAGCAATTTAGCTAATTTTAGCTATAATAGCTCGTTTTCCCCACCTTCAGTGGACAAGGATGTCCAAAAGCAAGCCCTAGAAACGCAGGCCACATTGCACGGTGCTCCTGGGCAACCCCTTCTCTGTGGGGGATATGGGCTGTGGGCAGCCAAATGTCTCTCACTGCTGGTTTTCTCAGAGGAGGAAATCTGCTGGTGTGGACCTCAGCGGGACCCTCAGTACATGCATCCGACCCAGCGGCACAGCCCTCGGGCCGGTTCTTCTCTGTGCTTTAAAGGGATGCTGAGTGCGTTGTGCTCCACGAGAAGCAGGTCTGAGGTGCAGAAGCACTGCACCGTGTTGGGTTTTTCCAGCTGCCTGAAACGACATGAGCTGACTGTGCCTCTTAAATGATGCTTTTAACTCAGCTCGACTGAAAATGTTGACAGACACAACGTGGATTTAGTACCTTGATACTTATGGGGCAAGACTGGGGAAGGAGGAGGGGGATGTCCGACTGTTTAGAAGGGGAATATTTAAGGAAGATACAGAAGAAGCAGTCGGCAACTGGTACGCCTAACCTACAAATGTCAGCTTTACAGAGTGAGTCAGTCTAAAAATAACCTCCAATTGTCTCCCAGCTACTCCAGCAGCACAGCGAAAGCGCAAGTGGTTGAGAAAAATCACCAGAGGGGGGAAGAAGGATTCTCCGTCTGTTTTTTTTTTTTTAAAAGCCTATGCTTTTAGAAATTTCTGATTAAAAAATGAAGCAAATACCAGGCTCTCAGAAGCCTAGATACAACTTAACCTTGTTTTATTGTATTCACTCTATTTATTTTACCTATGAAAGGCAGCATAGGCTGAATTCCAGATATTTCCCGGAATGCTGTAAATGTAAAACATGGGTATCCTTGCAGAATTGCATGAGAACATACCCCCCTTCAGACTTTCTAGACTCAATATTTTAAATGAGAGTATTGAATATCTCTCCCTATAATTTGCATGCTTTCTTTTTTAGCAGTCTCCCTGTTCATTTAAGCCCTATGAACTATTCCTTTCTCTTTCCAGTGATCATTGAAACACAGTCTGTCTATGGCAGCATTAAATTAATCCATGATAATATTTCAGAACCATTTTTAATGCATGATCCAGAAATCTGTACATGCTTGCTTTTTTTTTTTTTTTTTCCCCACTGTCTGAAGCCATTGCTCTAAAACAGGTGCATACTGGCTTCAGATGTTGTAAGAGCCAGAATAATGCCAGCACTGATCCATCCCTATGCACTACCATTTGGTATAGCAAACTGACCAGCCCAAGAGACCTGAGACCTGAGACATGTGACGTTGTAAACAAACAAGCAAAAATGCTTTTGAAAGACATGAAAACTAAATACCTCTTCAATGATGTATAGGACTGCTGCTTACCTGCAAATGTTCCTGAGATGGAACATACTGCTGGAGATTAGAGGAGCTATTTCTCCTATTAATGCTATGTAATTCTCTGATTTAAGGTCCCTCTCCCAACTGGGAATGAAGATGCCATGAGGTCTCTCCACTCTGGAACAGTACATTTTCCAGAAGCTGAGGTTTTAAACAGTTAAGCCTGGAAAGTACCGGGTTTGGACTTTAGCATTCCTCATTTGCTCTGTTATATTCCCCTTTTCTACTCTGTGAGTGGAAAAAAAACCAGTTGGGTTCCTGACATAAACTCCCAATGTCTTGTGGACCTCAATGGTGTATGCATTGCCATAGCAAGAGCAGACTGAAAAGGGTCAAGCTTGCTACTGGTGATGCTGCCGCGAGGATGTGGGGGAGCATGTGATGAGGGAGACGAGGTACCAGAAGGGGGGATGCTGCACTGAAAATACGCTGTGCCCAGGGTGGGACAATTGCAGGGGCTGGTGTTCCTCTAGGACCGGTTCCTCAGCTGGTGTGGAGTCATGAGTGCTGCTCTGTGATGTATTTGCACCAGTGGCGAGACTGGTCCCTCTCCTCCTAACACCACCCACCCGGGCAGGTCATGTAAGGAGGACATGGATGATAGCATGTCACATGAGTGACTCTTCCTCATGAGGAAGCAGTATTAGGCACCTTCATGCATTAACCCTTACCTGGACTGTGCAAGGCTTTAACGCCCCACAGTAGCATGCTGAACACATCAGAGCCCGGGAACACAAGGACAATGCAGAACGGGTGGCAGCAAATCACACATATGGGCACACTGGAAAGAAGCAGCACAAAGCACTATAAGGCTGTCCATCGATTATTTGAATTTTCCCTGGATTCACTGGAATCAGCCCCAGAGATGGACTCACACCGTGGAAATACAGCTAGACTTGGGCAGACCACCAAGTCTGGGCTTCAATCGTTCAACGTTTCAGTGTTGCAGGAGCTCCATATGTGTCTCAAACATGCCAGATGGCCTAAAACACACACTGTCCTAAATACTCCAACACCTCTCCTGCCCTGCAAAGCCACTGAACACCAGGCACGTAGTAAAAACAGAACTGAATCCCCTCGGATGTGAGCTAGCGACGGCAAAATTGAGTACTCGGTTCAAGAGATCAGTTCTCCAGTTTGTGTGGCAAATTGATTTGTTTTACTCACTGATGCCCACTTCCCTACTTCATTTAAATAACACCTCTCTGGGAGAGCTGATGGCAGGAGGCTTTAGTGACCGAAAGCCAGAGCTGTTTATATTTACATCATTGGTCTGAATCCAACAGAGACTGATAGTGAAAGAAAATATTAGCCATCTGCCCAATGCTTGACAGCCTTGCTAGCAATAAAACCAAGAATGGATTATATATGGACGTTGTCTGAATATCCCTTGCTAGGGCTGGCCTTCCAGGTTAGAGAGGGGCTTCCTTGACGAAGCGGAGCTGTCAGTCCTCTTGCCACCCTTACCACCTGCTGTCAGACCAGCAGGTAACTCCAGTGGTCATAGAATCATAGAATGGTTTAGGTTGGAAGAGACCTTGAAGATCATCGAGTTCCAACCCCCCCTGCCACAGGCAGGGACACCTCCCACTAGACCAGGTTGCTCAAAGCCCCATCCAGCCTGGCCTTGAACACCTCCACCAGAGACTCAGCTTTTATGAACACCAATTTGTTGCAAATATTGAAGGATAAATATTGAAGAGGGGAAAAAATGGCTCTGTATAAGTCATTGCTCTTTCTGGTGGTGCACCGCACTGTTTATGAACTAACAGATGCCACACAATGTCCAGTATTTATGGCTGCGCTTCAAAGGCACAGTTGGAAGGTAGACCTTGCCCATTACCACATTTTTGCAATGTTCTTGCCAAAACAGAGTCCTGTATTTTAATATTTCCTACTTGAAATTGTATTTTACCACATACTAAAATGCCTCTGCTGGAAAGATAGTATTTTATAGCCTTAGACCTGAGGTGTAGTTAGTTCCCATACTCGACCTGTCAGCACCACCAGTGGACGCATGGGAGGTGGAAGGTGGCTGCCTGTAGCTTTGCTGCCCCTTTGCTGCTGCAGCTACAGCAGAGGAACTGCCTTCCCATGTGGGTCACTCCTCTGCCTAAAAGACTGCCTTGGAAACTGCTGTCAGTAATGGGAGACGAGCGGGGCCACATTTCACTACTTAAAACCTTCCTTCTTGGTTTGACTAAGTAGATGAAATATCTTAAATCTGATTCAGAGGGTGGGTACACCTGAGGACAGATGGCGCTCTGGAAGCTGTTGTGCTTATAGCAGAATCCAGGAGCAGGGACGGGTAAGGAGAAGATGGTGATTCCACCCCCAGGTGGACAACATGGCCCATCTCCCCTGGCTTGGCTGGGTACCACGCTGCTCACCTGGGAAGCAAGGGGAAGAGCAGTATGCCACGCTATGGCCTGTGGCTTTGGTCCCCCTTGTCCTCTGCTGTCCAGGCAGAGACCCCCAGTCCACATCTGTGTGTGTGCGTGTCGGAAGGACACATGTGCGCGCTGGGGTCGTGGGCCTGCCCCTTTGCAACCTGCTGAGCAGAATGGGCAGGAGGAGCTGCAAAACTGGTTGCTCCTGGTGGCAACTGGATTGCCCCCAATGCAGAGCGCAGAGGGCAGCACCACGCTTACAAGCAAAGTGTTTCCATTTCGAGTGGTTGTTGGGTGCCGACATATTTGTCTCTGCTCTACTGGGCCAGTGCATTTCGGTAAATAATATCCCTTACTTCTCACACAGCGTTCCCGTGGCAAAACGTTTGCACTGTCTTGCTTTTATTGTGTGTCTCAGCCAGAAAGGTTCCTACCACAAATGATGGACTTACATCATACCAGCGGCACTTTATCATGTAAGGCAGTAATAAATGCATGGAGAAGTACCATGCCTCAGGACAACCTGGGCACCGTGCAAAGGTCACTCTCTTCAGACCCTAATTGCTCAGCAAGAGTGACATTTAAAATGCATATCATTAAAATCATAACAAATTTATTTACCTCCTCCCTTATTGGGATCGGTTTTGCATACATTACACATTTGATATATTGCATGCTATGGAGGTCAGAGTGCGTTTGCATCATAAAATAATGTCTTCTGGAATCACGATGACACGGGGTGCCAGGCTCTGAATATTACTCATGCATTGGCTGCTCTAGTAGGAGCTGTCACTAAATCCCAACAGCTGGAGAGGGCCAATGTTCTCTGAGCTTTGTAGGAAGACCGTATGGTGGCTGCTGTAAGAAGAGCGGGTAATATCGCAAACATAGTAGGCAAATAATATGGTGAACTCTTCTGGACAGTGAAAAGAAAGTTGCAGCAAAAAGCACATGTAAAAACACGTGCATGTGCACCTCTGACTCAGTTCTGAACCATTTCTTCAGTGCTAGCACTGACATACACATATACATATGTGTATGTCTATATATCTTTCTTTCTGTCACATGTATATATGTGTATATCTCTACATCTTTCTTTCTGTCTCAGAAGACAGCATTCAAGCCAATATTTTTTAGGAACTGGATACACTGCTCATCTAACACGTGTAATAGGCATTTTCGCTCTCGCTTGCCATTAGACTTCAAACACTGCATTTTAGCTTCATCAGCCTGAAAACCACATTCGCCATGAGAGCTGTTATCATAGCACCTCTATGTTCCTATTTGCTATAATATGATTAGTTGAAGGCAGACAAGCTAAAAGCAAGTTCAAATAAGACAGAATTATTTCAGGTAACCTCAGTATTCTCTGTTTCACTTACATGCATTCATTTCTTTTGTGCATGGAGTTATTTACTTACCTTCTAATGTACTTTGGGACACTTGGAGTTGTGTACCATATAAGAGAAAAAAGGTTTTGTGACTATAATCATGACAGTCTGACGTCAGTGCCAGGGGCTGAAGGAGATCTAGCTTGCCATCTTAACTGAAGATGAAATAAATATAACTAGGTATTTCTCCATGTGTTTCACTCCCTTCTACGCAGAGCCTGTGGAGGACTGAGGACTCGTGTGCTCTCCCAAAGCACGCAGAAAATGTTTATTTGCTGCTTTACAAGGCCTGAACCAAAGCCTACTGGACTCTTTCCAGTCCATTGAATTTTGGTTTGTGTTTTGTTGTTGTTTTTTTTTTTATTAAAGCTGGGAGAATGTTTTTGGCAAATAACAAATTTGTCAAAAAATGCAGTTTTGAAGAAGCAACTTGCAGAATTGAGTCCAACTTGGTAAAAAGATTTAGCTGGGAAAGAAATAGAAAACATTTGTAAGAACATAATGGAGACTTTCCATGTTTTTCTTTGGAAAAAATACATTTGTTCCACGTGTGACACTATTTAGAGGCTACAGAAAAGGGTCTAGGCTACTTAAACCCTGTAGTCAAATCTCTTCCTTTGGTTTTTCAGACTGGCCACTGAACTGATGTGTCCTATGTGAGTTTCTTTCTCTTTTCCATCGCATCTTCTCTGACCTTATCATTTTTGCTTGCTTCTTGCTGCCTGGCTTCATAATTTCCAGTGCTCCTGCCCAGTTTGGATTCAGCTGAACAGATTCTGAGTTACTAATCTCCAAATTTATTGCAAGCAAAAGATGCCACCATTGGCTGGCAGCAACCTCTTGCATTATAGCTTATGCAAAATACAACAAACACCGGTGGCTTGCTGTGCTTTCCTGTATTGATCTGAAAACACACTGTAAAGTAGACCAGAGGTAAAATCTGTAACCTGTGAGAGATTTGCCAGTGGGCGAAGGTATTATTTCCTCGTTACTATGTATAGGGAATAGTGAAGAGCCAATATGGGCTAGTCTGTCACCCATAACAGACCCTTCAAAGTGTAACCCTTCAACCCTTCAACGTTGCTGCCGGGTAAACCTACAGGATAGCATCCCGTGCCTCTGCCAGGCAGAATTCCCTCTGATCAAAGCAAGTCAAGTCAGCAAGGGTTGCATTTTTCACCACTGCGTTGGCCTGTTGCTGATCCGTGCAGATGTGTGAAGAATATTCCAGCCTGAGACCAGGATCAGACCCCAAGCTCTTGGTTTTCCTGGACACCCCCTTTCTGCAGTCCCCAGTCCAGCACCCAGATGAGCCTCACAGAGGGTTGGATGTGTGTGTGCGTGGTGGGGGGAGGCGGGCAGCTTTTGCAGGCGGGAAGGCTGGCGTGCAGACTGGCATCCTTCTCCCAATCCAGCTGCCGCGCTGCTGGCACCATCGCTTGGCGATGCCAGCTTGCCGCTCTGGTGCTGGATGGAAGATGGGAGCGCAAGAGCGGGCTCCCCATGGGGCGGTTTGGCTTGCGCCGCAAACCGGGAGCCAAGCTCTGGAGCTGGCTGCCCTGCTGGTTTTGATTGACTGCAGCTGGTTGTTTGCTCTCAGCTAGGTTGCTTCTGGAAAGCCTGTCCGTTTGACCTGTCTGCCTCCTTCCCGACGCCGAGCTGCTTCTCAGCTGCCTCATTTCCTCCCTGCGAGCGTAACAGAGGCAGCCTGAAATCTCTCTGCCCGTTGGGCTTCCAAGTGACTTTCCATCTATTTAATCTGTCATTAAAACTTAATGCAAGGACTTCCTTTCAGAAAAAAAAAATTTAAAAAAATCGAGGAACAGAGCATTCCTTTCCTTTTATGATGTTGCCTGATTTTTAGCAACTACGCCCAGATATTTGTTTGACAGCTATAAATCAGGAACTCAATCAAACGCCTGTACCAACCATGTACAGGAGTTTCCCTGGGACATTGCTTTCTCTTTCTTTCCTTTTTTTTTTTCCTTCTGCACAGCAGGAGTGAATGGCATAATAGTGGATATTGGAAATAAACTCTTGAGCAGTGGAAGGGCCATCATTAGTGCTGACAAAAGCAGCTTTTGAGGCTGAGCCGAGATCAAATAAATGAGAACTGGTAGGAGAAGCTGTCGTGTTTATGAACAGCTTATGAATGTGAGGTTCAAGTTATCGCCTTTTTGGAATCAATTAACTTTTGTGATACTCTGTATAGATGGGTCTAAGCTGAGGGTTTCCCTTTGATTTAAGCAGAGAAACTTTTGTCCCGAATTGTTAATTATTTCTCCTTGGGTGAAGCCAAGAGGCTTGCCCTAATTTACTTCCAAGCTGTTTAACTCTCGTCATCACTATCCTTTTCCTCCCCTCTTTCACAGCTGTCCCCCACCCAGACTTCCCCACTGAAAGCACCTGACAGGCCACCCCAGAAGGACAAGGACACACTTATCATTTGAAAACACAAGAGGAAAGAGGTGGACTGCTCTTTTCAAAGGGGGATTTGTCGTGATATCCCTGCCTCCACAGCCAAAATGTGCACTGACCACAAGGACCCTACTTTCACCTTCATCCATGGAAGAATTTAATTAATCTTTCCATATTGGCAGGCGAACAACATTTCCTGAAGAGAAAAATAAATGTTAATTTCCAGAGGTAATTAACAGTCACTGAATGAGACTAAAGAGCTTTCATCAAAATTACCAATCAGCTCAAATTTGAAGAGATTCTCTCCTCCTCATTGCTTCTT
Source organism: Pluvialis apricaria (assembly GCA_017639485.1). Classification (NCBI taxonomy): domain Eukaryota; kingdom Metazoa; phylum Chordata; class Aves; order Charadriiformes; family Charadriidae; genus Pluvialis; species Pluvialis apricaria. The sequence continues at coordinate 87,086,422 of CM030007.1, forward strand.
CATCTCATTCAGCCAGTCCTGCTGAATTAGTGCCTAATAGAGTCTCAGACATATTCATATCCTGTCAAATTCCCATCCTCCCAAGGAACTGTCCCTTTCAAATGGTAATACAGAGGGCGTATGATGTGCACTCGTTACTATTTCGGATTTAACAGCTGGCTGTGTTGTACCACGGGTAGCTGTGGAAACTTAAATAAGGGATGTGCGTGCGCGCGCGTGTGTGTACGTGTGTGTGTAAACGCCTACTCTTTTGCAAATGATACCCTTTATCTTAAATAATGCTCTCTTAATAACTCCTCGCAAGCTAATTCTCTTTTTAGACCACCACGGCTGCCGATGGAGAGAGCGGTACAGCTGTACAGCAACCAAGAGCACGGTCTCAACCCAGGACTCATCTGTGCAAGTCCTTTCCCAAACAAGTTGCCACTCGGGAGATGACTAAGGCCATCATTAGTACCGGGGCGCTGGTGGCCCTCATCAAGACCTAAGGGTTTAAGGAAGGCTCTCTTCAGGCTGTCCTCCCCTTGGCCAACTGCAGGACAGCTCCAGGGGGTTACTAGTTATTACACGGCTTCAGATGTTCTCAATGCAGATCAACACACACGCACATCGGGGTACCTGGGAGAAGGGACGGATGGTCTCAGGGCTGGTCTCCACAGAGCAGTATGAGGACAGAAAGTAGGAGCCCTCCCAGGTCAGTGTAATATAAAAGGTTCCCTCCTCCTGCTTTGTGAAATATTTTGGGCCTGAGCCAAAGACCCGTGGTGTTCGCAGGGACATTTCCACCGACTCCAGCTGGATCTTGCCCTGTAATCTGCAAATCATGGGGGATCCCATGGTGCCAACCAACAAGGAGACGTTCTAGTGAAACCTTTCTGTGTGCTGTACCAGGGCACTTCTGGAGACAGCACTAGATGGGCACAGAGCATGATCTCCGTTAACAATATACACTACATGAAAGCTAATAATTCTGGCTAAAGCATATTCAAAATAGGACGCTTGAAGCAAAACTAATGCATTATTCACTGCTTGTTGGGAATACAAGAACATAGAGATAGACATCTGAGCCTTGGGCCTTTTCTGAGGTGTACTGTACATGGGCTCAGTGGGCTTATGGCAGTACAGTGACTCTCACTGCCATAGATTTTTATTACTAATAGTATTTAAAATCTTGCCCTGTGATCAAATAAAACCAAAAATGTATGTGTATTTGCTTTCTAGTCATACACAGTGATGAGAGATGTTTCTAATGCTGTATTCATTTCCTTGGTGTAAAATACGCCCTTCTTCCACCTTTAAATTAAATCAGACAAGTGTTTGGCCAAAGTTACCCCACGCAAAAGTGCAGAAATTGCCAATTTCTCAGCAGGTAGCTGAAAACAGTTCTGAAAAGAGGACCAACATGATCAACTCCAACACAACATGCAGGCCTTGCTAACATAATGGTTCGCAAAAATAAAGACTGTTAAAGAAAGAGAAAAGTATGTTATTTTACATACTCATATATATATATATAATCTTTGTAATGCATTTCAACAGCCATTATGAGAGCGGCATTGTAGAAAACCAGATTGGGATTTGCCTAATTGCATGTAAACAGCCTGCAGTATAGATACCTGCCGCTGAACTCATCGCCTTCTGGTCCTTTTGTGATCAACAGAGAAACATAGACACTTGGGCGAGTGATTTATCTCTTCCTAAAGTAGATCTCCAAGAAAGGTCAAATGAATTGCATCCTAAAAGTGACTATTTCTCCCCGCTGACCATAAAGGTTGAAGAGTGACTAGCTGAGATGTAAATTAATACACCGTAGACATGCAAGCCTGTGGGTTGGTGGGGAGGTGGAGGATGCTGAAGTGCACCCCTATACCCCAAATCTGCCACAGTGGAAAAGTCCGCAGAATAAAGACAGAGAGCTCCTCCTCCTCTTCGCCGGAGACGGGTTTCCAGGATTTCATCAGATGAGGTATTTTTGGTTCAAGGTGTTTTGCCATACATCAACTGAAATGGTATTGTATGCCCAGACCTGCCCCACAATATCATGTCAGATAGATAAACTTCTTTTGCAGGCGCTGCTACAAAGAAGAATTTCATGCAGTTTTGGATCCCAGCAGTCCCAGCAAGCAAGCCTGATTTACGGCACCGGTGAAGCCTTCTTGGAGCCAGAAGCAGCTTGACTGGATCCCAGTTACCATTTTACAAGGTACGTCTTGTCAAAATGGTTTTGAGGCCAACTTCTGATCCTAGCCGATCTTTAAGTGCGACTGCAAGTTGGCTTCAGTAGCACATCTTTTATGTGGCAAATTCTCTTTAAGATCCTGTGGGGGACTGGCATGGGCCCCACTTTTCCCCAGCTGGAAAACAGACTGAAATGTAAAAAGCAACAGATTTACATACTTTTGTCTAAAATTATCACTTCTCTATGGCTTATCCTTTTAAAAACCCACACAGTAATGTACCTGGCTTACCTGTGATACCTTTGCTCTTCTCAATAACTGCTTTCAGGATAATCAAATCATGATATGATTTCTAATAAACGCTCATACATTTAATTGAAAAGAGAAACAATTGTGAGAATGGCAGTACCTGAAGTCACTGTGTTTGATGGCAATATCCTTGAGTTCATATTTTTCATGTTTGATCCCAGAAACATCGCCTAAAAAGGCAGCACTTCAAGTTCAGATGACCTCAGAAAAGGGCAATTTTTAGATGTAAAAGAAAAGCCAAAATACATTCATATCCATTAGCACGTGCTCTTATTATAAAGTAATTTCAAAAAAACAACTAGATCAGGCTGACAATCACTGCATCAAAAATCAGTAGGTACTATGGTCACGTTACAAGCAACAAAGCTGAGCTTGGTGATTTATGATAATGTCACTAAAACCCCTTGATATATTTAGCAAGTGGTAATGGTAAAGGTTATAATTCCTTTGAGGGACAATAGTGATGAAATAAACCACGAGGGTCAAGTGGATTATGACCTTGTGAAAACTCAAATAATGGAGATGGAGCTTTATAAACTTCCTTATAATAGATAATGCCTTAAACAATTTTAAAGCTGCTTAGTACTTGATTCAGACTTGCCATGGGCTTCCTCCTGCCTATCTTTTATTAGAGGAAAAACTGAAAATGACTTCTGTCACTACAAATCTTGCATCTGCTCAGAATCCCCGTTTTAGGTGCGACGGGCACTCTTGCCATGCTCTGAAAGTTCCCAACAGAGAGCATTTGTGCAGACGTCTGTCAGTTCTCCCCACAGAGCATTTGTAGTGTGGGTGCTTATATAGAATTTGTGATTCCAATTTAAAGCTTACAATGCATCCTGGACTGTTACCCTAATAATCACACCTGGCAGCGTTAATTTTGCTCCTGTATAGTGCTGTTACGGGATCAAAGTGTTTCTACGAGATTAAGTAATAGGGCGAGATGAATGACACTGCCGACTGTTTTACACGCTTTGCAAAAGGAAAGAGTAACAGCCCGTTGGTATGCTTATCAGCACAGGCAACACATAAAGTTCATGCAAATCCTCTCCATATAGTTACCTTAGCCACCTGACTTCAGAACAAAGCTCTGTGCCACATGCCTGAATTCATGTTGAGATCCAGGTGGAGGTGGAGGAACCTGACAGGCAAATGGTGACTGTCCCGATCTACCTGAACACGTTTTCCTGCATGAACACTGTGAAAACCGTAAATGGGATCAGTCCCATAAAGAATTACATCCGTGAGTCACTAAGGTCACTTACGTACATAGCAAGGGCTCCTTTGTTTGCATTCTTGCTGTAGTTTGCCTCCTGCGTGTCAACCCACCTCACCAGAGCACATTCTTCTCCCGGCACTGTATCAAGGTACAAACTATTGTTTGGATGAAGCAGCCATGCTGAGGCACGGGCACACCTGTACAGCTTTATAAAGTAATGCATAGAAACAATTCCTCTGTCAGAAACCCAGAGAAGCACTTGGGGCCGTGCTGTTTCAGCTTCAAAGACATGGAGGAAGAGGGGGGGACAGGAAGACGACGTGATGCCTACCCACTTGTGTAACAGCACTGACGATGGCAGGCCTGGGAGAGCATCAGTCTGAGATGTGAACGGGGCAATCGGCTGCCATTGGCAGAGAGATTTTTGATTGATTTTAAATTAAGGTCACTGTCCCCAGGCCACAGCTAGATTTGATTATTTCTGACACATTTTAGAAGGGTGAGAGAAACTTGTTTGCAACCAGTGACTGTCTCTCTTCGGTGACTCGATGCATAATGATGGTTTTTCCAGTGGGCTTTGATGCTTCCAACTTCTAGGACGTGCTGTGCGTTGGTACAGCATTGCCACTCTCCCACTGAAACAAGCAGACATCTTCTTCAAGAACTGAATTTTGAATAACAGGGTTACACCCTTAAGAGTTTATGACATCAGCACCAACATCATCCTGTCCACTCCTTCCCAAGAGCCTAAAATGACAGGCTCATGGTTTCATACCTGTGCATATTCCATCCCACACCCAATGCCACACAGTCCACACATGCCTTCGTGAATGCATTTGACATCTTTTCCAGTTCTTGACAGAAAGGTGGTAACGTAATCCAAGCAGTCGTGTGACAGCTGACAGTCCTGAAACACTACCTGCTCCATTCTTCCAAACCGGAACCTTTGCCCACTCTTAAATAAAACTGCTTAAAGACAGTTTTGCTGTTGCGCATTTGAATGACCATCTCCTCCTCACGTTCCCGACCACCGGCCCAAACCACCCTCTTGGTTGCCAGCATTCCCAGCTTACAAGACCCCTCCACCTGACTGTCCTGATACTTTCCAGAAAGCCACTCATCCCTTTTAGTACTCAATTCTACACAATATGGGCGTTAGGAAAGCTGTGGGCAGCACAAAATTAACCCAGATGTGACATTAAATCTGAGAGGTGTATCCACTGCTGGCAGGTAAACAGTGGCTATCCATGGACACCTAAGGGAGAGTGTCAGCACAGAGCAAGCCCAGCCATAAATCATTCGTGGTGGAGGGAATTTTCTGTGCCACCTGTGATTTGGCTGCCCTCTGGGGATTTCCCTTCCGTAAGTCTGTCCGTTCTCCCCTCAAAATGACATCAACTGCCTGCTGTCAGACACACAAATGGCAAGGGGCTCTGTGCTTGCGTTTGTGTGAAGAACGCCCTCCATACAGCCAGGTGAAGCCCTCGCCTGCTACCTTCATTTAATGGCCTCTGCTTCTCAAGCTGGAAGTCATGGCCAGCAGTCCCTCCTCACTCCATCCATGTTGCTCGTGAGTTGAGGAACCTCTGCAACATCTCCCGTCAGGCGCCCCTTGCCAGGCTGCAGGTACCTAACTGGAAAGCCGTTTCAAACCATGGATCATCACTGCCAGCCTCCTCCCAACCTCTTCCAGCTCTACCATGCCCTTTTTGAGAGGTACCGCAGTATTCAGGACGCAGGTGCACCGCAGATTTACAGATCGGTGTAAAATCTATTTTCTTCTTCATTGGTCTCCTAACAAGTCCTGACATTTGACTCACTCTTTTTTGGCCACACTCGGCACGGAGCTGACATTTTCCTTGGGCTCTCAACCTGGGGAAAGTGATGGCCAAAATCTTTCCATGCTGATAAGCAAGAAAGAAACGACCAACTGCAATTGCACAGTTTGGAAAGAAAAACCTTGGAATAACAGTAGTGGATGTTAAATCCCGAGATGCTACAAAATTCACTCTCAGGCAGCTTGACCTAAATTCCTATGGGTGATGAGGAAGCCACGTATTTGGAGCTTTTGAAAGAAAACTAGACAAATGCCCATAAATTATCCTATGGGGGACATTCCTACTCTCTTTTCGGAAGATGGATTAGGCAGATGACCTACTAAGTATTTTTTTTTTTCTTTCACTAATTCCTACGATGTCATGAGTGTGCGTGCCTTACCCTTTCTTAAATCATAATCTGTTTGATCCAGCACCAGCCAAAGGTTTTGAAACGCCCATTAAACCGCAAGAGGAAATCTCGAGCGGTTTGCTAATATCAACAGAAATCCAGATGGAATTACAATCATCTTCCATGTACATTCGAGGGCATATTATGTAATACTAGCCACGGATTTAGTTTAATGCGCCGCACCTTCCCATAAGCTGCCGGCGGCGCTAATAGCGATTTAGAGACCTGCGAAAAACTTCTTTTGCCCTCGACAAAACCATTTTGAAGCCCGCGGTCAAGGGGCTCGGGATCTTCGGAGTCATAGGGGAAGACGGGGATGAGGGAGATCGAGGGTGGAAAAGTGGGAGGGGAAAAAAGTAAAATTTAAAAAAAAAAAAAAAAAAAAGAGAGGGGAAAGGGGGGAATTAAAAATATATATATATATATATGTGTGTGTGTATAATAGGAAATCGGAACTGCAGTTTGAAAAGAGGCGACACGGTCAGAACTTCAAGCGAGCCGGGAGCAAAACAATCGCTGAGATTTATGAACGAGCAGCATCCTCGGCGCCGGGGTCGCTCCCAAAAAAGGCTTTGGGGGGGGGGGGGGGGGGGGGGGGGGGGAGAGGGAACCCTCCGTGGTCCATACCCCACGCATCACCCTTCCGGCGCGACCCCTCCCCACACACCCCCCCCCCCGGAGCCCCCACGGAGCCTCCGGCTCCGTGGGGGCTCCGGGGGGGGGGTGGGTGGGGAGGGGTCGCGCCGGCGGGGGGGCGGAGCGAGCGCTGGTGGGCGTGGTCCAGGTCGGGGAAAAGCCCCGCCCACCGCCGCTCGCCCCGCCCCGCCCCGCCCGGCGCCGGGGGGAGCGGGACGCGGTACCGGGCAGGGCGGCGCGTCCCCGGCGGCGGTGGTGGTGGTGGTGGTGGCGGTCGGGGTTGACAGAGGCGGGCGGCGGCGGCGGCGGTGGCTGCTGCTGCGCCACCCCCTCCACGCACACCACCACCCCCCGACACACACACACACACACACACACACGCACACACCGCTTCTTCCCCATGGAGCCCAGCTAGGGGCTGCCGCACCCTCCACCGGAGGTAGGTGACAGGTTGGCCGGGGCGGCGGCGTTTCGCGGGATGTCGTCGTGTGTCGCCGTCTCCCGTGTGTCTCTCCCATCCCCCCCCCCCCCCATCTCCTGCCTTCCCACCCGCGGCCGCGGGCCCTGCGGTACCGTGGGGAGGGCGGCGGCGGCGGCGGTGGCGGCGGTTCGGCGGTCCCCGCTTCGGCCCGTGACTATTGTTTCTGGTGGCGCCGAGCGGGCGCAGCGAGACCCCGGCGGCGGCGGCGGCTTTGTGCGGGTTGTCCCGGCGGTGGGGCTGCGGCGGCGGCGGTGAGGGGGACGGAGACGCGGAGGACCGAAGCGGGGAGAGGCACCCCCCCCCCCCCCCCCCCCCCTCCTTCACCACCACCACCTTCCTCCTCCCCTTTCCTTCTCCTTCTCCTCCTCCTCCCGCCTGCGCAACTTCTCCAAAATCACGCCCGTGGGTGCGTGCCGCGGCGAGGCATCGCGCACACCCCCCCCGTTCCCCCCCCTTCCCCCCCCGCTTCTCCCGCGGCTCGTGGGTGCTGCTGCCCCGCGGGAAACAAATCACGGCGGGGCACAGCGCCGTGGAAGAAGGAGGTTAAAAATGCGGGGTGGGTTTCGAGATGGGCGGTGACGGGATGATTTGGGGTCCCTCTCGTAGCCGGTCACAAGCCAGGAGGAGGAGGAGGAGGAGGAGGAGGAGGAGGAGGAGGAGGAGGAGGAAGGTTCACCCTTCCCAAGTTGGGGCAGAAACCCCTCCCTCGGCGGAGGCCGGCAGGAGGGTGAGCTGTCACCTGCTGTCACCTGCCGTCCCCCTGCGTGGCTTCTCCTGGCCGAGGCTGTCGCGGGGCGTGGGGGGTCGCGCTCCGCTCCGCTCCGCTCCGCCGCGCCGCGGGCGTGCGTGGCGGTGGGCGCCGCCGCCGAGGGTCGCGATCCACAAGTTCTGCATCCCGCGGCGGGGGCGGGGGGGGGGAGATGCTGCGGGGGGGGTGCAGGAGCCCGGTGCAGGAGTTGGAGGGCGGTTGTTCGCCTTGCCGCGGGTTTTGCCCTCATTTTTATTTTTATTTTTATTTATTTGTATTTATTTTTATTTTTATTGTTATTTTACTTCTATTTTTATTTTTATTTCTATTTTTATTTCTATTTTTATCTTTATTTAGAGATGGGTTCGGCTTTGGTGTGGTCGCCGGTGTCGACGTTAGTTTTCTCGCGTGCCGTTCTCCATGGGAAGTCTTTTTTTTTTTAAAAAACATAACGCTTAAAATACAGGAGTCAAAAATATACATATATATATTGTGTAATGGGGGTGCACTGTTAAAGAGGAAAGAGTACCTGGTTGCCCATGAATTCTTCCTGTATTTTCCGTTTAAACTTGACGAGGAAATATTCTTATTTTTTCTAAGTAACCTTTCATGTCATTTATCACTAGCAAATTGGCTCAACGTTTAAAGTAAAGATTTCCTCACAAGTACGCCGCTGATCGGAGCGGTTCAGGCATAACACTAGTACAGGACGGAAAAACAGCACACTTCTCTATTTATTTTTTTTTTAATACGTAAATTTGGAAGAGCCTTTCCTTCCTTTTCATGACCCTGTGAGTGGCCATGGTTAATCAGATGTAGCTACAGTGACGAGTCCAGGAGGCTGCTGGTAGCCTGCGCGCTTTCCTGCGCAGCCCTGCTAGAGCAGCCAGTTCAATTAACGCACCCTCGCTATTTTGTCCTCGGTGCCTCTGATGAATTTTGTAGCATTTCTGTGAGAAGCTCCAATAGGACCCTCGTGGAGACGCTGAAATGTCTTTCACCTTGAGAGATGAGTGAAGCCAAATTTGAAGAGGGGATAACTGCTCCAATTAACCCGAGAGTGATGCTGAGTTTCCATGTGTACGTTAAATTCTGGAGGCGCTCCAGTAGCCAGAGCTATGCGGGTCAGACCAGGAATCACCCCAGTGATGGATTTTGCAGGGTTCTGATCGCTTCCTACCAAAAAATGCAAGTGCCAAGGTTTTGCAAGGCGCGCGGGCTGCGTTGCGAGCGCGGGCTGGAGGACGGAGCCAGCCATGTAGCAGGCGTGACGCGTGTGACAAGCAGGTCGCGTGGAACGCGCTACAACTTCGGGAAGCTGGCGTTCGCTGTGCGGAGCCTGCAGCGGTGTGAATTCCGGGCAAAAAAAAAAAAAAAAAGCCTTTGCATGTAACAAAGGCGGCTGGCTCATCTCTCTGCGTGAGGAGCACTTTTTCTTTTTTTGTTTTTTTTTAAGAAAATCTGGCTGCCGTTTCTGCCTCTGCCACAAATTGCCGGTGTAGCTTTGGGCAAATCACTTGATGTTGCCCTGCCTCTTGCTCTCCTCTTCTTCTCCACCAAGGGCTTGCCTGTACCGAGCTGTCGGTTCACAGTCTCGCTCAAACCCCTTCACCTTCCCCAGCCGCCTTGCGCCCGGCAGTCTGCAGCCCGCGGTAGGTGGCACCGAGCTGCTCCAAGGGGACGCAGTTTGACATTCAAGACGCTGCTGCCGGAGCCAATAACGCAGACGTAGCAGCCTCGCGACGATTCATCAGCCTCTAATAATCCCGTCCCTCTTCTAATCCAGTCGTTCTCCGCTGCTAATCGAATCGCCCGGCATGGCTCGAGCGGCGTTTGGCTGCGTGCTCGCCCTCGTGTCGGCCAGCCTACGTCAAGGCAGGGGAGCGGTGGCAGCGAAGATGGGCTGAGTGTCACCAGCTCTTCAGGACAGGGACCGTCTGTCACTTGAGGTTTGTCAAACCCGTGGCACGAGAGAGGCCCGGTGCGGTTTAGAAATACAAATCATCGCTAGAGGGTAAATTGCAACAGCATCACACAAAAAAATGGCCAGAAAATGGCACCTCGGGCGTTCCTGCGCAGCCAGCTGCGTGCACGGCGGGAGGGAACGGAGGTGGAAGGGTGCAGCTCCCTCGGCGTAACAACGGCATTCTTATTTTAGCATGGAAGACAGCCAAAGATAAGGAGTGGTTGTCATCCGCCTGGTTGGAGGATTAAAAAAGGAAAAAAAAAAAAAAAAAAGAAAAAGAAAAGCTGTGTGGAAATAGAAATATTTTGATGTAGGTACTACAAGGGGGGGGAAAAAAAAGCAGATAACCTTGCAAGTGATAGACTAGCCACATAAAGCTGGCAGTACAAGATTTCTCCCATAAAATCCAGAATGATCCTAATTAAGCCCAGACCCTGTTAAATGACACATGGCTTTATTTATTTCAGATGTTTCTAGGTCCTAGAGATGGGGCCAAATGTGAAGAGTTTGATGTGGCAGATAGTTTAACCCCAATTACTTCTACATAAATCACGTGATTGTTACGGGAGCTGAGTACATCTGATGGGTGCCCCAGAGCTACTGGTAAAAAAAAATATATATATATTAAAAAAAAAAAAAAAACGAACATCCCCTGAAAAGTCTCTGGCAGTGTGGGTGAGGGTTTGGGGGCGAGGGGTGGCCGTCCTCTCCGCAGACAGGAGGATGGGGATGCAGGAGCCGTCGCGGCACAGCGTGCCCGCCGGTCTGTGTGCGCAGGCAGCTGAAATGGTGGCTTTGTAGAGCAGGCAGCTGGAGAAAGGGAAGCAAAATGGGAGCTGACAAATATTCTCGTTGTGAAACTGGGATGGATGAATGATTTATGGGGGTACTGGCTTTTTCTTTTTTATTATTTTATTTTGAGCAGAAGGAGTCGGTTGGCGATCTGTGGTGCTAGCCACGAACGGCTTTGTTTTGAGATCAGACTGCGTTGGGTCACGCCTCCAGAATCGGCATCTACAGAATAACAATACAGTAAAACACTTTTCAGCATTGCTTGGGTTTCACAGACTCTCTTCAGGAAGAAGAAGTTTTCCACGTTTTTTGCTCAAAGCCCTAGGCCTAAATTCTCCCAGCGGACTCAAGATTTCAGAAAGGCGGTGGCTGGACGAGAGGTCCTAGGCTGTGACGGATCGTTATTAACCTGTCTCGGTTCTCTTCGGGAATTTCCATCCCTGGGTTTGCAATATTGCCAGTCCTTCCCAGGGCACCGAGCAACTCCGTCAATAAGCCACTCTGTGGAGGAGCTGCTCTGGCGGGTGATTTAATGTTGCTTGTTAGATCCGGCTTTCCCTTTTGTTGGATTTTTTTCCCCCCCTGAACAGATCTGTCCATGCTATCCTTTAACGTGCAGAGCAGTGCTGTAACGTGGGTGGGTGAGTTTACAGGGTGGTATCTGTGGGATTTTGCCAGTCCCGTGGGTGGCTGGGTATCCTGGGGGACCTCTGCAGCAGCTGCCGCTCCACACTCAAGTCCTGTCTTTGGGTGCGGGTGACTGGACCCTCTCGAGATTGACCTGTTTCCAGTACGCTTTTATTTTTGCTGGTTAATAGGGTATGTATTTGTTTGGAAATACTTCTTCGCGGCATCAGATGTGGGGCTAAGTGTTCTCAAGAATTAACCAAAGAGCCTGGGACAGGCCTCCTGTCCCCTTCACCCTCCTTAGGAAAAAAAATGTCCTTCAGCTTAGTGGCTTCCAGGTCCCTGTATTGCTTGAGCTACCGTTAAAGTAGCCAGAGAGCAGCCACTATAGCAGAAGAAAGGCGGCTGCCGTTGTCTTGAAGAGCAATCTGGGCTTGGGTTTGGGTTCCCCCCCCACCTCCCCCATGGCAGGCGCGAAGATCTCAGAACAAGCCCCAGGACTGACCCATAAATGTCTTATTATCTTCTTAACTTTGAGCCAGTGATTGGGGGTGAGCTCTGACGGGCAAGGGAGGCGAAGGAAGTTCACCGGGACACCTCACTGAGCTTTGGTGGGGCTGCTGAGCGCAGGCGCCCCCCTGAACATCCTAGCCTGTGGCTCCAAATTCAGTTGGTCAGCCTAGTTCAGAAAAGCAATCTCCCCTTCAGCATCCACATGTGCTTCAACCTGTTAATTATCTCTCTACTTTTATTGTGGCATGGAAACAAAGAGGTGGGAGAAGTGCGGTGGCCACTGGGAGGACCAAGAGGACAATGGCTCCAGCAGACCACGTGCTCCTCACGGCAAAGCCAGGTTATTTGGAGGAGTGCAGGTCTTGCATTCCAGCAAAAAATAATTCGTTAATGGCCAGAGAATAATCACTTTACTCCAAAAAGCCTCTCCAGCTGCATTGCACCAACTGTTCTTTTTCAGCCTCTGAATCCTTAATGACAGTAGCAGCTAATTTCTCTTTCTGTGTTTTTCTAGCTGCAATGTCCCATTTTCTCTGAGTTTATTGAGAAAATAATAGAAGTCATTACAGAGCTACTTGTCACCTTTCAGAGAAGAAAACTTCTCCCTGGTTGAAGGGCCAAGTTAGTTACTTGGTGACTGACTCAGACAATAGCAACTTTTTGTAGCTCATCAGTTATTCATCTGTGCTTAGTGAATCAACTAATTAGCTAGAGGACTGTTACTTTACTAGTAATCCATGAATATCAGAAGACGGTGAATTACACAGTCACAAACAGTATGACAATGCTGTGTGTGCATTCTGTTGCATGCAAGCAAAAAAGCCAAAATATAGGATCAGGAATGGCAAGGTGAGAAATGTGCATTCATTGTATTTATTTTTTTAAAAATTTGGTTGTCTTTGAAAGTTTATGTGACAGTACTGCACAAAATGGTCTTTGGCTTAAAAAATAGTTAGGTGGTCCTTTGGTTAGGGAAAAGATCTTGAAAAGCATTGAACTAGATGATGCAGAAGGGCAATGAGAGTGGAAGACATGGAAAATGAAGGGAAATGTGAAGTACTTTTCTGTGTGCATGATATGCATCTTTCTGGCTGTTGGTGATGGATCGCTTGCCATAGAGCTGGATCCACACAAGGCCACTGTAGAGCAAACAGGAAGGGCAGCACGTTGTTTTTTAATCAGGATTTTCCTAACCATGCAGTCAGCCATCACCATCAGAATAATAGCTGCCTTCATATCCGGCCTTGGTGATGGAGCTGGGGATCAGGAGGCAGCTCTCGGCCAGAGAGCTCTTTGCCCTGCGGAAAGGTGGACAAAGAGGACTGCTGCCCTGTGCAGAGTCAGGCCTCGCGTGGATGAGCCTTGCTCTCCAGGCTGTGGGATGCCTGGCCCTGGGGGAGAATTTTCGCCAAGCCCCATGGCAAAGCGGTTGGATCAGAGGGCTCCACCCAGAAGATCAGTGGAAGCATGGGTCTACAGCCCTGGAGGTGACAGCAAAGGGTCCCTTTGGCACAGGATACTCTCTACTGGAGAGAGCATGTAGTGTGTAGATATAAATAAATCGCAGAATCACAGAATGGTAGGGGTTGGAAGGGACTTCAAGGTCATCTAGTCCAACCCCCCTACCAAAGCAGGTTCACCTAAAGCATGTTGCACAGGAACACATCCAGGTGGGTTTTGAATATCTCCAGAGAAGGAGACTCCACAACCTCTCTGGGCAGCCTGTTCCAGTGCTCTGCCACCCTCAAAGTAAAGAAGTTTTTCTTCATGTTGAGATGGAATTCCCTGTGTTCCAGTTTGTGCCCGTTGCCCCTTGTCCTGTCTCTGGGCACCACTGAAAAGAGTCTGACCCCATCCTCCTGACAGCCGCCCTTTAGGTATTTATAAGCGCTGATGAGATCCCCTCTCAGTCTTCTCTTCTCCAGGCTAAACAGCCCCAGGTCTCTCACCCTTTCCTCATAAGAGAGATGCTCTGTTCCCCTGATCATCATTGTAGTGCTTGGCTGGACTCTCTCCAGTAGTTCCTTGTCTTTCTTGAACTGTGGGCCCCAGAACTGGACACAGTACTCCAGATGAAGCCCCAGCAGGGCAGAGTGGAGGGCAGCATAACTTCCCTAACATGACCTGCTGGCCATGCTCATTTTAATGCACCCCAGGATACCATCAGCCTTCTTGGCTACAAGGGCACATTGCTGCCTCACGGTCAACTTGTTGTTCACCAGGAATCCCTGGTTCCTCTCTGCAGAGCTGCTTTCCAGTGGGTCAAGCCCTAACCTGTGCTGGTGCATGGGGTTATTCCTTCCTAGGTGCAGGACCCTACACTTGCCCTGCACTTCAGTTTGTGTGTGTGTATATATAGACACACACACACAGAGGCAGATGCACGCAAGCATACTTGCACAAGCGTATCCTAGAAGAACGAACACACAGAAGACCCTTGCTGTTGTAGCCGTGACATGCTGTTCATTCATCTCTGGTCTGTAGGGCGTGGATGGAGTTACCTCTCACCGTTTCACTATAGGAGGACCTCTGTATGGTTAGGGTGGGTTCCCAAGGCTTCTGTGATGGAAGAAACTGGGCTCTGCGTTACAGCTGTTCTGCATTGTGCGTGCAGGATACATGAAAGGGTGTTGTCCTCTCTTGGGGCTTGTGGTGCCAAGCTTAGTATCTCATGTCTCCCCCCACCATTGTACCTAACTAGGTGTTCAGTTTGCTGAAGACTGCTCGGCCACGCTCCAGCTGTGCTGGAACTGAAGTAATGTTGGTAGGTGGAAGAAAGCAGTTGCAAAGAGTTATATTTCCCGACTCGTTGAAGGAATGCATCTGCCTTTGGTTTGGGTTTTCTGTTTAGGTCTTTGGGTGTTGTTTTGGGTTTTTTTTGGATGCTCAGGTAGCAGCTGTATGTCCTCCCCATATGTGTTTAGCCATGAAACCCTTGCTTGTCTTTTAGGATACATGCTGGCTGTCACCATAGCTTTCTGCCTTCTAAAAGGGGGTTATTAAATTGATGGGGCTAGCCCTGGATGCCATCAGATATTACAGAGAAGAAGGTGAAAGCAGCCTATGGCTGTGTGCCATGGATCCCCACATTCATAGCATGTAACCGCAGCGCTGTGCAGTGACCGTCCTGGAGAGACCTAGTACAGCGTCCTGCTTGAAATGGTTAAGTCAAAAAAAGGGATGGATGCCATTGATCACAAACAGTCTCCAGACATCTTAGATTTGCTTTGGTTACTGAAGAGGCTGGTCTACGCTCTCGCTTCCTACTTGCTTTCTAGTGGAACTGAAGAGCTCTTTGCTTTGAAGCGTGAAGGCCCAAATATTTTGGGACCTGGTGCTTCTGAAACTGCTCTTCTAGAGAAAAGGTGCCACTGCATTTCCAAGGAGCTGAGGTCCTCAAGCTAGCAGCCTTTTATTTTTAAAAAGGAAGGAGGTGTTTTTATTAGAGTTTCCTGTTTTGAACCCTTTGGTTAAAGGGTATGAAGTGGTCAGAGGTATGAGGGTTATCATTTAGGTCAGCATTGTCTCTTTATATTTTCATATTTGTATACATAGCGCACATATATGAATTATTTTCATATTTATATTATATATCTTGATTTGTGCATTTTTTTTCCAGTTTTATTTAAGGCTGCTACTTTGAGGAAGACTAAATAAGGTTTCCTGTCAGGAATGGTTTAAATACAGCTGGTCCTGCCTGAGGCAGAGGGATGGGTTAGGCGACTTCTCAAGGTCCTTTTCAGGACCTTTTCTGTGGTTCTAGGCAGTTACCCAATAAGACAAATTCATAGTAGGTTGCACTGGTTATGTTGATCGGGTTTTGCTATAACATTTAAGGTGGTTATTTGTTTGAAAAGGAAATAATAATTGTAGCATAGTTAGTGCTGCTGCATCAAACAAATGTTTCTTAAAATTAAAAAGAAAAACAACCGATGTTATATTTTTAGACTAGCATCGTGATATGGCTATGATTAATTTTTCCAGGAGCTTTGTGTTTTTTATATCTGCTTAAGTGTATTAACATTTTAAAAGGTCAAAGGTAAGTTTTAAAATGGATGCCAAATTAAGATGGATGGGAGGAAAATGACATTTACTTCTTGTTACTGCACATTGTTTGAATTTGACCAAAGGCAAAAACAAAACAAAGAACAACCCTCCCCCCCATACACACACACGCGCGCACGCACGCATGTGTGCATGCACAGACGGACAGACACATTCCCACCACCTGCCTTCCCTGCACACCTGGTTGGGGAAAACCTTATTCATCTAGGCAAGTCATCATCCTAACAAAATCAGTAGTCCAATGTCTTCGTTTCCGGACAGCTTAAGTATCCCTTTGCTAAATATCTCGTTTAACTAGTGTGAGTGAACTCCGTAAATAAAAGTAGCTAAAATATTTATATTAGGAAAATACAGCTAATGGGAACCATAACCATGTTATCATTTCCTGCCCTTGCTGGGTTTGAGATGATGATTTCATCAGGGAATGGACTGTACCCTCATCCTTATTCATACGGTTCCTGGCACACCGAGTCCTTCTGAGAACAGAAAATAAAATGCAGTGGGAATGATGCCTTTGCTTCCAGTGGGAACGGTGGCCAGTCCCAGCTGAAAGCAAGGCTTGAGAGGAGCCACTCGGTGCACAGCAACTTTGGCTTTTGGAGAAAGCAGTGTAGCTTGAGGGAAGGACCAAATCTGATTCATGTCCATCATTTCCACTCTTGCCCTGAGACGATGATGGGGAGCTAGGCCAGTGATGCGCCCTGCACTGCAGGAATCACCGCTGCTCTCTCCTTCGAGGGACCCAGAGCCTGTCTTTGTGGATGCTGTATCACAAGACAGACTCGCTCCTGTCACTTCATGACATTTAATAATCCAAAGTTAAAAAAAAAAAAGAAAAAAAAAACCTAAAATGTCTTAAAATCTTTCTTCCTGCTGGTGGCTGTGGTTCATCAGTGAGGATCTCCTGTATCGGCCTCCCACTGTCTGGGCCCCATGCTGTACCACAAAGCACATCCCGATCTTGTGTGGACCTGGGAAGAGCCACACCGTGCCAGGGACCATTCTGACTTTAGGTTGTCATCGATATTTTAATAGACAACTGTAAATTGTTATGGCTGTGGAAGATTCAAGGTGGTTGCTTCATCCAGACTTGGGTGCTCAGTGTGGGGATACCCGGTTTCCCAGGTCCGTGGGCAGTTTCAGCCTCCTCCTTGAGGTGTGCGCGCACCTCCCTTCCACCTGAAACCCAGCTGACATGTTCCCTGAAGCAGTGTTCCCTGAAGTATTGAGAAGGGAAGGCGTTTCAGTGTGGGCAGCTGAACCCTCTCTCGAGAGGAGCGTGCATCTTGCGGTGCCCAGGGTACCAGGGTCACATTTCCCCTCAAGTCTTCCCCAACCATTTTTTTCTTCTGCAGCCTGATCACTGTGGATTTAGTCCTTTTGTTCTTGTTGGCTTTTTAATTTTTTCACTGACTTTCCTGAGATCAGAACTGTCTCTTCCCAAAACCAGGGGCCAGATACCAACCTCATTAGCTGCCAGTTCAAAACAGCGTGGGTGTAAGTGGGGTGCAGCCTCAGCCCGTATCAGTGAGGTTACTTAGACGTCCCCGTAGCCGTTCCTACCCAGCACGCTTTGGCAGGCAGCGTGGCAGCCTCACGCCCCAGGGGGGAGCGGGAAGATGGTGAGGGAGACACTGGCACAGGTTGCCCAGGGAAGTTGTGGAGGCCCCATCCCTGGAGGTGTTTAAGGCCAGGCTGGATGGGGCTTTGAACAACGTGGTCTAGTGGGAGGTGTCCCTGCCCATGGCAGGGGGGTTGGAACTCGATGATCTTCAAGGTCCCTTCCAACTCTAACCATTCCATGATTGATTCCATGAAGAAGATCCCCCTTGGGCTGCCCGAGCTGGAGGGCTGGCCGGAGCAGAGCACCAAGGGGTGCCAAGGTGGGGAAGCCAAGGGCTGGCGGGGGAGATAGCTGCAGTGCCCCTGCCCCAAGGCCCGAGGTGTGCCTGAGGTTTGGGTAAGGGCTGGTCAAACCCTTTCCTTCCTCCCTCCCCCAACAAGCACTAAGCTCTCATCCCTTTCTGGGTGCTGAACATGCTTGTCTGACAAAAAGGGAAGGGAAAAATGTCAAATGCTCAAACGCTTTGTTCCAGTGTGAAAATGTATTTTTCATTTCAAACTGAATGGATTCTTTCAAGGCTTCACTGCCCTCTGAGTGGAACAAACAAAACAGGTTTGTTTTTTTTTTCATATTACCAAAAAGGAAAAAAAGAATAGTTCTTAAATTGCACAACCCAAACATTTCTTTTTATTATTTTTTTTTCCAGCCTGGCCACCATAGCAAACAATTCCATTATTTGCATAGCTCTAATTGCAGTGATTAAACAAACACAGCAAACGCCGACCCTTCACAGAGCCTCATCGCAACCCCACAGCCAACTTGGTCTGTATTTTGTCAGCAGAGAGGGAGATCGGAGCGGCTTTGTGCTAGACTGAAAAGAAATTATCGACTTTTTTTTTTTTTCCCCCCTCTTCCAAACTGATACACTGTCAGTTTAGAGCAAGAATAATTTTACTCGTTCTCTTGCTAGCAGGCTGAGGGCTATCACCATATTGTGAACCTGATACAGTTTAAAAAGCATTTGGATTTTGAATGTCTTGTTCATGTGTTACTCTTAAATCGCAACCTCTGTTGCTGTTATTAGAATAACATGTAGGGTTGATATTCTGTTAATGATATCCGTATTAACATAAAGGAACGAGAAACAAACATCCACATCTTTTTTTTGTTGTTGTTGTGAAGATGGCAGGTACCCAAAGACAGGGTTAAGGAAAATTCTATCTGGCTGCAATTCCATCAAATCGGAGCAAACAATTTTTTGGACATTTTTTAATGACATTTATTTATAGCAGGTAGCGCACAGGCGGCTGCTATTTCTCAGCGTGCTGGAAGAATGTTCTCCAGATGGTGCTTACTGTTTATGCTTTTATTCACTTCGCTTGAACACAGCAGCACTCTACACAAAACATGGAAAATTGGAAAATAAAAACAATTATGTTTTTACAAAGTGCCATGTGATTTGCTGAAATGTCTTAGTTGACTGATGGGCGATGCTTGGGGGCAGCGCAGGGGATCGCGCCTGTCACAGAAACCCTGCGCCCGAGTCCCCACATGGGTGACAGGCACCACCCCAGCTTGAGAGGGACTGGCCCCTCCCTCCCCAAAAAGGGGGATTTTGAGCAGGGCTGCTCATCCTACCCTCGTGTCTGCACCTCTTCTGTCTCCTTTTTCCCCCACAGGCAAATGAGTGGATGTAGGAAAGGGGGTATAATGGCAGTATTTTCGTTGGGTTTCCTTTGGCTGTGCAGCCCCGAGGTGGGAGAGATGCTTTTCATAAGCATCGCCTGTGCCATCGCGTTCTTTCGGCCTCTAATCTCAGTGAAAGATAAAGCGTTATGGCCTTTGGGTGGTCCAGCTGAAAGCAATAGCAAATGTCAAGACTGGTATCCAAAAGGACCAGCGTGGTCCGTGACTTCTGGTCATTACAGTGGTGCAAATATATATCCAAATGGTGGGCATGCTCTTGCAGGCTTTTGTTAGGCAGCTTCTGCAGGACTGCTCACAAAAAATATTTTCAGACTGGAAGCTTTAATAAAGACTTTGGGATCTAAAGAATTTTTTTCATTAGAAATCCGTGGGAAAGTTTTGAAAATAATTTAGTTCTTTCAATTTCATTTAAACAAAAAAAGGAAAACAAAAAAGGCAATCATCAAAATGATTATCAACGAGCAGGAATAAAAAATTCTCTTTTTAAAAATTTTTTTAATTTATTTTTTAACATACATATAAAAATATATCTATATAAAAAATAAATAAATATTTCTGGCTTCTATTAAAAAAACAGAACAAAAAACCAAATCCATAGCACTTGAGGACAATTTTTCAAATAGCAAACACCGTATCAAGTTTAAATTTTCAAACAGGACACGATTATTGTTTCTTTGTAAACACGAGCCTTCAGACTCCTTTGAAATCTAGTTTAAAGCCAGCAATACTTTTAGTGAAATTAAATTTCAAGAAATTAATGTATAAACAGTTGTTCAACCGGTTTGGGGGATTTCTTGGCTAAATGGGCAGCGCTGCACGGCGCTTCGATTTCTCTCCCTTGCCCGTTACCCAAGAGACAGCCCCTTTTTCAAGCAGAATTCTTGCTACATCAGCTCCATGCTGTTTATCTTTCGTTGCTCCCTTGGCAGTTATTATTTCTTAATGTGTTAATTGTAGTTCCTGGACCCTCGCGTGTGAGCGTGTGTAATGTTCACGGTAATGATGCCGACACGTTCTCTGGTTCCTGGAATCACAGAGAGAAAACCTTACATATGATCTGGGCACAGGGGCATCCAGTAAGAGAAACCAATTACAAGAATTCAAATAGCATAAAAAGAATAAAGCGGGTAATTGGGGAGAGTAAGAATTGGGCTGGGGTGGGGTTTTTTTTTGCTTATTCAGTTATGATTCCTTCTACGGTTCTTGCTTTGTGTGATATATATATTTTTTAATTAAAACTTGAATTATGTCACTTGCTTTCCACCTTTTAGTAGTATTTCACAGTAAATTCCTTCCTAATAGCAAGTAGTCAGGAGTGAGGAATGGCTTTGCTGAGCAATGGGGACGGTTAATTATTAAAAAGAAACCTATGGATTTAAAACAAATTAGACCTCATTAAGCCTAGGTCTGTTTCCACACAGACCAGCTGACATAAAAAAGCTCATCTTCGATTATGGAAAATGGCACTTTTTAGTTGACACATCCCTAGTAGAGGTGCACCTGGGCTGGCACGGGGTGTGTTCGCTCTTTTGGTTGGCATCAGAGATCCCCCGTCTCTGATCTCAGTTCTAAACCTCTGGCTTTCTTGCATCTTCCCCATTTTTCTTCCATCTCTCCTGTCATGCTCAGCCACCCCTGGTGACGCCACCCAAACCCATGTGCATGCAGGAGTCCCACCTCGCTCCTGGAGGTGGCTGCTGGCCATCAGCAGCTGGAGTCCACCTGGCTGGCTGGCTGGGTGACATAGCTCCTGGATGATCTGGGTGCTAAGCCCAGGTGAAAAGATTGGCTGCTCCAGGTTTAGTGAAAGGGGAAACAGAGGAAAACTCCTTTTCTCTTCCTTTTTTTTGGAGGGGAGGGAGATCTTTGACTTCTGCCATGGGGCTCTTGCCATGGCCAGGGTGACAAACTCTGTAGGATAGATCTACTTATTCTCACTTACAGAGGCGGGGTTTTTTTTGTTTGTTCGGTTTTATTTTGTTATCCAAACATGGCCGTGGGTCTTAAGTTGTTTGTACTTAGAGGTTTTCTGTGGGATTTTACAGAAAATCCAAAGGGCTGAAGTGATTGTTGGAGACCATACGCTCAGACCTATGTAGCTGCAGCAGGTTTTAACCTGCTTTTCTGAAATTTTTTGGAGGCAATGGGTGAGTGCGTCCCCAAGAGAATCCTAATAAGGAGAGCAAAAGGTGGCCTATAACGAGCATTTTAATTGTACGTTCACAGGCATGCCATGTATGGGCTTTGCTGTCTTGCTGAGACATCCCCCAGATCTTCTCTGGCGTTGCAGGCAGTGACACACTCGTATCAGGAGAAGAAACGCCCATTCTGCTGGCTAGGAATCAGCAATAACATTTTGACATCTGTGCAACAGTTTAAAATGAATTATTCAGCACATAGATCGTGCTGTTTGAGCAGCCAGCACATCTCTGCCCATTTACTACTGTCAGTCCGTGGTGGAGATATCATTGATGCCAGTGGGAACTGAGCACATGGACTGGGGGTAGGTTTTGGCCCATAGCCTGGAACAGCATTTGACAGCACCCCTGCAGAATATGATAGGAATAATCTGCTTTGCCACCAGCAGAAGACTGAAAGACAATGCCCGTCTGTTTCTTCTCTTACGGTGTTTTAAACACGTGCGGAAAAAAAGGCCTTAAGAATTAAAGAAATCATTAGTTGTCTGACTGTTTAAGTTGTGCTTTAAAGAGTGAAACCTGCATGTAGTTTTGATGAAATCAATGTATGGCTCCAGAATCCGTGAGCATCTATTGTCTACTGGGAGTAGACCCAGAGCGCAAACTGGCAGCAGGTCCAGGCCAGTCTCCAGCTTCTGCCAAGTCAGAGGGTTAAAGTGAAGCAGTTGCTAATTCCTATCAGCAAAGAAAATTCATGAGATTCACGAAGTAAGCAGCATCTGATGTGGAAAAACAAGCCCAACTGCTGTAAGAAGACGCTTTGAGGAACTGGGAGGACACACAGATCAGCCAAACACCAGCGAGAGCAGGTCTGCTCAAGACAGGCATTCAGGAGAGAAGGTGGACATTTATCTTGTGTTTAGCTTCCTAATTGAGCAAGGTCGTCTGAATTAAAGCAGTGTATGTGCGTCGAGAGTCTAACAAACATCTGTTATTTCACAGGACGCCTGTTCCCCCGTAGCTGCATTTTAAATATAAAATGCAGAACACAGTATGAAAAGCCTTTGTGCTATGGGTTATTGTCCTTTCCTCACCTTTCTGCAAGGACTATGTTATAGCTGTCCACTGATGCTTACCTAGCGGGCAAAAATTTGGGAGCACTTGGGTAACATTGCAGTGTGCAGCAACATCGTCTGCCCATCGTCCGTGTTTTTCAGGTGGCTAACTAAAAATCCAGCCTGCCCCAATTTCTACCTGCTCTTCCGTTCGTGTGTAACAAATAATACCCCACAGTGGAAGCAGCCCAGTGCTGTACTTGGAAAGGCAAGACATACTACCCAGGTAACTATAAAACAAATGGCTAGTATACGTTAAAGTTCTTGTGCAGGAAAGCCTATCTACTGAGAAGAGACACTTAAGCTCATAATGAAGGTTAAGCGAATCCTTACGTCCCACTGAAGTCGGCAGAATTTAAGCGTACAGTTAAACCTTACGTGCAATAAGGGTATATGCTCTGATAGTAACACTACAGCTGTAAGATTTTTGAACACCTCCCCAGTGTGTGTATAGCGTAGAGTCCCCAAGAGCTTTGCAATTAGCAGAAAGACGTGAAGTGATAAATGCCGTGCAGCCCTGGATACTCGGGTGCGGTGCTTCAGCAGGAGGTGGGACCTGGACCTGGTTTCCTCAGCCGGTCGGTGACGAGAGCCGTCCTGCAGCTGATGCTGCCGCAGCCGGGTGCGAGCTGGAGTCTGCATCCACAGCGCAGTCAGCACCCCCCGGGTGTGGGTGCCCGTGTGGGGCATTTTCCTCGTAACGAGAAGTCTGTTCTAGCTTTTGTAGGGCTGCCGTCACCGAGGTGTCTGATCGTTCCTGCCGTCCTTGATCCGCTCGCCGTCACTGCGCTCCCCTGGGGTGGGAGGATATTATCCCCCGTTGGGCAGGGAGTAAGAAGAGGCAGAGAGAGATGGCGATTTTGATTTGTGAAGTTATTTTCATGCCTGCATATGCAGAGACATCTCGGGGGGGGGGGGGGGGTAAAGGAGGCGTGTGGGGGTTCAAAACCTCCTGTCTGTGTAGTTTGGACCCTGTCTGCTGTGACAAACCTGGCTCGGAGCGGCTCGCTCCGCCTGATGGGGAAGCTGGAATATACCTTGCTGGTGGCGGCGTGGGGTGGCGAGGGGAGGGGGTTGTGTGCAGAAGACCAAGAAAAAGTGGTATGAGGGTAAATAGCTGAAGTAATATATGTGTGAGGGTGAAGATGACTACCTGGTTTTATTGCCACTTGATTGGGAGGATGTGTGTAGCTTGTGAGCATCCATTAATTAGCGATGCAGTTGCTCCATGCTGGTATCAATAAAACCTTAATAGTACATGATGCCAGCCTGTGATTGCTTCCTTTTTTCCACATCCCCTCGTGAGGATGTGTGTATGTCGGTGCAGCTGTGCGCTGTATACGGCGTATATGTGCTGCGGCTGCTTACATGAGAAAGGGACAGCAAAACCGCTTAGCGGCTAGTTACCTCCCATGTGATTTTTCCAAGCGTTTATAGAAAGGATCTTTGGTACGCAGCACTCTCTCACGTGCACAAAATAACCGGCGTTGTTTTTCTTCCTTTTGCTGAGACATGTTAATTCTTAAAATGGCTCCTGAGCAGGCATTCCTAGGTACGTATGGCCACTGCAGCCTCATGGGTTAGCAGCAACAACAACAACAACAACAACAAGAAAGGCTCTCCTTCATTTCCTTTATATGCACATCGCGCAGCTTTTGAAACAGCGCATCGAACACCGCCGGCTGGAAATTTCCAGGCCCATTTCCTGCCTGGTGCGTGCTCATAAAGCGAGATTGTCTATACGGTCCGTAGCTGCAGTACTGCAGAAAGTCAATAAAGAGCTGACCACCTCACCTCTATCAAAAGCAGTGGAGAAGCCCTGCCTCATCTGCCTTATTAAAACCACACTTGACTCCCGCAGAGAAACCTAGCTGGGAACCTTGAAGAGGAGGGATAGAAAAGGAAGCTGAAATTGCAGTGAGTATTCTACATCTAGGTCTTGCAGGAAGGTTAAAGAGTGCCTATTGTAAAATAAACCTAAAAGGCAGCTTCATTAAAAAAAAGGGAAGATGCCCGCATTTAATGCAATGAACTTCTGACTCTCCCACGTACAGTACAGTGCAGAGATAAGATGATTAGTTATTGTGGCAATGAGCAGATTTAAGTAGCTCCCTAATGGCTCTGAATTTAAATATCTATATGCATATATATGTGCATGTGTGTATACAGTTAATCTTTGCAAGAAAAGGCATGATGTAGAAATAGATGCAAGAGGTAGAATTTATACTGCAAAATGTATTTTAGAATGTGTTTGAAAGGATGCTTTTTTTTTTTCTTTGCCTTATATAAGAGTAATTGATTGAATGTTTGCCAAGCTTTCAGTAGTATCCATCGGGAATCCCCCCACCCCCACCTTCCCCGGGCCGGCCAGCTTTTTCTCACCTTAAAATGAAAAAAGAACAAACTTTAACAGAAAGATCATTGCTTTAGCTTAATATTGTAAGATTTCAGAGATTGAATTTTCTGATAGTAATGAAATGAGCCCTGAGTTGTGCCATGAATTTGATTGCAGTTAATTTGATTTTTGAGACGCTCAACAAAGCTAGCCCATTAGCTTTAACCTCACATACTTTGGATTTGTACAAAGTGGTATTTTTATATATATATATGTGCGTGTATACATAATATGAACATCTCTCTTTGGTAATGCAGTTGTTTGTAACGATTACTGTCAATGAGTAGTTACTAACTATAGCACAGTTGGAAGTGGTATCCGGCGTGTTGCTGACCAGTAATCCCACTATGTTTATTGCTTTGGTGGCACAGGGTTAGTTTTCCTTTTCACAAGGAAAAATACAGCTGAACGTCTCAGCCAGGAGACACACGCAAACTCCATCCTGCGGCTTTTTCCAGTTCTCACTGATCTTAATGAGACTAGTCATATGAATAGGAGCGACTCTCATCAGAAAGGATTTTTTTTTGGCTGAAACTCGCAATTTCTGTTTATTTTATTTGCCTCTGCAGAGTTCAGAGTGAAGTGCTCCTCTTGGTAGTATTTGCCAGGAGGCAACAACCGTGGGGTGGGGGATGCCCCAAGGTGGTCCCGATGTTTGGCCTTTTCTCTTTACGCGGTTTACTTTTGTTCAGCAGTTAGTAAGATAGTGGAAGATGGCCTTTTATATATATGTATATATAAATAAAACCAGCTTCAGATAAGAAAGTATTTGGTGATGTCAGAAAACTAACGGCACAAGGCTACAGATAACTGGGAATAGTGTTAAGGAGTTGATTGTGTGTGGAAAAATAGGAGGAGGATTCTACAGCTGGGAGAAGATTGGTCACTATGGGAAAAAAATAGGGAGGATGCGGTTTCCAGAACAGGGGAGAAACGGGACCAGGGAGGGAGGAGATGAGCAGCAGGGGCACACAAGTTGGGAGTGATGCTGAAAGTTTTCCAGGCGATGGGCAAAGGTTGAGCTGCAAAGGAGATAACTGCCATGAGCTGCTCATGGGAGGTCCTGTAAGCGGGGGAGTGCGAAATCTCAACAGAAGTCAGGGGATATATGAGTTAGCAATGTGTGGGAGGGAAAGTGCCCATAGATGGGAAGAGGGTTGGACACATGGCTGGAGACAAGGCGTTTTGTCTGGATCTGTGCCACTGAAGTACGCGTCAGGCACTTGCAGAACCAGGAGCCAGGCTGCCTCCCTCCAGCTCCGTCACCCCCAGCCAACCTGCCAGAGGGTCATCTCCTGGCCCCGTTGCAGAGGGGCCTGGAGCAGTCCTGCTCCTCGCTTGCGATTCTTCTGCCTGTGTCCCATGGAGGGCTCCCAGAGGGCACGGCCAGCTGCCCGCAGAGTAAGGCCAGAGCATGCAGCGATCTCCTCTTGTCTGCCCAAAGCATGCATGCATCTAGCCTGGGGTAGAGATGGGCACTCATGCCAGGAGTGGTCCAACAGGTTGCCAGGGTGAGGAGTCAGGTACCAGGGAGTACCACAGCAGGGAGCTCCCCTTCGTCTGGAGGATGCTTGTGTGCCCGTGACTCTGTAGCATCTTCTCAGGGCCAGCCAAGCCAGAGTCCAGGTGTCTTCCTTGCTTCCTACAGGGCAAGGAGAGGTTTTGCTATTCCTAATTTACTATTTTATAGGCTTTGGGTTGTTTTTTTACTTCTTCTCTTTCCTTCATGCTGCTTTTGGTGGCCCAGACTGAAGGCAAGGTGCCCAGTTATTTTGTAAGGAATTAGGCAAACCCATTCAGCAGCAGAGGAAGGGGGAAAAAAGCATTAAAGAGAAAGCACTGGCCTTCTCACCAGAGTCCCACAGTGCCAAGTTTAGCACTAAAAATTGAGAGAGCGAACAGAAACCCCGTCTCTCTCTTCAGGCGATGCTGAAACATGGTGCCCTGGAAATGCTCAGGCAACAGAGACCATGAAAACACGTTCCTGGCATGGGGCTGCCCTGTGATGCTGGCCGGTTTGCCCCATGGCGAACGGTGCGTGCTCTTCCATGGGAATCTATATCTATAGACTCCTTGCTGCTAGCCTGCACCCGGTGCAGTGGAGACACGAGGTGAGCTACCTTGCTGAAGGACCTGCTGCTCCTGAAGGGGCCGGGTCTGCCTCCGTGTGCTCCCCAGGGAACTGCGTCGTCCCCCACGGCCGAGGCTGGGACCAGCGCGAATCCTTGCTGGAAAGGATGATACAGCTTCCATACTGCCGCGAAGTTAGACTAATTCAGAGGCAGCGTGTCTGATGTTTCTCAGCCAATGCCAGCTAGAAAGGAAACAATTTTACACATCAGCAATTTTTTATGATTAATAATATTATCCTGCCTTAATTGAAAAATGGGCTGGTGCCCTTAAGAAAAAATTAAGCTGCAGGAATTAGTATCTAACCTCTTTATGATGAATGTGTATTTTTACATGCTGCATATTACTGTCAGTGCTTTTAGAAATAATAGTGCCATGTATTGTAATAAAAAATTGTCCCGTGTTGTTTGTAGTTGCGTGGCACCATTCTGTCTGGCTGACTTGGCTTTAAGAGCCTGAACGCTTGGGAAGAAGCAGCGTGAGGATGCCGAAATCCTTTTAAAGGGAATTTATGTACAAACAGGGGGATGATGTGTAGGCTCCGAGCTCTGCTATCAGTTGTTATTGCTGAGAGAGATTCGCGGGGAGTCGATGCCAGATGGAGCATTAGCGATTGCCGGCCTCGGTGCCTTCGTGGGAAGTCGGTCATAAAGTCGGCGAGGGCTCCTGTTTGTGGGATTTTTAAACACCAGTGAATCATTTTACGTAGTAAGGCAGTTGTTGTCGGGGTGAGTTTGTGTAAAGGTCTTTGTGAACTACTTTCTCTACCCAAACAAAGCTTGGGAAGGAGAGAGATGATGCCGAAGGACAGGGAGATTTGTTATGCCCGGCAGAGAGCCGGCAGCTGTGCTGTGCTGTGCCGTGCCGAGGTTTGCCAGGCAGCGTGGGAGCGGGGGGCTGTCGCCTGCCTCTGCCCGTCTGCCTGCGACTGCCGGCAGTCCCGGAGACGGGGCAAGTCATAGCTTCAAGGCATCGTGCTCCTTCCATGTGTCTGGTCCCGGGTCTTCGTCTCATGCAAAGCAGCCCAAGGAAGCTGGACGTAAAGACAGCGAGAAGGTCTGAGCCCTTGGCAGAGACAGTTGGGGACAAAACAAAGTCCTTTCAGCCATACTGCTCTCTTGGCATCATCCGTCTCCTGCAGGCTCCTCAGAGGACCGTGGTTTCAGCAGCAGGCAGGAGGGTGTCTCTGCAGCAAAGTGAAACCCCGTACTTGTGAGGGATGTGAATGTGACGTATTAAAAGTACAAATGCCTTATTCCCATTCCCTAACCTAGAGCTCTTAAATCCTTTCATCAGCTTAAATATTGTTCACCCAAACATTTGAACGTCGTGAGTCAAATCTCCCTGGAGACGTGCAGTGAAAAATGGACGCCTGTGGTGGGATCACTGGTGCTTTCCGGTGTTGCCGGCCAGCAGGGTGTGAGGAGCCTCCCCTTCTCCTTCCCGGGAGAGTGAGAGGGTCCTGATGGGGAAAGAAATGCTCTGGCAGTGGCATCTTCTTCGGAGGGCAACCTGCCTGTGGTTTGGGGCTGGGGAGGGAGGAGGAGGGTCTGGGAAAGGAGCCAGGAGCATCCCTAGATGAGGGAGGACACACTGGCTGTGGGGGGGTGCAGGGGAGCATGGTGGGAGCAGGGAAGAGGCTGTCCTTCCCCATGCCGGCTTGGCCACAGCCCTCTGGTCTGTGCCCACCCTTTCTCTGGCGTCTCTAAATTTGTAGCGAAGGTCTTTTTAGCTACCTTGTCCTTTGTATTTCAGCCAGGGTCCCTATTAAAGCAGACAATGAGGAAGTCTGCATTAAAATGCTTCCTTCCATCCCTCTGTCCTTCCCCCCCTCCCACCCCCATCCTCCTCGTCCCTGGAGGAAATGCTCGTCTCTGCCAAGATCCTGCCTCGCAAAAGTAAACAATATGAAATTACAATAAAATGTTTTGATTTGCTGGGCCTGACATTCAGGAGCTGCACTACAGAGACTTATAAAAAGGATCTTCTACAGATAGCCAACGTGAAGAAAAAAACAATCTCTCATCTTGGGCGTGTTTCAGATCCAAGCGTGAGGGCAGCGTAGATGGAGAACAGAGGATTTCTTTGCCAGACCTGAAGGTTCTTAGGAGGTTTATATTGCAGCATCTGTCAGCAGCTTTCTGCCTGGTATCTGCGGGTGACTGGCCTATTGCACAGTAAAGTCAATATTTGGGGCTCTGTCTCTCTGTATGTGTGTGTACATGTGCTGTCAGTGCCTGATGCTTTAAGACTGGGTAGTGTACTGAAAGCCCTGAGAAGGAAATAGATGAGCTGAAACTTGTTTCCTCCGGGGTTCTTCCAAATAACTCAGAGGAAGGCATACCTAAATGGGGTGTAATCCCTGGGAGATGAGCTTCCTTGGGCGCTTGCCAGTTTAGCAGGATGGATAATCTGCACTGTCATCAAGATTTGCGGATTAGCTGTAGTGAAGCTAGTTGGCTTTGACATTTCATTAGGGAAGCTTTCCGTAGTTTTTCATCCCTGGTCTTTATGCTGTAAAATATGGATGATACAGCTTTGTTATCCTTACACCTTTTAACATCCGTGCAAGTTGATGCTGGGACTGCAGACATCTCTTATCCGCTGAGGATTTTTTTAAATCATTGCTTGTTTATGGAAGACTAACTGGGTCAAAGGCTAATTTTGGAAAGGATCTGCTTTCCCCTATGCTAACCAATAAATTTTCATTCGGGTAACGTAAGTTACGGAACTGTTATCTCCCGAAGAAGGGATAAAGGCAAACACTATTTATCCTATAATCTGCAAATATTTTGAAAAAGTGAACTGAAATATCAATAAAAGGTCTTATCATCAAGGTCTCCAAAGAGCTCTAAAGGACATTTATTTAGAAATCAAAATGTTAAGTTTAGAGGCATGAACTGTGCAGATGAGGAGGCAGTATGTACGAGTGACAGCATTGTAAATTGTCTCGGGGGTTCAAGGGACTGGGGAAGGACACTGTGTCCTGAAGTCACTCCTTCCCAGAAATGTCTCTGCTGATAAGAGCCGGTTGTTGTTCCTGGTGACAATGATCGAGGGGGACAAGGCAAAGGATCACCCTGTGGGCTCCTCCGGCGTTGTGCAGAAATGGGGATGTGGCCTGGTTTATTTATCATGGCTAGACATGCCCTCACTCTTCTGCCTGCCACAGAGGATGAGTGTGTGTCCTTGGAGCTTCTGTTGCCGTCTCCGTAATCCTCTCCCGACCCTTTTCAGGCATCCCCCCCGGAGGCTTGCTGCCACAAGGGCCAGGGGACACAGATTGTGCAAGCCGGCTGTGGAGGACGTGCAGCGGCATAGCTCACAGGCCAGCCCGATGCTGAGTCTGTGCCATGGAGGAGTGCTTTTGGCTGCCCGGGCTGCAGCATCTGCAGGCTTTGTGGGTCTGCATGCCATAGGGCTGTCCCCATTGCTCTCAGAACCCCCAGCACTGCAGAGCATGTGAAATGCGTGCTGTGGGACCTTGACTCTCTTGGCCCCCTAAGGTGGCCATCCTGAAGTCTAACCTCGGTGCCAAAAGAAGCATGGCCAGCAGGTCGAGGGAGGTGGTTCTGCCCTTCTATTCTGCTCTCGTGAGGCCCCACCTGGAGTACTGCACCCAGCTCTGGAGCCCTCAGCACAGGAAAGACATGGACCTGTTGGAGTGGGTCCAGAGGAGGGCCACAAAAACTGTCAGAGGGCTGGAACACCTCTGCTATGAGGACAGGCTGAGAGAGTTGGGGTTATTCAGCCTGGAGAAGACTCTGAGGAGACCTTATAGCAGCTTTCCAGTACTTTCCAGCAGCTTTCCAGTAAATGGGGTCTGCAGAAAAGATGAGGACAAACTTTTTAGCAGGGCCTGTTGCCACAGGATAAGGGGTAATGGCTTTAAACTAAAAGAAAGAAGATTCAGACTAGACACAAGGAAGAAATTTTTTACACTGAGGGTGGTGAAACACTGGCACAGGTTGCCCAGAGAGGTGGTAGATGCCCCGTCTCTGGAAATATTCAAGGTCAGGTTGGACGGGGCTCTGAGCAACCTGATCTGGTCAAAGATGTCCCTGCTCATTGCAGGGGGGTTGGACTAGATGACCTTTAAAACTCCCTTCCAACCCAAACTATTCTATGATTCTGTGCTATGGGGAAGAAGGGAAGAATGTCCAGGGCAGGACTTTTGGGGATGGCCAGGAGGGATGTATGGCACAAGGTGTGCAAGGGAAATCAGCAGGGACATCAGGCTCTACCTTGCAGAGGGACATCCTTGTTCCTCTCTCCTCCCTTCTGCCTCTCCCTCCTTTGCTGGTGCCATCTCGCATCCTTCACTTCTCTGTCGGCCTCCTGCCCCGTGAATGCTGTAGGTAATGGCACGTGGGCTCTGGTTCCTGAGGTTGCCTGAACATGCTGCTTTGTACTTCTGTTGCAAAACCATGAGTGAAAAGTAATGTTTAGTTAAAAAATGATTTACCGTGCTCTACTCCAACTGAAAAATATAAATAGAGTTAACATAAGTGTTGGACTGCATGTTTTAGGGCTTCAGTGATTTATCCATCAATTATGTCATTGTAAACTGAGGGTGAAGTTATGCCTTCGTGGATATGGAATAACAAATGGTTGAACAGAGCCTCTGTTGGTACTTCTGCTTGAATTTATTTTAGTGAGAGAGGGGAGTACAATTAGCAGAAATGTCCTATGTGAAAGGCTAGGCACCTTGCAACTGCATAGGTATTGGTTTGGGATAAAGCAGCAGTTCCTGTAGTATGCATTTCTGCGATCTGAAAGATGGAGAAATATTAAGAGTGTAAGTGTGTGTGCACACATGGACGTACACACACATGCTGTTCCTGTAGAAGGTGAATATCAATTTTCATTATCTGAATATTGATGTGGCAATTTAGAAATAGCTTTCCAAGAGAAGGTGTCTGCACTGTTATATTTACCAGCATAATGAAATCAGACAACCTTTCAATCCATAAATCACAGTACAGTATTTGCCATTCCAACTTCTATAGTTGTACTGAGCAAGCAGCACTATCCAAAGAATTTTATTAAATCAAAGTAATAAAATTGAAAATCTGTATTGACTCTTCTTTGGCTCTTTCAGGTTCTTTTATGTTTTGGCCTGAGAATATATTTTGTTTGTTTTTCAGACTCCATTTTATTTACTTTAGTTACTTTATTTCTCAGATAGGAGGCTGTCTGTTAAATTGCGGTAACCTTTGGTTGTAAAGCTTAGGACATTCTCCTTAATTTTTACTGGCTGCAGCGTAACACTTTTTCTAATCATCTTCGCTATTGTGCTGATTTGAGAATTTGAACTGCAAAGTGGGTCTAAGGAGGCCACAGGAATTTGTGGCTTGAAGGCAATGATAAGAAATTTCTTAATGGCTTAGTAAATGACAACACGCATTTAAAGTTGGTTTTTAGTCATCTCAAGATATGTTATTGCTTAAGAATGGCTTCAGCGTAATATTCTTTCCTTCTACGAGACAAAGTGCGAGGGGATTTGTACGTGGGAGTGACTGCAGACAGAAAGTAGAATATTTTTCTTCAAGACCCTTAAACATTATCCTCAATATATTTTCACTCAGCACAAACTCAGCTCCTTCAATTTTAGCTGACAACAGTTTTGCAGACCATGCTGCGTCCAGAGGTGCCCTGGGAGTCCACTGGTGGGCGGCCATTTCCTTTCGGCCTTCAATCCAGATCAGACCTGCCCACCCAGACAGTGGGGAGTCCATGAAGGTCTGCAAGAGAGAGCATGGGTTTGCCCAGGGAAACCTGTTTGCCTGACCTGGCTTTCTGTGGTATGATCGAGACACCCCAATTCTTCACCAGCTTTCAAAGTTGTGGAAATAGATCGCTTCCTTAGTTGTGGTCAGAGGAATTTCTCATCCATCTTTCACAACTATTTTAGAAAGACAGTAGGCATCCTCAATGAGTGTTATTTTTGCAAGCTAAGGGCACTGTACAGCAGCTCTTTATTGCCACTGTTTTCTGCATCTCCCCTAACAAACACAGTTTTCCGCCCCCTCTACTTCAGGTGTTCTCTGCAGTTTTGTTCATCTGATCCCTTGTGTCAGCAGCTCTAGGTTTTTTCTCCTTCATTCCCCTCTTCATCTTCCCTATAGCAGTCTTGCTTTTTTTTCCCTGATTTTTTTTAAATGCTCAGAGTTCTCTGCATGTTGTACCCAGCACCATCTCCACTTTTCGCAGCAGCAGCATGTCTGTCCCCAGAACTGGATCCCCCAGTCTCTCTGCCAGTGCCAGGTCCCCATGTGCTGCCACTTCCTTCCATTGCAGCTACTCCTGGGAATAAATCATGAAGCGTGTCAACGTAGTGGTCTCTCTTGGGAGGATGTGCAAAGGATGACATGAATGGTGGTGTTCTGCTAGAAGGCGTTTGGTGACTGCTATCAAGTGGTCCTTTGATCTGGAGACAACCCAGAGGTCCTTGCAGTTCTGGGATACAGATGTCAGGAGCTCTGCATCCTACCCTCCTTCCCGCTCTTTTTGCCCCTTGCTTCATTTTTTGGGGCATGCTTCTGGTCTCCGCAGGATTGGTGTCCAAGCTGCTTGCAAAGTTATCTGCATTACTGTCGTTGATCCAACACATCTTTCTGAAGCTGTTGCACCAAAATCCCACCAAGTTGAACATAAGGTTTCACAGCCTGCAGGACCTAATATTAGGTCTAAATGCATTTCTCCATAAGGACCAGATGCAGACTTTCAAGGTGCTTGAGAAGGCAGTTATGCCTACATGCACAAACCCCAAGCTCACATTTAATTACTTTTTATAGCCCTATTTTTAAGGTAAGGGGTTCCAGTGATCTCAGATAATCTGAAAAATGACATGGCAACCTGATCTTGTAAATATGCTGAACAACACTTATGTTCAGACACTTGTGCTCACTCATCAGCATGGTGATTGTCTCTGGCTTAAAAATAGATCATTTTTTCTTTATTTATCCCCCAAATTTACTTTCTGATGGAAACCGTGCCTGTCACATGTTTAAAACAGATTTTCTTCACTGTGCGTATGGAGGAAGGTAAAGGAAGTGATAAATCTCTGAAAACAGTGTGATAAAATAAGCCCTCTCTAACTAAGGGGCCAGATACTGAGCCTTTTACTTTTGGGGTCTTGATCTGTAGCTGGCCCTGCTGTCTGTGAGATGACTTCTGCTGCAGCGGGGCTGGGAGTGCCAGAAGCTGCCCTTTTGCATCCAAATGGGAACCCCAAGGACTGAAGCTGTAGATCACCATATCCAGGGACATGCTGTTGTGTTGTCTGTCAGCAAGGAATACATTGAGGGAACTGAAAAAAACCAAAAAGCAACCCCCCAAAAAACCCTGGAAAAAATCTGCCATGTTGGGAAAAGGTGAGTAAAAACTTCGGGGCTTTGAGAATTTGTGACTTTCCTTTTCTCGCCCCCAATAATCTGAAGAAAATCCATCATCCTTCCTCCTTCTTTCTGACACAGGAAATATTTTATAGTTAGTTATTTCCCTCTGTTAGCATCCAATCAATAACAGGATCAAACTACCGACTACACGCTGGTCCCTTTCCTCCCCGTGTTGCTGCTGTTTGGATCTGGGGAATAATTAACTGCAGACCGCGGTGTCTGTAACCTAATGTTTCTGTCACGCTGATACCCTACTGACGGACGGACAATTGTTGAGCTTTCTGTCGTAGAGATCGTGAGGCACGTCGGGGCGGGCGCCGAGTACCTCATCCCGCTCCTCTGTGGCGTCAGGCCTCCACTGGCTTGGCTGCAGTTCAGCAGCGGCAATGACAGCTATTTCCCCGCCTGCCCTCCTCCATCGTTGACCAGAAGAAAGGGAAAAGAAGAGGAAGGCTTTTGTTCCTGGGGGATGAACCGCTCCGGCAGCAGCCGCAGGATGCAGAGCGGATGCTTTCTGCTTGCGGTCCTCCCCGCTCCACCGCAGATGGGCTTCAGCTAAAATAAACCAGTATTCCATGAACCTTTGAAGTATGCTTGTCTTCTGAGTCACTTCCCTGTCATCCGACGGGCAGCATGATGCTGAGGGATGTCGTTCTTGCATCACACGGACACGCTCAGACTTTCATCTCATGGTGTCCATTCAGCCTCCCACGTCATTTCCCCCGTAAGTGGCAGCTTCGCCTTTCCTGAACATCATCTTCCTTTCTTCTGGCACTTTCCAAGACCATGGAAAGGCAAGCTAGGACCATTGGAAAGGCACAGAGACTGTTAGGTGTCTCTCCTGGCTTCTGAATGTCCACCCTGCTTTCTTCTGTCTGCAGATTATTTATACCTTAGTGGAAGGATCTGGGATCGGTGCCATCAAAACAGGTTGTCTTCTCCCTCATCTTCTGTGATGGCCACTATACAGCAACAAAGTGTGGCCTCTTTGGGCAAGCTGGCACGCACACCAGTGCTGCTCCATGTGTGTCAGCTGGACCACCGTCATTGGTGGTTTTACATCGTACCATTTAAGAAGATGTCACCCTGATGTTGTAATGCTCTCAGTTCTCTTTTCTGTACCTGAAATTGCCAACTACATTAAATAATTTGTGATGAGCAAAAAAACGCCACAAGACCCTAAGTGCCTGTTCAATGGGATTGCCCAGAGGTCTAGTTTCTTCTTGAATCAGTCCAAAGACTTTAATTTGATAATGCTGAGATTTTTACCCACCAAACAATATAATGCTTTTGGTTTTAATTAAAGAATTTTTTCTTTTGCACTAGACTGATGTTAAACTGGCTTCACTAAATCGTCTTACACTGTAAGTAGCAGTGACCCAGATAAACATGTTTAAAAATGCAACTACTGGAACTCCAGTATGTTGCCTTTGTAAGACACAGCAAGAGAAAGACTAAAAAAATTCTATACATTTACGAGGGTAGCACATAGCATTGCATCATTAAAAGCAGATTCATAGACAAATTTAATTTTTTTAGGTTACACGTCCAAATCTGTGTGAAAAAGTGTTACTTATTTTGGAGTCAGATGCTTGAAAGTTACAGACACACCTATACAAAAAATACTTTTTCCTTTTGTGTTTGCCCTTTTGCAGAATAACAAGGCCTTTTGAAAAAGAGGGGGTAACTGTGCGCTTAAGAATGCATCGTAATGCAGCAATGCAGTCAGGAGCATATAGGCAACCAGGAGGAGGTTGCGTTTCTGTTCTCCTTGGTGCCTGAGTTTGCAGCTTTGGTGGCTTTGTAGTGTGAAGACTGGCCTCTAGACCCAGCCAAACCTACTCGGTGCCCATGGCCCACCTAAAGCCAAGGCTTGGAGGAGACACCTGTCCTTCTCCACTGACTGTATCAAGGACGTAGACATTGCCAAAGGGCCTTGTTTAACTATATTTAGGTAAACCCTCTCTAGGGCCCCAAAAATTGTGGTTAAGGGGATGCTGCCCATTGTTCCAGATGCACATTTTGTGTGCCTTTGTGTGTACAAGCAATGCCCGGGATGCTCCATTAACAAGTTTACTCTGCCGTCCGAGTGCCCTCGCTCCAGCTACCTCGTTAAGCTCTGATTACATATGACTGCTGCTGCTCCGAGAGCGAGTGCTTTGGCCAGAACTTCTCTTCCTGGTAACCATTGCCCAAGTCACAACAGCATGGAAGGAACGGCTGGATTTAGCATTCAGCCCAGCACTGAGCGGCGGCAAGAGCCCATGCCAGCGGCTGCCAACCAGGGAAAGCCGGGCACTGGCAGGGCGGGCTGCGGGGCGTCCCTTGCACCCCATAACGCCTTCCAGCCCAGACCTTTCCACTCTTTTTTGGGTTCGTGTTTTTTTTTTTAAGACGTTGGCTGTGTTTACACAAAGAAGAAATATACGCTATCGGGAACAATTGGATAATAAACAACCTTTAATTAGCACCGAAAACGCAAAGGGACCTAGTCCCTCAGTGCCTGTTTAGACAGCTAAACCCAAACAGCCAGCGTCCAGCACCCCGTTCTCTTCGTCCAGCCCCTCGGCTTCTGCCAGCCTGCGCCGGCGGCTGCGTCCTGGCAAAAGCTTCATCCCAGAGCGGGGCCTGAGTCATCCTTAATCACTGTAAGGACAGGGCAGGGTTTACCAGGCATTCATTGTATTGGTTGACTTTTGGAGATCCACCACCCCCACCCCTCCTTTAATTAATTTTTGGTAGCACCGTGCTCTCCTACTTACTCTGGTTAGCATTAAGCTATAAAATTGCTAATGTCAGACAAAAAGTCAATGGAGTCTATTGATTTTTCATGCTTTTGCAGCATGCTGCGGGAGCCTTTCCACTGGACATGGAGGACACCTGGGGGTGGCAAGATGGATGTGCTCCGGGGGCCTGCTCCCCATGGCCACGTACTCCATGAAGGCCACCACTGGCTTTGCCAGCAGGGTCCGGCCAAGGGCCCTTGCCCCAACAGAGGCAGGCACTGCACACAGCAGCTGGCATCTGGCTGCCATCCCTTGAGATTTCTGGAGTTAACCTGCATGAAGTGTTCTCTGGGGAATGCACCAGGTGGGGACGGCCCTGTTAGTTGTAGGAGGCTGCTGAAGAAATGCAGGTTGGTCGTTGCAGCCCATCCTGTCCTTCCCATTGCAGAAATTG
This sequence comes from Pluvialis apricaria, assembly GCA_017639485.1. NCBI lineage: Eukaryota > Metazoa > Chordata > Aves > Charadriiformes > Charadriidae > Pluvialis > Pluvialis apricaria. Next base: position 87,123,810 of record CM030007.1, read on the forward strand.
TGGATGCTGAGTTTTGGGGTGGCTCCAGCACCCTCTCGGTGCAGAGCACATCTTGGCAGAGAGCTCCACTCTTGGTTTGTGGTCACTCATGCCTGCCCTGGTGGCCACCCTTCCCGGTGCAGCTGTGGCCAGCAGCTGTCTGCTTGGTTTCTCAAACTATGGGTCATGACACCTCTTTGGGGAAGATTCGGTTTGGGTCGCAAAGGGAGACAGGGGGACAGCTGTCTCCTCTGGTTTGTTTTGTGCTATTCAGATGTTTACCCAGCTTGGCCAACAGTTCGGCACATGAGCGCATCCACCAACATGTGGTAGAACAGAGGTTTTCTTGGTTGCCAGCTTAGCTCTCTGGGCTTCTTTTGCAACCCCTATTGCAGTGCGGCTTGTTCCTGCTGTGCCTCTTCTATTGCTGACTCCTCTGATTTCCTTCAGCTGCCATCCTGAGCAAAGGGTGGCCAGCAGTGGCCCCCAGGAGCCCAGGGGCCTGTCACGCACTGCTCTGTCACCTCGCAGACTGACCGCCCCTGTACATGGGGTTCCTGGCCAGGACAGTCTAGCTGGTGCCGTGGCGTTTTGGTTTTTTTCGGGGTGGTTTGGGGCAGACACACAATTTGCACACAGGACGAGCCAAAAGGTGCCGCAGCTCCTCCAGCCAGCAGCAGCTTAGCCCCCTGAGGAGGGGGCAAGCGTGGAGACGATGCTGACTGCCCCACCAGAGGGATGGTGGAGAACTTGTGCAGGAGGAAAGGGCTGGAGGCATCCACCCTCCCTCTTTGCCAACAGCAAGCTCTTAAATGAGCACGGTTGTTTTCTCTAACACCCCACCAAGAAAATACTGAATATTTTGTACTTCTTGGGTTCTCTTGCACTTTCTGTCTGAAAGAAAGGGTATCATTTTTGTAGCTGAGCTTGTCTACCAGCATATGGATTTGCCTGAGGCAAGACGAGCGTGTGCCATTTCTCACAACTTATGCAGGCTATAGGCAGTTTTCACTCCCTGAAATTATTATGTAGTTAAAACTACTTCCTCCTTGTTTTGCTAATCTCCCAAGCTCCGTTGTGCTCCCTTCTGGTTACCATCAGGTACTCACTGCCACAGGGGCTGCAGTAGTTCAAGCCGTCGGTCTCCATCCCTGCTCCTCTGGCCAAACCCGGTGTACCTGTACTGAGACAGTGGGAGAGGGTCAGCCACCCTGGGGACAAGCGGCCTAAGGGCTGGCGCATGGGGATGGGGAGGGCTGGACAGGCACGGGCGGCACCCCAAGGCTGTCCCCATTTCAGGGGGAACGTCTGGTGGTTGCCCCATCCTCGTGGGAACAGGCATTGGTGTTGATGCCCTCGTGCTGGGTACCCAGGGGTGAGGGAGAAGGACCGTGTGCGTTGCCCGTGGCATTGGGACAGGCATGGGATGGGGTGGATGGTTAAAACCCGTGCCTAAGGGAAGAGAGGGCTCGAAACGGTTAAGCCTGGGAGCAGCAGTGCCGTGGCAGATCCCCACCCCCAGTACTGTACGAGGAAATGCTTAGCTACGTGAATGGAGTGTCAGGAAAATATATCATTGCCTGAAACAGAATATACACAAAGCAGGAGAGACAAAAGTGCCCTCGGACCCCCTCACTCGGAGCTGCCTCCCAAAAGGGCTTCGATGGGGCTGACCTTCCCCTCAGCCTGCTCTTACATGGCTCCTGTATTTGCATTAGCGCAGGAGATGAGGGGAGACAGCTTCAGGTCCAGTTCTCCTGTTATTACAAGGGTAAGCTAGGACATGGTACAGCTATGGAGGTTTTTATTTGTGGGTTATTTGTTTGGCTTTCCTGAAGGAAGAGCCTGTGAGAAGTATGTTCTTCCCTAATAGAGCATCACCTTACATTTTCACGGCAGACAGTCTGCTCTGCCTGCAGACTGAGGTGGCTTGAAGAATCAAGATTGACAGCAAAAAAATTTACTTCAGAGCTGCACCGGTCTGCTGGCAGGTATTTTTTTTTTGTCTGTTAGTTTTATTCTTCTTTATTTTTTATTTCCTTTCCTTTGTTGTTGTCGGTAAAGGAACAAAGCTGCGCAGTCAGCTTTCTTCCTTCACAGTCTACAATCTGCGTACCGAAATTCGGTTCTTTGAAGAACTGACTGCGTGAGGAATTAACACCAGGCTGCAGCCCTGTGTGCCCTTGCACGCTGGCGTGCGGGAACTCCCGCACCCAGAGCTTTGTGGCTGTAGAGCAACATTACCTCACTGGGAGAGCTCAGCCATAGTCACACTGCGGAGTGTGTTGCTAAACTGCTTCCTAAGGCTGAGCTGAACAGCCAAATACAAAATCTCTGGTCAGATTTATTGGAGTGGCCTGGTGACGTTCCCCTGAGGACTTACGATCTATGGTGATGGATGACGCCGATCCATTAACGTAGTAGTCTCATCTGGGAAAGATGTAATTGTCGTTCTGCATCCTGCAGTTTCCCTAAGTTTTTCTGAACACGTAATAGCACACATCGCAGTGGAAATTGCTGGTGAAAAATGCTGCAGTAAATATGTCAGGGGCTCTATATCCAACGGCAGTGCACTCCTCTTCTGCAGCCACGCGGCCATCATTAAAGTAGGGGAGGTGATAATAACAAAATTTGGTATACTGTATTCATCATGATGTATGTGCTCTCCAAAGGTTTGATGAAGAAGTGTGGGCAGGACCGACCTTGTTTCCTCTTGCAATACGCATCTGCGAAATATTTTCATGTTGACTGGTTCACAGTATCAGGAAAATAATATTTACAGTTACCTGCAATAGCAGTGCTATTTTTACAGCACTGGTTGCCCTGCCTGCAATTCCTGAAATATGGCCCTTTTTTTCTGAGTGGTCGGAGTCTCGATCCCTGATGACAAAGAGCATTATTACTTTTTTGTGTAGTCTGGGCACAGTTTGGAATAGTCTCGCCTCCATGCAGTGTGAGCAGTGTGTCGGTTGGAGCGAGGATACCCAGCTGGAGAAGACTCCTTTGAACTGGCTGGAAAGTCTCCATTCACATAGCGTCAAATTAGTAAAATTCGGACATTAACATTCACACTTAGGCAGACTGTAAGTGTTCCGGCAGCAGAGAAACATGGTGAAGAGGGAGGAGAAGGCACACCAGATGAAGGCAACCACAAGTAGTGGCCAGCAGCTAGACTGAGAGGGAAGGCTGCCCCGTGCCACCTCAGTGAGTGTGCACGTGTGTGTGTGCCCACTCATCCTCATGACAGATGGATAATCTGGATTGCAGCAGTAACTGTAATCCAAGATGATGTCTGTGCTTTATGATGATCACGTGCCAAAACGATCGCTGCCCAGAAGACCTCATGGTCAAATAGATGCGGCAAAAGGCACTAGAGAAGAAGTAGTTGCATGTATGCATTGCATGTGGGGTGTTTGTAGGTGTTACAGGTGACCTGGACCGGTTAACTGACAGCAGTAACCTCAGTGGCAGTAAAATGCAACAAGACAGATTTTTAGTATTTTCTGTTATTTACATATTATTTGTGGTCAGAGGCATCTTTATTTCACAGTTCAGCATAGGGGGCACAGTTCAGCTTCTAGGAGGGCAAAATTGGTCTTTGTGGGTGAAAACACATTGAAAAGTTGTGAGGTCTTCTCGTTACATCCATCAGCACCGTTGTGCTGCATCTCATGCTGGTGTTCTCTTGAGTTCAATCAGAAGGCTGACACCGTGTGCATCACGGCATGACGGAGAGAAGAGGTCATTTCTCTGCCCCTCAAAGTCAGACCAGGAAACACTTGGTACAGACGCTGTGATGAAAGCAAGTGTGTAAAGGGACGTGAAATTCAAAGAAAAAATGCTACAATTTTCCTCATATCACAGGAGTCTTACATTTTTCTGGCTCTTTTAAATGAACCCTGCAGCTGCTTACAAATTTTGCAAGGATGAAAGTAAGGGGCTATGTTTGCTTGAAAGTTTTTTCCATCTACACATTTTTAGATAGGGCTGCAAGAGTAGGGGAAGCTTGAAATCTGACATGGGTGTAGTTTCTGCTGAGGATTAGTGCTGTCATGTAGCTGATGAAATGTTGGGCTTGGTTTATCAAAGTGATGGGGTGGAAGAGAAGGAGAGTCAGTCTAATAAATCTGAAGCTATGAACATAAAACTTGATCTTGAAGTGGCAAGCTGAAGGAGCATTTGGTTACTCATGCCAGTAGGGAAGGATCAAGTATTAAATAACAACATTTTGCACTGGGGGATGGAAGACTCCTCTACCCTTTTGCTCCCCAAGCAGCACCCTGATACTCCTGCACCTTCACATCTGCCCATGCTCCCAAGTAAGACTCTGTCCCAGAATAAAAGAGAAGCTGATGAGTCTGGTTTTGGTCCCCAGCTGTTTGGCTCATCCCTACATCTTGTCATTTGGGACAATACCTGTGCCACTGAGAGCCATCAGAGCTACAGGCGGGAGGAGGGGTTTGCCCTTTTGGCCCACTGTAGCAAGCTGGGTGGCATGTGTGCATGTGGTTAATCAATTGCCTGTCTTTACCGGTGGTCTTAGATAGGATCATTCGTACCTCACCTACAAGGATCTGCAAGCTGGAACGTTCATTTTTTTACTTGGTTTTGCTTGTCTTCTCATTATTTATTTATTTAAGCCAGGCTATATTAGGACAATGAGAGGTTATGTGAAAATTTGGCTTTCAGTTGATTGAAGACGAGTTACTGTCGTGATTTGCTATTCTAACCCCCAAGGCTTTAAAAGACATTCAGACTGGTTTCTGCTTCTTCTTCCTCTCTGTGTCAAGAAGGTCTAGAAGCAAAACAAGTTTAAGGACAGTCTCCTCAATGGTGCTGAGGTTAGCCCTATTCTGGCCTTGTCTGCACCAAGAAAAATTGGTTTTTAACTGGAGCTGACGTGCCGTAAGGAGGGGATAGGATAGGGTTTGCAGCATGTCTGAGGGGCTGGGGCTCTCAGGGTGCATGTGGTGGTGGTGGCACCTCACTTCATTTATGGTTCTTGAGCTGGTGAAGCTGGTTTACCCCTAGAGTGGTACTCTAGTGTGCTTCGCTTATGTGGTTAGTCAGGAGACAGCCAAAGCAGTCAAAATCATGCTGGTGCAATGGGGCAAAGTGAGATGTTTTGCCTGCGAAAGTGCCATAGCAGTTTAAAAACTGATTTTAACTTTACCTCAGTAACATGTCAGCTGCACTTGGTAACTGGTCCATGAGGGGACCCCATCCTTCGTAGCCAGGAGCAAGACAGATTTATGTAAGCAAGAAGAGATGGGCAATGGACATCAGCCTTTGCCACACTGATACCAATTCTCATCTGGATATCGGAAAAGATCAAATGAGTGTAGTAAAAATATCTGAGCCTGGGATCAGGGGAGAGGGTCAGGACAAAACAGCGAGCCGAGTGTCTCTGAGCAGAGAACAAACCTCCACCGGGGAACTAATGAGGCTTTGAAGTCGTTTCACTGACATCAAACTTGGAAATCCTTTGTAAGAACTGAGATGCTTTAAGGACTGTTTAATAAAGCACTTGACTGGGAAGGGAGCAAATATTTTATCAGGCTGACACTTGAGTGCTTTTTGTTTCGGGTTTGGGGGGAAGCAGGGCGGGCAATTACATTTAATTGGTATCCTTTTCCTCTTGTTATCATTGGCGTATCGATTGCTGGGAAAACAAAATGCATGGGTTTTAAAATTTACTGTAAAGTAACAGCTCTCTTGTTTGTTTTGTTTAGCTCTGTGTTCTCAAAACAGCTCATTTTTCTTTGCTTTGCTGGCAAATATAATGTTTTGATTGAAAATGATACTAAATAATCAGTTAAATGGGATATTTAATGACAGGAAAACTTGTTTAAAATATTTTTTTCCCATAGGAAAATAATGCACTTCTCGAGCCTAAGAACTTTTTTCACGCTAGTGTGAGTCTGCATTCTTCCTACGATCTCACTCCAAAAGTAAACACGTGGGTGCACCGCGTGTGTGAAAACCACGGAGGTCAAGGTATTGTAAGTCTCAGGAGCTGCGATGCAAGAGATTATATCCCTAGAGTAAGTCCAGTTTTTCCCTGATACCATTTTAATGTAGACTTTCTTAGACTCTTGCCAGCTACTGGTTTGCCTTCCCATAGGAAGCAAGCCCAGTAGATGAGAGGAGAGCGGTGGATATTGTCTACCTGGACTTAAGGAAGGCCATTGACACTGTCTCCTATAAGATCCTCATTGGCAACCTGTTGATGTATGGGCTGGATGAGCAGACAGTGAGATGGATTGGAAACTGGGTGATGGCTGTGCCCAGAATGTGGTGATCAGTGGCACAAAGTCCAGTAGGAGGCCAGTGATTAGTAGCATACCCCAGAGGTCAATACTGGGCCCAGTCCTGTTTAACATCTTCATTAATGATCTGGATGGTGGGCAGAGTGTACCCTTAGCAATTTTGCTTATGACACAAAACTGGCAGGAGTGGCTGATCCACCAGAGGGTCATGCTGCCATCCAGAGTGACCTTGACAGGTGGAAGAAATGAGCGGACAGGAACCTCATGAAGTTCAACAAGGAGAAGTGCAAAGTCCTGCACTTAGGGAGGAACAACCCCAGGCACTTGTACATGCTGGGGACTGTCTGTCTCTAAAGCAGGTGGCAGAAAAGGACCTGGGGATCCTGGTGGACACCAAGTTGAACATGAGCCAGCTACGCACCCTTGCCACAAAGAAGGCTAATGGTGCCCTGGTCTGCCTTAGGAGGAATGTCACCAGCAGATTGAGGGAGGTGATCCTTCCTCCCCCCTTAGCACTGGTGAGGCCACATCTGGAGTGCTGTGTCCAGCTCTGGGCTCCCCAGTACAGCAGAGACGTGGACATACTGAAGAGAGTCCAGCAAAGGGCCATAAAGGTGATGAAGAGACTGCAACATCTCCTATGAGTAAAGGCTGAGAGAGCTGGGACTGTTCATCCTGGAGAAGAGAAGGCTCAGGGAGATATCTCAACAATGTATACAAATACCCAAAAGGAGGGTGCAAAGGGGACAGAGCCAGGCTTTGCTCAGCAGTGCCCAGTGACAGGACGAGAGGCAGAGGGAACAATCAGGAAACACTTTTTCACTGTGAGGGTGACCAGGCACTGACACAGGTTGCCCAGGGAGGTTGCGGAGTCTCCCTCCTTGGAGATATTCAGAAGCTGCTTGGACATGGTCCTGGGCAACTGGCTGTTGGTGCTTGAGCAGTGGGGATTGGACCAGATGACATCCACAGGTCCCTTCCTACTGCAACCCATCTGTGATTCTGTGACTCTGAGCAAGCAGAGACACCCGATGAGGCTGAGAGGTGGGGAGGGGAGTGTGGCAGGACTTCCCCAGGAGTCCTACAGCTTGGCTTTTGGGAAGCTGCTGGTGAGAAGATGCTCCCCCAGGGCCACGCAGGCAGCACCTCCCCACTGCAGGCGCTCAGGGCAGGGGTGGGATTGCTGGGTCACTCACGCACCCACACTGCTGCAGCCGCCGACATCCCCATCCCGAGGGACTATGTCATTGTCCTGGTTTGAGCGACACAGGACTAGTTTCTCTTCTAATACTTGGGAAGACTGCACTTTTAGAGGACTCTAGTGTCTGAATTGGTGAAAATACTTACTTTCTAGCCAGCTATGGTGCGTGGCTTTCAAGGTCTCAGTGTTTTCGAGCTTGCCAGGTGCAGGGATGGGGAGGAGCGAGACCCGGGCACTTGACCCAAGCTGGCCAACAGGATTGTTTCATACTATCAACGTCACATTCACTATAAATTAGGACGTTTGCTGTGAAGTTCTCTCTCTCGCTTGATGGCTGCCATCCTGAGAACTTCATGCCCCGGTGCCGGACTACTGAGGCCTTCCTTTCCTCCTGAAGCTGTAGCGCTCACAGTGTCCGACATTTGCTGGGAGTGCACAGCTTCCTACTGATAGAATTGGCTGAGTATAATCTTTGCATATTCTGTATTGGTATTGGGATCAATATTGGTTTTTAGTGCTATTAATGTTAATTATCTAATCTTACTCTATTAAATCTGTTTATACTTCAACTCCCAGGTTTCCTTGTTTATCTCGATTCCCTTTCCCGGGCGGGGAGGGGTTATCGGGTGATAGAATGATTGTCTAAACAACAATAAATTGTTATGGGTCTCTCAAACCATAACAGTCATGCTTCGGGAGGAGACACCTGCATGCTGCTGGCAGCATCGAGGGAAAGCTGGTTTAAACATACTTCTGCAGTTGCAAAAGCGGTAACTCGTCTTCCCCGTTTGAACAGAAATTTGGAGCGCGAAAGCTGCACTGAGTAGGGAGAGGCTCCTGGGTTGAAGGGACGTCACCGAACTGGGCGGCACGTGACTCAGCAGTAATTATGGCTGACAAATTTCTATTTGTCCTTCACATGTCAGGTTTAATACATCAGATTTCCATGCACTGTCTCTGCCTCGGAGTGCGTGTTCAGTGTACTGCAGGCTAAGCAAGTTGCTGCTGTTTAGGTATTTCTGTACTATACTAAGGGAAAACAATAAACCACCTTTCGGAAGGTTTTATATTTGGAAACTTGCTGCAAGGTTCCTCCAAGCGTGACAGTTTAGAGTCCCCAGGAACTGGGATGTGCTGTGGATATGAGAAACGTGAGCATTTGGGAATAGCAAGATCAATCTCAAATAATTTAAAAGTAGCCCTGTTTTTAATAGTGCCTGTTTATATGTCATACTATGTACTGCACAAGCAGCGGTCCTTTTCAGAATAGGAGACCTTCAGTCAAGTATTATATCCAGTTATCGGAATAGTTTGTGAATGAAGCAGAGGAAGGGAAAAGGCATCTGGCAGTACAGCGGTGTGTGCTGGCTCCCTTACGCTTGGGGTATGTCACGGTTTCCACTGCAAATGTCAGGGGGTTTTGTGAGGCTTTCAAATTGGATATAAAAATTCACTACAGGTTGAAATTTGTCAGGCAAATGCGCTATTCCTTCCATAGCATTTATCGTCTGTCTTGTATATATTGCCCTTGGGAGTAAAGACACTGGTTTCAGGCCCGTGACAGGATTTTTTTTTTCAATTGGTCTGATTTGTTTTTAAATGAGAAGAAAGTGAGTTCTCTCCTCCCTGGAATGGATTGCTAACTACAGGCTGTTGACAACAGCAATATAGTTAGCAAATATATGACTTTAACGTGGCTCTTTGCAGGCGATTAGCCTGTGCAATAGGCAGACCACCATGGTATTTCTCAGCTGAACTATTTAAAAGACCGAAGTACAATCAGCCAGTCAAGCCGCTGCATTTGAGAACGATCGTGCTTTGTTCGGAAGCAGTGTATACATATTGTCAATGTCCCATCTATAACATGCCATTTTGCGCTGCCGTAATGATTTCCTTTCCCTCTTGTTCCCTCAGGGCTTAACAGCCTGGATGGGAGCCTTGACACAAATAGGTTTGCCTCCTGGAAGGATCCATAATGCAGCGGTGGAAAATAAAAGAGTACCTGTTGCATGAGCTATGTTGGAGCTTTGTTATTCCTCTGGTATCTTCTGAAGTTGTCTGATGTCTTCTGGACCTGTCCTCCACTGCACTGGCCCTGTACCTTGGAGGGGGTCACTGTCAGCCCTCCTGCAATCAGAGAGGGGACAGGTCCCACTGGCCGTCCTGGTGCCTCTGCACCCGGCCAAGGTACATGGGGAGTATCAAACACAGCACCACGAACGGTGAAACACAGGGGAAAAGGTTAGTTCACCGTCAGCTGTGAGTTGGTTACTCTTCTGCCCTTTGGTGCTTGAGGATTACACTACTGAAATGGATGGCCAGGAGTGTCGGTCCCAGGCGCCTGAATACATGAATCAGTGAGAAATGTGAGAGGCAAACACTGCTGAAATCATCTGTGGTTTGCATGTATGGGAGAGCCAACCTGGGTGTTATTTGTGTATTAATAGCTCCAAATATTTGGTACGTGAAAGCTCACTTTATTCAAATACATTTTTTCTATTCTAGCAACAGGACACCGATAACAATATGGTAAAGACTTTATTAGTGTGTGGCTCGAGCTATACAAAGCAAAAACTGCAGGATGGAAGATGTTTTCTTGTTTGTTGGTGCATGTCAATGTGTGTCCTCATCGCCCACTTCCATATATATTGCAGAAGGATGCAGAAAGATGGGTCAGGCTTCGGGCACTGAGACCCCTGAGGATGGGCAGGCCCAACCCTGAGCTCCTTCAGAAACCCACGTCTCAGCAGGGTGCAGGTGGGGTGCCTGGTTTCGTGGTGCATCGAGGGCGATGGGGTGTGCTGCCACATGGTGACAGGATCAGCCCGATGGGGACGGGCGTGTGCAGGACCTGGCGTGGTGCTCTGGTCAAGTGCGTGCCACCAGGGTGCCCGGCAGGTCTGCCGCCCTCCCGAAGGGTGGTGGGGTGTCCCTGTTGGGGGTGCTCTCACCACAGCCCTTGTAATAGGCTTCTGCAGAGCAAAAATCAAACAGGTTGCTTGCGGCAGGAGGATCAGTGAGAGCAAGCAGCGAGTTTTGGCAGAACACCGAAGTCCAAATCCATCCACAGTTTTGTCCCCAAGCTGTTCCATTAAGTCAAGATTTCTAATTTTGTTTTGGTCTTGATACTGTGTTTATAGTGGAAGGAAACCAAATTTTTCCAGGAGATACTGAACAGGGCATCCCACAAAAGGAGCATCTGAGACCCTTTCCATAGTGTGCACAGTATAATTTGAATTCTGTGTCGATAGGGAGGTACAAGCTGCGGTACGGACGAGCAAGCAGAGCAGGGGGATAGCTGTGTACGGTGCAGGCCTGCGGAACCACGGGAAGGCACGCAACAGCCCTGAGAAAAGTCTGTCGCAGGGCCATCAGCAGGAGATAACTCTAGGGGTTTTTTTGGTTCTTTTTTTATCACCACCCCTTTCATGGCATTTCAGTATAGCTAACACACCATTTCCTGTGCAGTTACACACATCATTGCATAGTGCCATGAACTTAACTCTTATCAGCACCCCGGTGGGAAAGCCCAGGTTATTTACAATAGGGCTCTTTTCAGTGTTGCAAGCTTCTTTTCAATTAAAACAAACACCAAATTAAATATTAAATAGATAAGTAGGGAAAGTGAAATTAATTGATTTTCCGGCACTGAGGTGTGGTAGACAGAGGAAACAGTTATATTACCTTCATTTGGTGTATATTAGGTACATGAAACTTGTTTTAAAAACTGGGTAACTCTGAATACTTTGTGTGCATTGAAGCAGCAGTCTTAAAAAAAAAAAAAAACAACAAACCCAGCCCATACTTTAGGTTGATTTTTATTAAAGGAGAAATATAATATAGCTATCATTGTTAATACCAACATTGAAAATGTACGTTAGTTTAAGTCATCTCCGTGTTGACTTACGATTTTGTACCGTGTACTTGGCACACGTAGTATAAAAAAGGAGTCCAGGAACTACAAACCAAGCTGTTTGGACAACTTCGAACTGTCTGTTGATCCCAGATCTTCAAACGTTTCCCTTTTTGAGGCTTAGGGACTTTGGATCCTTTTCACTCAGTCTGTTTACTGACCTTGACAATAGGTGTTTAGTGTAATGTCTAGCAGCCCTGGGATTGTCTCCTTGGGTGAAACCAAAAATTGCTTTACAGGGTGCAGCGGGCAGTTGCACTGGGACTCCGCCGTACCTGGCAGCCGGCTACTGCCAAGCTGCAGGCTGCGGGCAGGATTGTGAAATATTTTTAAGTGTATATCTATATTTTTTTTTCTGTAGCGATCACATGTTCAAGAAGCAGGTGCACTGGAAGTATGGAAAGGTACACTTCCACATAGGAAAGGTGAGAGGGGGAGGAACCTCACCCCAAGCCCATAAACCTGCATCAAAGGCTGCACCTCACCTTTCTGTCCTTCTCCTTCCCCTCGCATGGTAGGGCCCTCCCAGAGGCAGTGTAGGACCATGAGCTCAACAATGTATATTTATAGATCCCAGAAACATACAGGATTCAGTGTGGAAAACAGTATTTGACTGTGCCTTAAAAAAACCCCAACCAATCCCACAGGCATTTCTTCAAGGTGTCTGATGGTGATAGATGAGCTCTTCTTCCCCTCAGCAAGATATTTCCTTTGCCTCCAACCCTGTCGCCTTTTCAAGCAGCAATGGGGTATTTTATTATGTTTTATACTTTCATCTTCGGCAGTGATCTCTCTCTGTGGGTCCGTACAGCATGCTAATCCCTCAAGTCTCTTACGCAGCATAATTTTCACCTTAATTTTTCTATTTCTCAGCGTTAAATGGGTTTGCCAGGGGGACAGGGGGTCATTTCCTGTCCCCACCGGATCATTAATTCCCTATGAAAACACCGCGATCTCACGCTTCTCAAGCAAACAGAAACATCGGGAAGAGCCGTGTGTCATGTGCAAAATACTCGGCTGTGCTGCAGCAGCTGGAGGAGCAAAGATGCTGGTGTATGCTGCAGAGACCACAGGGTTTTAAAATGGTCATTTTAAAAAGAGGGAGGGAGGGAGAGATTATATAAGAGCAGTAGAAAATGGCTTTTTAATTCCTCAACAGAAACAACAACGTCTATTTTTTTCCAGCTTGAATCTGCTGAGCGGTCTCCTCATTGTCTTTATTTTTAGAAACGATTGCTTTTCTGTTTGTGGGGTGTTTGTTTTTTTTTTCAAAACAAGACTGGCCCATTTTTTTCGGTACCCGTACTTGTCACTTTCTGAATAATGGATTTGATTTTTGCTTCTGTTTTTTTGGTGCTTGGGCACTTCTGCCTGCCTGTAATCTGTCTCAGCTGAGGCTGGAAAAGGAAACAAACAAAAAAAACCCTTCAACCCTGTATTTGTGAATGTTTTCTGCAGAACATTTCATGAGATTAAAAAAACCCCAGAATTATTCTCCTTAAGCCAGCAGCAGGAGGGGAAAAGAAATGACTCATCTGTTTACTTTTAAAAATCCTTTTTAAGAACTCAAACGCGCCTGATAAATTATTAGCATTTTACCCAACCAGCCTCCACTATTAACTCCCAACATTTCTGTAGTCTTGCGTACGCCGTGGCATCTCGCTGCCAAACCCAAGAATTTACAGGTCTCAGGAGACACTCTGGAGATTTCCCGCTTCCCTGCCTTGGCCATTTTTTAGCCTTTGTTCGTGGGGTTTGCTGTTTTCCCCCATTTTCCCTGTCCCTTCTTAGTTTGCAGGTTTGTCGGTCCTACAAACATCTATGTGAGCAAATAATTTCTGTAAGCACCAGAGCCAGTGGAGCTCTTCGCATGCTCTCAGACGCATCCCCAGGCTGGGACTCCTCACCCATCCGATTTTGGAGTGATGCTGCCTTCCCTATCATGCCAACGGCAGCGTGCCTGCGGGATGCAGGGAAGCGCCTCGCTCCCACCGGCCTGGCCGGCCGGTGGCAATGACACACATTTCGCTCGTAGGCAGCAGGCTTCAGCCGTGTGCAGGTGAAAAAATGTAAATTTGGGGTGGGCCGGTGCTTTCCCATGGTAACGGAGTTGAAACCGGACAAGTTTCCATGGTGATTATTACTACGGCAGGATGCGCTGCGTACTTCGGGAGAGGCAAAGGCGGCGTCAGGCAGAGCGGCCAGCCCCCAGCCAAAGTCTGCTGGCGGCAGCTTGCAGGGCGGAAATTATTTATCCACCTAAATAAATGGATGCACAGCGCCGTTAATTTGCTGCTTTTTTTTTCAGGGGGAGGGGGGGTGTTAATCTTCTTAGGAAACAAGCTGCAAATTTCACCATGATCATGAGTGGAAACCATCTCTGCCCTTTTTTTAATTGCCGTTTGCTTGGTTAATTCAAAGGGCTGGGCTGTCAAAATTAATTTAAAGTTGCTTTGATTTTTTTATTTTTTTTTTTTAATTCTTCGTGTCTTTTATGACTCAGGTGCCTGGTTCACATTACTGTCTCTATGTAGCAGGGCGAACGGCGGGGTTCGGTTTGGTGTTGCTCCTTTCTCGCCTGCTCTCTTTTAGTAAATCCCACTGGGACAAAAAAGGATGAGTATTTTAGGGGAAGCAAGGACCCTTCGCCCACAGCGGAAAATTTCTTAGCCACGATATTTTTAGAAATGTTTGTTTTGGGGGCTTTTGTTGAGTTAAAACAGCGCGCTGTCACTTGGCTCTGCCGTGCACTGTTATTATGTGAAGCTTTGTTTAAAAACGTGAAACGGACGGCGCGAGTCCTTGTTTCAGGCTGCTCACTGGGGCGGGGGGGCGGGGGGGAGAGTTGGCTGCAGGCAGCCGTCGAGGCCTTTTAAATTATCTGTGTTTATGGCTAAATATAAGTTCCTCCAAACTCTTCGTACAACACTCATGGATGTATGTATATCTAGCATCTCTGTATATATACTACATGGTATTATGGAGCCGTTAGCCTGAAGCGTGGAAACGTTTAACGGCTTTTCTTTGGCGATGGGGTCTTTAAAGGCAATTGCAAATATTATTTCAAGGAGGAGATTTATGCGGTGCCTAAAATATGTTTCTGGCTTGCAGGCCAAATTATGTCGGTGCCGATGCTCCTGGCAGCCCGGAGCCGCCACGGGTCCCACTGACAGCGATGTAGAGGCGGCGCCGGCAGAGCCTGAGAAGCCCTGCGACATGGAGGAGCTGTACAAGGACGCCCCAAACCTACCCATGGACGTCACCAGCTCGCCCTCGGCGATGGCCAACAACAAGCTGGAGAACGGGGTGGCCCAGCTGATCACGGCAGAGGCCTGGAACATCAACTCAGCCGACTTGATGAAGAAGGCCCTGTCCCCACTGGTGACCGTCCCCGCGCCTTCCATCCTGACGCCGCCGGCTGAGTCGCAGAGTGGGGTGGCCCTGAAGGTGGCCGCCACCGTGCTGCAGCCCATCTGCCTGGGGGACAGCCCCGTCGTCCTGCCCATCCACCTGCAGGTCGCCGGCAGCGCCGCCCCGCAGATGCCGGCCACCAACGCCACCACCCCCTATGTCATGACCACCCAGGGCCCCGTCCCACTGCCCGTCCTCCTGGAGCAGCATGTCTTCCAGCACCTGAACTCGCCCCTGGTGCTGCCCCCGGGGGCCACCTGCCCCGCCAGCCCCCTGCACGCCGGGCTCTTCCCCCCCTCCACCGCCCCCGTCGGGCAGCCCCAGCTCCTGGACCCCAAGCCCTCCAGCCAAGCCCAGGAGCCCGTCCTGCCCCCCGTCTTTCAGACGCCAGGGTTCGCCGCCGTCCTTCAGGACCTGTTTCCCTCCCAGGGCGCCCTGGGCTCTGCCCCCTGCCAGCCTCCCCCCGACTATGCCGCCCTCCCGCCCCAGGCCTTCAGCTCGCCCCTCTCCCCGCTGGTGCCCCCCGCCACGCTGCTGGTGCCCTACCCTGTCATCGTGCCCCTGCCCGTCCCTGTCCCCATCCCCATCCCCGTCCCCATCCCTGTGCCCCACGGCGCTGAGGCCAAGGCGACCCCCGACCCGCCCAAGCCACCACTCTTCACCCCCCACTCCTGCAAGGGCACCCAGACCCCCCTGGAGAAGGAGGAGACGAAGCCCTTCGACCTCCTCCACCCGCGGGAGTTCCCCCAGCTGAGCCGCCACACCGTCATCAAGATGGGCGGCGAAAATGAGGCGCTGGACCTCTCCATGAAAGGGCCGCCCGTACCCCGGGCCGGTGAGGCCGCCCCGCCACCGCCACCACCGCCCCCCGAGGATGGGGCCCTGGACCTGTCCCTTGCCTCCTGCCGCAAGCCGGGGGGACCCCACGGGGAGGCGGCCGGCGCTGGCCCCACCGCTGCCGAGGCCGGCGTTCACCCCACGCCGGACAAGCTCCCCGGCCCGGCCGCCCCCTTCGCCCCCTGCAAGCCCCAGGAGGCGTCGGGCAAGGGGCCGGGCGGTGGGCCGGCCGAGCTGCTGCGGCAGCCGCAGAAGTGGCTGGTGGAGCAGGCGGGCAGGGCGGGCTGCGAGCCCAAGGCCGGCAACAACATCGAGATCGTCAGCACCTCGCAGACAGCCAAAGTCATCGTCTCCGTCAAGGACGCCGTGCCCACCATCTTCTGCGGCAAGATCAAGGGCCTGTCGGGGGTCTCCACCAAAAACTTTTCCTTCAAAAGGGACCTGCCCCAGGACTCGGTGCTGCAGTGCTACGACGTGAAGAGCCCGCCCGAGCCCCGGGACAGCGCTGAGGCCCTCAGGAAACCCGTCAAAAACAGGAGCGTAAAGCTAAAGAAAATGAACTCGCCGGAGATACATATTCTTCCAATCAAGAAGCAACGGCTCGCTGCCTTTTTTCCAAGAAAGTAAATTATGGGTTTTTAGAATTTTAAGATTATTATGATAAGAAGAAGAAGAAGAAAAAAAACTAATAAAAAAGATGCACTTGGTTTTAAACTCATTTAAAACTTTAAACTATCTTTGTAAGTTATTTTTGGGGGAAGGGGGAGAGGATTGGATGTAGAGTCCCTATAAGCTGGGTTGTTTTTGTTTTTTTTTTTTCTTTTCTTTTTTTTGTTATCAAATTTTGACTTTTCATGGGAAACTGAATAAAAAGCAACCTATTTTTCAAGCAGATTGCACATTTTGCAGCTTTAATGGAGTAATGGATGAGTCAGAGGGGTAAGAGCTATTTTCACTGCCATAAAGTGCTTTGATGATGTAATTCTTCATAACGGTCGGAATGGAAATTTCAAAATAAATGTTTGTACGTGCTAATTGGTTGCGGCATTTTTTGTCGTTTCTGAATTGTTTTCAGTGTACGAAGAAGGTTTGGCAAAAAAAGTCTGTAAACTGTAAACCGCCGCAGCTGATGAGCCTAAAATGTTAAGAAAAAATAACAGGCTATGAAAAATTATACTGTCCCGCAGCACTCTCAGAGAGCACGTCGCAACAGCCGCTAACGATGCACCCAAACAAGCTTCTGGAGGAGCGAGAGCAAGCGAGCGAGCGGCCCAGTGCGAACCTAACACCAGCTTCATTGCGAGAGACCCGTAGGAAACCATCTTAAAATATTCGGCAGTACTAGCAGTCATTTAAAAGAGAAAAGCCTAAAAGTCAGGGGAATTCGGTTGCTGGGGGGTGCGGGAAGGGAAGCAAAAGTCACATAATTTTTCCCAGCCTGGCTACACATATATGGAAAAGTTGTTTATTGTTAGTTTTCTACGTTTCTTTGATGGCTGAAATCAATGCACGTGAAAGAGCAGAACTGTGTAACTTTTTATCACTCGGCAGCGTACAAGCCGCCCACATCAATGGAGAAATGTCGATGTACAATTAAAATAAAAGTTCTGGTAGGTTACGGTTTTGCACTTGTGTATGGAAATGAGCTGGAGATGCATTACTCTACGTCAGCTTTTAAGTTCACACGGCTCGCCTGTAAAAACCCATCCCGGCGGAAGGGCAAACGTGAGTGCAGGAGAACAGTTTTCAGTGGGCGCTGCCTTTTTTGTGGCTATACCTGTTTACGTAAAAAAAGTCTTTTTTGTTCTTATTTCAAATGGCATGTTCCCAGCACTGCACCAGTACTGTCTAAATAAAAAAAAGACATTGTAAACCCATCAGCTGGATGCCATCGCACGCTAACTCTGCCTTCCTTTACCTAGCCGCAGCCAAGCTACTTCCAAGGCTCCTCTTGGACAGTTTTGGAAAGGTTTTTGCAGTTGTTCGTGCAATGAGAAGTTGCCCAAAGAAGTGACTTCAGGGTTAGAAGTCTAATCACACCCTTAGGCACTGGTGCAATGCCGAAATCTGTTGAAACTTTTGATACCAGCAGCCACCAATTCACTGTTCAGGAAATGGATCTAGATGAGGAGGTTAGGAAAGGCATGCTGTTTCTCTTTCCCTGGGCTGAACAATCACTGCCCCCTTGCTTAACATGAAAATGGAGGACTTTCACATAAGCATAGCGTCAAATTCTGTCAAACTCTTGCTTTTTAAGGATTTTTAAAGCCTTTTCTTTTTCCCAAAGCTGGCAGAACTGACAATGTTCAGAAGAGTGTAAAGAGTTGATGGATTCATTAATGTTTAGTCATCTGACTGTGTTGTTTTTTTAATATTTTTTTTTTCTTGACTGAAAATACTCTGCTACTTTGTTTTGCTCCTTCCAAGAAACTGTGCTGATGAAATGTGTCATCTTCTGGTTATTGCAGTGCAAAAGCTCAGGATTTCGACATCCCTTGGGACGGCCATCCCAGTTGTCACTGCCCCACTCTGTTTCAGCTGGGCCCGTTCCAGAGTGTCAAAAACCTTCTGAAAAATGTAGTTTTCCCCAGGGCTACACCAGAGTATTTAAAAAGGAGGAGGTGACAGCATTAGCTGCTGTCATTTTTATTTCGCAGTTGACAGAAGCCAATTCAAAAGAAGTGCCTGGGATTTTTATTTTTTTTATTTTTTTTTAAAAGTATGTGTGTCTCACACTGGTGGTTACATCTGCTCCACCGACCGCCCCGATGCCCGCCATCCTTGTGCGAGCCTCGTCCCCTGCAGCACCCTCAGCAGGCGGAGGGAGGGCGTCCGGCCGATGCCACCCCTCCTGCCGGCCGCGGGGCACCTGCGACAGGCAGGGCAGAGCAGCGCCTGTCGGCCTCCCTGGCTGCAGGTGCTGAGGTTCTCCCTCCTCTCCTCTACAGGCCTTTACTGGCAGCTGTTGGTGCTGCCAGGTGGACTTCAGTGCCCGGGCCACCGCTGCACACAGTGCTCCGCTTTAACTGAATTTAGGCCGCAAGCCTCAGAAACCCTGACAACAAATTAGGCTAAATCAGCTTTATGCCATTATAAACCCACACAAGCGCTGTTAAAACACCCCATGCCTACGGGCAACTAATTCAGTTTGAAGCCAACTGGTACCGGCTGTGAAGGCAGACCAGACCAGCAGCCACGCGGCTGCATCTTCCCCCAGACCATTACAAGAGTAACTGCAACCTCCCCCTCTCTGAAACAGGGCTGAGGAAAACCAGAGCAGGCTCCAACCGTCCTAGCGTCCCCCCTCTGCCCCCCCACCAGGACCAGCCTCCCTGGCTTTACGGGGCCGTCTCCAGAAGGGCCAAGCCCCCTGACGCTTCTGGTCACCACCAACGTGCCCATTGCCACAAGGTGGCACAGGCTGGAGACGCCCCACTAGAAATGGATGGGCAGAGCAGACTGGGCTCACCCGCCCCACCGCCCGGCTTTTCCATTCCTTAACCTGCAATGACAGGGGGAATATTCTGAACCGCATCTTCCCGGGAAGGCTTAGGGCAGCTCCCGCTCCCTCCCCTGCTGCCCTTTCACACCACCCCAGCCTCCAAGGCTGTGCCACGGGGAGAGGAGCCACGCACCGGCACTCCTCCTGATGCTTAACTCTGTTGGGCAAACGACTCGTAAGTAGGGACCATTTGCCTCCCACCATCCCTCGTGTGTGAAGCATGAGTCCTACATCCCGTCAGCATGGGGGAGAAGCGGCCACAGAACAAGGTACTTAATTACAATAAGATTGAGCACTTCTACCTCCTCCTCCTCCTCGCCTCTAGCAGCAATTACAGATTTTGTATATTGGGCCATTAATTTTCTACAGGGCTACATTTTAACTGCTTCTGAAACTTCTGTACCAGGAGAAGGACGCGGAGCTGCACTCATGATATATGGAGCTTCCATTTCTGGTGGCTGTTAATGGAGACATTAATACCTCTTGCGAAGTTGAAGGGAAAGTCATTAAGCCATAATGGTAGGAGGAAGATGTTTTACAATGATGGGTATATGCAAGGTAGAGAGAGAGAGAGAGAGAGAGAGAGAGAGGGGAGCGGTGCAGACCCTCAAGGGCACCTCTTGTTGGCTCCAAGCTTCCTTTGACTTGGACTTTGGGTGTGGGCTTTTATTACGGGTGGGTGAGTGAGAGGGGAGAGGGTTACGGGGGTTATTGCTTTTTCCTCCCACCACGCAGGTGCTTCGCAGGCAGCCAGACACCGAATCCAAGGAGAGGAGCAGGGCTGGGTGTCTCAGATGAAGGCTATGGTACATGGCAGCCTCAGGGGTGGGAGAGCTAAGGTGCACCAGCCTGGAGCTTTCCTCCACTGCCCCTCTGCTGCCCGAGGCACGGCCCCAGGACCAGGGGTGCATAGCTAAGGCTTCGGCACCCAGAGTTAGCTGTTAGCGACAGAAAGGAATCCAAACAAAGAATAAGCAGCTTCTCAGCCAGAGAACTTACCTGGACTGGGCTGGTTTTAGGCTGAGAGAACAGACAGGCAGTCAGGTA
The DNA here is from genome assembly GCA_017639485.1 of Pluvialis apricaria. Taxonomy (NCBI): domain Eukaryota; kingdom Metazoa; phylum Chordata; class Aves; order Charadriiformes; family Charadriidae; genus Pluvialis; species Pluvialis apricaria. The sequence goes on from CM030007.1 coordinate 87,143,969, forward strand.
AGAAGCAGACAATTATGAGCGCAAGGAAAAGGTGGAGAACGGGGAGATGAAAGCAGCCAGTGGAAGCCGAGACAAGAGCCACCTCCAGGCCTGTGGGCATCGCACCTTTATTAAAGTGAGCAAGCAGCCAGCCAGACAACGAAAGGGAGAAGCAAAGCTGCGGCCCTTGGCCACGAGCAGATGACGACAGACAGCGAAAAGGAAGGTGTCAGCGTCACAGACAGGGCTCCAGGGCACTTGGCTTCACGAGAGCGGGAAGAAAGGTGAGCACTGAGCGCAGGGAGGGCGACGCTTTCTTGGCCTGAAGGCTGCCGAGAAGTGAGGGTGGGGGGAGACCCTACATCAAATCACACAGGTGCCTTCCCAATCCTGCCCTGGCACAGCAGGGGACGGGAAAGAGCAGCAGCAAACCCGGCTCGGCGAGAAGGGGAGGGGAAGGAGAACAGCAAAGGCATCCGTTTCCACATATCACAGGCCTGAAGTAACGTGTGTGACCGAGGCTCTCCTGCCACCCACGCTCCTAGCCGCTATGGTACTGACACGCTGGTATGTCTCCCCATCAGTGCCAACTTTTCCTTTTTAACCACTTCCACCCATTTTCTGCTCAGCACCCGCCACACACACCCCCCTTAGAGCGCTGAGATACATTACGTACACTGCCTTGTACATCCCTGCAGAGGTTTGACCCACAGGGACTCAAGGAGCAGCTTCGGGCTCTTCTCGCCCGTGAAAGCTTTCAGGGGAAACTGGCTGGCACAGAAGTGGCTGCTGAGGGCCGAAGGGAGCGATTCAGAGAAGTCCGTGCCCCTTCACTGGCACAGAGGCAGCTCAGGACAGCGATCCGACAACAATAAGCCACTCGTTAACAGTCCTCATGAAGAATCTTAGACAATGAAAATAGCATAAAACAACATTGCATAATATCCTGGTGCCAGATGTTTTAGTTTCTTTTTGTGCTCAAGTTTATAAAAACATGCTGAAGGGCTCAGTCAGAGACCTTGTTTTCCTCTGGCTGGGATCGGTTCCCGCCCTCCCGAATGCAGCCAGCCTGCCACTGCGACAGTAATGACGTTAATTTGTGCAATTTGCTTTTTTCACTCACCTTTCACTTTTTTCCCCAATGCCTCCCCCTCCTCTTATTTAAAGTTGCACTTCTTTTAGACTATACCACATACTCTTCATGCTGAAGTTTGCAATTCAGTGTACTCTGGGGCGGTCCTACCCACACAAGCAAATCCCCTAATTTTAATGCGGAAAACATATTTTCCACAGTTGTTAAAATCCTGGTATCACAGCCCCGCTAGGAAAATGCATTCTGTTGTTGAACCATCTGAAACATTTCTTCATGTTTGGGGAGAAAAATTACTAATCGCTAAAATATTTAGCACTGCTTTGTGCCCATATACCCCGAGCTCTCCTAGAATAATAGCGTAATACCCTGATACTGAAATTACTGGGATACTTTCAAACTAAGAGGGGAAAATTAAAAGAGCAAACAGCAGGGTACAATCTAAGCAAATATCTGGAAGGGAGCACTATTTTCCAGGTAAAACATTAGTTTTCACTGGTAAGAAGCGCATGTTTCCAGCGAAGCGCTGGTAACAGACACATCGCACCCCCACCTCAGCCTGTGCCCAGCCCCCCCTCGCTCCTGGGATTACTAATGTTCCTTAGCCCACAGCTGTCTCAAAACGGCCACATTTTCTGCATTGTTTCAATATCATCCTTCCCACCACATCCTCGTCGACGGAGTTCCCATCCTTTCTTTGCTTAAGAACCGAAGATAGGCAACGTTTTGTCCTGGTCTGGCATCTCGCAGACAAAGGCTGCGTCACTGTGACACAAAACAAGGAGGTCCTTCTTTCTGGAGCTTACGTACTGCAAGAAAACCCCTAAAAGTCCCATCAGTAAGCATGGGAAAGCTATTAATTTTTGAGGCTTCTGATACACAAGTCATTTCTTGTTTATTGAGGGGGGAAAAAAAAACCAAAACAACCACCCTACCTGCATTCACAGTTATAAAGGTATCAAGTGGATTTTTCATTGTTTAAACAAATGTTTCAAAATAAGTACCTTGAAATCTTGGTCCACGGAGTGCGGTCAGCGTAAGAGAGCACGTGCCTGCCCTTCAGAGACCCTCCACAGCTCAACCACGATGGCACAAAGCCGCCACACTCGATCTTAAAGCCTGATGATGCATGTGCCACACTCACCTAGCGCCACCCGTATTCCTGTACAGGGGGGTCAGAGTGAGGTTAAAAAAACCCAACAGAATATTTAAATGCTTGTTGTCCACCTTTTGCCACCTTAAACAAGAGATATACAACAGCACTCTGACTGTGTAGCAACGAAGATCTAAGAAAGCAGAAATATTCTCTATGGATAGACTTTTTGGGCTAGATATCCTGGACATCTGGACTTTCGAGCGAGACCCTTCGTGTGGTAGACCATGGGATCTGGCCAGCGTTTCTTGGTTAGTACAATGTGCACCTGAACATTTCCTTCTGAAGGCCAGCTAGGTCTTTCAATGAAGGACTCAAGTAAGGGGATTGTTCCATCTTACTTGCAGCAAACAGCAGTTTAGGTGAGGACTTAGCTCACATGCTGAAGTTCAGCGAGATGGGTATTGAGGCTCCCATGACAGATACTGGAAGCCCGGTCAATAAAACCAATGGAGTCAAGAGAGCTGTTCATCTCTTTGTAAAGCAGATGTTGGTATCTGGTCAGATTACTCACACCCTCAACTCGGTCAGCTAGACCTCCATGGACTACAATGACAGAGAGTCTAGACAACTATGATATAAAGACATGAAGTTATATGAACTTAAACCCAATCCTGTATTCCTAGGTTTTGGCTCCTCAACTGGTCTGGCTTTAAAAGAAATCACATCAAGAGGGAGTTGGTAGCAGCAGCTCATTCAATTAGGAAGAAACAATTTAAGGACAGAGAGAGGATGCCCCAAGAACTGGCTAGGGAATGACAAGGATTTCAGACAAAATCACATCAAGATAAAATACTTTACATCCCCCAACATGGTTCAAAATGTAAATTTCTGATTTTCTTCTTCAAAATCCCAGCTCAACACAGTCAAAGACACTAGTCATGACTCAAAGTCAGTGAATCCAAATCTGAAACAGCTTAGGTTAGTATATCCACCTGGTTTTCTCCTTTCCGATTTTCCATTACTTCATTCTTCATATATTTTCTTTCCCATGTTTATTGCATGTGAACTCTATCACTCATCCCAGGCTTCCATTTCTGTTTTCTTTCAAAACACTCAAACTTTTCCCAACCTGTTGATTTCCTGTAGCCAAACGCCACCCAGGCAAAGACAGTTTACAATTAATACACTACAGTGAATGCAAAGATGTATGAAAGTACCATGTTCCCCTTGGCTAAGCTGGTCCCTTGGAAATAAGTATCTAACAGCATTCAGTTAAGAAAAAACCAAAACAAAAGACAACAAACCAACAAAAGCCTCCAAAACTAACAGCAACCAACCAAAAAAGCACTCCAACCCCTCACTATTGCCTTACAAGCAATACATCCCAGGAACATTACAATGGCCTTTCTAGTACCTCACCCCTAAAGCACAAACCAAGGGTAGACTCAACCTGAGCATTTATTTATTAACTTCTCCCTCCCCACTATTTTGTTCATGCGAGGACAGAGACTTAAAAAAAGAGAGACAGACTGACAGACAGACAAGCACTTTGTAGACCACACCTTGAGTAACATCGCCCAGATGAGAGGCATCTCTTAATATCAGAGTACCACCAACATTCCCCGGCAAGGACTGCAATCAGTAGCAATAGTCGGTACGTACATCGGAGATGAAGCAAGCAAGCTGCAGAGTCCTTTTCTTATGTTTCAAAACACACAGGACTAAGCAGCACATGCAAAGAACCTTCCCTCAAAAGGGTCTCCAGTGGGAGGAAGACCTCTTTGGCAGCACTGGTTTGAAGAGATGGAAGTTGAGTGAAAAAGCGTTCAGAGTTGTTTGAAAACCCCAGTCTTAGGGATCTTAAACAGCTTTAGCACAATTGCCTGGGGGAACAGTGTGCCTCCATAACTACTGAAAAAAACACACTATGAAAAAGGGAGAAATCTAGTAAAATGACAACCTCTTACATTTGAACACGACTTTCTAAGGTACGCCACCATTCATTAAGATTTTCCCAGTGCCTTGCCAGTCTGCCTCTGCCTCCACCTGGGAGGGTAGATGAGTCTTTGCCTTTCCAGTTCCTGACCTCAGCGCTGAGGCTGCCAAGGCAGGGTAATGGCAATTATCATGGTGGTTTTGTGGTGTATTCATTTCCTTCCAGCTGTCAGAACTAGAAAGGAACCATTGGCAGAGAGGGTTTCTGCCAGCTTCAAGCCGTACATCTGTTCGCGTTTGTCTGTTCACACAACATGGGATGCGATCTCCCTTTCCTCTTATGCTGGCATCTGTTTGCTCGTACTGTTTGTCCTGGAAGGGCTTTTGATTTCAGAGGCTGGAAAGTGAATCTCGCTGGATGAGAATGTCTTAATGTATTTTCAAAAGAAAAGAAGTAGAGGTGTGCAGCCTTCGCTATCAGCACTAAACAGTTCCCCTGCAGATAATGAAAGCTGAAATAAAACTAGCAGTGGTCCATAAAGCTACGTGGAGAAGCAGCTCGTGCGGAACTCCTCGGCTTGTACAGCAGGACCGGGAGATTCTGGAGCTGATGGAAGCCAATTCTGATTCAAATGGGACAAATTACAGCTAATCAAAATGATCTGCTAGGACAGGGATGGATGATTCATGTAAGTGAGAGATTTAAAAGCCTATTGGACTGCTGTAATGGCATATTTTAAGTACATATAGGACTCCTGTCATCTATGCAGCCACAATAGCAACAATTTATTTAGGACAAACCATGAGAGAACAAAGTTTTAAAATAGATATATTTTGCTATTTTAAATAAAAAAATCTCTGAGGTTCTCACTGTACAAAAAATCATTAAAACAAAGATATAAAACGTCTCATAGTTGCTGACTCAAAACACAGTGAGTTTACAACAGACTGCTCAGATTTTTGAGAAGCTAAAGTCTCAAAATGGGTCTGCGTGACCTTTGAACCAACAGGAGCACTGACAGTTGGGGAGCACGATCCCAGGATTATGGGCTAGTTAGTAAGCTTTACAGAGCGAAAGATTATAATCAAGGCTGGAGAAAAAAGCAGCAACCATTTCACCACAGAAATGGATGTGAAATCAGCTCCTGCCTCCCTGCATCACTCTCAGGCAGTTCCAAACGAGCACTTTTTACTCACTCCAATAGTTTTACATGTAATAAAAAAAGAAAGGAGGAATATATGACCTTTGAAATTGATCTCGAGAGGGTCTTCCCCCCCCCCCCTTTTTTTTTTCCCTCTCATTAAACCAAGCCAGCCTAACTCTACGTAGCTTCAACTCGGCAGAAAGAGCAGAAAGATGAAGATGCTCATAACTTTTAGAACAGTTTCACACATCTAATGTTGGAATTAAATGCTTATTTTACTCTATTATGTAACTAGCTAACCAATCAAAGAAAAAAATACCGCTATCCACTTTCAAAATGTGTTTTGTCACATGATACTGCAGTAAAATAGACTACGCTCTACAGGTGACAAGAGGAAGACTGGGGAAAATGTGGGCACACTGCCGAATGAGATGGGGGACCTCATTACATAGGACGTGGAAAAAGCTGAAGTACTGAATGTCTGCTTCGCCTCAGTCTTTACTAGTAAGACCAACCTTCAAGAATCCCAGGTCCCAGAGACCAGAAGAAAAGGCTGGAGCAAGAACAATGGACTCTCAGTGGAAAAGGATCAGGTCAGGGAATACTTAAGCAAACCGCACATACATAAGTCTAAGGAGCCTGATGGAATGCACCCATGAGTGCTGAGGGAGATGGCTGATGACATTGCGAGGCCACTCTCCATAATTTTTGATTGATCATAGTGAATGGGAGAAGTGCCTGAAGACCGGGGCAAAGTAGATGTCACTCCTATCTTGAAGAAGGGTAAGGAGGAGGACCCAGGGAACTACATCCACTCAGCTACACCTCAATTGCTGGGAAGGTGATGGAACAGCTAATGCTGGAAACCATTTCCAGGCACATGAACAAGATGATGATCATCAGGAGTAGTCAGCATGACTTCACCAAGAGGAAGTCATGCTTGACCAACCTGGCAAACTTCCATGATGAAATGACTGGCCTGGTAGATGAGGGGAGAGCAGTGGATATTGTCCACCTGGACTTCAGGAAGGCCTTTGACACTGTGTCCCAAAAGATCCTCACAGACAAGCTGTTGAAGTACAGCCTGGATGAGCAGTGAGATAGGACTGAAAACTGGCTGAACAGCTGGGCCCAGGGAATGATGATCAGTGGCACAAAGTCTAGTTGGAGGTCAGTGATTAGTGGTGTACCCCCAGGGTCAATACTGGGTCCAATCCATCTTCATTAATGATCTGGATGATGGGGGACAGCATACCCTCATTAAGTTTGCTTGTGACACCAGACTGGCAGGAGTGGCTGATACATCAGAATCACGCTGCCATCTAGAGCAACCTCGACAGGTGGGAGAAATGGGCGGACAGGAACCTCATGAAGTTCAACAAGGGGAAGTGCAAAGCCCTGCACCTGGTGATAACTCCAGTCACCAGCACGTGCTCGGGGCCGCCCAGCTGGAAAGCGGCTTGGCAGAAAAGGAGCCGGGATCTCCTGGTGGACACCAAGTTGACCACGAGCCAGCAATGTGCCCTTGCCGCAAAGAAGACTAATGGTACCTTGGGCTGCCTGCATAGAAGTGTTGCCAGCAGGTCAAGGGAAGTGATCCTTCTCCTCTCCTCAGCACTAGTGAAGCCACACATGAAGCCAGCTCTGGGCTCCCCAGTACAAGAGAGGCACAGACATGCTGGAGAGAATCCAATCAAGGGCCACAAAAATGATGAAGGAATGGGAGCATCTCTCCTGTGAAGAAAGGCTGAGAGAGCTGGGACTGTTCAGCTTGGAGAAGAGAAGGCTCAAGGAGGGGTGTCTCATCAATGGACAGTAATATCTGAAGGGAGGGTGCAAAGAGCATGGAGCCAGGCTCTTTTCAGAGGTGCCCAGTGACAGGACCAGAGGCAACAGGCACAAACTGAAACACAGGAGGCTCCCTCTGAGTATCAGGAAACAGTTTTTTACTGTGAGGGTGACCGAGCCCTGGCACAGGCTGTCCAGTGAGGTTGCGGAGTCTCCGTCCTTGGAGGTATTCACATGCCATCTGGCCATAGTCCTGGGAAACTGGCTGTAGGTGACCCTGCTTGAGCAGTGGGGTTCAACCAGATGACCTCCAGAGAACCCTTTTAAGCTCAACTAGTCCTTGATTCTGTGATACACTCCTTCACTCTTACTTAGAACAGGGCAGATACAAGACAAGCCCAGAAAAACAAAAAGCTGTAGATGCAAAATCTGCCATATTTAATTTGAAAACCCTCAGGTCTGTGCTGAGCAGTATTTCTTGCTTTCTCTGTAGTGTTGCTTTCTATACAGCTTTCTATACACTCTTTACTTCCAGTTACTATTTTAAGTCTATTATAGAAAAAGCTTTAAAAAATTATATAGTTTCAGAGTAATTGGCATAGACAACCATGCATAAAAGTTTCCTAAGTGGTCTAGACAAAAACACCAAGCAGACTTAAGATAATCTTTGATAACGCAGAACAGAAAAAAACCCAGTCAGCTTAAACTGGAAACAGAATAGATAAATAGCATAACACAAATTATCTTAAAACAGTGACTACCAGCCTCTGCTTCAAGTTGGCTGGACACAGGCTGCTCTGACTCCTTGGTTCTGGATGTCAGGCCATTTAAATTAAAAATTATTTACATTATAGATTCACATATGCATGTATACGAATAGACTTTCATTAGGCATTCATATTTAAAGGAAAACATGATCCGAAGTTGGCCCACAGGAATAGGAAAAGGTGACTTGAGCCCTCTGAGTTAAGTAGGAAGATAAACTATTTATTCAACAGTGTCCCCATGTTTCTGTTCTCTGAATTTCACCTCCAATTAAAGGGAAGACAAGCACAAAGAACCATGGCGTTTCATCCAAGCAGGTTCAAATTTTAGCCATCCTTATTCAGAGCTTCATTTTTCCCCTTACAGGAATACTTGAAATACTCAAATGTAGAATTTTTGTATCACATTGAGGGCATACACAATCACATCCACAAACTCACATAAAACTGTCATCAGAGCTACAGAGAAGGTTAACATTGCTTTTGAGCAAATTATATGCCCAAGTGACTGGAAAGGAAGAAGAGTTTCTGCAAATACCATGAGTAATCAGATGAATATCTTTGGCCCTGTGTCTACCACCTGAAGTAAAAAATGGTGTGCCTTTATCAAAAGCAACAAAAAAGGGGAAGATGCTCCATCCTTTGAGCCAACATTGATAACATGACGTTGCTGTCTTTCACTGTCATTCCTGAAAGAGTCCTACAATATGTATACAGCCACAACAAACTTGTTAGAAGTGCAGTCCTGTCAACTGCAACATGCAATCACCCTGCCGTACACCAGTCTCCAATTTCAATACTGCGTAGGTCTTCTGCGACAAGAATTCTGAGAGCTGTTAGTCCTTCCAGGCAGTAGCATTTTAATTTCAAATAGAAGAGATCTTAAGATGTACTGAGGAGTTACGGCACTGTATTGTAAGACGACTGAAAGATACAGAACCAGATAAGCAGATGAATCCCGGCTGACAGAAAAGCAACTCAGAGAAATAAAAAGAGAATAAATCATGTTGTCTTCTATATCAACTATGCACCAAAAAGATATTCAGTATCTTTTGAGAAAGATCAGATGCAAAATGCCTCTGGACTGTTGTTACTACCAATTTCCAAGTTCCATAATTAGCCTGTGAAGGATCTGAGGTTACTATTAACCCAATTTAAGTTACTTCTCAAGCACAGGCTGATCACTGCAAACAGCCGCCGGAACAACAGTCTTCTGTATCATGGAAATAAGAAAGCATGAAGTATATGAAGTTCAAACCTATTGCCACTAACTGCTTTGATTTAAAATATTTCAGGTCTTCATGTGAACACAGGACAGTTTATAGCAGTCGGTTCCCCTCAGTGGTTACACGAGAATTCTTTAAGCGGTAAGTGGCAAAATACTATATGCAAAACCAAATAGTTGAATATATTCCTAAATTGTTATTTTGAAAGCACAGACCAACCCAAGTTCAAACATTAATTGCTTCAGATAAACAGTGTTGGAATGATTTTACCCTTCCGATTAAAACTTCCTTACATCAGATGTTTACATGAACTGTCAAGAACTGCCGAATGCCAGATAAGATAGCTACCCTTGCCTACGCAAACAGTGCTCACACATCTACACAACGTCAAACAAAACGGACAGTTACAACAGTGAACAAACTATTTTATTTTTGTTGATAGATAAGAACATCCCATTGAAAATAAAGAATAAAAAATATATTCTGCTACAACACTTGGAACGCTTGAATCTCACGCTATAGCACACGGTGAAATTCTGGTACTGCAACACCACAGTAATCCCTGTGCACATGGGTGCACAGAAAGCCTTGAACAAATATTTATATCCATTATAGCGCCATGTACAAAAACATCATTCCATAATGGCCAAACAGAAAATTTAAACATCTTTGTTTTTCTTATGCCAATGGCAATGTAAAAAATGAAAACTGTTTTCAGTCAATTACTTCCACTTGAATCATGAGATCTTTTTACACTAAAGAACTCTGAAATTCAGCATAATAAAGCATGGATCAAGTAAGGTATAAACAATATACTGAGCATGCGGCGCATGATGCTTTCCTCAATATATAACTAAATTTCATACAGTTGCACCAACAATCAAGTCAGTATTTTCTTAACACAAAGAGAAAATATTCTGTTTCTCTAATCAATGCTCTGACCTTTTCTTACTATAAAGAGTATGCTTTTTCATCTAAGCATACATGCACCACAAAAGATAGGCAAAACAAATTGATATAGATAACCTTCAGTGTCAAATGTCTAATGATGTAATAATAAAAACAATTCTCAAAGTCCAAATGACTTGCTAAATTAAAATTGCATTGCAGTTACTTTAACAAAATACTTGGACACTCGTGAGCCACAAAATTTATTACTGTGCAGCAGTATCTCTGCTGAAACCTGAGGAGTATCAGACTATCGGTAAAGCAAGGCATTTTCAGAAAAGGAATTTGTAAAAAATACATTTATACTATACGCTTTCATATAAAAAGGCAGTAAGAAATATAATAAACCCTACCATTTTAGGACTACACCTTCCCTAGCAAATAGGTTTTATCACTTCCACTATTACATACAGTACATTCAGTTTCCTACACACAAAGTATATTTTCTTGTCCCTGATGTATATTACAATTGGCAGTGACAATAAACTGCTTTATTATCACCACTCATTCTTGCAGCTTATACAAACAGCACCAATTTTACCCAAAAAAAAGGCTTATCAGTTACATAGTAGCACTTCCTTATAGGAAATACAAGCCCAAAACATCGGAACCAAATGTGTCTTTCCAGAAATACACCAGAATACATGGTTCAGAGTTAAGGGATGAGTAACGAAGAGTATTGCATAGTACAGGGATCTCGCCTGTATGAATAAAGCCACCCTTTGATTGTTTGTCACCTTCTGACTCCAAGAATGGACAACAAATTAAATGGGTGCTAATGAATATGAAAATAGTACACAACTAAATTTACTGGTAAAAAAACAACAAGAAATTGTACAGTTCTCTCTGGCACAGTGCAAAGTACACATTAAAAAACTGAATACATATGTACAGTGTGTATGTATATTTTTATATATATATAGTATGTATTTCCGCAATACATACGCGTGTATATGTAAAAAGCATGAACACACAGATCCATGCCAAACTTAGCAAAACCATGGAACATTTAAAATGTGGATGCGCTGTTCCAGTTAAATCAGTCTGTCCCAGAAATGGCTGTTTATACAGCCAATATGACCTTCCATGAAACAGAAATATCTATTGCCTGCAGAAGTTGACAATATATGGTACATTTGTCCTCATAACTTACCAAAGGACCGATAATCACACTTTATAAAAGCTTATATTTGTACTAAGCCCTCTTCTCCATAACCCCTCCTTTCCCGCACTTCCATCCCCCATGACCAATTCATATGGCTATTCCCTTTATGGAAATCTAGGAAGAATTATCTAGAATATTATACTAGAGTATTACTGTGCTGGAGGACCAGACACAGTGTTCACTACAGACATGAGATCTTCCATTTTAAATTTTTCTTGCAATATAAAAGTTTACAGCCACCCCTGTAAAAATTATTAATGCCTGCTGTTGGTTTGTTTTATTATTTTCCTTTGGGATTCAGCTGTTTTGGTTCTGAATATGAACACGTTGGCTGGAGTCTGTAACAGAGAACGCACTTTTCAGGATTCGGAGAGCACTGTTACCCGACCTGCCCACCCCCAGTACGATCAACTGTCCTTCCCTGCAAACTTTCTGAAATAGCAAAAATGCAAAATACCAGAATGTAATACATATTTTTTCCCCCCCCTCTTTATCCTGAATGTATTTTTTTTTTACATTTTGAGAGCACTTTCAAAAAATAAAGATGATTTATATCAGCAAAATACTTTCAAATAAAGGCGATGGCTGTGAACCTGAGAGCTTAGTGTGATACGAACACACGTATTTGTGGTATCCCCACTGGCTAGTACTTTCCTTGTTTAAGTCTTTCAATGTGGTAGCACAACTTTAGGGCAGGCCCCAGCTTCAGTCCCATATATTTCATTATCATATCACTCCTCAGTAAGAGTAGTGCCTTTCCATCAATTTCCTGCAGAAGGAAGAGAATAAACACAACAACATACAACTACTTTAACAAGCTGCATGGTAAAACTGGAAAGCACATTATACTTGTTTATACTGCAGTAAAAATCTGTCTACTATATATAAAACAGTAACTTAGTATAATTAGATATTTACAGATGGTCACTGAAATTGAATTTATTTTAGGGTTTTTTTTAATGTATTATTAAGGTATGTAAGATGCTACAGCAAATTATCGTAAGTAAAAGAAACTGACCAAACAGCCCTCAAAATTAGGTACCAGCTGAGAAAAAAAGTGAATGAGTCAAGGGGAAAAAAAAAAAAGAAGCTGCAAAGGAAGGTCTGTGCAGTTAGCGACTAAATGATCCAAGCACTGAGGCCTTGCACTGAACCTTGAACACAGCTGTGGGAGGATTCTGGCATGCGCATGCAAACAGTCACACGGAGGAAGGGGTTACAGACCATCTAAATCTGTGAAACAAGACAGATCTATGTCCTGGTTAAACCAGACATATTGTTAGGATCAAGACCAAGGACAACTTAGTCAGATTTCAACTGCCTGGTTGAGAAGATGCTGAAATGTGACAGTCCTAAACTCTTAGTAGCATTACATACTGTAGACAGGCAATTAGTTCCTTAAAACACCATAAAGAAAACCCCTTTGTCTTATTTTTTTTTTTAAACATAAACCTGACAAAACAAGTGACATTTAGTCTTGTTATACAACTAAGGATAAAACATAAGACAGGAAGCTCCGTTAAAAGTTATTTTGAGTTCTCCTTCCAATCCAGCTTACTCTGAGATTTAACTGTTAGCAGGAGCTGGTGCAGAAGAAGGGTGAAATACTACTAAAGAGAAAGCCAACCTCTTTTTGGAGGTCCATATATACAATGAAATAAGAAAGCAGCTCTTTGCTGAGCAACCTGCCATGGAAAAGCACAGTGAGAAGGAAGAGGGGAGACCAAAAACTGAGAAACTGACACAGTTTCTCTCTCTAAATACAACATCTAGTTAGATCTTATGAAACCCTACACATTGTTTTCAAAACAGATGAATTCAACATTTAAATTGATTCTCTGAATTTGAGTATTAATGACCAAGTGTAAATCTAATAAGGCATAACAGTATCTCTACTTTGGGGTAAACAGTCTCCAAAACAGACTCTCTTAGAGAGGTGTTGTCTACGTAGGCCAATGCCCCATACTGTACATGAGAACACCATCTTCCCTAGAGGTGCCAGGGATGACGGGGGTACCATGATATTGGCCATTAGAACTTGGATATTTCCAGTAATGGCATTATTCCATATAAGCTGGAAAGCAGTGGGTATTTACTTTAGTCAAACAAGACTGAAACACAGAGAAAAATATACTGCAGGAGGAATTTCAGGTGGAAAAATAATTTTCAGCCTCCCTCTAATACACAAGTAGAGTCTATTCTACCTTCAATTGCAAATAGAGTGATAAACATGAAAGCTGCATTTTAAGAGATTAACATGACACACAATCTACTAGAACAGAATGGATATGCATCATACATGTCTCCTAAAGAGTTCTGCATGTGGAGCTAGTGCCTGTGGATCAGCTTCTTTCACAAAACGCATTACTTCCTCTATTGACCAGGTAGAAGGATCCTTATTCAATATTCTTGAAGGTTCCCTTTTTAGTGAATTCAGATCCGGTCCAGTTGTGGAACTTGCAGCTTTTAGTATAAAAATATTGTGAAAGGAAGAAATATCACTAGTTTATACAGGGATAACATTGAATTTTACACATGACATTCTTAATATTAACATGTGGCTTTTATTATGCATTCTTTGCAATATATTAAATGAAAGATGTTTTGTTTTCCTCCAAATAATACTGAACTGTTATTTGTCTTTAAATGCCTTCTATAACTGCAAATATTTACAGCAGCATAAACATTAGCACTATGACATACCTAGAGGGATTAGTTCAACTCGTACTTGGCTCCTAGGTCCCGAGACGCCATTAATTGGGAATATGGCAAAGGCAAGCTAAGCTGTGCAGAAAGAGGGAGGGACAGGAGGAAACCCTATTCCTAACAACACAGCAATAGCTGATAAGATGCTCAGGAAGAGCGCTGCATATAACTAGCCCTCCTCGGTCCGGGCTGCTGCAAGTTTCGTAACAGCAGTTAGAGGAAGGTGCAGCAGGCGAGACCTCCCCACACACACACATTGCCCCGACTTGCACTGCAGTATTAGTTCTAACAGGCTTCAGCTCTGCGTTTGCAGTTACGTTAGCAAGCCTGACATGCTTGGCGACAGCACAACATTTCGCTCCATATGCAAGCTTTTCTATAGCGAAGAACTTCTTTATTCATAACTCTCGGACTTTGTACGTTAATAAAAGCAGTTATATACTTTGGAAAGTTATATAGCATACCTTCAATCCGCCTCTGTATTCGATTCCTACTAACTTCATAGTAACCACTGCTCCCAGCAGAGCTCAACGACAGCCTGCGCAGGATTGGGGCGGAATTTGAGGTAGCAGTCACTGGCTGAAGGGAATTTCTGTAATATGCTGCACTCCCTGAAGTACGATATTCTGTGGAATTTCGACGGGTCGGGCTTGAAGGATTTACAGAATTAAGTGCAGAATCCATAGAGTCCTCAGAAAATCGGTGTTCTTTGGAAGTGTTGTTCTCCTCTATAGGTAATGTTTCTGCTACACAAAAAGCAAGTATCAATATGTTCAGTGATAGACATTACACCTTTGTTATTTAACTCCTTGCTATGTTCTCCTGAAGATACTGAGAGATTGTAGGCTTGTTAACAAATCTCCTGTGAGGCGGTCACTGCTGCTGAATGTTTGTCCCTTTTCCTCAAGTAATCATTGGTCTCTTACTGTATTTTTAAAACATTTTTTATAATATGTCAAGTTTCAGACAGTCTTCCAAAAATCATTTCAGTTGTATTTGTTAAATACTATGAACAGGGAAGTAACAGAGGAAACTTTTGGGGGGTAAAATTGTCTGATGTTAATATTGATACATCAAACAGTCAAGCATTTTCATTATCTTATTTGAAACATACTCTCAAAAAGCTAACCATTACGAGTGTGTTATGTTTATCTTGCAAGAAATTTTTAATATAAATAAAAACTCATGTTAACTAACAATTGTTTAATTTGTTCTAAACAGCAGAGGGAGTCACTAACTTCATAAACAAAACAAGCGGACAATTGTCATCTATAGATCGCAATACGTTCAGACAAAGTTTATCATTAAGAATTGAACAGGTTACAGGCAAAACCACAGAAGGCTATGAGTGCCAGGTATGGCACACTAACGTAACACATTTTGACCACAATGCTGTATCTACATACAGTTCTTGGCACAGGGGCAGGGTGTATGAGCACAGACTCTGGAAAGTTAAAGATACATGTAAATTACTGAACTCACTGACCAAGCTAAAAAAATAAAATAAAATCAGGTGTCGGAAAGGGAGTATAACAACATTCCCCATTTCAGTTCTTATCACTTATCAGCTAATTTCTACTCTGCAAAACACAAACAATGCCCACTTAGAAGATTAATGAATTTTTAGAGCCTGCCAATACTGTTTCTAAGCCAGATGAGCAGAGTTCAGCAGGTCCCCTTCCCTGTGCCACGAGACAGGAGCCAGGTTTGCTTGATTACTGAAAATTCCACTCTCAGTCAACCAAATTCAGGTCTGATTGAGAGAAATATGCTATATGAGGGGGAAAAAAAAACCAAAACAAACCAACAAAACAATAAGAACACCACTCCATTTTCTAGCAATCATATGTATTCCTCTGTTTGCATCAGGCCAATATCTAGCCTGAGAAAGAAGTTGGAAGCATGATGTACAAATCTGTACGAAACAAATGCTGCTTTGGCAGAAGAGTTAAGAGCTGGAAAATATAGCTAACAGGTTCACAGAAGTGTAAACCCCACACTACCATCTTGAAAATTACTCTAGTGAAGTTATAAAACATATGTTAGTGAAGCAGCATATTCTTTGGGATAAGAACTGGTATGTTCTGCAAAACAAGTTCCTGAAATAAAGCTTTTACTACCCTTCTTATATGACAACTTTCAAGAATTTCTTGGGCGAATACCCAATTAAAACTAAAAGAAGAGTATTTTCCTAAAAAACCCAGTGAGCTTCTCAAGCATGTTTTCAATTTGCTTCATGAGGTCTTAGGTTCTCTGCTGACACCTGTTTAAAAGTGGAGTGCAGTGAAGAACTGTTGAGCGTATTTTGGTTTTCAGACAGCACAATCCTGAAAGGGAACAAAGGCCCTCAGAGAGCCAGCTCCCTACTGAATTCAGTAAGGCAAGACCTGCAAGACGATGTAACATCTTTCGCTAAACTTGATAGTCATGGAATAAAGCAGCTTTCGTGGACACAAACCCGTCTCTCTCACATATACAACCCTCAAAACAACCACTGAAAAACTTTCTAGTTTGTTAGACTTGAATCACAAAAGCAAAGAAGTGACTACTGAGGTTTTCAAAGAAAACAATCAAACAAGAAAACTAACTGCTTTACATTTGTCAGCTTGAAGTGGTTGCAGCAACTTACCAAAATGAAAAACAAAAGCCATCGTTTTATAGGATTTCAGAGAGACTTTAAGAGATGTAGTCAATGATACACACTATAAAATTAAAGGGTAGCCAACCAGGGGAAAATTAGAACTGTAGAGAATGAAATCACTAACAGAAATCTCAGTCCAAGACCAAATGGCAGAGGTGATACTTTATAGTTACAGCAAAGCTACATGAAGGAGTCCCAGGTTTAACTGACCAAACCTGTAAATTCAGATTTCAGAAGTCTTGAAAGGCAGGATGAAACAATGGAGACAATACTCCCTAGCAGAAAGTTTTAACTACAGTATTAAGCATATATCAGCCACCTCCATGTAATGTCTTAAGAAAAACCCTTTTTGCAGTTATAGTAAACAAGCAGAGGTCCCAAATACAGGGTTTTTAAAAATAATTGTTTTATGTAACCCTTGTGAAGATTCCTAAAGACACAAAGATTTTTAAAATTGACTGTATTACAAAATAATTTCATTGTATTCATTCCAATTACCTCCCAGATTTCCCTCTGATGATATACATCCTAAAGTAAATAATAGTAAATAGGGCTGGGAAAGATCAACTCTGCTTTTTTTTCCCAAGATACCAGCATTTGAATTTATCTTACTGTAAATTCTCAATTCACATACACAAGGTGGAAAAGCAGGCATATTTCCCAGGGCCATCATCTTTTAGAGAAGGTGTTTCTGTTCCGCAACTATAGTGTCCAATCCACTTCCCTTTCCATCCATCTCGCTTCTCTACAAACAAAACACAGCTGCGATCATGTTGAAAAAGTGGTCAACTGGTACGACAGCTGATTCAAAATCGGCATCTAGCAAATGGAGCTTTGCAATCCACGGAGCAACGAATGACACACTTTTTCTACCTCAACATTTTGAGCAGTTGTGAATGGTGGTATGGAAAGAGAAAGGAGGTTCCACTGCAGAATGCCTGATCTCTGGGTAGATTAATAAAAGGCCAATAAAAAGGCCTTATGTTTCAAATGTAAGGATGACAGACTGTTTAAACACTGAAGGCCTTAGCAGGAATCAGAC
Organism: Pluvialis apricaria; assembly: GCA_017639485.1. Taxonomy (NCBI): domain Eukaryota; kingdom Metazoa; phylum Chordata; class Aves; order Charadriiformes; family Charadriidae; genus Pluvialis; species Pluvialis apricaria. The sequence continues at coordinate 87,161,494 of CM030007.1, forward strand.
GTTTTGTTTTCTTGAAGCTCCTCTGGGAATTAAAAGCCAGTTGTTCTGCTCATACATAACAGGAATGATGTAATCGGCCGCAGTAGTAAGAACACTGTTTTCAGGGGGAGGGAGACTGAGCTATTCCCCACCCCCCGCCCCCCTTTATCTTTCGTAACTTTAAGAAGAAACTGTTAGCGAGCAGGAAAGACAGCACAATCTGCAAAACATATCCCTGAGCAGATCAGAAGGAAAATGAGCTGTTTGAAAGACCCCTTCCCACAATTATTCCATTTTGCCTTCAAATGATATTTCAAAACAACTATTTCAAGACAACTATGTCTCAATGGAACCAGAACTTTTTGGGGGCAGGATCTTTCTTGCTAACCAACCCATGACTGACCGCTATAAAATTACCTCCAGATTTTCAGCAGAGGACATTGCCCTAATGGGAAACACACAACAGTAGAGAACACTCGAAATGCAGAGTACAAATTCAAACCTCTGAAACCATGGCAAAACACTTATTTTAATTATTTTTATCCAAGTAACTGCACTTTATAATGAACTATTGATCTTAAAATGTATTTTAAGGAGTACAGTGACTTCATCTGTAAAAGGGGTCCATTAGCAAACAAGGATTAAAAAGCAGTATGTGCATGCATGTTTACTTTGAGGAAGATTTCTTACAAGATAATGCAGATCTACTCAAACATTTGTTTTGCTCCAACTGAAACAACTTCATTTGAGTATAGTTAAGTGCTCTACACTTACTAAGTTACCTACCAGAAATATCTGACTTAGGTGTACAATATATCTGTGGAATTAAGACAGTACTTCTTTTGGAAAGACACAGAAATCAATAATCAATGCAGAACTGTATTTTCTGCTGTTGTTATTATGTACAAAGTGAATACGCTCCATATATATAAAATAATAACATGTACCACTTTAAATAAGCTATCATTTTGAACATTTTAATTTGGTATCCTTTTCTGCTTTAACTCTGGTCCTATCACTTTTTAACCTGCATAGAAAAAGAGATCATTCTGCCCCCACTGATGCTAGTAGACACAAAATGACCCCAGGATCTACAAAAAGAAGAAAAAAAGCAGTATGAAGGAAGAAATAACTAATCCCCATCTTATTTCAAAAAAGCCTTTGGAAACGCTGTGTAAATATCTTGTAGCAAGACAAAGTATGTGTGAGATGGGACGAGTCAACATCAACAAGCTACCATGACTTAACCAGTTAAGAAGCAAATGCAGAGTAAAAAAAACCCCACATTTTCATAAGTCTCTTTTACTGAGGTTTAAAGCTAGATGCTTTACTTTACATCTGAGGCAGACTAAGACTAGACACGTGCTCAGTTACTGCAGCGGAGCTGCAGTGCAGGAAAAGGTGCTATTCATCAGTGAGCTGAATCAATCTAACAGTCAGCTGCGCTGCTCCCCTGGCCGTGGCTGCTTTTTATTCAACCCTTCCCCGTGCTCATCCGAGTCCACGGTGAGTCAGTCCAGAGGAGTAAACCGCAAACGTCTCTTCGCTTCACCAAAATGTTTTCTGCGCTTTTGCTCACTGGTTCAGCTCACCACCCAGCTGCGGGACCTGGAACCCCTCTGCAAGGACAAGGAGGCACGGGAAAGCAGGAGCAGCACAACTTTCACTGGCAGCTAGCCATAAACTCAGCTGAATTGTATCAGCAAGCTACACCCTTACTCACCTAATGGCCCCAGCCCAGAGTTGCTTCCAATTTAACTCCTGATCCATTTCGAGGCAATTGGTTTTCTGCTAAATAGCCATAAATGAGGCAGGAAGCTTCATCTGTCCCCTATTTGCCTGAGCCCTTTCACAAAAAAAGGCTAGCAGGTTTAGGAGAAGGACTGCTGGAACTTGCAAGTAGATCTTCCCTAAGTGCAAAATCTGTGCCAGCAATCAATAATTAACATACTTTCACCCTGACCTGTCAAAGGCTAGAGACAAACCAGACACATACGCTGAACTCGATCCTTTTTGACTGGAAATACTGAAACCATAAATAATCCTCATATATAATCCCGACATAATGTAATTACCTTCAGATGGATGAGCATCATTTCTGGGAAGCTTAGGGGAAAGAGGAGCAGTATATGGTGGAGAGTCCTGAGAGTATCGTTTAGCACTCCTGTTTTCAGGTATTTCTTCTTTTGCTGTGAAGGGGAAAGTCACCACCTATTATTCTAGCATAAAGCTGCTCAGGGGGAAAGTCCAGGGACAAAAGCAGAGACATACATCAGCCATTCACCAGGTTACAGTTCAGCTTCTTGTGTCACACAGACTCAGTCATTTCGATACAAACTTTCACAGCTGAAGTACAGCTTAGTTTACACTGTCATCACCCAAACTACCTTGACCCTGGCTACTTTTCCAAAAAGAGTTAAAACTAATAACTCTCATATGACAGACAGAATTATAAACATAATTTCTCCATTGGAAAGGGAAAAAAAAAGAAAAAAGAAAATTTTATTTTCTAAAGCAGCACCCAGAAGACAGACTCAGCTATAGGACAGCTGTGAGGAAACTTCTCACTCGATATGAATCTTCTGAAATTGCCCTGACATCAAGGTTTTCTCAGCGATGGCTTCTGGTAACCCTTGGGCTGGGACTGGTAAAACCAGGCCCTGCAGACAACCTGATGGGAGATCTTGCACAAGTCATTTCATTTCCCCCTCACCCTACACTCCCGGCGCAGCAGACAAAGATACTGGCCTCATACAAAATATCGTAAGCAGCCACCTGCAAAACCCACCTTTTCTACTAGAAGACTGGACTGTGCATAGTATAATGTAAAATTTTTGGAGCCAACACTGCGTAAGGTGAATGAAGAGGGAAAAAAAGGATCTTTTACTGACGTGGGAAAGGCTAGACTAAATTCCCTTTCAGGGCAAGAGCCTTCTCGTAAGACAGTAAGTATCCTTTTGTAAGTTTATTTTATGATCTGAACATAAATTTAACAAGTGAAATGTGAAGCTTTGAGCTTGTCCTTTTAGAATTATCACAGTGGTACAATACATATGTTTCCCGGCTTGGCTACACGGAGGAGTTTGCTGAACAAAATGATTTCTGCACATGTGGTATGAGCTATCCCATCCTGTCATAGCACTACCGCACTGGAACCAATTCACTAAGAACTGAAGCGTATTCATTTCCATCGATTCACATCATAGAAAGGCAGATTAAAAAGGTACATTTCATAAAGTCGCCACACTTCTCAAAAATATCAGCACTTGAAAATATCAGTTGCTTAACAGTACCTGGTTTGTTCCTGTCATACTCGGTAGGACTATGCGCGCATCCCATGTAAGGGCTGAAAGGCTGGCTACTAAAGAGATTATCACACTGCAGGCTGTGGCAGAGTTTCTCCAAGAAGCGTAGGACAAACGACGCGCTGTTTACAGAAGGAAGATTGATGGCGTGCTTCTCCCCATCAAAGGAAGCTGTGAATAAGAAGATGATGTCAAACATCCCCCAAGCATCATGAAGCATAGTAAAACATCATCATTAACTTAAAGGAGAAGACATCCAGATTTGATTTAAACCACACAAGAAACGAGAGGAGTAAACAATCATTCTGGTAGGTTAACAAATTTACATCCAAAGGACTAATTTTACCTTCCGTCGGATCCACACCAGTTTAAATTTGCTCTATGGAAACTTATTTCAATAAAACAATTTTGGATTCACACCAGCATAAAAAAAACGTGCAACTCATCACCAAAACCTGATGTGTGATTTCTGTTGTTTGCTTATAAAACAGCAACCTCTCCACCACCTATTTACAGGAGACAATGCAGAAAAGACCCTTTACGGTACTTGCTAAAAAAAATTACACACAAAAAAAAAAAAAAGAAAGGAAGCAAACAATTTTAAGGTTTTTTTTCTCTCAGTTTCTAACTGAACTGAGCATACTTGTGGTAATGTGCTGGTGTCCATTACCATTGAAATTCCGACTACAGAAACTGTTTTGCCATTTACTATTTTACCACTAGAGAAATCTATCCTGCTGTCAACACTACAGTGGTCAAGCTCCCATTTATTTCAACAGGAGCTAGGTGGCAGAGATACCACAACAGCCACAAACGGATCTGGTGTCATTTAAACTGAGTGATTACAAAGAGCCTGGACATGTGCCTATGTCTTTTACTTGTCGACCTCCTTCCTTGCCCCCCAAACAGAATGTTGCAGCTCATGGTATTTTCCTTTTTTGTGAAAAGATTTTGAAGAGGCTCAATACTACCAATATACGGATAAATAATTACCATTACATTAGCTGAAACTTTGAGTTACTTCTGACTAGAAAGACATTACAAAAAAGCAGGAACAAACCTGTAGCTTAAACTTAGGGCTAGAAAGAAGTGGCATAAACACCAGCTTTATGCATCAATTTGTCTTCTTGGTTTTCAGCCTGTCATGCAGCTTTCTGTTGTTAACATAAGTTTCCAAACGATAAGTAGAGCTTTAAAGGATCACATTTTGTTGGTAGCAGATGCATTTAAAAAAAAAAAAAAAAACAACCCAAAAAACAGAAATGACAAGAAAGCCTTTATTCACAGATCTGAACTAAGGAACATTTCCATATTGCGTTACAAAAGTGACAGATAATATACACAAAACCAAAGAAAATGCCCAAGTTTAGCATATTTCAGGCTTCCTTAGGAAATCAGAAGTGTCAATTACTTACACTGTAGATGTAAAGAAGCTTCTGATTACAGTTAATGGAAGTTAACCAGCTAGCATCAACAACAATGTGCTACCTCTCCCATCTGCTTTTGTGACAGACTGACCCAACACAAATGCTTAAAGTTTAAGAGTCAGTACTACAGGGAAAAACCCCCAGACCCACGTGTTTCCACGGCCCATTCGTTTTTTCCAGGCTCCAATGTTCAAGTGAAATGCTAATGATTCACAGTCCCACGTGTGGCTCAGACACAAGGTCCTCTACCTCCTATTTGGGGAAGGGGTCTCTGAACGCAAATTTTTGCTTGGAACTCAACCAGTTCAGGAGAGCAAATGGGCTGTGAGACCTAGCACAGCCCGATCTCCTGACAAATTTACTGCAAGGCAGTAGTCAGCTACAGCAAAAATTTAAAATGCTTTATAATAGCCTTACGGGTCTTCTTATATGACTTTGGGGAAATCACTTATTCTCCACGCCTTAATTTCTCATTTTGAAAAGAAGCATTGAAAAAGAACAATATTATCTTAGAGTTGTCAGGAGGGTAAAGCAAGAAACAGCCAAGGCAATGTGACTGCCCCGGCAAGACATACCATGGGGAAAAATCCACAAATAAAGACTCAGTGCAAACATGGCTCCCTTGTACCCTGAACACCTGAGGGCAACCATACGAACTCCAACCAAGGGTGTGGGATCCAGATGCATATGCTCAACGGTCTGCTCTGCTTGGGGACAACGTAAGCCCCTTACTTCCCAGATAAATGCTAGGTGAAAAAATAAAAAGGAGTACTTCTGAGGTGCAATAACCTCAACCTTTAATGACAAATAAACAGGAACTGGAGCTTGTGTGTGCAATCCCAGCCCCCGGGATGAACAGTCGTTCTCATTTCTTCACCTTCCGTTGCTTAAATACTTTTTAAATAACAACCCAAGCCAGGAGAAAGGCTGAGCCCTAAACTATCAGAGAAATGTGTTTGTCTGGTAGTGAAGAAACTCCCCCAAGAGTCTGATTTTAATTCTCTGTTTGATAAGATTTATCTGAGCCTTAGTCTATTTCATCTCACCAAATGCCATAGTCTTTGCGCTACAAGGAGAAAAAAAGGGGCTTACACCACCACCATCATTAGCAGGCTTGGTAATCAAGCCTTTAATTTCCCTTCAGTTATATTTGCCTGAATTGAAACCTTATGCATCAAGCAAAAATAAAATGGTTTGTGCTTTTGTTTGAGTAAGAAAAGATGGAAAAATCCTAAATTCAATTCCATTCAAAACAATTATTGTGCTTGGCAGCTGAACCAAAAGAACCCGCTAATCAGTCACATATATTCTAGCAAGATTACTTTATCCATGTCCTCAACAGCATAGAGTTTCCTCCTACAGCAGGTATAATCTCGTCATGAAAGTTTATTAGTCCACAAAGGATTTAGATTTCTTTGTTATTCTCTGCTGCAACATTTTTTTTTCTTGCCAGTCAAAAAAAACCCAAAGCCAAACAACAAGCCACACTCCAAAACCACTTTCAAACAAAAACTCTACAAGAAAACCCTCCACAATTTCATTCTGTAATTCCTCATTTTATTCTACTGTAGCTTTCCTCCTCTTCCTTACTGTTCACAATGCACAGCTGGTTGTCATGTGCTACATTAACCTAAGCCACACTTTGTGCTCCTCAAAATACATCACACACAAATTTTTGATAAAATGACAGTGAGTATTTGCTCACCCGCTTCTCAGCGACCTGTTTGACAAGCCGATGAGAAGGCAAGAGCTCAAGAACACCAGAAACCCAATGGGATCTTGTGGCTCGCTATCACCGGGACCAGGACTCTGCTTCAGGAGCAGTCCACACTGTCAAGTTCCTCAAATCCAGGGCTACAGAGCTGGCTTCTCTGAATCCAGGCCTTAGGGTGAAGCAAGGTGCAGAACAATAGTTCCTTTTCGTACAGAATTTTTGAATGTAAACAAACCAAAACTACATAAAGATTTCAAAATTTCTCTCTCCTCTGTGAAATAATTATTTTCAGCTTCTCAGCCACAGCCCAGATATGCCACTAGCCTATGATTTACTCCTTCGTGATAAACAATCACGAACAGAATACTGGTAACGCCCATCTTGGTGCACTTTATTCAAGCAAAATTGACTTGTCTGAATTAGGTACAGCAAGGTATTAATAATATTATAAACTTTCATATATATTGCAAAAATAAAATAATATAGGTTTCAAAGCCACACATACACAACGCCATTAAACCTTTGCTACACAGCAGAGAAACAGCATCCATTTTGTGAAGAAACTCATGGCGACGCATAAGCAAGGCTTACTGAAGTTCTGCTATACACAAATTGGGGTGCTGCTTTTAAATTGTTGTTAGGCAGCAACATCTTTATGAGGATTTAATTCAACCTGTATTCCACTAATCATCTTTAACATCTGGTGTTAATGTAAGGAGATTAAAGTAACGCAAAGTCTTTTTATTGCCAGTGATGGAATTATGAATTGACGTGCTAACTGCTATATAGAATATTTCCTAGCCTAGAAGGAAAAAAACGTCAAGCAGCAGCTACTCCATTTGAGATATGGAGATAATTTATCTGTAGACCTGCCATTAATATGTAGCAGAAATAAACCTATTCCATAATAGGGGACATAGGTGGGTGAACACTGACCCCTAAGATACTGCTACAATTCTGGGGAATGGGGGAAGGGAAGAAGCAGCAGCTTTAACATGTGGAAACACTTGCCTGGAAGCTAAACAGATTAGTTTGAAACTTTTCACCCACTTGGTTAATGCATTAAGAACACAAACACTATGTATGAATAAGATTATGCGAATGACTTGAATTAATAAAGCTGATATTTCACTTGTACTGAGTTTACTTGACAAATGTTTGGCTACAGCTGCTAAATGAGGTGCACAAGCCCTACTTAGTATAAGACTCTAAGTGTACTGTGTATATGTAATTTAATACTGCTATTGCTAAATTCTAATTTAAAGAATTGTTCAAATTATCCTGGATGCAGAGTGAGATAAATCCCACACCACCAATACTCTCTTCGTAAAGGAGTTCACAAGTATACGTGCTTGACTGTGCTTAAAGAGTTACAAAAGCAATACAAACTCTGCAACTACTTCAGTTCTGCTGCCGTACCTCAAGTTTGCAACCAAGTGAAGAAAAGGAATAAATAAAGCATCTTCACATACCAGTTATCATTTCCCCTCCATGATGGCCAGATTTCAGAAATCCAAAGACCGTTTTAGACTGATAGGCACAATCCACGCAAGCCTGTACAGCCTGCTGAAGCACCACATTGACAGGACCTGGTCCAAAGTGATCTGGAAGCTGCTGAACCTTCTTCTTATCCAGGTGAGGCCCTGAATTTCCATGCTTGTTGACATAAACACACACTGAAAAAGAACAAGCCATATTTACAGCTAAGGAACTAAGACACGTTTCCAAGTTAGAACTGCTAACCTTTTTTTTTTTTTTTTTTTTTAGTTTTAATCTTGAGGAAACGATGTACTGGTCAACTCAGGAAGCTGAACATACATACATACTTTCCGAGCATGCAAAAAGTGCACTCTCTGTCTTCTATCACAGTTCTCCTACCTGAGTCCTAAATCCACTTCTTTCTGGTTCTCTAAAGCCCTCCTATACCCTGCTAACATAACAAAGCTGTCATAATCTGTGCTTATCTTTTATTTTGACTAATCTCTGTTCATACACTAGTTCCAATAAAGTAAGAATTACTGGCAGGTACTCGAAACTACCAAGAGGTGATTCTAAAAAGCTGGCCTTACCAAGTTACTGCCCTAATTTTTCTCCTATTTGAGAAGCAGCAACAAAGACAACCCTATGGTATATACCTATAATTGATGCTCATCCTGAAGGACCCATATAGTATTAACATGTGCATGTATAATGGTCCTGTGTGCATCTATAGCGGCTACTGAAGGATGCCTGTACCTTCAGAAGCCCCAAATCACTCATGTAGGATTTCCACACTGCAAATTGGCCTACTTGGATTAATACAATGAACATACTTCTCTAGAAACACTGTAAGGTGGTTTAAAGCTTAGCACAAAACAATCAAATAGGGCTTCTGAAACTACTTTTTACAGAGACTATGCAAAACTGCCTTTCAAAAGGAACGGCAAGGCAGAAAAACATGGGAAAGTCACAGCTGAAGAATTTTTTTCTTTTTGGCCTTGGCTATCACATGACCAGAAATGCACCCAAGATATTATTACAGCTTAATGAAAAAACATGCCTCTGTGGTGATCCAGCAGACAATCTAGGCATTCTGTTATAAAGACGACTGCTGTATTTTCTGAACTGTAGTATTATTTGGGCTTAGTTAAAAACCTGGGGGTTTAAAAATGAAATATTTCTAAGTGTTTTAATGATCTTATGCCTTCACATACATCTGCTCACTCTCTGATGTCTGCAAATTGAAGGAAACCTATTTGTACAAATAATCAAAGACGCAAATCATCAAAAATAGTTTTCATGGCATCTTCTGTCTGGGCCCAACAACAACTGCCTCCTGAAAGGTTTATTTTCCTAGGAAATACATACATATTTTCCCCTCACCCATCACTGAAGTTGGGAGTGAGAAGAGCCTGACAACTTCTATCGTAAAAACAGGTTTTTAAATGTAAAAAAGCACCCCAAACAAAATTATCACAATTTGTGGAGTTTTTAGAAAGTTGTGATATTTCAGTTGACAACACACAAATCGTTTCACTACAGGGTTACAAATTCCTCAATGAGTTAGTTCATTAACTAGCTTATTTCTCTTTTGCCAACCCTTTTCAAGATATATTTCATTATATTCAAAAACAAGCAAACACAGGAGGAAGGAGGAATGCATTTCCTCTGATTGCCTTTACTTGGTTTAAACAGTCTGAGTTGTTTCTTTTAATGTAAGGCTTTAGAGAGATAAAATCTCCATTTTGTTATATTACAGTACAGCCTGCATGATATCAGAACATCATATGGGTTTTCAGCTACATCTATTCCCATTTCATACATTAAGAAGTGGGACAGACATGAAAGAACAGTTTCCTTCCTCAGACAGGAAAAAACTGCCAGGTCTAGCAAATCTATCAAAAGCCCCTGTGCTCCAGCACCTCTTGCTATAATGCAGGCATCAAAATACTAGTTCTGCAAAGTAACACTGCCACCTACAAATATCTTTAAAAAATAAGGTAGCTGGATAATGATTTACCATAACAAGTTTGCCGTATATTTGCCATAAAATGACACTACTTGTTTGCTTGAAATGGAAGCCATTTCACACTAAAAATGTCATTAATTTTTTTCTTTGTCTTTTACCTGTGGATATAACTGCTGCAGTTGCACCAGACAAACTAATTCCATCTTTAAGGATCTGTGTAGGGCCACTGTCCCCCTCCGGAGAAGAATGAGGAGAAGGTGATGCAGGAGTCAGTTGTTCCGGCAAGATTTTTTTCTGTTTAGAGAAAAACCCCAAAGTCAAAATGTTTTTAAAGCCGTATGTAAAATCTTTCTGCTACCAGTTACCATCCTACTGAATGTGTGTGGTTCCTTGTTACAGAAGTACTACACAGAACAGAGAAGATAAAGTCCGGGAAAGGAAGACCAGAAACTGTCAGTTTGCATTTACAAATACTGAAGTAAGGCAGTGGAAGACAAATGACTTAAGAAGGAACCCACCTCTATCTGAAAAGTGGGAAAAGAATGAGCTTTAGAAACTAATTCATGACCCTTCTAAATCTTAGGAAGCACAGAAGAGGTGCTTTGGATTATTTTCCTGTCCGTATCTTTCCAATCATCTGCTTTTATCACAACTCAAATCAGTTAGTTGGGCTGTGTATTTATACCCATATAAAACTTAAGTCACAATTAGGTGTCAACTTTACAGTGCACCTAGATTTTCCCGCAGCTTGTTTCAAAGGGGCTGAAATTCTCAATTAATCACTTTCAGGAACTGGTGCTTTACACAAGGTTTCAAATAAACCAGTAATTACAATCCAGTCACGTAGGCTGCCAAAACCTTTTCCTTTCCCAAGCCAAACTTACTTGCAGCTTATCATATGACAATCAGAGTTCACAGCACAGAGATTTAGAAATTGGTCAGTGTGCAATACCTTTCACCTGAGGTAAGGAGGATTTTCTTGTAATTTGGTTTGGACTAGAGTTTAGAAAACAGACATGCACAAGGAAGGCATTTCTAATGTGCTTTGACATGTTGTGAAAATACATGGAAATAAAAAAAAAATAACAAATTGGAGAAAAGTTCATCACCTCTCCCTTCACCATTTATTCTTATATGAGAACAGCTTATGTTCTCATTCTCTTACCTACCAAAAAAGTTAGGAATATAAGAGATTACCCAAGGTCTTGACACTGCTGAAGGCAGAAGAGACCTGGCTACTCACGTGGTAAGGATTTACTGCTAAAATTGATCTACAGTGAACTGAAAATTCAGTCAAGTTGCTTAGTGAGGCTAAGCCCTCTTACATTTAGCGGTGTTCATCCTTTACGCTTCCAGAAGCAGCATATTTTCCAAATAATATATTAAAAATCATGTAGAAAGCAATCAATATATACACTTTGTAACAGCAGCAATGCTTAACTTCTTCACAACACCTATAAAGAATAAATTAATTTTCTTCTGATATCCAGGGCACATTAAAGAAAATTTCCGTGCCCCTTACAGTTCAGAGAAGACAGATTTGGCTGGAGAAACTACTTGACAATATGGCACTGGGTGGAATCACCATGAACATAAGGAACAGACTGCAAAGGCTTGGCATTGCATTGTGAACGAGACAAGGTCAGACACTGAACCAAGCACTGATGTATTACTTGTCAGGAATTGCCTATGTATCTTAACACTGGTTGACAGAAAGGTCTCTCTCCATCCTTAATACAGAGAAGAAAAATGCACTTGGGAATTCTGAGCTTTTGCTCTGAAGTCTGACATTCCTGAAGGCTCCTCTGGAGCAGGGACTCTTTGGGAGCCCAGTTGTCTGTCACCACACTGCAAAATATGGGTGGTCAAGCTGAGGGGAAAGAGGAGGAAATGGGAGAAATGCAGGCATGAAAACAAAATACAAACACTAAACTGTAAGACAGAAGAACCATCTGCCCTCCTCACTAACGCGTAAGAGTGGCGGGGCTAGCCGGCCATTTCCTACCTTCTCCTTCAGAAGGAGGAAAGAGCACGTGTTTTGGAAATACAGCACGTTATGCTTGCTCAGCTGAGGTTCTCATTTTGCAACCCCCAACTGATGAGCAGCAAACTGCGATCCCAAAGCCATATCGTTTCAGGAGGCAGGGCATGTTTCCAGCAGGGCTCAGCACATTTGCCTGGTCAGGGTGTCACTGGCTGGCCCCTGCCAGCTGCGAGGGCACACCACCTCCCTTTGCCTGCAGAGAGCTCTGCTCACAGTCTGGCACCGCACGGCCAACTTCACAGGCTTTACCCTGGCGCTTAAAAACTCTCGTCTTGTGGGGTTAAATGTGTGATCCACACTCAGATCAAGGCACTTCCTCAAGAAATTTTGGAAGGAATTCTTTGCATTGCTATGCGAAGTTTACTTTAAAAAATAATGGAAGAGATTTAAAAGATGTAAAGATATTTCTTCGTTATGACAGAGTAAAACCATACACCGCAAACTGAGGGAGACAAACCAAAAACAAAACCCAACATGCATCTCATGCATGACACAACAGCTCAACATTCCTAGCTGTATCATAAAAGTTAATACCTGCACAATGATAAACATTGCAGCATAACAAACGTAAAAGGGCAAAGAATGTTAAACAACTCTACAGTATATCAGGCATAGACCAATCTCCCCAAATACACAGGTTTTGAACTACCACATAGCCAGCTCACACTTGAAGCACAATTACCTAGCCTGAAAAGCTGGAGGGTTTTTTTGGATAGATCTTAAAATAAATAAAAAAAATGTAAAAAAGCACTTTCAAATCTCTAGGCACATACCACTTGCATTATATTTGCCTATGTATCGTGAGGTATACAAGCTATATGGCACTCCATGTCAGATACACCCTGTCTGTGCAGAACCCCCACAAAGCCATTTCCCCTCTTCACCCTTGTGCTAACAGGTGTAACAGTCCAAAGAAGAGCTTGCACATATGTACAACATCTTGGCAATTTAACCACGCAGCAAAGCAGTAACAACCTTCCATGGATTCTCAAAAGGAGCCCATTTTTAAAGTTTTTAATGTAAAAGTTAATGTAGTAAAACTCCCAAGATAGACATCAAACTTAGATTCTGCAAAACCTAACTCTTAGTTGCCTGGTCCCACAGAGAAAATCGGGAGTGTGTAGAGGTACCTCAGATTCACTGTCTCAAGACAGGGAGTGTCAGCAGTAACCCCTGTTTCCCCAAGCAAATCCCCTCAAGTACCTCACACAGACCAGGTGCCAAATGCAGTGCTCCAAGCAGGCACTTTCAGACACCCAGCATTTAGAGTCCAGAAGCTGCCTCTGTGGGTGAGATGCCTCCAACTATTCTTTCAAAGGATACACAAAAAGGCTCCCAATTTCTTTCTCATGAGACACAGAGGATAAAACTCTTACATGAAAGTGTGCATCCTGCCATACTTGAGTACTTTCCTAAGATATTAAAGTCCTGTGTTCAGTGGTCTCCTTTAAAGCCCCCTAGACTTATGGAGAACACCCCCATCCACCAGCTGAGCCTGGATGGCAGCACCTTTCTACTCTTTAATGTGTGTCTCTGTGCACTTTTATACACCAAGCTAGAGATTAAAGCTGGAGACCACATGCATCAGAAGCCCATCGGTTTGGATGCCCAACTGAAAGGGGCAGGCAGCAGAGGAGACAGCATTCGGCTTTCAATTTCCAGTCCCCAGAATAATTTCTTGCCTTGTGGTCATCATTTCAACAAAGTGCCTGCTTCCAATTTTGTGCTAGAGCCTTCTGGGGATGCTCTAATAATGTTATTTCACTAGCACTTCACACTGATCAGCACTATCACTGAAGGGAGACGTCCCACTTGTGCCATTACTCCACCCCTTCCCACACATCACTAGCAACAGATCCCATAGCCCACAGTGATCCAGACTGGAGAAGGAAAAACCCCAAAACTTCACCTTTTTGAAACCTGGGGGCAAGGGAGCAGGGGGAGGGGAAGCCAAAACAAAAAAACTCAATACCCCCCACTCCCCCATTGCACAGGAGGGAGGAGCACAGGGCCAGACACAAATTGTCCAGGGAAAGAGATGTCGGGATTGCTGCTCCTCTTTGACAGCCTGCAGTGGGTGAACAAGCCTCAGAAAACAGATTGTACTTCCATGCCAATTCAAGACTTGCCTAAATCTGCCCTGCTGTGATCCTATTCTTCCTTGCAGCAGTAGCAGCAGTTGTGGCTTTTTTTTGGGGGGGGGGAGCAGAAGGCAGCAGTAAGAGGGAGGGATGCTGGGTTAGTTGTCTACCAGTTTAGCTCCCTGAACTAGCTCATTCTGGGATCGTTTACCCACCGGTGTTGGTGTCAGTGTGAGTGGTAAGGGGGGAATTTCAGCAGTGCCAGTTTGTACCAGGTCAAACAGCTCCAGAGGAGCTGAAGCTGGAGGCAGCTGCCAACCGCCCAGGTCTGACTCAGCTTGGAAAGAAGAAAAGGCAGACAGACATCGCATCTTTCAGATCAGGGCAGAATTAGGCCCACACCTGGAGAAATGTATTGCCTGGAAAGAAGCTTCCTGCTTCACGCTAGTATGTCCAGGATTAACAGGTATCTGAGATCCACTTGGCAAATCCAGCTGTGTGCTTAAGATGCCTAAATTTTGCACTTAAATTTTGTTCCTAACCCTTTGTTGCTAAACATGAGACAAAACCCCCAAAGTAATAACAATTTAAAAAAAATTAAGCAAACTATGTATATGGTTCAGTAACAAAATAACCCAGACTAAAAACCCTAAAGGCCTCCCTGGCTCTTGGAATTTTACTGGAAATGGCTATTCCAGAACAGTATTTTTCAACACCAACAACTCACCCATAAGGTAATTTGTAATCTTGTTCTGGAATAAAATAATCCACAGAAGTTTATACTGAAATATTCCAGAGTAGCTATTCTAGACTTTTTCTTCTAATCAATTGCTGAAAACACTAAAGCCCTGAAGGCTGAAGAGAAGACAGAAAATTAAATAATAATAATAAAAAAATCTCACTACAAAATTTTGCAATACAAAGTAAAGTAGTAGATAAGGACTAACCTTTTTTCCAGGTTTTAAACTTTTTTTCCTTGTTTTAAGATTTTCAGTATGAGAGGTGCTTTTTGTCAAGGGAATATTTTTAGGAGACCTGCCCTTCTTGGGAACTGCAGACTGTCCAGGGGGTTTGCCCCGACCTGGTTTCCTGCCCCGCTGCGCTGGTACTGGAGCAGATTTCTGTGGAGACTGCATTGAACGCCGGGTCACTTTGGAAGGGGAAGATTGGATTTTTGCACTGCTCTTTGTAATGGAAACTGAGGAAAAACAAAAACAAAAGGGGAGGGGAGGAAAACCTCAAAATGAATGATGGAAAGCAACTTTTCTAACAAAGGATTAAAAAAAATAAAAATGTAGTGCACAATTTATATTGTAAAATAAATATATTTGGATATTCTGAACTTAAGTGGTTGCCATGAAACTATACAACCTCATCAAAGCCTAAGAGAGAACTCTCTATACCCACTATTTTAGAGGGACTTTCCTAAGAGAAAAACATTCAAATAAAAATAAAAAAATAATTAATCCACTCACCTTATAAACGCTTCCCATAATTTTCTTTACGATAAGATATTTGTAAAGTGCCATTCATCAAGAAGGCCTTCCAAATACTTCACAAATTATATAGCCCATAAAACATCCATACTCCTCTAAGGGCAGTTTCCACGATTACAAGACATGCCAACTACTTCTAAGGAGCTATACACCTTTTGAGCAGTGAAGAAAATCATCCCACTAAAGAAGAGAAATTGATGACAGGCAAAGCATGATTAACGAGCATTTGTCTGAGATGCCAATTCAGAAAGTTAAGTTCACATAACTATACCAGATTTTTCTACCTGGAGCCACACAGACTTAAAATTTTATTTGGAAGAAGGGCTTCCAAAAATCAAAGTATCACTTTTATTCATTCTTAACACTAAACTGGTTCTCTGTTGAATCTCCCACTCCCAACCCAGTACAAAACTGACCCAATATGCATATGATGGGACTATATTATAATCTGATGTGAAGTTGCAGGATGTAATCAGATTTCACTGAACTTCCAAGTTAGCAACCTTTTCCACCCAACTCACTCTCCTCTGAAGTAATAATGATTTGATTTTAACAATTCCCTTCACAGTGGTCTTACTAAAATACCAGAAGGATGCTAAATAGAACCCATGGATAAGGACATATCCTCAATGAAAAGATGTACCGCACCATGCTACAGCAGTACTTGTGGCCAACAAAAAGCAATTACTAAGTCCAAAAGACCAACAAATATTCTATTTTATTGGCCTGATTGATGACAGACAGATGCAGAAGCTGTGAAAGAGGTAAGTAGAAGACGAAAATGGGAAATTTTTGTGACACCAAACCACCCTTGTTGTGTGTTCCTTTCCCACACCTCTCGCAACATATTTGAAATAATTTGAAGCCTTTACACTAAAACTAGATGGCTTTCTAGTATCACACTGCCTTTACCACAGCGTTTTGCATCTTGCTGATGATAAAACTTTGTGGTTCACCCTAATATTAAAACACTATGAACTTAATGTGACACCACTTAGAAGTATTGCAAGTTAGGGTTCAAGTAGGCTTTGACTGTGTCAGTCACCAGTGCCTGACCCAAAGCGCTACTGCAGACTGAAAGTGGAGCACAGGGGGCTGCTAAATTGTTAATTTCCTGGATTTTGATGAATTTGGGACATTTCTTCTTCTAAAATATTAGTACATTGAGGCTTTCTGGTGAGCAAATAAAACATGAAATAAAACTAAAAAATACATTTGAAATGCGATCTTGAGAAAAGAACATACTTAAAGACTGAGCAACAGTTTTAATGTCTAGCTCTATTAGTGATATTCACCTTAAAAGTCCAGCACCTAGCTTTACAACTGTTACTTTAACTCTGAATTTTTATTCAGGAGTTAACTGTCAAAAAGTATTTGCAATAGAAAATGTCACTGTAAGATGAAATACACACTGCAAACAGACTTCTTATAAAATACAAGTATTACTGACACACATTTTTAAAGCTGTAGGAGCATTTACATACATTGCTATTTGTCTGATTTTGTATCTAATCTAATATTCCTAAATGGCAGTTCAGAAGAAATCTCTTCACTATGTCTGGCTGCAATCCTAATACATCGAATACAAACATGATATCCCTAGGTATCTAAGAAGGACCACCTTCTGGATATGCAAAGTGATCCCCTTCTTTTTATTTATGTATGCCAAACTTGTTTTCATATGCAATGACAGTTTAAAATAAGATTAATAGAATTTTAACCAAATGCTGGCATAGCATTACTCTAATGTCTCTGAATTGCTGAATGACAACTCGCATTAAGCTGTACGTCTGGAAAGCAGAACAATATCGACTGTATGCTGTACAATACAGTACTACATATCACATCCTGCATTATGCTTACAGCCATGTAAAATGCAGTTGTTTTTATTTATTTGTGCCACACAGCTATGCGTTTAACAAAACAATAATAAACTTGTGAAGAAATGTTGGTTCACAAACTCTTTGTGCCTCTGCCTACACTGAAATCTACGGAATGCATTTCTATTCTTGCGCAGTAAAGACACAGCTACGGTTAAATACACAGCTACTTGCAATGTCAACAGGTTCTAGGAGCGCAGGTATGAGCTTTGGGGCACTGGGCAATCCCTACTCCCTTCCAGAAGGACATTTACCGGACAAAGAGTAACAACGCAAACATCTCCAACCACTTCAGGCTGCCCTCTTGAAACACACACACCACGTACCCTCATCTCAGCATCTTCCTACCTGTATACGCCAGAGGACCAAATATTAGCAGCATTAACCATTAAGGGGGGGGGTCAGGTCCCATTTGGTATTTTCTCCTTCCGCCTAGGGCTGAAGCTGCTTTTTTCAATAGGCAGGACTGCAACAAAGCCCATGCTGCCCGGGCAGCCTCCCAGAGATAGCAGCAAATGAGGAGGCTGCTATTTGCATTTGTTGATTTAAGAGAGGCTGGGGGGGGAGCGCAAGGGAGTGGGAGACTGCTAAAGTAATTCCCATATTGTCTGCAGGCTGTATTGACAGTGATCATCAGTCACCTGCTCATACTTCCCTCACCCCGGCCTTCAGAGGGAGACCAAAGGTTACGCTGGGTCACAGGATCTGGAGGGAAATGAAAAGACATGCAAAATCGAGCTGCCAACCCACTGCATCTGTAGACAGAGTTATCCCCACTAGGCCACATGTTCCAAAAACTAAGACGGTTTAATAGTCTCACGAGAACTTGTTAAAATATAACGATGAAAAGAATAGAGAGGAAAAATGCCAAGCTCTGCTTGCAATTACTTGCAGTGTTTAGCTGGGATATTTACAACCAAAAAAGCACATTTGCCTTTTCAGGATGCTGCTTTGCATCACAAAGGCCTTCTCATTTGCACAAACAAAATCAAGCATTTGTGTTGTGTTGCTCTTCTACACAGATATCCACTGCTCCAGTTTCAGGAGTGGGATGCATTGCATGGCATTCTTTCCCAAGTCTCTTATTTACACCCAAAAACTGTACCGGCGTCCTCAATAACTGAAGAGCAGAGAACACGCTACACAAACACACTTTACCATGATAACGTTAGCAACTAAATGGTGTTTTCATTTGTGAACTTTACAGAGTCATACTGTCACGTTAGTGAGGTGACTACCTTCATGCAACACACAAACAGCTTTCATGCTTTCAATTACTGTCATTCAAAACATTCTCATTTTTTCCCCAGAACCGTTCTGCGAGAATCCAACACCCATAAACTTTGAATCCAACGTATGTAAGAGAAACGCCAAATCCAGTATCTTGGAGCTCACAGCGCCCGAAGATGCATTGCCACAACTCAGCCCTCATTCGCACAGGCAGATCCACTGGAGTCAACGGAGCTCATTTGCATGAGAAGGACATGAAAGATTAGACTTTAGATGAGGGCCAAATTCTGCTTGTAGAAGCAGAAAAACTGCCCAGACACATGCAGGACTGCAAAATTTGACCCCATAATGCATCCCCAAGATCTCTTGCCAGAATAAGTCAAGATATTTATGACAACTGTGAAATCTGACGCTACTTGAAACCTCCAGCACTTGGGAAGGGGATGGGACAGATGACAGCTCAGAAGCCTGAATTCTCATGCAATTCTAATTAGTAAAATTCCCTCAGATAATCCACAGCTATGGTTTCACTCTATGTTTTTATGGAAAGTGAGGGGAAAATAGGTTCAGATTTGCAATATTTCAACATCAGAAATTTACTATTCAGTTAGTGTCACAGAGCAGCAATTACAAGACAAGACTTTAAAAAGCTGAAGTAAAATTACATGAAGCAAGGTAGAGGCCTATTTTACCGTACATCCTGTTAACGCAGCATTGATACCTTAGGTGAAGGTGCCAATTAGGACAGTAAAAACAGTAATTCAGTGTTTAAACCAGCATTTCTTTCAAGACAGAAATGAATCTATTTGTACTGCAGTATTGTTCCTATGCTCCCACTGAAACACAAGCGAAATGCTCTTCTGAGAATATAAAAACCTGGCCCTCCTCTCACCTATGGATTAAAAAAAAAAAATAAGGTGAAGAGATTTAGCAACTTACCCTAAATCCATGTGAATGTTCCACAGCGGAAGTAATGGAAACATAGCTCCTGAGTTCTAGCCCAGGATTTTAACTATCAAATTAACCTTCCTTAATACAGTAAGTTATTATCATGATGGTTTTGACAACTGGGAAAGGAGGTGGAAAAGATTAGCAATTTTTCAAAACAGCTTACTGCCAAGGATTATAAAAATTTATGTCCTTATGTCTCAATTGAACAAGAGAGCCATACAAAAGCATAAGTATCTGTAATGCATGCCACCTCCTTCTATCTGTGTTTGGATTACTTTGGTTAAGAGGTAGCTGCAAGATACTAATTGATATGTTGCTATGATACAAAATCAGTTATAACTCAACATTTTGCTATCTAAAAAGCAACACTGCACTTGGAAACTTCAACATCCACCTTGGCAAGACACGGACATCATGGCTTGCAATTTTCTTCTTTCTAGATTTTAGTTTCTGCTACCAGCATAACAAAAGAAACAAACAAAAAAAAGTACTTTGTTGATAAGCTGAGAAGGAAGAGAGCAAGTAAATACCTGATAAACTATCAAAGCAGCACAAACTTGAGTTTCCTGAAGACAGTTTAGGTGTTTTGATGATTAATCTGTCAATAAGCCTGGCAAAGCCTAGCTCTACACAATGGGTAAGAGTTTTAACACCATTACTGATTCTGCCCCAGTTTTGCCATTATTTTTCCCCAAATAGCATCAGCAGGACGAAAGGTGGGCCCAAAATGAAACAATAAAATGCAACAAGCTTCAGGGGAAGAAAAAATAAAAGCACAGCATGGTTAGTGCAATGCCACAATCTGTTTTGTCTCAACATCTGAATGACAGCACTGATATTCTCAACATAGCTTATATGTACTAACACAGATTTGGAAAAAATCCACTCAGTTCCATCCACTAGTTGGGCAACACAACCACTGTTCACATTAGTATCCACGAGACCTGAACAAGAGCAAATAAAAAATATATTTTCCATGTAACAGTAAAAAATACATGTGTTGGAGTACTTCCAATTTAAAAGAAAATTACAACTACCTTATAAATAAACATGGTAAGATGGTGAGGAAACCAGACTTACAGTAAGGTCATGGCTTTGGGAAAGGCAAAACCTTTCTTTTTTAAGTGATTACCGCCCTGTAGCAGCACCATCCAGGCCTTGCTGCAAGATGCCAAGCAACATTAATACCAAATAAAAAAAGCTTAACATGTGAGAGAATGTGGCAAATCAGATTTTAGCCTGAAGCACTAAGGAGTTTTTCATGTATGATTCTGAAGACAGTATAAATCTGCTTACTGTATGCGCCTGATTAACTACTGTGACCTGCTCGTGAAAAGAAGCTGGCTGCACTAAGAGAAAAATGAAACCTCCAGAAGTATGAAATTGTAGCATTTCAATATTTGTTTCTTTTTTTAATGAAACTTAAGAATTACCATGCTTATCTGATTTTTTTGGCTACTTCAAACAACGCAGAGTCTTTTCACAGATCTAATTGTAGCTCTGTCAAAAGTTTCCACACTTCTTTCATTTCATCTGCAAACATTATAGGGTAGTACTTAAGTTTATATTGATGTTGCACATTTGGGAACAACTCAGCTATTTGTGAAAACACAGCACAGTTATTTTGACATCATTTCATTATCGATAACACAGAAGTGCATTTCCAGTAGCTAACTTGGAAAAATCTGCACAAAGTAAGCATCGAGAACACGTCTGAAAAGTAAATAAAACTAAACTAAGAAATCATAAAACAGACAAATAAAATACTTTTTAATCTCTGTTTGAGCCTGCACTACTCTTATTGCTGCAGACAGCTTTTGAAGGAGACCTTTAACATCACAGGCTGATTAGCGTAATGAAAGAAGATTGCTCTCACTGACAATAAATGCACGGAACTGGGAGAAAAGCAATGAGGTGACACACGATGTGGAAGCAGGGGGGGAGAGGAACAGACAGAAGGAAGGGAACTAAGGATAAAAGCTACAGTGTATCACTGTTTTTATTTAGATTACATCACCTTCCTTTGGTCACCCAAATTCTCTCTTGTAGAGCACAGAGAGCAGTTCCTCCTTCCTGAGTTCTTGCATCACCTTCATCTGTCAAAGATCCAGCTTCATAAGACTGTGAGCATCAGGGATAAATAGAAACTGATCCCTATCCAGATGCTGTTCACATCTAGATGATAGATAATACTTTATGCTGAAATCAATCTTTGCAGGTGAAACTACTTATCATTTCCCACATGGCTTGTCCCCAGTTGTTCTTTTGTTTTCTCTCTTTTATGGAAAAAGGTTTTACTTCTATTATAAATAAAAAGGTGGCTTGCCTAAGTAACTGCCATTTACATGTAATGACTAAACAGTAAAACGAATTTATATAGAAACAGCAAACCGAAATTGCTCTGACAATCTCAAGTCGTCTGCCATCTACTTCAACCATAAGTCTCAGTGCAATACAAGAATATTCTTAGGCATAGTAACAGCTTTCTATTATCCAATTGAGTAAAATAAAAACTATAATCTATGGTGGTTAAATAGAAAAGCATAGTACGTTTGGCCTAGAAAAAGAACTAATAGAAAAACATTCAAAAGATGTCAAACTTTAAAAAGCCTTTTTAAAGCGTATCAAAAGCAGAAGTTACATGGATCCAACAGATGATCAAATTTCATAATGAGGAAACACAGAAGATAATACTAAAGCAACAAGACTGAATTTTTTTTTGTGTTCATACTCATTCCAAGGAAGCTCATCACATCAGTTCACGTATCAGAACCCCTCTTCACGGGGATCTGAAACAAGTTCCCTGACACGAAGTACCAGTAGTAGAGGTCAGGAAATGGAGACAAAACAAACAGTAGAGAGTTGGCAGGACATACAGCACTTAGGAGTTTTAAGGAAACAAAAAGATGAAATATCCAACCTACTGATAGTGTTGTGCAAGCTTGCCCTTAAAATTGCCTCAAGTTCAGAGTCTTAAAGGTGGTTAATGCGATGCCAACACTCAAAGTCAGCCAGGTATGGACAGGGCACTGGCTGTTTGTACTGGCCAAGTTGCTAAAAACTCTTGTACAGAACAGAGGTAGTGAACCCAAAGATAAATACGATGTGTTGGGGGAGAACCAAATCATAGCTTTTGTAGAGAAAAGTCACATTTCACAAACATATTATTAATTTATTTTAAGGGGTCAATAAACATGCAGACAATGGAAAGTCAATTGATGTAGTCTGTGGATTTGCACTTGACAAGAACTCACACCAGAGTCTCTTAAAAAAATCCTTAGCTGGCAATGGATAGGAGGAAAGATCCTCGTGATCCTTCTGAAGAATTTCTTGGAAAATACCAAACAGTAGCCAGGAATAGACAGACATTTTTCAACAGTTAGAGAGGACTCTATAGGAATCCTGATGAGATCTCTGCTTGGGCCTGTGCCATTTGATTCGTATATGATCAAGGACAAGAGTAAAAGCATGAGATGGCAACAACTGCTGAACAATTATTTGAGTCAGTAAAGATGTACAAAAAGACCTTGTAAAGCTAAGCAGCTGCTCAGCAGAGGAAGTAACAGATGAAATTTGTTGTCAAGCAATTCAAAATAATCCAGCTTCTGTGATCAATGATGGGCTATTAGCTGATGTATACAAAAATGACACCTCAGAATTTAAATAAATATTTCTATGACAGTACTAGTTCATTGCTCGGTTGTAGTCCAAAAATCCCAAATACCAATTTGTGAATAATTACAGAAGAAACAGGGGGGGAAAAAAAAAAAAAACAAACAACCCACCAGAAACCACCCCAATGCCACTAAGTCTTAAATACCTTGTGCACTTCTGGTTCCAGTGGCTCAAAAATGACATAGCTGAAATGGAAACAGTATGGAAGAACAAAGGTGATCAGAGGAATTAAACTGATCCCATAACAAGCTAAAAGTAAACAGAACAGGATTTGAAAAGTTTGGAATACAGAGAGCTGAGGGAAGCTAGAATACAGGTCTACAAAATCGTGATAGATATGAAGAAGGCCACTCGGGAATGACCATTTACTGTGTCTTCCTGTACAAGTACTGGAAGTACAAGAAGCTATTTCAGTACAAGAATACGAGGACAACAAATGAAACTATCAGCAAGAAAAAAAGGTTTCTCCTTTTCCACAGAACATATACTCAAGTACAGAAGTCCTTACTACAGGATGTTGTAGGTGATAGAAGTTCAGATGGCACGAAAATATAACTGACCAAAATAGATCAAGCTCCTCCAGCACGTACCCAGCATAAAATCATTATTCTGATCTTGGAAGGTGCTGGGCTGTAGACGGCAAGATATCAGGAATACTTCTGCAAACTTCTCTCCTAGGTGCTTATGCTTTTCCTCAGACGTCTGCTTTCAGCCACACTGCCAGAGAAAGTCTGCTAGAGTAGATGGTCCTTCAGGTTGATCTATCACAGACACACTATCTTGCCAACTTCTTTCACCAGCTATAGTTCACACCGATGTTCCTGAGTGACAAGTCATCTCTAAAAGCACTCAAATGACCCAGAGAAAACAATCTACTGCATCCTTAAAATATTAACCTTGGACCAGGAGGCCAAGCCAACATCAAGAACTGTTATCAAACCATACATAAGTTACTACTATCAGAGATATTTCTAAGGAAAGAAACTACAGTATTAGCTAAGCACAGCTTCTGCTAGTATAAATATTGAACACTACACTTCATACCACTGTACGCACACCCTGCCAGCCAGCCAGGTCCACCTAAGTCACATTTTCTCATAAGGACCAAAGACCAAACATCAAGATGAAGATTAAGGCCTGAATGTTAAAGACAGCTGGTCCAAAACAACTTTTCACCTACCATCTCCATTTTACCTTCTATTAATTCCCAAGCTCATTTTTCTAAAAAATCAATGTGAGTTACAGAACATAAGGCTATAAAGACTAAATATACCACATAATCTGTTCTGAATAAATTCACCCATACTAAGAACCCTCTGTTTTAACTGTTCTTAAAAACCTCCCATGACAGAGGTCCTGCATTCTCTCTGGGCATCCTAAATGGCTAAGACAGTAAACAGCCAAAAAAAAAATCTTCCCTAATTTTCATATTGCCTCCTCTACTGCATTTCATCTCTTTCGAAGGGCTAAATTAGACCCTAAAATATATGTCTCATGGCAGGAAACTGTTGTCCTAGGTACATATGAAATTTAAAGCATCTTTTATCGCTTTCATACTTAGATTGCAGGATATTGGTTTTGCTTGGTCACTAAAATCTGGGGGGGGGCGGGGGGCCGTGTTCAGTACTTTAACTAGTGATTTAACTAGTAAATGCTTTCAGAAAAAGCAGTTACAAAAATCAACAATACTTCACATTATATCCACTTTGAAATATCAGCCACAATCAGTTAATTATTTTCACTTTCTATTGCGGTAATTCAAGGCAGAAATACTAAACTAACCTGCAAGAAAAAGGTCCAGGCCAGAATAATACTATAACATTTCAAGTGAATCCCTACAACATAGTATCTGTCATACTTTCTTCCTTAACAGGAGCAGTTAATGTTACTGTGACTTAATGAAGAATCCTGACAACATTATCATATTTCTGAAGTGAAATGACTTGATTATACTCTCCTTGAAGCTATTATTTACATCTTAATAAAGGACTATCATTACAGTTCTTTAATGGCTCAAAAGCGATCAAATAACAGTGAAAAACATAACCTGGGAGCAAAAAATATTTCATCTAGCTATGTAAATTTAACAAGTGCATATAACATGCACAAACAGCACATAAAAAATAAGCACATGAAGCAAAATTGAAAGAACAAATTCTTTGTGCTCAGAACGGGGGAAAAAAGGAGCACACACAATTTCAATGAAACTGCAGTTAACTTTGGGCTCACTTTTAGAATTAAAAGTAATGAAATCCCCAGCCTGCACCTCCCTGCACCCAGTTTCTAGCATGCCCAAAATTTTCAGTTTTGACTACAAGTCTGTAAGAACCTTGCTTCAGGTTTTATTAATGCCTAAAGTGTTATTGTTTTTCATAACAAAGCAATAGAATCCATAAAAATACCTGGGTAGATGTTTCAAGTCTTCAGCAAATTTGAACATACTCAAGAATTTTGTTTGTTTTATTACCTAAACAACTGGATTACGTAATCAACTTTACTAACTAATTGTTACACAATTCTTTGATCTCTATCAAGCACTAATCGGGAAAGAAAAATTCTGTACATATTATCTCAAAATATTGCTGGTTTTTCAGCACTGAAACTGGAGTAGATAAACAATTTCAGAATGCTTCTTTCCAGAAGATGCAATTGGACTCAGCAATCTAAACTGTCACAAAAATATCTTCTGAAGATTTTACATCACTTATTTACATAGCCCCTTTTGTATAAAGCCATTTTATTTCACCACAATTAATGTAATTAACTTACCATAATAGCATATTTCATTCATGGTTTCTCAAGACAAGGTCAACCTTTTGAAGAAGCTGAGAAAGACACTTTACAGATTGGGAGCACAGAAATGTTAAGGCTGCAGTCAGCTTGGTACCTATTAGATGGCTTCCGATCAAATATAGATTGTCCTCACCTGCCTTCCCCCTGCCTTCTCACTGCAGGTTTGTACTGGCAGATCCAGGATGATCTGCCAGTACAGCTACACACATTGCTGCTCCTGTGCTGAAATCCGCCAAAACAGACTAAACTAGATTACAGGTATGTATGTATGACCATTGGCAGTAATTGCAGACAGTAACTACAGACAGGCAGGTGAGGGCAAGGATGCAGAGGTACCCTTAACTAATTTCACTTAGATTTTCCATATCTTTCTTGACCTGCTGGCAAAAGACTGAGAAAAAACAATGGGGATGGAGAGGGCAGGAAACATGACTGATTTCTTGCCTTCCGTTCCTTTTTACTTCCAGTGAGAGTTCTGTGACACCAGTATACTCGTTCCTTACTCACCTAAAACCAGCTATGAAAATGCTCACTGTGAGAATAAATTATTCTGGTCAACAATATTAAAGTAGTTAATTAAAATACTGTTCCCCTGTTTAAAAACCTCTCTTTCTGTCCAATTTGAAGTGAGTGAGGATAGAAGAGCCCAAAGAGTTTGACAGAAAAGCCTTACGCTACAGAAACATGACAAGAAGTCTCCAGAGTAGCAGAGGAATTACATTCAGGGATATCCCGCTTTATTCCATTTCCTTTCTTTCTATGCTAGATAGCTGTACGTTATAAAGCACAGCGGCTATTAGTTAAAGGAACTCTATAACCCTATGTACAAACATCCTTAAAGGTACGAGGACGATAAAGCATTCAGAATAGGCACCTTCAAGACAGAATTTTGTGAGTATGAAGGAAGAAACACTAAATACATAGTTTAAACCTTCAATCATCACAGAGGCAAAGACTGCTTTACTTTCTTAGCAGTTAGTTTAATATAAAGTGCTGCTGCAGCAAATACATTAGCATCATTAAACACAAGCATTTAACTATCTGTAATACAAACAGCAAATCTAGTTTAAGTCCAAGATTCTGCACAAGCACACAAAAATTAAAGATTATCAAAAGCCCTCCTAACAGTATTAAATAAAACATGTTCCCAGAGTTACTATGAACAGACAAAAATTGTTTCCCAGAAACTATCCTATTAGCTTTAAACTACATAAAGAAAATTTAACAACATTTCATCCTCATCAGCTACTCACAAATCAAATCTCCAGTCTTATCTGCATACAGCCAGCTGGTTTTAAAATTCTGCTGTAATTGAGGGGAAAAATAATTAAGCAATATTATTAGTCATCTTACCATTGTTCCCTGGTGGTTGTAATGCATCTCCTGTCAAGCTACACCATCCAACTGGGAAAATATCTCGAGAATCACATCTGCACCAATAGTCAAATGCTCCTCTCCAGCCATCAAATGTAACAAAAACTTCGTCTCCTTTAACATCTCCAATGGTTGCCGGGCAAATCAAGTATGGGTTCTTTCTATCTATAGCTTCAAGCTTCATTCCAACTTTAAAGCAGTTTGGCACAGGTTTTGGTGGCTCCTACAAAAGTAAGAGTGGTATAAGATTAGTATTTCTATGGCCTCTTAATAAAAAAGAGAAAAACCTCTATTTTTCTTCAACATCCTTACTTCTTATACTCACTACTCTCAAAAAATTATAGTAGACATTCAAGGAAGCTTACTCGTATTTCAAATTTGCTTTTGCTCTCCTGTATTACAAAAATCTAGATTCTGTTCCCACAAACACAGCTGGGATAATTAGCAAAATTCTCCATGACAGAAAGACCCTACTAAAAGTATTTATGTAAGCAAAAGGTTGCACCCAATACATTACTTCTGGGCAGGAAGACAGTGAAGACACTAAAATGAAATTATTACATGCTAATAAAGAAGAGGAGGTTTGCAGGGAATGGATATTTCTGGGGACTGATAACTGTCTGGTAAAAGCTTCACCTCTCAATTAATCCATGAAAAATTCATTAGCATTGGACATTATTTATAGGCCTCTGTTAACTCAGCTGGCCTTAGTCCAATTCAAGTGGACAAAAGAAAAACAAAAATCAAGTCAATGGGACCAGCGTACGTGTACTCCCATAGCAGGAGTTGTGATCATGCAACCTGAATTACCACCTCAAGAACCTTGTAACCCAAAAGCCATCTCATATGTGCTGGTAGGATAGCACAGGGAAGCGTGGCTTATGACTGCTCAGAAAATTTGTATAATTTTAGCTAAAAAATGTATATAATTACATAAAGTTAACACACAAGCAATGTGATTGCAGGTCTGAACCCAAGTGTTGGATTTGCTGACATACTTGTAAATATCACTCTCAGTATCAAAAATGAAGTCATTCAATATGACAGCAGGGTTTTACCACCTCGACAAAAAATTGAACCAAGAAGTCATTTTAATATTACTGTTGTTTTTATATAATTTTTCATGTTTCACAGTAACTTACTCAAGAGTCATATTTAAAAAACTGAACGGCTTTTTCCGCTATTTTCAACTACTTTCTCACTACATTTTAAGAGTATGTGCCCAACAAATACATTTAACAAAACATTTCCAAGCACCACTGTATTCCAATGGCTCTTATTCTCCACTAAAATTTTTTTACTCCTGTGCACAATCACATGAATATGGCTCTATTAAGAAATGCGAGACGCATCGTATCTTAAATCCACGAGACACAAAAAAATGAGCTAACACAGTTTTTCTAAATAACACACCATACTTTAAAGTCTCAGCTCAGGAAAAGAGATGCCCATCCAATGGACTACAAGCAGATCGCTTCCTGTCTAGCTTTGTAGCTTGCCAATCCAGTTCAAAGTCATTTGAAATAATAGTCTTGCCTTCCCCTGCTGTAGACGACAGGGTAATATCTTGGCATCCTCATTAAAAAATGTAACCATGGACCAATCGATAGAAAGTCGTTTACTAGCAGTCCCTGTCTTCTTACCTTCTTAAAGAATGCTGCAGGTGCCATTTCAGCTCCATTGAGAGTTCTTAAGAGAAACATTGGCCAAGAAGACGCATTCATCTGGAACCCTGAGTAACAAACAAATTATTTGTATATAATAGCCCTTTCAGGTCATAAAATAAAACATGAAGAGAAGGATATAAAGTCTGCTTTACTAATGCCTCATTCCCTTGATTTTGGAATTGGCCAAAATAAAAGTAGCCAAGGAAGGAACAGACAGGGTCACTGTTGGTGCAGAAAGCTGTGCAATGCCTTTCTATTTTGAGTGACTTGCCTGCAGAATCACTCATCATAATTTGTGACTTTACAGATAAATGCCTAGGACTTAATGACATTCTAGTACAGATAGTCCAGCTCTCCCATACCGTCCCTGGTATAGTGGAACTTTGCCAGCACAAGCGCCTAACTTACTTTTCAGGGCTGCTTTTCGCTCTCATTCTAAAACAACATCCTCCGCTTCATCTTCTCTCATTTATTGAGAAGATACCTTTTTATTTTCAAGACTCTTGTAATTCTTTCACCAGACCGCAGCCAAAAAAAACCCAATCAGTTTCTTTTCCCTTCCCCATTAAAATAACTAACCAAATAAATAAATAGCCTTAAAAACCAACGAACACATAACAGGGAAGAACAAAAATATGATTATTTTAACAAATGCATGTATCATATTGGAAAACATAAACTGGAAGATATTTCTACTTTAACATTTTTCATTAACAAGTGAATAAAAAGCACAAACAATAATCAAATTTGTTTAGATGAACTACCTTATTCAAGCAGAACAAAGGTCTGGCTGGAAACATTCTCATTCCTGATAATCTTCCCTCAGAATCAACTACTTTCCAGTTAAAAAAAAACAAAAACAAAACAAAACAAGAATCCCTTTTGCTTTCTGTGCTTTCCAAATGGATGTTTCAAAGTAACGAGTAAGATAACAGACATAGTCGACATTTTTTCTGCATCTTTAGCAGCTATGTCTGGCACAGTTCTACAGAAAAACAGACATAATAGAGCAAATTGGAAGGTTTTCCACAAAGCAAATAGTACCAGAATCTGCCAGGAACTGGTGAGTTCCCTCATAACTGAGCCTTGACGATTCTCTTAAAAAAATGTAACTAGAAACATGTAACACATCTGCAATTCTTAATCAGTTAAATGATTAAGTCATCTAAAATTGCATTATACGGAATAATTGTTCTTCAACTTGTAGCTTTAAGCTATCTTCAGTTGAATAAACAGTTTTCAAGTTGGAACTACCTATGCAAAACCATATGAAAACAAAGCTCACGTCTGAGGAACAGTGACATAATTTGCGGACTGCTGAGCCGATTATCAGTCCTGGTTTGATACCAAAGTCTTTACACAATCTAAACGTGTGTGGTTACTGAAACACAGTATTCCTAACCAGCTAGCCCAGAAAAGACATATATGCAAGACAGAGGAAAGACAACTAAATAACAGTTTCAATTAACTTAATTTGGCCTTTAAGTATTCTGGTAGAACCAGAGAAAATGTTATCCTCAATGTAATTTGTTGAGAATGCTAATCTCTCAACAACAAAAATGCTCACCTATAAACAACAGAGGCTGGAACAGGAACCCTTTGCTACGTTAATCACTTTCTCAAAACCCTTACGTAACGTGCATAATTAAACCTATGTAAAAATCAGGTAGGAGGGGCTATTTTAGCTTTTTATTATGAAAGAAGCAGACATTAGTATCCAGAAGGTTCCCTACTACTCGGAAAAAAAAAATAATCAGTTGCTTAAATGTCTAACAGGAGGTAATTATACACCCAATTAGCTCCCAGCTTTGCCCAGGAACAGGATGCTGTAAAACTGCCAAAAAGGCTTTTTCAAAAATTTATCTAGGTACGCCAGAATGTTTGAGTGCTGGAATTTAGCCTATCTCTAGAAAAATCTAGGGCAGAAGGGACAAAATAATGGCAGTCACATTCTTTTCTGAATAACCAGCAATTGTTCAGAGGGCAGGCAAACTTACATGCCTGGCTGCAGGGAAACAGCTGCTTGTTAGGTGCTGCACTACAAGCAGCCTGGCCGAATAGGAGTAAGAAACAGTACCCGAAGAGAAGACATCAACCTTTCTACTGACGAACACGGAAAGTTTCTCTTCTTAATGGATCGACTGCCCCCATTATACTTAACCAGAGTTGTTTTATTCATTAGACTGGTTTAGAAAACACATTTAGAAAAGTACTATGCTCCTGAACTGAAGCCATGCATTTAACACTGTACATAAGTGTAGCTGAAGGAATAGGTATACTCTTCTCTATTACAACCCTCTTTCATATTGGTATCACTGCGTTCATTCTACAAGGTTGTACGAAGAACTTCAGAGAGGTTAAACTGAGTAATTTCTCAAAAGAAATATAAAAATCTAGAATCTTTTCCCCCAGGTGTCAAGAATTGCCAGTGCTTTCATTCAAAACCTCTATAGATCCATGGGAAAGATGGAAAAAAGCCCTTCTGGGCTCAAACTGCATCTATCTATCGCAAACAATATTATTCTAGACTGGCACCCTGGTTGCGTTGCTTTTCTTGTGTTTATAAAGCAGCACAATAGCACAAAAATCTACCCATACAATCTATGTTAAGTGTCTTAACAGTTATGTCAACCGCTCCTGCGTTTGCCCCGCTAGAAGCAAATCAAGTTTCATACTGTAGTGAAATGATACTTTTCATTTTATCTTTCAATAGCAGAACTGAAAGTTGTTAACAAGTTGGGATGACAAGTTTTTGAGAGTCTACTAAGAGACAGCATACCTATCTTCACTAAACTCTGATGAGAAATCTATAAGAGTTACTGATGACACCAAACCAGAAGTAGGTTTATAATAAGATGGGAAACCAGCAGTAACCAATTTCTGCTTACAGTTCATTTCTTATACTAAGGATGTTATTACTTGCATCTTCTAAAAATTACAGAAGACAACAGGTTAACAGGGCAGAGGGTGTTGCTGTTGTGAGGAGCTTGGGAGAGTGTTAAGACAAATTGTGGTCATTATTTTTCCTCCTTTTTAAAAGCAGAACTATTTTCAGACCAATGTGGAAAATGCATTTCTTTAAAGATTTCCACATCTAGACATTTAAGCTGTAACAAATATGGTACAAGAATGCAGATCTAAATATAGAGGTTAATCATAGAACCATAGAATGGTTTAGGTTGGAAGGGACCTTGAAGATCATCGAGTTCCAACCCCCCTGCCACAGGCAGGGACACCTCCCACTAGACCAGGTTGCCCAAGGCCATGTCCAGACTGGCCTTGAACACCTCCAGGGACAGGACTTCAACAACCTCACATAAAAGAAAGGTATTATCACACTTTATTACCCCCAGTAGTTAGTCAAAGTTACCTCTGACTACTCATCACATATCAAGGAATTCCTTTGTATAGTTCCCCATTTCATACACTTCCTCAGTAAGACTAAGCCCAAGCACTATTTCTCAATTTGGGGAAACACATGTTGTCACCCATATCGCTTATGGAAGTCAAAAGAAATTCTGCAGACTATTTCTAAGCATAGGAAAGCTACACCTTGTTCACAAGCATTCATCATGCTCACAAACTAGTCATGACAAACTCATTGGATGTCCCCCAACATGTGTCGATTTGAGGAGATGATAATCACGTGCAATATATTGCAGTTTGCTAAAGCTCTGGAGTGCTATTTTTCCTGCCTCTGCTGTAATACCGTCGTTAAGCCCCCCTCTGCTGCCTTTCCCAGACCACAACCGATTTTGTCACTGCCACAGAAAACATTCAGACTGTCCTAAGCTGATGCCCCTCCTGCAGCCCAGCGGAGCATTGCACAGGTCGGTTAACAGCGAGCGCCTTCTAGTGGGCTGCTCTGATTTACTGAAGAGGAAAAAAGCAAGTCAGCCTTCCCCAGTTCTTATGAAAGTCCACTAAAAGTAGCATCAACAGCACCAAGATAGATGTTGCATCCATACACACTCATAAGACAGGGTGTGTACCAGCGAACATTTTTAGAATGGGCACATGACAGTTTATCTCATCACTAAGAAAGCTGTCAGACACTCCCTTTTAATACTAAGGGACTATTAAAAAAAATAACAGAACTCAAATTAATTATTCTGCTCATTCTTACATCAAAAGAATCCAAAAGGAAGAAAAAACCACAAACCAGTTTGGTTAACTCTTTTTTTCAATTAAATAATGGTTTGGTGAAATGTTAGTACCATTGAATTTGCCAAGACAAAAAGGTAAAATCGACTTCATGAAAGCAATACTCCACACACATTTGTTCAGAAGCTTTGTTTCTTACCAAGTGGAGGCTGGAGCATGCCCCCTTTCTTTTCACAGGTCCCAATGGGCTGTATGTCTGAGGAATCCACAAGCCTCCAAAAATCATTTTTGTTGTCACTTCCATCCAGCCGCAACCTTAGCCTGGCACCAGTGATTCCAATTACTGTAGCTATACAAACTGAGGTAACATTGCGAGGATCATGGGCTTCCAGTTTCATACCAACTTTGAAATCATTCGTAGGTGGAATTCTAGACTACAGTAAAAGATAAAAAGACTTTTTCTTATTGTTGTTAGTATTGTTAAATTTACCATCCAGTTCAATATACAGCTTTCATCCATCCAAACATATCATATAAATGGCAAATATAAAGAAGCCTTTGAACTTTGAGTGTTTAGCAGCAAGTCAGAAAAGGCAGCTGGAAAACCTACCAACAGCTACTATTTCAGATACTTGATGTTCCTACTGTGTAAACAAGACTGATTTCTAAAAAGATAAAAACTACTAAGAAGTAACAAGGGAATCCTAATGAAGATATGAACATCAAGATGGGGTAGCAGTAATTAACACTTGAAGTGAAGGCAAAACAAGGACATCAGGAAACATGACATTCAACTCAAAAAAACCCACAAACCAATCCATGAAACAAACAAACAAACAACCAACCCAAACCTAAACCCAACACCCACAAGATTTATTAGCTTTCAATTAAAAAGAAATAGTTACTCATTATAGTAGTATCTTGGAAATTTAAACAAAATTTGGACCCTACTGCATGAGGCACCACAGAAGTTCAAGGCAAGAGAGAGTTTCTACATCAAAAAAGCTTACAATACAAAGAAAGAAGAGAGAAAAATGAGCTAGCGTTAACTGCATTTTACAGAAAGAAAAAAAACAGTCCTAAAGTCACATAAAACTTCAGTGCTAAGACAAAAATTGCAGCTTGTGCTTATTCATAGAGAACTGAATACATTCTTACACATACAATGAAAAGCCAATTTAATCAGCAGACATTAGATTTTTTGAAAAAGACTGGCACAGGAAAAAGAAACATGACAAATGCAACTTGGGTCTTTGGGTAGAATTTTTTGTCACAAGCTGAAGATGAACAGGAGAGAGTATTTTTTACTCGTGTATCAACACGCTACTGACAGAGATCAACTGGATCACAGGCTGATTACTTGCCTACTGTAGCACTGCAGGCAATAACATCACCTAATGACATGTAATAACTTCGTATTAACACCAATTGGGACTGAATGCCTCACCTAACTGTGTAGAAAAATTATTCCAGAAACTCACTATTCTCTTTAGATGTCTCCACATTTCCAGCCTAAATTTATTCATGGAAATTTTTGCCAACACTATCACTTAACTTAAATTCTTTTTTGTACCTCTGCAAATAATAACAAAATCTACAGTGTATTTACAGAGTGTTTACTGTATTTACCCAACCCCTTCTTGGTACTCTTTCAACAAGTTAAATAAGTCAAGCACTGAAGTTTCTTTTAGGAGAGGATGACTATTCTCTTATCATCCTGAAAGCCCTTTTCTGCAACTCTTCCAGTACAAAGCTGCTCTTGAACACAGACGCTGAGAACCGTAGGCAGCCTTCCCCATGACATTTAAACTCAGGAGCTATGCTATACAGACTAACCCAATCTGAATCCTAATATGGGAGGCAGGTAGAAAAAAAAACCCAAACCATGGGCATTCACGCTCACAAGATTCCTACGTCCCTTCTCTCGCCTGC
The DNA here is from genome assembly GCA_017639485.1 of Pluvialis apricaria. Classification (NCBI taxonomy): domain Eukaryota; kingdom Metazoa; phylum Chordata; class Aves; order Charadriiformes; family Charadriidae; genus Pluvialis; species Pluvialis apricaria. The sequence goes on from CM030007.1 coordinate 87,196,594, forward strand.
CTGACCAGGTCAGGTGGGGATCTCATAGTAAGCAGATAAGGGTGCAGTTATCTGTCTGGGTACACAGGAAAAGGCTGAAGAAATCTGCTGCTGCAACAAGTGCTAGTGATATTTTGTCTCCACCATATTTAATTTTTTAATATACGCCTTGCTATACGTGCTATGGTGTGCAGGTGCCCTATTTGCAACACACCCTAGATCAACAGCAGGAGCCTTGGAGGAGCCTAAGCCCAAAAAACAAAGAGGCGACCAATATTCAGTGAACACTGAGTGTAGCATCTGCCAATGCTGTATTTAGACAGCAGGCTGTCTGAAAGGGGAGCCGGAGCATATTAAATTTAAAGGGCAATTCAATTTCAAGATATTGCTTGTCAAGCTGTTATTTTCCACAATCATGGAAGGCAACTGAAATTGAGGAGTTTATTTGTTAGTAGAAAAGGTAAGCTTGTTTAAATACCAGCAACTCAAGGCATTCTACTAAAAAGGCAACTTCTCCATGCCAGTCCATCCTTACAGCAAAATAACAAAACCCGCTCAGTAACAGATGCCTTCTAAGCGCTCTTCAAACCACAATGGACTGAGCATTTTTATTTAAAATTTTAAACTGCTTGAAAAAATGTTTCAGGGTGAGAGAAAGGGATGTGGAATGCATCAAAATTTTAAGTAGTAATTAGAAACAACTCAGAGCAACAGATAAAATATCTTCTAAATTAAAATAAATACTTTAATCGATTTCCATTAGCTGTCTGTGCCTGTATCTTAATTTATAGTAGAGGCTTTAATTTATTGCTCCCCAGGTCATTTTTAATTACTACAACATTTAAACTTTGTAGAATTCCCACAGGTCACAAATTCTGGATATAATTTTCAAATTATGCTTCTCTCTGCTATTTGTTTTCTGGCTGGCCACAGCAGTGTATTTCTTTGCATTACACAGAGTGATAATGACACGTATAATTCATGTGTAACCCAATAAAAGTCAAATTAGTCCTACACAAACCTCAAGTACTTTAGTTTCTAAAATCTGCAAGCATTATGCAGTGAAAGGAGCTAGCGCTGCACTAATTAACATTGCATATCACTTTCTACTTAAAGGTCAACTCCTAGAAAAACTGAAAGTCTGCATATGTAAATTGTTTTGAAATTTTCTATGCACAGAAATTAAAGCTCTTCTTTCCAACCCACACACTCCTTAAGCAACCCAGGTCACTTGGATTTACCTATCTCAGTCAATGTGTGTCACTTAAGTGCCTTTATTTAAGGTGTTACTTGACTGTTCACTTTGGACCTCTTGAGCATTAGGAGGGAAGAGGAAGATGCAAGAAAGGCACAAGCAAAGGCTTCTAAGCAGCTTTCTGCAGTAGCTACATTTTTTGGGAATGTACACTCTGGTCATGGTGGTCTATGGTCTTTGAGTATGGCATTAACCTCAGAACAACCAAGGGATAAAGCTGCTGCCCTCTGCTTCTACCCCAGTAGAATTCGGGGTCTCTTCCTTGAGCTGGTCTCCACTATGAAAAAGACATACTGTAGAATTATTTTCTGAAGCTCCACCCAGAAGTATGGACACTGCTATTCTTAGCCATCTCTCACTGAAAGCAGCATGCAAGGGGCTCTTTGTCCTTTATCCTCATCTCTGAAGAGCAAGCGGAGATTCAAGATGTAGTACAAGGAAATGCTACCACCTGCATTTCTCTCTCCCTATTCTCCATTCCTGCAACTACTTCAGATCCACTGAGTGACTCTTCCTCTACTCCTCAGACTATTCTGTTCGTGTTGCTTTTTGTTTGGTCCCCACTGGAGGCCAGCATCATTTACAGTACCATCAGACTACCAACAAACCCTAGAAAGTAAGTTTCTCAACATGTCCAATCCACTAAACTAGACACGCACCGCTTCTCACACCTATTATAGTTCTATCAACCTGAACTATCCAATTCCTTCAGCATCTATCTTCCTAACACACTGAAGGCGTACAGACCAAAACTCATCCTATGTTACTTTATGCAGCTAAGATACTCCTCATCCTGCGAAAATACAGGCCCCCAGCTCCCTCTACAGAGAGGAAGATGCCTGCGGAAGTTGACTCAGTCTCCAGAGGGCTGAATAACTGGAGGTTATTAGCTCACATAAGACGGTAGATTTAGACTGTATCTGCAAATACACAGCAAACAACCAGGCAGAGGGGAAATCAAGCTTGTAGGGCACAACATAAAACATAAAATAGTACATTAAACACCCTTCGTTATAAATCCAGTATTTCCTTTCTATTCCCATATATTCCCCTTGATTTTTTTTTTTTCTTAAACTTGAATATCTGTAACTCCCTAGGAAAAATCACCCTGCTCAGAAAAAGACAAAATTCAACATATTTGAGAGGTCCAGAAAAGAAGTGATGAATAAACTCTAGTACACACACACGCATACATCTTATAGCTAGACAGAATTGAAAGGACTTTCAGAAACGGGGCAGGAGAAAGGCTCCTCTGACGATCAGCCAAATTTTAATTCCCACTAAAACCACAATACCTTTAAGATCACTAAAAAAAGTAGAAAATATTTTTGAACTCTGATAACACTATCTGTTTTCATTAACTAGTCTTTTTTTAAAGGAAAACAGAGTCCAAAGCTACAATTTTAATGAAACCCTCAAAGTTTGGCTTGAGGCAGAAACCAAGAATGAAAAACTTCAGTAGCTAACATCTGCCAAAACTGTAAGCTACTGATAACTAGAGATCAAAAGAAGTCAAATGGGAAGTTTGCATTCAGTCTAAACATAAAAGTTGCTCTAGGATCACCCTTTAACGTGCATACATACACACACGCATGCAAAATAGTATCTGGCATACCTGTCTGAAACAATGTAGAGGGGCAGCTACTGATTCAGTCTCTTTCAGATAATCATCCCAATTAAACTGTTCTGGAAGACAGAAAATAAAAAAAAGACCATACAGACAGTTTTTAAAGGGAATTCAAATTAAAAGGGGGGTTGGGGAAAGAAAGGGATGGAAAAACCCAAGTATCTTGTAGAATACATTTTTTTTCATGAACAGGATTACTCTCAAATGGAAACTCCACCTTTGAAAAACATAAAACCCTTGAAGTAACTTTAAGAGTACCGTTAATTCATAGGTGCAAAATTCATAGGCAAAACCAATATAAATCTCCCCCAAATGCCCTTTTTTTTTTTGTGGTCCACATACAAAGATACAAGTCAGGATATCTAGATTCAATTCACTGCATAAAGACCTCCCAAGCATCCTTGTACAAACCACGCTAGCCTTTCTGTATCTTAGTTCCCCTAAGAGCAGGACTGATATGATAGCCTCATAGGAGTACTGAGATGATATATGTTGGAAGATACAGACACATAAATTCTGTTGAAATGTATGTTGAGAATACTATCCCCAATCCACTAGAAAGCAAAAGGATTAGCACAGCCTTCCAACTGCATCTTTGCCTCTTTTCATCTGAAGTCTGATAAAGGTTTCTCTTTGTAGGATAAATATTATGGCAGTGTTCAGCAACAGAATCATGGTATTTTTTCCAGTGTTAACACTGGCATTGTTTATGTGCATGGGTGAGTGTCTTCTGTATTTGATTTAATCAGTGTTATCAGTTTTGCACGAATGGAACAGTATGAAGTACTAACATCAAAGATGTAAGCAAGCATTACTTAAATTAATACAAACCACAAGAGAAGAACTACAATGGCACAGCTAATGTTTTTGTTCCTAAATTATCTAGAGTGAGCTCTTTTGCTTATTTTTCTTGTTTGGGCAGCTGGCATCATTCTGATGTTCCTGAAAAGTAAATCACCCATGAATCCCAAAACGATGCAGTGATGCCACCCAGCGGCTCAGCGACGGCCATTCACATGGCCTATAGCAAAATCCTTGGTGATAATGGAGATCGCACCAGGTTTATCAGTAATCCTTCCAAAAACGTCACCGGGCACAGTTAAACACATTGCTGCAATTTTCAGGAGAGAGTAGAAGCAAAGAAACAATCAGAAAATGGCAGTGTTTTCCGGCACTCGCACAGGGCTTCTCTGAAGGACGCATGGTGGCTCGAACCCAGAGTCTGCCTGCTTTAGCACAGCATTTAGTTGAAAATACACAGTGCTTCAAGCAGAAGAGAACTGCCCCCCTGGCCTGCTGAGATCCTCTTTTTTTGGCATAAAAGACTCGAAAGGGTATGAATGATTTGTCCTTGGCACTGCAGAGGGCATGTGATTGTTAGCTACGTAACAGGTCAGTAAAATCCCAGAAGCTGTTAATTTGGTGGTCTGGACCGTACGTAGGCTGGTAACAAAGACATTTCCATACAACATCTTGGAATTCCGCCTATTTTGGAATGAAAATTTTATTCACACATTTATACAATCACATTGATTTTTTATTACTCACAAAAGGCAGGGTACATAAACTTAAGCATATGTTAGATATTTATATTTTAGGAAGGCATGCTCAGGAAATGGCTCTTCAGAGCTTTCTCCAGAAAGTAGCATCCAGATCCATTGCTCTTTTCATTGACAGGCCAAGGAGGCTGCAAAAATTAAATATGATGAACTGCTAGCAAAGTTTCATCTTATAAAAATTCTTCTTTGAGTCGAATAATAAAGTTGCCACTTCAGGTTGACCTCTGATTTAAAAATAAAAAAAATAAAAAATATAAAAAATCTTGGTTTTTAATCAGAGCTTACCTTAGTAAACTTGAAAGTACCCAAGTCAATAAAATTAAACCTAGCAAAAAGAAAATGTTAGCTACGTCCCAGCTGTCTCAGATCTAACATGATGTAAGAGCTGTAATTGTGAATCAGAGCACCTCTGTGTTAAGTACCATATCATGTAGATACTTCAGACAGCACCTTTCACCAGGAGAAACCCCCATTCACCCCCCTCCAACCAAATTATCTCCGTATACCAGTATTTCTCAAGTGATCCCAATTGTTATAACAGGACTGTAAATTTGGTGGAATGACCCAAAAGTACAGAGGGAAAACAAACAGTTTTGGGGTTTTTTTTCCAGGGAGCATGTACTAGTAAGACACATAACACAAGCAGCCAGCTGCAGATAAAGCTAAGAAGAAAAAAAACATTGCCTGACTCTTTGCTTTAAATCCTGGCTATCAAAACCTCTTTCACCAGTCAGAAATGACCTGAAGTTTAAATTAGAACCTCTCTACTTACGAAGATATGCTGTATTAAATTAATGCCAAGGTCTCAGAGATGGTGCTAATTATAATTTAATTACTGCAGTCACAGAACTAGGAGACGAATATATGTTTGCAGTATGTAAGATGCATGTCTAGAAAGATAATCACATAGAAAAAACATCTCTATACAAAAATCTTCTTTGTATTCTCAGTGCGCACAGTTAAAGAAGCAGTTGTTTTATATAAATTTCTAACTCTAAAGCCCCTGTAAACACGCAACTTCTGAGAAATAGAAATTCTTAAGAAAATTAGCTCGCACTAAATGATTTCACATGCATTTCTCTTCCCACTCAAACCTGCAGGCTGAATTAAACAGCTTAAGAAAACCCATTATGCAACAAGCACAACTTGGTAACCCACCAGCAAAGTGAAAACTAGAAAGAGAAAGGAATTTTTATGGTATATACTGGAAAAAGATAAAAAAAACCCACACCAGAAGGTAACTAGGACATTCTGTAAAAAAATGAAACAGTTTGTAACCAACACAGGCATGAGACTCTAAAACAGTGATTGAAGACAATCAGCATCGGCAAACAGCCTGACTAATTTAAAAATGGAAATAAGTTTATGTCATAGTTGCCTGTATTACTGGCAACGACTCATGGGTCCACAACCCTTGATGTTCCCTGCAATGCTGTACCACTTCTTGTCAAACCTGCCAATCACAAAGTAACTCAAGCTAAAAAGGACCCCAAGAGGTCTCCCGACCTAGAGTTCAGCCTCCTGCTCCTCCAGAGTTCCATCACCCTCAATGAGAAGATTTTTTTCCTTCCATCAAGCAGGAATTTCTCAGGCTCCAGACAGTATTTGTTGCCTCTCATCCTTCCACTGTGCCTCCAAGAGAAGCCTGGCACTGTCCCCTCTACAGTTGCCTGTCAGGTAATTGAAGACAGCACGACGATCTCCCATAAGCTCTCTTCTTTCGGCTGAAGAAACCATTTTTCTGGTTTTAGTATGAGTTTTCTGCTTACATCTTGCACTCCGGCTCCTTCAGTTTTTTGGTGGACTGCCAGCCGGCTTGCTCCAGTATACCACTGTCTTTCTTGTACTGGGGAGCTCAAAACTGAACAGAGTACTCCAGGTACAGTCTCACAAATACCCAAAAGAAGCAAATCCCTTCTCTCGGCCCGCTGCCTCTGGTTTTCCCGATACGTCTCGGTATGCAGTTGACGTCTTTCACCGCAAGAGCACACTGCTGGCCCACGCTCAGCTTGCTGCCTGCCAGAACTCCGGGGCCTTTCTGCAGAACCGCTTTGCAGGCAGCCAGCTTCCCGCCTGGAATGCTGCAGGGCTCCAGGCTGCCCAGGCGCAGGACCCTCCATGAGCCTTTGAATCTTACGGGGTCCCCGTCAGCCCGTTTCTCTAGCATGGGGATGTCCATCCAAAGAGCAGCCATGCCTTCCAGCCTACCGACTACTTCTCCCAGGTGGATGTTGCCCACAAACTAGCTGACACCACATTCTGTCCAGTCGTCCCCATCTGTCAGTAAGGCATAAAATAGCATCAGCCCCAGTACTGACCTCTGAGAAATGCCACTAGCTGCCAGGTGGACTTTGTACTGCTCATCAAAACCTTTTGTGTCCGGCAGTCCAGTCAATTTTCCATCCACCTATCCCAACCCCATCTCACCAGTCTGGCTGAAAGGACACTACAGAAGCTGTACAGAAAGCCTTGCTAAAGTCAAGACGAACAACATCCACTGCTCTCCCCTTGTTTACAGAATCAGTCATCACAAAAGGCAATCAGTCACACATGGTTCAAGCTTGGCAATCCATCTCAGCTGCTCCTAACTGCATCTTTGTCCTTTATTTGCTTGGACATGGCTTCTAGGAGGATTTTCTCCACAGTCTTCCTGAAAACTGAGGTCAGGCAGGCCAGCCTATAATTCCCCCAGTGCTCCCTTCTTGTCCTTCTTGACACTGTGTGCCATTTTCCAGTCATCATGAAATGTCCCCAATCACTATGACCTCTCCAAAATGAGAGGGAAGCCTCACAGTGACATCAGTCAACTACCTCAGCACCCTTGCAGGCAACTTATCTGCTCCCATCAACATGTGAATACCCAGTTTGCTGAAGTGCTCCCTGTCATCTTCTACTGTACATAATGTTTCAGTTTAAATTTTATAAAACTTCGACTTAAACCAAACTGAAGATTTAAACGCTGAGTTAAGTGTCACTTGCAGATAGGTAGAATTTAAGGTCCTGGTTTATTCAGGTTCATTTAATACAGTATCAACATAGCCTAAACACTGTTGGAGCAGATGAAGCACCCCGTGTCTTCTCATTTCATCCCTAGGTTCCCTTGGCATGCATCTGAGACCTTTGACAGAGAGATGTATCTTTTTTAGTCTTCACAATCTCTCTTTGTCAAAGATGAGGTTTCTGTTTAATTACAGAAATTTAATTTAAATTTGATTAATTTAGGACTAGAGGTAACAGGCACAAACTTGAGCACAGGAAGCTCCATGTCAACATGAGGAGGAACTTCTTTACTCTGAGGGTGGCAGAGCACTGGCACAGGCTGCCCAGAGAGGTTGTGGAGTCTCCCACACTGGAGACATTCAAAACCCGACTGGATGCCGTCCTGTGCAATGCGCTGTAGGTGTCCCTGCTGTGTCAGGGGGGTTGGACTTAGATGATCTCCAGAGGTCCCTTCCAACCCTGACGATACTGTGATACAGTTTACATAAACCACTACATTTGCAAGAGTAAGTGTAAGGTATTTCACACCCTCCTTTATACCTTGTACCTCCCTCTATATGTTGTAATCATTCAATTAGAATTTTTCTCCTCCTCCTGTCTTTCTCTACCTACTTTAGTCTATTTTTACACCTGTTCGTCTCACATCTCTGTATCTCCCCTCCTCTTCAGCTTTTCCTACCACATCCCCCTGGAAACTCTGGAGATTTCCTGGATGCTAGCCCATAGCATTGTAAGGCATCCTTCTTCCTCCAGCATCAAGAGGCTTCTTCTTCCTTGCCACCAACAAGCAACAACACAGGATAAAAATTATAATCTCATCTATAGAAAATCAGAGAACTTGCATGACCTTCGGCAAGGCATTTCTAAGTGTCTGACAGAGCTGAGTCTAAATTTCATGAGCAAATTCAGTGCTCAGACACTAGATTAACAGCATAGTCCCAAGTGGAAGAACACAGATGACAAAATAAGGCTTGCCTGCTTAGCACTGCTTCTCTACAACGCCTTTTCAACACCTTGCTCTCTACTGAAGGAGGAGGCAGGGACAATTTCCAGTGACTCATGAAATATGGTTATCTTATCCACACATGAAAAGCACTTTGCTGGTGGGAGAGCGTCTTATGGGGCTCCGTCTGTCATGTCAGACAACATTATTTTAAACCACTGACATGCGATCTGAGTCCAGTTTGACTGGAGCTCTTCTCACACTGCAGAAGAGGGAAAACAAGACACAAATACACTTCCTTTCCTGTCTCAAAGTAACATGGAAGAATAATAAAGATGATTGCTAGGATCCCAAGAAATGGAAGAATTAAGTCTGGCAAATATAACAGCAGAAAGCTGTACTATGGCTGGTGGTTAACAGGGTATAGTATGTTTTATGCAAAGTCATCACCTCAACTACCCAGCTGCCATGTTAGTATCTCAGCACTTTTGTTTAGTGACTACACTACTTAAGGAACTCCTCCGCTGGTACCCACGAAAGCTCTGAACTAGGCCATCTATTAGGAGTCAGAGGGCATGGAAATGTAAGCAGAATGAGAGTTCAAGTAATCCAGTGACATTTTATCAAGAATTAACTAACAACAACCAAAGACATTTTCTACTTCAGTCAACAGTACTCATGACATTTCTTACTGCCCCAAATTCAAGCAACCAACATGAACATACAAAGGGTATATAAGGATGCTGCTGCCTTCTCACTGCAGCCCACAAAAGCTAAGCTGCCAACAATCCTATGTATACGCTGCACTATGGCACCTGTTGAGGATAGCAGAGGCTGTCCAAGTCTGATAAGAAGCTGGATCATTTCTGGTGAGTGTGTAGTTTCCTCAGTTTATTATAAAAAAACACAGTTGACTTGAAAACAGAATTTCTTTAAAATAAAATCAGAATCCCAGGCAATTTAATCCAGTTAGTAATCCAAAACACTCAGGCTATTAAACTGAAAATCCTTTCTTTGGCATCAGCAAACACATTAAGGAAAGAGAAGATAATCGCAGCAGAAAAGGCATGAAACAGGGAAATCCATGATGAGAAGAACAGACAAATCAGTAATGATCTAAAAAAATTAATGTTTACACAGCATCTTTGATTATATATACAAAGAGTACTTGTATTGGCTAGTAAAACTATCAAGTTCAAGTCAAGTAGTTTCAACCATCATTTTCTATACCAAAACATACTTTCCTAACAGAGTTAGACAAAAGCAATGGTATCTTTTTAACTACCCACCACTAATAGCCAAAGAGATTGAAAAAAAAAAAAAACCAAAAAAAAACCCAAACCAAAACAAACCCTCAGGAGATAGTACAATCCAAATATACACTTTTTCTTTTAGGGTACCTTAACTAATAACCTGCCAGCTGCAATACCTACCACTTTTTAAAGACGGGTTGTTTGCCTGCTGATTCTTTCCATCTTTCTCTTTTTTAATATTCTTTGAATCTAAAAGACAAGATTCCATTACATAATAAATGTAATATTCACATCATAATGATGTCCAGCATAACACAGAATGCTTTCAAACAATACAGAATGTCTTGCTCCAAATATTGACTCTTTTATTCATTTCCGTGCATAATCAAAAAGGTATTTGTACGATAAATTTAATCACTGCACTAGTTTTCTTTCAAAATATATTGAGAAGTACATCATGAAAAAGCAGAGCTTTCGACTACTTTATATTACACAATCAGAATAAAATCTAGTTGCAGAAAATGTAGTATTAGCTCCACAAAGAGCAACCCTGTCCTAATTTTTAAGTTTTACTCAATCTACACACAATTTGAGATCCTCAAGACCACTAGATATGTTTCTAAATCTTGTCTAGACCACTATAAAATGAGAAACAAGAAAAAAAAACACCCTAAAAGCGTATTTCTTAGTTAAAGATTCCAGTCTATATTTAAATTCTTGAATACTCAAATACAAGCAACTATCTCAGTACACGTGTCAGTCATTTAAAAAATCATTCAGAATAATCTGCCTTCTGTATCATTCATCTCTACACACATACAGAAAAGAGTCTGTCATAGTTCATTTTTGCTGGATTTCAGCATGTATGAGACACACAGGTGGACTGGGAGGCTAGAATAAAAAGACTGAGGGACTCAGTCCCACTCGTTCCTTTTAGTCTTTAAAATATGTTGGTTTGGTGACCTGTTTTTGACGCTCATGGACTCAAGCGCAATTCAAATATGACACTGAGTTAGCAACCAAAACGCAACTACATTTTCAGATTTAAAAAGATGATGAAGCTCTGCGTGGCAGAACAACTCTCTCTGCTTGCAAACTCCTCAGCACTGGGAATGGGGTCACTCCACTAGGAATGGGGTCACTCCGCTAGGAAGGCACGTGCCTCAGCTCATGCCTTGGGTCATCCTCGTTAGCCTGAACTGTTACAGGTGAAGGGATGGCTCACTTGTACCAAAAGATTGTGGTGGCAGCCAACTCCTGTATTTGCTTGCACTTAAGTCTTTAGCTGTTGATTGGCTCATGCTTGAAATAAAAACACTCCTAACCTAGAATAAGAAGCATTTGGTGATCAGAAACACTTGAGACACAATGAGTTGTTCTGCAGCACAGATTAAGCTGTAATCTGTTTCTCTTCTGTGTTTTCTCTAAGTACGGCTTTTCTTGAAACAGAGAGTACTGACAAACAACATGTAATGTTCATCATTTCCATCCCACTTCTTTCATTATTTATTGAGGAACTGCCATGCACAGCAAGAGCTGAATCATGACAATCCTCTGTCATCAATCCCACAATTCTCCCCCATCGGTCAGTGAGGAGAGGATAAGCCACCTCCATGGCTCTGTGCTGGGTAGGATGTGGCGCTCCTTTGGCTAAGGCTCTGCACTGCCCAGGTCCCCCTCATGGGTGGCCAGCCAGGGCCTCACCAGCCAGGGCCACCCCACCACCCCAGCCAGGAGCTACCCTGGGGCGGAGGCACTGAAGGCAGCCCTAGCACAGGGCACCCTCCCTGGGGACAGGTCGAGACTGGGACAGGACATGGGCCTATGGGTGGGCCCAGCTTGGCAGGGTCCATGGCTGAGCAGGGCAGGGCTGTAGGGAGCTGGAGACCAGCCCTCTGCTGGCATTGCTGGGGCAGGGGCTGATGGCCCGGGAGGGTGACATGGGGTCCTGGGCAGAGCAGGGAGAGGCCCCAGGTGAAGTCGGTCAGGGCCATTAAAGCCTATTAGTGTACTCAGGGCCAAGACACCTTCCAAGAATAAACCAAACTCCACAGTCCTAGAAAATACACCTACAGCTACAATACCTGATCAAAACATGCTGCAAAAATATCACCTGTTTCTCCTAAAGCAGATATGGGGAGTACTGCAGATCCTTTGAAAAGGAAAGAAAATGCTATGTTTACTCCTTGAATTAGTCTTCTTTCTTGACTTATATGCTCCTTCTTTTGGAAAAAGTTTGCTTTGAAACATTTTCTTCTTGATAAGTTCCCAAAGAAAAATCATTATGGGGGTCAACTTCCGATGAACCTGCTGAAATGCTTCTGGATGGTGCCCACAGAGCTCTAACTGCAGTACTTCCTCAGGAGTAGGGCTTTAACCCACACAAGTGGACACCCTAGGTCCTTACAGCAGCTACCAGTGGGAATCTGAGATGGGACAGTGTTAAAACTAGTTCAGTAACAATGACAAGACAAAAGGCTAACATTCACCTTCTCCCTCCTACAGAACAAAATATATTCCATCCAGCCTCTTTGGGACTGAACTGAATCCAGCTAGTTTTCTACTGGGCAGTGGCAATCACCAGTAGAGCCTTTTGCTGTGTTCTTCAAGCTCAGTTAGTCAGGCTTTCCCCAAAACAGTCATGAGACTGTTGCAGACATCAGGCTGCCAGCTTACAGAATAGATAACTTCCCAATCCACTTATTTCCGAAGAGGAAATCCAATGGAGTCCCACATAAGAGACTTATTGAAAAAAGAAAACTAATAACTGCTTCCTGCGAACACCCAAAGCTTGAAAGGACAGAGTCATGAAAGAGTATCTACCCAACAGTGCCAGATTTCAAACAAGATGACAGCCTTTCATGATGAGAGACATCAAGAACAGGTGAAAGAATGTGAAAAACCGCTGCCTGGACACCAGATGAGTTCTTGCTGACAACCACCACCCAAATTACTTATTTCCTGTACCAGTTAGGTTTAGTGCCTATCTCACAAATATTACAGCAAATACGAACACTGAAATAGAACGCTCTCGGCAACACATTTTTCTTATCATCAGCCATTAGAACACTATGAGAACAAGAAGAGATGATGACATTAATAAGAAGAAATGGATTCCTCAATAGCAGTTTAAAGATCTATTTCATTTGAGAGGGAGGCATCTTCATTCATAATAAACCAAAAGCACCATCACTATCACTAGTTTTGATGGCCAGAAATTTACTCTTTAAAACGCTGAAGTAAAACTCACTCAGCACATACAGAAGCATCCAAAAATAAGTCTGAACACACCCAAGATTGTTTTCAAAGGCTCCCTTTGCTTTTATGCATTCCAATCTTAAATGCTGGGAAGACCATTTCAAAGCTGGAGTGTTTTGTCTAAGCAGATGTAAAGTTACTAGCAGCAAGAATTACTATCTTGTCACATGAGATATCCTGTATCTACTACCACCTCAGAAAACTTTCGCCCAGTCTATACCTCACAGCTGCTACGATGCCTTGGTCTGGTGTGCCTGTGCCAATGTCAGTAGTTAGGCTGGATAAGAATTTATGGTTTACTTCAAAAGCAACATTAAAGAAAATGAGATTTTATTAAAACCAAATTTTATAAATATGAAATACATACTATTTTTCTGCCTTTTTTAAAAAAATGCATGCCAATCTACATTTGAAATTTTGATATCCTAAATTCTAGTAAATTTGGTTTCAAAAGATCACTGAAAACAAAAATAAGACATGGAAGACTATTATATCAAATCACTGGGCTGAGGAAGATGGCTCCCTCAGCATATGACCCTCAGCTCGGTCACACTTTGATGTCAAACCTTGAAAACGCGGTTATGAAAGAGGGAAATACTTCTGCAGGTACAAAGAGTATTTTCATCTCCTTCACTTAGCCACGTTCAATGACTAATTCCTTGAAACCTGAAAAGTAGACTTGAAAATGGGAATTTTATACATATATTAGAGGAGACTTATATAGTTTGGAAGATCATAGTGACAAAAAAGTAGGTCAGTTTAATTAATCACCTATCTTCCTCTACTCATAAAGCCCATTTTTAAAGAGACAAGTTTCAGTCTACTTTCCAATATAAAACAGAGTATGTTCCAGATAATTTTGTCAAAACATGAAAGAAAGTCAAATGCTGCTACTTTGGACTTATTCACATGCTACTCAGCTCTCTTTGGGGGAAGGGGGGGGACACGACAAAAACAACAAAAAAAAACAAACAAAAAAACCAAAACAAACAAAAAAAACAACAAAGAACAGGATACCATTTTCCAAAAAAGTTTTAAAAATGTGTATTAACACATAAGTATGTAGAGTTTATGTATTCACTATGTAAATATATATACACTTAGCCTATAATATATACAGGCTAAATACTTATTTTCAAAACCCCATGACAGATTGTTTTCTTCTAGGTAGCAAGATTAGAATACAGCATATACTAAATTACAAAAGCAGCATATTCTATTGTTCATTAACTGTGTTTCTAGAGTGCACTTCATGAACTAAAGCTGTAGATACAAAACAAGATTAGAGTAAGATTATTTAGCTATTTAACTAATTTAATTATTTAAGCTTTCTGCTTACCGATTCGAAAGTCCATGTGTTTACATTACTCCCACCCTATCTGTAACCACAGAATTCTTCTGCTGATAAGATTACTCAACAGAAGACAGGCAAGAGCAACCACATCTATCATGCAAGAAATTAGAGACAAAGAAGAAAAAAGACAAAGCTATATTGACTGACTTGTGAATGCCAAAAAAAAAAAAAGTCAACTAGTCAGAAAGGCACCTTAGAATATAAGGTCTGTAAAGATAATCCTGGTGACCAATGTATAGGTCCCCTTATAAACTCCCATGCTGAACTCCAGCTTCTTGTCTGAGATGCTTTGAAAATCCACAACACTTCTTCCTGGGAAGAGTTAACCTTTCAACAAACAAGACGATCGCTTTGTCTGCGTGCTGGCAAGCATCACATCTTTTGATAGGGTTAGTTTTTACCACAGAATGGTGTGCAACATGAGGAGGCATGTATGTGTTATCTTCTAAGACTTGTTTTTGCTTGCTGTCCAATGTGGGGAAAAAGCAATTCACGCTCATGCTTTTGAGACTTCTGCAGCTATTTCTTACCCACCTTAGTGTTCAGCTCTGACTGGTGTTCAAAACATCGCAGCAGACCGCTTTTCTCAAAGAAACCCTTGTCTCTTCCTGATGTACATGAAATACCTTTGGGTGTTTGCTCGTCCCAGGCCATGCAGTTACTCACCTTCAGGTGAAGTTTACTAAGACAAGCCCAAGACTTACCATTGCTCAGGAAGGGGCTTTCTTCACTCCCTACCACACAGGGTTGTGAGCACCTTTTAGCTACCTTTCACCAAGCCTCAGTGCACACAGTTAAGGATATCAAGGCAGAGTATGAAATGTCTCCTTTCCCTTCTTTTTGTGCTTCCCTAGTGGGATTCTTATCTTATCTGCCTGGAACAGGGTGTCTCTTTCAGTATGTTTAAAAACAGCCATGCAGAAAACCTACAAGAGAAGGGGATAGACTTCCTCCATAAACTTTTGGCACAACAATTAAACAGATGACTCCTGCCATTACAGAAAATCCATTATAGCAAAAGACAATTATTTACCAAGGGAGCGCACAAGCACATAAAGCAGCTAAGGCTGAAGGTGGAAAGCTCAAGAAAACTACAAAAGTGTTAGCAGCCTTTTATGGGGGAAGACTACCCGTCTGAAAGCTTTGAAAAAGCAGCAGCAACCTGGTTTCAGACAGTGGGTCTTTCTTCACATTCTCTTTGTTTCACCAATGCAAACACCCTTGTTTCTTCTTAAGTCTTACTCTTTATTTTAGGACTTAACTCACAACTCTCAGTTAACTTCTGCAGATGTGACACAGCAGAAATCACACATTCATGGTACACTGTGCGTTTGTGGCTTAATTTTTTTAAAAATGTTAATTTCATCTTCAAGAGACAGCTGCTAATGCCATCCATTGTGATAAAATTTGCTTCCTTGCACTACTCAGTTATCATCCTGCTAAATTATATGCAGTTTGCAGAATAAAGCACTACATTTTATTTAATATCACACCGAGACACATTCTTCAATTTTATAATGGCTTCAAGGCTGTCACAGGACAGAATTACTTTGGTTGAACTTGCAGAACTCCAGGATAAGCCAAATTTAGCGTAGTTACTCTAAAACAATGTGAAGTTTGAACTTACCTGCATTCAGCATATATCATAAACTGTCTTCTTTAAGGTAACAGTAGAGTAATTGTCACATAATACCCCACCACCTTCAAAAAGAGACTTTAGCAGGTTCCCTGTTTTCTTTCCCCTTGGATAAAAGCTACCAGGCTTACCTTTAGCTGCTGTTCTCCCCATGGTAACACTTCTGTGATCTCCCCTCTCACAATAAAAAGGCTGAAGTTGAAAGACCAGTTAATTCTTCCTTTCAGCACAACAGTTTCCTGTGGAGTAGTAATACAACAAGTTAGGGGGGAGGTTGTTGTTGGGGTTTGGGTTTTCTTTTTTTGGAAAGGGGGATTTTTTTTGTATTGGTGTATAATTATCTCGCTGGTTTTAAGTTGTAAACATTTAAGAAACTATGTGTAGAAGAACAGCATGTAAACAATGGATCTATCAAAGCAGCAAGGGTACACAACCCAAACTTTTATTTCACTGTTTTAGACAGTTCATTGTATAATTATTTGCATTTTTGGTGGATTTCTAATACAAAGAAAGATATAAAATGTGCTTTATTTCTTTTTTTTTCCAACAAACTACTGAAAAATGGAAGAAAGACTTTTATACATAACCCACTCATCCTGCCTCACTTGCACAGAGTTAAACAATCATCAATTTAAACATCTTTGGGTAAAACACACTATCTTGCACAACAACAGTGGAAAGGGGAACAAAACACTGATGTAAGAAACCTACACAAAGGCCCAAGTGCTCAATGATACCCCTGCCCACTACGACTTGTAACAGAGCACAGAGAACCTGTAAGGGAAACGCTAACTGCAGATAAAAGCAGCGAGCCACATTCTTGTAGGGTTTAGAAACTAGAAGGACCAAATTAGTTAAATTACTGTAAAACAGCAAAATCAAACTTTTTTGTGTGTGTGTGTTACTGGGATTTTTTACTCCACCATCTAGTTTTTTGAACTTTG
This sequence comes from Pluvialis apricaria, assembly GCA_017639485.1. NCBI lineage: Eukaryota > Metazoa > Chordata > Aves > Charadriiformes > Charadriidae > Pluvialis > Pluvialis apricaria. The sequence continues at coordinate 87,213,402 of CM030007.1, forward strand.
ACTGTGTTCAATTCAAGTCAAACTCATTTGAAGCTTTTTAGCCTCGAAGCAACAAAGCCAGCAAGTTTATTATCCTTTTCCATTAACTGTTCAAGTAATAATGGGTAAAAATACATTGAAATTTCCGAACTATCTTCTTTGATCATTTCCTTTCAAGGAACTCCCATGAGGTTAAAGTTGACTTCATCAAAAGTTTGAGATTTTTTAAAAAATGTAAATATGTGCATACTTTTTCCAAGATTAATTTTGCCAAAGGTAACATTTTTAGAAGCTACACCTTTCCAGTGTTACATAAAAGGAACAATAGTTGAAAAGCAAATTATCTACTTGGAATTTCTTGAACCTTATACTCGCATGCTAAAAAAAAAAACCTACGCATACATATCGCATATAACAAGAGAGACGTTATACAGCTGAGTATTTTCCTGAAACTGTGACATTTCAGTGAAACTTTGAGGAACTTGCACACAATGGTGATGGATGGCATGATGAAATCTTTATACAGTGCAAGTCCCATGGCTAAAACTAATTAAATATGGTTTTAAAAACACCAGTGACTGAAGAATTCATTTAGTGTGTGTGCGCGCTGTGTGTGAACATGCTGGACAGTTATTACAAAAACGCTCAAGATTGAGACTTGAAAGCAGTTATAAATAAAACTGAATAGTACCATAAAATAAGCAGGTTTTGCTGCACATTAGCATTCATAGCATAAGTGATCATCAGGATTAAGAACAGAAATCCTTTTAAGCCATCAAATAAATTTGAAATACTTGATACTTTCCTAGACTCCCCCAAAAATTCAAAGCTTTTCCGCTGCAAGTAATAAATCGTGAAAGGTGATGCGGAGTCAAAGTAACTGTTTTTACAGATTACTTTAAAACAGTGCATGGTTTTTATCTTTTTGTTCCAAGTACCAGATTGCACTTGGTGCAGTAATAAAGATTCCAACCCCGCAGTGATAGTCATCAAGTTTAGCACAACCGGAGCGTCTGTCAGAACATAAAAAGGATTCCAGCTTTTCATTAGCTTGTGTTGTACCAGATAGGCTATTTTACAGCATGCCCACCAGCCTGTTAAAAATATAAGACAACTGAAAGTTCTGAAAGAGCTGTTTGAAATGAGACAAACCCAACTGCAGGAATACAACATATTACTGTTTCGAAGAGGCGCTACTTAAAATTCAGTTACACCTAAGTATTCAATTTAGAGCCGCTTATTAAATTAGCTTGTAGATCATGCTGTTTGTCACAGAAAACATTCAAGAATGGTATTTCTGAGCCTCTGTCTAACAACTGCTACGTGCTGCTGAATTATGGCGAAATGAAAACCAGTTACCTCCAAAGCAAAGCAGGGTCAGCCTGAAACAAAGTGTATCTTCTTTTGCAGGGGCAGACCTAGGAACAGCTTTCCATCGCCTCGCGTCATTAAGCGGCAAACAGTAAGCAAGGCAGTTATGTCCTTTGCTAACCAAGACAGAGTCCTCTTACACTGCACTCACCATCACCAGCCTGGCTCAACCCACAGCACACCCACCACAGAAGAGAAGAAAACCGCCGGCAAATACAGGGGAGAAACCTCCAGGGAGGTTTTGGCAAAATTACGTAGAAAGGACAGAGCTCAAGGCATTCTTGCACATGCAGCTCGGCAAGCAAGCCCAGGAAGTGATACGGAAAGCTGGGGTTAAGAAATTAATCCAGCAGCTTCTAGAAACGAAGGGAAAAATGAAACAAAATGAAGTCGGGAATATTCGAGCAAAGAAAGAAATGCAATGGCAAGGTTGAAGCATAACGGCGTTAGGGTGCACAAAGCAGCAGAATGAAAACCAAAGTCACAAAGACCAAGCTAAGTATAGTGGTTGTCAGTCATGGACAGAAAACGGCCAAAACGCACTGATTTAGGGAATGGCAGTGCAGAATCCATACCGGACACGAGTGAGAAACCGTTTGCTGTAAATTACGGAAACTGAAAAAGCTGAGGAAAAAAAAAAATCCATGAACCTAGGATAACATTGGATTCATCATCAAAATATCTTCAATTTAAAGAGCCATGGAGGATCTCCACACTCATTAAGTGTATTACTTACATCATTTACATCTCAATTCATCCTGTAAACTAAGTTTTATTCCTTCTCTGATTAGCATCCTTACATCAGTTACTTTTTAAAAAATCAAATGGAAAGCATTCATCTGCCTTTAATTCCTTACTGAAGTTTTTATTGTTAATCCCCAAATCACTTCTACTAGCCACCTCCCACTGTGTGAGCCCTTTGTCAGAAAGCAGTATATTAGTCGACAAGCCTAAGCCTTCACCCTCTCTGCACTACTACTACATAATATTAGGTGTCAGCAAATAGGATGAAAAACATTTTCCCTGTCTAACTTTGCTCTTCTCATTTTGAAATAATTTCTCGAAGGACATGTATTGCTGCATTTCAAAGCAGCTACTATTCTATAGAAAATGTCTTAATCGTTCTCTGTTTTGCCTGCTACTCATCTCCATTATCTTTCTCACTGTAAGCCAGGCACTCAAGTAAGCCGAATGTTCTGAAAAAAGTCATGCATATTTAGGGCTTCCCAGTGCAAGTTTATCTTGACAGCATGCCCACTCATAAAAATACAAAGCACAGAATTACGGAGATAAATACAACATTCAAAATAAGCCTAAGCAACCAGTAGATTGTGGGTTCAGTCCCCACCAAAAAGATTAAGGTTTTTCTGTCAATGACTCTGCAGCTCATTCTCAGAGGTAAGGCAGAGACACCAATTGCAGAGCCAGTTAGCTTTTTGACCCCAGCACTGGTGTAAATGCAGTAACTCTGACCTCATCGCTGCCGTCCCCAGGGGAGGAAGGGACAGTCATCAATGGGCAGTCTCTGCTGGATAAGGACTGAGGCTGTTCTTTCATACACATACACAGCACAGAAGATTAATCTAACAAAACATCCACTTTGAAGCATCAATTATGTTTTTCTTAATTTTAGCTTGAAATACAGGCAGACAGTTTTCAGGCTCAATCTGAGCAAGGAGTTATACTTGCCCCTCTCTTTCTTCATTATTTTTCTTCTACAAATGCTTCCAAATCAAATTCTCACACACGAGGGGGAAGAGAATTACGCATAGTTTGAACAGAAAGAGAATAGGCACAATGTAAGCCAAGAAATATTCTCCCCCAATTCTTTCATATCTACGAGCCCTACATTTGTTTTCACCACCAGCATTCACGTGCTGTTAGCTTTAGAAACATAAGAGACACCAGCTACAATCGCTGGGCAGTATCACCATGCTCCCATCGCTGTTACCACTCCTCGCCCCCTTGCTGTTTCTTACGGCCAACACCGCAAAGAGCCCTTCAAGAAAAGGACCTGCACAGCCTCCTCCATGGACCGTCACACAGTCCGGCAGCCGCAGTTCCCAGTCCAGCTTCCACGCAGGGGTAACATGTACCTACAGGCACCAGTCACTTCCACAATAAGTGTGGCTTAACTGCATTCCTTGAAAGTTATCCTTCATGAATCTGGAATACCTTTTTTTTTTTTAAAACCTAATCATTTATTCATCTGTTATCTCTTAAGTAAAAATCCTACTTCATACCAGTTTCACAAGTCTTTAAGGGGCTGAAAAGAGGCAAATAAAGAGACTAAGACTTAAAAGGACTATCTCTATAACATGCAATACTTCCAGATTTCCAATACTTGAAAATTTACTTTCCAGCACATTAACCAGTGTGTAGACTCATTTAGCATACTTCAAAATACGAGAGCATATACTTCCTTATTTCCGTAACAATCAGTTTACACCTTTTAGAGCATACTGTGGCATCGCTATAGAAAAGTAAAAAAAAACTTACACAAATGGATCAGAAGTTTATAAAATGTAACCCAAGCTTTGTAGTTGTAAAATCAGTACTACTTAGCATTACACATATATGATTTCAAAACAGAACCTAAAGATCAGGTCTTCTTTCATTTATGCACATGAATATATAATCAGTCAGCATTCTGACACGAAATTTGATCCAAGTTGGAATCCCTTTAAGTCCACGTTCTTTGTCAAAAAAAAAAAAAAAAGTGAGATTCTTTCATGGAAAGGAAATTAAACTTCCATGTTTTCACACAGAAGAACTTCTAATGAGCTGATATATCGGAATACCTTCTCTTCTAGTTGATAGAAACAGATTTAGGAGAGATAGGCTTTTGTCAAATTTATGGGCTTTCAAAAGAGCAAATATTAGCTATCCGTATATATTATTACAACAAAGTTTGAATATTTCTTAAGTTGTTAAAGGAAGAGTAGGTTCTTAGTACTTTATAAATGTCATTTTGCAATGTCATTTGCCTTAACATCAAGAAGAAATTTTCTGCACTAGCAAAATTCCTCAGAAAGTCACCAACAGTGTACTGCTCACTATTTATGAAGTGATTAGCATAAACAAACTTTTAAGCTGTCAGCAGTAAAATACTGCCTGTAAATGTTCTGCCCTCTCTCCAGGTAAGTTTACGATCTGCTTTAGAATATGAGCAACTGTAATTTCAGAAAGTCACACATTTCAAGACTACAAAAATTTCTCTAAACTCTCAAACTGTTCTAAGTGTATTATTCAGTACAGAGCAAGGCATTGTGTACTTTCAAAAGTAACACTAACAAGGTTTAGACCAAAGATTTGTCCTAAAAATCCTTGAAACAAGAAATAAATGCTTATAAATGAGAACAGCAGAAAAGTAAGGTTTCCGAATTAAATGGCACAGCTTGTATCAAAACACAACAGAAACAACTTATGGTCGTGTAGATTCAACATTTACTAATTTGAAAGTGATTTTAAAAATTAAAGTTAAGAGCTGCTCTATGGCTACCAGTGGAAAATAAAAATAGCTTTTCTCCTCTTTCCCTCCCTCCCCATCCTGCTTTAAAAGTCAGAAGATGTGGGGTTGTAAAAACCTGAAAAAGGAAATGGTATGTGTGAAGTCAGCAGTTCAGCAAAGCGGCTGACTGGCCATTAACAGCTTTAAATATTCTTAAAACACCAGCCTTCCCACATGAAAGGGTATTTTAACATTATATTCAAATAAATCAAAAATACGGCTTACAGAGCTTATATTACATACCTTAAGTAAAACTGCCAGTTTTAGTAGTTTACTAGTACATATTTACAGTAGCACAAGAGTTCGACAAATTGTTTAAACGTTTTGGTGAATTCAGCTCACTGAACCTCTGTGCTGTTTTCCACTTCCCCCTTCAAGCCTGGAATACTCTTCCTGAAAACATTCATCATCATTATTCAGCCAGGCTTTGTTCAAATGCCTAACTTAAATTTATTTCATCAAGCAAACTAATTAAAAAACCCAACAATTTTGTATGACTAGCACTGGCTAAGAGCTACATACCTGCATGAAATTCTCTCTACACTCAGATATATCTCCTCTGCCTTCAGCTTAGCCTCCCTTGACACAGAAGAGCTCTCAAAGTATTTGTTCTGTGAGGCACCGAGCATACTTTTAGCACAGTGTAAATACAGCAGGTAAGGGAGAAAAGAAATCGCTGTTGCAAACATACTAAGAGATGCCCAGATGCTAGAGATCCCTATAGAGCTTTTCTGCGCTTGTCTTTGGCAGACAACAAGCGATACCACCAGCTTTAAAAGCAGCAGTCAGAGTATGTGTACATAAGTGGACGAGGGGGAGAAAGACAAGCAGAGGAGGGATGGTGGAAAAGGGATTTTACCACCTCTTAGGCAACTTTGACTTCCTCCCATTTACATTGCCCCCAAACTTGAAAAGGACTGTGGAAGCTCAGTTCAGATATGGTCTAACAGAGCTCTATCCACATGCTTCATAGGCAGCAAATCAATCCCCGTGGACCAGATTTTTTGTTCATCCAACAGAGTATCTACAGAAACAAACACACCTTTAGTCTGATGCAGAAATCTATGAAAGTCAAATAGAGTGCACAATTTTATTTAATTTTTTTTTTTTCCCCACTAAAGGCATGGAGAACAGTCTTGGGACATTTCTGCATAGGATCAGTCTGCTGCCAGCACCCCAGGTGGAGTTAGCTTGTTTCAGAGCAACACGCTTGCCTCCCCTTGCTTGTACTCAATGCCAGCAGCAATATACTTCGGCCACCATCCTCTTCCACTGCTTAAAGTATCTGGTTCTCTCTCCCCACTTGAGAATCCAAACAACATGCTGGCTGGGACTCCCTGCCACTGTATATTAACAAAGACAGAACTTGCTCACCACATCTATCTGCTGCTGCAACACTCCACGGTGTACCCTGGCTCATACGATGGGACAACGACATTGGTCCCATGTACCGGTGCCTAATCAGGGCATAAAACCAAACCAACCAGAACTAAATAAACCCTTAAGCAATTTCCTGATAGCTCCCCCTTCCAGAGGATGTTTCTGAAGGGAGAAAACCCCAGAGAGCTGCTTGCAGTCTCCAGGCTTATCCACATCCCCGCACTGGGCTCACCTGTGCTGCTGGTACTGACGACTGTGCTGCTTCCCCAACTTCTTATTTCTCTAACTAAAAAGGAAAATCCTTCTTTAATCCCCTTACACAAGGGAGGGAATTCATCCTCCATGCAGATGCCGCCAAAAATATTTGTCTGTCTATTTGGACAAACATTCATAAGCACCACCCAGCGCTGCTAGACATTTCTGCAGCTAACAAGGTGCTGACAGGTCAGAAAAGACAAGACAACCCCTAAGTGCTCAAAGGACTAGACAGCTGCAAATACTCAGCAGTAGTATTTGCTGCACTCTTCAAAAATGGAAGACGATGAAAGACCCAAAGCAGCAGGAACATCCACAGCAAACCCATCTCTCTCTTTCCCACTTCCCAGGACAACTTTCTGATTATAAAAAACCACAGGTGAAGCAGGCTGTAATGAGGTGACCTCCTCCACCCCTTCCTCAGCACGACTGCACAGCTGTCACTGGTTGTGTGCGGCTCCAGCCCAGGACAGAGGTGAAGCATCTCCCTTTCTGCTACTTCTGGAGATCACCTTTCTGGAGGGGGTCCCTCCTCCACCCAGTGCTCACACCACTGAGCACTGGAGAATATTCAGACAAGGACCTAGGCAGCATTTTCCTACAACAAACTGGGAAAAAAAAAAAAATACACTCCACATGCAAAGTTTTCCAGCTAATAATAACACTGTTTATTTTGTGATTAAATCTAGCACATATCTTCTGACCTTTCCAGAAAATCACTGTCTGCCCCTTTAGAGCACTGCAGTGCAGGGTACACGTACGAGAGATTTGGTATGAGAAGTGCCATCAAACATGCTACAGCCCTTTTAATCTCTGAGCCCCTGATAGACGATAGTGACAATAAGGAGGTCCACCAAATTTAGCAGCTCTGATACCCTTCCACATTCCTCCATGCACAAGACTCACATTTACAAACTGTGCTTTTTAAATAGGCTTTTAAAAGTGCCCCAAGAATTGCACTCCTTCCACTGAACTTTCCTGCATTAATCTCTGATAGATTCCACGCAGTACATAAATAATGGTACATGCTTCATTTTAGGTATGCACCTCATTAAAATGGTGCTACCCTCTTGGAGGTTTTATAAACTTCATATGCTCCCTGAACTAATGTATGCTAGAGATGATGAAAGGCTCAACCTCATCTTTGCCCCACGCTAAAAGGGATATCATATTACCTTGAGAAGACAACAGACTTGGATTTCCATCAAAGAAGTTCACCCCGTTCATGAAAAGACTGAATTCCCTTGGTATCTTAAATAGAATTTGACCTGATTTGTGAAGCTGAAGGGCTAGAGTCAAATTATTTAACCAGGACATCTACCTTTAATGCAATGTCTTGCTTGGTTTTAGGTGACAACATACAAATGGGGAGCTGCACACAAAATATAACATTTATGGGTAAAAAAATATCAATCTAAAACACTGTTCATGCTTAAGCTGCATATAGCATTATTCTAACAAATCCAAAAAAAGAAAAAGTACGTTAGGATTAGTTTGGACACAAGATATCTAGACAGCATCTTCCCTGTGGCACACAAAGGTTACCCCCCTGCTAAAACAAACGGAAGAGCACTAAAATTCTGTTAAAGGTTTTAGTATTTCAGAAAGACTTTGATATTAGGCTCTGCAAGTAATTCAGAAAGGCAGGAAGAGAGCACATGGAAGAACCATAATAAGCACACACTTAGTATTGCACCAATTTGGATCCAAAATGATCAATCACTACCCATAACGCAGGTGTCTACTAAAGTCCAGATCTATGAATCAGCCTTTAATCTACACTGCTGAAATGAGAGAGACATGTAACTTGCCATCACAAAGAAAAAGTGTATACTTCTTCGATTCATTTAGATCTAACATAAGAAAATACTGGATTTTTTGGTCCTATTCCAAGGACATAGAAACTAAAGCTGTTACTTTTTGTGACAGGGATCTCCGGAGGAGACTTGCTAAGGGTAGGAGACAGTATATCCCCTCTACTACAAATGGTCTAGTTGTGTATACCTGTGCCCAGTGTCCACTGTACACCAGAGAAAGTATCAGAGCAAGCCCAAATAAAAGAGAGAAGGCAGCTTGTAAAGACAGTTGCTGCTTTCTGAATGGCTGTGATGCAGTTCCTGACTTTCCTCCAGATCTAAGTCCCTGTTGACCAAGCAGGAAGACTAACAAGGAAGAGATGCGAGTATCTCTGAGTGTCATCACCACCATTTATGCATCGGTTACTCTTTGTCTATACACTTGCTACAGATAAAAGGGGAGCCTGCTCACTGTTGGCTCAGATACCTGGAGCCACCCCTCCACTCCTGCGAGCCCCCCCTGCCCATCCCGAAAGACAGTAGATAGATATACTTGAAGAGATCAGTCATATGGGATACAAGTTTTCGGCCACGTGAGGAGTTTACACACACGTGCACAGGCGGACTGAGCTGGTCACTCACCAAATCATCTCTTCCTGCTCCCAGGAGAAATGGGCAGCATTGCTACTCCATGGCCAGCACCGCTGCAGGAGCAAGGGGTGGCAGGAGCTGGGTACACATTACAGGTCAAGTCAGCTGGCAGATGCATGAAGGTACAAAAATGATATTCACACAGAAATACACTCTTAAAATAAACTACAACTCACTTAGGGACTTAACTGTTTCACTTTTTAGAGGCTTTACCTCAAGCAAATGAATTGTCTCTCCACTTAGACATCGTAAGTAAAGGTGTTCACACACACCACATGTACTCGCCACTATCAGTTATCACTACAGCATAAAGATAAACTTAACTGCATATAACTAATATTAACTACTATTAAAGCTTCCTACCACTTCATCAAGACACCACCAAATTACAGAACACTTGGACCTTAAAAGAAGTCTTCAAAGAAGCCGTACAAACTGTGTTAAACACTCTCATATACCAAAACACAAACCACAGCAAAAAAGAATCATTCACCAAATCATATCAGAATTTTAACAAATATTCTGGGACTTCAAATTATATTGAGCCAAACTGCAAATCAGAAGTATTTGCAAAAATATCAGGACTACTACATGTCATGAAAACACCTGTAACATTCAAGCACAAACACTTTTCCATTTAGCATTTCCGTTGCTTCATATTTACAAACTGCTTTATTAAGCCTCATCAACTTTATGTGGGATTTTCTGGCTTTTACCACATGCCAGAAAAACCTCGGAGTTCTGGGGTTGTATGTCTTACATTTTAGAGAACACAAAAGGCATAGTCCTTTACATTTAAGATTTTAATCTCTGGAAGAAGCAATCAGCACTAAAGCTGGGTGCCTAAGGCTATTTCTTTCAAATGGGAATAAACAGAACTTTAAATGCCCAGAGGTCAAGAAGTTGGTTAACAACCTCCCTTGTGTAGACTCCTTGAAGCACTGTCCCGGTCTCTAACTGTAATTTAGTTTATATTTACGCTTAGAAAACATTACAGTAGACTGTCAATTAGTATTTTCAAAGATTATCTTAAAACATGCAAGAATAACTGTGTATTTCAGCCATCCTTGTTTGAGGTAGGTGTATCCAGACAAGCAAGAAAGCCAGCTGCAGTGTCCTGGACAGTTAACGACAAATGTCGTTTCCTGTTAGTGATGCTATTTAGTATCAAGGGATAATTACTGCAGACCTCATTTCTCCCTGTACATCTATTCCATTATGGATCGACTGCAACAGTAAAGGGACAAAACATGGCTCACTCACAGCTCATGATCCAACTGGAACAGTAAGAAAACAAGGAGACAAAATCATGAGAAAAAGACACCCACGTACAAAGGGCAGACGGAGCTATCTAAATTTGCTTCAGGCTTTTCCACATTCTCTCTTCTTAAGTAAAGCTGTGTCATTGTTTTATACACGCAACTTTTAGACAGATATTGGAATTAATATTTTCTCAGTACTACAAATTTCACCCTAGCAAAACCAAAATTACACTTGGTTTTCTAAACACTACTCTTCAATGCCTCTTTTGAACTGAAGGAACTATTCCAGAAAACAATGCCTTTGCCTTACGAGAGCACAGTAGCTGGACGCAGCAAGGACAGCTGCAGCAAAGAAATAAAAAAAAAAAAAAAAAGCCATCTGTACATTCAAAGTAAGAATATACAAAGTCTGAGGAAACGTATTTTAGAGGACTGTCATTGCTTCTTCCCTGAACCTGACAACATCAAGATCAAAGCTTAACATAGGACCTAATTTTAAGAACAACCAAATTAAAGACAGTCACATTTGTGTATCTACACAGCTTCTAATTAGTGTGAAAGCAGTTTATACTTGCAGCTATAAGACGTAATCAAAAGCTAGTATTTGTTTTTTCCAAATCTGAACATTACTGTGAAAATACATACCAAGCAATCTGAAAAATATTCCACAAATATTACTACATTATTACACAAATATTACTACATATTTACACCAAATAGAAAACTAGAGCATCAGCTCCATCAGCTGAGTCTCAAACAAAATCGGTAAACATTACCTTTGTATTCAAAACCAGACTATGTTGAAGTTAAAAGCCATACAAGTACTTCCAGGTCTCAACTTCAGTTTTACCACATACTCTTCCCGGTTGCCTCCAGCTTGCATTACTGAGAAACTTCCATAAATAAAGCAGCGACAGAAATGTCTTCAATGTACTCTTTCTTTACATCAATTCAAGTCATATCATCCTTAAATAGTACTTAAGTTTTATGATACCTTAAGGGAGAAAACCAGCTCCCCCTGCCCCCAAGCACGCAGCCTGGTCGTACAAGTAATTTCCCCAGACATGCTACCAGTGAGCCCACTCACGTGGGCTGTGGGTTGCCGCGGTCTGAGCAGCGCTTGAATGTGGCCCGTGGAGAACTGGTACGCCACAATGCGTCCGCTTCCCTACTCGTTACCTGATGTTAATATGAGAGCTTCAAACATAACTGTAACACAGCGAACGCCTTCCTGCATGTTACTGACCCCGAGTGACTGCCTCACCGACTGCTTTTCTCTGCCACTTCCGAAGGGTAAGGTGCAGTACGAAAGCTTTAAAAATCCAAAGGTTTAAGACTGCTACTCTGAATAATAAAAGACTCATAACCAGTCAAACTTGAAGAGCTATTTACAAGTCAGACACAGGACGCTCTGTAAGGCCACCGTCAAATCTAGAAAGTCTATGCTTTTTAAGTTTTAATCACCAAGCCTACATTAGTTACAATATGCATGAGTCGCAAGTAAGGTTTACATCGTTATAATTCACTAAGATATCAGTATTTCACCTCTTCATTAAACCTTTTAGCCTGAAATAATCCCGAAGCCTATCTCCTATAGCCTAATTAATCAGTGAGAAACAGAAAATAACTGCAGGGAAAGGCATCAACTTCAAATTGCAGTAAGTAGCTACTTAGAAATTTTTTTTTAAAAAAACCACTTGAAGCGCATATTGCTGAAGAACAACTGAGCATAAAATTCAACTCGGGCATTAATTTAATTACTTCAGCATCGCAATCCGCTTTGCAGTCTGTCCCGGTGGCTACAGACAGCGACCACCAACCACCACCACCACCTGCAAGGACACAACTGCCCACACCACGCTCACCTTACTTTCTTCGGACCATCGCCCATCTACAGAGCCGACGATTCACCGTGCAAAATGCCCGCTCTAAGTCGGCACCCGATGGATGCCACAACCGCAGCTTAACCGTGAAGGGAAGCCGGCCGCTGCCCCCCTCCCCGCGCCCCCCCCCTGCCCCCTTACCCAACGCGAGGGGCGCGCTCCCAATCACTCCATTTTTTTTTTTAACGCGGATCCTTTTTTTTTTTTTTTATTTTCCCCAGGTTAACGACCGTGTCGCCCAGGACCTCCTCGCCAGCCACAGCGGTGGCCAGGCGCGGCGGCGGCCCCGCCGGGCGGTCAGGGAGCCGGGGGAGGCAGCGGGGCCGCCCCGGCCGGGGGAGGCGTGTCCTCCCCGCGCTCCTGTCAAACGCCGCCGGAGCCCGGCGGCAGCGAGAGGGGTCTCCCCCCCACACCCAACCCCGGTCCCGGTGCGCTCGGGCACCTTCCCGTGCCGCCCTTGCTCACCGGGGCTCCCGCTGCCCGGGAGCCGCCGCCAGCACCACCGCCGCCCCGGAGAGGAGTTGTGTTGGTGCCGGGAGGCAGAGCCGCCCCGCTGCTCTCGCCCGCCCGCCGCGCTGGGAGCCCGGCCCGCCGAGGAGGGCAGCGGGCAGCTCCGAGTGACCGGGACGCGGCGCCTTGAGCCCGGGGCAGCTCCGGCCAGACCCGCTGCTGCCTACCAACGCGGCGGGGTTGGCGGCAGCCGGAGGCACCCCCGAAAGAAAGGAATGGGACGAGGCCAAGGGGACGGGGCCACCGCCGCTCTCCTTGCCCGGCGGGGCCGCGGCGGGGGAAGATCGCGGAGTGAGCCCGGGGAGGGGGCGCGACCCCCGCGTCGCCTCCCTTCCTCTCTCCGCTCCTCCCTTCCCCTGCCCCGCCGCTGCGGGGAGCGCCGCCGGCCGCGGCCGCCACTCACCGGGCAGGCGGGAAGCGGGTCCCCGGCGTCCCGCGCCGGCTCCCGCGCCTGTCAAGCGGCTCCTGCCGTTGCCCGCCTCACGCCGCCGCCATGTTCCGGGGGCACCGCGCATGCCCGGCAGCGGCACCGGGGGCGCGGGCCTCCCCCCCACCGCCCCACCTTCCGCTCCGCCGCGGGGGGAAGCGGCGGCGGGGGGCGCGGCCCGGGGGTCCCGGGCTTCTCGCCGGGGGCAGCACACACCGCGGGGGCTCAGGGCTGCCGGCAGCCCCGCACCTCGTCCCCACCTGCGGGGGGCGGCCCCGCCTGAGCGGGCACGTTAGGAGCCGAGCCGCCCCGTCCGCGGCGGGGGGGAGAGCGCCGTGAGGTGGCCCCGGGTGCAGCCCGGCCGGCGTCGGCCCGGCCGTTCCCCTCCGCTGCCTCCCCGTCGTTCCCCCGCGTTCAAACCTGGCGCCGTCCCCTCGCCGGGCGAGGCGGGGGCGAGGGGCGCCCCGCTCCGCCGGAGCCATCTTGCGGCGGGGCAGGCGGCGGCCCGGCCTCAGCCGCCCTTCGCCGGGGCCGGGGCTGGAGAGGCTTCGGCGGGAACGGCGGCGACACCGGCAACGCGTCTGTCTCCGTTCCCGTTCCCGTCCCCGTCCCTTTGCCGTGGCGGGGCGCCGGCGGCTGGGAAGGGCTCGGGCCGGCGGGGGTCGGGGGGTGCTGCGCCCTGGGAGCAGGGCCGCGGGGGGGGGGGGTGGGAAGGTTACCACATGGCAGGTGTTATCTATATAAATATTTACTTATACATACTTCAACTAGTGGAAAAGTCCTTCCTGCGCTTTCTAGGAGGGTACGCTCCCGTTTGTGTAAGCTCCGGGTGTTGTATTTCGGAGCCCAAGAGCTGTGTGTGGCCGTAAGGAGAAATCGTCTCCTCAGTGCCACCGAGGTTCGGGGCTTTCCGTGGCCGAGTTTCAGCTTCGCGACTCACATGACTTGCAAGTGAAATTTTAAATTCAAAACTAAACTAAGGTCGTGAGAGGGAGATTGTAGGAGGGTTGTGTTTTTTGGTTTTGTTTTTTTTTTAATGGGGGGGGGGGGGGGGGAAATCCAAATATATACCCCAAAACTCTCAAACTCCTTTATATGAAAGTGAAATTCATACAGTCCGCTGTAGTATCCTGCATATATTGCAAGTTATGACTAACGATTTATTTTAAGCACTTTCATAAGCAGTAGTTGTTTCTTTAGAAACAAGGAAAATGAGTCCTTGCCTTAAATTACAAATATTTAATATTTAGACAACATGAGACAAATGAGTAAAAATATGCTCATCCAAGTGATTACAAATATACCAGAGGAAGACAAAGAAATACTGAAATACACTTACATAAAATCTTCATAGCTGTGTGGTATACTCATAACCAATGCAGACTGAAAATTTGAATTTGAAATATTTTCCCCTTTCTGTCATATTAAACTTTTGCAGAAAAACGAGAGATCGTTTGCTATTACAGAGATGGACATAGAAACGTGCCAAATGTCATAGAATAAGTCCTTGGGAGACATGGAGGAAAAGAAAACATATCTTAAAGATACCCTTTAAACCGAAGCCAGTGCTAGATATAACATTTGAGGATTTAATTCCCCAAGAGCCAGCGGGACATCATAGTGTTGGTTTCTACAGCTGTTTTTGCAGAGCCTGTCAAAAGTGAACTGGTGCAGTCCTCTACCTGCTCATAATTTTCCCAGGAGGCTGAAATCAGGAAGCCTGGCCGGCATTAATCCTGCTTCTTAGAGCTCTGATGTGGTGAAACTATGAATAAACAATAGATGTAAGAATAAATGTCTGCCCGGTCACAGATACATCACCAGTAAAAAGAGTAGACTAGAAGAAAGCTTTTAACACTCTCTTATAAATTCAGGAGCCAAATGGGTCCACAATGCCTTCACGTGTGTCCTTCACCTACGAGCTGTAGCTGATGTAAAGGATGTACAGGATTACTAGAAAAGGAATGAGGAGTCCTTCATGCTTCCATTTTCCAGCAGACTGATGAGTTTGTTTTCTGGTGAATCACCCATCATCTTTCTTTTTATAGGTATTAAACTGAACTATTTGGGTCAGAAAAGCCAGGCGATTTTTAAGTTCTCAGTGTTCTTCACAAAGATGTGTGTATGCATTTATGTGTGTGTGTATGTATACATATATGTAGCTTCACAGTTTTTATTTGCAGGGAGATTCTGTGATTTTAGAAAGAAGCAACAACATCAAAATAAAACCGAGATGTTTCATGGGGGTAGACTCCAATGAACTCATACAACCGGTAAATATGATGTTCTGGGAGGTTGATGCAGATGAAAAAGATGCTTAAGAGAGCTGGCAGTTCCTCAAAGAAATAACATCCAGAGTGTAAGTAAGTGAACTAGCCATGCAGAAGAGGTAAGAGGCACAGTAAAAGATCAGCCTGGCTGTCAAAAGCTCTTCCTGAACCTCAGACGGGAATGAAGCATCCAGAAAAGAGAAGCTGGGTCAGGTTACTTGGGAGAGGTACAAAAGTGTAGCCCGGTTGTCCGGGGATGAAATCAGAAAATGAAGGCAGCAATGAGCAGGGGATATCAGGAGTAACATGAAATCATTTTAAGTACATTACCAGAAATGGAAAAGAATCAAGCAAATGAGGACTCCAGTATCAAGCAGCACTGGAAAGTTTTTGACAGACAACACTGAGAAAGCCAGGCTTCTTAATATTTTTGCACCCAATTTTCTTTTTTTTTTTTTTTAAATACCAAGCATTATTGATACTTGGAAAAACAGATGGGTTTTAGGCTTGACTGTTAAAGGACCAGGTGAGAAATTATTCAGACTGCTATTATTTGCTGCTTTCACATCACCTGGACTTAAAGGACTGGCTGATGAAATCTCAGTTGCTAGTTTCTTTGAGAGTTTGCTGTGGAGAGATATTATAGGACAGAAAGGGACAAACAGTATTGTTGAAAGCAAAGAAGGAAATAGGAAGTTATATACCAATCTATTTAATTTCAGTGCCCAGAAAAGATACCGGAGCAAGTAAACAAGCTATTTCTAAGCACTTAAAACACAACAAGTAACAGCCAACACAGCTTTGTCAAGAACAAAAGATGTCAAATGTAATCCCTCTTGCAACAAAATAAGAGGAATTGTCAGTGGAGGAGAAGCATTGGATGGCATGTTGGATGTCACTTTGCTAAGATTTTTGACATGGTTTCATATGATATTCTTTAAGTAAACAAGGGAAACAATGTAGATGAAGATATTTAGGGAGCTGGTACAAGCAGCTCATTGTTAGAAAGATGTTAGTGAACTCAACGATGGTTTGGAAAACGTGTTTACATAACTGCAGATTATACCGAACTGGGAGGCTTTAGCATGCTGGAGGACAGATGTAGGATTTAGAAGGATTTTCACACACTGGAGATTGGGTCTGAGAAAAGGAGGGTACTATTCAACACGGATAAGTGCACGCTACTGGGCAGAGGCAGATATGATCAGCTATACAAATAGGAAAGGGGGAACTACGGGGTGTTCTGCAGGAAAAAAAGCTGCAATTATGTGAAAAATAAAAGAAAATCTGTGGTTACGTGAATCACAATCTATACAAAGGGGACAATGTCAGAAAGCTGCAGTGAGAAAGTCAAACCACATAAAATACAGAAAGAGAGCACAGACTCTTTGTCAAACAGCCTGATTTAAATGGCCCTAGAAGAGCTCAGGAGCCGTGCTCTGGCTGGCTTCAGTAATATGTAGCCCAGGAAGAGAGCAGAAAAGAACCATTTGAATGATTGGGTATCTGTAAAATACGCTTTATAGGGAAACTCTAAAAAAAAAACAACGGGGATTTATGTTGAAGGGGGGGAAAGTGGAAAAAGAGAAAATAACATACATAGATACACAATACAGATATGAATGTATATCAAATATGTGGAAGACTGCTGTAAAGAGGAAAGGATAAATTTGCTGTCCGGTTCCATGGTGGGTGGGTCAAGAGAGAACAGGTTTAAAGCGCAGCAAGAAAGATTGGAAAGTAAGAATGATAAGGACGGAGGGAAGCTTGGCTGGGTGGTTGTGCAGCCTCCAACCTCAGACTCTTCAAGAAGAACTGGGCACCGTGGGTCAGAGCTGGCACCGGCAGACTGGCCCTCGGGCGGAGGGTGGACTCAAATCACCTTCCATGGTCACTGACAACAGCGCGGTTCAATGACTGTCAGCTTTCTTTAAGGGCATTGGAAAGTATCAGCTTCCTCAGGGAAAGGATTTTATTATTTCTGCAGTGAGCATGCCGCTAGCTTCCAAAAATAAATTGTTTCAATAAGAATGTTAAACTGCCTTCCTGTTTTCTGATTCTTCTTTCTTTCAAGCTGTCACAATATGACTGTCCTATGTAACTAAGTATATTATAGATACACAAGAGGATGCGCAGTTTCGCTGCCTGAACAGAGCCGTAATTTACACATAAATAGGTCTGCCTTCTACTCTCACTTATGTGAATTCAAGAGAAATTGTAGATTTTTGTTTGACAGCAAATTAACAGTTCGTTCTTTCCCAAGAACAAAGTTTACCTTTTTCAGAAGAGCCTCAGAAGTACTTCAAGGCCTGAAGTGTGACAATGACACATTCTTTTAATAACATCTTTTTTTTTCGTTTGGGTTTTCTTTTTTTCTGTTCTGCTTGCTTGTAGGAATTGCCATCACCTCCTTCACAATTTTTAAACTGTGTAGATTAAGAACAGGAATAATTACAGATGACAAGTGTAAAGAACACTCCCTGTGACTATATTAAGTAAAAATATTCAGACATTCTAAAGCAGTTTCATTTAATGCTATAATGTTACAGTATATACATAAGGTGTATGTATATACATAAGGTGTATATGCACATAGGAACTGGTAATGCTGAAAGAAAAGCAGTTTTGTTCTTTTCGTTTGCATGGCTGCAAACCTGAAAATAACTTCTCTGAGGTACAGGAAGTTCACAGAAATAAGTGGGAACAGAATATTGGCCACACGACTTGTTAAAATATTTTGCTGTATTAGTTAGAAATTGATTTGCAGATGAAAAGCAGTGAGGAACCAATTTCAGGTAAGATAGACTTCAGCTATGGGTAGTCTTTTGCCATTGGATGGATGGTGATTAAAATTGCCCCAGCAAGGGAAAACAGATTTGTTCTACTTAGTTTTGTATTACCTAAAGTGAGTGCTTCTTGCACGGTGACAAGCAAAAAGAAGAAAAAAATGCTTACTCCCAAAATGTTGAGGTTAAAAACCTGCAATAGGTTTGTAATGCCAAAAAGGATAAAATTGGGAGTGATGAGGGGACTCTTTCCCTGACATCTATCAAGTTCTCTGGAGTTTCAGGCTGCCTCTTGGTTGGATAAATAATATGCAGCGCTGGGCAGAAAATTGTTTTTCCTTCCCTATGAATTTTCCATTTCTATGGTATTTTTTCCATAGCTGAACTATCAAAATCCTGAACATGCTCGTAAGCTGACCAAGTAAAACTGTTTCAGTAAATGGAAATGGTTTGTTTCAGTGTTTCCAAATACCCAATTTTGACCCTTTGTTTGTTTTCACATAAATTGCATTGTACTTGCATTGAAATGTTGTGAATCAAATGCTTTCAGAACTTTTAGTTCTAAATATCCTACTTTGAGAGTTAAAATATCCAACCTCAGTTTGGTTTTTTTTTTGTTTGGAACTTGGAATGGCAAAAAAATCATCCCGTTACTGGAGATAATTTCAGTGAAGCAGAATTACTTGTGTAAATGTAGTAGGAAGGTTTCCAGCTAGTCTAAAACACATGAATAAAGCGGGAGAACATTTTATGGAATGGATGTAAACATGGGATTTGAAATAAAGCAGCAGCACCAGGAAACAAAACTTCTGGGTCATAATAATTCAGATCAGTGATTTGTATTTGGGGACCAAATGCAAAAGCTGTAATACGCATCCTAAGTCCCCAATCCTGATGCATCAACAAATATTTTAGCAATGCACTTGACCCAAATTCCAATTAACTTTGCAACCATTAAAGTTCATGATTAATTATTCTCATTCAGTTGAGGCGCTCCACAAAATGGTATGGAAGGTGGCATAACTTACCCCTTTTTCTCTTAACGCAGTTGGTTTCTCTGTGTGTCTAGGTAAGAATGAATCTCTTCAAGGGGTACTGCAAGCGTCCTCCAACAGGGGGGTATTGAATGGTTGAGCTCTTTAGTTACCACAGAGGCAACTATTCTGGCTCCAGGCTCACGTTTTGGCAAACAAAAGCAAAGTCTCCTTTTCTTTAACATACTAACATTTCTGCTTGGGGTGGTCTTTAAAAAGAAAAAGGAAATTCAAGTAAAACAGAGCACCCTTTTCCCTAAGAGCGAGAGCAAGCACGATGAAGTGCTGACAATCCCTGCCTTGGAATTCAGCGGTTGGTGTTAACACTGCCACGTCCCTGCCGCCGGGGCTTATCCAGCTCTCCGGCGGGATCACTGCCCAGCTCGGTCCCAGGCATGCGGTGGGGAGGTCCGTCTGGCAAGGTTTGACGGCTGTCTGGGTGGGTAGCAAAAAATAAAAAATCCATCTCTTCCGGCTGTGGTAAAACTTTTAGAAAATGAACAAACGTAAGCAAATGCACTGTTGTGTCCCAATATTTTTAGGCAATTTGGCACAGTCATACAGGTACGTGTGATGGGGTGAATTTCTCTCATACGCAGCCTTTGGACCTCGTGATCCCACAGTTTCCAAATCCAGTACGTTCTCTGTGATGCCACCGAACCGAGCACTTCTGCCATGGGGTTTGCCAGTTGCTACCAATAGCTCCCTGACATTTTCCTTTGTCTCCTTGCCCCGCCGGCGCCTGCCGGCAGCTGCCCATGGCTCCTCCGCTCTGCTGGCACGGGGGCAGGCAGAAGGGGGCCAAGACACCCGGCGAGGGAGCGAGGGGGAGCCCAGCTGGCGAGCGGGGAGGGGGAGCGAGCCAGGAGGACAAGCTGGCCACCGCCTGGGCTGCCTTTTGGGGCAAGGCGGCAGCTGTGAGCTGGGGGAGTCGGGGAAAGGAGCCGCTCCGGCTGGCGACGGGATCCCGAATCACCCTCAAATGAATCAGGCCTCTGAATTAGCGCTGTGTAAGTCAGTCCTGCTCGTGCTGTAGCCCTCAGTGAACATGCCCCGGATGAAATGCAGGTGATAGGGAGTGCCACGGGTGGGTGAGGGGCTAACTGCTAAATAAATATGCTCCATAAGAATAAACTCAAAATTGCGCTTTTCTGGAATCCGTGAGTATCAGGGTGTTTGAGCCGGGTTGCTATCTGTTTCAATTGGTACCCCAAGACCAAAAGAAGAATTAACTGATAGTAATACCATTAAAGCACTCTTGAAAGTTTAGTTTCACGTTGTACATTGTTTGGCAAGATGCGACAGACCACGTACACCCTGAGAGGCCACCGCAAGCATGAATAATATGACAAATGCCATTCTTCGTGTGAACAGCACTTATTTCCATTTCAGTGCAATGAAACCTGAGATGCCAAAGTGGTTAATCCTGTTTAGTGCTACCGTCAAGTTAGAGATCTGTCAGCGTTGTGGTTTCAAATGATGACAGGGGCAGTTTGCTTGCAGCTCTCGGCTTGCAAGCTCACAAACACCACTGACTTCTGCTTTCCTTAAATGACTATGCTTTGTAAACAGCATAGCTTGGTTTAAATAGAATACATAAGGTGCTGTTTCATTTATTCAGCTTCTCAGTCATTTACTTTTTCATTTATTTATAGTTTACCTTACTCAGCTTTATTAGGAATAGATGCTTCTGCCCACAAGGGCGCTTGACACCCACCTTCAGAGCGCCACGGGCGCCGGTGGCGTGTGGGGGTCTCAGCCTTCCTCACCTTTCTGGGGACGGAGCCCCACCAAGTGCAGAAGGCCCCAGGGTGTAGCCTTGCTGCTGGAGAGGACAGGACAGATTTTCTCCTTGGAGGGAGAGCGAAAGGGCAGGTTGCTGGGAAAAGGGGGTAGGACAAGGGCCAGGAGCGCGAGCAGTGGCTGCCAGCACCTCTGTCTTTCCCTTTCTGTGAGGCAAGAGCGGTCACCTCCTGCCACCCATCCCTGTCCTCCTCCAGGGCTGCGCCTCCTCGGCACCGCGATGAGACCGTTCAAGGGAGGGACAGCTGTGGAGCAGAATGAGAGTGTTAAATGGAGCCACCTTATCAATATTCATAAGTAAGGGTTATTTTTCCCAAGGCAACTGTTTGAATTAGTAATAGGCAATCGGCAGTACATAGAGGTAATGGGGTTTTCTTTTCTCTGTGCCAAAACATTACTGTTAAATACTTCAAACAAATGCGTAGTTTAGTTTGTTAGCATAATAAATGAAGTTCTGGCAGTTAAAGTATTTCTTACAAAGATACAAAAATAATGTGCTTTACTGTTCTCATATATCCCACCTTACCTTCAGCTTTCAGCATTTGGGTCAAGAAAATTTTATAATTTAAATATTTTAAATATTTAAATATTTTAGCTAGCTTTCAATTTTAACAAGATTTTCCCTTTCATTACATATTTTTTTTTAAAAAAGATCATGTAAATGTTCTTTGTTAAAAATATGAGAATATGAGTAAAGTTTAAATGTGAAGGAGGGTAGAAAAAGTAAGAAAATGTCAGAATAGCTCTCCATCATTTCTGTTCTACCTCCAGGTAATAAAAATGAAGATTGAGGAATTGGAGGGAGAGGCGTTGAAACAGCAGAATGAAGTGAAGGACACGTCCTCAAGGTTAAATGGTACATTCAGAGAGTTTTGAAATAGATGGTGGAACTGCTAAAATAATATACACTCACTCTTAGGCCAAACAAAGAGATACTTCTCAGGAACTTGTTAGCAAAAAGTTTCTCTGCCTAAGGTATTTTTTTCAAACATTTCCCAACAAAGGGTCAAAGACGCCAATGGTCCCTAAGGCAAATCCTGCTACACTTTGAAAGTGTCTACATAAAAGGACCATTATCAAGAAAGGCCTATAAGCACCATCGAAAATAACACTGACAATATACAAGCATTATATAAATCAGAGGTATATTTTCTACTGTGTTTAGTTTTATTTTCTCCATAGCAAAACAATGCAAATAAAATTATTTCAAAAACGGATGATGAAACAAATGAGAAATTCTCTCGAGACTTTTATGCAAGGAGAGACCATATACACGGAGCTGTTTAATGTAGACATGAATGAGGGGAAATAAATAAATAATTTTTAAAAAGGAAAAAAATGCAAAACATATAAACTCATATAGTCTTTTATTCCAAAAATAAGAACATACACTGAACTTAAATATCAGGAAATGCGAAGAGTTTAAATGGAACAATCCATAAAACCCCTCACCACACTATAACACTGCTATCAAGAGTTAAGATGATATCACAAAGGAATAGACCTGTAGAGGTTAAAATAGGCCTGGCCATCTTGTGATGATAATAATAGAGATAGTTTTTAATAGGGAGCACCCCTTCAGATTTTTCTTTTGCAGCTGATAGGTGCTAAGGGTAAGAAATAAAATTATTTTTTTGCCTGTAACAATTGCATGTATTTTTTTGCAACAAGTTGGGTTATCACTGTCAGAGGAAAGTCATGGGACTGCACAAACCTCTGATCTTATAAAGTACAAAAATTCCTTTGTTCTTAAAGATGAAAAACTGTCATGACCAAAATACCAGCTGAACAGGAGGCAGGGAAGGAGAATCGTATTTCTAATGGAAACACCAGGGATGTAAAGAAAATGTGTTGCATAAGAAGTAAGATATCAAATGTCTGAATTATCAGGACATAGTGTTTCTGTTTCTAGTAGTTCTTTTTCATGAGTGTAAGTTCTTACACACTTGGCATTAACACCTTTTTCTTCATTCTTTCACTGTCTACATCTTTATTCTTGTGCTATGTCTTTATTCTTATTCATTGTGAAATTATTCCCAAAATAACTTCACAAAATAAGCTCTGATGGAAAAATTCCCATGCATTCAAAGTAAAGGAGGGTATGAGCACAGAAACTGAGCCAAAACCTTTTCAAATGAGGCCCTCTGCCCTTGCAACCGGTTGTTGGTGCAGGGGTTGATGTTCCCATCACAAGTGGAGTGTTTCTATACATGCAATAAGGATCCTTGAGCTCTGCTACCTTCTTATGTGCTTGGTTGGAGAATTCTTTACAACAGGATACTGCTGCTGCCTGCGACAGCAGCAGTGCTATATAGATACATACATATCAGGCATACGTATACACAGTATAATACATATAGTCTTTTGTATATGTAAAACATATATAAAATTGCAGGGAGCTGGGAGAGATCGGAATTGGGAACGGCTGGAAGGTGAAATGGAATCTGAGAAATGAAGAAGGCATGGCAAAAGTACACCGTACAACTGAGTAAGCTGACGTGAAATAATACGCAGTAAGGTTCTGCAGTGCTAAACTGTGCTCGACTTCTGGTGGCGTCACCCGGTGTGTGCAGCCCGTTGGAGGCTGTTAGCCACCTTTGCCTGTTACGGCAATCGGTATGAGCGGTATGAGTAGTCAAAGCACCCCTAAATTGTAACTACCTACTGGTCAGCGCTCTCCTCTCCAGTGGCGAGCTCCAGCTAGGATTTGGGCCCACTGATCTGGCAGTTTTTTGTGTATACAAGAGGAGTTTTGCCCCTTACCTGTTTAAAGGACCCCAGCCTCTTAGGAGGAATGTGAAGTATTAGCCCCTTGGCCGCAAACTGGTCAGAAACACATTGGTCTCATCAGTCTTGCCAGCCATCTGCATGAAACTGTCTTAGCGGGAGCTGAGCGTGTCTGAACACAGTTTGGACATTTTTGTGCTAGGAATTGGCTAATCCAGTCAAGAGGCAGCACACTGAAGGGGTTCCCGCTATGTGAAGTGGCAGGTGTGATCCTATACCTGATACAGGTCTTTTCCTACCTCTGTGGAACACACAGAGTTAATTTCTGGAAGTCTTCTTTCTCAGATTAAAGATGTCAGTAGCTAAGGAAAGAGAAACGATTTACCTTCAAATAGTTCAGCTGACCTTACTCATTTATCACTTTACAGGATTTCATTTTTCAATGGAGTCTATTGTTTCAACACCATTACCTCCACTTTTAGCAAAGACAATTACAGGGCATTTATTTATACACCAGGGACTCATTGCTTAGACTTTTACATTCTTTTCACCTGAAATAGTTCTGTCACAAAACAGTTGTTTGTCTCAAGCAAATATTTTTTCTCTCAGAGTTGTACTTAGAAGTACTCAAATGTCTTTTTATTTGCACAAAACAAAGACCTTTTTTACTAACAGTGACAAGTGAAGAACAAGTTGGGGTAATACACTGACAAGACATGGATTACTTAGACAATGTCATACCATTGCATGGAAAGACTTTGTTTGAGGTGGGGTTTTTTTTCTCTTTTAGTTGGGCTAAAAATTATCTTTCTACCAGACTGCTCCTGTAAACAAATAGCAAATTACTGATGTCCTACTTACAACTACTTTGTCACAATGAAAAATTTAGTTGTTTTGGATTTCCAAAAGATTTCACAAAACTCTCCACTCCTCCCCAGTCCCCTGCCACCAGCCCTGTGGTAACTAGTCAATGTGTATGGTCACCTAAATCATTTGAAGATAAAAATAAACCAAACCACTTTTTTTTTTTTTTTTTTTTTTCATTTAGAAACTGGCATGCTCCCATGTGTGGAATAGGGCCTTCTATTGCCCTGAATTGTGTTCACAGCGAGCCATTGCAGTTCATGGCACCGTGGCAGTATTTACGCCATCTGCCACTCTTCTGGCCATGGCCAGCTAGCTGTGGTGATCCTCTGGTCAGACACACCACAGCAGCAGTGGAGTTATTTATAGTACCCTCTTAATTCATAATGTTTGACTGAAAACCATCACTTAAATACATGTATAAAAACACACACATAATGGAAGTGTACCAGGAGATTGGCCCATAGAAATTACAGGGACTGTGATCAATTTTCCTCGCCAACCTGAGCCCACATTTTGGGGTGTTTTATGCTTCCAGCTGAAGAGACCACCATGGAATAGCATATAGCTGTGATTGATCTGGTTGACTTTTCTCATCTGAGCCAATGTAGATACCTAAAAGAGGGATGTTGAAGGACAAAGAGAGAGCTGTAATGCCCAAGCAGTTCTTCTGAGATCATGGGATGGGAAAACAGTAATGCCACTGCACTGACCCCATCCGTATATCACTACTCCATCCAGTCCTGGTCACAAGAAACTCCTTTTGAAGGTAGAAAGTTTTCACTACTGAAAAGACTGTAAGCTCAGTTTGTTTTAATATACAAAGTCAGGAACCTTTATTTTCGATGTTTCTTGGTGTTAACTCAGTAATAAAACATCCTTTGCAAAATGGTGTCCTAGAATTCTTTGTTGAGCCAAGTTGAATAAATTGATGCTCTAAGATACCCGAGGCATTTGGACAAATGACTACTGCACAGAAATGACACAAAGAAGGGATGGTTTCTCTTCTTTTAGTTATAATTAAACTCATGTACTGCACTTTAATTAAATCTGCTCTTTTGTGCACATATTCAGTGCTTCAGTAGCTTTAGGAAACAATGATCTAAAGAAAATATAACAGTAGGATATAAATTGCCTTACTCCAAAAAGCCAAAGTAGTTATGCAGGGAACGGGGAGGTAAACACTAAAGCTTAAGAACGGGCTACAAGCTCTTGTGAGATCGTGTATGTTCCAGCAGAAAGAAAAAGCAGCAGACTGAACAGAATCAAGAGGAACTGCTGGTTTTGTTTTGCAATTTTGGAAAACCACCACTCTAGCTTAGCACATGTTTAAAAAAAAGAGGTAAACCAGGACTGCACTGAAAATCAGATACTGAATTTGATCAAAAAGGGGCATATATTCCAACAAAGATACATTCACAGGGAGAATAATAGGATCGAGCCCAAGTTAATTTTTGCTCTCCTGTGAGGCAGGGCTATGGTAACATGGCCTCAAATAGCACTGAATCTGAATCACATTGCTCTGAACAACTCCCATGTAATATCAGCCCTGACATGCATGACGTTACAGGTCCTAGTGACCCCACCTTCAGTCTACCTTCAGTCTGAGTATAAGCGAACCCATGAAAAAGATAGTTTTATACATGGGTGTTTTTTTCCCTTTAGCTGCATTTGCAGCTTACGGGCCAGAGCAGATTTTCATATATATCAACATTTTTATTATATTTATCAAGCCACTTCATGGTTTCCTTCAATATTCTGTGTAAAACAATATGCTGCACTCATTCTTAGGGTTGAAAAATTATTATACTGTCCCTTAAATCACATGGCTAGCCAGTATTTGTGGATTTATTAGGTATTTCCACTAGGAAGAAAGCTAATTGATTACATGAGTGTTTCTTTCATGCTATCTTTGGTGTGATTTACAGAGACTCTTCGCACATCCCTGTTTCCCTGAACACAGGAGGAGTCAAACAGGAGGAAACTGGTCTCGTCCACAGTTCCAAGCCTGCCTCTCCCAAAAGCGACCCAATAAAGCCTCCTGGCTCTATCACATACCTCTGTTTCTTTTGCTGTCCCCTACTGAGCTTTTCAGCTGCCATCACCACAATCTCAGCAGAAGACAGTACCTTATGTTTGGCTCTGTGCTTCAGTGGTGGCTCCATTTCTGAAGCTACTGTTAAGCAAATGGGCTTCTTTCAACTCAGAGCCTCCTACCCAGCATATTCAAATCAATCTGCAAGCCCCAGACAAAGATATACCAGTTCAGAGCTATTAATGTCATATAATCCAGATTTTTTAAAAATTACTTTAAATCCAGCATTGTGCAGATTAAGCGGGACATTTATTACTACAGGCCAACTGACTCCTACGTGTTCATCACCTCCTGCATATTTTCCTCCCTCTGTTCACAAAGCAATATATTACAGACTAGAAATGCTTAATATTTTAGCATATACCTGATTTGGATACTTTAGTTCTCACAGGGATCAAAAATTAGAAAATGCTTCAAAAATGAACTAAAGAAATTGTATTTTGGACAATCTTTCTCTAACATCTTTTAGACTATTTTTCTACATCACTGCAAAATCCTGCTGGAGTACAAGAAGCTAATGTAAAACGAGTGTTTCATTGAAGGTGCAGTTAAAACTAGTAGAAGTAAGGCATGAAAGACAGCATCAAAAACATCAATCAGTGTAAGATATTGAAGTCAAATAGAAAGAATTCATCCTGTTACAATGTTGGAAAAACCAGCAGATATAAAATGAAAAATTGTCTGCAGTGGCTGTGCTGAACAGAAGAGAAAGCTCTAGAACTGTAATAATAATAACAACAACAACAATGAAAATAACAGTAGGGACTTAGAGTGCTGAAAAGGGCTTAGCAAAGATGCATCATTATCTAGAAACGTTCCAACCTCATCAAAATTACCAGAAGCACAGACTGTAATTCAAACAATCATAATGCAACTGTGGTGGTAATTTTTAATTTTTTAGGTAAACAAAAATAGCTGGGAGAATCAAATAAGCCATATTTCAGAGGCTAGTTCCGCATAAAGGATTCACCATGGCACAAATTTCAATGGCCACTGCCTTTAGGCATAGATGCAAAAGTCCAAAATACAAGAAGACAACATATAGTACAGAATCCTGTTGAGCAACTGGTCAAGGCGGATGTTTCAGATATGACTTGGGCCAAACCTTTCACAGCTGTATACAGTAAGGCAGACTGAAGCTGGGTCTTCCATGAAATGAGCACGCAATATATGGAATGTGAATCAGGCTGGCTGTGTTCCCAAGGATACTAAGCATTTTCAATGTGCTGTATGCAGTGAATCACCAAAACAATGGAAACCCAGAAAACCCAGGAAGGTGCATATGACACTGGTATGAAGTAACCATGAAATAAATAAGGAGCAAGCTATGCAAACTACATAGATTTTAGCATTAAGCTAAAAGCTTAATCTGACGCATGGCTTTCCATGAGAAGGGCACCATCAAAAGTGACTCTTGAGATTTTTGATCCAGTATTTAACACGACTCCATATGAAGAAAAGCAAAACAAAGAGAGGATAGTCTTATAAAAAATATCCTGATCCAACAACACTCCTGTTTTCCTGCAGTCAAGGACAAGATGGCTCAGAAGTATTCATCTACCAGCATCACTCTGGCATTCCTCCCAGAACTTTCAGGGTCTGCTTGGCAGAAAATATGTAGCTGAGTAATTTTAGTGTACTCAACATCTCTTATCCCATGCTTCACAATCATCTTTCTGGAAGGTCTACTTAAGCTTAAGGTGTGTAACCATCAGCAACATCTGTATTTCAGCTTCTTTAGTGATGAGGAGGATATAGCCTCTGGGGCTATTGCTTTACACTGCAGGCTAAGCTAAGTGTCAGACAGCCTGAATCACGCATGTGTGGGTGCAAAGAGGAAGGGATACATGGACGTCAGACCAGAAGCAGCAACCCTGATCAATTGGCATTGATAATCAATTCTAGAGAGGATTATGATTAGTACAAGCACTAGCAAGACTGCAGAGACCTCCTGTGCTTGAAATAACAGGTCATGATCAGCAATATCAGTATGAATTGTAAAGTCCATCATACCCAAATCAATTTACTGATCTTAGAGCAACACACAGTCAGTACTTAGGACCAGCATGATTTTGGTTCTGTAGCAATGCCAAAAGTGAGCTTGAAATATACCCCAGCTGTAGCTGAGGTCAGCTTTGCTTCAGGAGTGAAGGGGCCCTCCCCTCCCCAGTCCTTCTGAAAACAAGCATGTGGAGAGGGAAAGACAGTTGGTAAGGACCCTGCACTCAAGATCATCATGTTTTTTTCAGAAAAGGTGGCATTCTTCCTTCCTTGAGCGAGGCACGACAGCAGGTGCCAGCCTTGGCACTACTGCCTTGTCTTAGTGGCACAGTGCTAACAGGCCAGGGTTGGAATTAGGAAAGCCAGAATATCCAAAACATCTTCATCAGAGACCAAATTAAACCCAGGAAAAGGAAGAGGTCTGTTGTGACTTTTGGCTTCTCATAATAACCAGGTAAATTAGTCCACGCTTTATATTTCCTCAGTCTCTGCTGTTTGATCTCTCTGTGCCATTCATTGAGATTAAGACCCTTTTTGTGATGCTTGTTTGCATAATCTTCTGTTTTCTCTCCCTCGCACAAAATCTCTTCCTTTAATGCTCTTCGCCTGAGAGGATATGTTCACCCTGTTCATGCTGAAGGGGAATCCTTGCTCCAGCTCAGGCGGTGTGCTTTCCCCAACATGGGATTAGGTCCCACACATGCAGAGATCTGCATTGGGATCCTCCTCAGGAACAAAACTGAGTGTTGGATCAGGTCTTACCCCCGGCACACCTCAGCCAAGGTTTATAAAATGACATTTCAGCAGTTTCTACTTCTCTGAATATTAATTTTGTCACCTTTCTATATAGCCTGCTGAGGGGATAAGTTAAGATATTTAACCTGTTCAATTTAGAAAGTCTCCTTTCTCAAAATTAAGGATAACTGTAGCACAGAAAGTCCTTGTGTGACTCCTGGGGCATGTGTCAGACAATCATATCATGGCCAGTACCTCGGGTGCATCCAGACTATCTCCAGAACTAGCATACAAGAAAGTCAAGTGGCTGCTTTATCACACAATGTCCGTATGCTAGCTGGAGTAGGTTTTAAACTGACTTTACAACCACTGTGCCCTTCCCTGTGATTAAAGAATATAATTTTTAAAACTAAGATAATGGTCACAAAGAGAAAATACACAGTTTGGGAAAAGAGGAAACTGGGCAAAGAGGAACCTACAGGAAATGTTCTAAGAAAGTCAATGGCTTCCATATACACCATGCTTAAACAACAATTTCAAAGCCCAAAAAAACCTTTGCAGGCCTCAACACTAGGTAAATAACATGGCAGTGCTTCTCTGTTTCATAGTAGTTTGGAAGGTCTAATCATCAGTAGAAGGACAACAGAATTGTGCTATTGTTTAACATACACACATTAGAGTTCTGAGGGAGCTGGCGGAGGTGCTCACCAAGCCGCTTTCCATCATTTTCCAACAGTTCTGGCTGACTGGGGAGGTCCCAG
This sequence comes from Pluvialis apricaria, assembly GCA_017639485.1. Lineage (NCBI taxonomy): Eukaryota > Metazoa > Chordata > Aves > Charadriiformes > Charadriidae > Pluvialis > Pluvialis apricaria. The sequence continues at coordinate 87,243,503 of CM030007.1, forward strand.
CAGATTGGAAACTAGCCAACGTGACACCTGTCTACAAGAAGGGCTGGAAGGAGGATCCAGGAAGCTACAGGCCTGTCAGTTTGACTTCGGTGCCAGGGAAGCTGATGGAGCAGATCCTCCTGAGTACCATCACACAGTGTGCACAGGACAACTGGCTGATCTGGCGCAGTCAACATGGGTTTATGAAAGGCAGGTCCTGCTTGACTGACCTGATCTCCTTCTACAACATCGTCACCCACTTAGTGGATGAGGGAAAAGCTGTGGATGTTGTCTATCTGGACTTTGGTAAAGCCTTTGACACCGTTTCCCACAGCATTCTCCTGGAGAAACTGGCTGCTCGTGGCTTGGATGGGCATACACTTTGCTGGGTAAAAAACTGGCTGGAGGGCCGGGCCCAGAGAGTGGTGGTGAATGGAGTTAATTCCAGTTGGCAGCCAGTCACGAGTGGTGTCCCCCAGGGCTCAGTACTGGGGCCAGTCCTGTTTCACATCTTTATCAATGATCTGGGTGAGGGGATCAAGTGCACCCTCAGTAAGTTTGCAGATGACACCAAGCTGGGTGGAAGTGTTGGTCTGCCTGAGGGTAGGGAGGCCCTGCAGAGGGATTTAGACAGATGAGATCGATGGGCCAGGGCAAACTGTATGAGTTTCAATAAGGCCAAATGCTGGGTCTCACACTTTGGCCACAACAACCCCCACCAACACTACAGGCTTGGGGAGGAGTGGCTGGAAAGCTGCTCAGCAGAGAGGGACCTGGGGGTGTTGATTGATAGGCGGCTGAACATGAGCCAGCAGTGTGCCCAGGTGGCCAAGAAGGCCAGCAGCATCCTGGCCTGTATCAGGAATAGTGTAGCCAGTAGGACCAGGGAGGTGATTTTACCCCTGTACTCGGCACTGGTGAGGCCTCACCTTGAGTGCTGTGTTCAGTTTTGGGCCCCTCACCACAAGAAGCACATCAAGGCGTTAGAGCATGTCCAAAGAAGGGCAACAAAGCTGGTGAGGGGTCTGGAGCACGTCTTATGAGGAGCGGCTGAGGGAACTGGGGTTGTTTAGCCTGGAGAAAAGGAGGCTCAGGGGAGACCTTATGGCTCTCTACAACTATCTGAAAGGAGGTTGCAGAAAGGTGGGAGTTGACCTGTTCTGTCAAGTAACAGGTGATAGAACAAGAGGAAATGGCTTCAAGTTGCACCAGGGGAAGTTTAGATTGGATATTAGGAAGAATTTCTTTACTGAAAGGGTCATCAGGCATTGGAACGCGTTACCCAGGGCAGTGGTGGAGTCTCCATCCCTGGAGGTATTTAAGGGTCGTGTAGATATAGTGCTCAGGGACATGGTTTAGTGGTGGGCTTGTCAGGGTTAGGTTAATGATTGGACTAGATGATCTTACAGGTCTTTTCCAACCTAGGAGATTCTGTGATTATTTGAAGAGCTGATGGATCATTACATATGGAGTGCAATCCGCAAGCCACAGGCCAGTCACGGTTAATTCATATGACAAGGTTTATTTCCACATTTCACTGTTCAGACTGTTACAGAAGGTTTGCGTGTTTTTATTTCTTTCCGCACCTTTCCACCTCCTCCCTGCCAATTTAGGAGCTGTTAGTCTCAGTTCATAGTAATTGTGAGAAAATAAAATTCCATCTGTTTCTGTCAGGAAAAGGAAAGATAGGAAAGGGAATGAGAGAATCAACAGAAAAATTCACTTGCTAGACATCATTTGCTGCGAGTTATTACTTTTCTAAGGGATGCCTTGCTCAGCTGTATTGCACAAAGTACCTAGCACTTAGCATATGCACAATATTTTAATTTTATATAGGTCCTTAAATTCAGCACTTCCAAGAATATTGTGCTAAGCACTATTCTTCCACTGTTCATCTAGATCCATAAATACGACTCCCATGTGCAGATAGTGCCATACAGAACTATTTAACTAATAAGCAGCCTGAAACCCATTTTTCCCTCACCGGGTTTTCGACTCCATACATATTTTTAATAGGAATGTGTAGGAACTCATGCCAAAGTTGTTGAACATAATAGCAAAATTCAGACTTCTGTCTTTGCAATCTGTCTTTCTAATAGCTTTGGAATGGCTTAAAGGTGAACAAATAATGAGGAAGAGAGACAGAGAGAGGGGGAAGGGAGAGAAAAGCTCAGAGGGAAGCAGAGAGATATTTAGGCTAAAAAGCCATTAAGAGTTAAACGATCTGCAAAGAGGAAAGCCTTGAAATTAAATTTAACTTGATATCAAATAGGAGATTTAAGAGTGATATGTTAGAAGAGCCTCCTTTCATGAAAATGCAAATAGCAGCAAGCTGTTTTAATTATAGGCTGTAAGTGTTGCATGCTGGGAGACTTGAAAAAAATGCAGAAGAGAGCAGAACCATAAAACCTTCCCATCAGTATTTTCAGGTCTTTTTCAAACAACAGTAATCTCAATTGAGCAACGTTTTGCAGCTCCATTATGCATTTTTTCTAGCTCATTGATGGTTTGGCACATGCATACACTTATGGGATTTCTTCTGCTTGGAGGTATCCTCACAAGGAGGGTTTTGCAACTAAAAGGATAAGATGCTATCTGCTTCAGAAGGGCGGAGGTGCAGGCGTGAATCCCACTTTCCTCTTGATCCAGAAGCCTGCAACCACTGCTGCCAGTGGTGGGAAGATTAGATCCCATAATCCAGTCTCCTGAAAGAAAAGAGATGGAAGTATCCAGATGGGGCATCTACAGACCACAAACCTTCACCAGCGAACAAGGCTGACCTTCCCTACAAGCAGCTGTACTAACACAAGTCAGTAGTCAATAAAAACGGGTTCAGTTTCATTTCCGGTATAAAACAGTGCTTGCTGGCAAGAGGAGAGCATAAAGAAAACACATCATCAAATATGCTCTACCTCAATGTCATACAAATACAAGCAGTTCACCTTAATACCAGAAGTGATAATTCTCCTTGTGCTTTCCACCTCTTCCCACCCGTTGAGGCACACGGGTCGCAGCCAGCTCTGTCTAAACACCTTGTATACTTGCCAGACCCCTAAATTCTAATCTCTCCCCTCCTTCAGTGAGATAATATTCCTTCACTTCCATTTTCAAATGCAGAATGAACTAAAACTAAAACACCATCTTTCAGGAATTAAATATTTGCATACAAAGCAAGTTGCAGAATACATTAGTTAGGTACATGTTTGTTTAAAGTCTGGAAACATTGTGATGATGGTGCTGAGTAACAATCAGATAATAATAGCGCTGAAATATTCAAAAGGAAAAATATGACCCCCCTCAGTTTGATGATTGCGTTATGTTTAAGAGAGGCCAACGCTGCTTTCCTAAGGTTTTTTTCACTTTCCTTCAGTAGATGTCACTGCAGTACAGGACAACTAGTTCCGACACAGTTTTGGGGAAAAGGATAATAATAGTTTCACCAGGGAGTGGTCCACAATGGAGAACTGAAGCCTTGTTCTTTTGGATTTTCAGCAGCACTGAGTATCAGTCCTCACTTCCAAATTTTTTTCTTATGCTTTTGTTTCTTTGTTGGGACCAAAGACAAGAAACTATTCCCTGTCATGGTTGGATGCAGCTGAAATCACATCAGGGGAGCTAATCTGGGACAACCATCATTCTGAAACAAAACCAGCTTTCATGCACTTCATTCATTTTGCTTCTGAGGACACAAATCACAACCTTCTTTCTGATGCAGCCTCCAATCAAATCCTTAATCCCATGTTTGCATTATTCTGATCAAGATTAGACCTCTTCTCTCTGCATTTCTTGCTGTAACTTGACAGCAAAACGTCTACCAGATTAGTTTTTCATTTTTCTGATTTAATGTATTTCACTTTTGAGGTGGTTTGGCTGCTCATCTAGTAAAAAAAAAATGTTGTTTTTAACCGGGATCAAGGAGTTTTACTTGAAACAAGAAATCTTCAGCCACTAGCCAACAATGAAAATAGTTGACAGTAATATGTTTACTAAGTTGAAAAAATCCATTTTAAAATATTCCTGGAAATGCCTGTATGTCAAACACGCAAGGATTGAAGCTAAAAAGGGAAAATAACAGGATGTGTGTGAGAAGCAACATCAGAAATTGAGGAGGGTTTTACAAGATTAAAAACATACTTTCAGCAAGCTCATGTACAGTTAAAGAAATGTGGTTGCTAACAAAGTCATCAGAATTTAGTCAGACCGTACAAACTCCTCCTCTCTTAGTCATTCCTAGAAAACAAACCAGAACCGCAGTCTGCCGCGGCTCCCCGAGCCTAACAACCAAATCCCTTTTCAAAAACAGGAAGGAGAAAGCTTATCTTGGAAACAGGCTTTGTAGCTTTAGGCTCTTTTGTGGACATAATGACTGAAAGAATAATGCTGGTTGAGAGCACCCTGTTGAGCACACAAGATATGATATCAACAGAACTTTCCCCACTATAGCAGAGAGCAGAACCCCTTCACCTGAAGAACCCCAGTTCCTGAGTTATTATAAGGAACTAGCGCGGTATTCAAGCGAGATGGATCCTGTCCTGAAGCTTTGCAGTGCATGTAAAAACACACACTTTGAATTTCACAGGAGCCAAGGCTGCCCGCTGGGAACGTTAGGAGGAACTCGCTCAGCCAGTGGGCGTTCTGCGCTCACGTGGGGAAGCTCCTTTTTGATCTCTGGGCATGGTTTTATGGAGTGCTGTCTGCAGAAACCCAAACTCCAGGTGACAGAAGCACGGAGAAGTGGCAAGGCCCACATCCAGGAAAAAAAGGTATTGTTATGGTTTGAGAAACCCATAACAATTTGTTGTCATTTAGACAATCATTCTATCACCTGATGACCCCTCCCCACCCCGGAAAGGGATTCAGGAAAAAAACAAAGAAACCTGGAAGCTGAAGTATAAACAGATTTAATAGAGTAAGATTAGATAATTAACATTAATAACACTAAAGAACCAATGTTGATCCTGATAGCAGTATAAAATATACAAGGATTATACTCAGCCAATTCTATCAGTAGGAAGCTGTGCACTCCCAGCAGTGGACAGCAAATGTCGGACACTGCCAGCAGTACAGCTCCGGGAGGAAGGGATGGCCTCAGGGGTCTGGCACCGGGGCATGAAGTTCTCAGGATGGCAGCCATCAAGGGAGGGAGTGAAATGTGCAGCAAACTTTCTAATTTATAGTGAATGTGACATTCATGGTACGAAATAATCCTGTTGGCCAGCTTGGGTCAAGTGCTCAGATCTTGCTCCTCCTCATCCTTGCACCTGGTGAGCTTGAAAACACTGACACCTTGAAACCCACACACCATAGCTGGCTATAAAGTAAATATTTTCACAAATTCAGACACTATAGTCTTCTGAAAGTGCAGTCTTCCCAAGTATTAGAAGAGAAATTAGTCCTGTGTCGCTCAAACCAGGACAGGTATCCACTTCCAAGCAAAGCTCACGCTGAAAGAAGCTTTCATGGCTGCTGCTAATCTGCAGAAGCAGCTGGAGAAACAGGAAAGTCCCTAAGATAGAAACCAACACCATTATCAAGCAGCAGAGCCCTCCAGTACAGACTGATGAAATAAACCTCAGTCATTTAGGTTGCATTCAAGCTCAAGTCCATATTAAGCATTAGTACTGACATCATCCAACCAGACCTGCCAAATGTGATGAAACAGAAAGATCTAAATTTGTTTAGGAATGACGCTGTTAACATCTATGCCTTCTCTCAGCTAAATCAATCACCTGCTACTTTATTAAATATGGTTTCTATCAGCCTTTCCACCAGCCTACTGAATACATTGAACAGGAAAGAGTAGGAATCAGTGGTTCATTTCCTTCTGCCCTCCCCAGAGGAAAGCGCACACATCTGAGCAACTATTTGCAGGTGATCTCTGGAAAGAAAAGATAAAAATGTTTTAAGGGACTAGGCTTTAAAGCCACTTTCTACTGAGATGGTTAAACAGAAGTTAGGACCATTATTTTTACCATCCAAGCTTGAAAATTTTGTCTTGCCTTACTCTACATCTTCCTTTTTTGCTGCTTCTACCTGTCTTGTTTCACAGCTTCAAATTTTACACCCACACCCTTCTTTCCTCCCACTCTCTTTATCTCTCTAAAAAAACCCTGTCATCCATGACTTCTTCATATGTCACTCCCTTCAGCCTCACCAAGTCCTGGATCCTTTTGTTTCTCTTCCCTCACTTTCAGAGGTTTCTATCTTCCAAGCATTTCTCCCCCCAGCTTCATTTCATGGTAGTCGCACTGGGCTTCTGCTGTCTCCCTGCCTATGCTTCTCCCTGGCTACATCCCTTATACTCTTTCTCAATTTTTAACAGCATTAAATATGACTTTTCTTCACTTCCCCTAACATTTTCTTGCTGTCTGCTCTCCATGCAGCAGTTCTCTTCAGCCTTGTTCTTTGATTTCAACTCAAGGCATTCTTTTGTTTTCACTGTATCCCATGTAAGTCTTCGCTGTTCCATCCAACCCCTTTGCTGAAGAGTCCCACATCTCGCTTCTGTGTTCAGTCGGCATTCCTCCTTCAGCTCACCCTATACCAAAGCTCACTTGCTTGCATTGATGTTCACTGGCCATATTCTCAGATATCTGGTGCTGTGTTCCTCCCTTTTAAACACTGATCAAGTATCTTTCAGCTTCATTTCAGCTGTCATTTCAGCTTCAGGTCGTCTTCTCCCTCTTGCTTTGCCACTCAGTGTTTGCACAACTTCCAGGTCATCAGTATTTGTCTCCCCTCTCTTTTCCCATGTTTTTTGTTTCCTTTCTCCTTCTATCTCAAGTATTGTTGTTCATTTTCTGCCTACTTCACTCTTCACCCTTTTCTTTCGCCTCTCTCCTACTTCAAAACAACTAGCTCTGAGTCAAGCTGTCTTTCCCAACTACAAGTTTGCTTTATCCATGTTGAGATCTTCCAATTCCCTAGTTAAGTAATTCTTCATTCTCCAGTTGGAGAACATCTGTCATCTCAAGCAGGGTTTTTGCTATCCTGAATCATCCTCCCTCTTACCCTGCTCCTGCATCTCCTTTGCTCTCCATATTGGGATCTCACCAATGTCTTCTACGTGGGGATATCTGCTTTCCATCACTTCCCTTTCTGTAACTCCTTTCCTTCTTCCATTTCACATACTAAGAATTTCTCTTTTCCAACTCCTCCGTTTGCCTCAGTTTTTCCATCCTGAGCAAACTGTTGTTCACTCCTCCTTCAGTTCTCACGCTCCCACCAAAAAAATGCTTTTTCTGGTCCCCTTTTCTCACCAGCTACAGACTGCTCTGCTCCTCTTCCCCATCTCCAAGCTCATTAAACATATGTCTTCTCCAGTGTCATCCCAGAACCTCTGTAAACTAGCCTTCTCCCATTAGAAACACCATAATCTGCTCTTACCTATGTCTCTCATTGGTTTTGAACTGAACCAAAGTTAAGAAATAATAATCCATCATTGAGACCTTGTCCTCCTTAAGTTTCCATGGCTGTCTTGTTTTGTTTTGTTTTGTTTTTCCTCTGTATCTGTCCATTACCAATTCATGCTGTTTGGAGTTTTTTCAAGACCCACCTCCAGCATTTATGATGTTATAACCCTATGATGATTAGTTGTTATTTTGAATATTCATCTCTTCTCTCCAGATCTGCCTGTTTTTATTCAAAGGAAAGTCTCAAAAAATCTGGCTCAGATTTGTTTTTCAGGGACATGACCCCAAGAACAGTATGTTTAAAACAACACTTCTGGTTGCATCTCCTTTGCAGTTACCGTGACAAATCATATCTAGCCTGCCACTTATCTGCACTTGCACCTCCATCTTTTTTCTCATAGCCAAATTATGCTGTAATCCTAACAAGACTTTCTTCTAACATTTCTAGTAGAAGGCTTCTTGCATTCATCTGCATACTAACAACTCATCCGAATTTTCATTATGCCACAGATTGATTGCTGCAACATCTGTTTCCTTACCCTTGCCATGCATTACCTTAATAATTCGTCATCATTCAGGGAGATTGTAAGTTCTAAATCTTCCTGTTTTACAATTCTTTCTTTGTTCTCCCCATCTTTACAGCACCGGTGTACGCTGTCTTCATTTGCAAATCCATTTGCAATCTATCCCCAGCCTACCTTCTCTCAAGCTCTTACTTCCAGCCTACCCAGGATGATAGTTATCATCTGCTTGTTAAAATTCCAGGTATGCACATCCACGGTATCTCCCACACTGCTCCCACGTGGTCTTGCTGAGTTTCTCATAAACATCAACAAAGCCACTTCAGTATTTTCCTTAAAAAATCTCTATTTGAAACTCACCTCTGCCATGATGCTACAGATTTGGTTAAGTGTAGCCAACAGTCTGTCATGCTGTATGAACTACCTCACCCTTTCCCAATGCTCTCTCACCTGTTACCTCTTGAATTACAAGGTTTTTGGGGCAGGGATCATCTTATTTTGTGTTTGTATGAGACCTGATCCACCTAAATAAGAATTCTGTCCAAGAGCAGGACTCTTAAGTACAGTAGTGATGATAATACATGCTACAATAGGTAGAAGTTGTAACATCTCAACCATGTTGATAAGGTTGTACGACCCCTCTCTCTGTGCTATATTTAAATTCATATTTTCGAACATACTCTTCTGTGTGTCAGACTACAAAAAACATACACATATTTTCCCTTGTTAAAAATACATTAAAACCAAGTTGTATCTTTGATTTAATTGAAGATTATATTTAGTGAGACACTGCCAGCCTAGATGCAATATTTCATATATTACTGTTTCATATACAAAATTTGGGATTCTGTGTACAGATGCTAAATGTAGCGGGCATGGGCTTGGCTTAGTAAGACAGTTAATAAATTCTAATTCTTCTAGAGAGCAAGGGTGATTCTTCTTTCCGATGGAAACCTATTCTCTTAGAAAATAGGTCAAAAGAGCCATAAGTTGGGAATACTGCTGGTATAGGTGAAAACAATGCACTGACACGAGTAAAATAGTAACTAAGTAAAGTTTAAATGCAACCAAGAGAGAAAGGAGAATGAGGGAGAAATAAGACAGAGGGGGAAAATAGAGTATTTAAACATAACAAGAGGAAACTGTTTATGGAAAGTTACAAATGCTCTGAAAACAAAACTGATTTTAAGAAAATAATCACTGGAAAATATGTGAGCTATCCTGTCTGCTATGTTTTCATTCTAACATCATTGCTAGAGACACCAGAACTCCATGGGGGAAAAAAGGGGTGGAAGATGATGTGATCTGTGAGACTATAATGATGTGTGTCAGTACCATTATTCTGAGACGAGCTGAGGACTGCAGCGTTGATGGGTGTAGACATACAGGAATTGCCCTCAGAGCTTAAGACACAGAGTACTGCAACAGAAAGCCACCCTGCAATCATGTCATCTTACCCCCTGTCTTGTTCCAACCAAATGCCGACATAAAACTATGAATTATGCTCAAGGATGAACTACCTCATGGGCAAAGCTACTTACGTGCACACTGAGGGTGACTATTACACACGGTAAGACATATTAGGTTGAATGAAATCCATTAACCATAACTGGTCATTATTATTGAAATAAAGATGTATAGTTCTTTGAAATGTCAGATTGTCTGAATTACCATAGTCTGGAAAGAAATATTATTTAACTTTATCCTGTGTACTATTTTCTTGTCATGGAGAAGTTATAAAACCACACCGACTTTTGAATTATAAAAGAACAACAAAAGTGTTTTTACTTTGCTGTAAGTCAATTTACTGCATCGGAAAATACAATGCTAGTGATGGCGAGCACACGTAGGTCATTTTCATCGGGTATCAGCACTGTCATAAACACAACAAATTACAGTAAAAAGCGGACAGAGTTCAGCATATCTAAACAAATTAAATGTCAACAACTAAATTATTCATCTTTGCTTCTGCAAGTCAAAACAGTCACATCCTGATCTTGCAGGTTATAATTAGGCTGAGTCCTGGCTCTGCAAAAGCAGAATGTGTATCTTGCGATCTACCCACATATATTTAGGAAGCCAGAAGAAAGGGCAGTGGTAATGCATAAGAGGAGAATACAGCAGGTGGCTAAGCAGCACAGAAAACCTATTTTTAAACTAAGAGGCAGCGAGTAGGTAAGCTCTAGATCACTGCTACTTTTTGTAGCCTAAACAAGTCTTGTTAAATAAGACAGCAAAACTATTTCTTACAGACCAAGCACTGTTTCTTCTGTTACTTCCCCTCCCACCCCGCTAACCCCCACTCGGAAGGGCTCCGTTTGGCTTCGAAGTGCTGGGCAGAGCAGCTAGCAACGCTGCTGGGGGGATGTGCAGAAAACCCTCATCCCTGTTGAATCCCCACAAACACCCGTACCAGGCAAACCTTACGGAGTGAACCACTTGCCAGTTCGGTGAAGGATGGTTGCAGCACCCACCAAATGGAGCAGGAGAAAATTGGTTTGTAGCCCTTGCATGGAAATGATTGCACAGGGAGGAATAAAGCCGTAACTCTTTGATCACGTGCCCAGTCTTCAAAATGAAATGATCCCATTCAAGAGCAATACTTGCAAATTACACATTTTAAAATATACATTTTAAGAAAAGCTTTGTAAAAGAATGTCAGTGCAGTTATAGCAAGCTGTACCACCTGAGAATTGTGACTGTCAGCCTTTATTGCACATATTAAATATGCAATGCTGTATAGGAAATTCAGATAAAATTCTTTTAAAATTACTGCTTGCTCAACTGAGAGCTTGGTTCCTGGGAAAGCAACAGCCAGTTTGTAGAGAAGAATAATAAAACCAGCATCACTCCCTTTTGTTGCATTGTTTTCTCTCAAGACCCTAGGAAAGAAACAATATCTATTCACTTCTTCATGGTTTTTGTTTCTTCTGTATGTAATGAAATGTCACTGCAAGAAAGAATAAATGAATAATCTGCTCCTATCCATGTGCCAGTTTCTGCACTTTTCAGCTAGGCGAAAATCCCATTGATTTTTGTCTTTTTAAAGGCTCTTCTAAAATGCTCTTATAGTATCTTGCTCCATGTATTTACATTTCTACCTGTCTAAACCATGTGGATAATGCTGCTTACTCAGTATCCTCTTACCATCCACTTCCACTGATGCTTACATCAAATTTATTCCTACTTGGCTCTCAGCGTCAGTGGCTTGATACGGATGCAGTGGGTAAGCAGCGTTTTCCTACCGAGGCTGTATTACATTGGTTAGCCATCAAACCAGTAGCTGCCTGCACGCCTAGCTGGTACAGTGACTCATAGGCACTCCTCGAGAAGACACGTGTAGGACTTGGCACTTCACGCTGTTTCCAGCAGAACAGATCAGACTGCTCTGATCTGCACTGGAGGGCCAGCCTGACAGCGAGCCAGCTAGTTTGTGGGACCAAAAAAGGAAGCCAAGACAATCTGGCTGCTGTCTTCAAGTGTTTGTCTCTGGCCTGGATCACTCCACAACCCCCTTAGGAGTCCCTGGAAAAACTACTTAGGTGGCCCAAACTTGGGTGTTGCCCCTCCTTTTTATGGGAACAATGTCTAAAAATGTTATCTTGTTATGAATAAGACCTGCTGCTTATTTGTATTCAGTCATATATGCTTGATCCACCTGGTAAATCATATTTTTTCCTATATTTATTTTAGTGACTTGGTGGAGCCTTATCTAGCTTCTCAAAACAACATCTCTATTATAGACCATGATGTGTATGTCAGAAAAAAGGGGCTTGGATTCAACATCCACGCCTGATTTGCAAGGGTTCACATTAGAAAATTCCACCTTTTTAGCTGAGTGAAATTAGCCTTAAACTTTTGGATGCAGTAAACAAAAATCTGTTGTACTCTAACATTTCTGTCACAACCACAAGATGAGGGAGAAAAATATGACGATGAATACTGAAGAAACCCAGAAGACAAGTGGGCTATGATGTTTGATTTCAGGCATGTAAAATTATGGGCTGCTGTCCTTATTGAAGCAAAGCTCAAATTAAAGATTATTATAAAGTGTTCTATCTTCTCTATCACATACCGTATTATGAGAAACATCCAAAAGAAGGCAGATCTCAGTAAAAAGAGTAACTACATCATGTTAGTGCGTGAAACTGGTTCCTTGTGAGAAGCACTGTAAAAAAAGGAAATTGATTTTGTGTAGGTTATAACAAAGAGTCCACGCTTCTCTGCTCAGATTTTGCCACAGCAGTGGTTCTGTCCATGCCTTCTCACAAAAATTTGACACGTACTACATCACTTACAATCTGGCCTCATATTAAAATGACAAGATACGCTAATAGAAAAAAAATGTTTTAATTGCTAGCATATGTTACCGGAAATTCATTCAGTTATTTTTAAGCATTAAAGCATTACCCAGTCATTTATCTTAATTTTTAACTTGTAGCACCACTGCCTTCTATCCTGGAATCAGTTATAGCCATAGGGAGATAATTAAGGACCACAAAAGCCATTGACAATCTGGAGTAGCAACATCAGTAGCACATTTTTCTACCCTTTAGACAGCAGTGTCACATCTTGAACTTCAGTTCAAGTTATCTTTATAGCTATGGAAGATGTGATGTACTCTTGACACAACAATATGGGAAGATCCATATACAAACTGGGAGCTTTGGCACACTTTTAAGCATCAAAGTTTCAGAAGATCAGTTTGACTGCCTGCTGTGAACCATGAATCGGGTCTTTCAGATGTTACATTGGAAATCCTCTGGGACCTAACTTCTGAACTACAAAGCTCTGAGTCTTTGACTATGCTGGCACGCACCAAGGCCTAACAGAAGACCTGTAGAGTGCAACAGTTGGTGCTGAGGGCCTGATCTCCAAGCTATACACATTTCAGCGATTCCTAATGTTCAACTAGTTCAGCTTGAGTCCCACTGAGTGCTCATTTGTGGCTGGAATGCATTAGGTGCAATCCTGGAACACCTCTGCCAGCTTAGCTTCATCCAAAAGGGATCTCGTTCATGCACTCCAACACCACTCCACACTGTGAATCAAAGCACTGTAAGCAGAGATGATGACAGCATTTACTTCAAAAGTGCATCCCTGATCCAAACTAAGACACTTAAGGTGCCCCAAGGCTCATGAAGCAGACTGTGTGGAACGACAAATGAAAATGAGGAGTCTGATTTTTATGCACTGCAATGCCTTAATTTCTGTTATCTGTCTGCGCAGATTTTTTTAAGGTTCATATCCTTACAAAAGAAATATACTTTTGGTTAGCAATACTCAACCATTGCTGAGTCCTACAGCATGTTATGTCCAGTGGGCTTCATAACGTTTTTCTAATTTAAATAACCATTGAAGCATACCAAGAAAATGGGAGCCGAGTTCAAGCATCCATAACTTGCAGAACTGCATTTTGCCATGATGCGTCTGATATTCGATGCTTGCCTGAAAGCGGCTTTCGTTTTTAACCGGTTTTGTTTTTTTCTTTTTTTTTAATTTGTGTGAGCAAAGCTGGAAAGCCCAAGCCTTACAGGCACCAGCAACAGAATCTGCGAGCCGAGATCATGGTTTAGTAAAGGCTGGAGAAATGCTTGAGTGCTGGAGACATTTCCACCGTTTCAGGAGCTGATCTGAGGAAAAAGGACATACTGATTTTTAACATCCCCGCCGCCTTTCTCTCCATCCATCCAGCAAAAGCAGCAGCAGTTCCTACGGCCTTCCCCCACCCCCCGCCCCCCTTCCCCCGCCCCGTTCCGCTCGCGGGTGACTAACGGCTCTGCGTGCCGGGGGCGTCGACCAGTTTCCATGCCAAAAAATAATAATAAAAAAAAAATAAAAAAAAAGCCCATCCGTTAGGCGAAATCCCCCTCAAACGAGAAGCCGCCGGCCCCCCTCCCCGTCCAGGGCGGGCCAGGTCCCTCACGGCCCGGCCCGGCCCTGCTGCCGGCGGCGGACCCCCCGCACCTCCACCTGCCTGCGCTGCCGGCAGCGGAGGTGTCACGCATAACTACTGCCGCCTCGCCCGGCAGGTGGACCTCCCCTCGGCGGTCACCCCCTCAACGCCGCCACCGTCTCTCCCCCGACACGACCCCCCCAGGGCCCCTGCCCCGCCGCCGCCGCCGCCCGCAGCCCCGCGCCCGTTGCTCGGCAGCTGCGAGTCAACCGAACCTGCCGCCACGGGCGGGCGGTGCCGAGGCGGGGGGCGGTGCTAGTGGAGGGACGGAGGGTGAAGGCTCATGGCTAGCTCCTATTGGTCGGGGAGGGAGTGGGCGTGGCCTGAGGCCAGCCCGCTCCTCTGCTATTGGTGGGAAGAGGTGTCAGTGGGGGCTTGGGGGCGGGGCTGGGTGGCTAGTGGAGTCGGTTGAGCGCCGCGCTAGGGAGGGACCGCGGCGGGCGGGGGAGGGGAGTGAGGGGGCGGCGGTGGCGGCGGACGAGTGAGCGAGAGCGAGCGAGCGCGCGCGCCGCCGGGTGTAACGCGAGCAGCGGCAGCGCCGGAGCGGAGGTAGGGGAGCCGCGCGGGGCCGGGCGAGCGCCCGGGAGGTCGCCCCTCGCCCTCCGCTGCCCTCACCTGTCACCTCCCGGCTGCCGGGCTCTTTGCTGCTGCTGCTGCTGCGGCGGGGCAGCCCCGCGCCTCACCCTCTTCCCTCGGCTCCGTCCCTTTCCCCCCCGCCACCGGCCAGCCGCGCGACTCCCCCCGCCGCCCGCGCTCCCGCCGCCGTTGGGCGGCCGCCGCCCACCCTCCTCTCCCCCCCCTTCGCCATTCCGCCCGGAGCCGTTTCCTGGCGCTGCCGCGGCGGGCGCGGGGCCGGTGGGTGTCTCCGCGGGCGGGCAGCGCCGCGCCCCGCTCCGCACCGCAGCCCAGGTGCCGCCGGCCCGCGGTGTGTTGGGGGGGGGGGAAGGGGGTCCGAGGGTGCGGTGGTGTCCGCTCGCCGCCCCGCTCGGGAGGGGGCAGAGCCCGCGGGCGCGGCCCCTCCTCGGCCCCGCTGGTCGGGGATTGACTGGGGTGCCCCGGGAGGAAGAGGGGGGCGGCGGCGGCCGCCTGTGGGATTCCGGCTGTGTGCCTTGTGTCGCTCTCCCCGCTTCCTCCCCTCGCGGCCCTCCCGTCTGGCTGGAGGGGCTTTTTCTAAAAAAGATACTCCTTTAGGTTATTATGATTTGGGGGGAAGGGAGTGTTTCTCTGGAGGGTTTTTGTGCTGTGTTTGTGTTTTGGTTTTTTTTTCTTTTTTTTTTTTTTTTTTCTTTTTTTATTTTTTTTTTTCAAATCGGTCGCGCTGTTGCTGGGCTTGTGCATTTTTCTGTGCCGGTTGTGAGAAAATGTCCTGGTCGTTATGAGGTAGGTGGGTGGTGATGGAGAGCGTCAGAGGGGACAACACCCAGGAGAGAAGGCTGTTCCTCAGTTTGAGCCGCTAGGAAGAAGAGGGATGCCGGGATTCCCATTGCTGGGCTATTCCTTGCTTCTGCTCTCAGGTTTCATCTCTTATATCGGTCGCTGAGCAGGGAAAACCCGGTTGCTATCCTTGGACCTGAGCGTATGGAAGGGATAAATGATCTTTTTTTTTTTTTTTTTTCCAAGCAGGGTTTTGTGTGTTTGCAGCAATGCCCCTTCCTGGGCTGGGGGAAGCGAGAAAGCTCTGTTCCTATTACATTTTCTTGGGTGTATGTGAGGGCTCTGCGTGCTGTTGCTGAAGTACTCCAGCCTCCCTCTCGGAGATCCTCCTTCTGTCTGCGCCGTGCGCTGCCTACCATTGCTGCGGCAGGTAGCTGGCTGAAACAGCAACAGCGTGAAACTGCCATAGTGAAATTAGTAATGATCATGCAAATTCCTCTGTGCTGTGCCTTGGGTGAGGGAAGCGGTTACCTGACTGCTACTCAGTAGACTTGTCAAGACGGTAATGTATTAGTCTGCAGTCATATCTGGAAGGGTTCTTATTTATTGCAAATACATATTTATTTAGCAAAGCTTTGGACCATCTCAAATAGGCTGTGAGAGAACATAAAATAGAGGAGGGCTGGGAAAGATCCATTGGCATACTGATCGATGCAGATCATGAATGGCCTTCTGGTTCTGCAGTATTGCTGGAGAGAAGTTTTAAATTGTTCTGTTAGTTTCTTTTGTTGTCCTCAAGCCTCTGCTGTTTTTCAGAGATGTTGTTGAGCACCGCAGGCTTTCAGTATAATGAGTGATCAAGTTGCATATTGCCAGTTAATAATGGTTTCTTGGCTAGTACAATCTACAATTCCCACTTCATTTTACCATCTATGAGGACACTTAACTATTTTTTTTTCCAAATCTCCGTGTAAGGGTGTCGTCTAAGATTTCACGTAGTCTGTGTGGTTTACCTAAAACAACACGATCTTTAAGATTTTTCTTGTCTTAGTGCGTGTGTGCGCTGACTTAACAGCAAAGAGATCTGCAGTTAAAAAAAAAAAAAGCAAGCTTTTTATAAAATATACCTGCCTGTAGTAGAAACGTGAAGCGCCATTTTAATAGGTGGATTGAATAGTAGAAATATTGGCTTTTTCTATTGTACAGACTTAAATACTGCCTCTGATTGTGTGGGTGTTTAAGATTTCTGTCATTTTGCTCATTTGGCAATAGGAAGGAAAATCTCCCCCTTTGTACTTCTGGCAAGATATTCTGCAAGGAGAGAGCTCTCTACCTAAACAAGCCTCCGCATTGAGTAACTCTGAGGAGTATGGCCTTGTTTGTGTCAGTATTTGCCTAAAACTGTAGTATTGGGGGATTTAAATCAAAATGGTATAAACATCTTTGTCACCACCCTGAGATTTTGCTGGCCAGCAGAAAAACTGGATGATACATTACAATGGGTGAAAGACCGTAGTTTATAGGAAAGAGGAGAAATCTAAAGCTTTAGCAACCAAATGCTGCAAGGAGCAAGTGCTATACCATATTTTGGAACTAATTTTGGAATTAATTTCAGCCAGTGCTTAGTCCTGCAGTTGAAACCATTTATCATTATTCAAAAATACACATGTAAAAATACTTGCATTACACCTGATTTTTAACTTTAATTGAATATTGACAATTGTAATGAATCTGATATATAATGTATTGTTGTTTTTTGTTAAAAATCTTTTTTAATGTTTTAGATTTGAACTTTAGGGAACCTGAAACTAGAGACACGCTTTGATTCTTTTTGTCTGACTTTAAAATGAGAGTTGTAGCAAACCTGTTAGTGTTGTAGCTGATCTGCTCTGGCTGTTTAAAAAACTTCAAGTGTTGAAACAAAGAAATTGCAGATCCATTTTAATGTTCTCATAGATCCTTTCAGTTTAGTTTAATAATGATGAGAAAAACACTTTGAGATTCAAATACTGAAATGCTTGCTGTAGCTCTGTGTTTCTAAAAAAACCCTTAAGAATATCAGTTTCAGAAGTCTTTTTAACCCGTGAAATAGCTACAGGAAAATGTAAAAAATTGTGTGGTCAGTATAGACAGAACTTCTTTTTATAAAGAGGTTTGAGCTAGTCTGTTGGAAACTATTATTGGAGCACTGGTATAGTTAACTATAGTGCCAGCGTGGTTTGACACTAGCAGTGGCTATTTCTGTTGTTGTATGGAGCAGGACTATGTGAGTAGGAGGAGAGCTAAGACTGCAAGTGCAAGGTAGAATAAGAGAATAATTTCTGTATGCAGAAAACACCCTCTCTAAAAAAAACGAAATAAAATGAAAAGCCAGTTCAGTGCTGTTATAAAAATAGCTATTTATATACTGACTATATATGGATGCTCTTGAAAACTGTTCACATATAAGCATTAGCTGTCTCTCTCTTGAACACACAACACTCAGCAGTAGAAATCTGGAAAGAAAAAAAACAACCAGCAGTTTTCCCCAGGTGTTATTTAAGCTCTGGATAAGATATGAATTCTTATTTATGGGACTTTTCTTGAGCTTGTATGCTTACTCTGAGCAGAGCATGAGCATGCGTCATGAAACAGTAATGAGAGGGAACTACCCTGAAAATGTGTTGACATGGAGGATAAAATGAAGTCATTGTGAACTGTGTGCCCATCATGTAAAGGGAATAAGAATGGCTTACATTTGTTATAACTTCTATTTGAGAATTTTAAAGAATTTTAGGACTACTCATGAGCTAAACCTAGCAACTGTAGATTTTTATCTTGATTTTTTTTTTTTTTCACATCAGGACATAAGAATGATCAGTGACTTGCTGCCACTAAAGAGTATATGTAATATAATGAGTAATAGAGTTTACTTCCTGGTTCCAAATTCTGTATTTGAACTAAATATTTTAATATCTAGATGGAGATTTGTTTGTGAATGTAATATCAGCTTTCTGCATCAGAAGCAGTAAGAAGTAATTTCGTTATATAAATTAAAGTGAGCATTAAAACAGTATGTATGTAAACTGAGGAAATCACTGTTACAACATCAGTCCTTTTGCCAAGTCTGTGCAGTTTCATGATATTAAATATGGATGAAGGAAAAATGTTAAATTTCGGAATGTTCACGACACTAATGTATTCAGCTTTTAAAAATAAGCTTTTTTGTTTAGAATGTGATAATGTATTTCTTTGTCACTCTGTTAAATAAGATATTTTAGCTTAGCAGAAATAATTGCGTTAAATATCTTGATGAAAACAAATGAAAGAACAAAATAAATTTGAAAGGTTCTGCATATGTTAAACTCTGTTGCTATAGAAATATTGCATTTTTTTTTTCTCCCTTCTCTGAGGCAACCATGAGAATTTCATAGGAATAGGCTAGCCTTTGGAGAGCTTCCATGTCTGTTTCCTTTAAGCAAAATAAGTTTCAGAAATTAATGTGTGGGTTCTCAAGTTAGAGTTGTGTTCTGCTTCTCTGTTCATATGAAGATTGATAACTAAGTTAGGTTTAGCTGCTGTGGAGTCAAAATAATCTATTGCTGTGTCTTAAAATGAGGAAGATGTGAATGGAATAAATAGATGCTGTAGTTAATATCTGATGACTTTCTATAATACTTATCTGTAATACTGAAGTGTTTAGGTCTCCAGAAGCTTTTAATTCTAGCTTTAGTGCAATTACATTTATTTTTCTAATATTAGTTCAGAAGAGGTGTCAGCGTGTTCCAGTTTGGCTTCAAGTTTGTATTCTGAATCTAAGATGGTTGAACCTTCTAGTGTTGGAATTGCCCATTAATGTCTTGAAAATTAATCCTTTAGTTGATGTATTTTTAACAATAGGATAACTTAACATTGACACTTATTTTGGAAAAAGGTAATCTTGCTCTGGGTGGCATACACGAGAAATACTTGCCTGGCAATATTTAAAAAAAAGGGGAGAAAAAAGCCCCCAAACAAAGGAAAAATCTTCTCTTACAAAACCCAAAATATGAATCCATTCTTAACTGAATCCTCCTTATGCCAGCCACATAGAGCTCCATTATTTTGGTGAATTGTATCACTGTCTCTGTTAACCTTTTCTTACAGATGACTGTAGAAGTACAGATTTTAATGCTACCATGCTGCTTCATTCAACTGAAGGAAAGGGAGGATGTGGCTGTAAGGTTCAGTAGAATCAAATATTTATTCAACTATTAAGTATTAAAAAATAATTATTGGAGCCTGAGTACGAAAACAAAACTTTTTTTACCCCCTCCTTCACTTTTCTTCACAATTAGGTGTCAGTGTTTAAAAGTCATCAGGACATGTAGGAACTCTACATTTCTTAATGAATTCAGAGAAATGGTTAACACTTACAATGACTTATTTGTAGGGAAGAATTCTTATTTAGCTTAGTTCCTTAGAACTATATTTTAGTTGATCTCATCATCTAACAAATAATTGTGAAACCGTTGTGTTTCTGGGGAAACCCTTTAGTTTTCAAACTCATAGAAGTTGTTGTGGTCTTGAAATGGATTTTTTTTTTTTAACTTCCTAGTGAATTGATAATTATTTGGGGTAACTATCTGGCATGGAATCACTTGGTTCCTCAGTACATTTGGTTTACTTTGAGTGAGCTTAGTGCTTATGAAGTGAGCAACTACCCTGCTGTAAAGTCGCACTTACATGTGAGGTAACTGAATAGCTACTTGAATGCACATCAGTTCAGTGCTTTACCGTCTCATCCCTTTCTGACCTTGAGAAGGTAGATCTTTCTGCCTGACCTGTATGTGATAGGCTGGGCGACATTTTAACTTGTTAGAACAATCTGATTTCATGGCCACAAAAATAGCTGCGAGCTGGTAAGTTTAAGCTTTGTACCAGCAAGTGGGACTTTGTACTTAAATATTTATCTTTAAAGCATAGAAACTTTTGAATTAATGTGAAAACACAGTAAATTTGTGTTTATAAGCTTCCTACTTGTTGCTAGATTTCCTAATCTTAAGAAGATCATATTTATTTTTTGTGGAATTCACATCTCCAACTCCCTGTGTTTGCCTGTGCGTACATCAGCACAATGCTGGCGTTGGTAGAGCAGAAGGTCTGGCGTGCCCTGAATGTTGCAGACTCATGATGCTTGGTGGTGTGCAGTGCTCTTTTTCTGTCCTCTCCCTTTTCATCTGGACAACACTTCTAGATGATGGTGAAGAGGAAACTGTGTTCTGATCGAAGTGCTGTAGTAGATAAGCTTCGAAACCTTGCTGGAGGGATTTGGATATTACTCTATGCCAGCTCTTACAACAAATTTCAGTATTGCTGGTAAGAGTGTCTTGCATGCTGCAGCTTATCATGTTAATTGCTGGTTCATTAGAGCTGTTTTCCATGAATAAATGTAATGTAGTTTGATTGTTTTGCATCTTCCAAGATGCTGGGATTTTTTTTATAGATTGCATTTTTGGCTGTTATCTGAAATAGCAATAGGAAAACCAGGGTGCATGGAAGGTGGGATATGTCATAGTCAGCTCTTCATAAAGCTCCTACTGTTAGAGCTATTACACTTGCTCTAAGTTCCTTTTAATCTGCGGTGTTCAGTAAAAACTTTACAGTAGCTGAAAACAAATTGCAGGAAAAGCTTCCTCTTCTGTTTTTTATTTTGAACACTTGGCAGCATTTTGTTTATTCCCTGGAGTCACTTAAGCCCTCTCTACAAATATTTGTGCACGTGTAATAAGTTAAACATATGTTCAACTTCAGTTGTATTGCTTATGGAGAAGTGTATGCAGGATTGGGGCACATCTGACTTTAGTTTTTATGTGACCCCCTTCAGAGGTGAAGAAATCTTAAAACTGTCAAAACATACAGCACCTCATATAGTATATGAAACTGTTTTTAATCTCACATCTTAATTGATATTTCAAATTCATGCTGTTCAGAATAGTTGGTAGACATACTGGCAGCTCGTAAGTGTTTTCTGTGTTGTTAGAATATGCTTTGGGGATGAAAAATAGGGAAGGGGCAGAGATTTATGATAACTTATTCTAATTTTGCTTTTTGTTATGTACCATTTCAGAAATTTGCTTATGGGTTGCTTATGTATAGAACTACTCATCCAAAATGCAAAGGTGTTCAGGAGTCAGAGTAGACAGTTGTCATAGCAGTGACAATAGATGTTAATAATTTTCAGTTGTGAACGTCAGAACATACACTTTTGAAAAATTATATCCTTTTTATTGCAATATGGATGCTTACTGAAGTGAGGCTGAATCTATTAATGAATATAGAATACCTTCTCTCCAACTTTCTGCTGCTGTTTTTAATAGAATTGCTTAGGGTATTTTAAAGTGATAATTGACATCAGGGATGGAAGAGGGACCTCAGGAGGTTTTCTAGTTAGACCTTCTGCTCAAAAGCGGTATTTTCCTAAAAATATATTTATTCCTAAAATGTCACGAGGAAGAAGTTGTGTAAAATTGAATTATTTTTCTCTTTCCAGGGCACCGTTTTTTTTCCCCCTCCCTAGGCTCAACTCATTTTACTGGCACTGCTGCATTATCTTATTTTGAGCACTTGAAAAGAGAATTCCAGCTAAAACGAAGCAAGGGTCTTTGGTGCAAGCAGGTTTTTTTTTTCCTTCTTTTGACTCTGATCTCCCCCGTTTTTTGTTTCTACTCTCAATCTGCCACATCCACGGTGTTGCCATCTGGTTGTTTGCTTAACCTCTGCAAAAATGCTTCCAGTCTTCCTTGCCTTGTTTGTCAGACAAGGATGGAGTTGCAGTATCCCCAAATTCACCACTCCAGACATGCACACGTAGTATGCTGTTATCTACCTACATCTATAAGCTTTAAAAAAAAAAACCACACCAAAAGAAGCCCCCCAAATCCCTCACCTTAACTAGTCCTTATATGAAAACACCTACAGTGAGTCCTATGCTTGCTTCAGAAGTTTCATGCTTTAGAAACTTGAGTCTACCTTATGGACCTCTTCACACTTTCCTTATCCATCTGTTCATCTAGCACAGCTTCTTCTCTATCCCTTCACACAGTCTTAGGCTGTTGAAATGCAAGACGCCTTTGCAGATCCTTTAATTGGTAGTAGTCTTTATTTTTACTTTGCTACATATTTTTGTATTTCTTTAAAAAAAAAAACAAAACACAAAAACCAAAACCGAAACCCCCTAAAAACCCAGCCCCAAAAACCCCACCCACAAATCTTGTGTTTTCTTTCTCATTTGTTTATTGACGTTATTAGGAAGGATGTTTTAAATTACATGCCATTATAATGTTTTTATGCAACCATTATTTTTCTGCTTAACTGTGAAGTCTTGTTTGGGTACAGTTTGTTAAAGACAGTTATTTATGGAGCACTGTAGCTGTACAGCGTGATGTACAGTCAGTAATGTGTTGATCTGGTAAGTCTATAGACTAAAGCTACTACTTTATGCAGTACAGCCTATTACAAAACAGAAAACCTTGCAAGTGAGGAGTGGCTAGTGCTGATGAAATGCTTTGTGGAACAGGTGGGACTTCAAAGTTTTATTTTGGTTTGAGGGAAGGTTGCTTATGCAATTGTTCCATCTGTCCATCCATCTGTCCGTTAGCCTGTCCTCCCACCCTGCCAGTAACTTCTCAACCACTTGCTCGGTTCCTACTCAACTTTGGCAGAGGGGCAGCGTTCTCCAGCTCTTTTGCAGACATACAGGTCTTGCAGAGACAGGCAGATGGTTAGAGAAGAGACTGGGTGAGAAACGGGGGGAAGTCCGTTCTGTGTCGCTGTGGTCAGCCTGTAGTAATATGTGATCATGGCATTTGCTGCCTTTTGCCAAGCCAGTGTGCAAAGTAAATGCAGTATGGAAAGTGGGAGAGGCATGAAGCCGATGTGATAGGTTATTGCCGTGTGTGTAATGGGGAGGATATTGTGGGGGCAATAATTTGGGGATGTTATTCTAGAAGGGAAATAAGGGTACTCTCATGGATGTACATGGGATCCAGAGTTATTGTGGGAGACCTGTTTGATATTGCCTGATGTAGGTTATGCAGAAATTTAAAGAATTTCCCATCTTTAAAGGAAATGGGGGGAGAGCTGCTCAGTTAAAACCTATCATGAAGAGCAAGGAAAAGGAGAGAATTGTAGGTGGAATAGAAAACATGTCATCTGATGTACGTGGGTAAGAGGTTGTACATATCTTACAAAATGAGTGACAGAAATATGAACTTGATGCTCGAAGAAGAGTGGCAGCCAACCAGGAGGAACTTCAAACATAGAACCTCATATATAGAACAGAGGGGCATTAGAGAGAGAAGTGCTGTAGCACAGCAAAACAAATCAAAATCACTGAAATATTTCTTCAAAAACTTGGAGGACTGAAATGTTTTGTTCAGTTTAGGATAAGAATTCTGCAATTTCAACGCAACAAATGGGTTGCTTGACTTTCTTTAAAAACTATACTACTGCTATAAATGAAAGCAGATTTCGGTATGAAGGTGACAGTGTGGGATGCCCACAGTAATAGCAACAAAACAGTATTTTCAGAAAGTGAACCTTGACTTTGCTTTTCCTAAGCAAATAGCTTTTGCTGTCATTTGGAGATCATTAAATCTGTTTCAGTAAATTCTATACATATTGACATTTTAGTTGCCTAAAGCTCTGTGAGTGAACAGCACATTTGAAAAAAGTCATAGCCTTACTTCTCTTAACCTAGTTGTTTTTCAGTTGCTTCTGCTGACTCAAATTATGTGATGTAACTCACAGAAAAAAAATCCATGTATATTTTTAATTTATTTGAAACTTAAGATTGTTTTAACTATGTTTGGAGACTGGGAGATGTTTTTTAGGTTTTTTTTCTGTTTGTTTTTTTTTTTTTTCCTTCATGGGGTATATCAAATGTGTTTATACAAGTCACCATAAAATATAGTGACTAAAATTGTGTTGCGAATAATATGTATGGATGAGGGGAGAGAGGAAGGTATTTGTATTACGGCCAAAGTCTGCTTAGCTTTGATAATATAAAGTATTGAACAATCCTGGGAGGCCAGGAGGCCTGTCCTGTATTTTTCCACACCAGTAAAATGGGTGACCTTTTGTTTGACTGTTCCAGTTATATTCACTTAAAAATAACATTTGAGCTATTGTTGGCTACTTTGCTGAAAATGGAATAGCAGATCAAGCTTGTTAACTTGCTCTTCTTCAAAGAAATTAACAAAGAGGAAGTATGCTGACCTTTTAAATAATGACTACATAAAGCTTCAATGCTAGTGTAAAAGGATTGTTCAATTATTGAAAATATGAAAAAACACTTTTACTTTAGTAAATTTGCTTTCCCACTCTAAAATCAATAGCGATGTATTTTTTTAAATACTAGTTCTTTAATAGCTCAGACTTTTAAAGAATTTATTAACAATAGTTGTAATTTTCATTTTGTGACTATCAAACTTTTCTGGATTTTTCTTATGTTGCTTAGGCTTTAATATAACGTCTTGCTCACTTCCTGATTTTGATCATTAGTTTTATTTTGTTCTCTTTTTACTTTGTGAAGTAGAGCAATAGTTGCAACAAAACAGTCCCCACCACAATGCCAGGCACCAAGCACCTTTACTAGCCGACAAACATACATACCCCCAAATTTGTGAAATGACTTGTATAAAATGTACAAGGGTGATGGTGTAGGGCATGTAATGCATGAAAATAAGAGTATGTTTTTATCCTGTCCGATCTGGAGGGCCGGGGCTGTATGATGGGACCCCCATCCTACTTTGTGCTTATGAAAGTTACTGTATAGATAAATGACCACTTCCAGTTTCTTCCACCTGTTGTGAATATAACTAATACTTAGAAAGGAAAATACGGCATCTTTCCTATGCTTAAAGCTGGCTTTGCATACAGTGTTGAGAATTAAATAATGAAAGCTGGGTTGCAGTAGTGGCATGGAACCAGGGATGAAAATGAGACTATTCTGTTGAGCATATTTACAGATGTTTGGTTTTTTTTTTTTCCCTCTGCTGTGGGACCCTGACATGGGAGACCTGTGCACTGGGTCTTACGGAAAACTGTGTGCCTTATGCTGGGCCACCTGATCAAGAAGGGTCTGGCACACGGCTCTGGTGTGAGCTTGCCCCTGTGGAGAGGGTTCCCACGAGCCTCGAGCCTTCCTGCTCAAGGTGAAACACTGCCTGGGCAAGCTGTACTGCCCAAGTGTGGTATTGTTCAGTCCTTGTGCTGCACTGCTAACGTTTTAGTGCTAAAGGTTTAAACTGGGGAGCTGCAGATTCAGTTTAATGTTCAAAGTGTGGGATTTGACAGCTCTGTATGTAGCATATATATTGTGCGATGTTAATCTGTGGGCTTTTTTTATCATTTCATGGCTCATTCATATCTCTCGGGATGAAAATCCAGTCCACCTGTGAAGCTGAAATAATTGGATTTTATTTCAGGTGCAATGATAGATGAAGATTAAAATGGGCCTCTAGAATCAATTACTTTGGTGAGATGGATGGTGAATTTTCCCTAACTTCGTTTTCCTTGTCTGATAGACTTTACCATTTTATTGAGGAACTATGGGACAGATTAAAAGAAATTGTTGGCCTTTGTATTCATTACATATGGCAGACTGTGGTGGTGAAGTTCCTCTGCTGAAAACCAGAAATAAATTTGAATGTGATGTGAATTGTTTAATGTCTGCCAATGCCTGGTAGTTATATGGAACAGATACGCGTCACGATACCACAGCAGAAGTGGCATTATAGTATGATTTTACTTGGAGTTTGAGTCTAGAAGCAAAATATCAAAAGACGAGATTGTTTTTAACATGTAATAACACTTGCATGAAAATGCTTTTGTCTAGCTGCATTTTGCAAGCAAAAGCATGAGTGTGCTACTGTAGTGTATGTGCTCATGTTTAGGTTCTATAGCGCTAGTCGTAGAACAGCAAATGATGCTGGACACGTTAAGTATGTGTATGCTCGAGAATTTCCCTTGATGCTTTCTTTAAGATTGACTCGAAGAGTACAAAAATCTATTAAATGTACCGTTAATGCTCTATAGTTCTAGCTCTATTGCTAAAATATTTGTTACAAAATTGTGTTTTAAATTACAAAAGCCATATTTCATACTGTACTTAATCTGGCTTGGCTAAAAAGTAGCTCTTAGGGATGTCTTGCTGCTGTTTCTAGTATTACTGCGTGCCACCAATTCTCATATGGACCACTTCTGTAGTCATTTATGATCCTTTATGTGGGACTGTCAATGGTGATGTATTGATATTGGGAAAATACTAGATTTTTTTTTTTAATACAAGGAATATACCTTTTGTGCCTTTGATGTGAAATATTTAAGAAACAGAAAATGTTACCATATTAGCAGCTTATTTCGTCCTGATAGTGGGGTTATTTGTTTGTTTTGTTGTTTTTTTGTTTTTTAGAAAACTGAAGGCGCTTCTAGAAAGGCCACAAATTGCATTGAAATTTTTGTCCTTTAAATATGCCTCTGAAATACATGACCTGAAGAGAAATTATCCAAAAGGTATGAAGGGAAGTGTTCTTACATAATTTTCAAGCAAGTCTTCTGCTGGGATATGTGCATACCATATCTTTTTTTTTCTACTAACTTCTTCAGTTTAATAAGTATTTTTCCATTTCTCTGATTAAATGAAGACAAGTGGACATTCTCTTTCAAACATTGTTCCTTAACAATACAGAATAAAATAATGTATATTGTGCTTGTCAGTTTTATAGTAGCTATAACTCATTAAGATGCTTTCTAATAATTCCATCTGAGTAAAATAATAATAATGCTATTGAATTAATAGCAAAACCAAATCGTTGGAGGAGAAAAACCATAGCTCAAACTAATATAAGGAAAGATGAAAGCAAGTGTCAAACAATTGCACTGCAGTACCTAAGAGAAGGAGAAATATGCAAAATAAGTTTCCAGATCGACTTCAAGTTAAGATGTCAGTTGTGGGGTGAGAGAATACTGTGTGTGTGCCAGTGCTAGCTATATATGGTACAGCTATGATTGGAGTGCTAAAAAAAGTGGAATATAAGTCAAGGTAACTACTGGACTAAATTCCAGATGAGTAAGAGTTCTGCAGCCATTGACTAACACTTTTTTGGGGTTCAATTTACTGTGTTTCTAAAATATTGTGAACATGTCATACCTGAATTAAAATCTAAACACTATTAAACATAGGTCCTTATGACCTTTCCCTTTCAGAACAGAAGGATTAGGTGAAAATTGGACTTGGTCCTTGGGTAGTGTGAAACAGTTTAGTTAAATTGCCAGATAATTAAGAATTATTTACCTGCATTTCTTATATGTTGAATGCTGTGTCTCTTCTGTCAGCACTTTCGAGAGTCAGTTTTTGCAAACAAGTAGTCTGAGCTTTTTGTTTAAAATTCTACCAAAATTATGGGACATCAAATAAACATAGTATACGTGTTTTTAAATTGTCCTCACACCTTCAAGGAGTTTAGGTAATAAAGCATTGTGTGCCATGACTTTAACCAATTGTTATATATAGATATATAAATATGTATATATAACAAAAATAATAACTTTAACCAATTGTTCAAAGATCTTAAGTGAAATAAATAAAATATATTAAATTTGGAAAGAGTGGCAAAATAGACATGGTTTTAAAAATCCATGCTGTACAAGGAGTTGTGCTGAGCGTGACCTGAAACGACAATGTGAGTTCCATGAATGGGCCTATTTAATTGTCTTGGTTTGCATGTCTAATTTTTAAGAGGTTTGTGGAAGAAGTTGGAGAAATACAAATTGGAGCAAAACTTGAGAAAACAGACATCTATAGCATGTTTATGTTTTTTGATAGAGACTGTGAACGTTCTGGGCTGTATCTGAACTTTCTATATGGTTTTCACCTTTGCTTGGCTCTTTTCAGGGCGGTGCCTTTGTTCTTTCATGCACCACTATTCATGCATTGTTGTTTATGCAGTTTTAAGGTAGAAAAGTGGTTGGTATTTTCTTTGACACAGTATTTGTAATGATTCTTTTGGTTAAAGAGTATCATCATCAAGTAGCCCTCTTGCAAAATAACAAACATGTTTTCCCCACCTCTAAATATATGGCAATAGTATAAGCTATCCCTGTATTGTATTCCTTGCAGTTGAGGCACAGCATAATTGAATCAGAGCTGGAGGATGCAAACAGCAAAAGTTTTCATCTATTCTACTTGAGAAACCTAAAGATAGAGTTTAAGTGGAAATGAGTTTTGCTGGTGGATATACCGAGAAGGCATTTTAGGTAGATTTTGTAGCTTTGTCAGTGACTGACGTGGGGTGTTCTGAGCAGATTTCAGAGTGCCACTTTTCCTATTTCCATATATAGGGAGTTTGGAACTTCTTAATTTTCTTCTTTTGAATTATAGGGATTGTAGAGTTCTTGGCTCAGCATTTGAGATTACTCAATAGGAACCAAAACAAAAAAGTCTTCTGAGGTTGTAGACAGCTTTTAAGATAGAATACTGAAGTATGCTGAGCTCTCTTATTTGGTGATAATTGTCATTATTCCCTAGAAGTTCCAGTAATATGTCCTTTACCGTTTTGTCCATTTGTATTAAAGAGATGAAAGGTTAGGATGGTGCTTCAGGGTTTTTGCTTGTCATTAGTGTGTGTTTTAAGTTGATTTTTTTTTTCCCTTTCTCTGTTGCAATTTCATGGAATCTTGCAGGCTGTCCTTTCTTGTTGGGAAATATTGCTCAAATTATGAATGGCTAACTGCTTAGTGATGTATTTTAATGAAGATTAGCATTTTATGCTGTGGTTTGCTTTGAATGAATTTGCTTATTCCTAGGACCTTGGTGTGTCTTCTAGTGAACCTCTAGAAGGTATGACAAAGACCAGTGGTGAAAATGGTCCTTTTCTGTGTCATGGTTCTATTTTAGGATTGCTGCCGTGGAGGGCAGATGAATAGGGTAAGTTTAGTTGAAAAGGGTAAGTTTAGGAAGTGAATGGGGATTGTTTTAGCTATTAAAATTTACTTTAATGTGAGAATGAGGGTGTTACTTGCCACATTTTTCTGGTTTTGTTCATTATGTCTTTTTAGGTGCTCTTCAGTAGCTTAACCATTTACTTCTAGAAATGATTAAGACTATACGATGAACTACTGTTGAAGGAAATTTGTGGATGGTAGTCCTTTTTCTAGAGAATAAGCAGATCTTATAGTATCTGGGTAAGTTTTTTTGGTAAGACTTCGTCCTTGATATTGCAATACATATTTAGTGAATATTAACCACAGAACTTGCAGTTCTTCTCTAACAACTGTGTTTTCAGTGGGTGTTTAATAAGTAAATGTAGCAAATCTTAGGAGTTGGGTCTCATGGCTCTTCTGTACCCAAATTCTCTGTGCAGAGAAATACTGAGATTTATTACCGAACTTCTCCTGGTTTCCAAAATTGAGTAACAACCCCAGCACAATAACGAAATAACGTTGGAGTCCTGAATCCAGATAGCGTTCAAAAGTTTTTGTTTGTCTGGAGGTTAGGTTACAATAATCTTGTCTTCTGAAAAGGTAAAGCATTTCTTTTGTGACTCAGTGTTGTTTAGGAACATGGTTGCTTAACATGGTTTCCTGTGAGAAACAAGGTTGTGGGCTATTGTGAGCACCTCAAAATCTGAGCTGTCTTTTATATAATTTGTTCAAGTGGAGGAAAAAAAAAGTCACTTATTTAGTATAAGTTGTTCAGCTGCATAATGCCATTTTTTGGTCATACACTTAACAGTTTTATTCTTCTAATTAAGACACAAAAGCCCACTATGATCTCAATAACATTTTTATCTTGAAGGCTAAAGGCCTGGTAGTAATTAAGTCATAATTACATAACTTTGCATTTCTAGCATTGCAGTTATACTCTTGTATATGAGGAAAATAAACCAAATGAAGTTAAAGAGTATCTCTTCTTTATAAAATATGCAGGTAGTATGTATTTGGGTTTAAGCAATAATTAACAAATGAGATAATGCTTCCTCTCTTAGTACTTCCACATTCTATTGCTTGTGAGATTAGGGGAGGAGGGGGAAGTCTTTCGCTGTAGTACAGCTATAAACACATTTTGCAAATACTGGTTTTCAGGAACTGCAGGAAATACATCTTTAAGGTGTCTGTAAAACAGAGTTTAAAAGCAGATCTCACTAATATCTGTAGTTCTTGAATTTTCCAGTATGGGTTACTCTGTTTGGGCTTCTACAGATCTGAAATTTTTTGGAGACTTATGCAAATGTTGCATTAGATTAGGGAGAGGAAGAAAAGAAGTCTTGATTGGGAAAAATCCTGGTGAAATATCAAGCTCAACACTTGTGTTCATTTTAGTAATAAAATTTAAGAACTTTGTGCTTAGATGCCAGTTGCGTGCTGTGTCAAGTTGAAATAGAAAAAAATGTCAGTCTGCACTGTGCATATATTCATTTTCACTAGAACAAAAAATACACATGTAAACTTGATTCAATGCATTTCTGTTTCTCTGAAGTTTGAAGTTCTCTGTCACTCTGAAGTGAAGCCTACCTCTGTTTTAAATAGAATTGCATTGAGTTTTGTAGTACCCAGTATCAAATTAAATTCTGTGATTACATTCTTACAAATAGTCCACTTGTATGATACAGAAATACTGTGTGTATGGTTTATAAATGCAAGATGATCTTCTTAAGGGAAGGAGTCTTTTGTATGGTCTGTGTTGTTTTTATCTTACGTTGCCTCCTTTTCTTCCTTAAGCATGGTTTTGAAGCTCTTCAATTGTAACATTAAGAAAGTGTCTTTTGAAAATTATGGTGAGCTATTTTTTATCAATTTAATGAAAGGAAAAAAAAGACAAACTAGTTAGCTAATTGACTTTTATTCCTGCTGCTTTTTTGATAGTTACTTCTAGATTTTTACAATACACATTCAATTTTTTTTTTTCACTATTTTTGTTTAAAGATGTGACTATGATAGCTTATCCATAATGGTGACAGTAATAAAATGGAATACTAAACCAGAACAAGTCCCCAATGTCTTATTTGCTGTCAGATATCCCAGAAAACACAGAATGATGCAAGTGTTTTAACAGTAAATCATATTTTGTGCATAGGAAATCTATCCCAAATTAACTGGAAAAGCTGATGCTCGTTTTCTTGTTTCAGATAAGACAGTAATGCATTGGTCAGGTACTTCAAAAGGAGGGAACACACAAGAATTCATTTGCCTCTACTAGACTAATATGTATACGGAAAATTGACACTACTTAATAGGCTCTGCTAGTGGGTATTAGGTGTAGCAAGTTCTACTTTGTTAGTGATCTTCTACATATGGACGCTCTGCTGTTGCTCTGCTGCACTTCCCGGTGGCTAACATCTTAATACATGGTGGTATTATGAGATTACTATCCTCAGCCTTTAAAATTTTTAATTCTGATTTTTATCAAGGTGTGTTTCATAGCTGGATCATACATGTATGAACTCTTACTTTTTATTACTTGCCTGAGAATAAAAATTCACTATTACTGCCTGTAAGGTTTGCTTTACAGCCTAAGATCATGTGTCAGTGTCTTCAATATTGGTGCTTTACCAATGTTTTTCTTCTACTGGGTCTGTATAATGCTTGCTCCCTCTGCATATTTAAGGCAGCTACAAGATATAGAAAAGGTGTGTATTGTTTAGGATCTACTCTTTCTACAAGGCACAGATAGTTTACTTGGTGATGAGTATAGGATTCTGTTATTAATCTCACATGTTTGTGTGCTAATCAATCAAAATACATTGAAAGAGATCAGAAAATATTGAGAGTGGTAACTCCATATTGTTCTATGTTTTTGTATCAGTTAGAGTTGCTTTTAATCCAGAAAGTATGTCTCTCTTCTTTTCAGGAGGACTTTCATGTGTTTTGCTTGTAATTTCTAAATATAAAACGCTATTTCTAAAAGTTGAATTTAAAGCATTTTATTTCAACTCTTAATGAGTGGTGAGATAAATAAATCAGGTGATCTAAACTTCTTGAAGTACTGAAAACACACCCTATTCAATTTCCATTCTAATTCCATTTAAACTAATAAACTAAATGGAGAGGCAAAGAACAAAAGATAGGACTGCTGCCGTGTACTAGTGTGATGTTAGTTGTAAGGCTTCCTTACTAATAGCTATCAGATCAGTATAAAAGTAGTGTATTTCAAAGGAAAAAGGTCAAAAGATGGTCACTGTTGTTTGGATATTACAAATCTGCAAAAAAACAAGGGCAAAAGAATTATTTGAAGGCATAAGCAGATAAGGGATGTCTGTTTCTCTTAGTAAACTTAAATGAGAACTTCACAATATTGAAATCCATTGAATTTTGGAACAATTGAGAGGAAGAAAGGGAATTCTTTTTGATTTGAAACACAATTCTGCAAAAGTGTGCTATTTTCCCTTCTCTCCCTGCCCTGTTCAGCACCTTTTTTGGAGCAGAAGTTCTAATTCATCGATGTAGCTGAATTGCTACGGTTAACAGCACTGGCTGATAAAATGACAATAATCACTGCTGACTTAAGTGCAGTCATAAGAACATGGATAAACTGTGGCTACAGCTATAACTTAATAATTTCTGAAATTTCTAGGCTCCTGTGTTCTTTCAGACAGATACCACTTAGCACTATTTTCAAATCAGCAATCTGAAAGATGTAGTAGAACTGGAGTGCTCTAATTGTTCTGTGCTTCACGTGGCTATTGTAGGTGAAGAATCCTATAACCCTTTGTTAGTTTCCCTGGGTTCCTAACCTTTTTTGTTGGCGTTTGGGTGTAACTCAGTTTAGGTTCTTCAAACAAGCTACATGCTTTGTGGCCTTTTAATAATGAATGTGACATTTTTAGAAAAAATACTTTGAACATATGGCTGAATTATTACTCAGTCTCTTTGGATTAACTGTTGGGATTCTTGGTTAGCTAAGGCAGTTTGGGTTTTAGCTTGTTCTCTTCCTTAGAGCTATGTTTTTTTACTGCAAGGTAGGGCTAATAGCTTTTAAGTCCTGGAGTAACTACTGTAATCAACTGCTTTAGTCTGCTACAAACCAGTTCATAAAACTCAATCCAGTAATTTGTGTGTAAGGATGATAATGTCAAGTGTGAGCTAAACTGGTATTTACTTGCTAATCTGTATTTGGTAAATTATTCTTGTATTAAATTACTTGTCTTGTTACAACTATGCTATTGTCACTATGGCACCAAACGATACCCTTTTTAGCTTTTGGGCTGTGCTGTTAAATAGGTGTTTTGTCAAATTGCACAGAATGGGGCTCTGCTGAAGTCTAAATCTGAGGAAGAGATTATATGACTTGAACAGAATGAGGACAACAGAATGTTTGGGGGGTATCTGTGTGGAGCAGAGTCTTTGGGATAATATTCAGGATTGTCTTTACACGCTTGTAGCATTTTTATGCTATACTCTGCATTCAATTTTGGCTGTTGTCAGAAACCAGATGCTGGATTTGGTAGACCTGTAGTCAAACAAGTGTAACTGTTTTAATGTTCTTGGAAGACTGGATATTAGTAAGGATCAATTTTTTAGACAGATGACAGTACTTCATATAGACTCATACTATGTCATCAGTTCCACAAATCTTTGAATTACTTGTGGTCTGCAGGTCTTACCTAGTGTTAATGATATACTTTTGGTTTAAAAAAAGATAAACTGTAGAAGCATCTAAAGATATCTAGAAAAGTTTCAGGAGCCCCCACCCCATCTTTTAAAGGCACAGATCTATGCTTAAGAAAAATGCATGACAATTTTTGAAAATGCTGCCTGTATTCTTTCTTGGCTGGGGACGCTGGGAAGGGATTTTTAACAGATACTGAAAATTTAATGACCCAGATGTACTGATTGGATCTTGGGTCCCTAGTCTGAGTCTGTATTTAGCAAGTACTTTTTTTAGTGCTACAAATAGGATTTTTACTTTCTTCATTTAAAATCTGACTTGGTAGCTGTGAGGAAGC
The DNA here is from genome assembly GCA_017639485.1 of Pluvialis apricaria. Taxonomy (NCBI): domain Eukaryota; kingdom Metazoa; phylum Chordata; class Aves; order Charadriiformes; family Charadriidae; genus Pluvialis; species Pluvialis apricaria. The sequence goes on from CM030007.1 coordinate 87,277,710, forward strand.
CTTTTGGCTTGTGTAAAACAATAGGTGACGCTCAAGAGAGGTGGAAGAACCAGTACTAGAAGCAAATAGAGGAGAAAAAACTAATAATATCCTTCCCTACTCATTAACTGGAAAGTGGGCAATAAATAGGCATTTTATTTTATTTTTTTCAGTAAAATATTTGGAAGTACCAATCTTAACCTTTGCTTAAGCTGCGAGTCTTATGCCTGGCTGTTCACTGTGTGAATTAAGCATTTTATGACAGTTTTGTTTTAAATGGGAAGGTCTAGGTGTTTGAGCCCATCTTTTCCAAATATTTGAATGATTGAGTGTGACAGTGAGACATTTTCCATTTTCTAATGGTGAGTAGTAGTGTATCTGCCTTCAAAAAAATTCCTCAAGCAGTTCTATATAAGGAATTCACTAGTTGAAATTGTTTAGCTTTTAAATGAGTTTTTTTTGCATACTGCATAAACTGCATTTATAACATGGAATAAAACAACTTGTTTTGGGCAGATGATCTTGTGAGGAGGTTTTTATTGGTGCCTCTATATGCTCTTGCATGATTTTGTATTGTATCAGGACCAGGGTGCACTAAAATAATTTCTCTAACAGTGTCCTGTCTGTCAGCATTTAGAGAATGTCATCGGTAGATCACATTTTATTGTCAACAGGGTGGAGGAATTTGAGGCTACTGAAAAATTCAGGAACTCTGAGAAAGGGAGATAATTTTTTTAATCCATTATGATAGATTAAATCATTGTGATGAAAGAGCCTTAAACAGGTTAGAAGTCATGGTTTCAATGCCAGTTATACTGAAACTGTGTACCTGGGAAAAGGACCACAAATAGTCTCTCTCCTCTGTTTTATATTGTTTTATTTGATGTGGTATTAAATGTTGCAGTAGGCACATGATGTCTGTGAATGGACATGCTTACTTGGCCTTTTTCCTCCCCTCATGCCCCATTGTGGGGAAGCAATGTTGAGCAGTTCTTTGATATGTGGATGTGATTTGGTAGCCTTTGAATTGTGCCTTGGCAGCCTAATCATAAAAGGCAAATAGCGCAAGCATCAGTTTCAAAACAGAGTTAAAAAACTTAAAATCTCTTTTCTTAGAGCTGTGTCCCTTACTCGGTACCAGGCTGTCTGTCCCCATATGTTGAAACAGGAGAGGGATATTAGAGAGAAGGGACCTTGTAAGCTAAGAGTTTTCTCTACATTCTCAGCTTGCTCTGTGTGGCCAGTAGGAGGGAGGATAAAAGCCAATCATCCTTCCTTGATTGTGGGAGGCTATCCTTTCTAATTTGAACAACCATTGCCTAGGCAGCGCTGGTACACTCTGGAGAAATCGTAAGTACGCTTATAGTCAAGCAAGTAATGGAAAGGCAAAAACCTCTTGTTCTTGTGGGAATAAAAATGCATGGTCTGGCCCTTCAAGTAACTTCTCACTGAAACCTTTTCTCCTCTTTGGTGTTCCAAGTAGTAAACTTTCCCCTGTCATTCTGCATCTCCGCAGCAAATTAAAAAGACTAAAATCCTAAGGAGAACCTGAGATGGTGATGCATTTTTACATATTTGGTTCATGGTTTGATCATTGTCCTGCTTGTAGGTGTGAAGTTTTATAGCATTATATCTTACATTCTCTGAGTTACACTCCACGGTGTTCTGTCATGGCTTTTTAGACTTGGCAGTCTTCTCTTTGTAATACAAAGTAGAGAATCTAAGCAGCTAATAAGTCATTTGCTATACAAATAAAATCACAAAGAGGGGATAATCCACTGGTGAGGCTAATACTGGTAACCTAGAATGTCTTGAACAGTTATTTCAGGCTGTGTGCAGCATCTTCAAGGGAAGTTAAAGTTCATCTTGTATCTCTGTTTTGTTTTATGATCTTGAAGGAAGATGGCATGGCTCCTATTGCTTCTTGCAGTGTAGGAAGTTAGCCCAGTGAAATCATTCCATTCTTGGGGGCCTCTGATAGGGATTGTAAGTAAATAATCTATTGCCTTACTTTTATTAGTATTTTGGGGATGGATCACTGAAACTATTTCAAAACAAAAGTTGCAATTGCTGAACCATCCCTGAAATTCACAGGCATTTGTGAATTTCTCTTTGCCAAAGTAACTGTTTCTGCTCTGGTATGTACAGCAGTATCAACTGCCCTCTACTACACAATATAATATATTGGTGTATTTAGTGTAGAAGATGTGGGGAATACAGAAGCAAAGCTATTTCTCCTTTTTTTTTTTCCTTTTTTTTTAATAGAATGTCTATAAAGACATCATCTGAAAATTCAAGAGACACTTTGCATTGAAAGACAGAACAGGCAATTCGCCTTTGACTGAATAGGCATATGAGACGATTAGCAATACGAAGTTTAAGAACCGTCTTAATTTAGGCACATCTGAAGGGACTGTGGATAACATAATGTTTAGAAAACTGCTAGCTGCCTTGAAATGTGGGCAGGAGCAAAGGAATATCTCAGGGCTAAGGAGGATTAAGGCAAATTAAAATGTAGGAGTTAACCATGGACCAGGACACTGTAGAAAAAGAAAGGGATAACGAAGTTTTGCACTCCTGTTGAATTTGGGAAATGCCTTCCTGTTTTCATGTAATATCCTCAGACATATCATGAATTATACTTTGAGATAACTCCAAAAGATTCAAAGAATCACAAAGTAGTTAAGGTTGGAAGGCACCTCTGGAAATCCAAACCTGCTTCTCAAGCTGTGTCACCTCGAGAGGGTTGTCCAAGTACCATGTCCAGTCACGTTTTGAATATCTCCAGCACGGAGACTCTGCAACCTTTCGGAGCAGCCTGTTCCAGTGTTCAGCCCTCCTCACTGTTACGGTATTTTCTTATGCTCAGACAGAACTTCCTTTGTGTCAGTTCATGCCCCTTGCTGCTTGTCCTCTCAGGAACACCTCCAAGAAGAATCTGACTTCGTCTTCTTTGCACACTCCCATCAGACACTTAAACATTGATAAGATCCCCCTCTGGTCACCTGTCCGAAGTCCTTGGCACCCTAGCGTAGCGTATGGAGAGTAGCAATGCCTGTTGACTCATAAAACCGCCCTGAAGGCTCGAGCATTCCTGGAGTTCCTGTTGCACCATCTCAAGTTGAGGACTTGTGTAGGCGCAATTCGTATTGCCCCTTAAGTTTTTGATTCAAAAATTTTACTCTTTTGATTCCTAGAGCAATTTTGTTTAATAATATAAAAAAAAGTCTCATTATTGTGTTTATGGATCTTTACTAAGAAGAGGTATTTTCAAAAGTGAAATTTGAAGATTCATTTAATTGTATTTATGAAAATAGCATATGAATACTTCACAAAATCCTGTAAGTCTCTCCAAATGACGTTGAAAAGTTATCTGCATCTGTATGTCACTGGACTGGTTGCTGTGCTTCATTTGGTTTGCAAATTTAAAGGAAAAAAGGTTTCTGTTTTCTAACTTGTGAGATGAGCCCTGCTAATTTTGCATGTATTTTGAAAGTGCTTTGAATGACTGAGCAGAATGTCTGAGCATTTTTTCTTTTCTGTCAGCGGTGAGGTTCACAGATGTTCCTTATGCAGTTGTAAACAATGTTGCTCAGCAGCTTGTAATCTGGTCACAAGACACCACCGTATTCTTTTCAGTCTCACCGATAGGTGTTCAACCTGCAGCTGGTTAATTATCTCTTAAGCATTTCCTCTCTAATTCATTGGTAAACTCTGCTTATTTTCTATTTCTGTGGATTAGCTTCTGAATTAACAAAATGACAAGAGGAACATCACAGTCTTACTGATATGATCATGATGATGAAAGCGAATGGGTTACGCATGGCAGCATGATTTTCATGCTGATTTTTCATCTTGGAGGTGTGAGTTGCTAAAGATTCTGATCATGAACAAGCAATGTTATTTTTGGTGAGATTGCCATGGTGATCAGGTAGGTTGTGGAGCACAGTGAAGAAATATCTTTTCTCAATTTATAAGCTTAAGAGAAAAGGGGAATTCGGGAATCTCCATTAATCTGAAGCTGTCAGGATTTTTCGTGTGTTGCCAGTACCATTCCCCTGTTGTTAAAACTGCAAGGGGCAGAGCACAGTAGCCCTAGTGTTATGCTGCCAGTGTGAAATTGGCTAACTAATGCTTGCTAGCATTTGAGCTTATGGAGTATCCTTGGTTTGCAGGTGCTGGTGGTGCATGTCTGAGTAACTAGGTAACCTCAGTGGCCTTCTGCAAGTGTCTTGTCTTTTATCACAGGACATTCCAGCCGTTGCTGGAATTATGAGGCTTCTAAGTCAGTCTTTTTTTCACCAGTTGACCACCTCAGCCATTTCTACTGTACCTCCTAAATGCACACAAACCAAGTGATGTGAATGTAGCATGAGAAAAATTCTTCACACTCAGTTAAACGTTTTTTAATTGTCTCCTCCTATTGCTACAGCAGTTGGTCCAAGAACTTTTATGCTGTTATTGCAATTTGTTATTACTCAGGCTGACTTGGAAGGCACTATTTTTGTCTCTACAAACCACAGTGTAGTTGCAATGATCGCTGTTATTGGGGGATAGTATAGATTAAACCAATACTCCGTTTATTGCTCATTGCTGTTGGTACAGAAAGAAGTAGCTCCTAGTATTCTGATTGCAATGGTGCATTATGAATCTGTTTCGATGTCCATTTATTCTTGCAATGTTCTGCTGTGTAATCTCTAAAGTAGGGGTTAAAGATGAATGGAACTGGATCATGTGGAAGGGGATTTAATAAAGCAGAAGCACTTAATGCATATAGAAGCCATGCATTAGACTTAAGTGAGGCTGTGCTAGAGTTGCTGCAGGGAATAATATTATATGTATTATAAAGTCCATTGTTATTGCTCTGTATAGACAAGCTCAGCACCTGTGCTAGAGATATAAGTCTTTTAACAGTGGTTTGGTTTCTTATAACGAGCAATATCCAAGTTAATGAGATCTTGGTGTCTTCTCTCAGAAGTTTATAGTTTGGCCTGTAAAATGAGTATGTACAGTACTGTGAAATCAACAAGGTGATTGACTATTCATATATACTGAGTTTTAAAGGTGAACATCATGCCAGAGCGGGACAATTTGTAGTTATGTTGAAGAAGATAGGTGATTATTGGGAATCCCTCAATTTTATATTTTTTTTTCAGGGTAAAGCAGTGTAGAGAAAAATATGAATGCCAAAGGATCTTCTGTAAAAACTAATAACTGTATGGAATGCAGGCTTGGTGCCCTTCTCCTTGTGTGCTCTGATGCAAACTGATTGGCCTACCAAATTGTAGTAGCCCAAGGAAATAGGAGCTAAAAGAGGCACCACTGCAGTACAGTTTGAGATACAAATGAAATTCAGGATTTTGCCAAAATTTGGGTTTGTGGAAAACAGTATTGCCAGTAATTAACTGGTATATATGATCAAATATCTCTTGCTTTTTCTCCAAGGCTTCCATTTCTGGTTGCAGTTTAACTAAGCTGCAAAACAGGTTCCATGATCTATATTTAAACAATATTTAACTGCTGAGGATGCTGGTCCCAAATACCATTCTTTAATTGGTTGTGTAACATTTCCCTCTTCACAGGAGCACAACGGTAGTTCCAAAATTGAATCTGGTAACTTCAAGTTTTATAATTACAAGTAGAAGTTCTAAATTGTATTAGGAAATTGTGTTGTCACAATTAAGCGTTTCTTTAACTTGTTCATTTACCATAGCGATACTCTTATGTGGTCCCTACTGACCACATGGATATAGCGAGTGATGCTAAACCTTAAGAGAAATAAGTATTGTGAGTCACGTTTTCTTGGCAGCTATATAAATCCAATTATCAATATTAATCTGCAGTGTTAATCCAGGAAGTAGAATTTGTTAATGCTTTTCATGGTAGTGGAATGACAACATAACATCACCCAGAAATCAGTTTTGAACGCTCTGAGAGCATGCTGAGTCTCTACTTAGTATAAAACAATATTGAACACTTAATATGTTTCTTCTCAAGCTGTAGAGTTTTATTTTTCTTGTTGTGACAGAAAAAACCCATTCATGTAAAACATTTTAGAAATTCCAGGTAATAAGAAGCTGTGATAAAAGTGGATATAAAAGGCTGGGGTTTGAGGGATTTTATTCCAGCTACCCTTCTAGAAAATGCTGGTTTTACTAATGAAGCTTCTGCTCCCTTCAGGTAGTCCTGAAAATGTCCTACTGAGTCAGCAACTGGCAATCTTCAACTTAAATTACATTCACATCTGTTTTAAGTCTGTATCAGTTTGCTGATCTAAGTTTTGTGGTAAAGAAATTATACCCATGCAATATCTAATGAATTGCAGTACTTCAGAAGGGAGTGGTTCCCCCACCCTGTATGTATGATTTGAGGCACTTTCCTTGGGTAATTGCCTTTTATTTTGTAGCCCATTATCTTTCCCTTTTTTTTTCCTGTTGTACTGAGCTTTTGATTTGTTACAGGTCTTTATTTCAGCCTTTCCTCTTTCACCAGCAGCAACTCATCTGTTCTTGATTGCAGGTCTCTCCCCTTTATTGGATCTAGCAGTAGTCTAGTGTATCCATGATTTTGCATGAGCTGCTCTTTTGATTTAACCACTGGTTTGTTTCATTTCACTAAGTGAAACTTCTGAAGAAGCGGTATTATGCAGGAAAGAAATACTTGGGTAGTTGATACGGGCTTCTTGACATGGTCTTAAACTTGCAGCAGAACAGAAGGCAGTTAAAGGATTAAAAAAAACAACAACAAAAACCCAAACAAAAACCTCAGATCCTAGTTCAGTATTTGTGCAAAGGTGTGGGATTTTTTAGTTCTTTGTTTTTTCGACACCACTGGCTGCTCTGTTTATGATTTGCAATCCTTAGTCTTATTTTAAGAACTTTCTTATTTTAAAGATCAAATCATATACATTTAAAACAGTCTATTCTTTCTCTTGCAGTGTCAGTTTTATTTGTCACTAAGAGTGAGAGAACCAGCAGTTCCACACCATATACATCTTACTAAATCCATCCCTTTCTCTTTGTCTCAGATCTCTGCTCTAAATGGAACGAAGCCTTCATCAATATCATGGTTGTCAGCCTGAAATTTGGAAATTTGATGGAGTGCTGTAGCAGTACTTATATCCTGTGATATATACAGATTTTGAGATAAAATGTGAGATCTATTAGTTTAGAATAAATGCTGATTTATATGGGAGTTTCTAAGCTTATTAAAAAAAAAAATTTGATGTTTCTTTACCAAATGCAGAAAAAGAAAAAATTGAAACATCTAGTCTCACTAGGGGAGTTTGGGGTTTTTTTGGTAGTGGTTTTTTTTTTTTTAGTGGACAGGTCTGGAACTACTATCTATAATTAAGGTTCTCAAAGCTTCCCCTTTAAGACCGAGCTTTTAAATTGCTTATGAGTTTTGCCAAATATGTCTAGGCTGACTAATTTTTTTTTCTTCTCTCCACCCTCCCTATACTGGATGACTGCCTCAGTCTGATTATTTTATGGATTTGCATGTGGTTTGTTTCTGACTCTTGTATTTAATTCAAGCCAAAAGACTTAATTGTTGAGAAAGAAGCTACTTCAGAAGAAAAAAAACTAAAAGGTTTCTTTTAAACACTTTCAATGCTGTTACAATATTTAATAAGGAATAGAAGAGTTACCTTTTCGTGTTTATGCATTTGGTCAAGTTTTCACAAACAATGGTAAAATCCTGGTCAGGTTTCATACACAGATATATATATATATATGTATATATATAGATAGATATATCCCCACCTTCTTTATATATATAAAAAAAATCCTGTTTGAATGTGCTTATTGCTGCTTGGAATTTAGCAGTTACCTGGATCGAAGGGTGAAAAATAGAGTAGAAAATTGATCTAACTAGATATGGAGGAACGGCTTAAGGTGTAGGTTAACTGTTGTGTATAGGATTTCTCATAGATGATTGTCAGGAAATTTGGCTCTTCCACAATAGCTTGCTTGTATTAGGGTAATTTTGTTGTGTGGTGTTGTTTGTTTTTTTTTTTAACTGAATGGGTGGGGGTCCCAGTACAGGTTTAAATAACTCGCCATAAAAGAAGAAAAGATAAACTTCTGCATTTGGGAATGCTGTAGGGTTTTTAAGAAAACAAAATGTATCTATTTTCTTAGGATGATTCATAATGCTTCAGTGTATTTATATCCTCCTACGGGTCTTAAATATCGAACTTAGCATAACGTTATTCTAGTACTTGAGGTAGAATATTCTTATCCCTTACACTAGGAAGGGAGGGATGGGTACTGCATCTTCATGATAGTTAGCTTGTAGACATGTATTCTTGTATAGATTCATGGGGATGCTGATCAATTGTTATGCTTCCTTTTTGCTTGCTCCAGTCCCTCATCACTGTACCTTAATGATCTATGTTTAGTATCTGTAGGCATTGAATTAAACAGTACAGGGTAATGATATACCCAGATTTAAGTATGTGACATGACAAACACATTTATAGCTGTTAAAAAAGCAGTAAATGCACTTAATTTTAAAAGTACTTCTGTCATTTCTCAGTCTTTCTTCAAGCTAATCAGTGTTGCATTGGAACACAAACATTCCATTTTTTTTGAAGAACAGGTATTGTTTTTACCAGTGCAGTTGTCATGCTACTAAAAATTTTGATGCTACTGATTTGTTAATACTGCAGTGGAGACTTAGTCATTTCTGTTAAATACAGAGTTAGAAGACAATCTTGAATGAATTTGTAGTGTTGAAATATTAAATGTTAACCTAGGCTGGATTAAGAGGAGGTGTGTGAGAATCCGTGTTTTCTAGGTAGCTTGATCTGTGAATTGTCTTTGGTGATATGAGGTTGGGATTGTCATCTAGCAAGAGAAAACAGTGGCAGTATTCTGTAAAAGCTTTGGCCTCTGCTTGGAGTCATTGCATGAAAGAGCATTATTAATCTGGCAATGTGGGATCCAGATGGCAAAGCTATTCCCAAGTGTCCCCTTGAGCCTGCTGTGATGGTGGCCTAAAGGGAGAGCAAAACTTTTTTGGGGGATAAAAAAATCAGCTATCTTCATTGTGTAAAAGCCTCTGGACTAGAAGAAAAAAGAAAAATCATAGTAAACTTGCTGCAGAGGTTTTTGGAAATAGTATCTAATTTCAAAGAAAGCCTAATAAGTGTGTGGGGTTTCCTTCCTTTTTTTTTTTTAAATATATATAAACAAATAAATTTAGTGTAAAAACCTATAGTAGAACAACTGCACTTTCAGCCTGAAGTGGTAGAGGTGGTAGAAATAAGGATTTGTGATCAACTCTGTATACTTGGGTTTGCTGACAATTTTATATGGATCAGTAGCAGCTAGAATTGAGTATCTGATTGCATCCTAAAACATTTTACTATTGTCTTGCAAATATTTGTGGACACTTTTATTTTTATTAGTTTTGGTTTTCAATTCCATGACCTTCTATAAGACCAAACCAAAAGGCCTAGTGTACTGTACAGGCTTCTATAACACTTACCTCAGGAAAAACAAACCTGGGCTCAAACACCATAGAATAATAATATTATGGTGGTTTACTCTTTCAAACAGGTGCTGGGCTTACCATGGTAGAGACTGTTTTGATGACGATGCCTCACCTGACTTCTGTTATTTACTCTGAGCAGACTGATCTCTGCAAGTACTACTTTTACAAACTAACAAACTCAATTTTTTGTGTCTACAAGGTTCATAAATTTTTGTTAGATTTTCCTCTTGGAATCAGAATGAGGGCTTTTTAGGTGGGGATTTTTTTTTTCCTTTAAGGAATAGATAATGTGGTCCTATGGGTTATTTTTGATGCTATATGGGAGTTGTCATATAGTAGAGCCCTGAAGCACTTTAATTGGAAAACATATTAGGGAAAGAGGGGGGGAAATAACAAAGGTGAAGATGTGAAAATAAATTATACAAAATTTATGTAGACAATACTTAACCTCATCTGAAGAATCTGTTACATTAACTGAGAGTTAATACTAATTAATTCTAATAAATAAACTTTGAAATATCCTTGAAAAGACTGGAAGAGTAATCTGTAGATTTGAATTAAAACTCACATAAACTGAACACCGAGGGGAGTAATCAGTAGAGGATATACTCCCTCATATGTTTTCTCATATGAAAAGTTGGAATATTAAAATTTTTAAGGTCTTGGAATACTTTTTGCTTAGATGAAGTCAACAAGGATATATTGAAGTCCAGAGGGAATCTGTTGCTGATGTTATTTTACACCTTTTTGCCTGCACTGTGCTGGCCTGACAGTCCTTACAGCAATCCAAAGCCCGTTATCTGTTTCATGTATAATGAGATTTTGGGGAGATTTGATTGAAAAGATAAAATACTCAAAAAATGGCATGTGTTTGCATTTGGTGTTTTTTCCCCTTCTGTGTTTGAATTCAGTATTGCTTTTTTGTGAAGACTTTCTCTTTTTTAAAAGGTGTACTGCATACCTGTATGTATACTGAATACTTCTTGCCATGTACAGTTTGTTAATGGTTTGAAAAATACAGTCAAACCTTTTGTAACAGCAAAAATAAATGTTAAGCTGTGCAAAATTAATATCAGCAAAGCACCTCAACGTAAAATACTGAGCTATTTTCAAGAAAAATAAAACCTGTAGTATTACTGTATGACTAACATCTAAAAATAAATACCATATGTCTTGCAAAATATCATCTGTTCTCTTGAAAAGAAACTTTGTCAATGCCTTTTGCTTACTGTAGCTATTTAATTTAGTTGACTGTAGTCCCTTATTACAATCATTGTTTTGGATACTGATGAAGTTACTTTAAAACACAATTCTTAAAAGTTCTTTTAAGTAGACAAAAACATTACCTTAAAAATGTTTCTTTTTTTTTTTTTTGATCGAACAATGTGAAAACACTAAAGGCAGGGTATTTTTCTTGGGCCTGGAGAAAGTACAGGCTTTATAAAATCTTGCCTGTGGAATTTCCAGTGATCCATTTCTTTTGTGGTTTATTCGGATGGATTGAGCTGTGAGTTCTGTGGAAAACTTGCTAGCAAGGGAGGAACACCAGAGAAAGCACCCCACAATCTCAGTTGATCTTGTTTGTTTATTCAACTCATCTGGCCCTGAGCTTCTTCTGGAACATGTTTGCTATGTACTGGACTCATTTAAACAGGAGAAAGCAAGTAAGCACAGGGCTTTTCAGAATGGTAATTTTGGGGATTGACAAGCACCTTTCCTCTCTTAATCTTGATTTGCAGGCTTGGAAGGGTTCCCAGATGACTACTGAGGTCTTACCTGAGTGCAAAAAAGAAGCTAATCGACCACAATGACACTAAAGAAAATAGATGAGGTTCCATGTCGGGTCACTGCAGAGAAGGAAAATTTGATTTTCCTTTAGAGTTTTCTCAAGACTAACTGGATGCCTTTAGAGAAGCTGTTAAGAGGAGAAGGTGGAATGAAACTTAGAAGTACTTCTGTAGACTTCAGTTTTCTTAGCATAGGTATATTGTTATAGGTTGGTGTGATATCGGGATATAGTGCCAACAATTAAAAACTAGCAAGCAACAAAAAACCAACAGTTTGGGCAGTTGAATGAGCTTTTTGTTGAATGTAAATGTGTGAATACAAGAATGTTCAGTGTAGTAGTTCTCTTGAGACTGTTGAATAATTATCTGTTCATCCTTGCACTCTTAAAGTTGTTGATTTGGTTTGGGTTTTGTGTGTGTTGTTTTCTTGTTGTTACTGATTTGGCTGTAAATGTGGTATAGGTTTTGGCGTTTGTGTTTTTTTTTTTTTTTTGCTTCTGATACTACAGTCAAAGCACTTCTGTCATCATGTTGTTCTAGTTTGTCTTGTTAGAAATGCTCTGCAATCCTAGGAAGGATTATAGACTAAGTCCTGAGCAACCTGACTGAATGCCTACGTCCTGCTCTAAGCAAGAGGAGGCCAGGCATCTCCTCTGGTTCCTTCCAGCCAGAATTATTCTGTGACTCTAATGCGGTGCACCTACTTCAGAGCTCTGCTGCTCACTTCTGGAAACCAGTTTTTTTCACAGGCTAGGTGTGGTTATTGGTGTGCCATCCAGACATTCTCAGAGACAAATGCTTCTTTACATTTTCTCTCCTATTATTTTTCCTTATAGCTATGTTTACCATATAGTATGTATGTATTTTTATAAATAAATATATGTATATAAAAATATATGCTGTATATATATGACAAGTGGTGCGTTTCTGGCTGCTGACACTTGATTGACGTATCTAGAGCTTCTTGCATCTTTGCTTCTACTGTCTGACAAGTTACGTGGTGTCAAATGCTTATTATATGAAAGCTGATACTTGCAGCTTCAGTTATGGGTGTTAGGAGCTGGTTAGTAAATTAGTGAGTGCTTTCCAGTGAATTAAATTACATGTTATAAAGGTGAACGTTTTTAATTAAGGTAGTAGGTTTGACTGTGTCTGGTTTACACACTCATGCCAAATAACCTGTGAGTGTTGAAAGACACACGGATCTAAATTAGTTGTTGAAAGAGAAGCTTAGTGTAGGTGTAGCTTTTGTGGAAGCCAAGCATTTAGCAAATAATGATTCCTTCCTTCCAGCTGTAAAAACTCTTATCTGAGTTTTCTACTCTTTTTCAGATCAGGCGAGCTGTTGAAGCTCAGTATTGTGGTTACAAGTGTAAGCATAGATGCTTATTTTACTGCAAATGAAGATGTCCTTGGCAGATTGACATTTTTTTGGTGTGGTTTCACTGCTGTTTTTCCGTTTCTTGTATCTACATGTGCGCAAAACTAGAAAGACTTTCTTGGTTTGCTGTGGGGAAAATGTGTGTGCTATCTTACTGAAATGATGGATTGTTATCTGTTGTGGCCTAATGACATGAGATTAGATTGGGCGGTATCTCTAAAGGTGCTGTAAAACTCTACTACTGTTGTCCTCCCACCACCCAAAACCTCTGTTTATGTTTCACTTTTAAAGTAACTTACTTGGGGGAATATTAAGACTGTATGGCTCCTCTGCACTAGGTTTCTGAAGTTGGTTTTTACTGCAGCAAATCTTTTCGATAAGGAGGTTAGAGCCCTAGTAGGAGGTTGGGACTGAGACCCTGGGTGTCTAGTGAAGAAGGCGATGGAGAGGACTAGAGCCTTGTGCTCTTATTTCCTGTTGTCTTGATTTGCTATGTGAAAGTTAATTGGTAGGTGCTAACTGAAGACTTGTCAAGGTTTTGGCTTCATTTCTGTGTGGAATTTAATAGACGTTAGAGCCTCCAGTGACACAGCTGTGCTTTGCTTTTCAGTTCTCAGAGATCTTTTACTGAGTTACGTGCAGAGTTGGTGTAACACTCTATGAGAAGTGTTATGAGAAGACTTTTTTGAGGTGGTAACTATTTTTCATCCTCAAAAACTGACTTGGATTAGATCTACAAGAAAAACTGAAGTAATCTTGGTTTTGTTTTTTTTTATTTGTACTTGAAGCTCTGTAAGTGAGGAGAAATGGTGTTTTGAGATCAACACGGTCTTACACTTTAGGGGGGTAGGTGCTGGGGTCCTTACTCTTGTCAGTAGATAGCTTGCTAGTGAGGGTGGTGAATGTTATCGTTCTATGCTTGTGAACGAACTGGAACACACCACCAGTGGCTGATGCTCTATATTGTGGTCACCCTGGTTTGTAGGCTTTTCCCCAGTAGTCTACATAATCTTACTCTAAAGGGTATTTTCAGTACTGGACAGATTTGACTTCTTACAGCAGTAGGTTTTCTGTAAAATGTGCTTGATACCTTTAAATATTGTATAAATGTTATTGGGGAAAATCTTGATTTTAGTTTAGTGTAAATCTACTATCACAAAATTTATTTTTAACTAATTAGGTTAGGAATGAAAATAAATCAGGCTTTATGTATTAAAGCGTGTTTTCCTTGCCAAATTCAAGCTGGCACATTCTGTGTCCAAACAGTTTACATAAACTAAGCTGGATAAATTTAAATTGGGCAAAGAATTGCTAAAAGGACATCAATTAAATTAGATCTGGGGTTTTGTATGAATTACATTTGCCTAATGGGCACTTGAGAATACCTCTGTTAAAACTAAAATAAGTCTTGTATTATGCCTAAACTTATAGTCTCTTAAATTCTTGAGCTTTGAAAGTTTATTGGTTTGTCACTAATTGGATGCTTGAAACAGGGTTAAATACTATTTCTCCGTTTTATTTTTACTAAACGTTCATTCCAGCATGTTTGCTGAGGAAGTAAACACAAGTTTACAAACAGCTTGGAAGAGATCTTGCTTCTGTAGAGTATGTCTGGAGAGGGGATTCCCCTTTTCTTCTACAAAAGAAGAGGATGCAAACTATTTTTGATGGCATGGTGCATTTAAAAAGTGGGTGAAGATAAGAAAACTTTTGCTTCTACTTTTGGAATTGAGTATTGCAAAATCTCATTGCTTCAGGTTTTTAGGTGCAAATATATTTGTCTTCCTAATAATGACATTTGACATTCCCTTTTTGAATTATTGATAAAACTATATACTGAACACAAATTAACCTTATTTAGAAAAAGTCCATCAGCACTTCTTTCAGCAAACTTAAAATAGTTGCTTTTGTTTGCAGTATGAATGTCTGTGAATTTTGGATTAAATATTTTGCTCACCTTTTTCTTGTGTGATGGATGTATGTGTTAACACGTGCTTCAGAATGCCTGAAGTTAACCACATTACATGTTCTATTTCTAGTGTTACTTAGCTGCTGCTGCTGCTTACAAGATGAATTAGAAGTAAGATCATTGCATTTCACCACCACTGGAGCTAAGGGTACGAAATTACTGAAGTTCTCAGTTGGCCAAGTTCTCAGCTTGCCAAGAAATAAGTGTCTAATAGCTGGAGAACGTGCTGATGGATTCCTCCCCCCCCTACCCCCAATTAATTGAACTTCAAGAGCTAGAATATATTTCTGAAGTGAATTGAGAGCTTATTATTGGAGCAGATTCAAGTACTATAAGGAGAAGTTCTTCGAAGGGAAGAAAAAACAGGAGAAGGCTTGCTTTTACATAAGTAAAAGAAAAGGGCTGATACCTCCTCCTCACACCCCCAAACAAGATGAGAATGGTATTAGATTTTGCATCTCTGTTTTTAATTGCAAATTAATAAAAATGGCAGTATAATCTGCTTTCACATCTCAGGGCAATAATGACAGACTTCATATTTTGAGAAATTGCCTCTTTTACTGTTGGAGACAGTTGACGTTTTCCTTACAGTTGTCTTCATTGAAGTGAATATTGTTCTCCAATATACTGGGAAATCTCTTACCTGCTACTCAGATTTTAGCAGATCGTGGTGTGATACGCATTATCTGTTATACCGTCATGCAGGTGCAGTTCCTTTGTTAATTCATAAGATGTGATCTTTACAGTTTTGTAAATGTGTTGTTTCTTCAGTCTGAAGTGTTGCTTTATTTTACAAGTGTTTCCTATGTACAGCTTTCATAAAGCAGTTGTCTCTATCAGTCTCCCAATCCACAGGTGTATGGGGGATCTGGTTTTCTCTTGGTTTTCTTGATGCTTTTGTGTACTAAAAAATTGTCATTTATTACTGTAATGGCTTAGTCTTTTATAGCAGATCTTCCAACCATGGAGGAAATATCCATTAAACCTTTTCGTCATTCTTGTAGAATTCAACTTGTGAATTTATACTAAAAATATGGAATAAATGATCTCTCTCTTGCTTAGGCAACTTGGGATCTGTTTAAAAGCGCTAAAAAGAGTAAGCTTTGATTTGGAGGAAGCTTTTGGCTTGTGTATGATCCATTTGTAGAAGGTGGAGAGAGTAGAAGATGTAATCCAACTTATTCACATCCATTTTCAATAAAGAAAAGAAAGGTGATCATTTAGCTGAAGTTCTAAGAAAATAAATTTACTGGAAGGAGGAATTTGTCTTGTCATTAGAAGTAGGTGCCATGTACGTGTACATTTTTCTGTGTGTGTATATATAAGTAGAGATAAAAAAAAAAAATTAACTTTGTATGTCTGTATAGCTACTTGTGGTTGTATTTGTGAGGGATTTTGGCTGTTGGTTTGCATGAGAACCAGTTACAAAAGTTGCCAGTCATATTTCTAGGAACAAAATTGGCCAAACCCTCATTTTGTCAAGCTGAGTGAAGTGCAATCATGTTTTCAATCAAAAAAACATAAATGCCCCAACATAAGTATAAAGTACTGTTCTAGAGAGGTGGGAGATTTGGGGGATTTTAAACGAGGGGACAAAACAAATGAAACAAAAGCATATTTAGATTGGACCATTGTTTGGACTAAAAGACCCATGATGGCAAGAGATGTTGCATTATAAATTTTTCTTGTTGAATTTCTTGAAAAAGGCAAAGCTATTGCATACCCCCCCCCCCCATCAATGACAGCAGTGACAGTCTTCAAAAGTTAATCTATAAACCAGTTGATAATTTTTATTCACTCTTTTTTTTTCTCCCGTGAATTAGCATGTTGGGCTGTTTTATCCTCCTCCTTGTGAAGTTAACTTTTAGTTTTCTTCCAGATGAAGTAATTTAAAGGTATTGGTGTAAATTCTCCTGCAAGCAGGGTAAGGGAGAAGAATAACACTAATCAGGTAACACTTGACTAAAATTTTGAAATTTTACTAAATATGAAACTGTCGTTACTCTTTATTTTTTCTGTATACTGGCTTTCTGCAAAAAAAAAGGTACATATCCATAAGGTGACAATAACAAATTTTATGTCCATTTTACATTACAGGCAGCTAATTAGATTTATTCTTTTAAAACAATAAGAAAGCATGCAGGGAATATAGCCTATTTTTTACCATTATTCAGTATTAACAATGGAGAAGAGAAGGTGGCTTCTAAAGTTGGGTACTTAATGCAAATTCATTCTCTTGCATAAGCTACAGAGCAATAGAACATAACACTGTCATTAAAACTGACTCATAGCATTCAAGAGAAGGTGTGTTACAAGCTTTAAAAGTGCTCAGAGAATTACTGCAGTCTAGTAAATACCTTGCAGTGGGAAAAAACTTTAGCTGTGATTTGTTGTAAAATGCTGTTGTGCAAACTGTCTTGAAAGTATTTCGCTTTTTAAAAAAATCTGAGCATGCAAGCAGAGAAGTGGAGTTATTCTAAACTACTGAGTGTTTTGATTAGTTGAAAAATAGATGCAAAGAGACTATGAAATGCATTTAACATCCATGTTTGAAATTCCAGCTCAGGATAGAGACTCTTAGATT
Source organism: Pluvialis apricaria (assembly GCA_017639485.1). Lineage (NCBI taxonomy): Eukaryota > Metazoa > Chordata > Aves > Charadriiformes > Charadriidae > Pluvialis > Pluvialis apricaria. Next base: position 87,294,908 of record CM030007.1, read on the forward strand.
ACTTAATTGTCTTTTAGTTCTGATTGTTGGGGGTGGGAGGTATGTCTCCTATACATTACAAAAATCTCTCTCTAGCAGTAGGTATTCATCTCTGTAAATTGGTGTTTTGGTGGGTTGAGTTTGGTTTGAGATTTTTGGTATGAGTAGATAGGAATAGGAAATGCGTATCTAGCATCACGAGGCATAAGTGTTAAACTTGTATTTAAATTGGTTTAGTATGCAGTCTCAGCAGCAAAGAAAGTAATATAATCCAAAGAAGATTACAAGAATTACTTCTGACTTCTTATTTGAGTAAATAGTGTATCCCCATTCTACCTGGGTTGCAAAGAAAACTGCAGATTACTCTTCCGATGTTAGAAAGGCACGAAGAGAATGTCAGTGAAAAGAAATAATACGGTGCAGTTAAAAATGTCATTTTACATGGTGTCTCCTTACCTGGTGGGCAGTGGCTTCTTTGGTTGTGTGTGCTGGGTTAGGCACAGGGTCAGCGTGCTGCAGCTTTGTGATTACTGCCTGTGGTGGATGATGAAATGTCTCGATATGTGCCTGTTGAGTTCTAGTTTCTTCATGACTAATATTTAGGCCTGTCATTATATGTATATGGTCTTGCACAACTTGCTTACTGCAAACAGGAGTCAGCTGTTTTATCTTTTTGAAGAGTCTTTTACCTCAGAAGTTCCCTAGCAGCCTCTGTCACTAGGTATAACTGAACTTTGGGAAGTTCTTTTTAATCCTCTGAGAAATGGTATGCCCTGTACTGTTGCCAGACCTTATTTTCTTAGGTGTTTTTGCTTTTCTTCTATAGGAAATAAATAATAATGGTTTGCTGGGAGTAGACTTTTGTGTTCAGATCTCCCAGATTACTTCTGTTTCCCTTAATGTTACAAGGCTATTTGTACAAGAATTAACTAGATATATTAGAAACAGGAAAGTCAGTTATACAAATATTGACTTTTGGGTACTGTAAGTCTGTATTTTTTTTGTAAGCTAATACAAATCTCAAATCTCATGATGAATGCATTGCTCATGCCTGAAGCATTTTACTAGATTTTTGTTTTCCGCTTTTCTTTCATTCTAGAACTTTCCATATGCCAGCTTTTCGTTGCCGTCTTCCCCGACTCCCTGGAGTAGCTTCCTTTCCCTTCCTCCCTCACCCACCCTTCGTGCCCTTTGCCGGGGGCATTGCCGTCCCTCTTTTTTTTTTTTCCCTTCTCCTCCCCCCACCCTCTCCACTTTATAATTAAACTTAGAAGGCTCAAAGGCTAGAGAAACGCATGAAGGATGAAAGTCAGGATTATGAGCTTTTTTTATTACCTTTCCTTTGGTAGGCCTGCCAACATTGTTTACTGTTTAGATGCATCTCCCTTTTCTCAAGACCTGTTTTTCAGGTCCTCTTTTGGGTCACTTACGTATCCAGACATGCTTTTATTGCCATGGGAATCTCCCATGCAAGAAGCCGTCAGCATACCAGAGAGGACCTCTATGGGCACTTGTGAAACAGTCTGGGAGAAAGGCAATGCACCTGCCATTTCCTATTTACATTTAAATATTTTGCTATTGATACATAACCTTCTAATCTGGATGATTTCTTCACTTCAGATTATAGTGACTACTTTTAAATACTAGTCTTTCACTTCTTTCTTTTTTCATTTTTCTTGAGGTAGCTCATGCCTTTCAGTGGAAAGCTCTTCTATTTACTTTAGAGATGTTTCTGACAGAATAATAATGGTGACTAGGGCCGTGGCATTCTTTCATTGCGCTTTTTTTTAAATACAAAACTTTTTGACAAAAATACTAGCCAAGCACAGTTGGTTGGATATGAATGTTTTAGGAGTATATTGATGGTGGTGGATGAAGGTATAGAACATGTACAGGCTGCAATTTGGGTTGAGGAAGTTTGTCTGAACATTCATACTTTAGTTACAAGGATAGTTTTCATGTTATGTGAGATTTAAAGTATTGCTTCTTTTAACTATTAAATGAAAACCACTAGGTTGAAATTGCAAGAGAAGCTATTACTTGACCTTATTTTTTAAAGTCATTGTGGAGGCTGCCATTGAAACAGCGTTGTTTATTATTAAAAAAAAAAAAAAAACACATCCTGTTTCCAGAGACAAATCAAATTCCCTCCTGATGTTTTTGAAGTTTTTTCCTGAGTCATCTGGTGAGACTTTCATTTACCTCAAGACTCATTTTACCACAGCAATTCTGTTCATGCAAAGAACCGGTACTGTAGCATAGTTTCAAGCATTGTCTTTATAACTTATAACAACACCCGGAGGCCTTCAACATAGCAAAAAGGTTTCCTTATCAAAGAGCTTAGTATTTAGTTAAAGATAAGACCCAAGAATGCATCTACCAGTTGAAATAAACAGGAGAGGAAAAGTGAACATCATAAGCGATTAAAAGTCTTTGCAATTAAATTTCATAATTTTTGGAGTCCTTTAAGTTTGAGAAATAAAGTAATAATTAGAATCTCAACTGTTCTAATATAGAATTTGAGACCAAGTTTAGAAATGGCAAATACTTTTTTCCACTATAGCTTAAACTCATAGTGTAAGGGGAAAGGATACACAGGGGGAAGTAATCTCTGAATTTCAGTAGTTTTCTCAAACTGGCTCTTTAAGTGCTCCAAGCCTGGTTGCAGGGTTCACATTCAGCCTTGCTGTGATCCACCTCATCCATCCAAGGATGGATGGTATGTGCAGGGTGGCAAACAGTTAGCCTTTATAATTATGTTATAATTATTTATAATTATGTTACTAGATTCTCATTTTCCTATCACCTTTATTGAAGGTAGTTTTTCCACTGGTTTCCTTGTAGCAGATCTGCCCCCTGCATTGTGACATACTAATACAAGTATATGTCTTCAACCTGGAGTTCACTTGCAGCTTTTCAATTTGAAGCACAATGGTGGCTCACATGTTTCTTTTGAGGGGGGGTGTGGAGGTGTGTGTGTGTTTTAAATCCACAGCCACTAGATTGTATAATTTTTAAGCTGCCAGGCTCTGAACCGTCCTGATTGTAGTAGTTTTATTTCATGTTGTATGAGATGAAAGTGGATCTTTTGATCAGTGAAGAGATTTTTTGAGTACAAATATTCAAAAGCCGATAAAAATCACAACAGCCTGTTTTTCCCACCGCTACCCAGTTTCACTATAATTTCAATAGAACTTAAATTTTGTGTTTAGGTAAAACAAATGGTACATGAATGAATATGAGTAAGTGTTGCTCCCAGCGTATTTTTTTCTTGTATACAGATGAACTCTTCATTAGTATCCATTCACTGATGCAGTTAACAGTGGTGGAGATAAGCATATGATCTTGTGCAAAAGATAATATTCTGGTCTTCGTTACTTTTGCCTGACTATTTTCAAGTTGATTTTTTTGCTGCTTTTTAGATGAGATCACTGAATTAAATTTGTGAATTTGGGTTTTTTTTTTTTTTTTTCTGCATAGAATCCTAGAATAGTTTGGGTTGGAAAGGAGCTTTAAAGGTCATCTGGTCCAACCCCCCCCCCCCCCGCAACGCGCAGGGACATCTTCAACCAGATCGGGTTGCTCAGAGCCCCGTCCAACCTGATCTGGAATGTTTCCAGGGATGGGGCATCAACCACCTCTCTGGGCAGCCTATGCCACTGTTTCACCACCCTCACTGTAAAAAAATTCTTCATTATATCTAGTCTAAGTCTTCCCTCTTTTAGTTTTATCTCCACTGGAAAGTTGTTTACATGTTTTGCAAATTGACTTGGTCACCTTAATATATCTTACAAATATGTTTGCAGTAATTTGCGTAGCAGATTGCAGTTCCCCTACCTGAAGGTGTTCTAGGTGGCTCAGCATGAGGGCATCTATCATAACAGCACATGTTGATTGCTCTATTGCTGTACTTTCTGTGCAGTGGATTTGCACTGCATGCGAAGTTGGTTTCAAGGTTTTCAGTTTAATGTGCAGAGTCCTCCTAGAATTGCCCTTGGTACCTGATACATGTTGCTGCTGTTTCTGTGGCACAGCATTCCAGAAGACGCAAAGCTTTCGTACTCTGTTTCAAGGAATCTTATGTTAATTAAGAGGAATTTGGATTTTTCTTTTTTTTTTCTTCTTTATCTGCAATGTGAATCTTTTTTTTTTTTTATTGAACTTCAGCTTATTATAATGATCATAAGGTCTTAATGCAGCCTGACCCACTTTGGAGATTAGTCTTCTTGACTTGGGTTTCATTTGATGTATTCACCTGTGTAAGTTTAACAGTTTTTTTTCAACTAGAAAGTCTGGCAAAACTCACCTTTTATTTAAACATGGTTAGTGTCCAGTGACTCTGATAACAGACATCATAATAAAAAACACCCAAAACTATGAAGTGTTAAAATAAGCACATTCAAATATTTTCAGTATTAATTGTATTCGCTATTACCTCTGAAATATGTAAAATTGGAGCAAATGTCTTTTAATAGACTTTCACACATTGAAATAGTAGCGATATCTTCAAATTCAGATAAAACTTAGTATGGAGAGATGTTTCTATAAGTTTCAATTACTTTGGGTTTTTTGAAGCACGCTGCTCTGAGATTGGTGGAGTTAGAGAGTCTAATTAAAGGGGAAAAAAACAAACAAACACAAACAAAACAAAAAGACCGCAACCCAACACTCCCCCCAGAAACTTCGGCTGTACACTATTTGCCCGCCATGTGGTTTAACCACTTGTAATGACTTTTGTGAAAAATGAACCAATAATGAAAAGCCTTTGAGTTGTTTCTTTAAATATGTTTCCTGCACATTTGCCTGGATACTAATGTAAATTTATTCTTGAAATGACCTGTCTTGGGGTGTTAGGACAGTTAGTAATTGAGTGGCTGCTTTTTATCCTTTATTGAAAACTTTTGATGGCGTTCTTTCCAAGGTTAACTTTATAAAAGAGGGATTGGTATTATTTAAATAAGATGCCTCTGACTGTTTGCCTGGAAAATGCATCAAGAAGAAATGATTAATAAATTGATCCAATTGTAGTTGGACTATCATAGAACGGTTTGGGTTGAAAGGGACCTTAAAGATCACCTAGTTCCAACCCTCCTGCCATGGGTAGGGACAGCTCCCACTAGACCAGGTTGCTTAAAGCCCCATCCAGCCTGGCCTTGAATTCTGTTGGTAATAATTAACAATAATAATTTTATTTGCATGTATTGTATTTTCTTTTTAATTTAGTATTAAATTTTGGGGGGCTCTCCCCTTGTATTTTTAGGTTTGTTCCATATCTTTGGTATGTCCTTTTAAAGGAAAAACTGATTTCTTGAGTGTGTGTTTTCTTTTTACTTCAGATAGTGAGCCAGTAATCTGTATTTAATTATATGTTTGAAGATTACAAGAAAGAGTAGTCATTGTGGTTATTTTGATCTGCATTAGAATGCCCACAGAATGTAGTTTCAGCATTCATTTGCTATTTATAAATACTTTATATTCACCTTTACTTTTCTGTTCTCTTATGAGAAACCTCCATCCCAGCCAAAGCCAGTGCAGATGGGAACATCTGACTTGTGAATGTGAATGGGAGTTATTTTTAGAGCAATGAACAATGAAGACAAAACTAGGTTGGTAGGAGGGAGAAAGTTTGTCAGATTAGAAGAATTTCTGTCTTTTTTTTTTTTTAGGAGACAATCTCTTTAAATCACCAGTATGCTTTGTATGTGCACATATGAAAGATTAGGTGGCTGATCCAGTTAGGAATGCATCAGAGGACTTTTTTTTTCTAAGTGGCTGGGTCTTCTGCATCTGCTGTTTTGTCTGCTGACAGCATGGCGGCAAAGGATTGCTGGCGCACAGTTAGTGGCTGCTGCCATTGTGGAGAGGAACCTAGCAGTGCGCTCTTTGACAGTAGGATGCCAGGGAGTAGAGGGACCGGAGAGCATGATGGAAGAACTCAAGAGGCCCTTTCTTTCCACAAGTACCCTGCTGAGCTCAGACTTTAGAGCAGTCCTTCAGTTGACTGGCTGCTCAGTGCTTCTAACATGTTCCCTTAAAGATAATATATTGTACTTTTCTTGGACAGGAACTCACTCCCTCTGCTCAAGACTTTGAATGTGTTCTTTTCTATTCTCTTTTTTTTGTTTGGATGGTAGAGGAGGAAGACTTTTGTGCTCAACACTTTTTTCGTCTTTTTTTTTTTTTTTCTTCTAAGCATGAATCTTCAAACACAAATTTGGGAATTGAATCACAAAGTGAGTCCTAATATGTAACTCTTCAAAAACAGTAGCTTTTTTGGTAATTATTAAAAATGAAAAAGCTATGCCTGTAATATTCTTTTATAGCCTGGGGTTTTAAAGTCCATGGCAGCTTGTCAAAAATAATATGGGACTAAATAGTAAGCAGCATGGCAAATGAATATAATATATTACTTGAGACTGGTGTTCTGAGAAGAGAGAAGGAAAGATTAAAATGAAAGAACCAACTTCTAAGGAGACCACTACAAATATTGTGTCAGATAAAGAAATACTAGCTTCTTCCACAGGAAGTTACTCTGTTATGAAATAAGACCTTCTTTTATCTAAAAACAAGTATTTTTTTCTTTCTTTTCCCCCCTTTGCCTTACGGTATTTTGGTAAGCAGAAGTGTGCTTTTACTTCAACTTCAAATGTTGGGTACTTCTTTTTGATAGAAGTGGATGCATAAGTGCCAAGCTCCTTGTGCCAGATGAAGCTGCAAAGGCTTTGGATTTAACAGGTTGCTGTTGAGAGTGTTATCCTCTGAACACTGGTTGTTATTCTTCAGAGCGGCTACAGGTATGGTGAAGACCGCCCAGCATGTGTAAGGACCAGGATAAACTGCGTAAGAAGCTGTCACACCCACAATAGACATATTTGTTAAGGTTCTTATCAGAGAGGAAGACTGAAATGGAAGCAAAATTCTTTCCTGTCCTTCTGTTATGACTCATGGGAGCTGGTTTTGTGCTCAATGCTTTGGTAATCAGACTGCTTATTTGTCACTATGGTCTTACAAGCATCCTGCTAAGCACCCACTCTTTTGTTAGCCACAGCTGTTAGAGAAGCTCATAAATCCTGCGTTTTAACTCTGAGAAGTGAATTTAGTTCATATATCCCGGATGAGCTGAATTTATTTTTGAATCTTTACTTGCATACAAAAGGAAGAGCACTCACAGAACAAGATAAAACAAACCAAATCGTTATTGGTGCCCTGGTCTTCAAGCTCAGTTTTCCTTTAGGAATTTAACCAAATAAGTATCTTTTAACAGCTGGGAGCTGATTCAACCCTTTTCCTAGTTGTGTGCTTGCTGTGGGATGGGAACTTTGTTCAGGTTCTTCCCTCCCGTACCCCTGGTCCTGCTGCTGTGGAGGCATGCTGCCTTCTAGGCCGGTGTCATGACCAGGACAGTTAGTTATGTGGCGATAACTTCCCTTAGTGTATAGCTCATTCAGATGAGTTTCCAGGTTTCAGTGTATCAACAGCTATGGGAGGAAAAAAAAGGCAAAACAAATCCTCTAAAAAACAACAACAGGGAAGTCAAGTTCCAATGATGATATTAGCAATGTCAATAGAAGCTTGCTGGAGCTGAATTTTAAAACCTGTGAGCTTGTGAAAGCAACCTTGGTGTTTTGCTTTTACATAATTTGTTCAAGTTTGACAGTTTTCTAAATTTTGTATTTATTTTCACCAGCTGTTCTTTTCATTCCTAATTTTTTTTATGAGCAGAGGAGGATAGATTGAAGCCTACAGTATGAAAAATGGCTTGCTTAATTGCAAGTTCTTGTTGGTTTTTATTTCTTCAGCTTTTTCTTTTTTTCAACTTCCACATTGTGGGTTTCTTCATATTATGAAAACTTGATGGCTTTTCCTCCAGAACCTTGTCCTATTAGAAGGTTTACCGTCCCTCCATAACAAGTGGTAGCTTTTTTCCGAATGTGGGAGTGAGACTCGCAAAACTTTACAAGCAATATGATTGTATTTTCTTTCCTTTCCATTCTTAAAGTCAGAATATTACTACTAGCTGCTACTTCACAGCTGTTCAAATACTGAATTTGTTCTTCCTAATCTGTAATTCCCCATAATACTCCTGGTACATTCTTCTGGATCAATAAATCCAGAAGAATTTCTCCATCTATTTTCTTAACCCTGTCATTTGTATAATCTGCTATAACACTGAATCAGGTGCTTGTAACTTTAACTAGGGTTTTCCTGGAATAGAACTACGCATATAAAGGGGAGGAGAAGGAAAGGTGAGGTAGTAGTGATACATCGTGACTAATAGAGGTGGTTAACGCTTCCTTTCATGTGTGTATCTTGTATGACAGAAAACGTGCCAGGGTTTGGATTAATGCGTAACCATCAAAGACAGAGACTTATATGGTATAAGTTCTTTATATCTGTTTACTGACCTGCTGTTTTGTTAGTGAACAGATGAAAATGTACTCAGCCTCTAGAAATTCTTAGTTGTAGCTTCTCAGTAAGTAAAAACAAGAAATAAATGAAAAGATTAAGTTTACTTCTTGTTTTAAGAGAGCAAGAGGGGTGTATTATCTACTGGCAAGAAGCTTGTTTAAAAGCTAATGGGTGACTTTGAACTCAATTAGAAGCTTGTAACTGACTTCAGCAGGGTGCAAATTGCACTCTGTCTTGATATATGAAGTGAACTGTATTCTTGATATACGATATATGGATATACAAATCTGTATATTTCTAGAACAGAATTTTATTTCTCCACATTTTGTGAAGACAAACGTATACTTCAGGCTTTATCTAATTCTCACTAAATGTCTCTACTAAAATCAAACTATGTAAAAATTGCTTCCCCCGTCCCCCCCCGTCCCCGTCCCCTGCCCAGCTATTGATGATTATGAAATAAATGAATAGCGTTTTTATTTAGGATTGAGGCCTTGGAGTGAGTGGTTAAGCTGGATGCTTTTGGATGCTCTAGAATTCTCAATGGTCATGAGGGGAAGAGGAATTGGGAAAGAGCTAGGGGTTTTCCCCATTGTTTTAATTTAAATGCAAATGATCAGGTACCACAATGCTGTATTAATCTGTGTGTTCATTCCCAGAATGTTTATACTGTTTTGTTTTTTACATGTAAGCCTTACATGCTATTGCAAAGCAACTACATTTGTATTAAAATCTCACACTGTTTTAATTCTGGATTAAGTAAAACTGATTTGTTCTTGTTCATTTCATAATGTTTCATTTTGCTGAATTGGCTCTGTGTTTTGTAGAACGCCATGGTGACATTGAGACCATCTCAGATTTGTTGGTTTAATTCCTAAGTTGATGTGCTGTGAATCTGGCTGCCTCAGAAAGGGATGTTAGGAGAATAAGTGCTATTTCCCTACTGAGAACCTTTGAGAGGTAAAGAATGGCCTTATTTCCTCTTCTGCAAGGGTTATCATTCTAGCCAGCAGGCAACTTATTAAAAAAGACTTATATAGTGCTCAGTGCAAAGAACAAAATTGTGGTTGCTATTAATAAGGTTTTTGTTGCTATTTCCATTCTCCCCACTTTGGGGAGAATTCGGAGAAGCTGATTTATGTTTCTTTGGGCCAGTCGAAGTGTATCACTGATGGTGAATGAACATCAGTAAGGGAGTTGACAGGCTCTTACCTTTAGGGAATTACATGTGAATGGTGCACGAGGTGCCGTGTGTCCAGGAGCACCAGTGTAACAAGCAGATCAGCTTTCTAAGGCTCTTACTTTTAATGTAGTGAAAAGGGAAACTGCATGATTGGTGGGGACAGGAAGATGTGTTGTACTGAACTTCAGAAAGGAAGATTAGCTGCTTGCAAATCTAACTTTTATTTCCCAATTAAAAAATAGGATACGTACTGAATACACTTGCAGGAGTCTTAAAAATAGAAAAATAAAAATAGTGGATCACAAGCTGCAGGCCCATATAGCTTTAAGAATAGGACAAATTTAGAAATTATGAATGAGGAAGAGAGGAGACTGCATATAAATTTCTTGTTACTGCATCTAAATTTCTTGTTGAGTTTTTGATACGTCATCTCATAAGCTTCTTCACTGTTTTGTCATAGATTCAAAAAGTATTGTGTGCACTGTAAGGCAGAAGGACGATGTATGGCAATAACATTAGCAGATAAGTAATGAATGTTCTCACAAACTAATTTCTAGAAACACTTGTCAATGAACAATGTTGGGAACTGAAGTAGAGGATTTGGTGATGTCATTGAATAGCATTAATAGAAAACAGAATATATGTTTTCTGACTGTTCCTCTCTTTCCTGCAAGTATTTTTGTTGTTCTGAATGTGGCGGACCTGTTTTCTTGTGTCTTGTTTACGTTACGGTGTTAGCGGTTCTTTCAAGGTCTCTGTAGCGGTATTCGTGCCACTCGGCTGCAGTGTGGGGACAGCCAGCTGCGCCTTGGTGCCTGGCGCCCGCCTGTTCCAGTAGACAGCCGAAGCAGCTCAGTGCAGGCTCTGTTCTCGTGCTGATGGATGCAACTGCTTTTCCAGGAGCCCAATTTCTTAGTTCGTTACTGTAACAAGAAAGCCTGGACAAAGTGCACAAAGGCTTTTGTGACAAGGAGGTGCCAAATGAGATAGGAGGAGAGTATATGGAAGGGAAAGGAAAGGGTATCTTATACAATTCACAAGTGAAGAAAAAGATAATTAAAACAGTAAATTAAACCACTGAAATAATCCATTAAGGAGCAGGTAACTTTTTTAAAAGACACCAAAAAAAAACCAAACAAAAAACCCCTAATGATCCCTTTAATTTGGAAGTCACTGCTTCATTTTCAAAGTTTGTTTCCAAAATACTGTGGGAGATTAGCCCTGAAGTTGCTTCTAAAATAACAACCCCCCCACCCCTAATTATCTTCCTGTGTTCTGCTGAGTCTAGTGTCATTGTGATTTCCCTCCGCCCTTGAGTTGTCCTTTTTGTTAATGTGTGACTTGGTCAACACAGGGCTTTTGGCCAGCACCCCTGGCTTATAGCGAAATAGCAACAAGACTTCCCGTCTGTGTGAGCTGGACCCAGTATCATTAGGTCACACTCACCCATTAATTAAGTGAATTCACTTCTATCATGCCATCGTGTTCCTCAAGAGTAGCCCTGTTCTTGGAGCACTGAACTGTGGAAATATTTCCGATTCATGGTGAAGCTATTTTAGCTTTTTTTCCCATTTTTGAATGTGGGATGTATGCCTGTAACATCAGGGGGAAAAATGCAGTCTGAATTAGCAAAACTGAACTTTGGTGTGTTTAGTTTATCAGCCTCCTGAGATTATAGGAGAGATACGATGAGCCTAAAACGGACAGACACAAAAAACTTTGTTCTTTTCTCTGTATATAGTGGCTTGATTTGACAAATTACTTCAATGTTTGGGAAACATGAAAAAACCTTTGAAAATTTTTTTTGCTGTTTATTACATTTCTGTTAAATAAGATGAAAGTAGAAATAATTTTCTAAATCTGACTGCTAGTCAGTCTAGCAAATAATTTCCTTTATTTTTTTAAACAATCACAGAAAATAGTAGTAGATGAATATTTGTATTGTTTAGTGTTCTACATTATTCTTTTTGTCATTACAGTGGACAAATAATAAATTGACTAAACACAATTTGTTTTTATACCTAGCTGTCAACATATACCAAACTGAGAACATAAGTAATTACAGGTGTATTTTTGCTCACTGAGGTAGTTTATCAACATTTTTGTTCACTTCTGTCCTGTAGAAAATAACTTTATGTGAGTTAGGATGTCTTTTACAATAATAACTAAGTATGGGATTACAAGGACAATTGTTCTGTCGGATATGTTCTCAATAGGTTCCGTCCATTATACATGCTGCTAAGCTCTCTTGATCATAAAACATAGAAGTAAATTAATTGTCTGTTACAATTGTGAGACAATCCTGCTCTCTCTCACTGAAATAAAACAAACTACTAATTACATTATTTTCTCTTCTTTGCCCAGGAAGCTACTGACTGCCTAGAAGTTAAGAAAGGGTGTGAGAAGTCTGGTTGATCAAGGTGGAATTTTTTTCTCCAAGAGCCTTTTCTCAATTGCCTTTTGCAAAATCTTTGGACGCTCCTTGTCGTGCCATGTTTTGTGGCTTTCACCGTAAGAGGAATTTGTCTTGATGAAGATTCCTAACATTGGTAATGTGATGAATAAATTTGAGATCCTTGGGGTTGTAGGTGAAGGTAAGTAGTACCTTAATAAAAAATGAATGAGAATTTTATATAGATTTGACTTAGTCCTCTTGATGGTAGTAAGTTTTCATTTACAAAATATTGCTTGTGTGCAGATCTTAAGAAACATCAGTTTATTCTCTACAGCTCCTTGTAGTTCCATTCACAGATGGAAGGAGAAGTTTGGAAGATGAAAGAGGAAGAGAAATGTGACAGTTTTGTGGGGTTTGGGGTCTTTTGTTTCTTTTTTTAAAAAGTTTACTCTATTAATTTCTCTTTAGTGATACTGGGGAGATGTAAGTTATCCAACTTCTCTGCAAGTATATTTTTTTAAAAAAATAATTTCAGCACTTTAAAATCCATTTACTTCCAAGCAATTCTTACAAAATAGTTTCAGTGCACAGAAATTTAGTAGAGTACCTGTATGTGCAAGTTTTGGATAATGATACTGGGAACAATATTAGTTCTATAGCCAGGAGGTGACTGAGGACTCTTTTATCTTGCTGTTCTTTTTCTTCTGCTTTGAGATGGTTTATCGCTTATTTTCTTTCTTTCAGGAGCCTATGGCGTTGTACTTAAATGCAGACACAAGGTAAGTAAATTGCTTGATAAATGTTGGTATTTGGGTGAAACAGTGACTTTTGATAAGAACTGAAATGTTATTATGTTTGAGATGTGGCAGCTGGGGTGGGCTTTTCCTTGCAGTCTGTTACTCAGTTTTTTAATTGCAGTACTGTCAGAGGAAATGTCTACATCTAGTACCAAGCTTCCATTTTTTGGTGTTTAGTATTTGTCTGAAATATATGAAGTATTACTAATGTTTCATTAATCTCAACTGAGAAAGTTTTTAAAAAAAGAAAAAAGCTGGTTTGGAATGCAGTTTATGCTCAAGTGGTCCCAATTAAAATGTCCAATTGATTGCCAAATACTGCTGTTTAAGCACTTACTTGTCTGGGATGGGGAGGGAGGGAGTGGGATTCATGTGGAATTTCTACAGTTGTTGGACAATCAAACTGCAGTAAAAAAGCACTGAGTCTTATGCTTGTTGACTTTAATTTGGAAGAGGAGTAAGTAAAAAAGGAAAGAAAAAACCTTATTTCAGATGAAAATGAAGTCTGGCAACCTGTCTACACTATTTTAACTTCTGTGGAAGTTGGATGTATCTGAACTTGCTGCTCATCAACAGGGAACTCTGACATGAACTACTCTGCCGTTTTTGGAGCTGCAGTGTAGTCACGTAACAAAGTAACTTCTACTTCTCTGAAGCAAAACATTTCAGAATCATAGCATGATTCATTTGTAGTGATCCAAGAATATATAAAGTTTTTGTATGTAGTTCATACCTTTTTCTAGAAAAAGTTAACACTGTGCAGAGAGCCTGCATTCCTGCATTGCCTTTTAGCATGGACACAGAAGGACTTCTGCACAGGACAGAGTTATATTTGGAGTGGCTTACACTACTATACTGATTTAAAGTTAAAAAAGGAAAAAAAAACCCTATAATTTGGAAAGATTCTGTATCAAGCTGAAGCCGCGTCGGGCTTGGGGGAGACTAACACAATAGAATGGCTTTGGTAAATTGGATATTTTTGAGTAGTTATGGAATAATAATTCAGGATGAGTAGTTTGAGAGCACCAGGGGAGTGACAATACAGTCTATACCAGGCAGCTCTTGTGTTGCTGAGTGAAATTTAAGCTCTATGTGTCTTTAGTCGTATCCTCATCCAAAAGAATTCACTACTCTGAGTGTAGTGTAATGGCAGGATTATGTTATTTTAGTTCCTATAAGAATACCTTACAGTATACCAGATGACTAGAAAGGAAGGGCTTTCCTTTAGCAGAGGGTGGTGCTTCTTCCTCCAGCCTGTGTAAGGACACTGAGGATCTAAATTTTTGGGTACTCGCACCATTTTTTTCTGTGGCTTCAAGCTTAATTGAAACAACTGTATTTAAGTTCTGAAACAAAGTGGTATTTATTGAGGCCTCTAGCAAGCTGGAGAGGGACTTTTTACCAGGGCACGTAGTGAGAGGATGAGGGGTAATGGCTTCAAACTGGAAGAGGGGAGATTTAGAATAGATATTAGGAAGAAGTTTTTCACTGTGAGGGTGGTGAGACACTGGAACAGGTTGCCCAGGGAAATTGTGGAGGCCCCATCCCTGGAAGTGTTTAAGGCCAGGCTGGATGGGGCTTTGAGCAACCTGGTCTAGTGGGAGGTGTCCCTGCCCCTGACAGGGGGGTTGGAACTTGATGATCTTCAAGGTCCCTTCCAACCTAAACCATTCTATGAGTCTGTGCTGCCTGTTTGCTCCAGGTTTTCCATTACCTTGAGACATAATTATAGACAGAAATTTTAAGACTTATATTAATCATTGACTGGAATGAATGTAATAGAACTGAAGTTGTAGAGAAACAGTCTTCTAACGAGAAGAGAAAGGGAGGAAGAAAAGGGGAGAAGATCCTAGGTGAGGCCTAAAATTAGTTGCTAATTAGCTCAAAATTGGAATTTATACCAAACCATGATGACAAAAACTGTGCATTAAGAAAAATTACTTGTATACAAAGGAAGAAAAAGATATATTGCAGGATAGTATATGTAGTTCTCCTTGATCAAGAACTTTTTTTTAATACAACTTTCCTACTTGTATAGGAAAACAAAGATTTAATTCACTTTCATGAAATCTTAACAGAATTACCTGGAAATGCAAGGATATGTGGGGGTTTTTTTTACTGTTTGGCTGCTGATGGGCATACATTTTTCTAGTGTGGATGAAGAAAGTAAGAAGTTCTTCCACATGATCTGTCTGCAGGTAGCGCAGTTGAACTTTGAATACATTATGTAGTAACCGTATTCAGCATCACATAAGTCCAGAAACAGCATAAAAGCTAGAAAATGTTGCAGAATTTTTAACGTATGGCATATACCGGGCCATCCTTGGTCATGTTCCCGCAGCATGTACTGCTTTTCTTTCTGTGCAAAGCTAGCACTTGTGTCTAAGAATTTGAATGTAGAAGTATTTATAGTCATCTTTATAAATAGTGATAACATGCCAGGATCAAATTCTCAGCTATTATTCAATGTATCTCCTTTGTATTGGTAAGAGGGTAATTTTTGTGTGAAATGAGAAGCTGGTGCCTAATTGCAACAATTTTCCAACATAAAATCCACTGGTGCTTCAACAAATATGTAGCTTTGTACCCCAATGCATTTCATTGGTATGTGTATATGGATGTAAATTAGAGACAACAATGGCATGAGGAGCAAATGCCTTATTATTATATGTGGGGTTTTTTTGCTAAGAGAACATTATCAGAAAAGCTAAAGTAGCTCCTCTTTAAGTAGTGTTTGTATTTCACTTAACTTTCTGTAATATTGTGAGTTAAGGAGAGGTATTTCTATCTGATTTTGACAGAGATAAACACAATATTGCTATTCAACATTTTAATGACAATCTGAAGGTAAATATTAAAGAACTGCTATTAAAAGTTATGGAAAACAGACCGCAGTGGTAAGCAATAGATGATAATGCAGAGCATTTAGTGTTACATGGCAAGTGATTCAATTCAGGCAAAGCATATTTTAAATATTTGTATTTCTTCATGTACAATTGACTTCCAAAATTAGAACCTTCCAGAAAAATTTGGATTATATTAGGAGCATTTTGAGCACTCAGTTTTATCATTTTGGAGCAAAGCTGAAAGCTGAGTAACGCATAGACTTCTTCCTGTCTACTACCATGATATACACAAAAATGGTCATTTTGAGTCAGATGAGTTCAGGTAGTTCAGTATTTTAAAAGTGACTTTGTTAGAGGTAAACAACGCATTAAGAACAGGGCAGGCATGTTGTGATACTCCCCGCAGTATTCACCATCTCTAATTGGTGCAGTGCTGCTGGAAAGTCATTATCACCAGAATATTCTAGCACAGCAGTGTATTTTTTTTTTCTTACCTTATCCTGTGCCTAAAGCCATCTGTCCTTTAAGTTTTCTACTTGCCTGTGTATACTGTACAAAGTATTAACTGATATTTCTATATACTATGTAAAGTATTTTGTCCTTACACATTTTTTTATATACCATCAATTTACATAGAACTATGCTTCACCTAAAACCACTTGAGCTTCTGAAACAAATAGATGTGCCAGTAGTAAATGTTTGCAGTGGTCGAGTTGAGATCTGTCTAGAGTATTATGTGAGGAAAATAGAGCTATTAGGCAGTGCTGAAAATCATATTAACTCTTTAATAACCATTTGCTTCAACCTCACCATTGAGTGATGTGGTTTGAAATACTAGGTATGTAGTATTTATTTCATGGGCTTCCGTACTCTGCCTTTATGGCGTTCCCTTGAGTGCAGCAGTGAGAGGTGAGCTTGATTGGTGCTAATTCACTTCAATTATCACTTTTCTATATGTGTGTATAAACGATATACAGCTAACATCTATAACTTCTTGCTATGCAGGGTAGTCACTAATGTGGTATTAAGTGTTTCTAAAACTTTCATTTTTCATTGATGCATTGTGGCGTTTTTCTGTACCTGAACCTGACTCTTACATAGACCTCTCAGTTCCCTGTGGAAGGGGGAAACAGACAATCCAATTAGCATTGTATCAATGTGTTTTAAATGTCATTCATGTCAATGAAGTCCTGATTTATATTAAACTAAGTGGAAGTTTCATATAGGTACTGTTATTGCTCCAAACGTCAGATAGTTGTGCAGAATGGAGGGTAGAAATTAAGTTGCTGGGATCCAACAGGTTGAGAAGACAGCTGACTGACTGGTCTCTCCTCCCCTCCCACCCCCAAGGTGGGCTATAACATTCTCTGTATTACAAGATTGCTGCCTTTTATTTCTTTTTGTTAAAGTCTTTTTCCCAAGTCTCATCTTTCTGCAATGTTTTTTTAAAAAGAGTTGTTTTATAAGGTATCTCTTAATAAACACCATTAAAGCACTAATTTTGAGGAAGCTATGCAACTCTAAAATGACTTACCTGCTCCAGTGGAAAAAAATTAAATCCCTATGTTTGGTGGTGTCCCAGTTTCCTAGAAGTCTGAGCCCTGGGATTATCTGAAGTAAACATTTGTTTTTCACACTTTTAAGGCTATATAGAATGAAAGGATAAAGTAAGGTAGTCCCATGTCTCCTTTTAATTGCTTTTGTTGTGTTGTCTTCTGTCTTGTTATTTCTGCTATAGATTGATAAGGTATACTGTATTTCAAGGATTTTTTTCTTTTTAGTATGAACGCTTGCTGTCTTTTTGAGTCACATGCAATGATTTCTTTAAGAGGACCTGGTCAGGTTGTACAAAGCAGGCATGAAAATGAATGCATTAAATTTAACGTTTTTCATTATTCATGTTGGTTGGTCTGTCTGTACCCATATCAATGGAATAGGGCTGCTCTGATGTCTGCAGTTGTGTTGTTTTCCTTTGAGTCTTTTGTGACAATCCAGAATGCTGTATGAAAGGCCCCTTGTGTGACACTCCATTCCCTTACTTCCTTCTTTGTAGCTGTCATGTTATGAACCCTGCTCAGATGTGGGCAGTATTCAGTATTCAAAATTGTCCTTCCCTCCCTCCTTTCTTCTCAAAGGCTCATTTAGAAATGGAAGGTGCAGGGAAAAGATGAGAGCTTTCAGAGGGGTGCAATCAACTTGGTTTGGAAGGCAGTAATAAGATTTTTTTTTTTCAGGTGTGTTGAATTTAAAGCAGTACAGTGTGAAGGTGTTACTTTCAGTGCCACAAATTGGGGTGGCTTAAGTTGGCTTGGCCATGGTAACATTGAGTAATGGAATTTTCATGCAATACAAAGCTGGGATGCAGAGACACCTGATGCTGCAGAAGATCTTCAGAACAAGAAGGGGGAGGGTGTGAAACAGGTGATCGCTCTTATACTCTGGTAATGCAGGTAATGGAAGGAGGCATAGGAGCCTGAGTTAAAAATAGCAAGAGTGGTTCATCTTACCTTGGGAAGGATATGTGAAATGTATTACTGGTGGTTTTCCATTTAAATTAAGTCAAAGATAAGTAATTTGTTACAGTCACAGTATTTCAGATCAGTATTTCTTCTAGTCACGCAGCTTCTTTGAGTTTGTCACACTAATGGCTGTAGATTAACCAGACATCTGTGGCACTTTTTGTTTCTTAAAGAAACTGCATGTCTTTCTGACAGTCTTTTACATAATATGTTGCATGAATTCCTGCTATGGGTAGTGGTTTGGCTAAGTGAAAAGATACTGCTTAGGCCACAAATAACACTTTTCCTTGGAACGTTGCCAATAAATAAACATGCTCCTTAGTAGTTGCTGCCGCATATTCCCATCTTTAAATGGATTATATATCGTTACACTTGTATTAATACAGGAATCGTATTCAGACCTGCAGCAGTGTGTTCTGTGGCTGCCCCTAATGGCTCTGAATCGCAAACAGCTTGTACTGCTGTATCTCATTCTAATGCATTTGTAAGTGAAGTCTTATTTTTAAGTGTAGCTATGAGCACACAAACCAAGATTATCCACACAAATTATTCTTTCTTGCAAAAAGTGGAAAACGTTGTGCTGAAAATTAAAGTTTAAGAACCTCACTACAGTATTTCTTAGAAGAAGCAGCAGAAGAAATTTAAATTGATGAGGATTTTGAGACCTGATGTAGGGTCTTGGATTGTTAGGAAAGTAGTGGTGCAGGCTAGGGAATTTATAGTTAATGCAAATTAATGTATAGGAGAAGGAACACCGTATGGCTAATTATAGGACTACATCTGTAGTAGTATGAACTTGCTTGAATATTGTATTACAGTCTACTCTTGTCATCAAATTGCAAATTATTGTGTAGTGTAATTGATGCAAAGAAAATGGTATTTCTAAATTTTAAGCTAATTGTTTCCTGCGAGGGATTCTTGTGGACTTCTTAAACTGTTGTAGGATGTGTAAGCAGCTCTAAGAGCACTAGGTTAATCACTGATCTCTGGACACTCCATGTATTTAGATAAAGGTCAGTAAAATAGAGTACAGTTCAGTTTTTGAGAAGGTCATTAATGTAGATTATTAAATATACCGTGGTAAAAATGGATCTGGATCATCTAGCTGGCTTTCAAAATTATTTGTAGAAGACAAGTGGATCTGAAATGTTATTACACATTCAAGTGTCCTGAATATACCAGTTGCATTAACTTTTCTTAATCGTTTTTGTGAATTTAAAGCCTTTTTTTTTAAAGCCAGGGGTCCTGGAAAAGGAACACGTGACAGTGTAGGTGAAACATTGACAATAATAGTGAAAACTTTGCCAGCATTCCACTTTATCTGAGAGCTCTAGGCTCATCTTAGTGCATGTATTTGTTCATCAGTAAGGATTACAGTGTTTTTTTTAAATAGTAAATTGTCCTTCTGAATGTCCTGGTTAAAGTACTTTAATTTTTCATTATTACTCAGGTCTGTGTAACTCCTGATTGGTGGAATGCCCTCCTAAAAATCTAGAAAACTTTTTATTCTTTTTGAATAAAAATTACTGGAATATGTAACTTCTCAATTATGGCAGTATTTACCTCTCATTCAAAGCCTGGATAACAATTTATGGGAGGAGAAAAAGAAAGTAGTTTCCATTTATAACATTATAGCTGTTTTAAATGTGTAAAATTTAATATAAAGAACTTAATAATTGCACTTAATGTATGTGGTGTTTGATCTCAGCTAAAAGCCTAAAGGGCTATGTAAGCCTGGCATCAGAGTATGGCGATCAAGAAATTTTGGATACAGTGGGAGGCCAGAGAGAGCTCTAGAACAGAGGCTGTTTTGTTAAGACTGCATAGTGCTCAGTGTTTCTTCAACTGACAGCAATTGTGACAGGTTTGCACAGAACTGGAAACATTCTTTATGCTAGCTATCCCTTATACATATATTACAATTCTGAAACTCTCCAGGACACATACTTCTGTTTTGCTATATTTAGCTGCACCTGGACAATAAAGTTCAATGAGCCTGCTGCTTGCTTTTGATAAAGAATAGAGCAATTGCATGCTAGCTTCTCTTGTTCTAAAGGGAATCTCTTTAAGCTTTGTCTAGTTTAATAGGAAAACCAAAACACCCTCTGGATTTATAAAGTATTTGCATTTTTATTATATTATCCCTGAATTATTTTAGCTTAGATTGTTAAATTAGACCAATCTTCATGCACATTAAATCCTAACACCTTACAACATAATTGCTTAACTTTGCTCGTTATGAAAAAATCACCTGCTTTATGGAATTCTATTTTCATTTTTCCAGCTGTGTAGCAAAGTGAGGAGTTGTTTCTGAACAGGACAGATGATACCTGTTTCCAACAAAGAGTTAACATTGCTCTCTGGTTTAGTTGCTTGAGCCTTAAAAGATTTTGAAGCATCTGTTTCTTGCTCCGTGTGAATACAAATTTCTGTAGAGTGCTGCAGCATAGAAAGATAAGTATAACAAAACTTGGTGTAAATCTTACAGAAGGTATTTGCAGGATCTTGGAAGTGGAATGATTGTACCCACCAACACCCATTCTTTCATGATTTCATTCACTCTTACCCTTATACCCACACCCTTAGATGTATAAAGGGGTGTGTGTGTGCCCACCTGGGCAGTACCTGATTTGTGCAGTATCTCCAACGTGCAGGATGGAGGACAGGGGCAGCTAGCTGTCAAGTCCCTGCTACATCTCTGGGGCTCCTCTTGGTGGTGGTGACAAACTAGTTCTTACATTTTTTGTATATATTTTATGTTTAGAAGTTGTCTGTTGCTACGGGATGGTCCTTAGCCTCAATCTTGCCTACTTCCATGAGTCTGTTACCTGTTTTTCTTGTTTGGTATTTGTGTTTGAAATATACATCTATAACCTGTTTCCATGATGGGCTGACAGGAGAAAGGCTGGTATATGTTATAAGCTGCAAGCTTGTTGCTGTTCTCTTGCTGTCAGGATGCAGGGTCTGCTTGCAAGTCAGCTGTGCTGCAACCTTCTGGGCTTGGCATAATGTTTCCCCCAATTTTACTGTTGGGGTGCCATCCTAGGAACAGTTTTCTGTTATCAGTAAAAATGAAAATTATTTTCGAAACGTTGTTACACAGTTTCTTCTCATGCTTGTTCATGCTTGTGTGCATACTCTCTCAGTGCCTCCCCCAATACGCTGTTCATACTTACCCTGATCTGCTACATACTTCAGCAGAAACAAGGTGCACAAATGCGTTTGTTCTCTGAATATAATGTTATAATGTCTTCAGTTCTTAGTATAGACTTGTGCTGCCTTACTGAACAACCAATTGTCAGTTGACCATAAAATGCTTTGAGAGAGAAAGCTTGGTTTGGGTGCTACTATATCTCCTAATCTTTCAGTCCACAAACAGTCTTTATGATATTGAGAAGAACTCCTGCCCAAATGTGTGTTATGAAACATTTTTCCATACAGTTCTCATAACACAAGATTACCACAGATTCCAGTGTGCTGAAAATTAATTGTGAAGTAGTTTCCTTAGATTTCTTAGACTTAACCTTGGGTGAACAAGGTTACCATCATTATCAATTTTCTGTTTGGCTGTAGAGAGACTTTTTTTTTTAATTGTGAGCTTTTCAGGTATAACAGATGTAGATTACATTTATAAGTGTAATCATGCACAGAGGTGTGGAAAGATGAAATTCTATAGGACCAAAAAAACTTGGTTGGCTGGTTACACCTACCTCTTCTTTTGACAGTACACATCTTGACCAGGAGGCAAGCTATCTTCTTGAAATCAATTAACATTTCCATCAGAGATGGAATAATGCCATGTTTATGCACAGAAATATGTTACAGGCAATGCCATCTGCAGATTAAAGCATACTAGCTGCTTCTTCTACAGGATCAAATTTCCTGTGACTCTGTGAAAAATTCATCAGAGTGGTGTGTACCCCCATCCCCGAGCATCAGCTAGTGAACAATGGTGTTAAGAAACGTATACAAGATAGTGTTTGGTAGAATTGCAGCCTGGGTTCTGAACCTGCTCTAATTTTCTAAGTCTTTCCTGCTTCTACTGCTATAAATATTGCTGTAGTGCTAAGGAATCGAAACTATTTGGGGAGCAAAAGAGAATCAGTAGGAACTTCACTAGTGACCTTTAGGAAGGCTTAAGAGAGGCCAAATAACATCTATCCCATAGACTCTAGCAGATTTAAAAAAAAAAAAAGAGGGGGTGGTATTTCTATTTAGAAATTCTGGGATGTGGTGCCCCCTTCATCCAGGTTCCCCAGATCATATAAAACAGAGACTGCAAACCAGACCTCAGATGACATCAGTATCAGAGAAGAAAGTCAAGGCAGATCAGCCTTTCTACAGTATTTCTCACTTTCTATTCACTATGGTTCTCAATGAAATTGATAGCTTTAGATTTACATTACTGAAGATTAGCTTCTGTTGCTTGACCAACATCCTTTCAGTTTCACATGTGTACATGTAGAGCCATGCAGAAGTGTATACACACACACACACACATGCATGTGCATTTGTTTAGTTAATGAGCTACAGCAAGTTGTCTCTTCCAGTCAGTTTTAGAAACTGATACTAGCCCATTCCTTTGTTGCTTCTTAGCAGATTTTTATATGGAGTAGTTGGTCCTTTTTATCTTTATGAATATGAGGAAAACTGAACACTTGTGCCTCAGTATGAAATACAGATGACAATGATTCTGTTATATCTAAGTATTTAGCAGGAGTGTACAAGTCTTTAACCAAAATCTGAATAAAAAAACTTCACAAAGTCTTGTGATTATATTTTCTCAGCTTTCACTTGTCTCTTCATCTGAAGATCATGTTTCAGGAACTTTCTGAAAAATTATCCTTATTGGGAAAACACCTTGTGCTTTTTCCCTAAACATGTTTGCATGAAGGAAGGCAATCTTTTACCACTTCTAAGCTATTAAGAAAAAAAAAGTTAAATGAAGGGTCTATTTAATTTTGATAGCTCTTTCTACAGTAAACAAGTCCTAGAATTTTTCAATGGGAGAACCATTTTCTGAAAATACCTGTCTAGGAATCAAATTAGAAGGGCATAGCATATTCTTGCAAAGAATAAATCTGTGGAAAGACGAAAAAATAAAGGAATAATTATGTCCATGGATGTTTTGTCCATGGATTTGGGTTTTTGTGAGTTTTTTTTCCCCCTCTTGATTTTTAGGTTAGGGTGCGTTAACAATTGACATTTTGTAAGGCCACCTTTTCTTTTTTGAAGAGGTGGTGGTAGTTGACTACTTACACTATACTACCTGAGTGGAACCTGTGTGAGGAGATTTTTTTTTTTTTAATGCAGATTTTACTTGGACTTGGACTAATTAATGATTCACTTGTTTTATATTACTTGTCACACACAGAGCTTTGGCTATATAATATTAGATTGTAATGTTGTTTTTTTAAATATAATTTCACATCCAGAATTGTGTTATAATGAAACCAAGTCAGATTTAGTACATTTGAACACAAATGCTAGTCAACAAACTGTTGTCAGAGCTATTGTTTACACTCTGTACCAGCAGAAGCCTTGCTACTATATCGGTTTACAAAGGACAGAAGGCAACCTTCCTCTGAAGAATCTTTGTTTTTCATATCGGCTTCTAGTGTAGACTAAGTACTGCAATGAAGCTCCAAGCTTACTTGTACACAGTTTTAGCTTTTTGGATTTTTGCAGTAGGCTTAAATGTTTTGTATCCCCCTAATCAAATCTGAACTAACAGTACAGTTGTTAAATATTAAAGAGAAATTTTACTAAGTAAAAGATTTGAAATTTTTATTCCACAAAAAATCCTAAAGCTTTTCCAATTGTTATTTTTTCTTTCAGTTCCATTTAAGTGAATCTTTATAGTGACTTGGAACTGAGAGAAATACAGCTCTAGCAGATCAATATATAAGATATTTTCTAAGTCTCTATTTTTCTTATGACAACCTGTCATGTAAATCTTTGTGCTTTTACCCAAGATCTTATCTGAAACGTGCTTCTGGAACCTTAACATAAGGAAAGGCACTACTTCTAATGGGGCCTTCTTTGCAATTTATTTAAAGCTTTATTGATCACAGGTAGTACCTTCAATTATACCAGGAAAAGTAAACGCGAAGCTCGTAGCAGAGATATTTATAACTTCGCGAATATACTCACTGGGGAACGTGTACTTTTTTCCCCTAATGTGCAGGTTAAAGAAGAAGGATGAGCTTAAGAAATTCTGATCTTGCTGCTAGCTATGCCAGATTGCTTTGTGGGAAGTGAGAATTGACGCTGCACAGTTACGTTGGCAGTGGAGATGTTCTTCAGTAGCACAGTTGGGAATACTTTATTTGTATTCCTAGCATGTGTATTACAAACACAGTCCAATGGACTGTGATGATAATAATGTAGCAGTGGAACTCAAAGAATACTGATACAGAGAAGGTAATATCTCTGAAGTTACTAATGTTGATCATTATTTCTGAAATGTACCTTAAAAACAAGTGCGTGCGTATAAGTTTGTGCATGCGTGAAAAAAAAACCATACAGACAGAAGGGTTGGAAAGTCAAGTAACTTGGGTGGAATTAATCTCATCCACTGTTTCAGTGCATACATCTTACATAAACAATCTCTTTAGGTTATATAAATTGAGAAAGTCCAACATCCAAAAAGCATTTCATACCATCTGGAAATGGTTAAAATTGGTAACCTTCTGGCTGAATCTTCTCTCCCTCCCCTGCTTTTACTAGCTGTGGGGAAAGCCTTGACAACGCCCATTGGATATATAACTCTTAGCTGGCTACAGCTAAATGAGACGGACCCTACCTTAGGAAATACACAAGGTTTTCTGTAGATGTATTGAGTCTTTTTCAACACAGAATATACTTGTTCTCAGTTTAAATTTAGCTTTGGAGATTGCTGTTTCTATTTTAGACCTGGAGAAGGGCTTCAGTTTCTTTTGCGTGCCCCAGTAGTTCTAATAAAAGAATGCTACCTTTTCCCCTCAAATACTGCCTTGCTTATATACACTGTGATAAACTTTTTTTCCACGTAATTTTCTATACTTCTCAAATACAAAATTCATCATATAACACCATATGGATCCCCACGCAGTTTTCACACAGCTGTCAGCTTCTAGTATTTGAGATGGTGTAGCTAGTAACCTGTTGCCTTCGTCCCCCGTGCATACTAGAATGCTGTGGAATGAGACTCGTCTGTGGTTTTAGTGGGCCTGCAGCTATTTCTGAATTCTCACTGTTCCTCTGCTTTCAGTAAAATGGGGTTCCAGTAGGATTTTAGATGTTCACGGATTCATTTGCTTATTTGTTATACTGCTTTTAATACTAACTTCTGAGTCCAGGTGGCTTATCCCACGTCTCTCTTCCAGTCTGTTTGCAGCCTGCATTTGTCTGCCTTCTTTTTCTAGTCTTTTTAGCCTATGTATTCCCTGGCTATCAGCTCTTCATTCTGTGCTTTTTAATCCCCTCTCCCCACATATTGTTTCCAGTGTTTGGGACAATAAACTTGGTAAGATCCAGACACTGTTTTCCTTCCCTGTTTTCCAAGAAGTATTTGTTTGTCATGTTTGGGCAGACTTTCACAGTGAACCTTAATTCGGCATGATTATTTTTTTCCTGCTCAAAAGTGCATGTGTGTGTGCAAGACCTGAAAGTGGGATGTGTTAGGTAGTCTTATTGGTAGGGATGATTTTTGTTAGAATAGTTTTCTTTAATCTTCCTGGAGCTTGCATGATGCTTAGACTTTTTTCTCCTTTTTGAGGTATAAGAGAAAATGTACTGATCTAGTCATGAGTCTTTGGATGCTGCAGAAACTGCCTGAAATAAGTCCACAAACTCACTTTCTCAATTTAGCTCCAAAACTGAAATTTCATCTGTAGAAATGCTATTTTCATGAAGGCTTAGCTGCTGTTTTTTCATCATCTGTTAGTAGTAACAGAAGTCTTCCTTGGGTGCAGATTCCTTTATTTCCTCATGTACATTCTGCTTCTCAGGTTAACTAAATTACCATACAACTTGTGTAGAGGCAGCCCTCTATGGTTTCTCTGACCTCTGCAACAATGATCAGTAAAACCCATATGTTTGAGGTATGAATCTTGCCTGCTGTCTTTTTTTTAAGCAGTTTGCATTGAATTTTAACCCTTAATGCTATGCTGTAAAGAAGAGAAAAATCTCTAAAAGGGAGGTGGTTTTAAATGTTTGGCAGAGCAAAATGGCAGTTTTCTTAAGGGACAATAATTTCTCTCTTACTGTCCAAAGAATGCACTGTCTGTATAATCCTAGGGAAAAGCCTTTCTTTCTCTGCAAACTTGAATGTGGAAACTTTGAGAAGAAATGAAGATGTCCACTGAAACCCATATCAATATACAGACTGGAAAAGAAGTTTTTTAAAAAATAGCTAAATTGAAAGGGAAGTAGGAAAGAGCATTGATTTAGGATTCTCTAGACCATCCATCAGGCTGGTCAGGAAAGACTCAGAAGTGAGGAGAACTGATCAATAAAAAGTCAGGGGAAATGATCCTGCTCTATTATAGTGTTAAAACAATTTAAAAAATGAGGACAAGAAAATAGTACCAACTTGCACCTATAGAGCTTTCACTATATGAGATTGCCCTAGAATATTGCTTTGATAAGAGCATAATCTCAGCAAAAACATCTCTTGAGGAAACAAAAAACTAGAGAGCAAAAAGACATGTTTTTGTGAATGCCACAAAATCCTTGGGCGGGGTGGGGTGGGGAATATTTTCTCTCCGTAATACTGTTGTCTAATGGAAGAAGTAGCCAAAGAACTGAGAATAGAAAATGCAGGTGGCATTTTCTGTTTATCATCCCTTCCCTAGAGAATAACACAAAAATATTATCATTAAAGATCTGAAAGAAGCGAAAGGGATGTTTGTGAGCCTTAGTGCTCCTTGAGGAGAAAGGAGATACCATATGACTGAGAGGACGTGGAATGGCAGATTCTTAGGTTTAATGTAGATATCTGTGAAATGTTCCACAGCCAAAAGTATCAATGAGCTGAGACCAGATTACCAAAGGTGTTGGTTACATTCAGTAACACCTTTTATCTACTAAGTTGCATGGACAAGACAGTGTTACACTATATTGTGTGCCCAAAATGGGGGAAAAACCCCTCAGTTTTCAGTTTAAAACACTTTTTTAAAAATTGGAAACACTAAACATAAGACTTCTCATGTTTGGGATTCTGGACAAGAATAACGTTGTAGCTTGGGCTTTCCCCTGGATGTAGAAAGCTTGTCATTACTAACATATACTCTCAAATTAATATATTAAACCCAAAAATAAGCTCAACTATGGCTCTTGTTTCTGCTCCAGAGCAGATCTGGAATGGCTGTTTGGTACCTGAATAGATGATTTACCACCTCTGGTGGTTTAAGGCCCACTCCAGAATACAGAGAAGTTGTTGCTGCCATTTCTGCATGAGGGGGAAAGTTAAAGTTAGGGCAAACCTCGTGTGTAAGTCTGCAGCATGGAAATGACAGTTGCTGTTGCTGGTTTTAATTTATTTTTTTTTCCTTCAGCACTAAGATGGACATTTTTTTTTTTTCCTAAAATAATGGTAAACTGAGCAAACTAAGTTTGGGAAATCCTATTCTAGCTTGCGCCCTACAAGGAAAATTTACTTAGCATTTAAAAATTATTAAAATAGAATTAATACTGGAGGTTTATGGTGGATAGATACAAGCACTTCAGGAAAGAGGGGCTCAAAAAAACAAAGAGGGATGAGGTTTTCCTTTGTATGAAGGAGTGTCTCAGATACATGAAGGTCTTTTCTGGGATGGGTGACAGTGTAGTTGAGAGCCTGTGGTTCAGAGTTAGAGGTGAGGCCAGAAACTGTGGCATTGTATTGGGACTTTTCTGTAGACCGCCTGATCAGGGTGAAGAAGCGAGCAAAGCTTTCTTTAAACAGCTGATAAAGTTTCTGAATCACAGACGATGGTTTTCATGGGGTAGCTTCCCTGGCATCTGCTGGAAGAGCTACATGGTGGGCTCTAAGTGGTTCCAAACGTTTATGGAGGATGTCAGGGAAAACTTCTTGATACAGGTGCTGGAAGGGCCAGCCAGATTATTATGATAATTGGCTACAATGGCTGTGAAATAGCGGAGTTCAAGATCGTGAGTAGATTGAGGGGAAAAAAGTAACAGAGTACAGACTTTGAACAGAGAATATTCAAGAAGCTGGTGGGTGGGAAGCTCATGAGAGGCAGCTCTAAAAGGCGAGGGAAAGCTGGCAGTCTTCTAAGAACAGCATCCTCCAAGCACAAGGACGGTCTGTCTCAGTGCTTAGGAAAGCAAGCAGACTTCTCGGGAGACTGACGTGGCTAAGCAGGGAGTTCATGATGGAGCTCCAGTGCAAAAAAATGTATACAGGAGCTGGAAGCAAAAATAAGCTGCAAAGGAGGAATTTAGAAACATTGCTTGGGTGGATCTGGATGGTGTTGGGAAAGCTAGAGCTCAACTGGAGCTGAGATTTGTAAGGGCAGCAGGAAGGGCTTCTACTGCTACTTTGGTAGTGAAAGGCTGAAGGAAAGTGTGGTCCCATTGCTGAGGGGGGCAGGCAATTTAGTGACAGCACAGCCAAGTAAAGTCTGAGGTGCTTAGTGCCTTCTTTGCCTTCATCTTTACTGGAAAAATCTCCCAGGTGTCTATGCTTAGTGAAAGAGTTGAGGAAGAGGATGAATTACCAGCAGTGGGTAAGGATTGAGTTGGGAATTACTCCAAGAGAACTCAGCCTATACAGTTTAATGGGACCAGACAGGTGGCGTCCAAAGGTACTGAGTCCTTGCAGCAGGTGAGCTCTTGATTGTCTTTGGTAGGTTGTGGAGACTGAGGGAGGTACTTGATTAAAAGATCCAGAAACCAGCATTTTTTTTTTTCTAATTAAAAGAAACAAAAAACCCCACAAACCCATTCCAACCGATTTTACGCACGACTGGAAAATCCAAATGTGATTTCCATGCATTTTCCATACCTGCTTAAGCTGAATACGTGTTTTGATTTGATTTTCTTTTCATGTGCTGGGAGACTTGGAAAGATGACATGATTAAGATACAAATTTAGGTATCTATGTGTGCATCTGTGCAAGTGTCTAAAGTCCCACTATAGTCGATGGAAATCTGGTCAAGGAATAGAGGAAAACTCAATTCATGCTTCTTTGGGGATGAAGGGTGCACTTTTAGTTGTTATAGATACCCAGGGAATCTTAAACACTACTAGATGCCTGTTTTTAGGCTACTGGATCATCTCTTGAGTGACAGGTCAACTTAGAGCTCTCCAGCTCTGCTTGTTGTAGTAGAAGCTTGAACACGCAACTCACATGCAGGTATCTGGATTTAGATGTCTTAATCTGAAAATGAATTCTACCTGAAGAGTTTTGGCCTCAGGAACCTGCTTGGCAAGTTTGCATTTGGTTTATAGTAGGTCTTGTTTTACAGATTAAAAACGTGCCCGGCGGATTGTTGATAAGACAAAAACCCAAAAATTTAAAATATGAAAGTACCAGATAAAAAATAGATTGTATCAGTAAAGATTTCAAAATGAAAGCTTGAAGTTTAGCCAGTCACGCTGAGATTATGTTGATGCTCAAAGTTGGAATAATAACACTGAAGACTTTGACATTGATGCATGTTAAAAAACAAAACAACAAAAAAAAACCCAAAACAAAACAAAAAAACCCCCAAAACTAAATCCAAAGAAAATAAAATGAAGAAGTATTTTCCAATAAATTCTACCTACTCTTGAGTTCCAAGGTGCCCAGGAAGGGAGCATTACATTAGTAATAACAAAAAATTAAGAAATACAATGTAATTACAAACATCTTGCTGACCTCTGCATTTATGGAGTCAGCAATATCTTCAAAGAAGCCATAAAGGTAGTACAGGTTGACTTTCTGCTTTTTCACTTTATCACTTGTATTCTGAGTGCTAAGATTATGCTGTAAGAAGTAACTAAAGAATACTGATATCTGCCCAATGCAGTATTATGCCATTTACAAATAGCTTTATTTTTGTTCTCAATTTTTTCATAATTTCCAGATGTAACAGGCAAAAATATCAAATTGAATTGGAAAAGGATTAGGGTATGAAACTGAAATGACTGTTACTGCTTTTCAGAATCAGAAAAAATTTATAGCCATTTACTGAATTTGGGTTCTGTTTTACATCTAGGGTTGGGATTAAACAATACTGTCAAGCTGTAAATTATATAGACTAGTGCTACAGTCGTGCTACAATAGGAAGAAATGAAGGCCAGGTTATAAAAAAAAATTGCTGTAATAACACTAGTTTACTGTGAAAAGCCAGAATAGCTGCATTTATAGTATTTAAAAGCTGGTTTTTATTCCAGATTCTTTACATTACACTTTTGTACTAATTCTTTGGGAATACTTATTTACTTATTTGCTTGGAGAAAATTGTGAATAAATACAAAAACTGCATTTGGAACAAAGAAAGTTTCAATGCTAACCACTGTCATCAGCCTAGTAGCTAGTAGAAAATACTGAGAGGGTTCACTTACTTCAAGTGTTCTTTTCAGGGTAGTATTTTAGGGTGGCAGGACTTTAAATGCTAGTGTTATGACCTTGGGTTAAAGAAACTGCTAATTCTCAATATTTATGAAAAGCCAGTATTTGGCATAATGTAAAAGAGGATGTGGGGAGAATTTTCACAGAGCTAACTTCGGTCTAGAGAGATAAGCCCCCCTAGGCTTCCTTGGGAGTCTAAGGAGTTGCTTCTTCCATTTATGACTGGGAGCACCTTAACTTGTCCTGCTCTGAATTGCTCTGTGCACCTCTGCAGATCTTAAAGGAAAGTGGGAGGGACTAGCCTGCAAGGCGAAGATTATTCTGTGTAACTTTTGTGGAAAGTAAGGGGGGAACCCATAAATGGGTAGATTTCAAGTTTCTGAAGAATATAAAATGCATGCATTGTAAAGCACAATTCAGGTGTGCCTCCTAATAACTGCTCAAAGCAGAGTCAGCTACGGCAGGTTGCTCCAAATCTTGTCCTGGTGGATTTTGAATATCTCCAAGGCTATTCAGAATACCCCCAGGGATGGGGACACTCAAGAGGTGCCTTCCAGCCCCAACCGTCCTGTGAGCCTGTAAACTTACTGCAATCTGGAGAGCCTCTGCCACCAGCTGAGTGGTAACCGTCTGGTCAAGAAATTGAATCCAGCATCTTGCGCATCTCTTCTGTCTACATGGAATATTCTAAGATATTCCACTAGATTTTGAAAGTAATGTTGCAAAAATTGCCAGCACGTAATATTAGAAGTCTTGAGAAGACAGGAAGCTGTATTCTGATCTGTTAGTACTGTCCAAATGTAGCAGTGTTTTAATGCAGAATGCAAATGGAGTCAAGACAGTGTCAGGGCAATGTCTTAAGGACCTCATTTACATGCAGGTAATGCTGCCTGTTACTTCTCAGAACTTGCATTATGAGGAAGCTTGGCCTAAGTTTAAAGACTTTTGTAATGACAAATGTTACTTTTATGATGCATTGATCGATACTGATTAAAATGGTAATGTCTTATGTTCTTGTTTTGAGAGTAACTTTGAAAAATGAATTTGCTGTTTTTTAAAAAAGTTTCATTTTAAGTGACTCATTAAAAATAAATGTTTTACTGTCTTGTAATGGTTTCATGAGCTTCTGTTGCCTCTGGTGGTTGCTTAATGTTCTGTGATTTTTTGCTGGTATCAAGAT
Organism: Pluvialis apricaria; assembly: GCA_017639485.1. NCBI lineage: Eukaryota > Metazoa > Chordata > Aves > Charadriiformes > Charadriidae > Pluvialis > Pluvialis apricaria. The sequence continues at coordinate 87,326,757 of CM030007.1, forward strand.
TATTGAAAGAGCTATCCTAAACACTGAAATGTTGAAGAACATAATCATGTATATACAAGACAAACTGTACTACTTTGTTAAGAAAAGGCATTAGCTGTGCAATATATTTGGCAGAATTTTGTTAATTTTTTTCCATGTGTCTTTGTTGTAACAAACTAAATTGGCTGAATGTAATTATGAATCGGTGAGGATCAGATCACAATTTCTTTCCCGCTTCTAGATTATTTTTATAAAAAGTAAATATCTGAGTAGAGAATGTAATTGATTTCACTTTTTCTAGCAGAAGTTAGGTGTGCTTTTATCTTTGGGCATTATAGTCTCATACTTGTATGGATGGAAAACATGAACCAATCACAGAACATGCAATATCATATCTTAATATGCCACTTGATATATCAGCATAAACCCCTGAGTGATGTACTGGATATTGCTGGAGCAGCACCACCTGAGTGAAGGTAATAACATGCTACTTCTCTATGGCACGTGCTCAGTATTGACTATTACTATCTCTACTCATGTTTGCTGATTTTTATAAACACTCTTTCGGTTGCTTAAAAAATCCATGCTTGATAAATTCTTGTAATCATATAAATCGAGGCAGTAAATTTATAGCTGAATTATGTAGCTTTCTGAAGGACATAACCTTATCTATTTTTCAAGAATCTTTTTGGGTACCTATGCTTTGTGTCAAATTTTCCTTGATATGCAAAAGGGGGAAAAAAGTCCTAACAGAAACCTTTGAAACAAAATAGGGACAGACATTTGAAGATATTTTTTTTGTTACATGATATTTTCAAGAATGCCATATATTGGTAGGATATGTTTCTCTTTCCAGAGAAGAATGGTTATAGTTCTAAGATCTTGAGTTATGCTGCGGAGCACCTTGCTCCTTGAGTACTCCCATCATTAACATCAAGGATTTTTCTAGAAAACAACAGAGATACATTCCTGCACTGTTTTGGAAAAGCACTGTCCTGTCATATATATTATGTAGAGACAAAATTAAATGCTATCAAATCAGGGAGCTCTTCTAGTTTGATACTGGTGACAGGAAATACCAGGTGCCTACAGTCTTTTGAGGAAACCTGGGAGAGAAATCTCTGGGTGGCTAGCAGAAGAGCTGTGAGAACTGCTCTGCTCTCGTAAGCATACTCACCTCTCATCTTTGGCTAAGTAGACAGACAGTAAATCGTGTTTTCTCCAGAGGCAATTACCATGCGTAATTTGAAGTTAAGGAAAGGATTGAGCCCTAGCATGAAGTCATTCCCATCTGCAGGACTGGAGATACCTGTTCATGGGAAAAGGGTATCTCCTTCCTCCTCTCTCTCTATATATATTTATTTATAAAGCAAATGGAACAGACATGGATTAAGATATTTTTGTCTTACCCTTATTAAATGGTATTAGCAGGTTTGTATGTGGAGGAGACATTTTGCCCCATTTTAGACACATGTAATCATGGAGTCTGAATCATCAGTTTGTGTATGACCTTTTACACAAAGTGTTTTCAGTAACATTAATCTGTTGTTGCATACTTAACTGTAAAACAGTGCTTTTCCTATGGTTTTGTAACATAGAATGTTTATAGTATATGTGCTCAATAAGCAGAGATAGTACCAATGCTATGAGGGATTGGACTTGCGCGTTTGCAAATTTGCCATTGCCACAGAATGTAAAGTGAAATATTGAGGCCAGAAGTCTTTAGTAGAACAAGATAATGAGATGCTTAGTAATAAATGTATCTGAGTGAAACAAAAATTACAGCTAAGTGAACTCAAATTTTCATACTTCATGATATAAGCTAGTAGTAGAGATCAGAAAGGCTATTTTGTGTTCCATAAAGACTGCAGAATATTTAGAATTACTTGAGTTTTTTCTGTCCTTGACATTCATTGAAGTCTCAAGCATTCAATTGACTAGTAGCAGCTTATCTGCCTAGATGATACATTAATTGGATAGGAGAATTTTCCATTATAGGAGTTGGAGACTGAGCTATTGTCTAAGGAGGGTTTCTGCAATCAGACTGAACGTTGTTTTCAGAGTTTCCCTGTGTCCCAAAGTACAGTCTTGAAAAAAAGGCTTTGGAAATGCAAAAAAAAAAGGTATTTTAGAGAATGACAGTTCTATTTTGGAGAGTTGCAATTTGGCCTGGTTTTGAGAAGCAGAGAACCAGATCCACAAAAGAAGTCCTCCAAAAGGACTTCTAAGTAAAGGTTTAAGTAACAAAGTCTAAATTTGATCTGTAAAGAACCTTTCATATTCCCACAGGAATCTGAATTTTCACTGTTGAATTCCCTCAGTGCTCAAAGCTCAGCTTTTCTTTGTATCCCTGATTCGGTCCCATCTTCTCAAGGCTTAGCAATGTGGTGTGTTTGCTTTGCACCTAGTGTGTGTCAGTACTTGTTTGAAACTTCGGGTTTCACCTGCATCATCTGACGGCTCTAGCATCTGTCTCCTAATCCAGGAAGCATACTCTTACCGCCCTTACAATATGTCTGCTGAGTTGTTCCATATACAAAATATATTCCATGTTTTCCAATCTCATTCTATGATTGACAGTTATGTTCGATGGCTGATCAAAAGTTATACCTGTTAGTTCATTGTACAGTCTTGCAACATGTCTGCAACATCATACAATGTATAGGAGATTGAGTTATTACTGCTTTCTTCCCCCAAGGAAGGATATTCTCTATATGGCTGACAAACTTGAGAAAATGTTGTGAATTTTTTTTCTTTGTAAAACTTGCATTTCTCTGTAAAATTTGATTGAAACTGGACATCTACTTCAAAATTACTAGTGATGGCAAGTGGAGAGCCAGACAAACAGGGCATTTCAGATGGATTCTTCCTTTGGAAACTAGTTTAAAACATGATCAATGAGGAGCTACTATTTTTTATGTTACCTCACATAAACTATTTAGTTGGTTTAGGGCACTCAACCAATAAGTGGGAAACGTGCACTCAGATTCAGTTTTCTGTTCTGCCTGATGGAGCACTCAGAAACGCTACTGTTTTGGAGGTGTTCCACATCATAGGGAAGTTACGGACTTTTTGACAAGCAGGTATATCATAGTTAAAAAAATCTGTGCACGGTAATCTTCGGAGTTCTTGTACCCATTTTAGCTTTGGCATGACTGCTTTACCGGTAGCTGATTCCTGGAGAATACCATTTAGATAGGATGAGGTCCTCCAAGAAATGTAGACAAGAATGTCCCTCCCTAAGGAGGAACAAAATGTTACTAGTGCAACACCTCAAAGCATCTGTTGTCTAGTCTTATTTTGGTGGTGTTTCACTTCAGGTTATTTACATATATTACTTTTTAGGTTTTTTTTAAAGATAGGGAATATGTCATATGTAAATTCTTGGTTGCTTAATTTTGATGCCATTAATTAGTTTAATGAAATAATACAAGTGATAAAACTTTTCAAATTAAAATTGCTAAAATGTTATAGTATTTTGAACTGTGTGGATAAATTTTTCTTCATGTGTGTTGCTGAAGTCTTTATGTTCCTGTTCTTCATAGAGCCACTTATGCTTTAAATACTGGACGTTTGATCGCATACTTCAATTAAGTCTTTGCAAGACTGTGACACAAGAGCTTTTAAAACTTAAGTTCCAGAATAATCACATTCACTATACACATAAGGGACAGCAGCATATGGCAGAGAAGCCACATGGACTACATTTCTTGAATGGTGCAGAATTGCTGTCTCTGTGAGGCAACAGCTTTTAACTCCTACATTTCTTTCAGTGTGCTTAGCCATTACTTCAAGAATAAAAATACAGCCTTTCAATGGTTGCTGAAATATCTAAAAATTTTTCTTTTCCTTCATGTGAAATAGGAATGTAATGCTAATGGATAAATTTGGCTCATCTGCAAAGTGGTGTATGCACACTGTCTAAACATAGTCATGGTACAGTCTGCAGAAGTTTTTGAGTGCAATTAGGGTGTTCCTTTTCTGAAAAACCTTTCAGAGACTTAATTAGCCAGAGCACCTAACAGTAGGTACCAGAAGTCAAATATAAGCTAAATTTACTCACCCTCTTAACAGTGTTCCTTCATAGTGCTAGTAACTATTATTATTATTACTGTAGTTAGAGTTAATAAATATAACAATACTATAACTTAGTAGTAATGATATAATTAGTAAAATAGTCTGTTCAGCTTAGTTTAGACTACTCAGTTTATAAGCTTCCTGAAACAAAACTATTTAGGAGCTGTGACATAAAAGCTATAGACAAGCCTTTCAGAATCACTCCGAACCTGAAAATGCGGATTACGTCCTCAGTTCTGACATCCTGTTCTGTTCTGTAAAAATTGTTGAGCGAAGGGTAGTGCTTGGACCTTTGTAGTATCTCAGCTGAATTTATGTAATGTATCAGCCTTCAGATTAGACCAGTGTATTTGAAGCGGAGGTTTCAGTAGCAGAAAAGCAATGCAAGTCCTCTAAGAGTAGCATAGAATCATAGAATGGTTTAGGTTGGAAGGGACCTTGAAGATCATCGAGTTCCAACCCCCCTGCCATAGGCAGGGACACCTCTCACTAGACCAGGTTGCCCAAGGCCACGTCCAGCCTGGCCTTGAACACCTCCAGGGACGGGGCTTCAACAACCTCTCTGGGCAACCTGTGCCAGTGCCTCACCACCCTTAAAGTGAAAAGCATGTGCTGTTTCTGCTGAACTAACCTTCTTCAATGCGAGGCAGATATAGTTGGGTCACTTAAATCATAACATAATGCTTCCAAGTTTTTCTGATAGATGTTATAAGTGATGATTGAAGGATATTGTTTTTTAAACATGCAAATCATACACGCACATATTTTTATATTATTAGGCTTGTTTGCAAATTCTATTGATTTCGTCTGTTGGTTTTCATTTAAAGGCCTTAAAAGGCATTATTCACTATCTACAGTAGTCTTTCTAGGTGCTTTTATTTTAATTAAGATCAGGTGTTTTACAGGTTCATGTTTTATGACAACTTAAAATGAAAAATTGAGTAAATGTTTGTGTTATTCAGTACTTGGTTATGCACATGTCTTTAGGTATTCCAGAAGGACTTCACTTTTTTTATTGCTGTTCTCCAGTCCAGCCTTTGTATGCTATTAATAGTGGGATTTTTTTTTTAGGCTGTAGTGTTTGGAAAAGGCGTGTAAGTTAGATCTAGCTTGTCAGGTAACCCAGGTAGCCTACTGCCCATCTGCTCACACATCCTTACTATGTGACCTTAAAGCTTTTTCCCTATCACGTTGCTAAAATTCAGGTGCTGCATCATTGTATGAACAGACCTGCACTAGTCATGTCGTGCTGGCTGTATTTTGGCCATTTGCTAAATGCATTCCTGCTCACGCAACAAGAGAAATGTCTTCATTTAAGAGAAAAATATGACCAATGATGGTAAGGTTTGGTGAAAACAGAGAATACTAGAGGAATGCAAAGGGAGGCAGGTGTTAAGAAGTTATCATCTATGACTGTATAGTAAGCACAGATTAATACTTTCAAATGCAATTAGTGATTCTGGTTTTGGATAGGCTTCCCTTAAGATGACAACTTTTTTAAGGAGGCACAGAGAATTTACTTTGAGAAAATCATGTTCTTTGTGGAAATTTGAACTTTGAAGTATAGAAAACCTTTGGCAACCAAAATTACAGGTCTTGTAAGACTCAGCCATGTGCTAGTACAGTAATTTTATTTCAGCTCACAAAGATAAGCACCCACACTCCTACTTTGGTCAGATAAAGGATTGTTTAACTTTCAGAATAGCTAGGCAACAAGAGTCACAGGAACAACTCTTCTGAAAATGCAGTTGATATCTGGTACAAGGTATTTAAATATGAATTTTTGGCATTTAACTTTTTTTTCATACTGGGTTTCCTAATTGTGACATATCTGCTACATGAGGGTTTGTATTGTATTTGGCCTGATCACTGAGGTATTTACCAGATTTTTAATTAATTTTTGTTTTGCATTATGAATTTTTTATGGATGCTCTTTTTCTTTCAGGGGGAAAAAAAACCCAAGCGAAAACACACAACAGATCCTATTTCCCTTTCTTTGCTTTTGTTTTACAGGAGACACATGAAATCGTGGCTATCAAGAAATTCAAAGATAGTGAAGGTAACCTTTTCTGCTGCATAATCTTTCATGTCAGTAACTACATTGTTAATATCTCTCCAGTTAAAATAAGAAGTCTCATATATCAAGGCTTGATTTTAAAATGATAATGATTTATTAGCTTTGTGAATATCCAAGGCACTTGATCCTTCATACCTACCTAGGGACTGCATTATACGCTCCAACTAGATAACTACCTTTCTTTATCGGTGCATCTATCTTAATATGACTGAGATCGTGGTGCCATATGCGGTAGTAAGATCTACCACTTGGGAGACTGGATATCATCAGAAAATGGCAAAAACTCCTCTTGTAGTAGTGGCTTGCAGAGTCTTTGGGCTTTATCACCTTTCATCTGTGAGAGGGGATCTAAATGTTAGGGGGACTTGAAGGGATAAATGGAGGAGACTGAGAGCAGTCACTAAGAAGTTCAGTGGTACAAAGAGGAATTGGGGAGCTCTCAGGGATCCACCCTCCCTTCAGCAGGCTCCACTGTCCACAGACAGCTTGCTCTTTGCCCCCCCATAGCAGCCTCTGTGTACTCTGCAGCGTTGCTGAGTTTGCTGAGAGGGGGAAGAGCCGACTCGTGCAAGGCTTACTGTTGCTGGCAAAGTGGGTGGCAGAAGGCAGGACACATGGAAATTAATGTCAGTGCTGCACACACCTATTCCTTACCCAGCAGTAACAAAACCAAAGATGTGTACAAGACAACACAGGTTCTCTGACCTGCGCTTGTTGGGGGACAGTGAATCCAACTATCATAAGCAAAACTGGCAGTCAGTCACGAGAGCAACTGTCTACCTTGCATACATCAGAAGCTAGCCCTGATCCCTAATGGGCTAGCACAAACAGAAGGAGAAGCCAAGTGTGAAGTAATGAGGAGTCATCCAGGTCTGAGATGATGCAGCTATGATTTGCTGTATATCAAGGCTTTAGCTGAAAGCTTACTGTGTGGTTTAAAGAAACAGCAGCCACTGTTTTAGCAAACTTTTCTTTTTATTATTGTTATAGGATTGCTGATGGCTGTGGAGATGTAGTTGGTTACAAGGACTGTAATTTTCAGAGTCAGTTAGGCACAGCAAAGTCAGATTTGTTTGTTGTTTTATGCAACACAAACTTGTTGCTTTGCAGCTGATTTTGCCAGACACTTGAAGAGTATATTTGATGAATCTTTTAGCTTTGCTATTCAGCAATCTCTCTTAAATCACTGTTAAAGAATGTAGGAGATAATTTAATTGTGGTGACCATCTTGACCAGGTCATGAGAGTACTTCAGAATTGCTTCTTAGAACTCAATATAGCTATTCAGTACAGATCCTAGGCAATGAATCTCAGTATTAAGCCCTAAACAGGATTATTATATTAGCCTGTCCACCAAAAAATGAAAACAAAAAATGCAACATTGCCATTAGGTCTGGCTTTCCAAGAGTATTATCTAATATCAGTTTACATGACTGATGACTGCTTTCCAGAGTTGGAGCTACTTGTTTACAAGTTTCTGGAAATATGACAGAAGTTCTTTTGATGGATTTGATTCAGCCCATTTCACATCTGTCTCGTTATTATGATAGTTCATTACGAATCTGAATATACTGTAATTGTTTCTATTGCCATTTTTGTTTCACTGAATTTTTGCTGTTGTTTGACATACGCATGCTAAATACGCTGCAAAGAAAGTGTCTCGTTATGAAATTATGTAATCAGGCTGATGCAAGCCAACACCGAGTACTCAGTTTTAAAATGAAATGATTTAGATTGCTCTAAATTATATATTTTTTGATCAAAACATTTGTGATGATAGTATTTTGTTTTCCTCTTCCCTCCTGCTACGCTTCAATTATTTTTTTTCCTCTCTTCTGATGATAATTATATGTGTTTGCATGACCTGTGTTGTTCTCTCTCCCCTGCAAACCTGTTTTTGCCTTTTGCTTGCTTGGAAAAATAATTTCTCTTCCTTGTTTCTTCTTCCTCTGTCTCTGACTATGTTTGTGGTACATGACCTGCAAATGTGATTTAGCTTTGAATTCATGCAGTCATATCCCATTCAATATTCCTCTGTTGCAGATAACAGTTCTAAGAGATGAAGAACCCTGCTTCTACATATGCATGGGCAAACTTACTGAATTAATGGATTTCATTTTACTAAATGAAAAATAAAATTTAATATAATCTGGTTTATTTGACATTTTGTGGTAATATCCTCTAAAACCCAGTCAGTTCAGGGCCCCTTGATCATAAGTGTAGGAAGCTTTAGTAAAACACTCCACTTTTCTTGAACAACTTTCAGACAACTAAATTGTGAAAACAACAGCTGAAACAGAGTGACTCTTCAGAATCAGATTCAAGGTTTCATTGAATCAATACTTGCTCTACTGCCCTCTGCGGCCACTACACTGGTCTGCATTGCTGAATTTCCATTAAAAGCCTTGTAGGGAAACTTACCAGACTTACATCTGTGCTTTGGTCTTAAAATTTGTCATTGCTTTTGGAGAATAAAATTATTTCAGAGTCAAATAGATTTCTCTGACAGTGTTCAAACATGAGCTTTGCATTCTAGTCTTTCTGCTGAGGATGTATTAACCTTGCCAGTACTTCATGTGTGTGACGTATTTGTGGAGTGGAGAATGTGTCTGTACGCATACATGCATATTTTTTTAAGCATATTAGTGCTCTTCATAATGAAAAAGATAGAAATGCAAATGATTTGTTTCTCAGGAATTTTTCTGCCACTGAAAACCTAGATGGTAGTGATGGGAAATCTGTGAGAGTTGCATAAAGATAGCACAGTCCCTGGTTACCTCTCTTCCAGTGCAGAAGCATCCAGGCAGCAGAGAGTCCACGCTGGAAAATAAGCCTTTTTCACTGTAATATCTAGAAACAAAGAATTTAATTAGGGGTTCAAAGTAAAGATGTATAACACTTGTTACTTGGGGGTTTTGGTTTTTTTTTCAGTCAGTTTTACTCTGTCACTTTTACTTTGCACTCTAGAAAATGAAGAGGTCAAAGAAACCACTTTACGAGAGCTTAAAATGCTTCGCACTTTGAAACAGGAGAACATAGTGGAGCTAAAGGAAGCCTTCAGAAGAAGAGGAAAATTATACTTAGTTTTTGAATATGTGGAAAAAGTGAGTTGAGTTTGTACTATCCTTGTCACAGTTAAATCATAAGCTTACTCAAAGTATTTAAAATTATTTTATTTTTAGAAATTAAGCTATTTAAGCTTAAGCTCTATAAAGAGGAACCGCAGAAGCTTTAATACAGTCTGATTTGTTGTAATTAGACATCTATTGTGAGAAAACAACGCTGATACCTTTACTATTGTTTTTACTTCATGTGTTGATCTTTAAAAAAAAAAAATGCTTCCGTATATGAACACAAACTTGTTCAAATTATGTAGACTGGAATATATACAATTTGCAGAAAAAAATCCATCCAAACTCTATAGCCCAGTAAAATTGTAAAGCTGATTAACTGTCCTGTGTTATGTTGTGTAATGAATCTTGATGCAGTCTATCAAAACAATATCATAGACTTTTGACCTTGGAATCCTTTTCAACTTTCTCCGTCCTTCCTTGTTAAAAATAGGATTTGTTTGTATATTTCTGTAACAAGGCCACTCTCAATAGTTGCTTAGAGGGATTTGGCGAAGACCACTGTCATTATTTCCAATCCTGACCTCATTTGATAGAATTCCAAAATTTTCTTAGATTGGTCTACTCCTGCCAAGCATCCTGGTCTGTTTCCAGGGAGAAACAACCTAGAACACATTGGGTTTTTGTTATTTTTGCAACCTTCATAATAAAGGTAGACCTTCCCTTTGTATATTAACTATTTCGCATTTCTTCATGGAAATAATTAGATGGTATTCAGATACACACAGTAAAAATAAATGCAAGCTTAAATATATGTATCTCTGTAGCTTCGCAAGATATTGTTCCCTTGATTGAAATTTTCATTTAATATCCTGCCAGTTCGACGTTGCAGTCTAGCTGAGTGCTAGTCGTCTTCAGTCAATTCTCTCCTGTAAAGATTCCTCACCCTAAATACTGTTTCTCCTTTACCTCAGTTTACAATTTATTATGTCGTGTAACTTCATTGCATAATGTGAGGGTGACCTATATTAGCCCACAATTTAGCAGAAATCAGTTTTGTTTTTCACCAGCAGATCAGCAACTTCTAATGTGGTGGATGTAACTTAAATCTTAACATCCAAAGCTTGACTTGTTCCACCCATGTTCCTTGTAATTATTCCAGACATGTGGAATGTCTTTGATCATGCACCAACTTAGAACATACATTTAATTTTGTATTATAGTTTACTTGGCTAAGCTTGCTGTAGTTGTGGGTTGGAAGAGCGGCATAAGTAAAAGACATTTAACTGATTGGATAAGGAGTATGCTTTAAAAATGGCTAATATTGGTAAAAACACCAGGCTGCAATATCCAACATTATTTGCATTAGAATAAAAGAATATAATGATAAAAGTAGACATCATGTATAACCTGTGCCTAATGTCATTTCTATATTAACGGTCACCTTTATTTTCAGTTAAACTTCGTAGTCTGTGAGCATTTCTCATTTTCAGATGTGTCAAATAGTTTCCACAATAGTTTCTTTGAAGACCAGGATATTTTCTATATTTTTGGATGAGGGAAGAGCAGAAGGAATTAAATAAAATGTGGTATAGTAGGCTAATTTTAACTGGTGATGAATACCTTGTGTCCTTTAGGGAATCTTAGCTCTGCAATACTCAAATCCAGATTACTTAAATTCACATTTAGTCTAATCTCCTTTATTCATCATCCCCTTAGTTAATGTCTTCATATAGGATTATGTCTCGCTGTGTTGATGCTACTATTTTGGTTCGTATTTGTAATACTAACTTCTTGACTTACTTACCCAGATCCACAGGGTTCTGTGTGGACAAGAGCCTAACTAAAATCAATATGGTTCCTTAACAGAAAATTCCTTTTCTCAGATCTCAAGTGTATTTCTAATGAAACTTATACTCAAGCACATAAGTTCCAGTATTTTTTTGCAGATTGCAAAACTTTGAAATGTTTTCAAATATTATCAAAATCTCCATTTGTTTTGTCTTATATTTGTGTTCATTAAAATATCTAACAAGAGGAACCTCGAAATTTTATTATACAACTAAAGAAAATGTTTGTCAAAAGCAAGGTAAATTTATTTCAAATGAAAAATCTACAAATCCTCAAATCCATAATTAAATGAGTTGTGTGAGGCAATATAGCCAAAATACTTATTTCTGTTTCAGTATTCAGTAAATAAGACTTTTCTCTTTTCAAGTGGGCTGCTGCAGCCCATTATTCATTCAGGATTCAGAGTACAAACTCCATTGTACTTCTAATTGTGCAAAATTGGAGACATTTGCTAACATAATGGGAATCTAAATGCCCTTTTCCAAAGCGGAAATTTACTAGTATAAACAATCAGTTTATTTGTTTCCCTAGGTGTATCCATAAAACAGTTAATATGACCATAGTTACTGTAGTGCAAATATGTGCAAGATCAATATAGCTGATACATAGCTGTAGGATACTCCCTACGTTACTATGTATGCCCCTGTGAGGCATTTTATATCTGTTACTTCACTTGCACTAACAGGCTTGTGTTGCTTTAGCTATACCCATTCGCATAGAGACATGGTTTGTGGTTTTTTGTGATCATGGCCCTGCTAGGTCAAAGCAGCAGAACTAGCTTAACAATGAAGAAAACAGTATGTTAAAGCACAGTCAGATATTTACAAAATGCTGTGCTCTACTAAACTTTTCATACAGGCACACTGACCTGCTGTTTCTGTTTAAGCAACTTTTTGTAACCAAATGACTCTTTAGAAATTTTAGAATAAGCAGCTTGATGATTTTAAGGACTTGTGGTGTATTTGTGGTCCACCTTTAAGGATTATGGTCTTCCCAAGTGCTTTCTCTACATGGAAAACAGCTAGTAGTATGCTTATGATCAAAATATTCTCCATGAATGTTTAACTACTGATTTTGCATAGCCAGGCTCACTGGCCTAAGTACGTTGCTTCGGAATGCCGAAAGCATGTTATCTTCTAGCGACTACAGTATGACTCTTTTAAATAACGTGTCTTTTAAACGTTTAGAATATGCTTGAATTGCTAGAAGAAATGCCAAATGGAGTTCCACCAGAAAAAGTGAAAAGCTATATCTACCAGCTAATTAAAGCAATTCATTGGTGCCATAAGAATGATATTGTTCATAGAGGTAAGTGGGTGGTTCTTCACATGGAAATAAGTGTCAAGTAGGAATTTGCTTTCTAAAGGGAAAGATGTTACAGCTTGAAGTAATTTGCATTTAACATAAATATAAGCAATTGCTTTATATCAACAGAAAAAAAAAATCTGTAAATTTGGCTGGGTCTTAAGTCTGCTGCGTGACTTCAGATTGTTTGAAAAGTAAGTTCATCTACGTATAAAGCTTTCTGTCCACTGTCTTTGGAGTACGAATAAAGTTTGTATCATATGCACAATGAAGTGAAACTGCAGTACAAACATAGCCAAAGGAAAAGGAATTTTTTTAAACATTTCAAGGTGCTCAGTCATTTCGCTTTTGAATCTGATAATTGAATGTTAGTAGAAAAATAACCCAGAACTTAAAGCTTGGTCCCCTGTGTTTTACTTCTGCTTAAGGCAGTTCCTCCCAGCTCCTATGAGTTCAGCTCTGTATACTTACTGTCTCCCCTAAACTTCAAGCGCTTATGGTACATATCTTGATGTGTGACTTTATCTGGTTTTATGTATTTTATCCTGATTTAATAAAATTATATTTTGCTTTGTGGCTTTGCAAGAGTAACATTTCTAAATCATGTTTCCAATAACTTAGTCTCATACAATATGCTATTTGTATTTCAGACCGATCAAACATAAGCAACATATTTTGTAAAATATAGTTTGAAAAATATACTATATTCAAATACCATGGTACCTGTATTGGAATGAAAAAAATGGGCTTAAAACTAGAGAGCACACTTTTTCTAAACAAATGACAAGTGGTGATCAAGAAGATCATCACAACTGAAAATGTTGGGCACAGCAGATTTAACATTTTATTGGTGAACTGAGTAATTAAATGTCAGTTCTTTTATTATTTTGCAATCTGCAATATTCAGCATATTGGTTTGCTGCCCAGGAATACCTATAAGCACCTTTTATCTTCCTGTGTTTTGTTGGGAAACATTTTAAAAGACTTCAAAAGGCAGAAAATTAATTCTTCATGTTCACAAACTGAATTGCTGGAAGCTGTTTCAGCAGTTGCTCTGTAATGCTTTGTTTATGATTGCATGAATATCTCTAAATATGTTATAATGAAATAATATTTGTTGGCAGAATTCAAAACTGAGAAGTTAATGGCATTTTTCCCCTCTTTCACTGTGATACTCCAGATATCAAGCCAGAGAATCTCTTAATAAGCCACAATGATGTTCTGAAGCTGTGTGACTTTGGTAAGTTAAATAGATAGATACCTGCTTTTTGCCTTTTTAAAGAAAATCTCTGGCAGTGGAGTTTTGCCTTATGAGAATTCTGTAGTGTGTACTGTTTAAAACCCTTTTAGTGGTCAGAATTTATTATTTATTCAGGTTTGTGACTAGTACTTTAGTACTAGATCTCTGGGCTTAATTTGCATACTCTGTGAAATACCTGTGTTAACATGTCAATTGAAATGCTGCATTTATCTCATCCTATATTTGGCAACGTTTTTACTAGCAGCGTTATTGGCACTCAATTGAGAACAGCGCAGATGATAAGCTGATTAGGAGGCTAGCAAAACTGTAAGTTTATCTGGCCTGTGTATTAAAAGAAAATATAATTCTTCCTTGTTTAGTAAAGACACAATAAACTTACACATTTTCTGTATCACTTGAACCACTGGCTTTCATGGAGTGGTATGTGTGTCGTTGTGTGTCAACTTTTATTGCTGTGTTAATCAAGGAATCGTGTGTCCATGTATGATTAACGACTGAACGGCTGTAGGATAGTCAGAGTTGTATGTGCAATGTTAACTTTGATGATTCCTGACTTATCAATACCTGTTTAATGTCAGCTCTAAGGCTTTGAAGAATCAGCACCCAAGCACAAGGCCCATGTGAGTAATCCCCAGAAGACAACAGGACGGAGTGTACACTGTTCCAACAATCTGTATTTTTATTCTAAACGCTACATGAACACAGAATAAGATACTGTTCCATCTAAAAATCTTACCGTTTGGCTTGGTAAATCAATTCCATAGTGCTACCCAAGGGCACTTTTCAGTGAGAGCGGTTTGAAAGCTGCCATTTCAAACCTCTGCAATTTTGAATGAAAAGAAGAACTGCTAAAAAATAGATTGAAATAGTTTTTTAGGAACACAAAAAAAGGCATTCGTCATTTGCAGTGCTGCTTATTTCTTTTAATCCTAAAGGCATTTTTGCTTAAGCAGTCAGAAACAATAATGGTTCTAGGAAAAACATTAGAAGATTTGGTCCATATGAGTTCTTTGAATTAAGGGCAATTTATTCTGCAGTGCAAGGAACTGCACAGCTCCGAGAGAACACTGGGGTACTGTTGCGCAGTGCCCTCGGTGCCTTTGCCTTTTCGGTATCCACAGGCCTCCTGTCTGCACCGCTGTGGCCGCGCTCCCCTGGCAGCTCTGTCTCTGTCCAGGCTGCCCTGGCAGTGCTGCCCAGGCAGGATTTTTCCCTTACCCCACACTTATTTCCAGTGCCTTGCCCCTGCAATGCAGATCCTACTGGGGTTGGCAGGGCCAGGGCTCTCTCCCAGGGGACACCTTGCTCCCTCTCCACCCCCTGGGAACTCAGTCGCTGCCTTGCACAGAAATTAACCACCCATCAGCGGGCAACGCCTGCCCATGGGCAATGTGTGCTCCAGTTGGGGCTAAAGGCATCACAAGCAGGAACAGTGTGAGTGGGTCCTGATGGGAACTGTTTACCCCCACCTCCTTCCCTGGCCGTGGGGAAGAGCCTTCGCTGGCCCTCGCCCACCCTCCCTCGTTTGCTTGCAGGGGGGCTGTCCCCCCTCAAAGTAACATTCACCGGTAGACTTGGTGTATGCCATCAGTTAACAAATCTTAGTGTGTGTGAACTTATGTCAACATCCTCTGTACAGCAGTATTACAGGAAAATAAAACGCCAGACAAATTGTACGATCGTGTTTTGGATAAGTTTTCTCACTAGATTTAGATGATGCGAATTCTGTCAGCGGTGATGTTCTGGTCCATTGGCTTGCTCACACCATACTCTCCAGCCACATTCTCCTTCTGCTGTTGGAAAAGACATGCAATCACAATTTACTCATGGTGCTGGGCACAGCCTCAAGGAAGGCAAGTTAAGTTATGGGAATTTCTGTTGTTCTTGTTCATGTGGGTTAGTTTGAATTTTGATCCATGTTTCAGATTTAGTTGAATTTAAAATTCCAAGCAACCCTTCTAATTTGGGATCAATTTAATTTTTTAGCCTTTTGCTAATTGACATTATTGCTAGTAGCTTAAGCTATTACTGTAAAATGTCTGTCAGAACAATATTAGCCACAAGCATTTCCTGAACATGTACAAATTAGGATGTAAGAATTCGCCTTTTAACATGAGAAGAAGGTTGTAGTGAGGTGGGTGTCAGTCTCTTTTCCCAGGTAACAAGCAATAGGACAAGAGGAAATGGCTTTAAATTGCACCAGGGGAGGTTTAGATTGGGTATTAGGAAAAATTTATTCACCGAAAGGGTTATCAAGCATTGGAACAGGCTGCCCAGGGAAGTGGTTGACTCACCATCCCTGGGGGTATTTAAAAGGCGTGTAGATGTAGTGCAGAGGGACATGGTTCAGTGGTGGACTTGGCAGTGTTAGGTTTGCGGTTGGACTCGATGATCTTAAAGGTCTTTTCCAACCTAAATGATTCTATGATTTAATGTATGCTGTCTGCCTACCTAACTTAAATCGTGTTTTGGAACACAGGTACTTGTCACATACAGTGCCACATTCCTCATGTGATAACAAAAGCAAAGAAAAGGTCTGTGCATCCATCCCAATGCAGATACTGAATTTCTGAATAGCCCAGTGGACAAACAGTTTGAATAGAAAAGTTCATAAATTTTTAACAAGATAGTTCTTCATAATCCTTGTGCCATGTGTTCTGTACATATCGTGCTAGATAAAAATGAGATTGAATGTGGTGCTTGCCTGGACACATGTTGTGTGGGTGTCATTTCTGCCAATAGAAGTGGAAAAAGAGAACAGTACAAAATGCCGATTACAGCAGAAGCATCTGACTGTTGGAAGTAGTTAGGCTTTCTGACTAGTGTGTTTGCTGTTTCAGCACCAGAGCTTCAAAATTACTTGTTTTGGCAATCTCTTAATCTCTGTATGATGCGTAAGCATAGAAATCGTGAAACACAGGCCTGGAAAAGACCTTAAGAAATTCTCTTGTTCTTCCACCTACTCAAAGAAAGGATTAAGCATGTCTGTGTCATTCTTGACAGGTGTTTGCTTAGCTTATTCTTAAACTTCTGAATAATGGAGGTTCCCTAGCGTTCCTAGGCACCTATTTAAGTACTTACATGTCATTAATGCTAGAACGCTTTACTTTGTCTGACTTAAATTTGCCTTATTTCTCTATAAGAAACTGACAATCTTCTCTTTTTTTTTTTCTCACACCTTTTTCTTTGACATGTCTCCTACAGTGTTCTGAGTTGTTTAAGTCCTTTCTTGAAATCTCTTATTTTGCTTGTTCTCTCTCCTTGCATCGTGATGCATTTGCAAACTGTATTGCTTTCATAGTTGCTCTCACCCAAATCGCCTTCTGTCTTCATGTTCTAATTTATTCCTTCTCACTGTTTGGAGTTTGGTCTAATCTTCCCCCTAATTGACTTCTCTTATTTTTGTATCAAAAAATTCTTCTCAATACCTCGGCACAATTTGGAGGAAGGAACAATGAGCTAACTCCACCATGACCAAAAAAAAGTAATTGTGCCCTTATAAAGGTATTATGCTTTCTTGAGTTAATAATCCTGTCCATCATCTTTCACCACGGTGTCATAGAGTCAGAGCAGTAGTGAATCCATAAAATGGTTTCTTACATCACCCAGCAATATATAGATGACACTGAAGCCCATGACGATAACTTTTCTTTTTGTCTTGCCATGTCAAATCTGTGCTGCCCCTAGTCTGTGAGGTTGGGGGCTGATTTTTTAGACTACATTAGCAGCTGCTGATCTGTGGACATAGTAGCTGCTGACTGTGACCAAGTGCAAATAGACTGTCCTGGAGGGAGGAGTATGCATCGTTGACTTGTTGATTCTTCTGGTGCACATGGGCTCATGGGCTGCCAGGCTTGTGCATTGCATTAGCACATGTGTTTATTTGCATTATGTGACACCATCTCCCGCCCCCCCTTGTTTGGGACTGACTTCCCACTGTTCATTTTGAGTGTCCCATTTATTCAGTGTAGCTCCTGGTTATCTTCCCTCTCTTTAAACACATGAATGAATTTTTCACTGACAAGATTAATCAGATGGGTCATGTAATTTGAAACAGAAAGAGGGCTGCCTAAGCAGTTCTAAATATAGTAATGTTTAGAAATTTACCCAAACCCAATGTTACATGTAATGAAAAATTTCTTTCCAGCTTTTCTCCAGCAGCATCAGTAATGTTCACTAGGCTTTATGGGAACAGATTAGAATTATTATTTTGTGACAACTTTGAAATACGTATTCCTCATCATACATGCCTTTTAGTTTACTAACACTTGAAGGTAGAGATATCTTGCAAAAAGTAACAGCTGTAACCTATGTCAGTAACACATTTATCATTGTTTTCTCAAATCACTAGTCTAATAATAATAATAATCTGCATCCAAACCTTTACTTAAACTTGGAGTAAATTAGTGTTCCACAGGCGTGAGTGTGGCTAGGCTCCTTCACACTAAGCTGCCGAGTGGCATATGCTTTCAGAATACTGAAAAAAAAACTTTAAAAAATTACAACCTTGCAAGCATAGTCATGTGGGAAAAGCAATTTTGGCAGCTTCTGCATAAGAACTCAGAGATAAAGAAAAATGACTATGGCATTTAAGTAGCACTTATTGATTCTGAAAATTAAATTATGCCTTATACCTCTGCAATGCTTTGGAATTTTTATTTTCTTCATCATTCATGCAATAATGGAAAGACTTCTAGTGATTTCACTGAAGTGAATATTGAACCACGTTTTAATGCCACATCCCAGTAAGAAAGCATTTTCAAAATGTTCCTTCTGCATTTCAGTCCCAAAAATTTGTCTCGGTTTGAGCTCTAGTAAAGAGATTACACATCTGGAGTCTTGCTGCTGAGATCTGTCTGTCATGTCTCACCTCGTATTTGAAAACAGTAAGACACTTGATACTTTTCTGAAAACAGTGCCAGCATCTGCCCTAGAGTACTTCTATGTGAAGAATCCAGTAACGTCATAACTGTGGTGCTCAGCTGACTTTTTATAAATGGAGGAGAATAAAAACAAAAATCTAAACTATTCCTACATCTGGGTTTTACGGTATACGCACTCTTCTCTCAGTTAGTGAGTTAATTGTTATACCTTAGAACAGAAGTTAAGTTTTGGTACAATTGCAACTAAGTATATGTTCTGGTTTGATTGTTAACAAAATGGTGTGGAGGAGGAAGTTAATTTGGACTTGGCTTCTGATCCTAATTCATGAAGAGCCTTGTTACAAATGTGATGCTAAAGCAGGTGGGAAGCTGATGCATGTGGAGTGAGCCAAATGCAGATATGAAGCAGTTTGGCTGATCTATGGTAGATACCTGCCTTTTGTAGGCATTCCTTGCCAGGTCAGGGAAAGAGTGTCCTTAGATGAGAATAAGATGTAGTTTCTTGACCAGTTTAAAAAATTGAATGCGATGGGACTGTAGTAGTTAGGACCAATGACTGGAAGAGGCCACTCCCCATGCATATGTGTTGTTTCTAATGTTATGGGTTTTCTTCTGCGAACAGCATCTCAGTGAAAATTAGTGGCAATGGTTCAATAGCTTGCATGGCGTACTGACAGGTAACTTTTATGAATCGGTTTTGGTTACGGTAAAGCACCAAAAATAATCAGACTTCTGAGAAGAGCACACAAGTAAAGTAGTCATTAAAGCAGACATGCTGACCTTCACTGTCTTATCAATAAAAGCTTGCATTTCGGTAGACAAGCAATTGTTGGAGAAATTCTGCACTAGGGGTTGTAAACAATTTGCCTCTATTTAAAATAGGTATAACCTCTTATTGCCAAAATCAGTGGTGATATGCATATTGTATTTTAAAATATTAAAATCTTCCACACTGTTTCTTTGACAGGCTTTGCTCGTAATCTCTCTGAAGGAAGCAATGCTAACTATACAGAATATGTGGCTACCAGATGGTACCGCTCACCTGAACTCTTGCTCGGGTAAGTACATTTTGTAGAACTGCCATGATAAATCTTGACTGATTCTTTGCATTTTTTCAAGCACCTTTGGTAAGATTTACCAGTGGAGAGCTGTGGTTCATTTAAAGGGAAGATTTCAAGAGACTTCCAGATTTTCATGAGTTTTTGTTCATTTCCAGTAAGTTAGCATGAACCATTGACACGTTGACCTGTCTTGAGCTGAGTGGTGTTTAACTGATTAAAATATAGAGCTGAATTATCACAGATGCACTTCAGGTTCCCACCCCCCATTTCCTTCAAAAGAGGTTTCCGTGGTAGTCCTGTAGCCTGAAATGTTCCATCAGCCTTGTGGTGGACATCGCAATAGCAATGGCAGTGCAGCCTTCACCACACTACACTCCTAGTTCTCTTCATCCTTTGGGTCAAAAACTATGATTTGGTTTTGTTTCCCAGCTACCCTTTAGAGTGCTGCTGAAGTGGCTCAGAAGGATGGTGCTGGCTTTTTAACTAGTCAGGAAGAATTTATTGAAGGAAGCTGTATGAATCATTTTTATAAAGCACTGAGAAGTTAAGTGTTAGTAAGGAATTGGTAGTCATGGGATGAATCAAAAAAGTATTGGTCACTCGTAAGAGTCTTTAAATAAAATGTTTCATGCTGCTGAGAAACAAGTCTTTGGAAGCTTTGATTAATGCTCAACTATACATTTCTTGAATAGGTAAATCATTAGATAGTAATTATTCTGTCAATAAAGTCATCCCTGTATTCCCAGAGCTGTGCTAATCTTAATCAAATTGGTAGGTAGTTGTGTTGTTATGTGCAGAATAGTATGTTAAAGTTGCATTAAAAACCTCAAAGCTCAGTTTTTCATATTTTGGAGAAAACGGATATCATTAAGCTTTCAGCAAAGTGTGCACGCGTGTGTATATAGAAGTATAAAAAAAGACTTGGAAAGAAAACAACAGTTGTGGCCTTTAGTTACACTATATTTGATTCTTTGTCTATAGTAGTAGTGAGGATATAAGAGGAAAGACATAAAAAGCTTGACAATCCTAGTATTAATCTGACTTGCAGTTTTTAAAATTGTTTTGTTACCAAAGGAAATTTAGCAGGAATCATGTCTGTTTGTAATTGACTAAATTTGTTTGATTAGCTTGTAGAGAAAGGGAGGGGGTATGTGTATTTAGTGCATACGACTTCAGCTTCGCTGGTGTATGTTTTTAATGCCAAGTTTTTCTGGCACGAAGTGATGTCTGTTTCTTGGCAATCTTGTTCTATTTCCCAGACACTCATCTTACCCATTGCCCCTTCCCCTGCGTTTACCAGCATCTAATATTCAAAAGTCTTCACAGGATTATTAAATACATACATTTTAATAAATACAGTTTTACTTTTTCAGTTTTTAAATTGTGTCCCAGAGAGGTTTCTGTTTTGCAATAGAGTTATTAATTATACTTAAATTTCAGGAGAGGAAAGAAATTGCTGCTTAGTTATTCACAAAACATGCAAAATCTACTCACTTTGGAGAGCCTTAGGTAACTGTTAGTAGAGTATTCTGTACCCTTTGACAAAATATTGCTAAAACCTAGTAGATTTTAAGGCATACCAAATTACTAGATGAAAACATGTTTTGGAGAATCTCATTTGTACAGGAATAGACTATAGTACTTCTGATTTGTGGTCTCTCTGTCCTGTAGGAGTTACTTATCCAGCCACATCACTCTTGTGTTGTTTGCTTGTTGTGATCTGACCAGACTGATCCTGATAGTTCACAAAATATGAGTCTTGAGCATGCCTTTTCAAATAAAAAAGTTGCAGTTTACGCTGGCACTGCCTTAAGAAATAGGTGTTTTGTGATTTGTTTCTGTTTGACTATGGAGGAAATAGTGGAAACTTCTTGAATTGTGATTCATCTTCCTTTATTCTTGGGAGCAAGGAAGGGTAATGGTCCCTGCCTCAAAGAAGTTTTAGCCCATTCCTCAGTTGTAACCCCAGATTGTTCATTCTCCAATGCCCCAGCCTACAGCAACCTTTTCGTCATTTTACATTTCAGTGGAGAAACCTGCCTATTAAAGGGGTTGCAAATAAAGATGTGCTTGGTTTTCTGTCATAATAAAGAGGTAGGTTTTTTAGTTACACTCTCACAAACTGTTTTGCTTACAGAGCCTCAGTTTTATAGTACAGGCACAGAATATCTCAAGAGCAGATCCTTGGCTTTGGAGTCTGTTCTCATCTGCATTGCCTTTTGCAGTTCCTTGGCACTCAGACCTGACCTAATGGGTGGGTTGGAATAGCAGCATCACAGAAAGGACAAACATTGAGTCTCTCAGCAAATCCACAAGTAGACACTATGCAAGATTAGTAAGGGAATTATGAACCCACAGAGCCATTGTGGTAGTAGTACTTCAGGAGTTTTGGCATGCTCTGCTTTGTCACTGATGATTCCTTGTCAGTAGTCTATTCCAATGGGGCAAACTTTGATTTTATGATGATTGTTTGTGAAAGGACTGCAGTGTCTCATGGCAGATTCTGAAAGGCAAATGGTTCTTGAAATTTGCCCACTTCAGCCTTCCTAGCTACCGTAGATTCTTGCAGTATGCATCTCTGTGGGCCTGTAGTTTCATTCAAGCCATTGTCCAGCTAGAAACACTTTCTCGCTCTCACCTAACTAAATCATCACAAGGGTTACAGGGTCCTCTGGCCAAGTGTCCTCCCCATAAAGTGAAGTAACTCATCATGAGTAATCAACGGGGAAAAGTAATATTTTTTTCTTTCGTCTGAGGGTGCTCTCTCTCTAAACAGCTTTAATCATCAGTATAAGGAAGGAATGGAGGGAACAGATTTGCGATGGGATTTGTCACCTGCAACTGCTGGTGCCATCTCATTCCAGAAACAGGCAAGCCAGCTGTAGCTTAAAAATCTCTTGAAACAGAGGTTGAGTTGTTGGATTACAGGTTTCAAAAATAAGAGTCTTAGTGAAATATGTTTTCAGTTTAGTCTTTGTGCCAGTCTTTATTCTTTTTATATGCTTTGTCTTTGACATGAGAAGAATTCTCTGGTCATTCTGCTCAAAACATAAACATCCAAAAGAGATTCTTGGAATAAGTTGAATGTTTACAAAAATTCTTTACAAACTCAACAAGGAAGAACTCAGGCGTACAGAAAAAGAGTTGCGTTAGTCTATAGTGGGAACAATGAAAAGTCAAAAGTATGTCATGCGTTAGCTGTTGCACAATTGAGGTAGGCAGCTGAACAAGCTTGCCAAGGAACAAAACCTTAGAGTGAAAATCAGAAACTGTCCAAAAGGATTCTGTGTTTCTTCAGTGTTCGTGCCTTTAGATTGAATGTTGCAGTAGTCTACCACTCTGTTCTTACACAAATTTTCATTCTCTACATTCTGATTTTCTGTCCTACATTTCTTACAAACCATCCTCAAGCCCATAGTCTCTCCTGACTAGAGTATTTATATTGCCTCTTCTTCCATTAAATACCTTTGTATGTAGTCTCAAGAAAAGCTGGTATAGCCCTTGCTGGTGTAACACTCACACCACTTAGTTTTGTTTCTGATTAATTCCTTACGCTGCTTCATTGCTGACCTAATTTATTTTGTCATTCGCAGTTTAAAATACCAGGCGCCATCCTCCCCACCACACAACGTTGCTTGCATACACATAGATCACCCATCAGAATTTCTCCCCAAAACCCCACCTGTGGCTTTGCTCCAAACCAGGAATTATTTATTTTATGATGTTTTCATTGCTTCCTCACCTATGTTTTTTAAGGAATAGTTTTCAGGGGCATTCTGTTTTCTCTCTAATTAAAATTTCACTGTATGAATGCTGAAACAAAGGTTTCTTATAATTTGTGTTCTCCCAGTCACCGGACCCCCTATGCCTATCCCCCTATTAAGCACAATGGAAAAAGACATGTAATGCAGAAATAGAGCATAGTCATTAACCCCTGCAGAGAAGGGAAGTTAGTGCTAGCTTAACTTGGAATGGTAAGTGCTTCGCAGTCAAAAAGATTATTCTTGTATGTAAGATTTTTCCCAAAAGTAACCAGATCCTCGAGGGTACTTGAGAATTCCTCTCCTGCCTTTTCAAGCAGCGATGCATCAGGCAATCCAGGGCAGAAACAGAGGGCTTGGTATTTGAGGCAGATTCTTTAATATCAACATTTATTTTTCTGTGTTGTAAGGAAGTGGGCTACGGGAAGTATGGCAAATAAATTGAAACAGCTCCGTAAGGAGACAGTGCCAGTGGGTAAAAAACATTGTACATTCACTTTACAGAGCCCCTTATGGAAAGGCTGTGGATATGTGGTCTGTAGGCTGTATCCTGGGAGAGCTGAGTGACGGGCAGCCCTTGTTTCCTGGTGAGAGTGAGATTGACCAGCTCTTTACCATTCAGAAGGTGCTAGGCCCACTGCCAGCCGAGCAGATGAAGCTCTTCTACAGCAACCCACGCTTCCATGGCTTGCGGGTAAGAGAAAGCTTTGTTCTTTTTTTCTAATTTACTCACACAGTATTCACACTATAGTCATTGTTGTTGTGAAGGCTCTTTTCATTTACATGTTGCGTTATCTATTGCGTGTGTTTCTGTCTAAGTACAGGATATTTAGATTATAAGGCATTCACAATTCAAAGTAAAATTCTGATTACACCAGTATTGAGTTTTATAAATATGTTTGGTTTACTGTTAAAAGTTGATTAAAGACTTTCTTTCATTTCTTTGACTTTTTTGGCATACAGGTTAGCGTTTATACCCAGTTTACATTACCCTGCCAGGTTTGCTCTGTGAAGTTTAGTGGCGTAGCTCTGTCAGTTGAGGGTATGGAAAATTCATGCCTGCTGTCCTCAGGCTACTATATTGGAAAAATCTGGGCCATAGATGCTGCTGTCATGGCAGAAGAGCTTTTTTGCCTTTTCACTTACATTTCTGGGGAGTTGACGTAAGCCACCAGGAGTAAAAAAATCTCTTCCAACTGATAGCATTGTTCCCCATTCAGGGGTTTGTCAATACCGTGTAATGACAGAGACTCGCTAGTGTGGAGAAGCTGCTCAAGTTGCGACGTGCAATATCGCAAAATCCCAAAAGCAATATATAAGTAATAGCTCTGTTATCTTTACCAATACCTGGTCAGTGCTTGTACTCATGCTTCCTTATAATTCAGATTTGGTTGTCATTTTTTATTAATGAATGTTGCTTAGAAAGGTGAATTTATGATCTTGATAAATGGTCTGAAATCATTAGTGTAAAATCCTAAAGTTTTAGGAGACCTGATCTGTGCTAAAGACTCAAGATTTGAGCTTTACTCTGTAAAAGGGAAAATTTAGAGAATGAGAAAGGGAAAGAGGGGGAACCTCGTTGTCTTAAAACATGTTAAAGGTTGCCATAAATTACCTGATGATGATAAGACAAGAAATAGTTGGCTTAAGTGTTAAATAATTATTTTAGCTACAAGGACAGCTAATTCCTAAGAGGTTTTGTTGAAGTTTGTAGACCCTCCATCAGTGGAGGGTTTAAAAAAAAAAAAACCAACCAATTAGATGAGCATTTCTTGCAAGGTCCTATGTGTATTTGATGCTGTTTAGAACAGTGGGCTGGATGGGATTTTCTACTTAAAAAAATTTATACCCCTTTTCAAGAGAGCAATGACGTAAAAGTTCTAAGCAAAATAAACTGCCTCTTCAATGTTATGTTACAGCAGTTCTAGTTGTGCAGTGTAATCTTATTTGGATAAATGCTCTGTGATGTCTTAGGATGAGAATGAACTATCTTTTCTTTTGTAGCTTTAAAACACGGTAATTCAAGAAGACAGCATAGACCTAATGTGATTAGCACAAGGTTCAGAGTTATGAGTCTCTGTTCTCATCCTGGATCAGTGGTTTATTACTTGGCCTCAGACGTGTTGCTGCCTTCTTAGCCCCATCTGTAAAGTCAGGATGCTAATGATGACGACAACGACATATGCCTACTAACAGAGAGTAGTTTTTGAATGCTGAAGTCTGAATAATGGGTTAAACATGAAAAACAGTACAAAAATGTTGGTTTGAAATGTGATATTCATTAGTTAGTTCATATGAAAAATTTATTCCATGCTATAAGACAACCTTAAAAGTAAATTTTTTCTGCATGTAGCATAGTGCTTAATAGTGGAAGATTTTCTGTTGCATAGCAGATAGAAGGTATGCTGTGGTTATGCAAATTGTTATTTACAAGCTGTATCTGGCACTGGGTGTTCGCAAGATAGAAACTAGCCCATGATGTGGAATTGTTTATCCATATATTTAGGCTTTGTGAATTTCTACACTACCGTAACTGTGAGTTGCAGTATTGTAGCACAGGATTAAAAAAATTGTAATATGAACATTCCAGCACCATGTGCACATGTATACAGATGCACTTTTGCATACTTTCTGTCTTTTCTTCCTGCTCATTTCCTCCATGTGTATATATGTACACACACAGTTTTCCACAGTCCTGAAGTTTAGGTAGTATTTAGTGATCTGTCTTCAGTCCTTTTGAGGAAGAAATCATCCATAGTATGTTGAAGACCCAAAGAAATAAAATAATGTAGGATCAGAAAGTACCAATAGGCTCATGCCTTTATGGAAAATGGGAGTGGTAATGTATGGCTGTAAATATTGTTTTACAAATAAGTTATAAATAGGCTGGAGAATTTGAACAATCCCAGTGAGTAGCTATCTCATATTACTGCTTAGCATGGCTCCAGCCCGTTTTCATGTTTCCCTGCTCATTTCAGATGTAAAATTTTCTTTATGATGGTCATTCTACATGAATAGAAGAATATTTTGCCATTTGGTTCGTGTAAAAAGTGGAGGAAGCATGGAAGCCTTGGTTCACTTACGTTACAGTCTAATATCAACATAGCAGACTTGGACTTAAAAAAATTCTCAATCATTAGTAAACCACTTCAAAAGAAAGCAGAGTAAAAAGAAAAACACAGAGACTATTTAGGAACAAACGCATTCAAACTAATGTTCTTTCATTTTCCTTCAAAGCTCACATAATGTAGTTTATGAAAAGTAATGCCAGTACAAACGATGGGTAGCAATTCATAGTGGTCTAACACTTACATACATACAGTGCACATGCAGTGCATCTTTCTTCCAAACAAAATGCGTTTTTGGAAATGGTTGGTTGTACTGGGTTGCTCTTTAAAGCATAGGTTTGAAGCTAGTATTTAATCTGAGGAAGGTGAACATGTAAATGCACACACCTAACTGTAACAATCTCTAGATGTGAGAGCTGAAAAAATATACAAGTGAAAGTAAAGGAATAAAAGTCTTTAAGGCTTCCTGTTCATTGACATTTTAGACCAAACATATAGTTCTCATATGCTTTTATACCATAGCAAACTTCCACGAAAAATGTTTGTTTATCATCATGTTTGTTGATCTTTTTTTTTTATTGCTGTTGTCTGTCTTCATCACTAGCTTGGATTTTATTGTTTTCTTGTATTTTCAGTGATTTTTAACTCTAATTCAGTAATTTATGTGGGTGTATTTTATGTATGACTTGAACCCATTTGGACATATAGTGATGGCTTTTATGTACCAGTAGACGAGAACACTGCATGCTTCCTATTGTCAATATTCTTGCTTTGATGTGTTAGCTAAAGAGGACTTTTTAGAAAATATATAGGATGTGGGTGGGATCAAGCCAGGCTGCAATTGAAACACTTGCGTAGTATTAGGCAAATTCCACAACTCTGGGAACTGCTAACAAAGTGTCTGGATCTCAGTTGCATAGTTTTGGATAAACTGTGATTAATGCCAGTAGGCTGGCTGATTGTTGTTTTGGTTTGGTTTGTTTTTTTTCCAGAGGCTTTTCTGGTATTCATATGCATAATTTTCTCTAAAGTTGGCATAAGTTGGATCCATGAGGTTTTTTATGCCTCTGTTGGAAATCCAGCCTTAATTTCTAATTCTGCAAGCACTGGCATGTATGTTTAGTTCTTAAATTTGAAGTTACCTTGCTGAAATCAGTTTATCTATTTGTTTGCTGTCAGTTTAATGCATGCTGTGGTCTGGAAGTGGATCACTGTTGTCTGTTTCTTTTCAACTCACTGTACTTGATGCTATGTTATAGCAATGAAATATTGAGCAAATCTTCTTTCATTTGATAAAAAAAAAGATTCTGCATTTTATTTGACTCGTCTCATTTACAAAGCAAGCAAAAAAATCCAATTCTGTGCTTTTTATTTTCTGTCTTCAAATCATCCCTGCCTGTCCTGTTCTTCTTTTCAGACAGGGCTAGTTTCAAATACTGCCTTCAGAGGTTTTTGTCCAGACTCTAGTTGACAAAAGATGCCCTCCAGCAGTGTGCACTACTTCTCATGATGTTGCCAGTTCTTATTACAACATGACCACAGGAGCAATCTTGAACCTTAAACCTTTGGGATTCTGATTTTCGCTAAAAACATTTTGGAATTGTCTGTTAATCTTTGATAATTAGTACAGTATTTGCACTCTCAAATTCTCTCAAAGCTATTTTTAATCCTTTTATTACTTTTATTACTTATGTTATTTCTTAACCTATTTTAAACCTCCCACCTCTTGTCAATCATAATGCCACAAAACCATTTATAAATCTAAGTTGATTCTTACTCATTTGAGAGAGGTTCCTTGACTGCCCTACTAATCAAGAATACTTTCTTTGGTTGACTAGATGTGTATCATACATCAACAGTTATTTGTTTCATTATAATGTTTTGTAATGTTTCATAAACCACTAACTTTTTCAGTGCATATGATTCCCATTAGTTCCATGCCTTTATTTACTATGTAGTGTCTATTTTTTTGAAACATTGTACTCATGTAAACCTTGTTTACATTCTCAGTATATTTATGCTATATTATTTTCACAGTTTCCAGCAGTCAATCATCCACAGTCTTTAGAGAGAAGATACTTGGGAATTTTAAGTGGTGTGTTGCTTGATCTTATGAAGGTAGGACAATGTATTTTATTTTCTGCCAGTAATATGTAGGGAAAGATGTAAGTAACTTTTTATCTTTGTTTCCTAATATAATACCTCTTAAAAGTACTTGTGAACTTCCTCTTGAGATATTTTGCTATCGCCATAGTTTGTAGCAAGGTTTGATATTTCCTAGGAATCAGGGAAATATATCTTGCAAATGCCTTGAGAGCCTGTTCAAATTTGCCTGATTTGATAAACAGTGCATAGTCCAGACATGAGAATCACCATCATTTGCAGCAATATGCATTCACACTAACATATATTGAGATGCACAGGTTACCTTAGTAATGCTGGAGTATGAGCTCTCAACACGTAATATTTAGAGAAATCCATAAAATATTATGCTAACTTGAGTTGTTCTTCATTTGTTGTTGGATAAGCATGAGGATGTGGACAGTTGTCAAAGGCAGAGTTGACACAGTAATTTTTTTTTTTTTCCACCTGAGCCCTTTATCTACTTGCTATCACACACTTCTGCACAGCATATATGTTAAGTTACTCTTCAGCCCTGTTTTGGAACAAGTTAGCTACTTAATCGTGGCCAAACATATGGTATTGAGATAGTTTTTTACAGGGAATTGGGAGAAGCCTGCTCACCTCAAAATGGCCAAACACTGTAAAGCATTGTGCTATGCACTAGTGCCATATTCCTGGGTATGCACACATATTGTTGTCCATATTATTGTACTACAAAAGCATCACCGTGGTAAGCTGCAGTACAACCCTCCCATTATTTCATCCACAGTAAGCTGAAAAAAAAAAAAAAGTCTTAGTATCAAAAATTAGGTTTAGAATCACAGGGGTACCACCAAAGAATTAAAGGCAATCTGTGACAGATACGAAGTGTGGACATGGCTAATCAACTCTAAATGAATCGAGTGGTGCCAAGCCCATCTGCGCCAGTTGTCTTGGAAACCAGAGGTCATCTGCTTTGGGGTATACTTGGGTGTTTACTTCTAGCAGTATTGATGCAGCCAGCAGAAATCCACCAAATTTGCTCTACTCTTTTTCTTTAACACAACCAGTTCAAATCACTTTCATTTAGTCTCCCTGTCTCATGGAGAAAAGTTAGCATAGCTTTTATCTTGGTTTCATGGAGTCCACAAAATTAGATACCTCAGTGCGTATAATTACTTGTTTTGGTATTATACATTCTCCTCTTTTTTCTAATTCGCAGAAACTTTTTTCTGGCATCGTAGTCAGCTGTAGCTCAAGCTGTAGTGGCATATATTGCAGAACAACAGTTTCAAGATCATTCTTCAGACCATTGTTACACACGCTGGGGCAGGGTTTATGTTCATTTTATCCCAATTTTTATGTTATGTCTCAGAGTCTTTTGGGTTCTTCTGGTGTGATTTAAAAGTTACGAAGTTACGAAATGAAGCACTTGAATTTTAGGGAAACACAGGTTCCAGATAATTCCATTTCACTTTAAATAATTCTTTTCAACTTTTCTCTCTGTATGTCTCCCTACAAGGTGGGAAAGGTCAGGGATTCTATAGAGGGGATATTTTGTGTTTGGCCTACCTTACCTAACGCAGGAGTTGGAAAGCTGTTAAAGAACGAGCAAAAGACTGCAAGAAGAGAACAGAATAGACTTGTGGTTAAGTTGCATGCTACAAATGCTGCACATACTTTGCTGTATGCCTGTCTCTTCTCCAGATGCTGGACAGTCTGTCACATGTCCACGCTTGGTCTGTTCCTCATTATCTGCATTCCCAGGGACCTCAGGTCTGATTACTAGATTAGTGAATAACCCACGCTTCAACTTATGCCAGCTAAAGTAGTGAGTTCTTGATATATCTCTTTTTAGAGAGCATTTCTGGGCTAGATTAGTGGAGACATCTATTTGGCCCCATTGCTTTGTTGCTCCTCTCCTCCCCTCCCCTCTCCTTCACAAATCATGCTGTTTTGCAAGCATTCATTTGGGAGTTGGGAGCTGGCTTTGCATGTGATGACTTGGGCAAAAAGGACATTGAGTATTTCAGTCTTTTTCATATCATCTGTCGTTCAGTTTGTCTCCCCCATTCAGCAGCAGACATGCATTTTCTGAGCTTCCGTTTACTACTAGAATACTTGTAGAACCCTTTCTTTTTACCCTTGGTGTTCTTCACTTGCCTTAGCTCCAGCTGGACTTTGGCCTTCTGGAGTGGCCTATCCTTTGTGCAAATGCAGTGCTTTTATAGTTCTCCTTTGTATCCTGCCCTTGAGTCTACTTCTTATACACTCTCATTTTGCGTTTCTGTTAATTAAGAAACTCGTTGTTTAGCCAACCTGACCTTATGCAAAATTTTGTAGTCTTCTGTACAATAAGATGCTTTGTTCCTCAACTCTCAAGAAATTTTCTATAAAAATCAAGTGGCTCCTGGACACTTCTCGTCTGATAGTTTTTTCAGGAGATTCTGCCCAGTCATGCCCTGTAGAAGCTGAAGCCTGCTCTCCTAAAGTCCTGGGTCCTATCCCTGATGCTTATCCTCCCACCCTTCTTTTGAATCCTAACTGTGATCATCCCATGGTTGCTACAGCTCAGGCTGTCTTCTCTGATCAGATTTGTCACCAGTACTGTATGGCTGGTGAGCAGCAGGTCAAGTAGCGTGAAGTCCTACCTTTGGCTAATTTGCCTCTCCAGCAGCTGCACTAGGAAGTTGCCACCAACATAATCTAGAAATCTCCTGGATCATCTACGGTTGAAGTCTGCCATGAGGATGAGGACCTGTGATTAGGAGACTTCTGCTTCTTGTTGTAGGGAGTTGTCAATGCATGGTTGGAAGTGCAGGGCTCCTGTGAAGGGAAAACTAGTTTGTGGTCAAGTGGCTGAATACTATGTTAATGCATATACAGATATGCATTGTGTGTGTGTGTACACATGCATATATACACACAGAGTTGTTTTCTGTTTAACCTACATAACCCTTAAAAAAATAGCTATTCTTTTTACTTAATAGCCATTCAAACTTTTATCCTTGCTGACAGTTGTGCATCGTCAGATATTCCAAGATAAATTTTGTATTGCCCTGTTCCTGCAAGAAACCTTTCAAACTTATCGAAGTACCCAATCTACTGGTTTTCAATTTTATGATTTAAATGTTTTCTACATGTCAGACAGCATCTTTGTTTAGAATCACAGCAGATATAACAGAATTATAAGGCAAATGTTATTCTGAGTGCATTGTAAACAGTTTAGATGATTCTTTAAAAATATGGGTGGACTTGAACCCTAGAAGTAAAAACCAGAACTTTTATATTTGTATATTTTGAAAAGTATTAACTTTAAAAGACTATTTTTGTTTGTATAAGAATGTTCCCATATGCTGCCTCTGTTTATTTGTAAAGCCTGTTTCATTGTAGCATTTATTACTAGTAAATTTAATATTTTTCATTCTAAACAACATTGTTGTAAGGTATATCCTGAAAAATATGTTTAAAATACATATATTTTAAACATGTATAGGTATATACATAAACCATATTTTAAAATATTTGATTTTTTTAAATTTTAAACATATTTTAAGCACATGTATATAACTATATATGTGTATATATATTAATTATATACATTCAGTACATGTATATGTTTCATAATAAGCAACGCTGAGGCCTTCCATCTCTTAAGTAGAACATAGTTTTTTAAGTGTTTATTTAGCATCCTGTGTAGTTTAATGCAACATGAAATTATTCTAGTGGTTATGTCTAATTACAGAAACTCTGGAGATTAAAAAACTATCCCAATAGAGTTCTTTATTTTCTATATATTTTTACTAATGCAAATACAGATACTAACATTTAAACTTTGGGATTTGTTTTCCAAAGAACTTACTGAAGTTAGATCCAGCAGATAGATATTTGACAGAGCAATGTTTGAACCATCCTTCGTTTCAAACCCAAAGACTCTTGGATCGCTGTGGAAGCTCACCTTCGCGGTCAGCTAAGAGAAAACCTTACCACGTAGACAGCAACACATTATCTAACAGGTAAATGTAGTCGTGTCACCGTCATCACTGACATTTCCTCTGCCAATGAGTGAGTTGCTATCATGCTTGCATACAGCATCATTTAAAAGAAGAGAAAAGTTGTCGTGACAATTTAGGCACATTGAGACATATATACTGTTCCATTTTTGCCTCACTGAATCAAGGAAGTAGACACAGTTTTACTGTATTGTAGCTATTCAGGCTGAAATTTTTGCTAACTTTCTGCATCAGGCTGAATGCTTCTTGCAACAACGGCAACGTTCAAGCCATTTTTGCATATGACAAAGGAAAAATAAGCTGGCTTACTGATCTTAAAGTGTTAGCCTTTTTATTGAACAACAGTAGGAATTTTGTGGCTTGGAGGATGCCTGAGATTCCAAAGGGAATGTTCTTTTCTTTGGAATGCTACCATTACTGTACCTGTGCAAATTTGTCCAGGGTTTTGATATTTGAAAGTTCAAAATTCACACAGATTTTTAGCAGCTAAATGTCCTGAAAATTGTGTGTGGTGATCATGCTCCAAATTGGGCACGAACAGAATTTTGTCTGCAGTTGCAGTTACGAATCAAGTCTAGTCTACTTGAACTTAAAGCAGGGTGTATTTGCTCAGTGACTCCCTTGTTGGACGCACGTAACTTGAGAGTAGCCACTTAATTTTAATGCATCAACAAACCAGGTTTGCTGGTGGATAAAATGCTTCAGTACAAGAAGCCTCATGGTATTCCTCTGACAAGTTTTCCTAAAGGTCGCCGTCTGAAGTATGCAGAATGATAGTGGCTTTTAGTCCTAGCCATGTTTTTCTTCAGCTCTTTCTGTGAGATTCAAAGTTACTCCTCATTTTAAGATTTGGGGTGATGATGTTTACAATCTATACTTTTTTGGAGATAGACACCAAAAAGTTTTGGCTACCCTAATAGATCTTTAGGATAGAAGTTTTACCGTTAGACATCTGTCATCAGAAAGGAAGGACTAGATCCATGGGAAATGTGGCCTAATACAAAGGCTTGCCTAGCCACTTGATTTAAAATTGCTAGGTTCCTTATATCTCTGTTTTAAAAAAATATACTCCCTTTTAACTAAAAAATATTTTTAAATTGGCGTTAAAATTGCTAAATTTCTAGAAACTGTAACAGAGTACATAATTACATCACTGAAAATGGGTCTTAAATATAAAATAATTTAAAATCTTAAATATAAAAATGGCTAGCATCCAATTATAATTAGCAACAAGATCAACAAAGGTACAAACTCATCTGTACAGTGAGCTCTCACTTTAACGCTCAGTAATGTATCTGAGTTACATTATCATAGATTTGATACAGAAATAAGTTAACTTTTTATAGCCAGCCCAGGTCCATGAAGGCTAACAAGTCCAGCTTGCAGCACTGCTCGGTTATGGGTAGCCTGCAATGCCAGCATAAGTCAGAAGCAGAACTTCTTTTATGCCAGAAAACCTGAGATAATAAATCCTGCTCAAATAAATGCAGGCTGAATGTTTGCAGAACCAACTCATATCTCAGTCCCCTAGTCCCAAAACCAGGAGAGCTGGAAAGTTAGAGTAGAGGTTAAGGATGTCACCAAGTAGATCTGCACCCAAGTCAGTCTGTTTGCAGAGAGTTTTGGGTGCAGCCTTGGGGATGAGTTTGTGTGCCAAGAACTGGGATAGTGCCAAGTTCCACAAATGTTGGGGTTCCTGTGGCAAACCTGGGTTTGGGTTTGGTGTTACAGGGCTTGCTCTGCTGCACTGAGCTCAGGCTTACTCCATCTGGATGTCTTTACCAGCACAATATCCTCTTTTCCCCCTTCTCTCTCCTCCCCCTCCAAATCAGACATAGATGGCCTGGAGCATTGATTGTATCGGATGTTTTTGACAGTGCTGACATACTTTATTGTTCTACCTTCACTTTGATATGCCAGGTGTATTTAAGATTTTTTTTTCAATGGATATACAGCTAATTTTCATCATGTAGTGCTTACATTATTGATGTGCACGTATATTACTCACACATGTGCATAAATGCGTAAATGTATGTTGGAATTTCAGTGATTGGACTTTATATCTTTATTTTTTTTTTGTCAGCAAAATCCATTAACCAAAGCTGAGTTTGTCCATCAGGATATAACCAGAAGGAAACAACAATGTACAACAGCGCTTGCATGTCTGTTTATTTTAATGGAGCTTCTGATGCCTAGTTGGCAGTATTTGATCATACTGCAGTTAAATTTTGTGGTTTTAAATGGCAACTCCCTTCTGAAATGAGTGTACTTTTGTTGAAGTTATTAATACATGGCTATATAATCTGGTATATTAATGCTTTTTTTATGCATTTTAATGTAGAAATCAAGCCAGCAAAAGTTCTGCTTTGCAGTCACACCACAGATCAAACAGCAAGGATATCCAGACACTAGGGGTTGGCGGGCCAAGAGAAGAGGGTCTTCCAGCAAATGAAAGCTTTTTAAATGGAAACCTTCCTGGAGCTGCACATAGTCCAATGCATACAAAAAAAACCAAGCAACACACCTGGATCTGGCAACAAGGATCTAGCCAATAATAACATGCCACATCTTCTCAGCCCAAAGGAAACAAAGGCAAAAACAGAATTTGATTTTAATGTGGACCCAAAAAGTTCTGATGGTCCAGGCACAAAGTACCTAAAGTCTAACACCAGATCTCAGCAGAACCGGCACTCATTTATGGAAACTTCTCAAAGTAAAACTGGGACACTGCAGCCCGGCGACAAGCACAGTCGCCACAGCTATATTGATACTATCCCACAGTCTTCTAAGAGTCCTTCGTATCGGACAAAGTCAAAGAGCCATGGGGTTCTGACAGACTCGAAATCCGTGGGCAACCTCTCTGAGGCCAGGGCCCAAGCTGCAGAACCAAACAGCAGTAGGTATTTTCCATCCAGCTGTATGGACTTGAACTCTCCTACCAGTCCGACTGCTCCCCGACACGGTGATAACAGAACTTTGCTCAGTCCATCAGGCAGGAATAACCGCAGCGAGGGTACCCTGGATACCCGAAGACCATCGACAAGACACTCCAAAACAATGGAGGAGTTAAAACTGCCAGATCACATGGATGGAAGCCATTCCCACTCTCTCTCTGCTCCACACGAATCTTTTTCCTATGGTCTAGGTTATACCAGTCCTTTCTCTTCACAGCAGCGCCCTCATAGACACTCTATGTATGTGAGCCGGGACAGAGTGAGGTCAAAGGGCTCAGAGGGTGGCTTAAGCATAGGGCAAGGGATGGCAGCCAGAGCAAACAGCCTGCAACTGTTATCTCCACAGGTGCAGCATAAGTCACTCACAAGATCTGTTGGCTCGTCACGAGAAGACTGTACAGAAGATACTAATAGGGTTAGTTCAAAATATTGCTATTATGGAAGGCTTACCTTCCTCTCTTTACTTCATGCGGGGACAGTGTCCTGCTTTCTCTCTTCTGTTTGTTTGTTTGCAGGCAGTTATTTATTTGTCGTCTTGTAAGGCAAAGGATGTTGGTTTTTTTTTTTTTCAGCAGGGCTAAATATTTCAAGTGCAAAATGAGAGGCTACTTTACAAATAACTTTAAAAAATGGACTACGAATACCATTCTCTTAAAGTACTGAAATGTGAGAACAGAAGATTTGCCTCTGAAGTTAAAATTTCATTAGTAGTTCCTAGTCTTTGGTTACATTGTCTGATGTCATTTTTATCATATTGTTCTGCTTAATTAACCGTCTCATTTGTGTTTTTATTTAGCTTTTCTTGTATGTCTTTCTGTTATGAATGCTAATGTTAATTTTTGAGGTGAGCTTTTCACTCGCTTATAGGAGGACATTATGGCTTGAAATGCCATAATTTACTAGAGGAATATCAAAACTTGCAATGTTCCTCTTGATTAGTATGATAAACAACTGGGGTACTCTAGAGATTTCATGTTGGAAAAGCCAGTGGTAAATTGACTCCTTACAGTAGTTACTGTCATTAGATACCTTGTTGTGTTTTACTGTGAGCTTTATTTAATGAACAGAGAAAGGGCCAGTTCTGGTGTTGATTTACGTTCTTTACACAACACTTCTGAATTATCTGATGTTTTACGCATCAGATGTGTAAAGATGTCTGCATTTGTCCCCAGATCTTTACATTGCTGTACCATTGATCCAAATTGGAGCAAAATGGTGCAGAGAGAAGTACGAAAATGAGTGTTTGTTTCTCTATATGTACATCTGTGATAAAGTGACTTCTAAGGGGAGCACATCTAGTTCAGATTTGTTGACAAATTGAAGGAAGTCAAAAGAGCTGCAAATATTATTTAAGGTCTAAAAATTATGCTTTACTGTGAGAGACTAAAAAGCTCTGCATACTTAGTTTATGTAAGAAATACATGTAGCTGACTCGATAGTGGTCTACAAGTACAATAGAGTTTTCAGGTAGTGGTTGCCTCTTTAGTCCAGTAGGGAAAAAAAGGCAAAATATGGTTTTTTTGTACTTACTGCATCTCCTCCATTTGGAATTATGTGTATTCACACATGAGAGCTCGTTAAAAAAAGGAGAAACACAATGTAATTCCAAAAAAAAGAAAAGCTACTTAGAAGGGATTACAGCAGCTCCATTTCAAAACCAGGGTTTTTTTTCTTTGTGTAGTCATTTTTCTCTCTCATTTTAGTCAAGTTAAATGTTACTTATTCTTCAGAATGTTCTTGTACAAGGGTAATAACACCAACATTTGAGTTTTTTTATAAGAAAAGCTCATGCTGTCTTGTATTCTTTAGAGCATTAGGATCTTCTTCTGCAGTATGTAGCAGATACTGATTTGATAAGTAGTTTTATTTCATTCTTTGTCTTTTGACAGTTGGTTGACAAATTTTAATTTTAAATAGAAAAATTGGTGTATATCTTAATGCTTATGTTTTTTGTTCATTTTGGTTTGCGTTGGAATGTATAATCATTTCTCAAGAACTTGCCTTTATCTCTTATGGTCAGTGTTTTTAAACTTTAAGCCCTCAATTAATGCTTTTAAATTTGTATTTAAACCATCAGAAGTTTGAAAGGAGAAATACTCTTCTGAAATGGATGGCAAGTCTGTAAACTCACAAAGCTGTTTTTGTTTGGTTATAGTACTTTCAGTAACAAAACAGAATTAAATTCTCAATCTTATGCCTCATAAAGGCATTGTCACAAAGAAGTCATTCTTTAGCTCCTTCCTATCCCCCCTTTTTTTTTCTTTTTTTTGCTACATTCTGCATTAGAAATCAGAAAATTAACTTCCCTGAGGATTACTGAACTAAAAAAAAATCAGGAATAATATGTGTTCTTAAAGATTCTTGATTGCTTTCCTATTATTTTTTTCTATTCAGTTCTACTGGTTTTCTCTCTGTGCTCATATTTTGTAGTTTCCTCACTCCTGTGTTTCTAGTTTCTCCTTGATTTTCTCTTTAGCTCTACGAGGTCTTTTTAAAGAGAACCATTCTTTGTTTCCTAGGCTTTAAATCTTACTTCAAAAACAAACAAAAAAAAAGACTTGCATTCAGTGTTAGTTTTGGGGATTTTCAAGTGTCAGTGCAACACTTGTTTTAAGGGTTCTTTTTAATTTTAAATTAAACGTATGCAAAAGGGGGCAAACATGAGAAAGTCAAGTACAAGTTGCTATTACTGTCTCATATTTATAATTTAACTGCTGATAAAGGAGAGGTATCTTAACCAAGTGGTAATTTAAAGGAAAATTGTGGTGAAGTTTCGGGTTTCTTGCTTACATTCGTTGGTTAAAAACTGCAAATCAGTTTATAGTCTTTAATTTTGAATAGTTGATTCTTCTTTTGTTTAGGGTGGAGCATATCATGATCCACACACAGAAGATGGAGCATCTACTAAGGAAAATAGAATTCTGTATAATGACCCTGTTCCGAGAAGAGTTGGCAGCTTTTACAGAGGTAATTTTATGGTGGATCTTTCAAAATCAAACAAGAATTTTAACATGGAATATAAATTAAGTAGTGGAAATGGATACAGATAACTTACCTGAACAACTAAAAAAGTTTATTGGAAAAAGAATTGTTACCCCACTTTCAGAGACCGGGTTGACCTGCCTAGGTTGTATGCAGTAACTTCGTTAATATCACATTATCTATTTGCAAATGATAACTCACTTTATGAGGTATTGCACTGGATATACTTTCCAAAGAAGATAATTTATCAGTGAGAGTTGAACAAAATAAATAAATATTACCAGAGTAAACAGTTCATTAATGTTTTTAATTCATATTTTGAATTCTTATTAACATTATATCTAAACACCTTTGTACGTGTAATGCATTGACATATTTCAGACACTGTGGTGCATGGAACTATAATACTAGTTTTTCATTGCTCAAAACCTATATTTGTTTCTTTTGTTCTGACTCACTAAAGATCAGGGTTTCCTACAAGCAAAAGCACACTTAGATATATCCCAGTTCAGAGTAAATAAATAACACAGGACTGTGTATGTACACATACATATATGTATGTATATGCGTGTGTATACGTACACACAGATAAATACTGTTCTATTATGGTACGCAGAAGATGGTGATTTCTGAGCAGCTGCCTTATGGATAAACCTGGGTAATCCTTTTGAAAAAGACAAGGATGATAAGCTAATTACTGTCGTGCAGGTGTTAGGAGGCTCGTGGGGCTCCCCTGAACCTTAAGAAGTCCCAATCAGCTAAAATTCGATTATGAGTCACATAATAACCTTAAGTAGAGTCACAAATCTCCTTCTGATCCTCTTCAGGTTGTTCAGTTGGCTGATGACCTGATGTAGACATGTTAAAATCTGCCAGTCCTTGCAAGTGTCCCATTGCAATATTAAAACCTATGAGCAATATTAAAGCTGTACTGTTTTGAGCAATGCTTTTGAGTGTAAGGTTTTGTAGTGCTTACAACAGAGAATCCTTAAGAATCCTCAATCCTGAATTGCTTTTATTGATCCTTAAAACACTTGTAAAATTAGATATGGATTATCCCTCTTTTTTATACACAGTAAAACAGACATTCCAAGGAAGAATGGCTTTCCATAAGTCATGTGCTAAGGCAACTGTAGGTCTGGGGTTGCATTCAATTCCTTATTGTAAACCAGAGGTTTCTTCCACTTTAATTATATCTATGAAACAAATATATTTTAGTTCAGACACTTAATTATTGCATTGGAAAAATGATACTATATTTAAATACATAGAATTATTATTATAGATATTATTATGCAAAAACTATTGAAAGAAAAAGTTACTATGAAACAAGTAAATTCATATTAATGTAATTCTGTGATACTGACTTAATACAGAGGTTATTAACATGTACTTTTGTACTACAGCTTGAACAAAAAGTTACAGATTCAATTGTGATAAATAGTATAGTGTGATGCTGCAGTAATCCTGCAACTACTGTCTGATCAGTTTTTAATCCAGTGCAGGTATTTCTGGAGATATTCATAATTCTAATAAATTTATGTTCCAAGTATGTATAACCTACTTTGAAAACCACAGTATGTCTGTTTGAAAAATATATCGTATCTGATTTTGATCCTTTCATTTTTACTGAGTAATCTCTTACTCTTAGTGATACTAAAATCCAAAGTAATTTTTTTCAGGATGGGTAATTTTTTTTTTTTTAAAGTCTAAGTGAAGACAAAGTGTAAACTATAGTTTTTGTGTCTTTAAGTGTTCCAACCTTTTATTCTGTTTCCTGTTTTTAAATATCGATAGCACTTGTGGCTCCCTACAGATAGAAATGTTCTCAAATCTAATAACTTACCCAAGTTCCGATGATGGTCTCATTTTACAACTAGTATTACTATGCAAGTATCACAAAACAACAGCTTTCCAAACTGTAAAACAGTATGCTTTTTTCAGTCATACATCATGTGTCTTCACTGTCTTCTTTCTGTATAAGAGGTAGAGAGGAAGCAGACAACTGAAAGATGTGATTTTTGGTAGAGGTCAGTATACATTGTTTGCTATTTCTCTGTTCAGTTCCATCTCCGCGTCCAGAGAGTACGTACATAGAAAACAATGTGTCAAACAGAGCCTCTGTGTTACCAGCAGACAGCAGCACGGTGGCAAACCACTCAAAGAGGCAAACCACCTTTGACACCTGGTGAGTTATTATTTACACAGATGTGTAGAGAATGGCAGGAAAAAAAAGGTTTGTTAACAGGAGGGAAAAAAAACGCCCACGTTTTTTTCAAAATTTGCAATTGTCTATACATGCTTAGTTGCTTCCTCTGACTGTACTGACACACCATTGCATGTTTGCCGTCCCCTTTTGAGCAACGAGAAATACTTCATTACACCATCACACTGAATGCATTAAAGATTATATACTTTTGTCCAGTCTTTCCTGATTTTTTTTTTCCACTATTAATCTTCGGTTAAAGATAATACAAAGTGCTTTCGTGCATGTAGTATGGATAGCAAGGCCCTAGCTTCATCTGTGGAGTCCAGAAGCATGAATTGTCAGACAAATGGAAAAAAATAACAAAATGCATGTTTTCATATATAAAATAGGACTGTATTAATGAAGAATATAATATTCGCCCTGCAATGGGGACTGCTGCTCTTTTTGCTTACACACCACAGAAGGAAATGAGTACGTTCTATGGGAAAATGGACTAAGCAACATCTTAATGGTGTATATTGATTTTAAAAGATTAAAAGCATCACATGGCTCCATTATATAACATAGAACAATTAACTATAATTATGCTAATAGATTGACAGCATATGCTATAGCTTTGTAGGACTTACAGGGAAATATCTTAATTTTGTTGCTCTCAGAGCTGTTTGGCTCTAAAATACTCTTAATTTTCTACTTTGTTCAATCACAATAAAGCACACAATAAAAATAAGCAAATGGAGCTTCAAAGAATTGGTGGGAGGAATGAACTGTATGCATTAGCATGATTCAACTATGCTTCGTACCACTATCTGAAACATTGCTCTCTGAAAGTGCGATAAAATTATGATATCTAAAGAACTATTTCAGTGGTTTGTTGATTTAATGTGTTTTCACGTGAACAACCTGTGAATTATCTGCTTAAAAATGAAAGGGGGTGGAGGGGGCGGGGAAGGGAAGCAACTGGTATTTCAGCCTGTGTTCAGGTCATATACCCTTGTCAGTAATAGAAAATGTTTACTCCAGAACTCTTGTCACCTGCTGTGATTCACTAGAGTCTGCTTCCTGTCCTTCAGTAGCTCCACCTACATCCATTTTGTGGAAGTTAGCTGAGGAATCCGGTCATTTATGTAAAAAGGTGGTACTTATGTTGTGACTTATGTGGCTAAAGAAGGTATTTTATTCCTACTGTTGATCCCTATTTTGTTGTCATTCATACCTGAAGCTTTCGATCTTGCGTATAACATAAGCCAACTGGAATCGTGTTTTGGTTTATATATCATTCGGCAATATATTACCTTTTATTATGTGGTCACTGCAAAGAAATGTGATGTTGTTTTAACTTTGAACTGAAATAATAGTATATGTTATTAGAGCTGGTTGGGAATTTTTTTACTAAGTATTTTTTTGCTTACAATGCCAAATTATCAAAACCAAAACTTTTCAAAGGAACAGACTGATATCCACTAACCGTTTATTGGGAAGATTCTTCATCTCCAGGAAGGAATTGCCAGTCAAAACCAGAGATGTACTCAAAATAACAAATATTCTGGGGTCAGCATTATTTTGTGGAATGTGAGGAACTCAAGTGCAGGGCCTTTTGTTCTTTGTTATTTTAACCAGAAGCCTGAACCAAGATCTTAGATCTAACAAGTGAACGCCCTGAACCAGAAGTTAGAGGTTATTCTGGAGCGCGTTCTCTGTTTCCCTCAATATATTCTCTTGAAGCTGTTTCATCTTGTTGAAATGGTGAAAGGACCACAGAGATGCTGAGTATGGCCTAGTGAATAAAGCCCTTCGTTAACTTTCAGGCAGTTAGATTTAATTCCTTGCTCCAATTAATGTATTCAAATATTTTCACAAAGTGGAACAGCTCCTTTGAGAGAAGAACCCACAGAAGAATAAGCATTTCTTCTTGTGAAATGGGAGGAATGGCAGTGCTCGCAACACCAAGTTACTGCTATTTTGGCATGCTTTTCTCTTTCTCTTTGCTTTTCCTACTCCATTTTCCTGAAACGTTTCCTGCCCAGCTCTACATGTTAACTCTGTGCAAGTTGTCCTGGCAATGGTCTAATGTTGTTGCAAAATTGTTCTGTGCCATAAATGCAGCTTAATCAGATTCCTGAGTGATGTAGAGTCTATGTTCCTCTACTTAATTTTCTGTATAGAAGTTGTGTAAACGCTTATGAAAATGTTGAAAGCTCTAACGGAATGTGATTCTGCTTACATCAATTTTATGATGAAGTAAATATTTGATGTTTGACTGACATACGTAACTGGTACATGACAATTCATCTTGAATTATGAGTGACATGTATTCCACCTGGACTTGCCACTACTGTAAAATATTGCTTCTCTCATACTATTGCTCTGTGTTGCCTTTCTTCTGTCAAAGATTTTGTGAATGTTTGCTAGACTGAATTGTCACAGATGTTCCCTTGTCTTTGTGTGCATTTCTTCACTCTGTCCCCACTGCCCTGCCTCTTTAAAAATAAAGATGTTATAAACTCGACTTTTGTCATCAGGTTTTACTCTTAAATTACTAGATCATTTCGAACTTTGGACAGCTTTATTTGAAAAAAGGCAAATTTTTCATCCTTCACCAGAGTATAATTTCCTGTAAATGACCTTGAACTTGCTCAATTTCTCCTTTTTGATACAAGAGTATCAGATGTTTTATTCTCTTTAACTTGTGCGAGCTTTGTCTTGAGCTGGGCAAAATCAGTAGGTGTAGGCAAGATGCTTAACCTTGTTCTGCCAGTGTGCCAAAATGTTGGCCTGAGTTATCTTTAACATTGTTACAGTTCTAAATATCTCTTTGGAATAAAGTCCAACGTGCAGTACTTTTGTCATACATCATTTTGGAAGTGTTTGCATTGATTGCTTATTAGGTATCCGGGGTCTTCTGGAAAGCTTTGTTGTTTCGACCTTTTACGCCCATTTAAATGTGTTCATTCTATGACAAACAGCTTGTCATATCTTCTCTAGCATGTGTCACATCTTCCTGCAAAAATAATAATAAGAGGGAAATACATAATATTTATTTTTTATATGTATACAATATATATAAACACACACAAACTCATTCAAGAAAAGAACAAAAAAAAGAACATCCTACTCTTAAGAGTGTCAAAGGCTTACAATTGTCTATCTCAAGACTCCAGAATAATACAGTATTTTGTAAACATGACATGACTGGGTATAACATTGCTGTATCAGTGTAATGATGTAGTCACACTTAATGTTCCTGAAAGTAGAAGGTTACCAATATCTGAGCAAGCTAGTTTAAAGCTTTTTCAGTTGTGTGTGCAGTACAACTGTTGCAGCGTTGGAAATACTTTCCAGTTCATTTGGAGAATTCTTGAGTTTGTAAAAAAAAAAAAAAAAAAAAAAAAAAGTCAGGAAATAACAAATTTGTGACTTGCGAGCTTAAAAATCACCTGTGCGTGTTACACTGGTTGAGGCTTTAGGAATCTGCTCTGCATAGCTTGAAGATGTTCACTTTACTAATGGCATAGTTTTCCTTCTGACATTTCCTGCACAAGACACTTGTATGTGCATTGTCATCCAGTATGTTTGCGTTATTCATCTATTTGGCAACATCTGAGCCTCCCTACCAGTCTCTTCTAGTAACCAGTGCTTCTTCCCTGACCCTTCCCCAGCCATCTGTGTTTTTGTTTTGTACTAAAAATTAGATGATGCAGTCTAATATAATTTGCAAAGAAGCTTTCCAGAATTTATAGTCATCAGCATTCTGTCCAAAAAAATAAGCCTACTGAAGTATATGCTTTATAAGTTTACGAAACCAACCACTTTCAAATTTTTATGGTTACTAATGTTGAATGATACCGGGGTGGGAGGAGGGGGGAGCAGGTGTAAAATGTATGCATGGATATATACATATGTGTATACTTTTTTTAGTGATGCCATAACCTCGGGTGATTTAGTGGCTTCTGGGAGGTATTCTGTGTATAAGATAGTATATCTGGGGTTTATTCCAATTAATAAATCCTCCTTTTCCACTTGAAAAAAAAAAAATTTGCAGCTACAAGCGAAGTTCAGATTTGATCTCTGATTTTTAAGCTTTCAATGCCAGGCTTTTA
The DNA here is from genome assembly GCA_017639485.1 of Pluvialis apricaria. NCBI lineage: Eukaryota > Metazoa > Chordata > Aves > Charadriiformes > Charadriidae > Pluvialis > Pluvialis apricaria. Next base: position 87,371,511 of record CM030007.1, read on the forward strand.
GACCAAGAAGTTTTACTATGGGCTTTGGTTTTTGGCATTGAGATTCTTACCTTAAGCAAACCATCTGTTTGAGGTGCTTCACTCGTTTCTGACACTTCCCTGCCATTGTTTGTGATAACTCTATAACTGCCAAGGGTTTTACTTTAAGCAATACGAAGACCTAACATGGAGAATTTGTGTTTGTTCATTTATCTTAAGACAACTTCAGACATTTCAGTAACTCCTCCATTAGACAAAAGGCCTTACTTGTGTGATTGTGAGCAGTTCAGTGAAGGGAGTAGTACACTGGCAGTTAAAGAGGATTTCCAAGCCAGGCTGCCTGCTGAGATTAGGGTTGCTGAAGAATAACTGAAACAAGCATGAGGAATTGCCTCCCAAAAAGAGCTGTCTGCAATACAAATCTCTACAGCGGCGTGAATGCAGCATGCTTCATATTTATTCTTCATAGTTAATATTACAGCACATCAGCTTGCTTGCCCTGTGCATGTTTGCTGCTACACCTCATTGTACCTGTGTGAAGTTGGGTACCTGTCATGCCCAGGGGCAATAAATGCTTGTGATAATCACAGAATTTCTGTTTATACCTATGCCTTTTCCAAATGTCTCAGACCAGAATAACCCCTGTGATCTACATTATATGTCCTAAGCATGCAAAAGGCAGACAAAGATAAAATAACAAAGAACAGCACATTTTGCCTTTGGTTTCTGCTTGAGGGTGAGCTCTCTCGGGGCGGGGGGGGGGGGGGGGCTCTTCTCTAGGGCTGGTCTTACTTGCTAGTAAAAGAGACACTGCATAACAGATTCTGGTGTAACTGTTTGCTTTCAAGAGCTGGAGCTTTATGCAAAATACCAAGATACTTGGAGTTATAGTGTAAGAGTTTAATGTTGAGTGACTATACCATACAGTTTTTGTCTGAAAATCCTAATTTTTTCCTGTACAGTCCATTGTCTGAAAATCATCTTTTTGGGATGCCTAAAATATCCTAGTGTTTCATTTCATTGATCAAAATGTTCTGCTCTATTTTTACTCAGTACAGAATCCTGGTGTTGAAGCTTCCTGCTATAATGCTATATATGTTCACTCTCTTCACATAATGAGCATGTGTTTTGAAGCAGTTGCTTTTCAAGGTCAATGCTTTTTCAGACAACTGTACTGCAATATGAGTCATAGGAGTTAATGACATAAACCAGTCGGTGTAAAACCACTGGCTTTTGGGTAAGCAGCGATTGAAAATGAGCAGTTTTCAGCCCTCCCCCGCTTCTTTTTTCCTCCTGTGTCTGGTCACTATAGTCATAAAAGGGGAATGATGGTACAGAATTTCACTTCTCTCCTCTCTGCTCATCTGCTGTAGGGAGCAGTTTTCTTGTCCAGGTTTACTGGGCCAAAGAAAAGAATTTACACGAGTGAATCTTTGCCTAAAAGTCTGGGAAAAAATGTCCCAAGCTTTATTCTGAAGTTCACCTTTAAAAATACAGCGTCTCCATTTTGGAATAGACTTCATAACGGCAAAGCCATAGCCAGACATTGAAAAATTTTAAAGGACCACATAGGGTAACCACATGGTGACTTCCGTATGATCTGACACTGGTTCCTCAGCAGGCAACGTAATTGCTGGGTTGGTAATTTGTACCGGTGCTGTGGGTTGGGGTATGTTTGCAGATGTGGATGCACAGTAGCTCCGTTGGGGAGAGGCTCAGAAGATTCTGTCCTGTTCACATGACTTTCAGAGTACAGGCAGGATACTTGCGTGCATGCTTTCCTCCAGCTCTTCTAACAAATCAAGTAAAACTCATGTAGTGAATAATTTGGTTGGTGTTTTGTCTGTGTTAAGTCAGTCTTGTGAGTTCACTGAATCTGTAAAGCTGTCAGTAGTCTTTACTCGCGGGCTTTCTCCTTGGTGCTTTAAGTGACTGACCCAAGACTGTCTTGCTGCTGTTACGCAGTGGTACCAAATACAGGGACGTGACAGAAACAGGAATCCTGAGCAATCCAGTATATTTAAAATATGTGTTATGAATCCAATAATTATATTAAATTAGAGAATTTTTTCCTGTAGCATGGTAATTTTCACATTAAATCTATGTTGTTGTGCACCTGAATGTGTTTCCTGGATCTAGACGTAAGTTTACAAAATCTAAATTAGGAAAATTTCCCCCATCCTCTCTGCCTGTAAATATTTCTTCTAAGTCCATTCTCTTACTCAACAATTGCACTTTATTACACCATTTAAACACTGCATGCATTTCTGTTTAGAACCAGGTAGCGTTTCAAGCTTGAGGTGGTTTTGTGTAGAAATTGAGGAATTGATGAAACCATCTATCAGAGTGAAGGTACTCATCAATAAGGAGGATGACTCCCGTGATTCCTACCCCAGTTATGTGTTTCACATTTGCTTGGAAAAAAACATCAGCTTGGCATGTAGTAGCAGCTGAATCACCAGCTGATAGCATAGCATTTAAAGCCAGAATTAGAAGCCAAAGATAACTATAGCAGACAGCTAAGTGTTGCTACATTACAGTTACTCCAAGAAAAGCTGCTCATGTTTGTCATCCAGAACCCTTAGAACTGTAGCTTTCCTTTAGGTTTTTCATCTAGAAATGGAATAATTTCATTTTTGTTTTCGTACAACTTAAGACTGAAAAAGGACTATTAAATCACCCAGTATGATTTTTTCTGTATTTTAGTCGCCATTGAATGTCATCTGTTCTCTGGGATCCAGGCCCAGTAACATACCTGAGTAACGTCTATCTCCCAGAAGAGCACGCAGTCCTGACTTGAAGTGTCAAAGATGGGAAATCCACTTCTTTTGCTGAGGAGATGGTTCTGGCGGTTAACGATTCTTATTGTTAAAAACAGTGCCGTATTTCTAATACGACTTCTCTGGCTTCATCATCCACCTACTTGTTAAGTCTTTGCCCTTTACTTTAAGGACCCTTCCAGTACTCTGTAATTTATTCCTGGATAAGTAATTGTGCGCCGCAATCAGGGAAACTAAATGTTGGGGCAGTTTTGGCTGTGCTTTTTAACATCCTAAAGAGATTGAAATCTCTGTCTGTTTTAATGTAGGCTATTCTTTCTCTCTCTGAAATTATTTCTATAGCACTTTCCTGCACCATTTCCAATTTCCAAACTGTTTTAAAGGGCACTAGAACTGCATTCAGTTATGTCTCACCAATGTCCTACGTAAAATCTTTTTACCCCATATCAGTACTTTACATACATAGTTTACTGTGTATACTTAATGTAACATGTTATTTATCAGCTGTAGTTAATTCAGCTGTGTAGACACGTTAAAAGGTGGAAATTCGGTCTTCAGGCAAGTCACCTGTTCCACTTTTGGGTCATCTTCTTTTGCCAGCACTGTCACACCCACGCATAACAAACTAACTGAAGTTTTTAAGTTAAAAATGGAGAACAGTAGATCCCCAGATTCCCCAGTGATAAATTTGGAACCATGTCAGCAAAGGTCAGGAAGTTCGATTGAAATTGGTTGTCTCTGGTGAACTTTGAAACTCCTGGATCTCCAGCAAGCAATGGATAAACTGGACCTGTGCTTTTATACCTCATCATCATTTGTATGTTCTCTCAGATCTGATTTTCGTTTTTCTAAAAGACCTTGTGTGTGATATTTTGGTTTGAATATTAAATTCTGGCTTAAAAAAATTAAAAAACATGCATGCTTTCCTTTTCCCTAAATAACTATTCACTGGTTTGAGCTAATCATTTTACCCTAACACTGTGTTCCTCCTATCCCATTAAATGAGACTATTTATCTGGCATTTGTATAGTAACCCTTGAACCAATGAATGCTAAAATGTTAAGAATCTTTATTTTAATCAATAACTTGCATTCTTTGGCATAAGAGCTCATTATTACACAGAATTTACATAGTATCGAAATAAAGTCTCTCTTACAATACCCTTATTTTCATGTTTAGGAAAAGTCCCTGAAAACCTTAACAGTCACTCAGAACAGCTCAAGGAGAAAGAAAAGCAAGGTTTTTTCAGGGCAATAAAAAGAAAAAGAAGAAATCTCAAACTGTAAGTATACAGTATTTCTAAAAGAAAATATGTTTATCAGTTTTGATTTATACCATTTTAATATGCTAGGTTAGTACAATACCTTTGTATTATTTGTGCTCGTGCCCACATGTATCTATTTGTTCTTTTATTTTCTCTCTTCACTATATGAAAGTCAAATTCTTTCGCTGATCAGGGTTTATTTATCTGCCTTTTCAAATATTTCTTCACCTGCTAGTCCTGTGCATCTTTGTTTTCATTCAGACCCTTTGAGAGCCAGTTTTGATGCAAGTTTTAAGCTAATGTTGCAGCAAATTCTTTTGCAGGATATGGCGATACCATGCTAAGAATAGCAAATGCATTATTGTGTGTCCTCAGAGCTTGAATAATTTCATATGTCCGTTAGGAGGAAATCAAACTGTTATAAATGAGAATTCTTTCCAGTCTTTTTCATGGCAGTGACTTGATAAGAGCCTCCATCTTCTTGCTGCACCCCATGGTGGGAATAAGGATGATGTGTCTTAACCAGTCTTAACATTTTATATTTTACTGGGGGAATGGATTGTGGATTTTGCTATTGGGTATAAGCCTTTGGTGTCTTTTACACATTTTTACAATTTCATCTACTTTCGGGGAGGGAGAAAGAACTTTTTTTTATCCGAGAGCAGTGGTATATTAACATTTCACAGTTTTATAATGCAAATCTCCCTAAGAACGGAAGTAACCTAAACATCATCTTATCTCATTCTCGAATGGCAGTTCTGGAAACAGTAACACATTTACAGTCCCATATACGTAAATTTGCAACGTTTCTGTAAGTGTAACTGCAGTTAGAGTTTTGAAGGTTCTCAGAATGGAGTAAATCACACTCACTCCTGGCAAAGGGGAGTAACTAAATCAAAAGATCTACTGTCATTGAGTGAGGTGGCATGACTCTGGGTGCTGATGGAGGGCAGATCTGTTAAAAACTGGGGGAGAAGGGCCATTATCAGGCTTTTTTTTTTTTTTTTTTTTGTAGTTTCTTTGAACTGTATGGAACATGTGAATGTGTGTGTTAACTAGCACTCAAAAATGCACGTTGCCTTCCTGCTGGGCAAGTTTTAGAGAAGTGACATCTACTTCTCCTTCTGAACTTGTTCATCCTGATACCTGTACCCAGTTCAAATATGATCATTTGCATTACACAATGGGCAAAATGTCTGGATTAGAACTCTGACATTATTTGATAGCAAAACGTCCGTGAAAGGATAGCATACTTAAGGCCATTGGTTCCAGTGATGCATTTTCAAAAAAAAAAAGGTGTTAAATTTGCACTGTTCTAGTCTACTCAGATTCCAGCCATTCAGACGTGGTAGCAGGGAACACTTTAAAAGCCCAGCTGATAGATGGTGTATCGACTACTTCCAGACTAAACTGTGTGAAAGAAATACAGACTGGATTGTGTTGCATTTCAAAATCCGTCACTTTCTGAAACATCTAAATCACAAGTACCTTGATCTATAGCTACTGAAAACATCACTGATTACAAGACAGGACAGATTTATACATAATCCTTACTCCATTTTCTTCTCACTCTTAAGAAGAGGGATAGAGAGAGAGGGGGCAGAGAGAGGTTTTGCATAAGGGAAAATTATGTTAGCTAGTTAGAGCTAGTATCTCACAGGAAGATGAATAAATTAGTGAAATAAAATAGTGATGAAACTCTTGCATCCTCAGCTTAGAAACTTGCTGTCGTCAACTTACTTTTTGGACCCAACCCAGTGACTGAAAAACCCCTTTTCATTTCTACTTATGACTGTTTAACAGGACAGTATCTAGGGACAGAGTGTACCCACCAATGTGTACAAGCGTCTGGTTCAGACACTGTTCTTTGTTCTTCTTTCTCTGTTAGTTGAGGACATCTACCTAACAAACATGGGGATGTTCTCAAGGATCGTCCAGCACAAACAAAAATTCTTGCCTTCAGTTCAGCACCAAGTCTGACTTCAGCGGTAAAAGCTGTTAACAGCACTGTAATATTAGCTCTTCAACTACATGAATAATGTTTTCTTGAATGCATATTAAAAATCTAACAGATAGCTTGTGATTACCCAAGTTTTTTTTGAGGCTTATAATTTGTGTCCTAGAAGTATGAAATTCCACTTACTTACTCTGACACAGACTTTCTGCGGCAAGTACCAAACTATACCTGAGAACTGTCAGAACACCAAGAAGCACATCATAGCTAGCTACTATTTACTTCTGATATCCTTTGGCAAGTCTCATTTTGCTGGTGATCGTCATAAGAGTCATAAAAGATAACTGAAATTGGATTGAAGGCATCTTTTTAATGATGTTATTCTCAAAATACCTAACAGCCCAGAACTGATCCCAATTCCTGGAGAGTTGTTCCTGTTAATCATTATCCCTAGAGTTCTCCAGGTGCAGTTCCTTATGGGATAATAATCGTTACTGCTTGCTATGGGAATTCTTTGCAACATTGTTTTTGCAGAGCTGTTCTCATCCATTCTACTTTTCATCTTGTTTGGGAGTCCTTTTAATGATGTAGCAGAAGATTTTGAGGATTGCTAGAGTCATGTATTTTTTTCTGTCATCCTGCCACCAAACAATTTGATATCCATGAGGGTTGTGCACAGTGTCAATAGGCACTGTCTTTGGAGGAGCCTGAGTTTTGCAGGTCTTTGGCACATAATCATGTGTCTGAAGAAATTATCTGCTCTTGGAATAAATGGTTGCAGGTGAGCATATCTTCTAGCAATGCTTAAATTCCTTTTTAATTTACTGAACTTCAACAGGAAATTCTTATCGACCATAAAGTGCCTAAACAGCTATGCTAATTAGTGGCTCTGTCCTTCCATTAACTTGGATGGAATCTAGCAGCCTGAGGAAAGCTGTTTGAAAACCCTCGCTTTTGGTACGTGTGCCCCATCATTCTCTTTAGCTATGTAATCATCTATATTGTATTATAAATTTTCCTTTCAGTAGGCAGAGTAAAGCTAGACACAGCGTATGTGTCCTATGCTTGTTTGTACCTGAGCAGGGAAGAAACTAGTCCTATTCATTATTTTGATTCTTGATAGTTCTGTTTGTTGTTTGTGCATCCATTGGTATGCTCTTTGGTTGTATTACAGAAGTTAAAATAAAACAGCCAGTGCCCTTGTAGTTATACATGAAGTCGTCGAAGGCATATTTTTGTCAGAACTGAAATAATTCGTTATTGGCAGCCCTAGCTCTTTGTACAAGTTAAAAATAGAACTACTTTTATCTCTTCTAGAGGTAGCTATCAACTGCCTCGTTCTGAACCGACTGCTATTATTGTTAGTGTATCTTTGATATTTTATTTATATAAAAAATAAGAACTGTCATACTGCTTATAGGTCATTATCATAAGTAACAAATGATTGCCCAAAATTACAGGATTTAATCCAAAGCTCAGTAAAGCCACAAGACCTTACCAGTTGTTTCCATAAGGCTTTGAAATGCATCTGCATTCCTAATGAACATGGATATAAGATAGGTGTACCTGATCTCTTTTTACATGCTTTATATATATTGAGGTCCTTGAATTTGTTCCTATGCCTTTTTCATTCAATCACTATTGTTGTTTTCCCAAAGCAAATTATAGGATTGAATGCCACTATATTGTCAGAATTAAAAAAATAATGAATTAACTATAGTAAGGACAGATCTCTTGAATTGAATTACTATGCATTTAGTTTTTGTATCTTTATATTGCAGACAGACTCAACCAACGGGGAGAATCCAAGCATCAAGAAATCCCTCTTTCCTCTTTTTAATTCAAAGAATAATTTAAAGCATAGTTCTTCTTTGAAAAAGCTTCCTGTAGTCACTCTACCCATGGTATTAATTTTTAAGTACAGTAGCACTGTAAAATGCTCCAGTAAACTTGTTTTACTGACTACAGCAGCATGTTTTTTATTTTCATGGGATCACTTTCTCTTCATGCCAGTTAAGTATCTTGGGCCAGTTCAATAAATTTAAGTAAAATTGGCAGTTCTGTTGAAATGGATGGTGCCTAAAAAAATTTTTTTAGGATTTAATATACTGAAAATGTAACATATGGAGTTCCAGAGAGAATGAGCCCTGGGACTAAGACTAAAGGAGGAAAATAGCTGTGAAATTGTGTATGTTTAAAATTAAACTGTCTCCTTCTGTTTCAATCAGGAAAAAAATAACCTGGTTTGGTTTGTAGCTGTATTGGAAATACACTTTTTTTTTTCTGCAAACTGCTCCTTTATATGTTAATTTAATTAACCAAATATTAACAACATATTGTCTGAAAACTAAATTTTATCTCATGCCCCTGTTGTAATTTTTGTTTTGTCTCCTGATTATTCATAATAAAAGACAGCTCCTGCACTTAAAAATAGGTTAAATTTTTAACTGTCCTTTTTTTGCCTTAGAATTCTTGAAATGAGATAGAAACTCTAAATATTAAAGTTTTTAGATTATCCTTCTGCCATAAACTTCTGATGGATTTTCAGCTTGTTTTGGTCGGGGTTGTGGTTGGGGGAGTTTCTTGATTTTTGCTTTAGTTTGGGATATTTGTGGAGGAGGAGGAAGATGGGGAAAGGAAAAGCTCTTGGTTTTGTGACTGGCAAAAATCAGCCAGACACCAGTTTAGAGAGATTTTGGTCTCCTTCACTCAAGAACAATTTATAGAACTGATCCCATGGTCTTAACTGCAGTAATGCGATGCTGTTTTAATGAAGATGAGGACTCAACAATTTTTTAATTTTCTTTTCATTTTTTTGAAGCCTTGCTTTAACTGCTCTCTCCTTACAGCTCAAAATACACTAACAGCATGCGAATGCTTTGAGGGCTAAGGGTATAGCAATATCTGCATGATCTTCACAGCCACTTGCTCTTACTATGGGGAAAAATATTGAAAGGTCATTGCAATTCCTGCTGCAGTAATGGGCTTTACTTGCATTCTGTAATTAGCTGGGGGAAATTGATTTACCAGCTATCTCTTAAGAATATATTAGGAAACTGTATTTCAATAGTTTTTTTGCAGATGCCTAGCAGTGATGGTCAGGATCTCTTGGCATTACAGAAAGCCATTCATTCTTCTAATCACCAGTAGCAGCAGGCAGAAGGATGGGCATCCTGAGAACCGATGACAGAATACCAGCAGCATGTAAGTGGGCATTATCAGTTCCCTGTATTTTAACATCACTGACGTGTTCTTGACAGCTTTTTCTCTGGTGAATAGAAAAAATTGTATTTGACATTATTCCCAACCTACCCTGTTCCCCCATCCATTGAATGTAAAAAATCATGTGCCTACAGTCCTGTGTAATTCTTTGAAAATATAGACGTGGATAACAAGGAAAAGACGAGAGACTAAATGTCCCCGTGTCAGTCTTTGAGTCTTTCGAAATGTTGGTTATTGTATTAGAGGCAAGCAACATTTCAGTGCATGTCTGTGGTAGCTATGCAGCGCCGTAGAAAAGCCCTCAGGTTAGCGCTGCAAGGAATGGCGCATCCTTAGCGTGCGCTGCTGCCGGACACAGTTTGATACCTGATGGGGTCAACCAGAGCATCGTGACCACATTATGGTGTGGCTGTGCTTCAGCTGGCACAGGCTGTGGTTTAAGCAGGCGACGTTATAGCATGTTACATAGCACTGCACTAACACAACTTTATTTTCTCCAGTTCTAAAAGCAGCTTGGGGGGCAGAGTTTGGGAGGCAGCTTCGGTGCCATGCTCTGTTGCCATTACAACACTGAAAGCTGAAGAACAGGGTTTGCTGCAGCTGCAGTGTTTGAAGAAGCAAGTTGCTCTGAGCTGTGGAATTTAATGAGGCTGTTTTCATACCACTTTGTATACTCAGGCTTCCACAGGCTCTTGCTACCCATGTCTCCATTTTCCTTCAACCTGCTCACCAGTTAAAGAAGCTGTGAGGGACTAGGGCAGCTTATCACCCAGCTGCCAGCAAACAAAATATCCAACTGCTGAGTTCTGCCAGCCCTTATTTCAGTGCGGGTGGTTATTCAAGACTCTAACCCCCAACTGATGTTCACAAAATTTTTAGGAACTTTGTATTTCTGATACCCACGCCTCGTAAAATGTGGCAGAGGTTCTAAAGTTAATAGCAGGAGCAGTGAGAGGTGGACAGCTAATGCAATTGTGTACGCCTCTGTTTTCATAGGAAACATGGTTAAAATAATTGATGGGAACTTTTTTTTTCCTGATGTAGAAAAGGTTCCATCTTTTCAGGCAGCTAATAGATTGAATCATAATGAGAAGACATTTACTCAGGTGTACAGTCATATCTTGGAATTAAATATTCCAAATCAATACAAACTAAAAGTGAAGAACTCCTGTGAAGTCAAGATGTTGATTTTAGGATATGGACAGCTTTATTATGGGAAGTGGATATGCTGGAGAGCCAAAAGGTCACGTCCTTCTCCCCGTGTCTTTCAGAGCAGCCATTAAAATCTCCTTCGAAAGCTCTTAACCCTCTACTCTTCAAATCATCCCTGTCTCCCTGCTGCGCCTCGCTCCTCCAAGCCCTTACCAAGTCAGCCAGCCCAAAGCTTCCTTTTTCTGAGTGCGAATTCACCCCATGAGTCAAAGCTCCGGCCAGCGGCCCTAGCAGCAACGTGCTCGGCAAGAGCCTCAGCCGAAAAAGCAGGCCGACGCTGCAGATTACCAAGCAGCTGGAACCCACCTGGACGTCTCCGCCCCCGGTGAACAGGAGCGCAAGTGATGGGCCTCCCTACTCGGACCAGCTGCCTTCCAAGAGCGGACAGAACCGGGCACACGTATAACCGAACAAACCGATCGCGAATGCCAAATCTGAATGATATGAAGAGACCAGCCTTGTAATTGCACTCCAGAAAATAGGCAGTTCGGGTGGAGATCAGCGTAAGGGTGAGTGGTGGTGGTTTGGTGATGGTAAGACTGCATTTTCAGCTTTATAAAGGTGTTGCAATATGTACATGTGGAGCTATGCTGTTTTGGCACCACAGTGAGAGTCAGGGATTATACAGTAAAACAAGTTGAATTACGAAATTACCAGGTCATCAGAAATGTCGCTGGATGCCAGGCAGAGTGTGCCGGTCAGGGAGAAAAATGCGTTGCCTTTTTCTCTCACTTACATTCCAGCTTAGTGCACATCTCTGTCTGAAAGCTGGGAGACTTCTGGTATGTATTGGCACTTATAAGGGTGAAAACATTCATGTCTAGACCTATGCCCTTAACTACATTTTTTTGCTGCCCTAGTTAAAACAGTGGGGTTTATGTGATAAAAGTGTATCCCAGTTAAGGGTTAAAGTTAAATTGTATGTCTTAAATTTGTTTTTGTAAACTTCCATATTTGATCAGGATTTGTAATATTTATTTATGATGACCTAATATCGTACTGTTATAATATATCTTTTATGTTACTAATGTAAAGTTATTTGAGCTGTTTGAAACATTGTGAAGCAGTGCAACAGCTACAGTAGTTTCTATAAAAACAACTAACAGTGACATTTATATATTGCATCAGGAGTATTTTATTCTATATATAAATATATATATAAATGGAAAATACACTGTCTGTTTTTTAAATATACTCATTTAAAAGAAAAGTATTGTTATGACCACTATCTGCCATATTTTTATTACCATTTGTGATATAAGTGTGGTATTATACTTCTAATCAAAAGGAAGTTGAATGTGGATATAAACGTGACTGTAACATGTATGAATCTTGCTCGGCTATGTAAGAGCACCCGTATTATAGGCATTGTTGGAAACGAACAGAACAAAGGCCAACATTCAATTCCAAGCTTTATTATGGGCTATTTTGTTGGAACTATTGGCTAAATGTAAGAGACTGCAGAACTGCTACAGTAATGTAAATCGCGGTATGTTCTCCCCTGTGTCCTTAGCTTTTCCTAGTAATATTAATGGGATTTCTGCATCCTGCATCAAGAGCACAGAGCCCCAGTACCAAATTTGTGTTTCCTCTAAAGAGATAAAGTGCCCCATGACTACAAGCTAAAGCAGGTGCTATCTCCACACTCTAATAGCAGGGAGATGAAAACCAAGAAACATAGCATGAATTGCAAGTGAAATGCCAAACTTACGCATAGCATGGCACTGCAGATCATGGTACTAAGCTTTTATGATATGTGTATTTTTACATCTTGTTCTAGCAATCTATCTACCTAATAAGATAAAACACTGTATTTAAATTTAAACTACTCTTGCACTTTTTATTATATTTCAGCGATGTATTTAAAGCTACAAATCTGATATTTGGATATTGAGGCGAGAAGGTTGCCATGCAGCTTACTTTCTCCTTAGGTCTCTACTATGCGAATATTCCCGTACACAGTTCAGTTGCCAGTCCCTCAGCAAAATACCTAGATCTTGGGTTCCAGTCTCTATACAAGATTGCTTAAAACTGCCTTTACCGTTGGTGAATGTCGAGCTAGTAGCAGATATACAACCCGATTCCTCTGTCTGCTACCCAGTAAACTAAATCAAAGGTGAGCCAGTAGGAGCCAAAAAAGAGTTATGCCAGTCCTAAAGTTTGTGCAATAAGAGGAGAGTCAGGGCCTGTAGTGTCAGAACAATACAACCTTTCCTTTATAAACACATTTAGTTCAACTCCCTCATTACTCCTGCAGCATAGTTCGTTTTCTAGATGCTGTCCTCATAAGACACTATGATACTTGCCGAATACCATTGTCCTTTTCCAAAACGAGGATTAACCTGAATGTAAATTCGATTATTTAGCATATATGTAGTTAAAGAAGCAGCCCAGGCAGTAAGAGCTGAACTTCCTACTTGGATAACAATGCAACTGGACATGCTGTTCAGTACCTCTTCGAGTCATACCCAAAGTTCTAACGACAGCAAACTTTGGCACCACTACTCTCAAAGTATTTGTCAGAAAGTACATTATGGAAAGGTTGTTTGCATCAGGTTTGTCCAGGGCTAAAAGTAATTGTCAACAATTGTCAATTGCCTGCAAGAAACTGTGCATGTGATTTTCTATAGAGATATGTGATATCCAGATATATATGATATATACTGTTGTTGATATATCATATATATAGCATATATAAAGTAGAGTAGACATGAAAGGGATCTTCAGTTTTTGATGAGTTCAGCGGGAATCCAGGAAAAGACACTTTGTGATATTTACTAGTCATCGCTGTCAGAGTTTAGCGGCATATTTTAGCAATGTCTTGTGGATTCACCAGTTGGTCCCAACTAGGTTAGTCCTGTTCTCTGCTTTGCAAATGGGCTGATGCCACTGAAATCCCCTCACGAAAGCAAGTCGTCCGAGAGTCGGGGCTCTAAGCAGTACGATTTGAATGTCTCCAAGGGAGCGTTCAGGCTAGACTCTTCCGTACTTTGTGGATACGTATCTTTTGCCCTCTGCAAGAACTTTTAGCTTGCTGGTAAGAGCTTATGCTGGGTAATGATGATGCTGGGCTGTATGTGGCTGTTCTGATTTCCTAGGAAGGAAAAATGTTTCCAAAGGATTTTCCTTCTCTCAGTACCCCATTAAGTTAAATAAGGGTAATCTCTGACTGTACTATAGATGTTTAAAGTAGATAGCAAAAGCTTCAAGGGTGACCCAAGGAATGTTCAAGTATTTGGTGGCCCATATTTACTGAAAGTTGTTTCTACTTCAATACTGCACTTTTTCTTCCTCACATTCAACAAACTGTAGTAGATTTCAGTTGAATACTAAATTGTGTTGAACGTATGTAGTATTTTCTTCCTTCTGTTGGAAAGAACTTCCAGCAGCCTTGGTCCAGCTGGTGCTGGGATAAATTGTGTACTTTTTAACCTGGGTCTAACTTCCCAATATTTAGAATATTGCCTAATGTAGTTTCTGCCGAGGCTCTCCCAAAGGAGTCTTACTATAGTGACCTGAGATTTGCTGACCTCAATAAAGGGGAAGAGAATTACAGAGCAAACGATTTCTGTAAGTGTGAGCTTCTCCTCCTTCACTGGTCTGTGAGTCTTGTGCTACATGTTCTATAGAGTTACTTAGCTATAAAGTACCGTAGTTAAACTGCATTTCTATTCTTTGGCAATCTGTTTTACCTATATGGCGTCATTAATGATGTGAATAGAAAAGAAACGGTAAGTTTCAGAAATGAATTATTGTTATTTTGCAGAACTTAAGCTGCCTAAACTCGTCTGTATGTTTTTACTATAGCTCTTGAGCTGTTGTTAACCTGAAAAAGAGCACCTTAAGCTCAATCTTAAATTGTATATGTATTTAAGCTGTCCTTTTAGACTGCCCACTGTACAATGTACTTAACCCTAAAACAACAACTTTTTTTCAACATGACCTGACCACAGAGAACAGTCCCTTAGAGTTATTTAATGCTTTTTGCTCCATTTTATCGCAGTCCAAGATTGTTGCTCCTCAGAAGAGGTCACCAGCATGGAAGCACTGTCGGCAGAGTCCTTGGCAGGAAGTCAGTGATCGCAGATTACGGTCCCTTCTTCCCTAAAACGTTTCCCCACTCCCCACAGTGCTTGAGCCCTGACACCAACCTTTCATTTCTGATACCAAGTCAGACCCACCTAAATTATGTGGGTCCTGACACCACTCTATTTACAGATACTCGCTCTTTTAGACCAATACTAAAGCAGGCTTCAAACTTTCAAAACTTACGAGACACCCTCAGGTCATCCTTAGGCTTAGTCACCTTCATCTCTCTGCTACACCAACTTGTTTCTGGGAGCAAAGCTGAGTGGTTCCTTCAAGAAGCAGTGTCCTCGTGATAGGCTCTTGGCCATTCCTTGTCATTGCAGTTAGGTCTCTTTAACAGATGAACCTTATTGGTATAAAAAGCTACATACCTACTTCCTTTCCCTTTTTTCTTCAAAAGCCTCGCTGTTGCTATTAGTGATGTAGACTCCCTGTGTTCACCCAGAAAAAGCTGTGAACTTCTTCAACAATTCAGTGCTGTTAGACCTCTCTTAGACGGAATTGGGAACACAGTTCTGTAGCTCTGAAAGCACTGTTGTGATCTGTTTAGCGAAGGCAAAACCCAGACGCTTTTGAGGGGAGCCATGCTGTAGAAGTGTTATTTTTGTTGTCTTACAGTCATTTGGTAGTGAGACATGCTTCAAAAATACCTGCATGTAATTAATTCTGTATGTGTTGAACACTGTCAGAGTACAGCTGGGAGAATATTTGAATCCCAGTTACACAAAGAGTATGAAAAGGATAGCCATGTATAATATACTTCAAATTGTGGGGTGGCAATGAGTGTTTATTTTTTCCATTCCATCTAGCATACGTAATACATCCATTAATGGGATTATATCATAAACCATGCATATGGGCTGTTGTTCATGTAAGTAGGCCCACAATTCAAAATAGGATAGGAGTGTCACAGAAGATGATTGGAAAGGTGATGTGCCCTATTTAACTGTTTTTAAATGACCTTCAAATCACGACATGATTTAAGAACAGGTGCCTTTCCTTACACAGCTCTCTCTAATGGTGTCATGATATTAACCGTTCTGTAACTGGGTTTGTAATGAATGAGGAGAAAAGCCATTTAACTTCTGGCCATTATTAAAAAGGGAGCGATTTGAGTAAACCCTTCCTTTTAATATAATGCAGCTTGGCAGTTGTAGATGTTGGCTCCTTTTTCAAAGGGTCAAACAGCAGCAGTGCATCAATGCTCAGGCTCATCAGGCAAGTGAAGGCTTGTGCATATCACTTGGTTCAGATTTTGTACTGAAACAAGATTTTTTCATTCTACAGTCATGAAGCAAATCTCATGAAAATTGAGCAAAGCAAATTTTATAGGAGATCCTCTTTCAATCGGAAGACAAAAGCTGTGGTAGGTCATCTGTTCTCTCAGTGGACTGTCTTAACAGATACTGCATGAGGTGGCATAGGTGAATCTGATTGATTAGGTCTGAATTTTACTTGTTCCAAATTCTGCTTGGATGCTTATTTGTTACCTTGTGTACAGCCAATTGTCTGGTGCAAAAGTTGGCTTTTTTTGACAAACTAAGTGGAAGATGCATGAGAAGTGTGAGAGGACCGGTCCTGCTATGTTTGGATGCTTTCGTTCCCCTGAATCGGATTGGTTCTCAGCTCTTTTAGAATGTAACTCAAAATATGCAGCTGGGCAAAAGTGACTCTTAAGACGTGGCTCAAGGGTCTGAACATGGAATTTGTGACTTAGGCTAAGAGCGACTCTACGCATCTCTTGTCTTCTCTGCAGGTCAATCTACCTCCTCTCTCTTGCAGAATGTGGTCGAGGTTTGGTTGGTTTGTTCTGAGTTTATTATTGACTCCAAATTTTGAAGAGACATATAAAAAAGGTTCTTCCTCTAGGTACTGTTAGCAACCAAGTAATAAAATCTCCATGGGCCTTCATCTGATATACTTCTGAAACCTCCAAGCCATCTGAGCTCTCCCTCTAGAATCCCAATGCCATCCTATGCACTGCTTTGCAGTCTTCCCTTCCCCTTCCCCTTGTGGTTCTCAAATATTGCAGTAGCCCTTGTTCTTCGTTGTTTACTCTAGTGCAGATTATCAGGGAGTTAGAGGCCTTATCTACTACTCCACCCTGTTTGCCCTGTTTTATTCAAACAGCTATCCTTAGACTTGCCCTCAGGATTTTCTTCATTTTTAAATTTTCCATTTCATCTGGGTGAGATACCTTACACTCATCGTGCCCCCACCAAAACACCGCTGCCTACCAGGCGCGCTTTGTTCCACAAGGTCTCTGTTTTCACAGGGCATTGTTTCTCTGGATCCCATTCTGAGTTCTGAGAAATGCAGGTGGGCAATCTTAATTGTACAGGCGTAGAACGCATTGTGAAAGTAACTGCTTTTGCTAGAGCTTTCCATTAGACAACGTTAAAGCATGTTCATAGCCAAGATGGAAGCCGCTATTCAAGTTTCCTATAGGATATGAAACCTCTTGGTGTAAATTCTTGACTGTGTAATCCAATGGCAGAGCTTTTAACTGTTTAGTAACAAGGCAAAACTTTAAGCATAGGTGACTGTCTCAACTTTCCTATTTTTTTTTTGCTAGTGCACACCATAGACTTGTACTACTGAAGGATATGTCTAATCGAAAGGAGTAAGATCCATATATATTTGGGTTATATGGAACAATAAGCTAAAATCTTCCATGAAACCGTAATTTTGTTGGAAACTCTATGCAGGCGTTTTAAAATCTGGTTAATCTGCTAAAGACTTCCAGGACTGCTTAGATCTCCACTGTGAAATGCTGAATTCTGAATTTATGTCATTTGGGAGAAGGAAGGAAGAATGAGGTTTAGAAAAACGCGACCTTTTTTCACAACCTGCCAGTACAGACTATTCCAAAAATAACAGGCTGGGGAGGTAGCTTTCAAAACTTCTAAATTTATGGATAAGATTCCCCAATGTTTTTTAACAGCTACTAGAAATCTAAAGCGCACAAACTTTTAAATCTACCATGCTTTCTGTTGTGGAAGGGATGTGATGTGGTGTTAACCTTTTTAATCCTGGAATACAAATTGATTTTAAAATGTGTTGAATATTTAAGGATGACTTCATGCAAGTTAATAAACCATTTGTAAAGTGTTTGTATACAACCCTTTGTATCATGTTGTTGGTACACCTTACCAAATTTTTTTTGGGCATGTATTCCATTCTTAACTTCTGTACAATTTCTATTGTTGCTGTAAATATTCTAAAAGAGAAAAAAAAAATAATCCTGTGGTAACCTTAATTATCAGCATGGAAATGGTTAATTTTTACTGAGCACAATGTATTTTTGAATGGGCCTTCCAAAATATGTCTTTAATAAAAATGCAGATTTTGCACTAGAACACTGGCATTGCTCAGCGGCTGGTCTTATTCCTGACACATCACCTCCAGCGTGGCTCGGATGGGCAGAACAGGCCAGACCCGCACCAGGGCTCCTCTGCCCGACAGGTTGTGGCCAGGTCCTGGCTAACTCCCCATCTGAGAAGCCGGCTTGTATCTGTCCACAAGCCTGACGTTTCCACAGGAGCACAGACAAAACAGGTCTGGAGCACGTTGTTGACCACCATTCTTGTAGTCTCATTGCAGACATTGGAGGTTTTCTTCCTTTCAGGGCAAAAATTCCTGCTGTTCTCTCTTCTGAACAGTATCAACCCACCAATCCCCTCAGCAGGTGCTACCCAGAAATTAAAAGGCCCTGAAAGTTTCCAGCCCTGATATTGTCTTTGCTGCAAAAGGGAATCCACCATTTGGGTAGCATGTTGGCATTTGAGCACTGCCACACATAAGCTGAGACCCTTCTACGCAAATGTTCAGGTGTCAGCGATACACTTTTTGATGGGTTCCTCTTTAATGTGTCACACACAGTATCGTCAGGGTTGGAAGGGACCTCTGGAGTTCATCTAAGTCCAACCCCCCTGCCACAGCAGGGACACCTACAGCAGGTTGCACAGGACGGCGTCCAGTTGGGTTTTGAATGTCTCCAGTGTGGGAGACTCCACAACCTCTCTGGGCAGCCTGTTCCCGTGCTCTGCCACCCTCAGAGTAAAGAAGTTCCTCCTCATGTTGAGATGGACTTCCTGTGCTCCAAGTTAGTGGCGTACCTCCAGTCCTATCACTGGGCACACACTGAAAAAAGACTATTCTCATTTTACCTGGCATCCCTACCCTTAAGTATTTACTAAGCATTGATAAGATCCCCCTCAGTCATCTTTATTCTAGACTAAAAGCCCCAATATGCCCTCCTGAGCCTTCCTCATAAGAAAGATGCTCCAGTCCCTAATCATCTTAGTAGCTCTTTGCTGGAACCTCTCCAGGCAGTTCCTGTCCTTGAACCGGGGAGACCAGAACTGGACACAATAGTCAAGATGTGTCCTGACCGTAACTTTTTTTGTTATTTTGTACAGCTTTAAAAACTTTTAAATATCTTCTCTGCTGGATCCCTCATTCTTCCAGGGTAATTGGAAACAAACTGAGGAGTAGGGACCACTTTCCCTTGGCCTCCCCTTCTATCCCCTCCTGTGCTCCCAGCAGCAGACTAGCTGGAAAACAGGGCTTGCAGTCTGTCCAGATCCTTCAGACAGCTGCCTGATGGGTTGTGCCACAGCCACAGCTGCTGTGAGACCAGGCTGCTGCCTGGTGCCTTCACTGAGCTGCGCCCATCACCTCCCAAACAGGGAAACTGCTGGCCTAAGCTAGTGGCTTTCACTTCCACCAGCATTTCAACAGTCCCAGCCAGAAATGCCTTTGAAATGCCTGTTTCCTTAAGGTGCCCAGCTCTCTGGGGACTTGGCTTTGCTCCTACAACCTCACTTTGCTCTTATTCTTTCAAGGATCTCATTGTAGGGACCCCAGGCGCTCGGTGCCCTTTTCTGTACTCCCTGCATGTCTCCAGAAAATGAAGTGGCCACCTCCTTGAAGAGGTCCAGTGTAGTCAGCATTGGTCCCCCATGGGATGGGGAGCAGAATGGGTGTGAGTATTTTTCTCTGACAGCTGTAAAGGGTAATTCCTGTGTGTACCCATTAAGAGAAAGGGGCTATTGACTTACAATGGTGTGGCTGGTCTGGAGGCCTGAGGCAGTCTCTTATCACCATAGTTCAGGTTGGGCAAGCTTGACCTTTCTCAGCACAGTCTCCCTCACTTCCTCCATGTAAGCATCCCAGACTAAAATTCAGGTCAAGAAGCTGAAGGCAGCTCTTGGGTCCTGCCATCCTATCCAAACCTGTTGTGTCTTACGCAGTCTGCAAAGCCACGCATTGGTCTCCACTACCTCTGCGGGTAAGACCTGCAGGATTCTTCACTCCTAGAAGGTAAATGCTAGAAGATAAATTCAGCACTGCTTTGCATCATCATCTGCAGCCTCAATTGCTGGCTCTGTCCTGCTTTAATTGTCATTGGAGGCATCTGTGCTGGTACATTAAAATGATAGTGAATATGCTAGGCAAAGTTAGACTTTATGAGGAAAAGTTTTGTATTCTTTTAACTTGTATTTTGGCCTGGTTCTATCCCACTTTCATAAATGCCCTCAGTCGCACCTGTTACTCCAACATGCTGCGTTTATGCAGAGGTGGAAGTCAAGTGCAATTCTAAAAGCACTTTTAGGACCACTTAATTTAATTAAGCCTCCTCAGCACCCTTCTTTTTAGATAAGAGGCAGAGGCTTAAGTGAATCTAATCCCAAAGGTCATTAGCAACGCGAGCTGCATAGCTAGGATCAGACAGAAACTCCCGCTTTAGCAGCAACCAATTTAGACACTGCAGATGAAGCCAGAAGTAGGTGCCTTCCCCATGCAAGCTGGAGAGGTGAACTGCAGGCAAAGGACAGGGCAAGGAAAGAAGCAAATGAACTGTGAAATTCAGTGGATGCCAGTTAGTTCCACCTTATTTATCGCTGTACATTTCAATCTGGAAAAAGGGTCTAGTGATTTCTTTGAAGCTGGGAGGCCTGGAAGAGTGATAGCACAAGTCCTTTCTTACCTAGACAGTCTTTTCTTCCTCCAAGGCGCTATTATATCCCATGTGTAGGATCAGCCATGTGAAGATACATTATTTAGTATGGTGCTTTGGTGTATGATGGCATGTGGTCCATCCACTCAAACTGCGGATTAAGCTTGTGAGCTCTTTCAAATGATGCAGGAACTCTTGGCCCTTGCCGCAGGGTGCATTTCCAAAACCAGACAACTTGCAAAACCCTGGACTGTGCATGGGCGTTCTTCAGAGGCCAGTCACAGCCATAGCATCGGGTGGTTACAGTCAATCTTAACTCCTTTGGGGTGCTATAGATATTCATCAGCTGCTGCCCAGTCTGTCTTTTCACCCCTCCAACCCCATCCCACGGCTCCTCACTCATGCAACAAAACAGCAGCACCAAGACTCCTCCCCTCTAGTCACCGTCGTGGAGCAGAGCCTGCCCCATGCTGCTTTTAGGGGAGGGAGACCAGTGTGTTAATGCGATGGCAACTGTGTCCAGGGACTGGAAACGCTTCAGCTTTCAGCGTTGATGCTACTAACACAAAGGCTGTGACTGCTGGTGGAGAGCCCTTGTCTCCCTGGTGTTGTATGTGCAATGCCTCCAGGAGGCTCTTACCACGTGCTGGTCCTACAGGTGGACTACACAGAGGACTTGCCTCGAACTCAGCAGACCTTCTCAGTAGAGCTTGCCTGGACTGACATGTTAGCATTAGAGAACCATACAGGTTCACTGATTGCTTGTTAAGACATGTCACTGGACCCATTTGTAGAAAGGCAAAACACATTTGGGTTGTGAGGGGAAGCAAGGGAGTGATGGTGCCATAAGAACAACCATCTCAGCAGGTGGGGCTTGGTCTTTTTCTACGTCTCTGTTGACTACATACTGTTAGTATAGTAGAGCAGAAGCTTTCAGCCTTGCCAGAAACAGCATATTTTCCTGACAGTTATTATTTGCCTCTATTATACAGGAAAAAACAAGGCAGAAACATCTGCCCTCACAAACGAATAGAATGTGACGAATTGCACAGACATCCAAAGGCTTGGCTCATGGTTTTGGTCACATCTCACTTGGTTTTAGTCACAGCTCATCTCCTGCCCTGCACACCAAATGTTCAACTCTCTGCCCCACAGGGGTAAGAAGAGGACATGAGAGGCAGATGGCCTCCCCTTGGTGCTGTTGTCTTTGTGCCTCTCCTCCCTCCGGTGCCGATGCAACGACTCTTTGGGATGGATGTATGGGTTGTTAAAAAAATAGGAAAAAGGCTCTGGTGCCTGCCAGGTTGCTGCTGCAGGACACGTGAGAAGCCAAGCAGTGGCTGCTGCCCCAGAGCCCCCCACCCAACCCCTCCCACATGGGAGCTGCAGGGGTGCGTGATTCCTGCCCTGGGACGTGCTGGGTTCCCAGCTCCCAGGCAGGGGGACGCAAAGACATAACCCCCGGGGGGGTGTCTCCCTGGGGACGTGGGTGCACCATCATGGCTGCCACACACCCCAAATTCCTCAGGCACTCAGCACCCACCAGGGAATGGGCTGTGGAGACCGAGGCAGTAAATGAGAATGAGTCCCTGTTCCTGTGCCCAAACGCCCAGGACAGCAACGTGCTCTGGACTGCCAGGGATGTGTCAGTGCAACACCGGAGAGGATATGGAGGGGGTTCAGCCACCCAGCGCACAAAGGACCAATGCCTGTCCCAAAACCAGCCACAGCAGCTCAGGCCGAGGGGACCTGATACAAGGGGACATGAGGTGATTTCAGAGTGAGACACAGGCAGGGCCTGTCGTACTGGAGACTGGCCAGATCTGGCCCCAGCTCTGTCTCAGGGATGGCAGAGATCAGCAGGAGGAGCATGAGGAAAAGCAGGATGAGATGTCTGCCCTGGTGCGAGAGCCCTCCCTGACCCCGGTGGGGTGGTGGGGGCTGCCTAGACTCATAGTCAAATAATCAAGTGCAGACCTGCCCTCCCTGAGAGAGCCCAAGCCCTGCCTTTGGACCTCATCTGCATTTACTTTAGCCTCCACAGCACGCCATGATGACAATTTCCCCAGTCTAACACCCAGGGAGGGCCAGAAGCACCACATCTCACGGCATCAAAGCTGCAGCCACGAACTGACTCAACTTGCCCAATGTGTGCCCCATAAACACCCATCAGCTTCACAGCAGGGTGTAGCTTTATCACCAGGCGTGGTGTGAAGCAACGTTTTATTCAAGACAGCCCTTCCCTTTGCAGGCTGGGCATTTACACCACAGGAACATGGCCGCAGCAGGCGTCGGTGGCGAGGTGGGGTGGCTGCACAGGTGGACACCTGCACATCTACCCCAGGAGACAGCGCTCAGCCGCACTTGCCCAGGCACTCGAGGAGCTCCATGCGGATGGCGATGCGCACGTGCCAGCCCAGCGGGATGAGGCGGATGTAGCGGGCCACGATGGGCGGCCGCAGCAGGTTTCTGCACCGAGGAACGTGCGGTCCGAGTTGCCGTAGAAAACCTGGGGAGAGAGGTGTGGGCATGCAGTTAAGGGGCTGGCAATCCTGCCCCATGACTTTGGGGTGCTTGTGCAGAGCAGAGGCGGAGGACGGTCCCTCTCCCCCACCCCCAAAATAAAAAACTTGAAAAATATCAGGACGCAGATGATTTTTGTCACACTGACTGGGTTTTCTGAGTAAGTAAGTCCCTTTCCCCCCATCGTTCCTCCACTTTTTCTGGTTAGGCTAGACTTAATCTCGCCCCACTCCTTCATTTGCCTTCTTCCAGCAAGGCACCGTGTGTTTGGCGTCAGTGTGGCTGACCTTGGCTGTTTGCAGTTCATGAGTCAGGCTCCCAGACACACCAATATAGACAAAAAAATGTACTGGGGGGGTCCTTCCCCACTGCCTGGCTGTGCTGCCATGTCTCCCACTGCCATGACCTGTTTTTTCGGGGAAAGCTCAGCATCTCCTCAGGGCTGCAGGAATCCTGCAAAGCCACCAGAGCCTCCCATACTGGGATGGGGCCATCCCCATGGAATGGACACCAAAGACGCCTGGGACCGGTAGCGGCTGTGGCATCCCCCAGCCCAGCTGGGCTGCAATGGGGGCTACGGACACCACTGTAGGGTCCCCCGAGTGCAATTTTTTTGCTTCAAACCAACCACTAAGAAGTGCCACGTGAAAACAGTTTGGTGGGTTTTGACTTAACTAGTGAGAATTTTGTCTCAGGGGTTTTTCTGCATTAGCGTTGTGCCTGACTTAAGGCAGAAGCAGGAGCCCCAGTTTTGCAGTGGTCAGGCATGGCTGGGGTTGTGCGGCCCCAGCCAAGAAAGGTGTTTTATCATGGAGACGCCACTTCCCCCTTCGATGCCAGCTAATGCCTCCATCCTGCTGAGTTTATTCTAAACGCCCCACCATCAATCATGAGCCAAAAAATGTATTTTGTCCTTCTGTGGCTGGTCAGTGTGGCACTCTTGCCTCTTAGCACCACCCAATGCTGCCCTTGGATATGGGGTGAGTGTTGGGCCCCATCCACCCTGTTGCTCCCACACAGGAACCCCTCTTGGGGCACCTCCCCACTGGCACCTGATCCTTTCATATCACCAAATGTGCCCCCCCCTCCCCTCCACCAGCAGCCAAAGCACAAAGGTCCACCAACCCGGTTGTTCCCGGTCTGATCCTTGTAGTAAACCCAGTTGAGGTTTTCTGTCGGTGCGGGTACTGCACGCTGTACTTGGTCATCCACTCATCAGCATCACAGCGCCCTTGTGTGAGGATCCCCCCGAGATCACCTTCACCTCCTTCAGGTCGATCTGCAGCACACATGCCCGTTGTCCTGGTACTTGGAGAGCCACGCGCACCTGGGGGGGACACCACCCGGCCCCCGCTACATTCCTCCACGGCTGCCTCCCGTCCTGCCCCTCCTGCACCCACACTGCCAGGGCACCCCCCGGCCCCCCAACACCCACCCACCCATGGAACCCCCTCAGAGAGGCGTTTTCAGACTCACCCAAAGCCTTGGCCATTGAGGGCGGCCTTGTTGGCTGTCCAGGAAGAGTACCAGCCCGTGTACTGCTCAGGGTTGGAGCAGCTTATCTGGTCGGGGGTGACGGCGCCGGACTCGAAGCCCAGGGGCTTGTGGTAGGGGCACTCTACAGAACAAGGGAAACAACATGCTACCATAAGGCCACGAGTGGCTGGCTTTTTGTCCTGGTTGCATTTGCAACACTTATTGTCAACATCCTCTGTGGTTTCGCTGCTCCCTGTCCTCCCTGGCCAGGATGCTGGGGATGCTCTTAAACCCAGACCACAACCCCTGCAATATTTGCTGCCCAGGGGCCATGGGGCCTTCGTTTCTAACTCTTCTCGTGCATGAATTTCTAATTGTCCTCTCTCTCTCAAACTTCCTAAACCTGTGCTGCCTGCAGCATTGTGGGGGAAAGGTTTTATTTAGATGTTGTAGTCCAAATCTCCTTCTTGCAAACACCTGGAAGCAGATCCAGATTGGATCCATCGACCTGGATCCAGCCTTCAGGCTGTCAGCCTCTGCATGGTCCTTGAGAAATGCCTGGCATGGCTTTTCTTCGCTGGGCTTTATCCTCCTTCTGCTCCTCCATTCACTGTCTTGATTTATGGCTATGCCTGCAGGGAAAAATTGGCGAGCCTGCTCCGATCATCCCTCCGCAAGCACCCTCAGATCTTCTGCGTTTTCTGCTGTGGGGACTATCTTTGTATCTGGAGATGGTCTTGTCTTGTGGAAAACCTGCAGGTACTCTGATGCCAGTGAGGTGTAATGCTTGGCCCTGATGAAGGCTCAGGGATCTCCATCTGAGTTTTTGTCTTCAGATCTTCAGGCTACCAAACCTCACCCTGCAGCTGTCTTCTGTGGTAGTGAGAAGTTCAGCAAGACTCCCACTGGCTGCAAAACCACTAGGGGCAGAAATAGTCAACCATCATTAAAATTTTCTGTGGTGGGTCACCACACAGTGCTCTGGAAGGCAAACCTTTGGTGATGCTTCCATGCAGAGCACCTGCATGCTACCTGGACCTCCTTGGTTATTTTTGGTATGATTTTTTTTTATGTGAGCCAGTTATCACTATGTATCTAGATACACATAAAGAAGGTGCTCACAAATGTCAGATGGGAATTGCCTGGGCAAACATCTGTATCACGGGCAGCATTTTTCTACCTTTGCACTCATGTGTGGATCCCCCAGGGTTGCCTCTAGTCACATTTTCCCAGTTTAGCATAGTTTCTTTCACAGGTTTTATCAATAAAGGAGAAAGCAAAGCTCTGTGCAGCTTCACGTGGGTCGGACGTTTCCTTGGCTTAACCATGCCTGACCAACCAGCGTGATGCCTCGTGTTAAAAATGACCGACACATGGGGAGCATCAGCAGGTGCCCAGGGCCCGGCATGACCATAGCCTCCCTGGTGCAATGCCCCAGCACTGCGGCGACACGGTCAATGTCTCATTAGCAAGCTCCACTAGGTCGATATCGTATGCATCAATATCTCATTAACATATCTTGCTCAGTTGGTACCTCATTAACATGTTTTTCCCCATGAAAACACACAGCCACCGTCCCACCTTCCTCCAGGCACGGAAACATCATGCTTTTCCGCTGCATTAAAAACCCTTCCTCCCCTTGTGCAAGAGGGCGGCAGGCTGGGGTTTGCCCTGCGTGTTTACTACTCGGCAGGCTTATCTCGAAGAACACGTAACTTTACTTTTAGCAACACTAATCCGCAGACCACACAACCTGTAATGCAATTAGCAGGTCACCTTCTGGCGCGTCCGGCTGCACCACACGCGGGGACCCACGAAACAGATGCCTGGTGCCCACCTGGCCAAACAGCTCTGCCATTTAATGCCGTTTACTGCCAACCTGGAAAGAACTTGTGCAGCGGTTGCGAGGACAGCTTCTCCCCTCTGGCCGTGCCAGAGACAGCTCTGCAACACCTCAGCATGGCTGCTCTGCACTGTAAACCGTCCCTGAGCAGCGGAGATGCTGTGCCACAGCGCCATGGCTGGGCTGGACTGGAGTGAGGAGAAATGCAATGCTCCCCCTGCCTGGGGAGAGAGACAGCTGGGAGATATGGTGGACAATGTTCATCATTCAGGAGAACAGCCTTCATAAGTCAAGGAAGATGCCTTCATTACACAGCTAGATAATACTAATGAGTGAGAGCACCCCTCACACCTTGCCTGGCCAGGAAAACTAGAGCTGCTCCTCACACACACGTGTCCCTCAGCCATGGATGGATTGACCAAACCTACCATGTCTCCTTCCCTTCTTCCCTTCCCTTCCCTTCCCTTCCCTTCCCTTCCCTTCCCTTCCCTTCCCTTCCTTCCCTTCCCTTCCCTTCCCTTCCCTTCCCTTCCCTTCCCTTCCCTTCCCTTCCCCAGGGGCAACAGTTTAAAACAGAGAGAGGGTAGGTTTAGACTGGACATAAGGAAAGAATCTTTTACAATGAGGATGGCGAACCCCTGGAGCAGGGTTACCCAGAGAAGTCATCGATGCCCCATCATTGGAATTATTCAAGGTCAGGTTGGACAGGGCTTTGAGCAACCTGGTCTAGTGAAAGATGTCCTTGCACATGGCAGGGAAGTTGGACTAGATGATCTGTAAAGGTTCCCTTCCAACCCAAACCATTCTGTCCATTCTGTGATTCCTTGGTGCAAGAAACAGCAAGGGTGGGTACCAGGTTGTAGCAAGGCTTCAGATGGATAATTGTACACTGTTAAGGTTAAACAGCAAGAAAGCATGCACTAGGACCAGGCTGGCATGCCAGGCATAGGTGCCTGTAGGGAGCCACCATGAGAAGAAGGACTTCCCAAAGGTTGGTCGGGAATCTCTACTGGGCCAGCTGTGATTCAGCATTGCCATAGGGCTCTGCGGTGCATGTGGGTATGATGATGCTGCTCCTTGCACGTGATTGCAGGAAGCTGCAGGAAGCAGGGGGATCCTACCTGCCAACCTGGAGTGGGCAGTAATCCCATTATCCAAAATATGCTTTACTGCAGTTCCATGCAAAGGGATACAGTTACCGGTGGAGGATGTGCAGGTGCAGGTGGGGCACCTTCCAAATGGAGAGGGGACTCAGACAAGGATATAAGGACTGCAGGGACCTGCCCATCACAGGTGGGCTTCCTGATGATGCTGTGACGAAAAGAGTTGTGGTGGCCAGCCCTCTGAAAGGGAGTGGTGAGCTCGTGAAGGGCCATGCCAGCTCAGGCATGTTTGGGCAGTGCATATGGCTTTCTTTCCTAAGAGACTGGAGAAAACTCTCAGAACAAGAGACATAAAGTGTCATTTCTGGAGCACCTATAAGCTCCTCTCCTGCATCACAGGGGCTGTGTCCAGCAAATGCCTTCTTCCTTTTTATACCTGCCCCAGCAGGCAGCCCTGTGGAGATACTGCTTGCAGAAACTGGAAGGACAGAGCCTGAGAAGCCATGACGCATTACTGGGGATGTTTGGGACCACTCTGCCCTGGAGGCGAGACACCACTCATGCACTGTGGATGAATCCTCTCCTTGTAGTTTCTCTGGGCAGGGAAGAAGCCTGCGGGCAATGCTCAAGCTGGGTGAGCCCCAGGTGGACATGGCCTCCACAGGAGCAGGGTGCATGGAGGGAGAGCTCAGGGGAAGCAGGTGGCTCAGCAAGATTGGCTGGAAAGCTTCTGCGTTTGTCAGCTGCCTCACACTGCGGGAGGGAAACCTTCAGGTCCAACACAAGCATGGGGGTGGAAATGCCTGGGATATCTCCCCTCTTATTTCTGTTTGTGTATGCCTGCAAGCTCTGCCGATGGTGTTACATCCTCCTGTCAATACACATTTTAATTTGCTTTCTAGCCTGTCCCGGCTTCCACTCAGAGCTCTTCCAGGGTAACTCATTTAACCTCCTCATCCTTCAGGGCAGCCGTGCCACACTCTGAGCACTGGGGTGACCATTTCCTCCATGTATCTCCCCTGGGGAATCCGGGGGCAGCAAAACACACCTCAGGTTGTTGCACAGCCCCTGGCAGAAGCCGGGAAGAGGTGGTTGCTGGCAGGTATGAGGCAGGTACCACTTTCAGCACCCAGCCCCAGAGGGGGTGAACACCTCTGAACATCTGCATGACGCAGGCCTGAACAAGAATACAGTTGCTAAACCTGAGGATCAGCTGGGCACCGATAAAGCCTTGCTGGGGTAACATATCAGGGAAAAAGTGGCAGTTGTAGAGAATAACGAGGAAAGAGCTTGATCAAAAACCCATAAAACATGATCTGTGCAGAATGGATGAAGTTGCTGGGCAGGGGCAGCCCAGAGAAAACTCAAAGGAAACATAGTTGTGGTCTTTTACTGTTTAAAATTATGCTGCAAAGAAAGAAGAAACTGTTTTCCTTGGCCTCTGGGGAGAGGAGGAGATGTCACAAACTAAACTGCAGCACGGGAGAATCAGCCCAGCTGGTGCAAAAGGTTTCCTACAGCAAATCCTACACACAGCGGTAGGTGCCCCGGGCAGTTTCTGGGAGCACCAGCACCAGGGGCTGTAGGGACAGGGCAGGCAAGCACCCACAGGCACTGGCCAGCCTGGGCCACCATGGGTGACCTCCCGAGGCCCACACACATTCCCCACTGCTGTTGCCCCTCTGCCCGATGGTGCAGGGTCACCTCCCACCTCCCACCAGTGCAGCTCCCCCATCCCCACGGGCAGCTGGGTTTGGAACAAGTACTGCCGCTGTAACGTGTCACCTCTGCAACGCAAGGTGCAACAGGGGACGCTGCTGAAGGTCACCAGACAAACATGGCTAAAAGCACACTGGCCCATTACCTGGCATGCACGCTAAGCTGTTAGTCCCGCTGGACCACACCGAGTTAGGACCTCCCTGGCAATTGCATTTGCAAGCCTTGCTGTGCCACAGCTCCAGTCTCTCATCCTAAAGGGAAGGAAAAAAAAAAAAAATCAACGTAGTCATTGAAAATAGTGACATGAGGCTAAATCTGAGTCCTGAAGCTTAGATAGACGCTCATGCCAATCCGAGCTGCTGCACCTTCTCTGAGCCCCTTTCTTCACACCAGCCTGGCACAAAACGTGGGATGGCACCCCCTTGGATTCAGAGGCCAAAGCCCATGCCTGGGCTTGGAGTCCTGGGTATGTTCCCTCCTTCAGCCCCTGGCACAGAGCTGGGCAGTGCCGGGCCCCCAGCATTTACCTGGCAGCCAAACCAGCTGGAGAGACTTACCTCTCCCGGGGAGAGGGCCAGCGCAGCTGCGGCAGCGGGCATGGAGGGAAGAAGAGAGAGAGAGACAGAGATCAGAAATGAAGATTCTGAAGCAAACCTCAGGAAATGCAATGAACATTTACTCCTGAGCTGGGGACAAATAAATTGAGGAAGGATTGACAAATCTACTGTTTTTCCCCAAGCTGATTGCCAGGGGAAAGCAAGAGGGCACGGGCAGGAACAGGGCACTGTGTGTGCCCGTGCCGGTGCTACTCCCTCACTGTGTTTTCTTTTGGTGCCTTTGGGATCTCTTCTTTCTGGTCAGATATGCCTGAAACTTCCTGAGGAGAACCCCATGCTGGCCCACTTGGCCTCTGCTTTAGAGCTAATTTCACCCCTATCCCTTTTTGCTGTCTTCCTGCCCGCGCAGTTTCCCTTTCCCATTTTGCTCTTAAAATATGTGAGCTGATGAACCCTGGGGGGGGAAATCCCAGCACGGCACTACTGTAAATCCTCAGTGCCTTCTGAGGAGATGGGACACCCTGCAAGGTGCATGGCCTGAGACCAGTCCCTGATCAGGATGGAGGAAAATGGAATGTAAATAGGTCTTCCCAATCCATCTTACATACGAGACTCCCTTTTGTTTTTTTCTTAGAGAAAACTAGTTGTTATGGCTGTAGAGGAAAGCTGCTATTTTTGTAACATCTGACCTGTTTTATCTCCTGCCTGTCACTGAGCAATGGCTTTTTTATGAGTCCTTTCCTTGCTGAAAGAGCTCTCTTGCTTCCCAGTGAAGCCCAAAGCAGACTATGTTAATAGTGTTTGGACTAGCAGAATAGTGCTCAAACAACTATGAAAATAAAATAATTTAAAAAAAAATAGTCCCGTGACTGCTGATAACTCATCACCACAAGTCAAATGTCAAATATCATGTTTTCAATACCAGTAAGGAATCTGCAAGCCACTAAGGACCAAGCTATTGATCAAGTAAAAACTTGCATAGAGGAGCCATGAGAAACCCACCATTTCCAAACCGAGGCTTTGTGAATAGGAAAAAAGGATCTTTTCACCAAATGAATTAGACTCTGAATTATTCACTGAAATTTAGTTATGATTTATTCATTCACACACTGTCACTTTGCTGAGCCTGGGAAGCTCCAGCTAATGCTGGGAATTTACATCCCGCATTTCTATAGCAAGTTTCATCTCAAAAGACTCACAAACACTGTGCAATTATAATCAGCTGAAATATAAACTATACACAAAGCCCTGTTTATTACTGAAATGCAACTGCTCCTTGGGTGTGACATGGAGCCTGAACGTGTCAAGACTCTGAAAGAAAGACCCCAGCAAAGAGCAAAATGATAAAGAAATTTTTTAAAAAGTCCTCTCTTTAATGTGGAGATGTTGCCCTTTGCTTCACTGTCCCAGGGCAGTGTTTCTGGCATCAGGAACTTACCGCATTAACCCAAGGCATCGGCCCTGGCAGAAGAAGTGAATGTCGGTCTACAATAAAAAGATGTGGCTTTTAGCCAGGCCCAAGAGGGAGGCTGGGGGGGCACCCAGACCCCATCAAGCTCAGCAGGAAAACGTACATCTCCAGATCCGGCGTCTTGGAAAGCATAGGCTGGGGGCCCTGCGCAACACCGCGCTCCACCTTTCCCAGCACAGATGTTACCCAGCTGAGTCCCGTGACTTCTTGTGCAACAGGAAAACCAAGGTGGAGGTGCAAGCCCAAGGCCATGCAGCGCGTTGCCACCTCCATGCTGTGCCACACGGCATGAAGGTAGTTTAAGTGAATGCTGCCTGTCATTGTATCAATACGCTACAAACCAAGACATTATCAACTATCAAAACTGTACTGCCTTTGCCAGTAACAGCAATGCAGTGCATCTCCTGCCCGCTTGATGCTCTGACGCCCACACTGGAGCGGTACCGGGGGTGTGGGACCTGGGCTGGTGGGAGCCTCTCCTGCCCCTCCAGCCCAGGCCACGCTGGCCTTTCCCAGCTGGATAGGTGCCCTGCTCTGGGAGCACCGGCTGCAAGGACTAGCTTCGTTACCCTGCGATTTGGAAGCCTGGCTCCTCATCCAGCACAGCCCACCATGCGTCCCCACCACCCAGGTCTGAGCTCACCGGGCTGCAAACGCGGCTCCTCCAGTCTGCAGGCGTCCATTTCATTGAGAGATGTGTGCTCACTACATGTTTCTTAAGCTCCTTCAGAAGACTGATTTTTTGTGGAAAACCTTTTGTGGGACATTTTGTGTTTTCCTCCCAGCTGTTAAATGCACTTTTGCATGGCAACGACCTGACAAGTGGAGCCATGAAGAAGTGAAAGCAAAGGTGCCTGCACCCCACTGCGTAAACACGTGCTTTGGCACCTTGGGTGCTGCAGGGGAACTTTAGAGGCTACAGAGAAAACCTCGTAAGCAAACTAGCAAATGAATATACTTTGTATAGGAATAAAATATTTCTCTTTTCTCTTCCAGTGCATACCAGCAGCCCACTTACATGTGCGTCAGGTACATTCGTCCAGCATGAGAAAGCCTGTATTGTGGTGAAGCCTACTCTTGAGCACCATGTGCCTGCAGTGGGGAAACGGGATGTGAATTACCAGGCTGATGAAGGGGTATTGCTTTGGGTCCATGCTGAGCCCTTCAGCACAACTCCTGAGTCCCTGCCCGGGGAATTTCAGAGGCAAGATCAAAGTTTGGCACCTCATTGAGAGATGCAGCTGGAAACCCAATGGCTGTGAGTGAAACAACAGAAAAAAAAGGAATAGTCTTCAGGTGGGTGGGTGTACAGTAGCACCTACTCAATCACCAGGAATAAACCCTCCGACCCTGACCACCCTGGTGTTGCTTGGGTGGCTGCACCCGGCCAGTGACACCTGCTCCTGAGCTACAAGAGTGGCTTTTAGGGTTTTTCGGCTTGTGAGCCAGGAGACGTCACTGCAATTCAAGCAAGGGTGTGGTTTTCAAGCACAAAAGCCCTCATCTCAACACAATGTGTTGTCGGATCAGCCCTGCGACACACAGTGGTGCGAAGGCAGTGCCATGGCAGGGGTGCCGGCATGCCGCCCCCCAGGGTGTCCCCAGTGAGCTGGGGTCCTCCTCCCCTCGCCACATGGCTCACTGGTTTAGACATCTCAAATAGGAGGTCAGCTTTGCCTTTTTGAGCAAAAAAGAAGTTAACTGCTAAGGGCTCGCTCCTGCAATCAACTCGGCTACCTGACCGCCGGCAGCCGCAGCCTGGGGCACAGGGGAGCAGCAGGCTTGGCTTGGCGTAAGCACAGTAGCGGAGGGGCCAACTGTCCCACCTGGGCAGTGTGTGATAACCCCTGGTGTCGGGAGAGGAAGGGAGAGGAAAAGATGCCCTTGCCTGCAGTGGGCCGGAAAAAGTAGTAATTGATATATTGGTGTGTTTACAGCTGTGACGGGCCCTGTCCTACAAAGGAAATGAAGAGTAAAGCTGGCTGCCAATAGTCTAAAAATGTGATGGGCAGCATGCTTTTATAGCGAGCGTGTTTGCCTTCAAGGAAGGTTACAAAGATAATTGGTAATTGTAGGTCAGACAGAACGAATTGCTGCAATTCGTGGGAGAGTCATAAGTCCTGCACAGCCGCCGGGGGCTGTTGTTTTAAAAGTACATGACTGAAAAAAAAAAAAAAGACCCAACATTAAAAAGGAAAGAGACCTATTTACAGCCCCCACAGCACCCCGGGACATTCAGCAAACCATCAGTCCAGTGAAATAAATTATCATCTGTGTGCGCTTGTGAGATGCAGGGAGATACGGCATGCACCTTCCCTGTCCCTCCATCCCGCTCTGCAGCGTGGTGCATCCAATGCAACGCCATGCACAAATGCCACCCATAGCACAGGATTTGGGCACTGGGGCTTGGGCAAGCACCAGGGGATGATTTTGTGCTGGAGCACCCATCCTGGTGGGGCTGGGCTGGAGCACGGACCCCGGGGCGGCCCTGCTTGGCACCCGCCGCCAGGCAGGGTGGAGGGGAGAGAGACCCCAGGCACTGTCCCAGGTTTGGGGCACAAGGAAAAGAGCTGGCAGGGGCAGTGCTGGCATGCTGGGTTGGAGTGGCCATGGGTTTCCTGAGGTGGAAAAAAGCTGTGGAAAAAGCCCTGGGGGAAAAACAACAAAGGCAACCACTAAGCAACTGGGCAAGGGGGCTATGCCTGCCAAGGGGACATGGGGACCGGCCACGGCTGCTGCAGGGGTCCCTGTGGCTATCGCCACTGGCACAGGGGCAAGGAGAGATGGGGAAAATGCCACGTGCGACGGTGGCCTGGGATGTGGCAGCTTCCCCAAATGCACCTTGCTACCGAGGTTGGTGCAGCCTGATGTGAGTCACCTCGCATGCCTGGCACGATTTCCAGGGCTGGGATGTAAAAATAGCCTAAGTTAATAATATAGCAACCCACAAACTGGCACCCGATGGGCACAGAGGTACTGCAGTGCTTTTTTCAGTGTCTCGACCCCCTGTGTTGCTTACAGACCACCTCACCTAACTCTGCTTCCTGACGCTCCCTAATGTGGCGCTCCAGGAAAACAGGGACTTGCAATGGTGTGCCTTTCAGAAAACATGATAAAACCAGTGCCATTCATTCCAGTCATCTCTTTCATTTCTGTGACAGCTTTTCTGACACTCCAGTCACATTTTTCTGTTTTTTTTAAGCTGTTTTCCTTTCCCCTGCCCCGTGGCCCACACGTGCAGAGCAGGGGGCTCTCCACTGGGAGAGACGGAGAGAAAATAATTTTGCTGATCTCTCTGGGATTTGATAAACTGAGATGTTGCTTGCAGACATGAGAGGCAAAATTAACTATTTTCCAGCTGAAGCTTCTAGGCCATCTAAATCGTAAAGTCAATAAACAGAGTCATTAACATTTTCCGCATACTTTGCCTGCAATGATCAGGGTTATGTGAACTTATTCCGGTAAATCAAGTGATTGACATTTATTCTGTGTTATAATTTATTTCTGTTTTATTTTATAATGTGCTTTCTCACGCTTGTACATCTGTCATTAATTCTAGCCCCTCAAAAAAAAAGATGGCTTGCTGTCGTGGCTCTACAGTCAGGATATTCAATATGATTTCTCAGAGATGACCTTATCAAAATGTGCTCAGCGTTTGGAAGTTACTTCTGCCCACGCTTATGTTTATGCTTTCCCTTGTTTAACCACTTTCTTAATGACCTCAAATTTTCAGACACATGCAGTTACCTGCTCCTGTCGTTAAAATGCCAGCAAATAAGCCTCCTTGCTACCACTTGCCCCTTCCTTTCCCCAGCTAGTCCCAAGTTGTGGCTGCTGCTTTATCCCACCTCCACCTCAGGAAACCCATGTCCTCCCCATCCCGGCATCCCTGCTAAGCAGGCTCCACGGGGACCTGTCCTGCAAACAGTGCCTTTATTTCTAAAAAGTGCAGGCTTTAAATGGTCCTTGGGAGCTATGCTGGCAGGCAGAGACCCCCAGGGCGTATGCAGGTCTGTGTCCATGAAAAGATTTTTGGGAGCCAGGCTGGCCAGGTGAAAGCAGGGCGTTCACCCAGGGGTTCTCACCACCTAAAGCCGCACTGAGCCGAATGCTCAGCCTGTTTCCCCCTGTAGATTATATTCTTGCCCTGGCACCCCCCAGGGGGGCACCACCACCCCGGCATACATCTCTGCTGATCACCGACAGGCACAGCCACAGCCACAGCCAGAGACTGAGGGCAAGAGGACCAGCACCAGCATCAGCCTGCGGAGGGGAGAAGGGCTCATCCTTCACATTAAGCTCCTCTCTCGTGCTTTGACGTGGCTGCTGTTTTCCTCATTCATTTTGGGGGGATTTTTCATGGTTTTATTATTTTCATTTCCAATTCATTTGTTTTTTTCATTTGAATGATTTTTGTTTTGTTTCCATTCTCATTCATTTGCATTGTGTCTCATTTAATATTTACTGTTCTTTATCTGAAAGTGATAAAAAACATATTTAAATAATTACAATTATTATTTAATTCACATATATTTCTCTTTTATGCCTGCTGTCTCCATAATGTTTCTACAAAATTTTTTATGTTGTGAAAATATTTTAAAAAAACATAAATAATTTGAAAAAAAAATCAACCTTTTCCCCTTTCCTTCTTAAGGGATGTATAATTATCTTTTTTCCCAAAGTGTTCCTTTGAAAATTTTTGGCAATTTCTGATCGTATTGACATGTTTGTTCCTTCCAGCTTAGAGCTATGCAGAACATTGCCTGCATAGTAATTTCACTAGATATATCGATTATGACAAAGGGCGGCACTAAAGATGTTATTTACTGTGATCCGAAGGCGGGTTTGGGCCTTTGATTTTATTTTTTTTTTTCAAAGCTGCAAAAAATGGAGAGGGAAAAAAATAAATCCACTCTCTTAAACTGCTGAGATGTTCTTATTCCCCACCGTGTAGTGAGCACGGATGGAGTAATGCGGCGCAGGCATGTCACATTCAATGTGCTAAAAGCATATTCGTGTCAATCCGGGGCTCAGGGTGCTCCCCCTCACCGTATGGAGGGGGCCCGGCAGCTGCTGCGGCTCTCATCGCCAGCGCCCGCCTGCTGCGCCATATGCTGCTGCTGCTGCGGCGGTGGTGTCCCCGGCAAACACGAGCCCAGCCAAGGCGCGGGGGCCGGGGGTGCTCCTCTAAGCCACTTGCTCTGCTGGAGAAAATAAGCTAAGGAGCTTATCACGGCACCAGTGCACGTGGCTCGGAGGACTGACCTAGTGGCACCTTCTCCCTGGTGGGACAGGCAGGAGTGTGAGGGGGACCTGGGCAAAGGGTTGCTGCTCACTCTTTAGCCAGAAGAAGATACTTGGACCAAGAAGCAGAGAAAAACAGTAAATTAAGAAAACTGACAAATTAAGAAAATAAATTAAATACCGAAGGAGCGATGCCTGGAAAGTGATCCTGCAAGTAATTTTTCACTGCAGGCTCTCCGAAAATATCCTGATGTGTGGGTGTCTATTAAAAGCAAGCTGTGTCTGGGATTCAGAGCAAGGTATGAACTCATTCCAAGGACTAATTGCAGTTATGCCACCCATCAGGAAAAAAAATGCTGGATAAAACAAGCCTTCCAAGAAGCTCAGGCACCAATAACCTTCCCACATGAAACAAAGGAGAGCGAAGGGATAAGGTATGAGAACACACAAATATTTGCTAGAAGATTAGAAGGAAGACCTATTAATTAGACAGAGCAGGGTACAGCCAAGCATAACAGGATGAAATGAAGGCATGGCTAGTTGAGGAACACTTTCCTATCCATGAAATTTGGTAGACCAAAATATTCAATGGAAACAGAGAAGTATACAAAAAAAACTAGACAAAGCAAAACACTGAGAATTCAACATCCGTGGGGTAAAAGCTGGACTGTTTGATAAATCTGTCCCACACTCTGACAGATCATTCTCTATTCACACATTAATCTCGGTAGATACTGCCCAGCACTTAGCAAGAGCAACCTCAGCCTTCTTCAAGATAATAGCAGCTTTGCCATTGGGTTCGATGAGGCCAGAAGTTCAAACACAACCCAGAAAATTATCTCCTTGTTCCATAGCTGGGTTAATGAAAATGGAAGGAAACCATGACCCTGAATTTTCTGGCTTCTTCTAGTTCCTGTTTACCTGCTATCATTGCTACTTTTCTGAAAAGTAAAAAGAGAAAGCCTCAAAACTGATAAATACTTTTCCCATTTTCTTGACTTATGATTGCTTCTTGTTCTTAAAGTGCCTTTGGAAGTCTTTTCTAGGCCAAAATACCTGAAAGAGCCTTTAAAAAAGGGCAGATCTCCATCAGCAATGTCTTGCTGCTAGAGAAAACGAACAGTTTTTGACTAATCAAGAGTTTTGATTAATGAAGGACCAGTCTTTCATGTTATACTGTACCTCATTTTTCAAATCAGCATTATTATTTACTCACTGGCTCAGCTGCACTACAATTTTCTTTGCAAATTCATATTTTGACAAATTATATGGCAATTTTTTTACACTGCAATTACTTTGTGAAACAGAGTTTTACTACTGAATATTCATAGAGCTGTAAGAACGCTGCTCACTCATGTACATAAATTACACATCTCCTCCACAATTTTGCCTTTTCCCGAATTATTATGCTTCCATGAGAACGTAGACAAGAGCTTGCTCTGTACCCCACAGCCCCTGGCAGAAGAAAGAAGTGTGGATGAAAAAAGAAATACAAAGAGGGAGATCTGAAAGTGCCTCTCAGGAGGCAAAATGCATACCTTTGTACCAGAAAAGAAGAGACAGCAGGACGCTTCCCATCTTGAACCTCATCTTTTCCTTCCACTTTCGGGAATAGCTCCTTAGCGTGCTGCTCAGCTTGCTGGGAAGGCATGGGATTAACTTAAGCATTGCCTAAGCACCTTACTCTCCTCTATTCTCATGATTTTATCAAGCACCATCAAGCCAACCACACAATTATTACTGTCAAGCTCCATCCTAGAGGATGTGTCATGCGTAACACCTTTTAAAAGGTAAAAAGTACCGAGGTACTGGCACTTTGAGTGCAAATCTGATTGTGTATGCCGACATCCATCCAAATAAACAAGGATATACCTACCCAGAAACCACATATATCCCCTATACAAACGCAGATGACTAATGCTTATAAAATATATGTAGTGCATATTGCCTATTGTATGTCGTATGTATTAATTATCTTCCACCCCAACTATTTACCTCTACACTGTCAATGCCTTTCCTAATAATAGCTGCGTGTAGAAATCTGCCCCGGCCTTACTGCTCTTTCAGTCACCTAATTGCAAGGGGCTGAAAACTGCAATTAGTAGATCAAACAGAAATAGCACATTTCAGTTGCTTACTTGCTGAGCTGTAAAAATCTCAAACCAAAAAAGTAAACCTCCCTTTGCTAACAGTTCTACCTATAGTATCCTCTCAATCAGTTTACATCAGAGATTTTAAAATGACTGAAAGATCCAAGACAACAACAGACTGCTAGTGACTCCAGTGGATCTTGCACCTGTTCCTCCAATCTCTGTTAATTATGTGCAATTAGCAGTGTATTTTTAATGGAGGTTTTTGAAAGCAATTGCTTCGGAAGCAGCTTTCTTTGTTTCAAAAGATCTCGGACTGTATGCACAGGGAATAGATTAAAGCGCTGCATAGACCATGTGGGCTGCTGTTGAATCAAGCTAGACCTGTCTCTAGTCTTCTGGTCTACATCCATTCAAAAAATGCTGCGCAAACAAGGATGCTGACTTTTCGGAAACAGTCCCCTGGGGCAGGATTTATCTCACCTGCCTTTGGATACCCACAAATTTGGGATGCGCTGTAAACGGGATGTCAGGTATGGCATCCCTCCGCAGTCGCACCTCCAGCGCTGATGCACCCCCGGCCTTGCCAGGGCATGCAATGTGGATGGGACAAGTCTCCTGCCAAGGGGGCTCGCTGCTTTGCTCAGCCTTGAGCAGTTTAACCTCCTCAGCCCAACACTTTTTCCACTTTAAACTACCCTAAGGGAGAGGGCGGGTTATCGCAGGCAGACCCCTGCATGGACTCAGCCATTCTGCTACGTGAACCTGGGCCAGCTCACCCCAAACACTGGGGAGCATCAATGCATGGCAGGGCGAGCAAGCAGGGCGATTCATCCCAGGCACAAGGAAGGGGGTCATTTTCCTAAGGGCAGGAGGCTGCTGTTGATTTTTTTTCTCAGAGGCTTCACGCTCATATGCAGCACCCTTCTCAGGGCAGCGAGACCCACCAGAAGGTCCAACCAGGGAATGTCCAACCAACAAGCGTGAGCCTCACTGAAGGTATCAAGGTTGCCTCTGGGCATCCGCCCAGGTGCAGCATCTCGCTCCAGGCTCTACACAGTATCCAGGTAAGGCTCGCTCTCTCTTCCTTTCTTTGCCGTCTGGTCTAAAATGGGCTGCCACAGAGACAGAGATTTCCAGAGCTGCTGAAGACACCAAGATATCTATTCCCTCTCTGCATTGATGAGCACTTGGTATCTAAATCCCACGGGCTTGAAAATCCCAGCTTAAAAATCCCTAAATACCTTCATCTACATATCTCCTGGAAAACCAGACCAGGGCTTCAGCCTCTTGCCTTATGGTCTCATAAGCACAGGTCACCGGGAGGAAGAACGGCCCACCCAGAGAGAAATCACCTACCGTATTTTAAAAAAGCGAAACCAAATTCCCACCACCACCACCCCAAGCTGTTTAAAATCAGCTCAGTTTATGGTCAACTTCACCCTTCAAATAGGTCTTGATTTCATGTAAGAAATGCAATAGCTCAGGGATCATGTTCAGAAATAGCACAGCTATTATCAAAGAACATTTCATCCAAAGGGACACCCTCCAGACTGGTGGGTCCCCAGTTATAAAATTCCCTCCCCACCAAAAGAAGGGCAGCCTTTGTTTAAAAATGTGCCTGTAGCATTAAAAAAACAAAAATGGTTCGCAGGAAGAGTAGAAAAGCCTTAAAATTAAAGTCTCTGTATTAATGCTATGCAGTTCAGAACCTCTGCTTTTAATGTTGACGGTCCTTCATTTTTAATAACTGTAAACAGCAAAACCATGCTGCCACTGCAGACAGCATTGCTAAATGAATCACGTAGTTGATTCCTAGCAGGCATACAAATACTTCCAGGTACAGAAGACAGAAAACATTTTAAAGCCAGTATACAATACAGCACCAGAAAGAGCTACATTTGCCCTTTATTAAACAAAAAAATAAATTTAAAAAGGCTGAAAATTAGCCTAGCATGGATTATGGAACAAAACTGTGCCTGGTACAAACAGTCCAAAGCAGGACAGTTTGATGACATCCACAGTGCTACGTAAAACAGCAGCAGAAACCGGTCGGGTAGGTTCACTCTTTTGGCCATGCATCTTCTCCAGGTCCAGCTCATGTCCCCTTGGCCCGAAAATATTTTTGTATGTTTTTACAGCGCTCAGATATTTTGGTGTGTTTTCTTCCCCCAGATAGTGGGAAATAACACAAATGTCACCCTGCACCATTGGGATGCTTTTACTGCATGAAGCTGAGAGTAGGGCTTGTATTTCCAGGGGTGTGACATGAGGATGTGTGGGTACATAAAGGTGCGAAGCCCCTGGGATGGCAGGAGAGGGATCCAAGCAGAGCAGAGGCTGTTCGACACCCTGCCTGGTGATGCTCCCTGGCACGTGTCCTTCCCAGCTGGGTTAGCTGGCCTGAACCACAATTTTATCAGGAGCCTGTTAAAAATTAAACAGCATGGATGACCAGAGGCCAATGCTGCAGTCCATACCTTGGCCTGGCTTTGTTAACAGATACAGACATGGCTGGCCACCATTTGAGGAGCCCATGCCAGTATCTTATGCAGACTTAATGCTTTCTGCCCACAGCTTTCTCCTTATAAGAAAGGAATTTGCTTCTGAGCATGGCAGAGCTGTGTATCCATGAGCTCTCAAAACACACACGTGAGCACGAAGCCCTCCCTGGTGCTTGATCGACCAGCAGCATGCGTGAGCGTATGCCCTCAGAGAGGAAGCAGGAGGTAAAAGCGCTCGCATGTGAGAAAGAAGTGCAATTCCACGTAGCTATTTCGTGTTTCTCCCAAAGAGTGCCAGACAGCTAAATCAGAGCAGTGTGCACGGTTTCATGTGTCTGGGAGCTGAACACACACGACGCGCAATATCTCAGCACAAATGTGTGACTGGCGCGCTTTGGTTTTAGCACAGTTTGGGAACGTGCACATTTATACATGTACGTGTGAACGACAGGCATCTCTCAGAAGTAGGATACAGACATGCCGAGAGAGCAAGACTGCCAACTCTATAAGAGCTTGAGTCAAATGATCAGAAGCTGGATCCCCTTGAAATGGATGGATCTGTGATGGTCTCCACATGCTGAAGGTCTGTCTCTTGAAATAAAATATTATTTCAAGGAGTTTGAAGTGTTAGCTTAAGTCCTTTTCTGAAAAGGAGCCTTTTTCCTAAATGCAACAAAACACAATGCAGCTAGTTGCCTGGTGCTGGCCACCAGGATCTGACCCACTCCCTGTAACACATGCACCTGGGGGAGCTGTGGCTCTCATTGGCAGGGCAGGCACCGTGGGATCATCATCGCAATTAGATGGGAAGTACCTACGCTGAAGGCTTGCATACACTACATTAGGAGAAGTCTGGCTATAGCTGATTCAGCTTTGAGCCTGCATCCTTGAAGGAGGCTGGCTGTGGAAGGCAGTTTACCTGGGAAGCGGGACACATCGCTTCGGCTTCACCTCCCTGTGGGCTGCGCATATGCCGCTAACCAAGCTAAGCAGAGGAAAGCCAGACCTGCATATGCCTGCACTTTCAGGCTGCAGGATACACAGCCCCTTAGTGACATTACAGTGCTTAATGTTACGACTTCATCCTGCTAGGTCTCACTACGTGATATATGGGTGCTTTCTACCCAAAAGAGCTTTTACAACCTAGCCCAGGTATCCCTGCATTGCACTGCAATCTCTAACTGCAGCTTGCCCATACCCCAGACTGTGTCTTTAGTAAGAGCAAGCACTGACAAACATTAATAGTTTTCTTAAGATGATGATGATTAAGGTAAGTTTCTTAATAAGATCCTGATTAAAGTAAGTTAAGTCAATTTTTGTCTTTCATCTTTAAGATAGGCAAATCACACCCTCCTGCTCTGATCCTGCAGAGACTCGAGAGCAAACTCCAGCTCAGTGGAGCTAAGGGACTCTCCTCCTCTTCCTGCAGAGATGTCTTGGCCCCAGCGCTTATTAGGGCTCCCACGCACAGACAGATGTCGTGGCAGTATCCATGCCCAGAGGTTACCCTTTTCTAAAGGCTTGCACGTGCCAAATGAGACAACACGTTATAATTCAAAAGTTAAACTGCTCTGAGGCAAGCTGAGATGTCTCTTTCTTTCCTGATTAATAAAAACGATACCCACAGTACAGGGGAAAACAAGGACGGAGTTAACCGTGCTTGCTAGCTGTGGGCTGTGAAAAGCACCGGCCTTTCCCCAGCGCTCAAACACTTCTCCAAACACAGCGGTGAAAGCAACAGTGCTCCAGTCTGCCCTGATGAAACATCTCCTTGGGGATGCATCGGGCTGCAGCCTTTGCCACCGCCGTGTGGGTGCTGATGCGCCCTCAGCTCTGCTTGGGCAGAGGCACAGGCCGTGGCTTCTGCCCACTGCCACCATGGCCGCCTCTGGTCTCTGCTGTCTCCTTGGTTAGGCAGCCAAGGGACCGTGGTCAGCTTGGCAGGGAAAGGCTCCTCTTGCAGGCGGGCGTTCAGCCCCACCGAGGACGACGCCTCTGACCTGCGGCAGACAGAGGCCCCACCTGCGCTCCACCACAGCAGCCAGCCCAGGCCTAAGCTGCACCCGTCAGAAGGGGCCCAAAGGAAGATGCAAAATGGCCCCCGATGATGGCCCATAGATCAGGCAGGCTTAAAGGGAAAAGCAACACTTTTATTAGGCTTCCAGCTGCCTGTTCCCCCACCTGGGCGACCCGTAGCTCTGCACAGCCTAGGCAAGGCCCACAGCCCCCTGAGGCCTCCCCTCCACAACACAGGCATGGGGGCTACCGGCCACCACAAAACAGCAGCCAGCCCACACGGTATGGTGAGCGACCACGTTAGAACCCTGTAAATCCCGCCCCGCAGCACCGCGCTGGTAAGGCGGGTGATGAGCCCGTCTTGAGGCCTGGGGAGAGGCAAAGCGAGACTGAGCGCTTTAAAGGAGATGATCAAAAAGTCCTGCTGAGCCCCAAAAATACAGTGAGGCGCTGGTTCCACTGGGGCTCGAACCCAGGACCTTCTGCGTGTAAAGCAGACGTGATAACCACTACACTATGGAACCGCCACGTACACCAGGCGCCGCGGCACTGCCCCTATCGACGAGACGCTGGCACGCCTCCTTCCTCCGCCCCGCCCACGCGGGTGTGGCGCGCGGGCGGGCAGCCGTTGGGCGGGCGGGCCGCCAGCAGGGGGCTCCCTGCGCTCGCGCTCCCCGCCTCACCCCCTCACCCGCCCTCAAGGCCCCCGGGCGGCGGCCTTTGGCCCTCCGCAGCTCGGCCTGTGGCGGGGTACGTGACTTTTTTGTCATCTGTGACGCCGGACAATAGCTGCCTCGTTTCGTCTTTAGCGGGGGGTTCTGCACTGCCCGTGTTACCTCAGCCCTCACCGTGCCAAACCCTCACATCCCAAAGGGAGTGGCTTGTCGAAGGTACAAATTAAGGCACCTGCCTTACGTTACGAGCAGAAACTCATTTGCAATATCAAAGACAGGTTTGTTAATTTTCAGAAGCGTGTGGTGCCTGTAAGCAAAACAGTGTATTGTTTGTATGTAAGTATCATCGTTGCCTTCACTCCTGGAACGAATAACGCTATTTTGCTGAAGCAGCAGGTGGTTTACTGTTACAAGGTAGAGAATTTTGCCCTTTTGTCATTAGAAGCAGTTTCATAAGGATAAGGTGAAAGCAGAGGTGAAAAATATTATTTCCGTAGACTTGCTGACCCCTTATGATGTATGTGATGGCTGCTTTTAGTAGTTGGCAGTTCCCAGTCTTTAAAAAAAAAAAAAGAATAAAAAATAATTTAAAAAATCCTTTTGCACACTGATCATTAGTATGCGAGTCAAATCTGTGTGCCCTCCTGATGTGGAGAGCCTGATGTA
The DNA here is from genome assembly GCA_017639485.1 of Pluvialis apricaria. NCBI lineage: Eukaryota > Metazoa > Chordata > Aves > Charadriiformes > Charadriidae > Pluvialis > Pluvialis apricaria. Next base: position 87,415,859 of record CM030007.1, read on the forward strand.
ACCCAGAGGTGCCTTTTGGGAACAGACAGTCTGGTAGGCTTGAGGCTTCTGGACATCGGTTTTGCACTGTCTGTGCAGCTTATGGTTCACCAGAGCAACAAAATGCAGATCAAACTGTCGTTAGGCAACGTTTGTGCCCATTTCTTTTTCCTCGTGTTGCTTTACTAAGATTTGGCAGAACCTGAGTGCTGTAGATAGCTGTCATCTCTATAGGATCTCAGTGGAGGCTGAAGCTAACTTGTGAGGGAGGTAGAGTGTGCAAATTAGGTCATTAGTCATTGCTTCCCAGAATAATCTGCATTCATCTGATAATTTGGGAAATTTTCCTTTTTTAAAAAAATTGTTCTCATTTTTCAGAAGGTATCCTGATAATTTTCATAATGTTCTGGTCTAGTTTCTTGGCCTTCAGGAGTTTGGAGGCCCTACAGCTGCCTTTCTTTCACATTTCTGATTTTGTGCTCTTTTTGACAAGGATGCTGCTAGTTTTGATGTGTTCTATTCATCATCTCACCCAGAATTGTCAGTGAGGGGGAGATTTCTATTCCTGTTCACCCAAATTAACCTACTCCTCCTGATTTGTGAGAACAGATATCTGCCATCTCACTGACTGAGCCAGAGTTTAAAATTGTTCTGGACATTTATTTCTCTCTTCATTTCTTCTGTTCTTTTTATTCTTTCTGCTTGTGACTGGACGTCCAGGTCTCTCAGGCAGGGACTTGTCCCCTGGATAGTACTTTAAAATACTGGGATAGTACTTTAAAATACTCCGTTGGGTCACATGAAAATCCTTCTTTGAGCTTGGAAGGGTAAGAGGAGGGGAACTATGGCCAGGGCTCAGAAGCAGCACGTTCTCTTTGATTATGATTATCTTCAGTCTTTTTGAAAAATATCGGTTACATCACTTTGTAGTGGGTGCTTCTGAGAAATAGGCCTGAAGCAGAATTTGAATTATGTATGTGGAATGCCTGCATGGAGGCTTGCTTAGGAGATTAATGTTTCCAAAGTATTTGGAAAACAGAATACGTGCTATTACATCAGGAAGGGCTGCTTGTAAAGGGATCTCCCGATTTCTGTGCTAGCAACATAACTGGGTTTTTTTCTTGTCATGCTAGACTGCTCAACAACATATTGTCAGAATTTTTTGACCTACTTTCTGTTGCAGCTGTTGATGCTTGCTAAAACCCTTTTCAGCATCTTAAGTGTGCACATGATACATGACTGCTGAACAAAAAAGTGGTAGTATGTGTGTCCCTGTTGTATGTTCTCTTTGGCCTATGTAGAAAGGAGAATAGTCTTGTTTGGTACAGCCTATGTCCTTGGACTTGAACGGGAAAGGTTAATTTGGAAAGCACATTTGTGTTTCCTCAAGTTGCATGTTATTTTGATCCCCAAACGTAACTGGAGAGGTGGCTCGGTCTGGCAAGACCGACTCTTTATCAGGTTGCTTGGTCGCGTCAGACCACTGAGACAGATGATGAACTTCCATGATTAACAAAATAAAACATGCAGTGGAGGCTTTAGGTTCGACAGAACCTAACAGCTAAGGGTTTGATCCCGCTCCCATTGATCTTGGATGAAACATTTTTGATGGATTTGTTGGCCATTGGAACAAAACTTATAGCCTCTCATTATGCAGAGATCTTGGTAAATGCCAATATAGATGAATTTATCAGGTACAGTAAATGTTTTATAAATAACGTGTATCCCCAGAGTGCAGTGGAAAGAGGTTATGATGTATTTTTGCTTGCATGCATTTTGGCAGAACAGCGTGATCATACATAAATGATTAGCTACTGTAACTCTGATCAGGGAAAGTGCATCCTGTCAGAAAAACAAACATCAAAACTCTTCTGGGTCATGCAGAATTATCACGCCTGCTATGAATTCCATTTACTGTCTTGTATCACAGGAGAGGAACAGCTCTAAAAGCAGAAGCTTGTGTCTGGGACTCCAGAACCTCAAAAGGACTAGCTCAGTCAATCAAACCAGTGCATTCACACAGTGCCTTCTGCTTTGCTGGTTTGGCACTTTAAGTATCTTTTGCACATTGATAAATGTGTCCATTTTGTCAAAGTAAAGGCAGTTGTCTGTCTGTCCAAAAGATTATTTGATCACTCTGTCCTTCACAGTGGTGGTTGGTGCCTTTAGAACTGACCTTTTTGCCTGACTGATAGCAAAAATTTCCTAAAAATACCACATTACAGTGTTATTAGACCTTTGGGGCAGGAGCAGGAGGGTGAAGATCTTGCTTTGATTGTCTCTCTTCTCAGAAATCTTTTGCTCCCTACCCAGTCCTGGTAGGACTCCATCACATGGAGAGGCTGCAGAGCAAGGGGCACCATGACCCCTATATTGTGCCCATCCATGTGGAGCTTCCTCCCACCACAGTGTGCTTATAACCTGTGGTTCTTTTTGGACCCACAGGCCCCTGCACTGACCCCACAGAAGTGGCTGCTGTGCTCTCTTCCATAACTGCACAGCAGCAAGCAGCCACTCCAGATAGGGGTAGAAGGACAGACTGGGGGTAAAAGTGGTGTGTAAGTGCTGAGGACTGGGCTCAAGTCTATACTGGTGATATTACTATATCATAATACTACTGACATCTAATATTTTTGAGTGGTTTGGTGCTCTGTGTGTGTGTGTTCAAAATTACAGTGTCCCCATGCTATCGATATACTGCCCCATGCCAGAAGCAGCAGATTCCTCAGGGGCTGTTGTGGTAGCAGTGGGCAGTAAGGAATCACCTTGGGTGTGACAGCTCTGCCCTTCCCCGGGCTCCTGTGTAGTCACTGAGAGCCCGTGTGTCCTGGTTTGAGGACGCTGTGGTCAGCATGGTGAGGAGCTGGGTCAGAGGTGAGGGCCCTGCTGCCAGGGGTCAGGGTTTGATTTCAAAGCATGCAGTGCCATGGCTTCCTGACCGCGCAGGGGAGCAACGTTGCAGCGTTCTCAGCTTGTCCGATCCCTTTCCAGTAGTCGAACAAGGAGCAGATGAGCCAAACCGTGAACCGAGTCCACTGAATTCCAGTCACACATTTATGGGGATGTGCATGCGCATGAAGAAATGAAATGTGCAGGCATTAGTGCAGTGCTTCTGAGTGCAAGATTTGAGTGCTTCATACTTGTTCCATTATCTGCGTATGACAGTGTTTTGGAAAACACCTATATCACTAATATGCAGATAAAATGTCTTGTAGTAGAGTATTTCATCCCTTAAGGGCTTTCATAACCATGCCAGTTACATCAGATAACCAGATACCTGGACAGCCCTTATGTTTTTTTCCAGTGTGCTAGATCTGCTAAAATGCAAATCATTGCCTCAACACAGCAGAAAGGCCGGTCCACTTGAAAGAGATCATGTGACTTCAGATGCGAAGCCGATAACTTCAGCCCATCCCTTTCTCTGCCTGAGATTCAGGAGGCATGGTGACAAAACAGCTTTTCAACAGCACGCATACAGCGCAGCTGTAGGGCTGCAGCCATGAGCTTTCACATCAGGCTGGACGATGAAAACGCCGTTTTCCCCTGACTGTTTCTGAAGAGCAGTGCTCAAGAAATTGTCTCTCAGGAAGCTGTATAAATAGGTGGAGAGCAAGTGCATTGCAGCTTCTGAGAGCTCCAGATCCCCAGAGAGAACTGGAGCACCTGTTCTGCAGAGTTGCACCCCTTGTTGTGCAGTTCTGCTTCCAAAAAGGGGCTGCTTTCTCCTAAAAAAAAAGAATCTTCTAAAGGTACTCTTGTGGAAAAAATCTTGGTGCTGCTGAAGCAGAAAGAAAAAACAGGTAATGTCTTTGGGTGGGGTGTATATATATATATATATATTTAGCTTGCTTTTAAAGAGCAAATTTACTTCATCCTATGTCTGTGTAGGGAATGACAGATATATGTGGGACTGTTTATGATTTTACCTTGAGAAAAATCAGTGTGCTTCAAGCTATAAAGTTTGACCTGGACTGGATCAGTTATCCAGAACTTCTGAGTGCAGATGAGATCAAATAGCTTTGAGACAACCGTATTTCATGTACTATTTATTTTAGGGAAAAGTATTTTTATAATGATAATTTTGAACTTTGTTCTGATGCTTAACTTAAACTTTATTAAAACCAATATGAATTTCAGCTGAAGCATAAATTTCATTTTTAAACTGGCTCAGGTTTCAACACATATTTACTCAATTCTGGAGCCTTGCTTTTTCATTGCTTTCCACCTTCAAGTAAGGAGAATTAAATGGCATGTCATTAAGACCCTGCTCATTAACTGCAGGATGGTGCATGATTCAGATTTTCCTTTTCCTCCAGGATAATAAGCTACAACAGTGGTTGACTTTCATGCTCCAGTTGGGTCCAGTTCACTAGAGCTAACTTTGCTTCAGGAATTTTAGCTTTCTCCTTGCTTCCTGAAGGAATCTCCCCCTAGAGGCGTTTAACCTTTCTGGAAAGTGATATGATGGTTTTGCTTATACTTCAAGGTGATCTGCACCCCATTTGTGCACTTGTATTTGCTATTCCCCTTCCTTTTTAAAAACATTCTCCCCAAAGTCTTGCTGCACAAAAAATGCGGCTACTTGCTTTGTTTGTTTATTTCCTGCACAAAAAAAAGTGTAAAAGTTTTGTGTAAATGTGTCCTTTATTGATTGTAAACAACATGAACTGGCTTTTTCCTATCATTTTTCTACAGATCTTTTTTGGATTTGCATGCAGTTCCTGAACTAGGTGATTGCTTAAACAATCTCTGCCTGTTCACACCTTTGCAGCTCTTGCTTTCATTTCTTTTTGCAGTGCATTTTTGTGCTCAGGAGTATGAGTCCACCTTAATGAGCTGGTCCATCTTCATCCTATTCTCTTTCAGGCTTTACTGGCTTTCAGGTATCTTACTACATCCACTCCCTATTGATTCCTGGCCCAAACACTGAGATCTATCAACACAGCCATTGCTAGAAATTATTCCATCAGTTCTATATTGAGCTTAGCAATGCTTCTCTGAGCAGGCTGAAGAAGTTGTCTGTAAACAAAAAGGCTTTCTCATTTCTTTCTTTCATGTATATAATGACTGAAGGACACTAAACAGAAATGTCAGTTTGTCCCAGAGATGTAAAGTAACAGAGACCTAAACACATACTGCTTTGCCTATGTTTGATGTTCTTGTATCAGCCCCTTGGCAGACCAAATTCATCATTGGTGTCAAATCTGTATGCCATAGCCAGGTTCTCTTTCATTCTGTTAGCTGACTGTGGCTGCTTCACCCCACTTTCTGCAGGGTGGGTCATTTAGCTAATGAAATCTTTAACTCACCTCTAGATTCCCATACATGACAATCCCAACTCTGGCAACAAGACAGCTTTGAAGAATTGTCCCTCCACAGGTACTAACCTCGGTGTCGTGATTTAATGTCTGTGTTCTCTTCTCTAGGGTATTTTGCTCTTTCCTGTGTCATTCCCTCAGCAATGCACAGAAGCAGATCCATCATAACCCTATGTTATAGCATCTGCTTCTCAGTTCTCTGCAGTCCTTATTTCCAAAGGAAAACAACTCAAAAGAAAGTCTGTGATTCACAAAAAAATAAAAAAATGACAGCAAGAGAGGACATCAAAGGAAAGCCCCTGTCACTGGAAGCATCCACCCATCCATCCATCTGATCTTTATGGAGAAAACTGTCCCTGTCTCACCACCTCTCTAACCACATGTACCTTCTAAAACATGTTATGGGAGGAGATCATAACTATTTGTTCACAAATACAGTTGAGAAAGGGGCGAGTAGGGAAAGGAGGCACATTGCTGGAGATAGCCATTGAAACAACTTGTAGGGGAAGTAGCGTAATTGTGGAAATCCCATCCCAACAAAAATAAAGGGAGAAGCCTTTCATTCTTTGTTTATCAAAGGTAAGAAACAAATGGAACAAAGCCAGATTGAGAAGTTAAATCCTAGCGGCTCTTATTCATATGGCTTCCATATCCTCAGACTTGACCTAGCTTATAGTTGTCTGCCAGTGGCACAGCTCATCTAATTTTAAAAGATAAGGTATGCTTGAAAGGATGGCTGGCTGCCAAAAGGACCTGCAGCCTGATTTCATTAAAAGTCAGCTATAAATCTTTACAAGATTTCCATTATTCTGGAGGTAGCCTGGTCTTTACGTGACTGACAAACTGGAGGCGTGATTGATTTTGGGCAGCACCTATTACATCCGGATCAAATGGTGCTGATTCATTATCTCTGTAAATCAGGCTCTTGACGGCTCAGGCTCTGAAACCTAAATTTCTGAGCACTTGCTGCAGTGTTACCTTCAGTGACTCCTATCCAGAAAAAGAGCAGCATGTGCCACTCCAACTTAGCTTGGTGCATGTCTATTGGCATGGTTGGAATGACATTTTATTTTGCTTCAGTGGATGGGCTGTGTGTTCAGTGCCTGTCCATCACAAAATTGCCTTTTTGCTGAACTGAAAGAAATGTAGCAATTTCTTGGAGTTATATCTAAAAATGGGACAGATCACTGGCCTGTAGAAATTGAATTACTGCCTGCTTTTTAGTGAACATGACAGATTCTCTCTTAAGGGTAAATCAGTGGTATAGTATCCAGAATGCTAACACAGCATTGTGTCCCAAATTCTCATCCAGCTACCTTGCATCTCTGAAGCCTTTTTCAATGCCTTGGTAAAAGCCCGGCTTTCCATTTCATCAGCCAACATTTGGGGGAATTTTGTAACAGCAAATGATTCTTCACCAGACATTGCTACACTCCATAGTAAGTAGCTCACAGAAATGATTCTAATGTTTTAAATACTTGGGTTTCAGCCTTCTTCCTCATGGAAGGTCGTCTTGGCCTTTGCCTGGTATTTTTCTATGCCTTTGCCCAGGAAGGTAGGGTTTGGCATGGAGCAGGAGTTGGCTTGGACCAACATACCTGGGGGGCTGGAGGGGAGAGATTTCTTCCTTTGGAGCTTCCTTTCCAGTTGTTCATGATTCTTTAATCAGAATTTGCTGGGCTCGGGTGGAGACCGTGCTTGCTGGAGTCTTCAGTAGGTGTGACTGCTGTGGAGTCGGATATGCATCGGATATGCACGTTGGCAGCCAGAGTGGCTCTGTAGTCACCAGAGAAGCCATCAGGAAATAGGGTAGTAGTTTAAATGTTCACTATAACCTTTTTAGGATGCAGATATTTGGGACTGAAGGTGATGATTATTCCCCTGGACTAACTCTTTGATGCCCAGATTTGGCCTTTTTAAGAGGTTTTAATGCTAGGATATATTTGTGCAAGTTTTCGTCCAAGCTTTGAGTGTATGTTTCAAGCTTCATTTACTGCTATCACCATAAAATTTCTGTCCCTATGTCTCTATCTTTTTTTATTTCTTTGCACAAGGAGGTGCTCAAGTCCACAAATTTAGAGGTAGGTGGTGGAAAGAATGGGGATGACTGGGAGCAAAGCTTAAGTCATTGAAAGTAGGATGTGATAGTGATTCAGATCCCCATTTCTTGGGTCGGCCCATTGTTTGCTGTGGCCTGGGTGGAGTCCTGAGAGGTGTGATGATTCTGTTTGGGGCTTCCGATGGCCAGTTGCTGGGCTCATGCTGACCTGCCCTTTAATGAAGATAGTCTTGCTGCAATAGGACTTAGATTGTAAGCTCTGTTTTGCTCTTGGTCCTAGTCTTCAGATCACAGTTCAGGTTGTGGCTGGATGGCTTAGATGGACTAAGGAAGACTTGAGATTCTCCTAAGAGGGCAAGTGAGGAGATGGTGTTCAGGAAAACAACAATTGTTTGGAGATAAGACAAATTTGAGCTATTAGCAATATCAGTGCTGTATTTGATTCTGTCAAAGCCATTGATTGGCTCAACATTAATGTGTCAGCACTTGTTTAGATTTCATGGTATCTTCTTCAGAGGGAAGAAAAGCAGTGCGTTGTGGGGAAAAAAACCTAAAAACCTTCTTTCCTGAAATAATACTGACTCAGAAGGTGGCAGACCCAGCTCAAATGTAGGATACCCTTATGTTGTGGGACCCTGAAAAAAGTCCAACAGCTATAAACTATTGTGCAATATTAACATAACGTAACATAACATAACAATATATAAAAACTGTAAATAGTCCCACAACAATAAATGTATTCTAACTATTGAAATTGAAAATAGGCTAGTTATCCATTTGTGTTTTCCTCTCTCTCTTATCCTCCTGTTATTTTTACTTCTGCTAGTAAAGCCAAAGGAAAAGTAGTTAAACATTCATTTTATGCTGATGAATTTCTTCTTTGCTTTAAAATTCAAGTCAGAAGAAAAGGAATATCAATGAAGCAAAACAGCAAATGCAATAACTTAGATGTGTCAGACATGCTAGAGAGAAACATGTATCCCTGGGGACAGGGGGAGAGAAGGGTCAGTGTGATCATATAAGAAATCTTTAGATAAACAAAGTTCAGTCTTTCTAAGAGCACCAGTAACTTTCTTGTTACTTAGAAATTGAGCCATTTTGTATCTCAGGAAAATTTGGACATTTGAACTTGTCGATTAGGAAGTATATTGCATTAGTGAATGATACCAGTTAGTGAAGATTTGAGCAAGTGCCAGGAGAAAAACCCAAAGGCCACACTGTAAAAGGTACTTTGTTCATTTTTTTAATGAAACCAACTCTTTTATTTAGAATGTTTCAGTAGAAATGCAACAGAAAATTAGATGTTTTATTTAAATGAAATCTGATAATGAAGCAATTTGCTATGGCACTATTTCTCCTTGTAAATTTGGTGATGGCGACACTGAGGTATAAAGTGATAAATGGGGTGGTAGGGCACCTTTTCAAATCAATAGAGCGTTAGGAGGCTGAGGTTTCGGGTTTTTGTGTTTAGCAATAGTATCAGATGTAATTTGAAGTCTTTAAAATTCTGCATTTCCAATTTTCACATCACAAGAATGAAGAGTAACATGCCTCTGTAGTCCCTTGTCCCTAGTAGTAAGGCTTTAAATAGCTATGCTTCAGATTAGGAAATCACTGGCGCACTTTAACTTTCAGCTAACGTGCAAAAAGTAAACTGTATTAATTACTGAGTTTATGGGTCTTAAATGCAAGCTGATAGTGATCAGTTGTGAAAAAGAAAACTAGCATGGTTCATTAGGTCCAGTTTGTGTAGAACATGCTGTACAGTAATTTTTTTATGAGCTGTAGGTACTTTAGATTCTGTGTTGTCAAACACTTTCTTTTTTTCTCTCTCTCCCTCCCTCCCAATCCCCTCCATGTTAGGAAGAGCACAGGACCCCAGAGGGGTATAATCCTCGTTGCTGAAGGAACAACACAGGAAACGTGTGTAACGCTAACAGCTGAGAGAAACATGCTTCGTATCAGCAGCAATTAAAACTGATGGGCAGCATATTTGGAACCATGGGGTGCAGCAGTTCTGTAGCTGACAGAAGGTCAGAGAAAGGTGAGTGCTGCCTTTGTCTTCAGGGTCGGTGGTCATTCTCTCTGTAACACCAGAGGAGGACTGCAAGGTATCCCCAGTCCTGTTGTCAAAATACTTGTTCAGAGAAAATTATTTTCTAATTATACTCTTTTTAAAAGAGTGCATAGCTCTTAGATGCTGGCTGAGGTCAGAAGGCAACTGTAGGCCACCTCTAACATCTAGAGATTGGGTTGGAAAAGATTCACAGCATTGGGGACAGAAGCTGAATTTCAGATGTGTCTGTGCTTGCTCTGTCACTGGCAAAGCATATGGGGTAAGGTATTGAGGGGACCTTTTATGGCCTTGCACAACATATGATTCGTGGGTAAACTGCCCCAATTTCCCTGCTGTTGGGTGACCCCGATTATGGAACAAGTGTAATAAAGCAGCACTATTACAATGACTCTCAGAAACTGTTTTCTGCCATACCAAGTGCCTGGTCTGAAATTCTCTCTGGCAGTCACTGAGGCTCTCAGTTGAAAGTCTTCACAGTACCTGGTTAAACGTTTGATTAGAAAACTAATGCATCATCCCCCTCCTTTTAATCATACCACACCCTGGTATGGACACACTAGGCCTTGCACAGGCAGGTGGGTTCCAGGATTGGCTCAGACCTTTGCTCAGACCCCTTGTGTTCTCTTTCAAGGTTTGTCATTAAAGCACAATTTACAGGTCTGCTGAGAGCCATGTTTATGTGACACTGTGCGTAGTCTTAGGAGATTATTATACCAACCAGCCATGGTTGAAAAGTATGAGTCTTTTTGGCTACCAAGCCAGGACACAAGGCACAGGAAACTGGTGACTAAGGAGCAGGAGCAACTTAGTCATGGTTACAGGGATCCAGGCTAACTGGTTTAAGAGTAGCCCTCAGCTTTGTGTACACTACTTGGCTGTCACAGCAGCATCAGTGCTGTAACACAGCAGTGGAAGTAGAATGGAAATATCTGGAGTCCCAGACCTACCCATAACTGTGAAGCGATCCTTCCTCTCTGGGTTTGCATGGTATGCATATATGTGCCTTGCAAGGCCTCAGAGATGAGTTTGATGGGAAAGTTTCTGGGGGTGCAAAAGCTTGGAGCAGGCATGAGGAGCTGTACTCTTCTCAGTCTACAACCATCAATACACCTTGCTGTGGAGCAAGGATTTGCTACTGCAAAGCTGGCTTATGATTTTGTGTGCTTATTTGACAATGTTTTGTTCTCTCCAGTTGTTGGATGGTATTGTTTCCACACTTCAGCAGTAGTCAAATGATGCTGAACCATCATTCTATCTGCAGCCTGAGGCTGTACATCTCTCTAATGCATTAATAACATGAATTTAACAGGTACTTGCTGGTGTAGAGACCTTCTGCAACTGATAACAATTTCTTTTACTGATGCAGTTTAGCGTAGTGTGAAAATTGTGTTCTGATTCAGTCCTGAGAATAACAGTGCTGTAATAAGTACAATTAAAAAGAATGACAGGAAATATTCTGTTAGATTTGCAACATTAACCATAGTGGTCGATATATATCTGTCTTATGTGATACCAGTGGAACTGTGCCATGTTAAGTGCTCAGGACCATTAAGCAACCCATGGGGGCTTTAATGGGAAGTTTAATGGTTCTGATGCTGGAAATCAGTTTCTATGCTGGTGGCTATGCTTTACCCCTTAGGTACTCTTCTAAACAGAAAAGTTGACAACAGCCTTGCTGTGATGTGTCAGGCTTTCAGGTCTGTGGTGGTGGGGAATTCCAGAAAGGACAGAAAATAAGACAGATCTGAGTTTATGTAGGGTAGGAAGGATGCTCTTAGTCATATAAGGATTACATTTCCTTCAGGCAGGAGGATTTTTCTAGGATGGATGTGATATCTGTAGGATGGGAGCCTTTACTGATTTTGGCCTTGTCTGGACTAGAAAACTTTACCACTTTATACTGCATACTTATTAATGGTAAAATAAGCAAACAATGTGCTATTATGGCACCTGTACACATTTTTATTAAAAAGCTTCCTTAATATTCTACATTTATTGATAGAATCACTCTTCCATGGAGGTTTTTCTTTACCTGCATAACTGTCAGTTTAAGGAAAAAATCAGTCTCACTCAGGGGTGCCACTCATCCTAGTCTCAAAATTCCTGGTATTTGTGATCAGCTAAAATAATTGACTGGTGTAAACTGTTGTCCCTCTAGTACAGAGCTTTTCTGTGCTATTTTGCAGAGAGAAAAATCATTAGTATGAATTGGTGGTTGTTATTTCTTGTTTTGTTTTGTTTTTCAGTATCAGCTGGTCATTTTGGCAACTGCAATAACAGAAGCGTATTCGTGTTAAGACATTAGTGTTTGTTTGAGTTTCCTCTTTTCTTTATTTTTCATGAATTTCAAGTGCTGCGCAGTGGTGATTGTGTCAAACTCTGGAATTCAGGACAATGTCAGAGTTTTGTTTCTGTGCTTCTCCTGGTCATCTCTTCATCTGCTCAGAAATGAACTCTATATCTTGGGAGTGCCAGGAGCTAAGATCAGTGTATTCCTTTGGTCCTTGTACCTTCAGTAGAGTTGCCCTACAGCTGCTTTGACTTGTTCCTTCAAGATCAGAAGCACAGAGACTTTTTTCTGTGCCCTATGCTGAGCTATTCAGGGTTGAGGTACTTAGGAAACTCCTTGAAGTGAGGTGTTAGCTGCAGGACTGGAGGCAAAGGCTGGACATTTCTGGCCCTGTCTACTTATTTACTGGAATCCTGTTGAGAGTACAGGGAAAAAGAGGTAGGGGAAAATAGGTAAGGACCAAGTCAAGAAAGAATTATGTTCAACTTTAAGTGAGTAAATGTGACATCTCTTGAGAGCAGCCTCCTACTTTACTCTATTTTTTGTTGCCAGGCAAGAATATGGTAGTGGCGATGTGGTTGCATTGGGACAGGTGCAGAATCCAATACCCCTGTGCTCTGTCTTCCTCTCACTGTTATGCAGTGACAGATGTAATGCCTCTTGACTGCCCCTGTTAGTGCTCTGTAGGGCTAAGCATGTTCATACAGAGTCCCCTTCTGACCATAATTTAAGCAAATGACTAGATTTGAATTTGCCATTATTTCAGCTGCTCAATCTTCAAGGCAGTGGCTGCATTTTGTTCTATTTCGTATTGTGAATGGTGTCCTCCTCTGGATGATAAATCCATACTCACATACGCCCTAAGTATCTGAAACGTGCATTTATTCCTCTTTAGCTGATCTTAAAAAAAACAGTTAACAAGTGACCGAGGAATGTTGATCTTTCTGGATAAGCACTCTTAAAGCACTAGAGAGTCACAGCTCTGTGAAACAGCAGAAGTTACTGCTGACCTCATCTGTTCCTCCTCTCCCAAGCTCATGGTTATTTCAGGCTGAGCACAGCCCCTCCAGCCTTCTGCTTTCACTCCTGCCTCCAGGTTTATCAGAGCTGCAGTGATCACCTGTAATGCTGAGGGCACACCTGCCTGCCTTTCCTCTTGTCTTCCTGCTGGCAGCGCTACCGCCACCCACATGTCACCCCCTGGTTCCTGGCAGCTGCTACCCTTTGGGTACCAGGAGTAGCAGGGGGGATTGTCAGAGTGGTGGGGAGGGATCAAGTCAGCATCAGCTCCTGGAGCTCCTGTCCTCCTGCACAGCTCTCACTGGTGGCCACTGTTCACGCAGCACTAACTGCTTGACATAGGTGTGAGGAGCTCTCCCCACAGGACAGTGCCCACCTCAGGACCTCTTTGTGTGACCAGATGTTGTTCTGCTTGATAAACTTATTCAGCACACGGTCCAAAATGGTCTTCTGACACGTCCCATTGAATTCTTGGGGTGACTGTTCCTTTGTTCACCAAGCTAGCCAAAGATATACCTGTGTGCCTTTTGGAATGTCTATTTAAGCAACATATTCTGCCCTTCAATATGATTTGTTACCATTTTATCCTAAGGTTTGAGTGTTGCTGGCTTGCTGACACAGCTGTGCAGGCAAAAACTTTCTGTTAAAAGAGGCTGTAACAAACTCTGTCATTACACAATGCTCACCTTATAGCTTGCAAAGTCTGAAGCTTTTACTGCAGCTTGGTAAAGAAATACATTTTGTTGGTAGGCCAAACTGCTCCTTTCCCTTCCCTCACCTTCCCAAAACCCACATACTGCCCATCAGCTGAACATGGCTGACTTCTTACACGGGCACTGTCTTCAGGACAATGAAATGGGGAAGGTTTCTGACCATACAGGCCTGAGCAAGTCAGCTAGTTTGGGATCTGTCCCTGAAGACAGAAACAAACAGTAAATGCATCGTGTATTCATTATCAGAAAACACTTTTTCAGTCTCCCTTTTACAGTTTCATATTAATGTCAACTGTGCACAATGGACTGAATTTGTCATCTCTCTGCAATATTCTGCAAAGGCAGCATGTGTGTTTTCATTGTAGATTACACTGCATCCATGTGTACCCCATTGCTTTCTGTTTTGACAGTCATTAGAGCTGCTATCCTCATCCAGAATTGGTACCGCCTTACAATGGCCCGGATAGAGATGAGGCGCCGCTATTCTCTGAGTATCTTTCAGTCAATCGAGTATGCTGATGAGCAAGATCAGCTACAGGTTTGTAATCTTCGATTCTTCCTGTACAAGCAGTTACGTTATCCCTACAGGACTGAAGCTGCACAAACAAAATGAGTATGTGGTTATTTCTGCCTACAGAGGTCTGCCCTGTATAATAAAACTGCTTCCCTGCCTCACACATGAACTAAGTTGTGTGTATTCATACATATATATATATAAAAAACTATATAAGCAGCAGGACACCATTCTGCCCGTACAGCCATATCTAGGTTAGAGGTTCCTGTGGAACAGCTCTGCTAGCCAGGGATTGCAGGTCATCTCACTATAGGTGATCTTAACCGTGTCTGTGAAGCAAGATATGTACAGCAGAGATACCAGTGTCTCAGCATGTCAACCCAGGCTTCCTTTAGGGTCAATTCAGGGAATTAGAAACTTCTTGGGCTTTGTGTTCATCCTAGCATCAGGGTCTAAAGTTAGTTTGGTGCATTGTAGCAGTATCTTCCTATTGACTACAAAGGAAGTCTAGGGAAATAGTCTGGATGACGGGCAAGATGAATTACACCCAAAAACGTCAGCAGCATTGTTACAGCCCTGGAACTTTGTATGTATTCATATAGTGTCAATCTGCTAATTCATAGCAAAGAAGGAAAGGAATAAGCCATTTTTGTAGTAGGACACGTAGTGTCATTATTGCAGGCTGATGCTATAGGAACATATAGTAGTGTCTTAGATCTTCCAAAGTGGGAAATTGTTAGTATTTGAGGAAGGAAAGAGAATGTTAATGCTTGTTGGATCCCCTAAACTGATCAGTGTCTATTTGTTCTTTTCTTTTCTGTACTCAGCTATCCAACTTTTTTACATTCATGCTGGATCACTGTACTCATCCTGATTCAGGTAAGGATAAAAATCAAAGTAATATGGAGATTCTGTTTGAAAAAACAGATGTGAGGAAAGTTACTTTTCAATGTGATGTTTACAGCCTATGGCACGTGTTGGGGCTGAAGTTTGATTTCCCAAATACTGTAATAAGAATTTTATCCTGTAAGTGTTGACTTTGCTCAATATCTACTCAGTGAAGCAAGATGTAAGACAGAACAGATACCTTTTGTCCTTATGAGAATACTCAGAGGTGCTCAGAGTGCTTTCTTATATGTTACTGCCCTTAAGCTGTTCTAATGGTAGCCTTACTGACTCCAACTTTCACAGCTTTCTATGCATGTTTTCTTAAACTATGAGATGTGATTACCCAGAAAGACTGTGTCTAGTTGGTTTGGGGCAGGTGTAATCAAAGAGGTTGTCTCAAAGAGGTTATTCTTCTTTTTCTTTTTTTTTTTTCCCTGAAGCAGTTATGGACCACTTTTTAATTTAATTTGTTCTAGATTTCACTGCAAAATATGTATCAGTACATGGATGATTAAAAATGAAATAAATTTAAACTGCTGGATATAAATCTTTAGAAACCATCTCAATTAAAGCTCAGTTATTCAAAGAATAACCTTTAATTTTTGAAGTATTTTGGGATCCTTGGACAAAACTTACTTTTGAGGTCAAGCTCAACAGAAGGACAGACTGAAAGTGATTCTTAAGTCCAGAAAACAAACATGACTTCCCTGAACAAATTGAGAATAGATCTAATCCCAGCAGAGTTAAAAAGGAGACTGTCCCTTTCTTATTGAATTACAAGAGAATGTCCTTTCTTTTTTATCTGGTCCAGCCACAGGTTATTCCAATTAAAATTTGCACAAGACACTGATAGCAGGATAAAACCACCATCAAAACCGTTAAGTGGTTCAGTATTCTAATGACAAGCATTAGAAATGGCAATTTTTCTCTCTTAAATACTTTAGAGTGCCTAATGCTCTGTGTGCTCTGCAGAAAAAGAAATTGTGCCTGAGCCTTGCTCCAAAGCCAAGGCAGATAATACAATAGTCCTTCCTTTGATTTTTTCCATTACCACTGTATTCTGCAAAAAAATCTGCTTTAGTCATTTAACTTCCTGGGAAGGAATTGGCAAACTTAAACGCAATCAAACACTGCTCACTTCATCTAGTTCCACATGCTGTGAGTGCACCTCAGTTCAGCTTTTCCACCTGAGTGGGAAAGAAAATAGTGCTTGGTCTGAGATTCAGAAAAATAGTGTTAATCTCTATTTTCTTTTTAACATTAAAAGGGAATTTTACAGCTGCTCATTGTAGATCTGATTTATCCACCTTTATTAACTGTGTCTATTGACAGAAGGAACAAAGGTGAGTGAGGTGCCTCAGGTGACTTGCTAGGGCTCAGAACATGGCTGGTACGGTGTACACTGCTATATGCATAGGCTGTTCGTGGGCACGTGGAGATCCAGGCCCCACCTGTGCACAGGGAGGGACAGAGGGTACTGTGGAGTGCCCCTCGACACCACTGTGCAGGTAACCTGTTTCTTGGTCTTGTAGATACTGGGAGTTGTGGATGTGATTAAGGCTGAAACACATGATGAAGTGTATGGTTTATGGTAAAGCTCCCCTATGTCTTGCTTGCTTGAAACTTTCATCTGTTAGGACTGAAGTTGTTAAGACTTGGTAACTGCTCCAAAGGCTTTATTTTTGTCTCGGTTTGTTATTTCCTTCTTTCGAACACCTCGTGTTACAAATACCAGAACCCAAAATGAAACAGAGGGATTCTGTAGGGTACATGTTTAATAGAGAGATGGACGAGGCTGCCTACGCAAAGGAGCTAACAGGGTATTTTTGAGAAATTGCTTACCAAATTTGTCTTGTGTCATTTGACATTGATTTAAGCAAACTTTAAGTGCTGAATAGAGTGATTCTTAATGAACTGCTCCCATTTCTGCTGGATCACGGTCTTAAGATCTTGTGAGTCAGCGTGAGTGTAAACATAACAAGCTTCCAACTGGCTTTGCTATTCCCAAGCATTTTCTAAAAGCCACAGTTATCTGGGGTTTATCAGTGTCTACTCACTTAAATTAGAGTGATAGCATACGGTTCAAAAACCCTCTCCAAGAAGATAGTATATAATATTCTTACCAGAGAATAGGTTGCCTGTTCATCTCAGTATGTGATGAGAAAGCTACCTGAAGATTTTGATCTGTGTTTTCCTTACATTATAAACCACTCAGTCTCCACTATTTATCTTGTCACTTTCCTCTTTTTAATCTTTTTTAGAATATGTTTTTCAGAGAAAGAAAGCAGCCACTATCTCATTAACACAGTAGTGCTTTTGATGTGATTGTTTATCTGTTGTACCCTGAAGCTTTTGTCATCCTCTCATCCTGCTTAAGATGTCAGTGCAGTTTAAATTGTGATTGGGATATTATATAGCTCTGTTTCTTGTTCTTGTTCTGCTTCTGGTAAAGGCTACTTTCAAAGGGTTTGTGCGAAGTAAGAATTAAAACCTTTTTCACCTTACACTTTTCTCTCTCCCTCCCTGAAAAAATCTGCATACCTACTCAGCCTTTCAATGGAAAGACCTCTGGTCAGAGAAAGCTGGAAACTGCTTTTCCAGCAAAAGGTGACCCATTTGCTCACTCTTTTGTGGGTGCATTGAGGGTGAGAATGCTGCAAACATGTCCTGGGCAAAGTGGTGGGACTAGGAGTCCAAGGCACCCCTGGTTGTGCCTCTCAAGGTCACCAGGGCAGGAACCACACCTTCTGGAGCCTTCCTTCAAAAGGGAACAAAAAAACCTGCTGTTTTCTGCAGTTTCACTCCCTATGATGCCTCCCTTACAGCACAAACACCCTTCCAAGGCTGCTTGTGTAGAGTGATTCTTGCAGTGGGAACTAAGTCACAGCTGCTTGCAGCTTACAGCTCCAGGAACAGAATGAAGGAATAAATGTTTGGAGCATTATAGAAATCATCATGCTCTTAGTGGGCTCAAGGTCCATCTGGCTTTGACCTGATGGCTCGGGTTCTGTACCTGGCAGGTGTAAGAGCACTCCTCAGGAGCTGGAGATGCTCTGAGGTACCGCAGTGGTTAGTCTGAAGGTGCACGGATGGTGGCAGAACAGAGAGCTTACTTCAGAGCTGCAGAACTGATTCCTTGTTACCCCCATCGTGATTACATCCTTGGCAGTGGTGTCTGTGACTTGCTTTGAACAACTCGCATGATGAAGTGATCTTGTCAGGAGAACCAGGTCCCTGGGTTTTCTGTGGCCAAACTGACCCCATGTAGCTCTGGGCTTTTGTGTTTAATATGGAATACGGCTATTGTCCTGTAGGGTAGTTGTATGGGGTCTGCTAACAGTGAAGGCTCAACTCACTAAGCTCGAGCTAGACCTCTGGTGTCAGAGCACAAAGTAGGTCATTCCCTGTGCTCTCTGTAGAGAGACGCAGATACTGGCAGAGGGTATTTCATTCTGTCTTAAAATGGGTGCCTGAACTAGGCGTGTCAAGAGTTTTTGTCCCTGTCTTTCAAAATGGACTGAAAGAGCCTTGACAGCTTCGACTAGAAAATTACTAAAATGAGAGGGGTGCCAAATCCTTCAGAATTAGTCCTGCATGGGGCTTGTGGTGAGCTGGGATACTCGTCGGCCAGCACGCTAATCCCCAGGCTGCATTAGGGCATCCATTACTGACTCCTCTGGCAGCTGAAAGACTGCCTGAGGAGACGTAAGCACACTCTAAAGCTAATGACCATGACTGGCTTTTGACAACTCATCCAGAAGTGGAAAATGGGGTGTACTTTGTAGAGATATGCCCTACAGGGAAGGAGATTGGGTTTCTCAGCCTGGGCATGTGCCAAAAGGAAGCAAGGCTGTGAGGAAGGCATGTTCATGTTCAGAGGTAAAGGGATGGGTAGCCTGCTGCATGCAGGAAGGGAGGGCTGGAGTAGGAGCAGGCATGGGCAGGTGTCTGCCTGGCTTGAAATGCTGAGAAGACCGCTGACTCTGAAGGAGTCATGTCAGATGAGGAGAGCCTCTGGCCAGAACAGGCAATGAGGATTTTCAGGTGGTCTGAGGAACGGGCTCCATGATCTGCAGCCACCCACTTCCTGAGGGGTAGGGCACAGAGGCAGATGCCATCCGGAGATCCACTGCTAAGCTGGGACAAGACTTGGGACGAGACTTGCTGCAGATGTGCTTGGCCAATGGGTATGTGGGAACCAGCAGTTTCAGTCCATGGGTGACATTCTGGCAGCTGGCCAGACAAAGCTGTAACTGTGGTGGAAGACTGCAAATCGGACTGTACTTGCTGGAAATGGTGAACCCTGAGCACCTTGCTGTTACTTGACGCCTTAATCCATTTACATGGCTGTACACTGAATGTGCTAATCAGCTTACAGCAGAAGAGCTGATGAAAAAAAGGTTTTTTTTTAATCCAGAGCTGATAAAAGTGTATTTTTTATCTATTTATTTCTTTAATATGAATTTTATCCAGTTACAAGACAAGCTGGCCTTTATGAATATCATAATTTATGAGGCCACATGCTGGTTTTGGCTGCTGTGAGTTTTGAGTCACAGCCACAGGTATTCCTCCAGCAATAAATAATACATTTTTATTTCCAGTTGCATCTAATCAAGGTTACAAAAAACTTACCTGTAGCCCAGCAAAAAGTGTTTACAACAATCATCTCACAAGAGCAACTCTGCAACAACAGCTGCCAGAACACTATCCTCTAGGGTCTGGTTCTCTTTTAGAATAATATACGATAAAGACAATCTGCAAGAAGAAAAAACTGAAATCTACTGTTCACTCAGTTACATTTCAAGGATATGTCAAGAAAATATTGGATTGAAGTAATTAGCAATCTTCCTGCTTTTTCCATGTTCCAGGAAAATTAGAAGCTATACTCTACTTTAACCACTATGTTTTTGTTTGCTTTATTTCATCCAATGGTTTTATGGCAGCCAACCAAAAGCTGGTATTGTCTCTTAGTTGTATCAGAAAGGATTGCTTTATCCACTGTAAATAAATAGGATTTTGTCGATGACCTCTAAAATAATCACTAACCTGCTGGTATTTAGTCTAAAAATTTAATGTAGAAAATAAAAGCAATAAACATGAATGTTTAAAACCTGTATTAAAAGTGTAATATTGAACTTTAAACACAAGATGGTGATTGTATGATCAGCCATGACTTTTGAATCTCCTTGCTTTGTGGGGGAAGGAGAAGAAAGTCTGTAACGGGTTATGTTTCTCATTAGCTATGAGAGCAGATTGCTGCACAACTTCAGTGCAAAATGGTTTGCAACCTGATCACAGCTACTGGCTGTTGGGACAGAGTATTTGCATGTTTTTTAGTTTGGTTGGTTTTTGCTTGTTTTTTGGTTTTGTTTGTTTGTTTTTAGTATTGGGAAACAATCTGGGGAGACCTGGAGCTCTTCCACTACACAAGGCAGGAGTTAGCCACTGTAATACTGCAGCAAGTAAAGCATCAGTTACATTCAACCAGTTCAACCAGTTCTTGTCATGCTGTTATGGCCCTATGGGGGACTGGTGGAGTTTCTACATTGTTGTTTTTCTTCCCTCTTGTTTCAGTTTCTCACATTTTCACCAGCCCTAGTGTACCTCAGGTGGTGGATGAAGGTTTATGTTTAACAGAATTTGAAAAGAAGATTGATGTTCCAGACTCCTATTATGGACCACGACTCTCATTCCCCCTTACTGTTGAAGATGCCAATGCTCTTCTTCATGCTTTCAGGAATGAACAGGTAAGTTGCAACGAGTTTAATTTCTTCTTACTTATTTTACATCTCTGTCAAGTTGTAGCTCCACAATCAGTTGAATGCAATGTAAGGCTAAACTGGTGCTCGAGGAGGTATTTCACCCTTCCTTTCCATCCCATCACCCTTTCCTGCTAGCCCCATGTGATCATACAGGCACATGGTGAGCTGTCTTGGGAAACCGATCTGGCTGGAAGATGACACAACTAAATCAAAAGCAGTCAGTTCTCATCCAGACCAGTTCCCAGATTTGATTCACTACTTGGCTGCATGACCACCAGAGCCAGCGCTGGGGAGTGGGCAGGGATAAGTGGGGACCTCCTCTTCTAGCACTGAGATTACAGTGATCATGAAATGGCAACCCTTAGCAGCTGCAAGGCAGGGGTTATCACTGAGGGTGCAGGACTGGGGAAGGTGTCCTAAGCTAACCTAGAAACTAGTTATCATCTTTTCTGGATTAAACGTGCTCCTTGTGTGGTCCTCTTTTTTTTTTCCATTCCCCACCCCCCATTCTTTTTAGAGGAATTGAGGTGTAAGGGTTAATCACCTCATTCCAGGGTGCAAGACTCCACCATAATGGAAAAGTGAATATAAAGCATCACTGATGTAGTGCAACAGGGTGATAGCACAAATCTCAGGAGCTTGCTGCCTGCAGCTGCCAAGGCACTGAGAAGGCTGTTGCTGATTCTCTATGCTCCTGAACGAGCCCCTTTGCTGCCCTCTTACAAGATGAGGGTGGGGCAGGGAGGCTTTACATTACATTACTTCAAACAGGCTTTGTTTGAAGTTGTGGTCATCTGTGCTTAACAATATACTGCATATAAAGGATAAGGGTCTATCTTGCTTTTTAATATACTAAATAAAGGTGGGATTTTTTTCTGTAATTTTCTGTGGAGGCTGATCTTAAAAGTAGCAAAATACAAAGCGCAAGGTAAACGAGCCCACCCAGACTTCACCTCACTCTCAGCTCTCTCTTCTCTTACTATGGCTGGCATTTTATCAAGGAAATTATTATATGTAATTGGCCTTTTTTGTTTGCTTTAAAAACATGAATCTTGAAAAGTCAGTCTGTCACTTACCTATCTCCTCTACCAAACTTCCTCAGAGCTGTGTTTGAATTAAAAGCCTTAAAAATCACTGACTGGCAAAATTTTCATAAAAAGCATTAGCAGAGAAAAACAGAAGCTTCAATGTTGCATTTTCGTAACATCTTCACAGTGAACAGGAAGATAACTCTTACCAAGGCAACCCTTGTTGGAGTTTCCCTCTCATTATTTTTGCAATTTGCTGAAATATCATTTATGGCTTTCAGGGTTTTTTTTTTGGTTGGCTTGTGTTGTTTTTTGGTTTTTTTTACTCACAGCTAGAACGACATCCTTTTTTTTTCCCAATTACTTTGAACAGATTACCTTATGCAATGATTCTGAGTGCTGTATAATTGTCTCATGCTTTCTGTAGATGGGAAGAGTAGAAACAGTACACTAGAAATAAAATGGGAATATATGTAAGGTAAGTGCGTTAAGGGCTCTATATCCATTCACCAGGAAGCAAGTGCAAAGCTATGAACACTCCTAATTCCCAGCACTAAACAGTACAGCCTGTAATCATGTCTGGAGGTCTGTAGTATAAATAATCTTGGCAATACATGTCTGATATTAATCAAGCAGACAGACATATTGCTATTTCTAATAAGTCTTCCTTTTCTCCCTGCATTTTTTTCTCACAGCTGCTTCATGCCCGCTATGTACTGCAGCTACTTTGTGAAACTAGAAGGGTTCTCAAGGAGATGCCAAATATCACCCATCTTTCAACTTCCTACTCCAAGGAGATAACTGTCTGTGGTAAGGTGCCAAAGAAGACAACCACTTAGGGCTGCGGGTTGATATTCTAAGTGGTTAGAGAATGATGCAGGCATTTCCAAATGTTGCCATTTCAAGACAGAAGAAAGTTCTCGATGCTTTTTTTTTTTCCTTTCGCCTCCCCCAAATGCATAAATTGGAACAAAAAAGAAAAAAAAAAGATTCCTGAGTCACACTAACTATATTTTAAGAAAGTCCCTCACCTCCTCTTTCTTTTTTCTCATTAAACATTTCTGAATGAGTCAGTATTAATTCAGCTAACACTGCAGTGTAGCTTAAATATTCCTGCACTTCCATCTCTAAAATGCCACCAAGTATTTTGATCACTGGCTGCAAGTCTTACTGCTTTCTCCTTTTACTGAGAAAAAGACTTTACCATCATAATTTACTCAGTAATGATTTTAATGAGGGCTTAATAGGGGTGGCAAACAAGACCTTTCATTGACAGCATGGCTATCTAGAATAAATTGAAATTATAATAAACCCTCATTTCTAAAGGGACCCAAGAGGATGGATCCGTCTTTATACAACCAACAAATTAGTCTCACAGAATGATGTGATGTGTCACAAGGCAAAGAACGAAGATCTCATTGCCCATCTATTTTGTTACGCTTTTGTAAATTATGGATAAAGGGATGCAATATCCTGACTCGCCACAGAATGCAGTAGCTGCAAAACAGAACAGTAATGGTGACATTAACTCTTGACAGCTAGCAGTGTGCGCTGCGTGTAATAGTAAAGTGATATGAAGAAAGGTAGTATGACACATGCAAAACAAATAATGTATTTTAAGATGTGGTTATGCACCTACTTTGATTGCCAGGAAAGGGTTTGTTTAAGTGAGGTTTTGTATAAACTATAATTTCTTAACCAAACCCATAAAACCTTCCTGCAAACCAAGGAAACACAGGTTCATACTTGTTCGCTACACAGCATGTTGTTACTAAGCAAAACATACCTCCTTATGTTTGTATTGCATTTGTACTATGTAAGCAGCATCTAAAGGGGTCCCTTTCCTGCCATTGAAACTAATAGCTTTTGTAACCAGAAAAAGCCTCTGCAGAAGAAAAGATCAATTTTTAGACATAATTGGTCAAAAATGTTGATTTCCTTGAAATAAGGTATGCATCTCCCCATTTTCTTTTGATTTTGATTAATAACGCAGATTAAATATGCACCTGAAGTGTTTGCATCCACATACAAGATGAAAATCTATTGTGGCTCAAAGGACTCCTTAGAATGACTTCAGCAGGCTCATAATTCATAAAAAATTGCATGGAAAACATATAGACAGGGTAAAAATGTCACTTCTCTTTTTCTGCTCATTGGTGGTGAAAGCATATTATCACAAGCTAGGTTTTGAAACTGTTCTGTGGCTTTGTGGTGGTGAGTCACAGATGTGAGAAGGTTGGTTCTGTGAGCATGAAATTCAGTCATATGCAGAGGGGAGCTATGCTGCAGTGATCCTTTGTGTTGGGGTGAAATTCCCCTGTCTGTTCCAAAATAAACCTCTCAGAGAGGGCCAAACCTGTCACTCCTGAGGCCTTAGCACTGAAGCATACAAGCATGGACAGTTCTTGACACTGTCCATCAAATCCTGCTTGTAGTAATCAAAACCTGGCCCTGAATCAAACAGATGTTCAATTGTGCTGTATATCTGGGCTATTTAGTAAAATTAAACCTGCTAGGTCTAACTAATTCCAGTTTTATAATTCCATTTATAATTCCATCCATCCATTTAAAAAAAAAAAAAAAAAGAAAATTATGTTTTTGTTTCCCGTAGGAGATTTGCATGGAAACCTGGATGATCTTTTGCTGATATTCTATAAGGTAAGTAGGCAGTCCGTGATGCAGTGTTTTCACTTCATGACTTGTTGTTAAGAACACGTATTTATGTCTGATAGATTTATCACTGTTTGAACTGTACATGTGGTATGCATGTACCACACACAAATCCCAGAACAATTGGAATGGTGTCTTTGTTATAGCTTTTCTTTCTCCATATCCTCCTGCTCACTGTGGAGGAGGAGATCCAGGAGATCTTTCTCTTCCTAAAAGTTGAACTGGAGCATGAACCAAAACTTAAGACGGTTCCTTGCAATGTCTCCAAAGTCCTGCCCCTATTTTATATTCCATAGTGACTAAAGTCTTCTAAAACCAGCAGCTAACTTAGTTCCTGATGTAACACTACACCATAGATAATTTTGGCCCTCCAGAAAAAATGCAGAAACTTTCATTTAAGCCTTCCATTGATACCTGCAAAGTGTTTTTTATTATTATTTGTTTACAGGAGACAAAAAAGAGTGCTGTCTGTTTAAAAGCTTTTTAAGTCTTGCAAGCAATCACATAGTCTGCACAAAATGGAAATACCTGGGGCACCCTTTATATACATTTGAACAGCTGCTCACTTTTTAATGTTAAAAAAAGCATAGCTCTGTTTTACTGATGTGAAAAAAATTAAGCTCCAGGCTATCTTTTCCACAACTGTATACTTAACTGAAGATGCGGGAAGTTTCCTACATTTATGTTCACATTTATCTTTAGCATGAATCACCACCTTTCACTTAGCAGATACTCTTTGATTTGAGCTTTCCGGGGGAAAGGGTTTGTGTCTGATCCTTATACATTCATCTGCACTGAATGGAGACTGAAGTGAGCTAAACCAGGTGTTTAAATGATGTAATTCCCTCCTGCTTCCAACTTCGTTACACTTCTGACACTTGTTGAATGGAAACTTGGTTGTTTTCCCCAAGTGCATAACTGAAGCCTGTTGAAGTATAATCGGACCTTTTTACAGAGTTCTGCTTTTCTTATTAATCAATCAATTATGTTTAGCTGGTCCTCAGCTTGCAGTCTTTTAGCTGTTATTTTAATTAGACAATCTCCATTTTTGAAACTGGAATAAGAGCATGGTACAGACTGGTTTCATATACAGGACGTGGAAAGGGAAAAAGAACTATTTCAAAGATAAATGCTCAGATGCAGTTATATTTACAACTGCAATCAGACTGAATTTTACTCTTTTGGAGTAAACAGAAGATGATTCTTTTTCCCCTCTCTAATGGATGTTATGAAGAAAAAAACAACCTCTAAGCAAGGGCTAAATCCTGACTTCAGTAAATTCAGAGCCAAAACTTGTACTGACTTCAGGCACTCGAGTTTACCCCCAGTCATTCTCTGTTAAACTTCTAGGGGAGACCTTCCACCAAACCAACTAAAATGGGCAAATATTTTGTCATTTCAAAGTCATCGGAGAAGACAGAGAGCACGTGATAGAGCTGCTTAGTTGTTTAGAAGCAAATTAAATGACACAATATTTTCTGTCCCCTCTAAGCAGTTTACTCAGCTGAGCAGTGAAACCAGTCAGCCTCTGGGATCCATTTTTTTCTGCTTCCCTAACTCCGTTGCAGTTAGAAGGGATTTCTTTCTCCGAGTTGGTATGAACCACCCATAACTTTAAACAAGAGGGTGCAATCCTAGACAGTGCCATGAAGAGTGTAGTGATCTCAGGCCTGCGCAGAGCCGCACAGAGCTGAAATGGTTGCTGAAGCATTTTGGAGGCCTGCAGGCAGACTGGGTGCCTTGAGCATGGGGCTCTGTCCAGGGAACTTTTATCGCAGCACTTTTACAAACTGCCAACAGCAAATACACAGAAGCTGGCAATCTACAGCTTCTCGATACAATGCTGTGTGTGTAATTCTTAAACCTGGTTTGGGTGAGGCTAAGATAATTACTTCTTTCTCAATAGCCAGTTTGTAAAGTTCATTCAGTCCCTGCATTAATCTCCATTAAATTACAGCATTTCCTGAAATTCCTTGAAACCTTTGAATTTTAAATTATGTATTGCTAAGTTAGATTGGTAAATGGATGCTATGGATAGAAATAGCCTGAAGCTCTAGAAAATGCAAACGACAAATGGAAGTTAATTAATCACTAACCCAGCAGATAGGTACAGTAATAATGCCCAGCAGCAAGCTGCTAATCATTAGAGAGCCTTGTTTGCCTCTTTGACATGTCAGAGGCTGCAACAGCCTTTAATTTAGTGTTGCTGTTATTGTTGGTCAAAACCACAGAAAAGGAAATAGAAACTTCGCATGCGTGGGGAACAAAACTGAAATGTTACATTGAAGTTGGAAGTCCAAAACAAACTCTCATTTAAAACTGAGAGTTGTGGGTGAGCTTTTCCAAAAGAAGAAGAATAGAATCTGGAGAGTGCTTCAGTAGCTCTATCTTTCCATGAGGACTGCAGTTACAGAGTGGCTGTGTGTATACTGACAATCTGCTGGTGATTCACATGCCTATTGGTTTTAAGGCAAAGCTTTTATTAATTCATCTTTCCAGGAGCTGTTGCTGAGTCTCTCCTGTCTGTTCCACTCCTGAAATCCATCCTTTCTTTTTTAAAACCACTACAACCCACTGCATTAGCAGAATCTCATAAATTGCCACTCTTGTGTGTGTGCCTGTGAGAGCAACCACACACTTCTAAGTTAACTTGGAGAGAGCTGGAGAGAGGCTATGGCAAAAACCAAGTAAGCTGTATTTACAGCAGTCAGGATTGTGCTGCTGTCGGAATCAAAAGACCAGGATTCACTACTGCATCCTGACATAACAGCACGGGACACTGATTGGGACAAAAAAGAGATTGCCTAATGGGTTCAAATTAAACGTTTAATTGAGTCTCTGGCCAAATCATGCATCCTGCAATAAAGCTGCTAAGGCAGTACACCTGGGAATGCCGTAGGAACATAGGAAGTGCTGGACACTGACACAGTAGCTGTATTTAGGAAGTGAGATGTCTTGCAACGCTGCCAAACCTATTAAGAGTGGCTTCCATAATTGTAATGTGATTTTATAGATGTTCTATTGATAATTCTTGTGCATGCCAATTGTGAAAACAGAGGTTTCTTTTTTTTCTGGCAAGTCAAAATTGAAATAATACTTCTGATGCTCATGATTGGAAATAATGAAGCTACGTGTAATTGCTGCTATACTTTCTGTAAGCTGATGGCACCCATTGACGTGATGATAACTAATCTAATGAAACACACTGCCAGTTCACAATACCAAGTCACTGTTCATAATAAAGCAATGCTCTATATCTTCAGAAAAAATAAGGTAATACCTGTATCTACAGCCTCTCAGGTTTGTGAGCGTTCAAGTATATTTTTGCCCTGAGCTGGGGCAAAGTGCAATGTGAATAAAATTCAAGTAGTGCTTTCAGGATTAAAGCAACTGGAATCAAGGTTCTTCAGAGTTCTGTATTAAGATTTTATGTCCTCTGGACTACAGTCATTCTCAGGAGTTTTAGAAGAATACACTGCAAACAATATAAATCTATGAAATCCCTTTTCTCACTGCATAAGGAAACATAAGAACCTTCAGACTTGTGTCACAAGATCATTTTTCATGGATTTCTTGTCTTCTATTCAAAATGAATGACTCCTTTCTATTTGCAAGTGCATAACTTCATGGCAGCAGTTGCATTAACAGAAAAGTACATTTTCTTAGAAGAATAATGTTCTTATCGGTCTCTTTCAAATTAATTTAATAGGTAGAGGAAAGGATTAGAGATGGCATCATAAGAACAGCCAGGGAGGTCATCCCTTCTCTTATGGCTCATACAGGTTGTCTGATTTGGAGATTTTTGTTCTAAGCAGTGGAAATAAAGAAATTCTGTGTTTTGTATCTCTGTACTGTGCAGGTTTTTTGCAGATTTTCTAGTAATGTGATCTCATTTGAACTGCTATTATTTCCTTTATTACAGTAGCACAGAAGAGTCTCTAAATGTCCTTGGTTTTTTTTTCCTTCTGCAGAACGGTCTGCCTTCAGAACAAAACCGATACGTATTTAACGGTGATTTTGTTGACAGAGGGAAAAATTCTATGGAAATACTTATAATCCTGTTTGCATTTCTTCTTATCTACCCCAATGATTTACACTTGAATAGAGGAAACCACGAAGACTACATCATGAACCTGAGGTAGGTTTTTGGGGGCCGGGGGAAGGACTATCTGGTCTTTAACTAGAAATGTTGGAGCTTTTGAATGCTGCTTTAGCCACTGTGATGCTCTAAAACAGAAATAATGTTTTATTAGGTATTCAGGTGTAGCTTTGCATCTTCAAGATGTGTGAGGGGGCAAAGAACGTCCTCATTACACACAGGCACTTGAACAGGAGTTATGTCTTGTCTCTGACCTAATCACAATCCATTGAAGTCAATGGGCTTAGTGCAGCTTTCAGAGTACCAAATCTGGGGAAGAGGGATGGATGGAAGAACGATATGTTAGTTAAAGCATTGGCTTTTTCCACAGCATAGCAAAAGACATAACAGTACGCAATATAATGGACCGAGTAAACCAGGGGCTGATATTTCACTTAACTGTAGACTAAGATGTCACTTTTGCTGTGGATGGAGTGAGGCACTTCACTCGTAAGAGAGAAGCAGTGGAATATTTATTGATGTAAAACAGCAATTTAACAAAGTTTGATAGTAAATGTGACAGTGTTTCAACAAGATTCAATGGCAAGGTTATTTACTGCATAGAGGACAGGGTCAGACAGAACTGTCAGGGAGACCCTCCTGTTGAGTTGTAAGGTTCAGAAGGGACACCCTTGCTTTCTAAACTCCTCCTCAGGGACAAGTCTAGGTGCAGCTGGATCCAGTCTTAGCCCCAGACTTGGTCAATGGTTTATGTCTAAAGGATTATATGTGCACAATTAATCCTTTATATCACTTAGCTAAGATTTCAAAGTTTAGCATGCTACTAATCACTTAGTGAGGATCTGTTGTGGCCATGACTCTCTGAACCTCAAGGAGTAACCTTGAGAGGCGTACCTACTCAAGGGGAGATCCTGGCGTGCAGCCCTCCGCTGTGCAGGAGAGCGGATAGGGGTGGGGGGAACACACCACAACTTCCCAGACACAAGGAGTGAGTAAATATCCTAACTTCTGCACAGTGGAGGTCCATTAGTTGAGAGGGGGCAGTCTGGCCCATTGCAGGAACAGCCAAGAACGCTGTTTTCTAATACAGACATTTGTACTCAGCTGTACAGCACTGCCAAGGGAATGAGCACAGCCGGTGTCTCTGGCTGTAGTGAAAGTGTGATTTGTGGACAATATCAT
Organism: Pluvialis apricaria; assembly: GCA_017639485.1. NCBI lineage: Eukaryota > Metazoa > Chordata > Aves > Charadriiformes > Charadriidae > Pluvialis > Pluvialis apricaria. The sequence goes on from CM030007.1 coordinate 87,445,458, forward strand.
CTCACAGACATGAGAACTCCTCCTCAGTCTTGATCCCTACAATTCTAAGTCATCCCAGTAAGTCTTTGGGTGACTGGCTGGTGGGTAACCTGTTGTACCCCTTTGATCATTTGATGTGTGCATACAGAATATATTTCTCTTTTAACACAGGCATAAACCTAGGTTAGAGGCCTATGTTCAAATCCTATTAATGATCCATGTAAGAGAATCAGTTTCACATGTTCCTTTTTCAGCACTTCAGAAAAAAAAGCCACATAAAACAAGATGAGTTATTTATCTACAGGGTAGGAAAATTCCCATTCAAAATAGTGGAAAATATTAACTAATTCTGTGATGGTTTGGAGTGCAAAAATGCATTCCTGTGTACAGCTCTTTGCTGGGCATTTTGATTAGCAGTGCTACTCATAGGTAAAATTGAGAGTTAGGGTGTTGTGAAAATGCCCCATGCACCAAGGATAGCTGGGTGTTAAAAGAATGAGATATCAAAATCCTTGTCCCTTCTGGGGGAAAAGACATGATAAACGACACTGTCTAATAAAGTTGAGTGATTTAGAATAAAAACTCTGTGGAGATTTTGTGGGAATTTTTGCCCATCATCAGGTAGGTTCCTTTGAAATTTCTTTCCAGTATTGAAAATGTAAAACTGCTAAGCTATTTCATTTAGATGGGAAAAAGGCCACAATAATTATTCGTCTGGATTCTGTTCCTGATCTCTTGTATGTGTAAGAAATCAGTTTAACTCAATTCTTGAAACAGAGCAAAAGAACGTACATTTAAACAGAGATGAGACAGAATGTCAGGAGAAAAAGAGGAATAGAAAACTCTATAGAGTTGCAAACACTATAGAATATCATGCAGAAGGGACATACTGAAAAGCAGTTCATGATGTTGTCCTATTTTCAGATATGGCTTCACAAAAGAAGTTTCAAAGAAGTACAAGGTAAGATTCCTCCTCCTTCCCCTATATTTTCTTTGTTGTCTTGCATATGTGAAATAAAACCCTGTGTAAACAAGGAAACTGCCAACCAGTTTATTTAGGTGTAGTACAGAATGACTTTAGTAATGTAGTTGAATTTTCATTTTTCAGTGGAATAACTGGCAAAACAATTTTAAGTGTTAGCCTTTTATGCTCAGAGATCTATGGGATGAAATAAATAACATTCATAAGGCCAGTCAAGAACACAAAAAGAGGTGCACGTGAAAGAAAAATGAACTGCTATAGAGACAATCAACTGGCCCTAAAGTAAATGTCAGAACATGTTTGTCAGTGTTGTGGTTTAGCATGTCACCTGGATGGAACTGTTCATACAGACCGTGGCAGACACTTCAGCAAAATCTTGAATTTACAAGCAACAGAATCTGCCAGAGATAAAATCTAATATAAGAGTATGTTTTACAGGACCATGGGAAACAGATTTTGTGCCTTCTGCGGGACGTCTTTAGCTGGCTTCCCCTTGCCACTATAATTGATAGCAAAGTTCTTATCCTACACGGAGGGATTTCAGACACCACAGATTTGGATTTCCTTAATGGACTTGAGAGAAATAAGGTAAGAGATCATATTCATGTGGGGGTAATTTTTTTTTCTTTAAAAAAATTAGCAATACAAATGCTAAGATAAGTTGTTTGCATTAGGAAAGGAAATGGCTGCTGTATAAAGCACATAAGTTAAAAAAGAGTCTTGTTTTTCTTCAAAATGAGTGTTTAGGAAGGAAGGTTTCAGTAGGAGTTGGGAGCCGGTTGTTTGACTGCTGTAAAATAACATGGGTCTTTTGACTTTAAAATAGCTAAAAACACTTTAGATAACTCCTTCCTGCCATGATGACGCATTAGCCAGAAAGTATGAAAAGTACTTAATTCTCAGGCATTTCTAAACACTTTAGAAATCAATCTAGACACGTCTTTTTAGCACTGCCTTTTGTCCTGAGGCTGTGCTTCTGCCATCTGTAGTGTGGGGGAAGTTCTCCACCTGTGAGGCACTCCCTTGGCAGCAGACGAGCTTGGCACATGTGGGAGAGCCTTTCCAGCAGGATCAAACTTCAGGACCTGGCCTTGAGAAAACAGAAACTACCACTTTCTAGGGATTTAGAAGACAGAAACATCCATTTTTTTTCTGAAATGGTGAGCAAACACAGCTCTTTCAAATCAGCAGAAAATGGTGAGGGATGTGGTCTCAATTTGGACAACTAAATTGAGATGTCTGCTTGTGAGTGGGATGCTTAGGTTCCTTATAATCAATGGAGATCCAGATATGGTGGAGATCCAGGTCTTATCATTGCTCAGACAGTCTCCAGTGCTGTTTGTGGAAGCACCCCTTAGCCGAGGGATGTCCCGTCTGGCCTCTGGCTGCCTCCAGAGAAAGTCTTCGCAGGTCTTCTCCACCAGTCTCCTTTAGGTCTGGTTGATGTCTGCCCACTTAATACTAATTCACAGACATGGTGGAGCATCCTAGATGGCACAGGATACATATGTTTAAGCAACCTTGTGTACCTTGTTATTAGTGTCTGTGGAATCTAGAGCTATTTCTCTCATCCTCATGTTTTCTAACACAGAAATAAATGCTTTACAGGACAGTCAGGTGTATCTCTGTTTCTTAAAGATGTGAAAAAGAGCAATTAATACTTCTGTTCATCAGAGTCTAGGCTCCGTTGGCTATACCACTGTACACTAAAATTGGGTGCCTAACTACAGATGTACGTGTCTGAACTGTGAGCTGAGTTCTGCTCGCACTTTCACCAAGGCTGGGCTCAGTGTGTTACTGATGCGGTATTTGTGAAATGCAGAATTAACGGGTCAAAGTTGCTGTCACAGGAGAGCGTTGCTAATGAGACATGTGTGGGCCATAACGCAGGGCGGTATCACTCAAGGCCAACTGATGTATTTTAATTGGTACAGCTGTCAGCTGACAGGTCTCAAATACTGGTCAGTGCACTGGGGAATAACCCAGTGTTTTGCATTGTGTTTTGCATCAGTCCTTTTCTTTGTTAAAGATTAGAATTGGGGGGGTGGTGGGGTGGTGTTGCGATTGTTCAAAAAAGAGCTAGTATGAGACAATTTCAAATGGGAAGAAAAGATGGTCCCTGCAGAAGAGTCTGTATTTAGGGGTACTCATGGAGCCATAGCATACAGCTCCAAAAAAACAAATGCCCGTGTATATTGGAGGAGATATTGATTTAACAATAAGAGGGCCTGATGTAATACTTAATCAGTTTCACTGTTACCCTCGTGATAGTCCATTGATATCAGCCAAATTAACCTAGCATCATGCTACTGTATCAGAGCAGTAGTGAATGCCATTTCATCTTCAGTACAGTATACATGTATATCTTCAGTTTCCAGTGAAGCTGGGCACTAAAGTGACTGCCCTGAGCCCAGACTGTACTTGCTGTATAGTGAGACCTTGTGACTGACTGTGGCTTGGAATCAGTCTGTGTGTCTTGACAAGAATATGAGAGCAGCTCTGAAGAATCTGGTCGCTGATAGATATAAAGCAAAATTTCTGCAAGTGCCAAACACCTGCAGCTTCCACCCAACCTGTGAGTTCAGGACATTATGAGAGTTCAATATTGAGTACAGTAAAAGGGGAACTGATGTGCCTTTCAGCTGACATCTCTGTATCATCTTTATGGTCTGGTAACTCTTTCAGTGTGTTGTGTTTTGGTTCTTTTTTAAAGTTGAAGTCTTTGATGCGGCCACCGAAGTCAGTGAGAGACAGACAGAACCAAGTGAAGGAGACAATTCCCACAACGAGACCCAATAAACACATTGCCAACCGGAATGCTGCAGGGAAAACACAACAGATCTCTTCATTGGGCTCCACTGAGCCTTCAGGCTCAAATTTGCCTCCAGACCCCGCCCTGAAGGAATGGAAGCAGGTAGGTGAAACCAAAGACTGATCGATACCAGCACCCCCCTCCCTTCCCCATGCAAACCCGGGAGGAGCTCTGGTCAGGTGGTATGTTTGAGTCTGAGGGGACAGTCTCTTACGAAGAAACCCTTACTAGGAGTACACTAGGCAGTTATTAGTTCTTTTTGTAGACCTGGTAGTAAAGGTTTGTGATTTTATACCTTACAAGTACAACGTACCCAGTGTTTTTTCTTAGCCATTAGTTTAGAGGTAACTTGGCAGTACTAACTTAACAGTTGGACTTGATGATCTGAAAGGTCTCTTCCAACCAAAATGATTCTATGATTTTGTGAGGAGGAAACTGCTCGGTATGAGACGTGTTTGCATGCCCTCATGTGGTTGGATCTGTTGGTACACACGTGGTTGTCAGTTTAGGTCAGACACTGCAGTTGTTGATAAGTGAGCACGGTTTTATGGCTGTGGTTTTGACAGCTGAATGCTGACACTGTCCAAAAAAAAAAGCCCCAACTCCTGAGACCTACAGGCTGATTACTCAAGAGTAGGAATTTTTTATCCTCTGGCTATTCATTTCTTCTTGAATATTAGAGGCAATATGGAGCTCTTGTCATGCTGTAATTTAATAAATTGTGACAATTTGAAAAGCTTAATTTGCACAGCAATTTAGAAGCTCAACATTGAGTTGTGTATAAGTTTATTTTTTTGAGCTTCTCTTCAGACAGCTGCTTTAAGCGGCACACACTTTTGTTTTGCTTCTTGAGAAGCAAATCTGAAAATGTGATTTCCCAAGGTACACATCTGATCTACAAACTAATGTAATGGGCACAAGCAACCCCTCAAATCTGACACTCCCCCAGCTAACCAAGCCTCCACTGAGCCACGCTCACAAATGTGAAGTGGAATATGTCAGTGTAAACCTCATCCAGTGAGGTTTAAACAAACATATTTTGCCTAATGTCTGCTACTGACTAGGTTAGGTGACTTTAAACCATGATAATTCATCTTCTTGTCTGTAAAATCTTGTTTTGAAACGTGAGCTAACTCAAGATACTAAAGCCAAAGGCAACTCTTGTCATGTTTAGAGCAGGCACTAAAAGTATAGGTAGCTTAGTATAGGTAAAACCACCGACTCATGTGGTTATCAGGTCTGTGCTGGGAAATAGCAAATGCCTCTCACACCAACATGCAAATAAGGCAGCTATTGCTCTCTTTGAAATAACCCAGGTACCATTCCTGATGCACCTACCTGAGCCTGGAAATGTCAGCTGTAAAAGGAAGTGCATTTCTGAAATAATATTTCATCTGAAAAAGTTCATCCAAAATCCAGATAATGTTTCTTAAGAAAAGTTGAACAAAAGTTTCAGCTCAGAATAATGCCCTGCTGAAAGGAAGGCAGAAAACACAAGACCTACTTGTTAGCGCAGGTGTGTTTTCTCCCCGTACTGTGGGGCTTTTGCCGTGGCCAGCGCTTTAGACAGCCATAACCTGTCAGTCCTCACCTACTACCAGGCCTCAATTGCTTGAGTTTGCTATTTACAGATCCTTGACATTCTCTGGAGCGATCCAAGAAGCCAGAATGGCTGTACACCAAACAAGTGTCGAGGAGGAGGTTGTTACTTTGGCCCTGATGTCACTGCCAAGCTGTTTGAAAAGTATAATCTGAAGATGCTCATCAGGTCTCATGAATTTAAGCCGGAAGGTTATGAGATCAGTCATGATGGGAAGGTAAGATGCTTCCATGTAAAGCAGAATTCTCCTGTGAATTTTACAGGCATATCCACAGTAGATTTGTCTGCAAAGTTAATTAAAAAAATGAGTGCCTTCTTTAAAATGGGTTTGGGGGAATTGTGTGCTAGACAGATGTTAGAATGAATTATGGAGTTCTGACAAACAAAATTCTGTACAGCTTCAGCAAGTGGGGACTGCCTTATTACTTGTGTGAAAACAAATGAACATCAACAAAATCCCTGAGGAGAGTTATGTGTAAATACAGTGCGAGAGGTGCTTTAAGGCTCTAGAAGCCTTTTAACTTAATCATTTCTCTTCTGGCCCTGCTTTCTGACATGCTGTATCAGGAGGCCGGCAAGAACCCTGAAAACCAGGTCTATCTTAGAAAGAGGTTTCTGTTAAACAGCATGTTATACCGCACTGCCTTCTGAAGTCTTCCTGTGACAGGCCAAAAATACAGGCCTGGTGCTCTGACTCGAAAAGTGCAAGCAATTTGGTGAACAACATAGTTGTTCATCTCTGGTTTTACAATTTTGTAACCTGCATGTTTTTCTAAGATTAGTTTCAGACTGATCTCAAGAAGAGTTGTTCTAGCCAATCCCGTTTCTTTGTTTCCTATGATCAGGTTATCACCATATTTTCTGCCTCTAACTATTACGAAGAGGGGAGCAACCGGGGAGCATACATCAAACTGAATCCTGAACTCATTCCTCGGTTTGTGCAGTATCGAGTCAGCAAGTACACACGCAGGCAGAATCTTCGGGAGAGGTAAGGCTGTGCGGTGTGTGCAGTGAGTGTGTCCTCACTTAGCGTGCGAGTACCTCCCACAAATCTATAGCTTGACTGAATAACTGAATAGGCATCTATTTGCCTTGGGTTTCCTTGTGTTTCTATTTTCAATTTAAAAATTAATACAGTAGACAAAACACGTTCTAAGTGCTCTAACTTGGTTTCCTGAGAAACTCCCAAAGGTAATTAGACGCGGTAAGCGGTTAGAACAGACAATTGCCAGGGACTCCTAAAGGGCCTGCGCCTGTCTGCCAGGGCTGTTTTAAGGCTGCAGTGCTAATCTGGACAAATCCTGTTATGAATTGAGTCCAAAAAGTTTATCATGACAGCTTTGCCATACCTAGCACTGTGGTCAGATTTACTAAAGCAAAGCAGCTTAGAATTACCTGCATAAACTCGATTATCTCATAAGTTCAGATTATTCTTATGGGGCTTTGTTTGTTTTGTTGGTTTTGAGTTCCCCCCCCCCCCCCAGTGTCGTCTTTTAGGATGACCCAAAACATACTGCACGTTAAAGGATATAAGAATTTGATAATGAATACTGAAAAGCATAAAATACTAAAGGATTTAAATCCTTTAATGATCTGCTCTGCATTTTTTTCCTCCTTAGGGTGGGTACAATTGAATCATCTGCCCTAAAGTCCCTACGAGAGAAGATTTATGCCCACAGGTCTGAACTCACTAGTGCTTTTGCACAGTATGACCTCAACGGCACAGGTAACACTCCCGCTCTGCATGGGGGCAGAGGGGACAAATCCCATGGAGAGGGTTCCTGCCTGCCAGTGTAAGGCTGGGGGGCAGCAGAGGCTGGTGGAGCTTATGTTCTTCCTGACCACAGCGGAGGGTAGGTGTTAGCAGGTGCTTAGCCCTGGAAACCAACTTGTGGGGATGAACTTTTAAGTGGGAAGAAGAAAACAACTGAAACACATGGGCAAATAAGGAAATAGTGTTTGGGCAGGCAAATCCAGCTCCAGCAACTCAAAGGTCACCACTGTCACTTAGGAGTGTCTTCTGATGTCAGACAGGGAACTGGGGTCTCAGGTGGGGGAGAACTGGTCTGCTTCTGAGTCTGGGAGATATTTGAGTAAAGTTGACTGCCTTTGCCGCTAGGAGACATTTGCTTACCCATCAGCTGATGAAAAGTCAGCGGTAAGTCGATACATGAACCTTTTATGTAGGAGCAAGGAGTTCGTGATTTCTAGCACAAATGCAACTTTTCTTCATCATGGCTTCTGACTTGACTGGGTTGTCATTGGTGCCCCTAAAAGGGCAATCAATAAGTGATTGTACTGTTTTTTTGGCCACTTGAACAACTGTTAAACATATTTGTGTCTTGGGTTTTCAGTGACATAGATCACTATAGTTGCAGCTCAGCTCAAATGTGAAGTACTCTTCATAGCACAATCTGGTTTTCTCAAAAGGCATTCAGACATGCTGAACATCATGACAGAATCACAACATTGTTGAGGTTGGAAGGGATCTGTGGAAATGTCTAGACCAGCCCCGCTGCTCATTGCTATAAGGGTTTTTATCCCGGGGTTAGGAGAAAATGTTTATGTCTTGCCACTGTTCTTAAAAACGGCAGAAGGCTTGCTGGTGACTGATTTGTGCTGTGCCATGTACCACTTGTAACCATGAACTGACCCCTTCCGGCAGGCAAAATTTCTGTCAATGACTGGGCTGCAGCGATGGAGTCTGTCCTACAGCTGGAGCTGCCCTGGAGGATGCTGCGGTCTCAGTTAGCACAGATGAACCCAGATGGAGAAGTTGACTTCATGTCATGTTTTTATGATTTGAAAATAGGTCAACCTGTAAAAGAGGTAAGGAGGAAAACGCCTCCTTGCAAATCTTGGAGGAACAGCTTTTGGTGCAACTTGAGGCACAAGACAGTGGTTTGGCCAATCAGGTATATACCTACAGCTGAACTAGTTGCCGAGCTTCCTTTTATAGTCACTGGAGGGAAACAAGCACTGCTAGGGTACGAATCGTCATTCCCTGCTAAGGTAGGTGCCTAAAATAGGTTGGATGAATCACATGCTAGAACTGCTTCTTACTTTCCGTTGACTCTCAAGGGCGTTTAGATAACATAGCTGAGGAGATGTGACAAATCCTACCCAGAGCACTCAACACTCACTCTTTGAGATGAGCTTTTCAAATGTGCTCCAGAGCCAATTCAGGCACCTGTAGGAGGAAGTCACATTTGTCGATGGACTTTCAGATGTTTAGTGGTAGCTGAGGTCTCTTCTACAGAGTCCAGTTGTGACCGAGTGGCTGCATAGTGCTCTGGTACTTGGCTGTCTCCATCATTTTTCTAAACAGCAGGATCCATTCACGTACGTACAGTGAAAGCTCTGTATGACCACATGGCATACAGCATCTTCCCTAGATTAGCCTTATTTCCACAAAAAATTACTGAAGGTAGGAGGTGTGAAGGGCTCCTCCCCCCTCCCCCAGCCATCTGAAAGTGACAGGTTTTAGCTGATTACTCCTCAGGGCAAGACACAAAGTATCATTCCAGGGAACTTAAGCATAACGATTTAAAAAAAAAAAAAAACCAAACCCAAACATTTGACAAGTTAAACTGGGAAAATAGATTTGGACAGTACAGATTCTGTCGGTTAGACTAACTCAAACCAAGGTCTGAATGGTTTCCTGTATGTTGTTTCAAAACCAGGTTCAGCCAGCTTTGGTGGAAACACTGTGCAGATACAGAAAGGATCTGGAGATCATCTTTAACATCATTGACAAAGATCATTCGGGTGAGTCCAGGTACCTTCACTGTGCCGGCTCTAGGAAGCCTATACTAGTTGTCTTTCCCCACTGTGTTTCCTCCTTAAGGCTTCTAAATACAGAGAAACCAGAGGTGATGTCATTTTTCCAGTTTAGTGCAAACTAATTTAAGCAGTCAGGCTGTAACCATATAAGGGACAGTGCACAGAGCCTAACTTGAGAAAAAAATTCTCACACATCCCATCTCCAGTACTGACTTCACTCTTTTGGGGGCTTTTTCTCCCTTCCACTCTCAGTATTTACGGCTCTCTCAATTCTGCTGTTGAAAGCATTAGATCCTTACCTGAAGGAAAAACGTACTTCGGCCACGAAATCACGAAGCACACCCAAGCCACAGCAGGCAGGGAACGCCCTTGCAGTGAAGGTGTGCACACAGGCGTGCGTGTGCGTATGCAGGGAGGGGAAACACCACTGGAGAAAGCAATCTGCTGTCTGTCTGTCTCCTTTAGGTCTGATTTCTCTTGAGGAGTTTGGCCAGACATGGAAACTCTTCACTTCTCACCTGGGCATCGATGTACACGATGAATCCCTTGACAAGTTAGTCCTCAGCATAGACTACAACAAAGATGGCCACATCGACTTCAATGAATTTTTGGAGGCCTTTCACGTGGTTCATAGACTAGAGAAAAAGGCAAACTCATGAAAAGGCAGAACTTCTTGTGGGCTGTCTTGGAAGCTCACCTTCCTGTCCTTAGCCATAAGCCGGCTGGGAAAGCAGTTCCCAGCCTGACTAACAATAAATGGGCCACTCGATACGGTGAGCGCTGCCGTCACTGTGTAAGCCTTTATTTAGTCCCTTCTGGATGACACATACCTGCTACTAATGAGACGGAAGAGACGAAAACCCACTACTTATACTATGACCGTGTCACTGCCGCATCAGTACCTTACAATTTGTCCTCCCCCTGGGTGGCATCTCCCCCATCAATCTTACCTGCGAACACTGCCAAGGTCGCACCGACAAGCCCATGGGAAGAGAAACTTTGGTCCGTTTCTTTCAGCAGTCCTCAGCGACAGCTGAGAAACGGCGTTGATGGCCACAAGGAACATATCAGAGCCTCCCTGGCAATGGAACAGGCACGACAGAGGCCTTCGGTGGACTATCCGATCCAGGAGGGAAACAGGGAAGAGCCACCTCGTGAAAAGAGGTAGTTCTGCATTTAATCTTGCTCTTTGCATGAGGCAGTGAAATCAAACCATTCCAGGTCACTATCTATCCTCCTTGACGTTTACAGGCACAACCTCAAAGGATCTCCGTTGAAAGGCATTTGTTTACACTTGCACTAGATTTGCTCTCGCCACTGGTTACTTTTCCCTGCATTTGTTGGGGTTTGGAGCTTAGAAACCATCATAACTTGTCCCCGTAATGAAGGCTAAATCCATAGCATGGTAACGTAACACACCATAGATCACAAAATAAAGCTTTCGCTTTCACAGTAATGTGTAAGTGCGGTGTCTTTTTTTGCCTGAATTTTGGTAGCCTGCACATACCAGAGTACAACACTCTCTTCCTGACGATGAACTGGATTTTTTTTAAACAAAAGAAACGAGTAAGAACACAAAAGTAAACAAATTCTGATACTACTGAACCTAAATATTCTTGCATATAGTTAAGCATAAATTCTTCACCAAGTCAAGTAAACTGAGGAATTCTGAAGCTGAGTTTTTGGAACACAGCAAGATGGAAGAGTCCGGTGCCCCCGGCCTCCCCCCAAACTGCAACCCCACGTTCCCATTCCTGCAAGTGCCGCCCCATCCGCTCCTGTGGGGGACGGCGGGGAGATCCGCACCCAATCCTCTTGCATATGACACTCCCAAAGCAACACACCCGTACCAAGTGCAGCGCGGCCGGGTCAGGAGCTCTTTGAAAACAGTATGACCTCATTCAGCCTTAGTAAATACAGCGTTCACAGTGTGCTTTTTGGGCAGGAAGAGGTTCCAGCACTGCCTGTCCTGAAATTTTAATAACGAAAGAGCCAAGTAAAGTAGCCGGGTTTTATTTATGTATGTACAGAAAAAAAAAAAAAGCATCCTTCCCAGTTTATCATCACAGGATGTAGCAGCTGCCCAACCTTAAGGTACTGCTGTCTTTCTTAAATCTTATTTTCTACAATTAAATACAAAATACTTTTCCAGAAGTATTTTGTAACTTGACAGATGAATGAACAAACATGCACACAGTTAGTTCTGTTGCCCAGGGGGGAGAAAGAGAAGTCTTTAATAGTGCAAACAAAATTTACAGTAAAATTTTAATGGCATTGGTAATATTGAATGTGTATTTTTAGCATGCATTTATTCTGCACTGTGAGCATCGGTCCCACCTTATTCCAGTGGAGTGACAGAAAGGCTCCACCTCAGATGGCCGAACACCTCGGTGTGTGCTGGGACCTGGCTTCCCACCATCGGCCTCCTTGCCCTGGGCACGAAGCAACGAGGTGGAATGGGACAGCGCAGCTCTGGAGTCCTCCTTTGCCCACCACCCCACCACCACCACCACCCCCCCCGAAAAGAGGACAAAGCTAGGGTGCGCAGTAAGGTGCGGCAGCTCAGAAACACGGCTGACAGCCACCAGCTTCGATGTCCCCCTCTAACGACATGCTCCTGAAGCTACCCAACGTGAAGCCGCAGGATGCCCGCCCTGAGGGGTCACTTCGCGAGAGGGCCGTAAGGGTGAGGAGGCAACGCGGTGCGTCCCTCAGCAGGCACAGGCAGCCAGGAGAGGCTTTCAGGGATGCAGCACCGAAGTGCGAGAGGAGCTGAGTCACGGAGCCAAGAAAAGAGCCTGCCCCGTCAGCTGCTCGGCACACACCAGCCCCTTCCTCACCCCTCGCAGGAGAAGGGGGGCGGCAGGGGGAGTAACTGTGAAACATCTAACGCCAGGAATAAAAGCCACTCGAGACTAAAACTGGAAGTGGGAGAGAGCCCGGCTACTTGTACTTAAATCCAAACTGTTCGAGCTGAAGCTTTCCTTCCATAACCCCCACCCCCAATTTTTTTTTCACCCCACTATTTTTGCAGCAGCTGCTTAGTATTACAGCTGTGAGCGGTCCTTTGAGCAGGGACTGAATCAGTCTGCAGCCGAGTGCCCAAGCTCTTCCCTACAGGTACAGACGCCACCACTGGTGGCATTTCTCTTTCTCCCACTCTCAGGGCCACTCTGCTCCTGCCTCCGGACCACACCAGAAAGCGCCCGGTGTCGGACCTGGGCTGACCCAGGCTCCCGCTTGGCCCAAACCCCGGGCTGCTGCCAGGGGGGTGACACAGCTCCACAGTGCCCGCAGGGCTGCGGCCCAGGCGTTTCGCTACCCGCCATGGAAAGGGACCATCTCGTTTTAGGACTGGTAGGAACTGCGCAGCTCCCCTTCCCCTCCCAGGAACAAGCAGGGCTCTTTCCTTGAGGAAGGAGACCACAATTAGCAGGACAGAAGCCAGACAGACTGCGTACCGCAACCATTAAGTTTTCACATCTACTTGTAGGAGCAGCAGCCGCAGGGGGATGGCTGCCGCTTTTGATCTGCCTGGTTTGACAAACTCGTGTCCTTCGCACAGCAGCGGTGCGGGGAGAAGGGAACAGGCGTGCGGCAGCGAGCAGGGAGGGCGCTGGGCTGGGGCCAGCAGGCGGGGTGTGCTCTGAGCTGGACACAGCTGATTATTCTGGCCGGTGCCCCCAACCAGCACCGTCCCCGTTTGCGGGCACGCCTGGCTGCCCCCCAAAGCTCTGCAGGTGCTTCTGCCCCAAACTGCTGAGGGCAGCAGTGCCTGCCAGACTGGAAAGAGCAGACCAGGTCTCAGGTGGGGTCTATTTTAATTCATTAGTGCCCTATGCTTCCAAGGCACAGGATGTGTCTGTTTACCTTTGCCGGCTTTCCATAAATGAGCTTCCAGGGACTGGGAGTTGGCCGTGTCATCCTCTGCAGGCTCCCCTGGGCAGCCCGGCAGCCGAGGCGAGCCCCTGCCAACCCGCTCGTCCCCGCACAAACTGCAGACTCCTCACGTATTTTAACTGGGAGCACACCCTCGCCACCGCCAATGCTCGCTCTGCTTTCCCACAGCTTCACACACACACGCAGGTGGATCCTCAGCAAAGCAGGGGGGCTGTGTAAAACCTTATTTGCTTAATTAGGTTTGTGCTAAAATGGGACTCTCCAATTGCAACAGTTCTTCCCTCTGAAAAGTAACACTGCAGCAAACTGCAGCTGTGCCCAACCTGGAGGCAACACGGGTTTCCCTTCCATGGGCCTGGTGCTTCAGCATCCCACCCGTCACCACCAGCTACCGAAACTCTTCAAATCGCCACCTAAATACTTCCCAAGTGCCTGTACTCCCATGAGATAACTGATCGTGATGATCATGAATATACCAAACCCGAGGTCATACTATGAATTTCAAATCAAAGACACCAATGATACTCCCATTAAAAAAAACGCGTTAAGGGGTGTTTGGGTATGTTTGGCCGTAGGCTCAATTGCTTTAGACTTCAGTGCAGCTGCATGTAAAACCAACTACATCACCCTTCTTGTTTCTGAAAACAAGATCACACTGTAGGTAAAATAAAAATAAATAAATAGAATCATAGAATTGTTGAGGTTGAAATGGACCTTTAAGATCACCAAGTCCAACCATTAACCTCACCTGACAAAACCACCTCTAAACCATGGCCCCAAGTACCACGTCTGCCCTTTTTTAAACACCTCCAGGGATGGCGAATCCACCACCTCCCTGGGCAGCCTGTTCCAATGGTTGATAACCCTTTCAGCGAAAAAAATTTCCTAATATCCAATCTAAACCTCCCCTGGCATAACTTGAACCCATTTCCTCTCGTCCTATCACGTGTTACTTGGGAGAAGAGGTCAGCCCCACCTCTCTACAGCCTCCTTTCAGGTAGTTGTAGAGGGTGATAAGGTCTCCCCTCAGCCTCCTCTTCTCCAGGCTAAACAACAACAGGCTAAGCAAAATCATCTTGCTTCTCTCACAATCTAGGATTCAACAAGAAAAGCAAAAAATAACTGCTACTGCTAACTTTTCGTATGATACCGGACAGAACAAGAAACCATCACAGCTGCTCACGCTCACGCTCTACAGTGTCCCATCCGGCTGCTTAAACTAGACATAGGATTTTACTTTCATTTACTGGGAAACAAGCCAAGGGATCTCTCACAATACATATGACAAGGAAAAAAAAAAAACCCAAAAACATAATGAAGGCAAAACCCCACAAAAGAGGCACCACGCCAATAAAATGACTTCCGCATCCAAGCGCTAATTGTACCTGAACCGCACCTTTGTACCAACCCCTCCACAGGCCCACAGTTTTCACAGTGGTTACCACAGCACATGCCTCCCTCCGAGCATCCAGCCCCAGGGCTCCCAGGCCTTTGGGCTGCCAAAGTCTCTGCACAAACATGACATCACCTCCTAAGGCCTCCCACACCTTCGCTCTCTTGAGCCAGCGTCCAGGCGTTGCTACAGCAGCGGCGACTCTGCAGCGACAGCAGCCGTGGTGGCGCGGCCATCGGGAGAGGAGCCTCCCTGGGACCACGGGTGCTGCTGACTGGCACTGAGACAAGGGGTTTACTTCCCTCCTTTCAAAGTATTTCAGGTATCTGTATAAAACTGGAACCCAAACCCTCGTTCTTAAAAGCACTGCATACTATCGTTACCAAAAAAAAAAAAAAGTTTTCATATCCTGTAAAAATGGCATAGTTAATTTTGAAAGGGTGGAGGGGAATTTCACAGAAATATCCTTGTCAGGATTATTGGTACAGAAAATTCTTAGTTTTTTCAGGCCATATTTACTCTTTTCCCCTCCACCTGGCAAGGCAGAGCCACTCTGATCCTCTCTGCGGGCACCGCGGCAGTGCCAGCACGCCTCCACGCTGCTGAGGGAGCCGGTGGCCACGGGAGAGGCTACAGCTACCGCCACTTTCCAAAGCTGTCAACCATACGCGTGCTGGCTGGCGGCAAAACCAGCAGTGCCGGCACATGGAAAACCACAGGTGGTGCCTGGGGTAACGCAGGGCTTTCCCCTCCAGAGGCAGCCTACCTCTGGTTTCAGTTTAAATAGCCACAGAGCCATTTCCCTGCAGCGCACACCTATTCTCCTTGCAGCAGCTCGGAGCAGCCGCAGAAACTGGTTTCCAGGGGACAGATTCAAGGCACAGGCACTGACCCGGGAGCTGTCTGAAGGGAGACTTCCAGGCAGCACATCTCTGACTACGTGTGACCAGTGCAACTTTAAAATAAAAAAAAAAAAAAATTAAAAAAAAAAGGAAAAGAAAGAAAAGACAGACAAAAAAAAAAAAAAAAAAAGAGAAACATCAAAGTCTTCCATAAACTCACGCTGTGCGAGAAGGGTGGCAATTACACCACTCTTAACTCTGAGGCTATTTGCAAGGGAAAGGATCAGAAGACTTGGAAAGGGTGCTCGAGTGCAAGAGGTTGATCTTGCTCCATTCAGAGGAAGGGATTACAGGCATAAAACTGTCTGTCACCTCGGAGAAGCTGGAGTCTTGAGATTTTGCCTCCAAAGCCTCGGGGATGCAGCGATGGAAGCTATTTTGTTCCGATTAAAGACAGACGCAGCTTCCTGAGAGAGGCGATCCTCTCAAATTAGGGGATATTGTAAGACATTTGTCTGCACTGGCGTTAGCCCTGCACTGACTAGGCGCAAATGAGATAAGAATCAGGAGAAACGTGTACTAGAAGTATCACCTGGTTATTTCAAGTTATTCCTATTCCTCTGATTTACATCTCCCTGGATGTTTCACACTGTGCATTAGTGATTCACAATGATGTACATTTACACACAGCAGGAGAAAAATTAATGAATTCCATCACTTCCCTTATTTGGGAGACTTTATGCCTGAGATACAGCTCCCTCGTTTTATTATGCCTTTTGATCTCCACAGAGTAATCTGTTTTCCTCTTAGCAGAACTGTATAATTCTTGCTAATTTAATATGAATTACACTTATGCACTTTGGGCAGAATAAGCCTCATTATTTGTTACTTCCCGCACACTCTCTGAAAACCGGGCCAAATTCCACCGACCCGTCCCCCGCAGGCAGGCGTGCACGGAGCATGACGACTGGTGTAAAACGCTGAGGTAGTGCACAGCACACACACACGCAGCAACTGAACAGGAGGTTCATGAGAGGGAAAGGGGGAGAAAGAGCTTCGGAGCCTCTCCTCCCCCATGAGGCATCGCTTATTGCATCGCACAGCCCGTGCTAGGCAGGAAATCGTGTAAATAAATAATTATGGCTTTTGTTAGGTATGTCATGGTGCCATAGGCCCCGCTTGGAGCGCTGTCATAAAAGAAGTGGCAAATTCCTGTGGCTACGTCTTTCTCCAAGATACTGCCAGCAGCTCCGAATGACTTCTGAAAAGACACAAGCAAAGAAGTAGGGAAAGTCAGGCGTGCATGCTTATTTATTGGAAAAAACCCACCCCATGATGATTTTGCATTTGTGCTGAATACTGAAAGCAATTCTCCTTTCCCTCATGAAAACCTTAATCAGGATTATTATAGGACCCGCATGACTTAGTTGGATCAGGGTAAGTAAATGAGGAACATATAACTTCACGGATTCTTGTCCTTTGGGGCGGTGGGAGGGCGGGATTACTCAAATATTGGTAATTCTAAGGCTTTAGTGAGGGAAAACTTCACTTCAATCTACCCACTTACTTCAGAGCCACTCCAATTTTATTCCCTTTAAATCTCCCCCAATTCTTAAATTAGTTTTCCAAATATATTTCCAGAAGGTACTTAAGTGATTTGGTCTGCCTTTGCAGGGGAAAGCATACTGAAAAAGATCAAGCTCATCCCACGTATTAAAAAAGGGGCAGGGGACAATTTTCAAACGCGGGGGCTTCCCACCGCTGCCCTCTGAACTCACCAGCTCCTGCAGAAACAGGTCATTGGCCATGTGCACGATTCGATCCACGTGGATGATGCCCCCAATGCTGTTCACCTCGATGTCAGAGAGGAACGTGAGAACGAGAATAGCTTCCACCAAGAGCTGCCTGTACTCAGGCTGGGGTACGTGGTTCAGCACCGACTCCACGTGCACAGCAAACTTGATTTCGCACGGGGTCATCTGGCAAGGTTGAGGAGAAACGGGAAGAAAAACTGACAAATCCAGAAGACTAGCTCCCCACATCCTGCGAGCACTTGAACATATGCTCCTCTCTGCGCACGGGGGTAGGCTGACTGAAGCGAACAAAATGTTTGTGCGGCTTTAGCACTTACAGAAACTTTTTGTGATGCTCGGCCCTGATCCTGCAAACAGTTATGCAACTTCCAGAAGACTGCTCCAGCCCTGCAACCCACCACACACACATCTGAGTTACATGCAGGACTGCTGAGGGTTCTTAGCTGGCAAATTAACTCTTTGCTCCTCATGCTGCGGTCTCACGCGCTCTGCCTTGTAAGTATCTTTCTGGCATCGCAGGTTAGTTGCAAAGCCAAAATTACTGTCGAGTTTTAAAAATAACCCCCTGCTCAGAGCGAATGCTTTTCCACGCAGAGATGCAGTATAGTGTTTGTAGAGCAGCCTAACTTGCACTGGCACAGCTCTGTGGATGTTATGTGAAAGGCTGCTGCCTTAGGAGGTTTGTGCTTATTTCATTTGATTCTTTTGAACAGCAAAATTAGACACCGTCTAGGTCTGACACACTAAAAATATAAGCCTATTTATCTACACAATAGGAATAAATAAAGCTCTCCATTCTGGGGGAAAAAAAAAAAAAAAAGGTTTAAATTTGGCAGAAAATTCCAGCTCCTCTCTTCAGCTGCTATCATCGTCCCTCAGAAGAGAAGGAAGCCAGGGACAAATCTGAAGGAACCAGACAGGAAAACAGTCTCAAGCACACAAGAATCTCTCTTGTGCTGATGGATTACTGTTCGCAAGAGTTTGTTTTATAGATGTGAATTCAAAACTCGCCAGAGCGCCTAAAGACAGAGTGGCAAACCAGCTAAGGATGAAAAAAATGTAGGGAAAGGTTATGGATTTAAAGTGTCAAAGCTTTGGTTAGAAACAATCATCCTTAATTGGTATTTACTTTTGAGACTGTGATGCCAAAATACACTGGCTGCTGTTGCAGCATATTAAAAAAATAAGTGGCAGGCAACGTTTGCTTTATTCCAACAAGGCCGCGCTTTCTCCTCACGCTGCCCGAAGGACTGCCATCAGCCACCCTCTGCCAAGCACTGCTCCGTGGGCGCAGGGGGTCAGCGCAGCCGTGCAGAGGGCAGGCTCGGCAAAGGGGAAACCTGCCACAAACCCGCTCCCAGGCCTGCCTGGCGGGAACTCATCTGCACAGCCCCGGGGAAGCTGGCACGAGTGCTAGAGGGAAGGTCCAGACCTTCCAACCTTCTTAAAACCAAGGATCTGCAACAGCAGCCCTGCTGCATCTTACACTGTCAAACCAAACGTTCAGTCACGGGGCGAGAAAACTGTTGGCATTTTACTGTACCTCTCTGGTGGTTGAAGAAGGAAGGACGTATCCATCAATGGACAGACCGTGGCACTGAAACAACAACATTGTGACAATGAACAGACATTGCAGTTCTTGCAAGTAAATCTGTGTTCTCCGATACCAGCCAATATGTAACAAGCCTCAGTTAAAAAAAAAAACCACGCAGAAATCCACAAAAAAAACCCCCAAACAACAACAACAAAACCTGTTAAAAATATTATTTCACCTTTGCTGAAGAAGTTATTATGTAATCTGGCAAACGTTAGAAATTGCCTGACACGACACGTAGAGAGCGTGCTGTGTTCCAGTCCAGCTACGGAAGGGGAGGAAAGTACTTAGAGAGCCACGACAGCAAGAAGCACACAAAGGAGGAAAACAAATCAATGAGAACATTCTCTGGGAAAGGATGTAGAAATAAAAGGCAATACAAAAACATGACAATAGACCACAAAAGTCAGAACCTTTATTTTTTCATTTTCACTAAAACAACATTTAGTTAAGTGATTTATACCCAGGGCAGCACAACTCAAGGATGTCAACATGTCGTGGTGCTTGGACATGGGCAACCAACAGTGGGGGAGAGGTGGTGTTAGAAATACTGAGTGCTACAAAAGAAAAGAGTGACAAAACCTAAACGGTGAGAAGGCAGGCTAAGGAATGACAAATCTGGGTACCTGAGATACAAAACTGCACCAAGCAGAAGAGAGAGCTTTTATGAATAGTCCAAAGAGAGTTTAAGAACGAAACACTAAAGACAACTTAAGTAAGCACAACTGATTTTAATACCCAGAAACCGATTCCAATACTCCCAGCTATTATGTTAGGTCAGGACAGAAGTGATGCTCACTCTACTGAAAGATCTCATTAGTAAATAGCCATATATGACTCATCTTGGCTGACATCAACACTAACAGCTTCAGCATAAGTGATTTTAGAAGGACAACCAAAATCAACCTGAGCTGGTGATGCAAATTTTTCCCAACTGTGTAGGCACAAACAGCTCAGTGCTGCAAGGTGCTGAATGCTGGCTTTCATCCAGCAAAGCAGAGGAGCAGGTGCATAATCACTCTGAAATGAGTAAAAATTCGTAATTCCCCTCTACTCCTTCCTGGAGAGCTGCTTCAACACATTTCTACACCCCTGATATCCAAGGTGTTGACAAGGACTTACTTTTCACTTTAAAACAAACAAACAAAAATGTTAAGAATTCCATACAGTTCAGAAGAGCCAGCAAGAGATCTCAAGACATTTGGAAGAGTCAGTGCAGTTTCCTACTTCAGTTCTCGCAGCCTTTCTGAACTGGAGCACACGAACTGCACTGCACTGCAGTGCCCCTCAGCAG
The DNA here is from genome assembly GCA_017639485.1 of Pluvialis apricaria. NCBI lineage: Eukaryota > Metazoa > Chordata > Aves > Charadriiformes > Charadriidae > Pluvialis > Pluvialis apricaria. The sequence continues at coordinate 87,465,451 of CM030007.1, forward strand.
CACTGACCACAGCTTGCATCAGGCCACAGGCGATGCAAAACAGACAGCAGTGGAACAGAATCATTCAGCTGAAATTCAGCGCCAGTGGTTTCAGAGAAAAACACACTTTCAAACAAACACGTGAACTTGTGTTAACGGAGCCCTTTTATGTTCAAGAGACATACTCCTACTAATGACTCTAGTTTCCACCGGTCTTCCAGCTGAAGACCTACTTCAACTCCCAGCAACATGCCACCTCTGGACCACCACCTCCCCAAGTCACCGTACAGCTCGCTTGCTCCCTGCCCTCCACAGCTGTCAACTTACCTTCTGAAGGATTTTCCACACTTTCTCATAAAAGCCAACAGGAACTCTGTTAATAGCACCATCAAGCCTCCTTCTGCGCAGCCACTGCCCTTTTCGGTCACCCCAGCTCGTGTCTCCACTGGAGCCAGTAGGAGAAGTACTAGTGGGAGATGACGGAGTACTGCCCCTCTGTAAGAAACATTAAAGCCTTGGTTAGTTGCTTTCTACCACCCCAAGTGCTACTCCTGGGGAATACATGATTCCGTTACAATGCCACCTCAGAACCAGGGAAAAAAATACAGGGCATGATGTCATACAAGATGACGGAGCAGGACTGACCCCCTTCTCTCCCCTTCACAACAAGCTTCACTTCTCCAGTGGTACTTCAATCCTTTCTCAACAAAACAGGCAAGCAGTTCAACAAGGCATAACCCTGTAAACTTCACTGCTTGGTTCAACGCAAGGCTATTTTAACAAGCATGAGTTGCCCGCCAGGGCAGTGCCACTGGTGTGCAAGATGGTGGGATCTGCAGGTAGGTCTGACTTGGACTTCGGGCTCTGTGTCGTAAAAGAACCAAAGGGTCCTTGAGTCCTGGAGACCAAGAGAGGTCCTCCATGCAAAAAGCTCCATTAAAGTAAGCAGGTTAAAAATTGACTTCATGTGCTCACGTAATCATCATGCTGCCTCTCTATAAATATCAGTCTTGTTTCCCTTATTGTCACTATTGCTCTATTATTTCACTCTACCAGACTTGGAGACTAAATTAGGCAGCAAATCATCTTCAAAGTTGTGACACTACCACCAAATTCTTGTTCCCATTTCCACACATACAGTCTGCCTACTCTTTGCACCCCCCCGAGACGATGCTCTTCTGTTTCCTTGCTTCTTTTTGCACACATACTACTTTCAGTCCAGAAAGGACTCCACTGCCAGCCACATCTCAAATCCCATCATCTGAGTAATGAACTGCCTGAACAAAGTACTGGGGAAGCTGGGAAACAGGAATAAAAACTGTATGTTTGCAAAGGATAGGCTCACTGACTCTACATGGCCAAGCTCTGCAAAAAGACCAGCAAATGCAAACAAAGTCCATATTCACTCCTACTGGTGTCAGTGAGACATAGGTGGTGTTCCCTCGATGGCTTGATGCATACTATTCCTTTCCGCTGCACACTGAAACAGATAGAACTTCCTCCACGCTGTCGAGCAGAACTAGAGGATGCAGATCAGCAGGAGGGTGGGTGCCAAAGTAAGGGAATCCATCTGCGTACAATAATTAATCTGGCTAACTAGGCTGGCTCAGAGAAGCAAAGAACTCACTGAACAATCCTGTGCACTTGAATCGAACGCACAGTTGAAGCCTGCCTTTCTGCACTGGTACGTGGGAAGAAAGAGGCAACAGCAACCTGGCAGCTGTCAGGCCAGGCCACAGGACCAATGGTGCTCTGCAGTTGTGTATTTAGGACACTTGGCAGGTGTGCCATCGACAGCAAGTCTGCAGGTGCAGAGAACCATGAATCACAACTGCCGGTTTGAAGTGCACCTGTAGCTGCAAGTTTTCCGTCTCTTCATAATAGATTTGGAGCCTCAGACTTACTTTAAATTGTTGAGGTTTCTCTTGGTAAAATATTTAAACAATTATCTTCCTTCTTAACAGTGAGAGCTTAAGAAGAGCTACAGTTTTCTGCCTTGAATGAAGATGACTGCCTGAGGAGATACCCATGCCCATAAACCCCCTGTCTAAGCAACCTGAAGCTGTTCTGGGTTTATTACTGTCCATAGACTGCCCGCATTTATCAATGTTTCATTACGTTAAATACTGATGACACCTGTAACGTAATCCACTATCAAGTAGCTAAATCTGCTATAGTGCTTTATCCGCTACAACTGCTTAAGCTTCAGAAGAACTAAGTGGATCTAAATGCGAGACTCAACTTCTATTAAAAGATTACTAATGAGAATTGGTTCCCAATGGAGATGAACGAAACAAAGAGGCAGGGTTTGAAAACAATTTTTCTGCAGGAGAAGCTGCTGGAAGGTGTCTAGAGCTAAGAGCCGTGCACACACACACACAGGGTGAAGAGCAGGTGCAGAGCTGCAGACGGTGTTTTACCGTGGAAGCGAACATGCTGCTGGACATGGAGTGGCCCTCATGAGAGAACTACAAAACAAAAACAGACACCAACACATCAGCCAGCCAGCCATGGCAGAACAGGATGCAAACAAGGTTAAGTACCCCATCTGTGCAAAGACAAGAAACGTGGAATAAGCTCAGGGGAAAACTGCGACAGCCCCTGGGTTCTTGCAGTGCTACACCTCGGCTGACTTCAGAGCAGCTGCTGCCGCTTGCCAGGGTCACCACCAGGCAGACCCTGCTGTGCCAGGAGCCTCCTTGGTTGCGGTGCAGCCACAAGCTCCAAGCACGGCCAACACAAACCACCGCAGTTTAAGATGCACGCAAAAATTTCCCTGTGACTTGGGGCTGGGAAAAAAAAACCCAAGCTCCTCCCTTCCCTTCTCCATTGATCGCAATGTCAGCAGCTTCTCTTTGCACAAGAAGGTCAACTCGCTGCAGAAAGTCTGCAGGCTGCCAACCGGGTGGGCAGCACTGAACAAACAGTTACAAGGCAAAAATTTTGCTGAAATGTGGATGCAGCACCTCAGACTTACAGCACTTTTCCGTAACTGTCCACCCCAAGCCATGCCTCCTAATTAAGTGCTAACGGTTCAGACCCAGGCAAAGGTTTGATGTTGACTCAAGAAACAACAGCAGCAAACGAGACAGCTGCAGCTGCTCAGCTCTGGTGCAGAGAGACGTTAGTGCAAGTACTTGAAATGTTGTTTGTAACACGAAGCTGATTCCCCTCTGTCAAAATGACATTAAATCAGTATCTAGTGAATTATTCAGGGAACGCAGGGAACTTACTGAGATGCGGCAGTAAGCAGCATAAGTTGAAAGGTGGGGGGAACAAAAATAAAACCAGCCAACTCCTCCCCTGTGCCAAATACCAGGTTTCCATCTAATGCAAAAGCAACGCAGGAAACACCTTTCCAACCTCAACAAAAGTCCAAGGGTTTCAGCGCAGGCCCACCCTCTGTATTTTAAAACAAAATAATGCTGCCACCTAGTGCCTCGTCCCTCTTCCTTCCTGGAGAGGCCCTGAAATCAGATCCCCGCCGCGCTACTGGGAGCCCTGCTCAGACTGAACCCCCAAAGTCACGTCAGGGCCGGTGGCAAGCAGCCACCAGCACCTTCACAGCCACAGCCCCACCACGAGGCTCGGCCACGACCGCGCTCTGGCAGCGGCACGGCTCAAACACGGCCACCAGGTCTCCTGAGACCGACACCGCACGTTTCACGGGCGCCTGGGCTTCCCCGCCTTATCGCGTCCCACGAAGGATCGTTAACTGATCTTTACTGGCGCCATCAAATGCGCCGTGTCAAGAGCACGCAGAAATGCCACTCGTTTCTGAAGGCTTATCGAGCAAATCTATTTCATACAATCAAAGCAAAACGTCATATACTTCCTCAGTAACTTACAGAAATGGCCTCAGATTAAATGAGTCAGGCTTGATAAGCTCTCAGAAGACAGAGTCTTTTCAAAATATGCTTTTAATACAGCATCACAGAATGGTTTGGGTTGGAAGAGATGTTTACAGATCACCTTGTCCAACCCCCCTGCCATGAGCAGGGACATTTTTCACTAGACCAGGTTGCTCAGAGCCCAGTCCAGCCTGACCTTGAACACTTCCAATGATGGGGCATCCACACCTTTGCCGAGCAACCTGTTCCACTGTCTCACCACACTCGTCGTAAAAAATTTCTTCCTTATGTCTAAATCCAAACTTACGCTCTTTCACTTTAAATCCATTGCCCCTTGTCCTGTCATAACAGGCTTTGGAAAAAAAGTCTCTCTCCACCTTTCTTATAAGCCCCCTTTGTATACTGAAAGATCACAGTGAGGTCTCCCTGGAGCCTTCTCTTCTCCAGGCTGAACAACCCAGACTGAACAATATGAAGCTATTCATTCTTATAAATGTATTGTACTTGATCACTACCTTCCTATTTATCTACAGCAAAATAAAATTACTAACAGAAACATTAAAAAAAGAGAAATCAAAACCACATAATAAAACCAGTCACATTCATTCAGAATAATTTGGAGGTATTTTCTGTATCTCTCCATATGCTCAGTTGCTGTGTACTTTAATATACTGAACATAAATATATATATATATATATTCTAGCAGTAATCATCCTCCATTACTGAAGAAACATATCAGGAAGAAAACAAACCAAGATTTCTTTTCCAAGCGCATCTTTTCCAAAAAGCATGTGGATCACATTAGCAACTTGTGCAGGGTATAAAAATGAACACTGTTTGCATGAAAGCTTCACTTTGTACATCTGGCCTTTTCTTAGCTAAAGATGATTAACGAGCTGTTTTAAAGTTGATGCCATGAATGCATTAAGAGTTTGTTCAAGTTCTTCTACATTCAGCATGTGAAACAAGAACAAAGGAGAAAGGACATTTGTGTAGGAAACATCTCTTTACTGCTTTCTATTTAGCAATCAGCTTTAAATCAATGGGTCTTTGGAAACTTCTGTCGTTTACCAAGAATCTGTCTGGCATTAAAAATGGTGTCCTAAAATTAACACACAAAAATTTAACATAACACAGTACCAGAACAGCTGCATTTTCTGATAAGCATTGACAGAAAACCCTCACCTGCTTCAACTCACTCTTCAATTTAGTAATACCACTTCTTTCTGTTTTGGTTGCTCCAGAATGCCCCATTTCATGAATAGAAATTGCAGGGCTAGATGAAGAGGAATCTACAGGTCGCACTAAAAGAAGCAAATGGACATTTGTAAAATTCTAGGGGGTAGAAAAACAGATGAATTTTTACCTAGAATTAAAGATAAAAGCATATCCTTTCACAAGTGTACAACGCTCTTGGTGTCAGCATCCTTTCAAACCATGTCAATAGTTCAAACCTGACTGCATCAAGTCAGGGGCCTAGATCCATACTTGGATACTGGGACCTGATTTTCCAGAATGCTGAGCACTCCCAGCTTCAAAAGACATCAGAGTTGCAATGTGTCTCTGAGGGCTTAAGAATGAAGCTGGGAGACAGCTGAAGTGCCAGCTGGGAATACCTGGGCATCACAGACATGCTCCTTGAAGGCAGGTTAGATATGCTCTTTTTATGGTCTTCATTCTGGTCACATAAAATTTCTTCATTATAGAAGTTCGCCTTCATATCACTGAAAACTTGATACAACTTTATTTCAGTGCAGTACAGCTTCCATCATATGTGTTTTGTTTATTCCACTGCAGGTATACACAGGTACTGGCCACCCATGATTAATACATCACCTATACCTCTATTTTATGTGCCACAAGAGACAATCTAATTTTGTATTTATAGTTCTCACTTAATATATACGTATGCAGGTACCCAAGTGGGCAACTTACAGCTTCTTTCCACACCAAACTCTTTTCCACTGAGAATATGGTGTAAGAGATTTTTCATATCAAAGGGACTTAGGTTCATCAAACTCTCTGAAGCTTCTTCACCTAGTTAAAACAAAACATAACATGTTATGCTGTCATAAATAATGACAAACATCACTATAGGTTGCTTTATAGGTTGTTTTCCCAGGTGAAGTGCTGATTGAATGAAGTTCAGTCAGATTTCCTTTGTGGCTAGCGCTTCCTTTAAAAAAACAAACACATAGATTCACATTTCAAAGAAAATACATTTCACAACTAAACAACAAACACTGCACGGAAATAACTATTTGCATTAGTGAATAGTATGCTGCACCTTGTGTGAAATCTCACTGCAGCTGGTGATGAGAAAGCAGTTGCTCCTTTGTAGAGCAAGATTTCCTGGAAAGGCATTACAGCCATCTCCCAACAGCAGATGACACGCAGATCTAAATTACAGAGCCAGCGTTATCCCATAAAGAAACGCATGCGTGTGGAAGGCTTGTGTTTTAGATGATTAAAGGATCACGCTTGTAAGTGAGAGAGAAAATGCACAGACATACACGCGACCACACGTATGTGCACAGGCAAATCTCCCATAGGAAAACACGGAAAAGGCAGCTGCAAAGCTGAGGGCAGAGTACAGAGCAGCTGGTGTTTAAGGCTAAGGAATAACAAAACAGACCCCAGCAAAGAGAGGCTTTGCACTGTGAATAAAGCAGCTTCCGCTACTCAGCTACGGCTTTGGGGCAACAGGGCTTTCTGTGCACTCTTCACACAGAAACAGAGTTATCCTGGAAAATTACCTGGTTCCTTTTGTCAACTTCTCCTGAGGTAGAAACCTGCCACTACCCAGTGGCAGCCACTCAAGTTAGTCAGAGAGCAGCAGCATCCAAGGTGGGCTCCATCTAACCAACTGCCAGGGACCCCCGCTTCGCTCCAGGAGGCAGAAAACCCAGGGGGACCCGAAAATACACTTCCACAAAGTTATCCCCTTTAGGGTGTGCTAGGGCATTAGAAATGGTAACAAGAGCTAAGCCACAAAAATATGGCCCAGATCATGCTCCTAAGTGTCAGCATTTGACTATGTATTTGTCACATTAACTTGATTACTTTTCATGACTGCTCCTTCTTAGAATTCTGACCCCTTTCAATTCCGCTGATGTGGAAAATTCTTCAATGATTTTTAAGATCTCTCTTCAGTCATGATTCCTCTCTGGTTTCACTTTTCCAAAATAAGTTTTAAAATATTTTTGCCTTGCACCACTTGTTTGTTACTTAATTCTTTGTTTACTGTATGTATGCTATTCGTATGCAACATCTTGGGGTCCTGTAAGAATTTTTTTACTGACCTCCTGGCAAAATAACATACCACTATAGCTGAAATCTAAACAGCAAATATTTTTCAACTAAGCATATTCCAGGGGAGAAGGTTTACACATAAAAGGAAGAAGATCAGAAGTTACTTTGAATAAAAACTACCATAATTACGAATTAAGTCTCAAATATTCAGAGGATACCTAGGGTCCTAATTCTCACTGGCATTAGTGGCATTGGGTCCCTCAATACACACACGTGTAATTTCATGACCTGAACTGGAAACACTGAAAGTCAGGGGACTTAAGTATTTAATACCCACTTCAATTTGAGTAACTGGGGGATTGGGGGGCAGGGAGGAATCCTTCATTAAGTCAAAAAGAGACGTTATTTTGAAAGTTTGTAACTGTGCATGATGAATGAGGAAGTTAATAAAGAGATTTAGCACATAAAAATGGAAAAATCAACCACTGAGGTGAAGCAGAAATAACACCGTAAGTACCCTTGTGATAAAATTGCTCTTACCTGAGCATTTCAGACTCCGAGCCAGCTCAGTGGCCATCACCTGAATTATCAGACCAATGCGGAGCCTGAGCATCTCCATGAAAAGACTAGGCTGTGACCGGACGTACATCGCCAAGTACATAATTATTTCCTGTAAGGACAAATCCATAAGGGCACCCATTCAGAAGGGGTCATCTTGGCTCCCTCAGTCACAGAGCAAACACTGGTGCCACACTGAGCACAGCCGGAAGAACCCTGTTCACGCGTGCTGCCTACCTGTGTCAGGACTGCAATACTGATGTCTTGGCCGCTCGCTTCATAAATAAGATCCGTGAGCTCCTCAGGTGGCAGCGGGCTGCAAGAAGGCAAACCACAGTTAGCAGTGACTCAGGCACCTGCTACTAATCTCTTGAACAAACACCAGAACCAAGTCACCCAGAAGTATCTTTGCACCACCGAGGGGCCCATGATTCTGCCTGGGTGGCTGCAATTCCTTCTGAAGGCGAGGAATAAGTTTTAAAACAAGCTGACAGCAGCAGAACGGTACCAGCTGGAAGCTGAAGGGCAGGCTGCTTTTGTAACTGAGGCAGAGCTTCAACTTACGTGGTAATAATTTTCTCGCGGGGTTCTGGTGGCAGGCCCACTGTAAGTTGCTTGTGGTGCGACAGGAGGTCTGTGCATGCCTATCATAACGCGACAGAAAGCAAGAGACCTTTCTCTGAGTCATGTGGAAGTGATACAGCTTTTAACTCTCAAAAATGAAGCATTTCTTTAGCAATTTTTAAGTGCATTTCTATTAATCACCAGACGCAGGTTCAGCAAAACGCTGTTAACTAGTTGTGAAAGATCACCTGAGGTCAACAGGGCTACGAGAGGCTGCCCAGGCGGAAAGCCAGCTTCCCCGTGCTGTGAAATCAGCAACATAATGATTAGGGATTCCAGAGAGGCTGGCAGATCAATAAAGGACTTTATCCTTTATCGTAAGATAAATGTTTGTTCTTTATTTAAGACAAAAAATATTTTGAATCAGTGAAAAACTTGGTGTACTACTACATCTCTTAACAATCTTGAATAAATATATCTCTCAAAAAAAACCAAACAAAACACAACATACTGCATCGCATTCCTGAATTCACCACCCTGATACATTCTGAAATCGGTGCTTGCTCCAGTGTTTTACTCATTTATATCGACCTCATTCAAAAGTGGGTGTTCAGCTTACCTGTTTTAGCATCCTGAATCAAAGATCCCACAGAGCAACGTTCCTCTGATTTTTAAGAGTCTATTTTTCCTCCCTTCATGTGGAACAAACCAGATCATCTCTACTCTCTTCCTCCCCAATTCATTTCCAGTATCTTTGCAATTTAACATCCACAGCTTTCTGTGACCCTGTCTGTACTGCTTGTCCATCATGTCTTGAGGACACAAAAGGTTGGGCTTAATGAAGTACCATGCAGGGCAATTATCAGAAATTGCTCCTTGCAGATACGACTGTCACTAAAATAGGGCATCCAAGGTGTGAGAGTCAAAGCTTTGAAAACGGCCAGGAATTAGAGAAAGCTCTACAGAAATATGCAGGTGTAAGTAGGAAATTAAACAAATACTTTAGAGTATTTGAGATGAAACATTTTCGGAATGTTCAAAATCAAATCTGTACCCTTACAGCGGAGCCTTCTTGTTACCATTAAATACTCGCAGATATATTAATGCCTTCGTACACCCACGTACACTCACACAGCAGACTGTCTGCCCAACAGGACAGGTGTCGTCAGGTCATGTTTTAGCATCATTTCTAGCACCATGACATACTGGTGCTCCGAAAGCGTTCATGCCATCACAATATAAATAGACAATTAGCAATGACAACTACAGCTTTCAAAGCATGTAATTAAGTTTCTTTGATTAATAGAGATGAAATGAAGCCTTCACAATCACTTACAGTGTGACATTCTCAGTCTATGCCAACATTAGCACAGTTCACAGTACAGATGAAAGGTAAAGATGTCATAATAAGATTTTAGATCAGAAAAACAACCAATGTTTACACACGTAGTAAGAACAAAAAGCAGCCAGCACAAGCCCCGCTGGCAAACTGGTAGTTTTATCTCTGGCAGGAAACTAAACCAGCGTAATTTGTATTTCATACCTCAGCCAGGACTTCCACTCTCTTTTTGAGTATACCAGAAATGTAACGGATCAAGCCCCACTCCTGATTGAGGCCTGCCTTTCTGTAGAGCTCGTTGAGCAGGCAATGAACAGTGACGCCGTACTGTCCATCCAGCTCCGTGTCCCAGTCAGCGCCTCTGCCAGAAAAAAAGAGGGAAGGTAATTTTCCTCAGATAAAACACTACACTGCTTAACCTTACCGCACAATGAGCAGCCTGATTTGGATCAAGTTGGTCATTTTGGTGACAGACTGAAGAAGCACAAATGACATGTGGACCTTCACCAGAGATCGGTCATGTATAGATGAAACCTCTTGGTACCAGGAACTTTCATATTAACTTGAGCACTCACTTAACTGTGAGTTAAAATGAGCCTGTGACTTCAAAGCAACCACCCAAGGGATTTCCCACTAGGCTCTAAATCGAGTGTGCACACAGAGTTTTCTGGAGGAGTGATCCATTTTCAGAGCAGAATGCAGCAATGTCTTCAGTACTGCTGAAGACTGCACCCATTTTTCAGATGCCTCAGAGGGGCGCTACAAGTTTTTTGCCCTGCCTCTTTCTTAGCTATTAACTAAGCTTCCAAGCTGCTTACGCCATTACTGAAAAAACAAAGGAGATTTCTGTTCCTCTCCTGGTTTTGAAACTCACTGCTTCTTGTTGACAAAGTTTTGAAGAGTCACAGAATGACCTTTCAATGCCCATTAGAGGGACAGAGTCCACCAGAAGCCCACCTGCCTGTCCAACAGAGACTCCGGCAGTGAAACAAGTCCAGAACAGGAAATTAAGGGTGTTACATGTAGATAAATAACAAAATGGTATTTCTTCAGGATTTCCTTTGCTCTTTAAGAGAAGCTGCTAAACGTTTTGCTTGGAAAAAAAAAGATCAAAGAGGTCGTCACAGGAGAAAGACTAAAATAAACACAAATACAATCTTTGTAGCAGCAAGGAAGACCATCTGTGATTAACACATGCTTGTCTTTGCACCCAAAGCTAACTTTCTGCCAGGTTCCAGCAGTATTCTCTTGCACAGGAAAAAAGGCCCAGTAAACACACTCCAGAAGATGATTCTGTTGGTTTGTATTTGCATTTTGTTCCCATCAAACCTATTTAATGAGCAGCTGTTTACACTAACCCAAACAGCTCGTGTCAGATCATTTCCAAGAATGTGTTGAAGTGACTGTCCTGGTTTTAGCCACGAATGCACTTAGGCATGCAGAGGGATGAGAAGAAAAAAAATAGTGACTACTCGTTAAAACTGCATTTTGCTTTTAGTTAGAAAATGACAAGACAAAGTTACCCTCCACTTCCCTTCTTGTGTATAAAAATCTCACTAAATCTTTGTGAACTTAACAGAGCGCCACAAACATGGCAAGGTGTGTTGTCATTCATGGAAGGATTTGTGCATTTCAATTGTGTGTCTTCAAGCCTGTAGGGATTTGTAGTTGTGTGCAAATCAACTCTGAAATTTGCACAAGTATATTTTCTATCCAAATTATTTATGTAGTCAAGCAAACTGAAAATATCCCCATTAAAGCACAAAATACTTCAACCTCTCCCCTCGAAATACAACCCTGAACAGTGGAAAGCTTTTGCACAAGAATAATCAGATAGTTGTGACCAACTACAAATATGCTGAAGGTTATACTCAGTTAACTCACTTTAGTATATGCAAGATATATAAGATATCTGCTTGATCATGGAGAGTTGGGCATTCCTTTAGCTGCTCAACAAGCCGCCTGCAATCCAAATCACCATGAGCATCTTTAGGTAAGTGCAAAACATTTTCACAGTCCTGATAATAAAGACAGATGAAAAATCAAAGAAAGGATCTTGAAGAGGTAGCAGATCAAATTCAAACTGTAACTTCCCATTAAAAAATACAACAGCCAAGCAATGTAACTCTGCACTTGAAATACAGACACATCACATAGTTCTTGTCAGACTCCTGCAGACATGGAAAGCAGACTAGCCCCAGGAAATAAAACAGCCAGAATGGAACTTTGTCTCCAGTTTCAGTTCAATCAACAGGAAATTTTTTTTTTTTTGACAAAACAAAGAATATTTTGTAAAAGAAGGAAACCAAATTGTTTGCACGCTTTCCCTGTCATGTGCTGTTACTTGTAAAGAGAAATGCAGAGGGATACTACCTTTTTTCAGCTGAAATCATTTAGAGCTTTTTGAGTTCCATCTCTAACCTGCATATATGTGGTGCTTTACGAACGCAGATGTTGCCATCATAAATTTTCCAACCTTATGTAACTACCTTGTTACCACAGGATTGCATTATCTGATAGTTGAATTCTTGGATGAAGAGAAGTTTTGTTTAATAAGATATCCAGCAATTACATGGCTCTAAAATACTATCTCTACAGACAGAGCCTGTAAAGCAGGATCCTTCAGGAGGCTGGATACAACCTCCTGTAACCACTCTCAACAGCTGGTCATGTATACTAGGACAAAACAGGTGCCCAGGACAACCCCATTTTCCTGCCTTGTAGTGGGATTTGGCTGGTACCTTAAGGACATCCGTCCTGTCACACACTCCCTTCCTGCCCAGGCATTACTATAAGTAGCATTTCTTGGAGAACATCTCTAAAGGTCGTGAACATCCCATTCTTCCCTTTGCATGTTCAGTTAGGACTAAAGAAGATGACTTAACCTTTGACCTTTAAAATAATCACCTATTATATTATTTTCTCTTTTGCACACACTATTAAAAAGTTTCCGTTTGATACTGTCTATTTAACCAAAAAACCCTCAGACAGCCAAAAAATAAATCAGTTGCAATACAAGGGAGTAGCTATCTGGTGCTTCGGGCAGAATGGCTTGCCTGTGAAGGAAAACGAGAATGAGCATGGGGTTTGGCTGGGAAACACAGGAAAGGCCACAGTATCAGGTCCTAAAAACACAAATAGCATAAAAATTCCCACAGCTTACCTTTGTCTCAAACAAATGGGGATTATCAACAAGATTCAGAGACTTCCGGTGTGTGTTCAGAACTTTAGTGGGAAGAGACATAGACACAGCTGAAAAGCAAAGCCAACAGGAAAAAAAAGCAAAAGTTCACTTCGGTAACATGAACATTGAAAAACACTGACATGAAGCAACTATACTAGGTAAAAACAACAGAAATACCTTTAAGAGTCAAAATATAGAGGCAACGCTTCTGAGCATGGAGCTTGGAGCCAAGCTCACATTCTGAACTTTATCTCCCTGCAGGTTTGCTCCAGGAGTTTGAGATCAGCACGTCAAAGACTCAGGTGCTACACACTCAACTGCCTCTTGTTATGACAGCCCATGCCTCAGAAATCCTACAGCCCAACGACCTGACCCTGCTAAATGCTTTAAACTTTTTAACACGAAGTATGCAGAGAAAATGGTCTAACTGGTAAGATATCATAATTAAAAGTGATAATGGTAAATGCAGGCTAATGCCATGTTAACTTCATGTACTGGATTTAATAGAGGATGAGATGATATGGCATATGAAAGATGGGAGAAAAGACTACTAAAAAAGCCTCAAAGTTGTTAATATAACTGCAGTTGACAGAAGCCTTCCTTTAACCAAGGCATTGAATACTACATACCTACATATAAACCACTGCATAGGTTGGAATCTATTTACAAATTCAGTCAAAGAATTATACTGATGTAAATCCTTCAATCAGTCTATTAGAAATATAGCATAATTATGAATACTGTCCTCCCTCTCTACTCCATTTGTTCTTACAAATTCAGAAAGTACATGTGCATCATTATGTTCTTCTGGCATTAACACGTTTCATTTTACCACAAACTTATTAAAATAAGAAAGTGCATTTGTCTGCCTTTGTTTATACAAAGACAAAAAAATGAATTCACCAACTCAGGTTCTAAAATTCTATCCAACTGAGAATCACAGAATGGTCAGGGTTGGAAGGGACCTCTGGAGATCATCTAATCCAACCCCCCTGCCACAGCAGGGACACCTACAGCAGGTTGCACAGGACAGTATCCAGTCGGGTTTTGAATGTCTCCAGAGTCAGAGACTCCACAGCCTCTCTGGGCAGCCTGTGCCAGTGCTCTGCCACCTCAAAGGAAAGAAGTTCCTCCTCACGTTAAGATGGAACTTCCTATGCTCAAGTTTGTGCCCACTGCCTCTTGTCCTATCACTGGGCACCACTGAAAAAAGACTGCTCCCATCTACCTGGCACCCTCCCTTTAAGTATTTATAAGCATTGGTAAGATCACCCTCAGTCTTTTTTTCTCCAGACTAAAAGGACCCAAGTCCCTCAGCCTTTCCTCATAAGAGAGATGCTCCAGTCCCCTAATCATCTGTGTAGCCCTTTGCTGGACCCTCTCCAGCAGTTCCCTGTCCTTCTTGAACCGGGGAGCCCAGAACTGGACATAGTACTCCAGATGCGGCCCCACCAGGGCAGAGTAGAGGGGGAGGATGACCTCCCTCGACCTGCTGGCTACACTCTTCTTGATGCACCCCAGAATGCCATTGGCCTTCTTGGCCACCAGGGCACATTGCTGGCTCATGGTCACCCTGTTGTCCACCAGGACTCCCAGGTCCCTTTCCACAGAGCTGCTCTCCAGGAGGTCAGCCCCCAACCTGTACTGATGCATAGGGCGAGAAGCTACACCGGTTTCCATCACATTAACTTTGATTAAATGTTACATTTCAAAGCAGGTTATCTGCGTATACACCAAGACATGGGATACTGTGGGAACACTACAGGAACAACTTTGGACTCATTCTTATTTCTTGATTCCTGCAACATGCTTGTGCCACTAGTTCTTTTTAAATTGCAGAATTTTTAAATACTAGAACTTACCCCTTTTAGCACCCAAAGCGGGGTTTCTATTATTATCACTAAATAAATAATAGGGACGAATACCTGGAACCTCCAAGCCTTTTGTCTTGGCCATTATTGACAGGATCTCTTCTGTGGAATGGTTTGCACTGAACACAGGTGGTTGATTAGCAGTCTTTGAAGTAGGAGGGAGGTACGACTTCAGTGCTGTACTCTGCAGGATGTCATTTATATACTGATCCAGCTCATCCTGGCTTTCTAGTGTGACATACATAAAAGAAAAGGCTTATTAAAGCTAAAACTATAATTTATCAGTTCTTTCTTTTTCAAATACACCACTCTTATTGCTTATACAGAAGAGCACACAAAAATGCAAGAATATCATAAGCAAGAGATTTTTAAGCTGAAAAAAATTAGAAAGAAAAAATGTAATCAGTTTTTGACACTTTGAAAACAGTTAAAATTGTTTTTCCCTTTGAAAGGAAGCAAAAGGTTTTTTATCTTACTGGCAGTCCACAGATCAGCTCTTCCACACAAACTCTTGTCTATGACTCCCCTCAGTATCTTTCCCCCTCTAGCCTCTTCCACACCCCAAACTCCCCTATCTGCTCACTCTTCAGACTCAGTTTTACTGCAGCAGTTACTGGTCAACACCATACTACGAACATGGGAAGAATATGCACAAACTCCTTCTCCACATCAAGTCATGCACGTACTGTTCACAGACTGATGTGTGAGAACCCAGAATGACTATCAACTGTGCACAAAACAGTTTATGCATTGTAGGTAAACCCAGGCTCCGCTGGTAGAACTTGACAGGAAAAAAAAATCTGAAGTAAAAAAGCACTACCTTTTTCACAGAAGTCTGCTGGATAGCCTCCATATTCACTGTCTGGACTATTACGGCCTTCATCAGGGTCATCAAATAGTTTTACGTCACAGTCTGGATCCAGGAAGCTCAGATACGTATGAAAAGAGGTGGTAAGGAATTCTGACAGCTTGCCTATCTTCACCCTGCAAACACGAACGCATGCCAAAGAGCATTAACATCCACCATTTTGATACTGATTAACGCTCACTGAGCTTTAAACAACTCCTCCAAAATTTATAAGACCTACTGTCAAATCCACCTTTGGTAACTACAAAGCAGCAGATAACTGATACTGAGAAAAACAAATGCAAAACAATAGTTGCAGATCCAGCTGTGTACTTACTGCTCTAGCTAATAATTGAACTTAACTGTCTTACAGCAACACCTACAGACCTAACTCAAAGCCTAATTACGCAGGGTGTTGCGTGTTTATATGAAGAGAGACCCTGAACAAAGACCTAAACTCCAAGGATAATGCATGAGAAACAGCGGCTGAGAAGTTCCCATGAACAGCAGTATCTTTTCACAGAACTGCAGTGCTGCCAAAAAACAGAAAGCACATCTGATTGTCAGAGGAAAAAACTGACTGAGAGAAGGCAAGCAGAAAGAGAATAGGGAGATACTGTGGGATCATATTAAATTGCTTTTATATGTAGACAAATGGAACACACAAGCTTACAAGTACTACATGTAATTAATGTTTAAAACATGTACAATAACTGTGAAAGACAACTACTTCTTCAAAACACAAGGCCAGCCAAGACTGAGTTTTGTATTTCTAAAGGTTTGACATTCGTTTTTCCTTATCCATTAATGGCAGTCAGAGATGGTACACCTCTTGGGAGATAGATCTTTCCCATTGCATCCGAGGCCCAGCTACCATTTGATTGCCATATAATAACTAAACCTGAAACTTCTCTCTCTGCAGAGTTCCAGTACAAGGTCCGTGCACTATCACAAGCTCAAAATTGAGACTTGGATAGGATTTAATTAAAAAATCATAGAGAGAACCATCTGGGGGTTCTGACATTACCTTGCACCTCCAAAATAACCATCCTCTAATTTTCTTATGGTGCCAAGAACTGCTGGGTGAATGTCAGTACCATCATCAACTAGAAAAGAATAATGGAAGAGTTGAAGCTTACCAACACATTCTTAAATTATCATGTCCATATAAAGTGTATTACTTGGGTGTTCTCTACAAAGTAAATCACACAAATTTAAACCAGAACACACACCTGCTATCAATACTAGCTTACTGAAAAAATCCCAAACAAGCAAGCAAAGAAAAAACAACCCCAAGACAAGTTCCAAAGGGATTTCTCAAGACCAAAACCGACCCACTCAAGGCAAGTTCCAAAGGGATTTCTACCCCTTCTTTGGACAGAAATAGTACGGAGATGATGGGGAGATGCAAGGATATAAAGGGGGAATAAAACCAAAATGAAATATTACCATGTCATCCAAATTCAGCATACACTTGAGAAAGTTAAACTGTACTTTTGATGTTAAAACTCAGATATTGCCACCTGCCTCCTCTCAAATTGACCTCCATCCTACTCCCCTGCAGTAATCTACTCTGCTTGAAACAGAGAAAATTTATGTTTACCAAGCATTGTGTGGGTGATGGGAAACGTCAGGGTTGGTCTCCCTGTCATCCTCCAACACGAAGTGAGGTAAGCCAGCTCTGTCTTGAGCATCTCCACAATCATCTGATTGTCTAGAGCCAGATAGAAGTGATGCTGGTCAGTAAACTAGAGGACAGAGAAATACGGTATATGAGTAGCTGTCAGTGCTGTCCCTATTTTTTTCAATTTCCTCCCTTAGATCACTCACAAAAGCCATATGAGCTATTCTTGACCACAACACAGACTGCGTGAATTAACCTAATGAGGCCTGCGACTGTGAAAAAAAAAACATGCTTGTGCAGAGTCCCTTTTCTTACGCTTGCAGGCCGACCGTGAAAGCAGCAACCCATACAAATGAAAAGACAATCACACCCATGAAGTAAAGTCTTCCCAGTGAATTACAGTAACCTATGATCTGGAAGATAGAAGTACTCTAAATGTGGAACAAAAAACTAAAAATAGCAAGAAAAACAATAAATAGGCTTAAGTGCGCACTGGGGACTGGGAACTAGTAACTGTATGTCTCTTGGGAACAATCTGAAAGTCAAGCAGAATACAGAAAAGCTGGCAGTTACTGTGGAAAAAAAGGTACATTAAATGTACAATGGTAAGAGTGTGCTGTTCCCACTACAGAGGAAAGTCAAGAACCACAGTAAAGAGACTATTACGGCTACTTCAGGAGCTGGAAACCAAAAAAGCTGAACAAACAATGGAAAGTACGTCAAAGCAGTCACAACAAAAGTTAAAACAGCACATAAGCCTTGGGGAGCGGTGGAAAAAGGAGGCTGGGATGTAAAATAAACATCAGTTAGTAAGACACACAATGGTCAAGGAGAAAACATCTTGTAAACACATCAGAAGTAATAGGAAAGCACAGAAACTGTAGGTGTGTTAATAAAGAAAGAAAGGAGGTAGGATGAGAGGATACAGACAAGCTGAAACATTTGATGCTGTTTTTACTGACAGAAGAAAAAAGTAGCGAATTATCACCTGTAATGCTACTTTTAACAAACCGACAGGACTCCAGCCTGGGTATGGGAAGAAAAGGTTAAAGAGCACACAAATTCAAGCTGGCAAAGTCCAGAGAAATTACTTCATAGAACTGAGGAACTAGCCAAAACAATCCCTGAGCCACTCGCAATTAGTTTTGATAATTCAGGAAGAAAAAGTCCCAGAAATCCAGAGAGAAGCAAACACACTGCCTGTCTTTGAAAAGGAAGAGCCAGGATAAGATAGACAAGTCAAGCCAATCTCAGTGCCTGAAAACACAGGAAAACAAAGCCAATTTGAGACTGCCAAGATAACTACAAAATGATAAAGCAAGATGGCCAAACAGCCGTATCAAAAACCAATCTCAGCAAACCAGTCCAATTTCCTTTTTTGGGAGCAACTAGTTAGTAGGTACAAGAAAGTGGCTGACGTTTCTCAACTTTTGTGAATTTTCACACTAGTGAGCTGAAGAAAAAACATCTGACGAGGCAGAACAGCCTGAAAAATTGTCTTCAAACGGTAGTTATTAACCATTTTTTCAGAATGAGTGTATCTAAATGGGGTCAGCCTTTGCCCCACACCTAATCGACGTTTGCATTAGAGAACAGGATGAAATACAAACTACAAAACCACAGAATTTGTGGACATTACTCAAGATCAACACAGATGAGTTGACTGCTAACCTTACGAAAGTGAAATTAAATATTAATTCCACGCACTCCCCCCCCAAAAAAAGTCAGGGAGAAATGTCTGGCTACAAAGTACAACGGAAAATGTTATGGAGGTTTTAGTCAAACATGGAATAAGCAGGAACTGTCAGTGTGTTGCTGATGCAAAGATAACTGCCATTTTGGAATATATTAATAAGCATGTCCATACTTGATACAGGGGAAGATTTCAGCTGGAATATTGGGTCCTATTTGCATAGTAAAACGTGGACAAAGAGATATTTTGAAAAAAGTCATGACTTTAAGGAATTTTCCCCTAATTTGCAAAGGTGAAAATTGTTGTGAGGGAACAACACAACAAATAATCAATCTGTTAAAAAGCTGCTTGTGATTAATTGGCATGGGGAACAATGGGAAGGGAGGCACATTATTTGTAGTAAATCTGATGTTGTTTGGACATCATGAAGCATTGCAGAAGCCATCTATGGAGTCCACTGAACATCTTCCACTGGAATTTAAAGATTAGATTAGTCAAACATCTATTTAGGAGGGTGTGAGCATTTTTTATCCTGCTCTAGTTCCACATGTTTGGAGTAGGTGATCCCTCAGCCTTCTAGTACCAACTGCTAGAGTAAGTCCACAGGAGCGTGTCATATTTCATTAAATGTATAAATAAGAGCCATTAGTTCTGGGGGGAATCCAAATTTCCAGCTACATTGAAAAAGGCACTAAACAGAAAACAAAGGAAGAACAACCCTTTCTCAGCACTACATTGACCCTTTCAACAATATAATGAAAAGATTACATCTTAGTCTCTTGGGGGTTATAGTACTTGGCACACTTATGTGAAACTAAATTTTCCATCAAGGCAATCAGTAGGAAGATATATTAAGTGACCTACTTCTGCAGAAACTATTTCATTAAAATGTTGGTTTGGGCAGAGATCAGGAACAACTTTGTACTATTGATTTCCTGTTCTCCTAAGCCAGAAGCCAAAGAAGCCAGACACTGTATGACAGAAGAGAGATTTATCAGCAGTCCTACCATGCTGATCATCCAAAGCTCTTAAAAACACCACAAAGCACAGCACATCTGCTTTATAAGCCCTGCTGTACCTAGAGTGACAGCACATAAAAGCAAAGTGCTTCACTAACAATCAGCCATTAAGTAAGCAGTGATTTCTATGCCGATTTATATGCTCACCTGAGGGGTAAAAGCAAATATTTGATTTCTTATCACATATAGCTTGGAGGTGCCTAACACTCCAATGTGTCGGTGTGGCCGTCCACTTAATTTCATGTTCTTGTTCCGACCTGTAAAGAAAAGAGAAAGAAAAAAGTCTCGCCTGACATTTCCTGTGTGGTTTTCCACAACAGCCATTTTAGACAAGGAGATCTACTTCATTCATATCAGCAAGGCAGAACACACATAACAGAGTGAGAAGCTACAGACTGGTCCGTTTTGTAGCAACCACAACATAATAGCTAGAGTTCTTCAAAAGCCTGATTAAAAATAAAAATTTTGGCTTCACTGACCATGGGATCAGGTCTTTTGAGTATAGTCATTGCTCAGCACCCAAAGCTTCCCCACCAAGGACAGGAAGTATGCCCTTTCAAAAACAAGGCCAGCAATATCCAACAGAAATTGCAGTGCTTGCACTGTGGAACCTTAAAAATTCTTGCCCACAGAAGGCTAAATCCAAATAAAAAGGACATCCAAATGCAAAGGCAGATTTTCATTCTTTTCATCAGGCTAATAAGCTCCACTTTTCTCAGTAGAGCTTATTAGCAAATGATTCACACTGCACCCTTTGCTCCAGCAGCCAGGAGCTGACTTGAATCTGTCTGACAAGGAATATGAGCCAAACAACCACATGCCTGAAAAAATACCACTGTGAATATTCCCAAAGAAGTCACTGTTAAAAACAATACACCAATGTGTTAAATCATCCTACTCACCCCACTAGTGAAAAAGCTATTATGAATTATTATGAAATAAATGTAAGCTTCAGCAAAGCCCTGCAAATGTTTCATTTGTTAAAAGTTCTTTGTGATAAAAAGACAAATTCTTTCCCAAAAGCAACATATGCAATTTCCTTTCTCCATGTAAAGGGCACACTTTCTAAGACTTATTTGAAGGCCCTGTTACTTTGGATGCTCCCAAAAAACTTCCTGTTAAAACAAAAAAACACACCACCCAAAAGACAAAACCCAGCACAACAACAAAATAACCCCTTTACTAAAGACAGTTTCTCTGTGGAAGTAGTTCCTGCAGGAAGAGTCAGTTCTTGCCTATCTCCAAGTGTACAGCAAAACTTGTATTTTGGTCACCTTCTCTACTGAGGTAATATTTTTTTCTGTTGGAGATGCTTGTTCAAGACCGAAGTTCTAATTTTGTTAAGCTTCTGTGCACAAATGCATTTTTTTTACATCAAAGAAATTGATTTAAATAAAATAAATTAAATCAAAGAAACTGAGACAGTGTGAAGCAAGAAAAACAAAAAAACAAAACACCACCCTCAGAAAATATCTGGCAGAGCAGTAGAGAGAGGCTTCCATGTTCAAATACCTACCCAGCATGGTGTAGAGGTTACTCAGGATGCGAGCTGGCTGCACTCTGAGAGGATGGATATCAGCAATGCTCTGAACATTGATTCCATGGTCTTGCAAGAGATTCTTAATTTGATTAGATTCTGCCAAAACAGTTACTGCATAACAGAAAGCAAAACCACTAGTAAGAACCAACATTCTTCGCTTTTTAACTGTCTCTACTGTCACCTCTCAACTACTGCATCGTTGACTAAAAATGCACAAAGGCCTCACTCTTTCTTAACTTAAGAGCCTGTGAGATCAAAAGGGATTGCAAGATGGTGTCAGACAGCTTTTGGCTCTCTGATTCTCAACACGTCTTGCCATCCTTGTCTATTTTGGACCACACAGTAATTCAAATCAGAAGGGTCCTCATGAGGTCTCTACTCCAACCTCCTCCTCAAAGCAGGGTCAGCTCTGAGGTTAGACTAGGGTCTTTGGAGCTTTGTCAGTTCTTCAGATTTCCTTTAGTATCACTAGTTTGGATCATGCAGTCTCTTTCAGCAGATGGTGCTTTTGCCCCATAAAACAAGGGGAAACCCAACTTGAAAATCTTCATTGTTTTAATACAGCACACCACAGCAACACAGCTGAGTCAATGGGGAAGAGATGCTGTTAGCTATATAGCAATAAATGTCACAGAGCCCATAAAATGGCTGAGGTAGGGAAAAAAAAAAGTCCCCAAATCAGAGGAATTTACAATCTAGGCCTTGATCCAACCTCTTCTCCTGCTTGACGTTTTGCCCATGTTAGCTGCCTTATTGGTTTGGGACTAATAATTCAGTTTTCTTCTTTGCATTACAAACACTTGTCAAAGAATGCTAAAAATAAGCATTTATATGTCTACTAGAAATTAAGCACTTCAGAATAGCAAAATGCCACCGCCGTGAGACACCAACAGGGGGTAAACAAGCACCTGCCCACGTCACAGTATCATTCACAGAGGCTGCTCCTGATAAATGAGCTGGTTGCTCTTCCAGACCAGTATAGGTCCTTGAAATGCCTTTAAGTCCCGATCAGCTGGTGTCTGCCCTCTGCTAAATTTTCTGGTTTTGGCTCTTCCTGCGTTGACAGAAGAAGCCACTCCCCTGCAGCAGCCAAAAGATAGCTCTAAGCCTGGCTGCCTCACTTCTGTGCATGGAGACCTGCCCCACTCATCGCTCTTTGGTTCCTCTGAAAAGGGGCTGCACAGAAACCTAACTAAACTAACCGATCTCCTGCCCCTTCTTGCTAGACTCCACCAAGATTTTCCTTTTCACTACAAGATTAAGTTTGCCACTCTCCAGTAATCAGTCTTAAAATTTTAATAAGTATTTTCTAGAAGTTTGTTAAATCTGATCGTCCCACCAGGAAAATGGCAGCTAGGCAAACAACCCCCTTCTCCTTCTTCCAGTAACACCAAAGCATCCACACCAAAGCATCCACATCCCATGCAAAAATCCACATGCTTTTAAACACGTCTGTCTTCTCTCCTGTACATTGGGACTTTGCCATCACATGAACCAATTTACCCACAATGTTCTAAAAACTCCCTCACCTTGTACCACAACATCAGGTTTAAATCCAGTGGAAAATCTCCTGTTTAAGGGATCAATCTCACCTGCAGCAAGAAATCCCTAGAATAAATGCAAAAGAAATTAAAAAGAAAGGAAACAACCAAAATTCAGTAAAAGGCTTCTAATGACATATAGAAGAAATCTTAAACAATTTTGTTATTTTATAAGGACAGCAGGACTAAAAGCCTGGTTTCTCTACCTCATCTGCTAAGCAGTACATTCAATAAAAACAATGGCTGTGACATTTTGCAGAACAACAAGAAAACGGTTATGACTGACAAAATCTGCTTGTCCGTATTTCCTATTTTAGAGTTGCAGCAACTGACATAATTTCACCATGCCAGTGATTATTTTTTTTTTTGTAGCTCCACAGAGATATTCAGTGGTTCCTTAAAAAGTCCATCGCTAATGTGGGACAACTCCGTAGGCATCTCGTGCCACAAAGCAAGGCACAGCCTAGTGGAACTGAACCAGTGCAAAATCTGTGACAGTCAAGTCAGCCTGGGCATATTCCTCTAGCCTAACCATATATCCAGTCCATCTGACAACTTATTCAGCTTGATTAGAAACAGACAATTGCATATATATATATAAAAAAATGGTCCTGAAAACTCAGTCACCCCTCTGTGGTTCACGTGCATGTTTCTACTGGAAAACCCATTGTCCCCTACCTGTTAACCAAATTGTACTTAAAGCCCAAGCCATGTCAAAAAAAAATGAAATACAAGTTCAGCTACTATACAAGAAACAATTACCTCGGCTAATAGGCAGCTAAGGACATACAATGATTGGCCCCAAAGATGAGGCAACTTTCCCACTGGGACACGATCCACTGAGTGAGGATTTTCATATTCCTCATCCACCTGAAAACAAATGCATAAGCAAGAAAAATTACCCTAAAGTTGTGAAGAACAATCAATAACACGGAAGTACTTGAAAAAAATATGGTCTATCATCTACCCTTTCTAACCCACCATTACTACTGACATTGAGATTTCTTGGTTTTAGTTTTAAGGCTGCACATTTTCTGGGACAAGAACTATGCTTCCTTCTCGTACGCTGCCCCACCCTTCAAAGCCGGAGGTTGAACGTGGACCCTGCGTGCAATTAAAGCTCTGGTGTTAGCACTTCCCCTTTCTTCTCACCACGCCTCTGCTGCCTTCCCTCTGGGAAACTTGTAGGTAACTGTGTGTCTGCCTTCCAACCCCTTGCAAGTTGACACTTGAACTTCACTGATGTCTAACTAGCTTCCTGAAGTAACGGTGCTTTCCAAAAACGAAAGCTTTTCCACTTTTCCTGTGCTAGTAAGAATGGTCAATGGAAAAATTAAGAGTAGACTCTTACTAAATTAGAAAAAGAAAAACTGCCTTGGTTTTGCAATATACAGATCTATTGAGGGTGGGGGAAAAACCCTCCTAGGTAACATCTTTACTGTAGCCATTTTAAAATTTATAAATGACAGACAAAATCTATGCTGTTTATTTGGCACGTTCATCAGATCATCATATCAAAATTCAAAAGAAGGCTCTCAACTCTTACATGCTTGTTCCCACTAGGAAGGCAATTCAGAGTTTCCACCTCAGATCTGCGAGCAAGCCATCAGCTGTTGACACTCCCTGCCCAAACTCAGACCAGCCCAGGAGGCTCCACACCATTAGTGAGTGAGGGCTGAGAAGTCTGGAGCGGGAGAAAAAGTTGTTGGGGAGGGATACAAAGGCAGACGGCATGGAAGAGCACATAAGCTCATCTGAATTTCTGTCACAATGGGAAAATCAGGTAAACAGTAACAGCAAAAATGGGGGGGAGAGAGGAGAGAAAAAAAACAGTCAACCAAACCAAACAAAAACCCCAGTCTAAACCCTAATCCACCTGAAACCTGTTTCTCTCTCACATACAAGCTCTGGAAAAGAAAGAGCACAATCAATCAATAGACTAGACAGGCAGGACAGTCTACGTTTTATTTCTTCTTTGATCTTCTGTTCCTTGAAGAACAGCACTTCTTGAATACATGTCTTGCTATGAGGATTTAGAACTTTAGACCTGCTCTAATATTTCTGTTGGTACTCAGATTGCCAAGTAAAAAACGTGACCATTTGCAAGCCTAAAGTTTACCATTTCTCAGCAGGAGCTGTGAGAAGTCTCTTAGTTTCTAAATAACGTGCAGTAGTCATTTTTTACTGCTGGTTTAGATTTATCAGCTACAGGAAAACTATAAAACTGACATTAATCTTGATATCTATACTTTGCATACTGAAGTGGATGCTGTATTTTCACAATACCTTTTCTGGAGGGACTGCATACAGCTCAGGCATTAGCACTATTCCATTCTTCTCTCTAATAAGTATTCCTTCCAGAGCCTCTCTATACTCTTGTACCTGAAATATTTAAAAGAGTGAGAATTCACATTACAGTCAGCAAAACCAAAACAGTAAAGTTAAAGTTTTAGTACTTTCCAACAGTACTTCTCTGCTGAAAGTTCATTTAAAAGAAAAAAAAAAAATAGAGGGGGAGGAATCATGACTTGCTGATGGAAGATGAGGGTTCAAATTCTCAGAGACTGTTCCAGCATCTCAATATTATCAGCCTCAGAAGCATGAACACGCATCTTTAATTTATAATCTATAATCTTTAATCTTTAATCTATAACACATCACTGCAGTACAAAACTTCTAACATACTCCTAACAAGAAGGCACTGGAATAACTCCTATGTGAAATTTTCAACAGATGACAATGCAGTGAAATGGATGTTAGGACTGCGAATATCCATAAAAGTGTAAGATGCACATTTGTCTACAATTTTCTGAATTCTGCTTTGCAGGATGGGGAAATCAGTTTCTCTTAACTGATTTGCTTAAAAATTTGCCCCATGGAAAACTTAAAATAGATTTAAACTGTTTAAACATACCTACATTAACTGAACAGAAAATCCCCTTGTTCTTGTGTTGTTAGACAACATCTTATGAACAGGAATACCAGACATACAAAATAAAGAACATTTATTATTCTTTTTACCAGATCCCTTATTTTGTTCCATTTCTTAACTATCCCATTCCAAGTTTTTACTTGCAGGGAAGCTGTTTTCAAGCACTACCAGCATCTGAATCCTATTTGCCTCTGAAATCCTATTTCTGCTATCCCTTTCCGAGTACAGTGGAACACATAAGGTAAGGTACCCACACGGTTCATATTATGGCACACTGACACTTTCAGCATCCTGTCCTTCTCCATTCTTTTTGAGTCCTCAGCACGCTTAGTTTTCTAACAATTGCTGCTATTGCAACCACTCATTTGCAGCAGTAATTGGCAAAGACTAGACACTCACCTGAGCGTCTCAGTGACTCATTCAGCTATGTTTAAACAGTGGGAACTGGGAGCAATTTCCCAGTCTGACCGTGCCCTAGCATAGCCCGTCTGAACACCATAAAGGCAATCAGGTACATACCGTCCCAGATAATCCAACTAAGTTCTAGAGACTGCTTTGTGAAGTGGTATTTTATTGTCATGACTGAAGTTTCAGTTAACTTTTTGATTTTCCTTCTCACGAAATAACGCCATTTCTCTCTCCAACAGACTATTTTTACTGCGTTCAGGAAAACAACTTACACTTCCAGCATCAGTAAGTATTTCACTTGATTTACAACACCTGATACAGAAAGAGTGCTTTTTGGTCTGAGATTCTGTTTTGTTTCTGATGCTATTTTATTTTTTTAAGGGGTTATGTTTAGCAAATCTCCTCTCCCTCTGCATACTAGGTGATTTTAAATCACATGTATTTTTTACTTCCTTCAAGCCACTGTTCTACAGAAGTCTTGGTATGAACACATTTAATCCTGGCTACTTGTCGCTTTTTAATTCACCAATACCCTCCAGGTGCCACTATAATTTTTGGAGGGCTACAATCAATTTAGCTGCCCTGACACTGGATGCTTGACACAGTAAAGACATGAAGTAACTTAGGGAATTTGTGAAACTGAAATGTGTCCTCATAATCCAACCCCAAATCTCCCTGAATGTACACAAGGACTGAAAGTACTATGAATCTTGTTCTCAGCAGCCAAGCCACAGAGGTCAGGGGAAAAAAACAGCTGGTCTCATCCTGAAGTAATTGGGAAAGGGGCATCAAGATTGGTGATAAGACAGAAGCAGGCAAATAAACCCTGTTCAGCTCAGTTTGACCCTACCAGATAACAGAGCCACTCAACCTGGTAGAAAAGGCAACAAGGCCCCAGTGCGCACACCACCACAGCCTCTACCACTTAATGAACTCCACAGGAAGATGAGAATGGCTGAAGACTATTCCCATCCTGCTGACGGGGTATCCAGCTGATACCCAAAAGAAACACAGAGTAAAGCTACAAAATATTGTGGCTAAATGGCTTTGCATTTCCTTTGAAAGTAAGTTCTTCTTTCCTCACCTGAATTTTGTCCTCGTTAAATACTCCATCAATTAGGAAGTACGTCCAGAATACCGGCCACTCACATTCAATATTCTCAAAGAGCTTGAGCTCAGCAGGATCATAGTGCAGCCTGCTTGGATCCTAAAAATTCAGTCATACTTGTTTAGTCACAGTGCTAAATCAGTCACTCATATTCCAACCGTAACAGCAGCCTATTTTATACAAGTAATTAAAACAAAGAAACCAATAAAAACACCAGAAATCGTTTCCATGCAGTCTCTTGACTTCTTTTTTGCATTCGTTCTCCAACTCATTAAAGAGTTCCCTAGACAGATCAACCCTTCCCAGTGTCAGAATTTAAGTGTCACCCAAATAATCTTGGCTCTGCCTCAGTTCAAAGATATTTTGGGACGCCTCAGAGACACCGCTTCTGCTTAGGCATCATAAGCATATCTAAGGGTTCATTTCTTACAGAATTATGAAGTAAGTTCTATCCTTAATAATTGGTTTTCAAACCCTTAGTCTCCTTCAGCTATGTGTAATTTCTACGGTGGATACCTGGATTACCTCCAAATCCACTAAGATGTCTTAACACCGATACAGAACTTCGCCCCTTCACGTAAACGAGACAAAAAATGTCTATAAACATGCGAGAAAACTCTTCCTAATGTCTGCTGAAAATATGTATCAGAAGTACCTCTCTGGGTGTCTTGTAACCATCTCGGAGAAAGCGACAGCAGCCATAGCGGCCCTGTAAAAACAGACAAAATTACAGAAAACTTCACATACTGTTCTTCCTCACAGACTAACATCAGCATAAAAGTATGTGCTTAATTTTAAAGTGTCACTTAGGGATCTTTCTCCCTCTCTTCCATGCACAGATGCACCAAGTCTGGCAACCCTTTTTTAATTAGGATTTTTGATTGAGAAAGGGAGGTTCTGCTTCTCTTTCCCTCTGGAAAATAAAAATAAAGGAAATCTTTACCTGCAATTTGGATATGATTTCACTCTTGGTCTCATTAACAAGGTTCAGATCCTCCACTGCAAAAGCCGGGTAAGAAATAATAGAGAGAAGGCCAGCATCTATCTCCTTTGATGTGGATGCCCTTGGCAACATGGAGTATAGAATAGACTGAGCAAAACAGGAACAGAAGAGAAGGATGTAAACAATTTACCTACTTCAAAAGACTATGTCAAGTGCAATATGGAATAGACTATACTATTTGCAAACCGACAGAGAACTCACTGCATAATTATTTTTTACTGAGTTAGTATGAGACTGCTTCACACCACTCACTTTCACATGATCTGCTAGAAACAGTGTGAACAGCGTAGTCTGAAGCCATACTTATGTTAAGCTCTTGGTTCGGTTAATCAACACTTCATTTAAAAACAAAAGGGAGAGTGTGTTGGGTTTTCCCCTAGCAAAGGAAACAGAAGTCTAAGTTTTACCTGACAATGTTCTACTTCATCAGGAAGAACATGAATCACTGATTTGTGACCTCCATGAGCTCCAAAAAGATCTAGTTCATCAATTGCTTCCAAAGCAGCCTTCAAAAAAACCCAACAAACAACCCAAAATCATTAAAAACCTTTTAAGCCAAGTACACACCCTACCACCTGGGCTTGTCCTTTGAATGAAACCAAGTAAGACAGAAGTTTGCTTCACAGACATTTTTTAGTCTCTAAAGAGAAGTTTGGCAATATTTCAGAAAAAGTAAATATTTCTGCCTTTCTGCTAGTAGGATACAGGACTGATGTGCTGGTGACCCTTCTTACAATTTAAAGACAATGCAAAGCAATGGGGAGCAGGGCATCCACTGAAATAATACCTAAAGTACTCAGTAATAAATGCTTCTCCTGTGCTATATTCCAAAATAACCCCCACGTTCGCAGGCCTTTCACTCCTCCTGCCTGAAGGGCTGTTCTAAGAGGAAGACTTTTTCATGGTGCCCCAGAATCACCCAGTGCCCAGAGAGCACTGCCATCTCTCTGATACTCTCACTTCCTCAGGGAAAGAGAATGAGACATCTGCTCTCTCCACAGGCGACCGAGGCACAGCATGCTCTGCGTCAACAGATGAATCGCCACATCTCATACCGCTTGGCCAGAACACATTTGCCTGGTGAAGACACTAGCAGCCCAACCACCGACTCCGTTTGGGCGCTCCTACTTTAACGTCGCAGGCTACAAAACCTGGCTTTGAAGAAGCAGGGTGTGCAGCAGTGCACAGGGAATGCGGCAGGAAGAGAGCAAGGACCAGACAGCCAGCGCCAGGCTAGCGGAGCCTTCCTCTACACTGTGTATCTACAGGGTTGTGGTAGCACTGAGAGTTGCTCCATGCCCATTTTTGTCCTGCAGCTTCACGGTAAGGTCAGTCTCTGACAACGGAAGGACTGCACAGCGTAGCTTGCCTTATCTCTCTGCAGAGGGGCAAGAGTATTTTTCTTGTTCCAAGGCAAACATGGGTTTACTGGCTCTGCAGAGCTCCTCTCTCTAGCCGAGTGCTAGAGCAGCAGATGCTCCTGATAGCAGCAGAAAGTCCCATTACAGAATTGATAGCCGGGACCATGGGCAGTCTTAATGGTGCAGTAAAAGCACTGAGATCCACACGATATGCTTGGGCTGTACTGCTGCCACGAGTAGCCATGCAAAGCAGACAGGGGAGAAAAATGTTAAGAGGGAGAATTCCTGAGGCAGATTTTAAAAAAAAAAAAAAAAAAAAAAAAAAGCATTTACCTCACCCTCTGCAGCAGGGCCTCCAGTGTGTCCCCCGAGTCCCTACCCCAAACAGCACTTCTCTTGAACTCAGAGCCACAGAGAAGCAAAGCTGTGCAGCAAGTCCTGCAGATCATCCTGACATCAATGTGCCCAGAAGTCATGCAGAGACCACAGCAACCGTACTGGACACCTGAGGAATAACCTCCCCTACGGACACTGCCCCATAGCTATTCGACTGAACTGTGGCCAAGACCAGCAGTTCCTCCCTCTTGCAGTCACACAAGATCTTGGTAACTAATAAATCCTGCTAAAATGCAGCTACACCTTTGACCTTAATGATACCTGGCTTCTGTCAGTTCCCCAGACACCATGTAAAAAGGTAGCTGTCAATTACACATCTACATTTATGGCCTTCTGAGCTTCATTTAGTATCTTCGTGACCTTGTGCTATGGCGGAACCAGAAATACCCACTTTCTTTTAAGTACATCTTTACTCATTTTTTCTCTCTGAATTATTTGTGAATAATTTCTTAGACTGGTATTATGCTGTTTTCCAGAATTTACATCTGACTTCTTCAACTTACATCTTACCATGAAAATATCACGTATATTCCAGGGCTGAAGAATTAAGAAAGGAGGACAGAAAACCAGAGGCCACGTTACGAGCCTGCACCTCACCGAATCTATCAGATTCATGCCTCAATGAATCTGGTACCCTTCTTGCAATCCCTGGAACAACTGTGCTGAGGTCCTTCAATGAAAGCCATTATCACAATGATTTTACACTGAAAAATACTCACTCACACCCAAACAAAAATTCTTATACAATCAGTTAACTATTGCAGTGGCCAAGAAGACTATGCAAAGGAAGCCATCAGGTTTGTCAGAGCCCTTCAGCATGACCCAACAGCCACAAAGAAGGTGTCAGGAAGACATTCTCACTTTGGCCATCCCTACGGAGCTCGCGTTCAGTTCAGGGATGCCCTGGTTTGTCTTATCACCACGTTCCCAAATTCCATAATCCTGAAACAACAACATCAACAAGAAAAAATTGGCATGATTATATACCATGTTTTCCCCCACCACCCCAAAACACAACCAGACCACTGCATGAAATTAGTTTATTTGCCTTAATAATAAAAAAAAAGTCTCCAAAGAGCCCCTCCCCATGTTTAAAGAGCAGCACATAAAAATATACCCCAGCAGGATCAGGTCTACAGTCATGAATCACTGTCTTCAAATAAAAAACACAGCTTTTTATCCTTCCCCCTGTGCCCCTTCACCTCATCACTTCCCAAAAAGCTTGTTAATATTTTGCTTTTTTTAGAAAGGCTCTTAAGATTTTAATGAGACATCAGAAAATATTATTAATTATCAATAAAGAAAAACTATTATTATGATAGAAAAAGTATACCTCCCCCAGATAGCAGTAAATCCTCCACAGCCCTCCCACTATCTCCAAAGACACTGTTCACAATGTAAAATACTGACAGGTTCTGATATCTTCTCATGAAAAAAGAAGTTCGTATTTTCCTTCTCCATCAATAAATAGTTTTCCACCCACATCTGAGCAGTGTTCAGGTGATTTACATATTAATAACTACTTACAGCAACTTTGTAGGCAGCTTCTATATAAAAAACAAGATTCTGAATAAAGGTAACTTCATCGAGGGTGAAGATAATACGTAACCCTGATTAAAAGAAGGGAAGAGAGCAATTATGCTATGTCAGAACCAAAATACTCACTCTTCAGTGAGTTTCATGCTTTTGTTTATTTGCTACCAACTACTGCCCACTGAAATCAATGGAAAAATTCATGCTAATTTCAAAAGATTAGGCAGCAACTTCCTGCTGATAAAATACTTCAAATGCCACCAAAACATACTGTTTCAAAGACCAACCAAAAACCACCCCTGGGACGGTGGCATTCAGACACGGGCGTACAAAGCAGAGACATCTGAGCCAGCTCTGGCTCTCGAGAGCAGTGCATCCCAATTCCCACAGCTCCATGCCCCTCCACCCACTTAGTGCTCCATTGAGGGACCACCAGAACGACCGGGCGTCTGCTCTGCAGGGGTCAGTTGCAAGGAGCTGAGGACAGAAAAACACGTAAGGAAACAAATCCTTATCCTCACAGGTGGGGTACAGCTCAGAAGAGCACAAGATAAAACAGTGCCAGCAAGAAGAGGAACACAGATGGCACTAGTGGCACCTGACTCAATGTCATCACTCTCTGAAGCAACCTGGTTGTCCATTAGGACGTCCTACATAGTCTTCAAACAACAAACTCTTCTCTGAAATGAGCCTGAATATCTGATTGTCATGGTTTCAGCTGGGATGGGGCTGACTTTCTTGCTAGCAGCTGGTGTAGTGCCGTTTTGGATTTGGGGTGACAACAGTGTTGGCAACACACTAATGTTTTTGGCAGAAAGTCGAGGCCTTTTCGACTCCTCACACTGCCCTGCCAGCGAGTATGCTGGGAGTGCACAATAAGTTTGGAGAAGACACAGCTGGGACAGTTGACCCCAACTGACCAAAGGGATATTCCATGCCATATGACATCATGTTCAGTATATAAAGCTGTGGGAAGAAGGAGGAAGGGGGAGACGTTCAGAGTGATGGCATTTGTCTTCCCAAGTAACCACTACACGTGATGGAGCCCTGCTTTCCTGGAGATGGCTGAGCACCCGCCTGCCCATGGGAAGCAGTGAATGAATTCCTCATTTTGCTTTGCCTGCGTGCATGGCTTTTGCTCTGCCTATTAAACTGTCTTTATGTCAACCCACGAGTTTTTTCTCACTTTTACACTTCTGATTGTCCCCCCTGTACCAACCGGGGGGAGTGAGAGAGCAGGTGCGCGGTCCTAGTTGCCAGTTGATGTTAAAGCACCACACTCACATATTTGTATGCCAACACACATAAAGGGAATGGACGCTGCCAGTTACTATACACAGGAATTCCTAATTAAGTCATATCTCTTTTCCAGAGAAATATTACTTTCTTCTGAGTAATAATTATGTAAAGGTTTTTGAAGCTAGTTATACGTTTTTCCTTTTTAATGAAATCTAGACTAGAAAAAAAACTGCAACAATAGTCAATATCATCTGCTTACCTGACGCAGTCATCTGTGCCAAGAAGAGCAGGTAAAGGGAAGTTGCATCCACTTGTAGATGCCCCCACTGGTCGTCTCCAACCACCGTGGCACAAGTTGCAGAGTTATACTTGGCATGTAGGCAGTCTTTGGTACTCTGCGTGCGTTTGAACTTCTCTACTTTATCCACCTAAAAATCAACACAAATCTCAAATCTGAAACATTTCAGAAGAAATTTTCCAAACTATTCCAAAACGAACAACTCTTCTTAGGTGAGGACAAACGAGGTCCTAATTCCTGTCACCTCACTTCAGTGCCTTTCGATTGATCAGAGTGCTTAAACAGAACTCTAACTTTAAGCTCCAGCTATATCCACATCTCTCTGGGGAAGAGTAAGTTAAAATTATCTTCTTGAGTTCAGATCTTAGTTACAGGTATGCATCTTGGTGAAAATCAGTTTGCAAAGGCAAAACTGTGATTGTGCTCGTAGCAAATCTCAAAAAGGTGCAAGTAAGATCAGAGTTTTGCTCAAGAGTTTTAAAAAGACTCCCCACACCACCATTTACACACATGCAGACAAAATCAGTCTACAGAAAAAACACAGGAAACACATGCTTTGGATGAAATGCTTTGTAAATACAACACGTACTAATTCAACTCATACCTATGACATTACCTGTCTCATCATGCACTGTAAGAGTCCCCGCATCAGCTTCACAACATTCTGCAGGAACAAAACAGACCAGTGAGACCCTCACAGGGCCTCATCAGCTATTACAAACAACATTTAGAAGTGACAAAGTTCACACCCCCTACTAACATCCTGCCAAAGGTAAAAAAAATGTATTTTTGGCTGAAACGCTTTACATGCCTTTTTTTTTTTTTCTAATATACTGGTTGATTTTTATTCCCACACCCCTATCTAGGAGAACAAATCTTTTCCCAAAGACCCTCTCTGAACAGTGGAGCAATTCTCTGTGGTCCTTCTGCCCAGCTAAAGTAGTAAGAGGAATAATATATCCTGTAGTAATAATAATAATGATGCCAATTGGCCAATCGATAGAAGTTCGACTCCCACATGTTTTTGTTTTGTTTATACTTTAGTTCAGATGTCAGCCTCTCTGCCACCCAGTTCTCCAGATCCTGCTTGCTGGAATGCTGCCAGGAACACTGCATTGACGCTGCTGTCATAGGAACAAGACAGGTACTCCAAGCCAGGAAAACGCTGCCAGATCCTACACACAGCAGTAATGCCAATGCACCATTCAAAACCACTACCGTATGACAAAAAGCAAACAGTATAACTGGTTTATGCCAAACTTTGACATACCTGCTCGAGCTCGTAGGCTTTGGCCTTATCCTCGTCCCGGTCCGCATTCTTCCGATAAGCCATGCCCAGCCCCCACACAGCCAGGATGCTGTAGATGTTGTCCCGTACCCAAGCATCTTTATGGTCCTTACCGGCTGAAAGCAGCCCCGTAACTGGATTCTAACCGCAGCAGAAGGAATAAAGAACAACCATTACTACCTGAAACCCCACCTATTAGGAAGCACCAGTTCTTTCCGTATCAAAGGGTAACAAAACAAAACAGAGAGACAAAGACAGTTTCACACTGATTACACCCTCTGGTTGCTCACGCTTTCAGAACAGAAGTGAGGTCCCATCTTTCTTTCCCAAACTCACGTGAGAAATTTATTTGAACACTTCAGGATGTAAAGCTTATAGAGTCCAGCTGGGCATACTCATCCCCATAGGATGATCAGCTAAGTCACCAAGTGAAATTTGAAATACATTCAGGAAATAGGAATTTCAAATTTTACATATTTGTGAGGAAAAGAGGGCACTGAGTTAACATTAGAAATTGAGTCTGGGATCTGTTCTTCTCTATGCAACTGGTCTGTGGCATAATCTTGAGGAATTAAAAACCCACTACTTCCCTTCTAGGAAATTAATGAAGTATTTCTATTTATTTACCTGCTTGGTTTACGACAGCTAAAGCATGACCGCATGCAAAGCCTTTTTATATCCTCCTTTGGAAAATGTACAGAAAGACAAATTCTGATGGTGTTGAAAAGCAGCACTGTCTGAAAACCAGCACACTGAGTAGTCTCCTGTATCCCAAATACTCCAGTAAATTTTTAATTGCATTATTGACTCCCATAACTTCGTTATCATTAAATTTTTAAGACTTTCTCAGCTGTATGTTCTTCACTAACAAAAAAATGAGGTAGAGAGGCAGAAGGTCGATAGAGCTTTCAATCAAGTCAAGCCTTTACAGCGAATTTCAGTGAATGAAGATCAGTTGCCAGGGCTGGTGTGACAAGGGGCAAAGATTACAATACCAAAGATAAGTAAAATTAAAAAGAATGCATACATCAGTTTTTCATTTGTGCCACACACTGGTTCACTCAACTGCTTCCGTAGTTAATTTTAAGAAAGAAGTTTTGAGGGGGAGGAGCTTCAATTACAATTTCCTGGGCTTTGCATGTGACAGCTGAACACAGCACGGGTGACAGCCTGACACACATGACTGGGAACAGTCAGTGCTATTGTTATGGTTTAAATACAGCAATGTCTAGTGGCTTGTCAAGAGTACAAACGTGTAGTTCTGCTGAAACAGTCCCTCAGCACGGTCTTTACAAACCAAATAACAACCTAAGTCCCACTTGCTCATCTATTTGATGGGGAAAATAACACCTATGAACCCAAAGAGCTTAAAAAACTTCGTTCTGAACTTGAAAAGTCAAACCAAGGAGTAACAGAAGAACAAGTGAACAAGCAAAGAAAGGAGACCCTGCTCCCAGTTCAGCACTGCGCCTGTGCAACAAAGACCAGGATCTCAAAAGGCAGACTGCATATTCCCAGTATTTTTAGGGAGCACTTTGCTTCCCTCCCTCCCATGAGGGACAACAAATACGTATGTACCTGCAGCCCTGGCTTGGCAGGGATCACCCTGCTGTCTGAGAAACAATCCATGCCGGGCTGGCTGCCAGCTGCAAAATAAAAATGCCTCCAGGTACCACGATGGAAATCCCAGAAAAATGGCTCATGCAAGACTTTAAAAGACCATTCAGTCCCCAGGGAGGGACCTGCCTGCCTTCAAGAGGCTGCATTAAATACACCCAAGGGCAGCTATCACCATTTCAGCACCTTTGGCTCCTCTACTAGATGATCCCAGCTCTTGGGGCACACTGGGGCTGGCTCTCATGGACTGACAACACATTAATGTCTTTCCTCATGCACATTCAGAATGTTAGCAGAACACCACAGTATAGTAATATTTTGATTGGTTTGTGGATTGTTGTTTTTTTTCTTTTTAGGAAGTGCTTACTTTTAAAAAATACAATTATTTTCTTCTGTTACCTGCTGACACCATATGAAAAGTACAACCCTCACAAGGTGCTAAAGAATGCAAAGAAACACTAACTGGGCTTAACCCCAAAGATGTCAAAGGGATTGTAGCTCAGCTAGTAGTTCAAAGCATTATGTCTACGCAGTGATCACTAATTGGACTAGCTGGTCTCATCCTGCAAATCACACTGCACATACAGATCCACAGAGCAAAGAATTTTACCAGCACCCATGGGCTCTGTGAGCTGAGAGCACCGCAACAGAAAGCTGATTGCTGGACTAAGACTTTAAACTGTTGTATCACATCCAATCCTATTTTTAAGTCTATCTGTTAGTCTGGAGACAAAAAAAAACCCCACGCAAAACACAACACCAGTTCCTACAGGGGACCAGACACTAATAAGAACTTCAGCAATACAGGTACAAAAATAGCGGGGTTGTAACCAGAGCAGCAATCAAATAAGCCCACATTTAGCATCTTGCTGAAAATCTATTTAATTTGCATCAGTTTCATTGATCCGTCAGATGAAAACTGATGTAAGCTCTAGCAAAGTTTGCAGATAGATTGTTTGCGTGAAACCAGACATAACACAATTGGGGTTACCCATAAATGTATGCCAGATGTGCTTTCCTTATCAGCTCCATGTGCTTTTCGCTTCTAGTGCCCTAGCAATACTTAAAATGTATATAGACATTAAGTTTTGTTATTTTACGGACATATCTTAAGATTCTTATCTCATTTAAATTAAGAAGTGTAATCAAGCAGCTGAGAACAGCCCCCTGGTGATGCTCTTCACTGCTTGCTCAGCTACAGTAGTGAAGCATCCCTCCGGCCCCTGTCCCCAGGGCCGCGTGCAATAGCTGGCAGACCCCAAACCACAGCAGGCCGCTATAGCCGACGCAGGGGCACGAGACAGGAGCCGATAGTTTGGTCTTAGCCTCCTTGTACAACCTTTAACAGGATCGTACCTATCTCCGTGCGTGCTGCAGGGACTGATCAGCAGAATGCAACGCTTGCAAAACAAAAAAAAGTTTGCTGCAGATCCAGTCCTGTAAGATGCCGCACATGAAAACTGTAAATCCTGGTGAGGGGTCCGGAGCTGCGCTTTGATTGCGTGTCTGCCTGGTAGCACCTATATTCTGAAGTAAAATTTGCCTCTAAAATGATGTTGATTTAAAGCGATTGGAATGAACGCAAGATCAATTGCTGCTACTGAGAAACCTGACCCCTGGTGTACTAAACACCTCCTTAACAAAGCAAAATATTCCTGAGCACATTACACATTCTCCTTGCTGCATCCTTATGAGAGCGAGCTCATTATTGCCCTCCATCAGAGCACACCAGCTGATGTGCCAAGCCTGCACATCTGGCACGCTTGTGGATGCAAGGTACAACACCACAGTCACACGTCGCCCCTTTGCTAAGCGGCGGCACCCCAGAACCATCTTAAATGCCTCCTGGCTCTTCTGCCAGGCTTAAATTACCCTCCCTGGCTCTGTCCTGAAAGGAACCAGGAAGGCAGGAGCAGCAGTGAAGCAGCAGCCCAGCCCAGCCCAGCCCAGCCCGCCACGGGCTATTCTGCTCCCGAGCAAGACGGGGCTGCACATGGCCCAAAGACAACCATCCTAACCTACCCAAGTAAGCACTGCATCTCTTCACCCAGTTGAGCAGGACATTTTCAGTCTATTTCAGTGGAAAACCATAAAGAGTATAGATATAGAAAGCTAATCTAGAAACCCACCTTGCAGCATCTCCGTGGGCCCTCTTGTGATATGTGTCCCTCTGCCTTGCTGCTAGCCTGTGGCTTACTTTCCACACACAGAAGGAAACTTACCTCCTTCCCCCACCTCTGACTTCTCCCCAGCATTGAGCACTTAGCGGAAAAGGCAGCACTGAGCCATGAACACGCATCTGAGCACTGTAAATAGCAATTACAAAATTCTGGCTCACGGCTATGAACTCTCTTATTACCATTAAGGTACCCTTTTTATTATTATTAACTATTAATACCATTAAGGTACAGCTTTCACAGGGCATATTTGATCTCTGGATCTCAGATGGTTCATCTCTCCTCTAATGGAGGCTGTTACCAGCACCCTCATCCTATAAACACGGAAATCAAGGCAGGCACTGGAAGCCAAAGTGACTTGTCCGAGGTCATCCTGCAGCTGAAAGGCAGAGACAGGAGCACAACTCAACGCATCTCCTGCACCCCAGCACAGTGAGACAGCAAAACGATCTCCTCACTCCACTTATACCACGCTCTTGCATTTGTTTCTAATGAGTTTACAAAAATTGGTACACAAACATTAATTCACAGGTGTCTGGACCCTGTGCCCACAACAACAGTCAGTGACAAAAATCTTACCACTCTGAGCGGATTTGGGTCCTAAACTCTTCTTTCCCTGCTCTCCAGCTTCTTGTAAGTCTCAGCAACTAACTATACTTGGGAACCGGCTTGTGCAAAAAACCCTGTTGCTCTCACCTTCACGTATCGGACTGTTTTAACCGAAGCACGATGACACTGCAGAGCGCACCGCGAGTCCCCAGAGCCCGCCCGGCCGCAGCAAGCACACGATGCAGGGAGCACTGTGCTGCACACCTATGCATGTCCGCAGGCCAAAAAACCGCAGGAGCGGCTGACAGTTTTTCCCCCCACCGGCCCCACCACCTTCGTTCTTTTACCGCTCACGCAGGCAGCCCCGCCCGGCACGCCGGAGCCCAAGCAGCGGTGGCGCGGGGAGAAGTCGCCCGGCTGAAGCCAAGGCCGGAGAGGCGGCACCAGCAGCAGGCCGGGATCCGGGGGAGTCTCTGGGACGTGCACCGCCGCGCACACACACACACACACACACACACTCCCCGCACAGCGCCCGCTGCCAACGCCGCCCTGTCCCGGATTCACACCCGGCTGATGCCGGCAGACGCATTCCAGAGGCCCCGCTGGGGACCTCCATGTTACTGGGGCTTACTTGCGTCACAGGCGTGTGTATACATAGTGTTACAAAGCGTGAGAGTATATAGTACGACCACGAACACACTCTATACACGGTATCACTGTTTGCAGGCTCAGAGTTGTTGCATTTTCCACATATTTTCCACCGTGCGTTCATACAAGCGCCCCGCGAGCACCCCCGGCGACCCGCGCCGCCTCAGCTTTCCCCGCGCTCCTCCTCAGGCTGGGGGAAGGAGGCGACACCGGACGGAGGCCGTGCGCCGGGGACCGGAGGGGTATTCTCTTCGACCGGCCCCGTCGCGCCCCTTGTGCAACCAGGCTGCGGCCACCGGCCCCCGCCGCTCCGCCGGAAGCCCCCCACGCCCCGGCCCACCCCATGGCGCCGGGCCCCCGCAGCCCCGGACAGGTGTCCCGCGGCGGCGGCGGCTGCCCTCACCTGGTAGCAGAGGATGGTCCGCTGGACCAGGCGGGCGTAGCCGTCCAGGCGCACCCCCGAGTTGCTGCGGCTCCTCATCGCCTCACGGCCGCCCCGCGCCTCCCGCCTCAGCCGGCGCGGCTGCCAGGCCCGCCCCCTCCCCCCGGTCACGATCGGCGCAGCGGCAGCCGGAGATGATGATGGCGGCGGCGGTCTCCTCCCTGCCTGCCTGCCTGCCTGCCGCCGGCGGGCCGGGGCGGGGCGCCCGGCCTCCTCCCTCCGGCGGGGGTGGGCGAAGGCGGGCTGTCTCGGAGGCATCAGGGGCGGGAGCCTGCGGACCCCTCAGCGGGGAGGGGCGCTGCCGTGCAGGTGGGGTGGTTCAAATCCCAAATTCGGCTTCTCTAAAGAGCCAGCAGACGTGGGAAGCGGCAGGAGGAGGGAGGGATGGCACCGCAGCCTGCAGGGGTACCGGGTGGTGGTGGTGGTGGTGGTGGTGGTGGTGGTGGTGGTGGTGGTGTCGGTGGTGGTGGTGGTGGTGGTGGTGGTGGTGGTGTCGGTGGTGGTGGTGGTGGTGGTGGTGTCGGTGTCGGTGTCAGTGCCCCAGGGACGGGCTAGCAGCAAAGGCAAGGTCGGGCAGCGTCAGCCCTAGCGCGACAAGTGACAAAAGTCAGGGTAAATGGTCAAAAGCAAAGTAACTTCGTAAGATCAAATGCAGAAGGCCAGAACATTTGTTGGAACCGTTTTTGTTTTTTTTCCAGCCTTAAAAAATACCATTTTGAGATCAGATAGAATGAAAGGCTGCCCAGAGAGGTTGTGGAGTCTCCCACACTGGAGACATTCAAAACCCGCCTGGATGCCGTCCTGTGCAACTGCTGTAGGTGTCCCTGCTGTGGCAGGGGGGTTGGACTTAGATCATCTCCAGAGGTCCCTTCCAACCCTGACGATACTGTGACACTGTGAAAAGCAAAAAAAATGCAAGACTTTATCAGGTGTCTTCACACCCCAGCCTGGGCCTTCCAACTTAAGAAACAAGGTTTAGACATTTCTGATGGAAACGAACCTGCCGTTCCCACAGGCCACTTGCGAGGGGCATTCAGTAACACGCACGCGTCTGACCTGAGTTGCCCTTGCATGAACTCCTGCGGTCACGCTGTCCTTCCCAAACACGGATAGGACAGGAGCCAGCAGAAAGCAGGGAAGTCAGGCAAAGAGAACCAAGACTTAGAAACTTCACAAAGACTTAAAAGAAAAAAAAACACAAAACAACTAAAACCAAAACACGTGTTACACGCAGTTGCAAAATCTTCAGTGAGTGCCCTCTGTGCTCCCAGGGATGGCTGCTGCAGAAGGCTGCGTACCTG
The DNA here is from genome assembly GCA_017639485.1 of Pluvialis apricaria. Classification (NCBI taxonomy): domain Eukaryota; kingdom Metazoa; phylum Chordata; class Aves; order Charadriiformes; family Charadriidae; genus Pluvialis; species Pluvialis apricaria. The sequence goes on from CM030007.1 coordinate 87,506,614, forward strand.
CCCTTAGGGAACAGGTTTGCTGAGCGAGGTGGTGCCAGCTATGCACAGCACGTTGCTGTTTATCTATGACTCAGCTTAAAACCTGATGTCCCCGAGTTAGCTTTGCAGCCACGAGCTGATGCACAGAGTTCTACTTGGCGCTCTGGGAAGGGGCTGCAGCTTTCACCCAGCTCTGGGCTGCCCTGGCTAAACTGCTAGCAGTGCGCAGGAGACCCAAGTACCAAAAGGTTACTATGACACCCAATGTGCAAGCACTTTTTCAGCTAGTTTAATGATGCTAATTATTCGCTGAGCTAAAATAATATGCTGCTGTGGGTGCAAAGATTTGCTACTTTCTTTGTGTGTGCTTTTAAGTGGCAAAGTTAGAAAAGACGCCCATATCCCCAGAAATAAATCAAATAAAAATGATTACAAGAATCCTAATATATGTTAGTGTACAAAAATAAAAACAAAGGAAGACTCCAAGCAGGTCAGTGACAGTGGAATATGTGTTTCCATAGGGAAACTACAGGCCGGTCAGCCTCACCTCCATCCCCGGAAAGATGATGGAACAGCTTGTTCTGGGCGTCATCTCCAAGCATCTGGAGGAGAAGAAGGTTATCAGAAGTAGTCAGCATGGATTCACCAAGGGGAAGTCATGTCTGACTAATCTGATAGCCTTCTATGATGGCGTGACTGGATGGGTGGATGAGGGGAGGGCAGTGGATGTTGTCTACCTTGACTTCAGCAAGGCTTTCAACACTGTCTCCCACATCAACCTCGCAGGCAAGCTTAGGGAGTGTGGGTTAGATGAATGGACAGTGGGGTGGATTGGACAGTGGCTGAACGATAGAGCTCAGAAGATTGTGGTTAGTAGTGCAGAGTCCAGTTGGAGGCCAGTAACAAGTGGTGTCCCTCAGGGGTCAGTAATGGGTCCAGTCCTGTTCAATATATTCATCAATGACCTGGATGAAGGGATAGAGTGTACCATCAGCAAGTTTGCTGATGATACAAAACTGGGAGGGGTGGCTGACACGCTGGAAGGCTGTGCCGCCATACAGAGAGACCCGGACAGGCTGGAGAGTTGGGCAGAGAAAAACCTGATGAAATTCAGCAAGGGCAAGTGTAGGGTACTGCATCTGGGGAGGAATAACCCCATGCATCAGTACGGGTTGGGGGCTGACCTCCTGGAGAGCAGCTCTGTGGAAAGGGACCTGGGAGTCCTGGTGGACAACAGGGTGACCATGAGCCAGCAATGTGCCCTGGTGGCCAAGAAGGCCAATGGCATCCTGGGGTGCATCAAGAAGAGTGTGGCCAGCAGGTCGAGGGAGGTCATCCTCCCCCTCTTCTCTGCCCTGGTGAGGCCGCATCTGGAGTACTGTGTCCAGTTCTGGGCTCCCCGGTTCAAGAAGGACAAGGAACTGCTGGAGAGGGTCCAGCAAAGGGCTACAAAGATGATTAGGGGATTGGAACATCTCTCTTATGAGAAAAGGCTGAGCGACTTGGGTCTTTTTAGTCTAGAGAAAAGAAGACTGAGGGGGGATCTTATTAATGCGCATAAATACTTAAAGGGAGGGTGCCACGGTGATGGGAACAGTCTTTTTTTCAGTGGTGCCCGGTGATAGGACAAGAGGTAACGGGCACAAACTTGAACACAGGAAGTTCCATCTTAACATGAGGAGGAACTTCTTTCCTTTGAGGGTGGCAGAGCAGTGGCACAGGCTGCCCAGAGAGGTTGTGGAGTCTCTGACTCTGGAAACATTCAAAACCCGCCTGGATGCCGTCCTGTGCAACGTGCTCTAGGCGACCCTGCTGTGGCAGGGGGGTTGGACTTAGATGATCTCCAGAGGTCCCTTCTAACCCTGACCATTCTGTGATTCTGTGAATTTAGTTACTAAAGCCAAACTCAGGTATGCTCATAGCATTCTTGTGGAAGAGCTTCAGCAGACTTGAGGGCAAGCATTGACTGGACAGACTTATGTCAGGGTTTTCTCTGCTAAAAACAGAACTGCTAGAACCATGAATGATAAAATATGTGTAAGACAAAAAATGTAAGGGCTAGGTCAGCATTTCCTCCAAGAGGTTACGCACTGCAGCTCTTGTAATCTGAAGAATTGTAACACAGCCCAGTATAATGACACATTTATCTAAAAGACAAAGTTTATATATTTTGTGTTGTACTTGCTGTAAATTTATTACTTTTTTACAGTTGAAAATATAAATACAAGAACATTAAATAAATTTACAAGAAACAGTGCAAAGGCAATTAGCCAAATAGTTAAAGCATTCACAGAAATGCATTCCAGCTACTAGCATTCCAGTACCGTCTTTTATTAACATGCAGTTAAAAACCTTGTGGATAAACACAACAAATACTTTAAGTTCTCACTTTAAAAGCATATTCAGAGTAGTCTTGGACATAGGTGACCAAAAGAACCCCTGCGTTGCATATAGAACCACAAGAGGGTTTGAGTACTGAAGAGGTTCAATTGCTGAACTACAACAGAGCCCCAGACAGGAGGCATTTAACGGATGTGTTTTGTTGAGAAGAGGGTTTCCAGGGCTCTCCACCGAGTGCTCTGGGAAAGAAAAACCCTTCCGTCCCTCCAGCGAGCATCTGCCTCAAAAAATCCCCTTTACAGGGTCTGGCACTCCACAGTGCCAAAAGTATCCAACCTTTGCCCAAGGACGCAAAGAAAAAAAGCAATGGCCCCAGCTGCACACCTCTGTGAGGAAGAAGAGGCACAACCAGGGTTCATGCTAATTTCTGTTCATGAAGAATCTTCACAATGTTGTACAGGCATTATTTTCTTTCAGCTGTTGTGCATGAAGAGCCAAAATCCAGCTTTTTCAGACAAATATCACAAAGTGAATGAAATTTTGCTTCAGGAATTACTGAGCTAGGGGCTCAGGATTTGGCTTGCCAACCAAGGGCCAAAGTACAAGCAGAAAAACTCATTAGAATAGCTCAAGAGCTGCTCCTTAAAAACCAGCCGCATAATGAAACAGACAATTTCTCAGCTACCAAATTTAGCGGCTAGCATTTATTCTCTGTATTTTTTCTTCAGAAAAATAACACTTCTTTATCATTGCAAATGAGAAATGGCAGTGTGTTTAATCTCTGGAACTACCTGCTGAAATCAACAGCAAAAACTCCCATTGATTAACTCAAGCCACTAATGTAACTCAGTTGTATTATTAACCTGCTCGCTACTTTATTTATCACTCCCTCATTCATTGCACTCTACTTTGATGACACCCAGTTTCTCTCCTTCTGTGGTGTACTAAGAGGTCGCTAAATGTTCAAGATGGATAGTGTTTGTATTTACAGTTCTGTATCTAGTGAATATATTTAAACCACTGTAAGTGATTTCACTTACTGAACAAATTAACTTCTGTATCATTCTGTGTTGAAGTTAATTATTTCAATTAGACAGATGCAAACTTACAATAAAAGTGAAAACAAAATACCAATTATTTTTCTACACATAACGAATATTTAAATTTACATTACAAGAAATAAATATAAAAGTATCATTAAGATGCTTAAAAGTTGGTATTTTTCTGCTTATTTACATCACTATAGTTTGCCACTACAACATACAAAAAGTTGAAGACAGTGTAGCTAACATTTTTAAAGATAACATCGTTTGTACTCACAAGCTGTAACTTCCTACATTTATACAATACTACTATGCATTACATCCAGATAAACTTAGTTGTAATGAAAAAAGTCTAAACAAAACTTTCCTTTAAATGTAACAAAACTCAAAAAAACCTCTAATGAAGAATCAAAATGGAAATGTGCCACCTGTAATTTGACATCCAAAACACCTTGTCAAAATAATAGCTTCCTTTTCTTTTTTTTTTTGGTTAATAATTGTCCTTGTCAATCCATGGCTGCCTTGAAGTTCCAGTACCATATATTAAATAAAATCAGTTCTTGGTCTGCTCACATTATGTAAAACTGTTAAAGTACATTTCTACTTCACACTGTAAAACAATGTGCTGTTTAAAAGGAAATCACATTTTCTCAATAAAAGTTAGGCTTCCCCTCTTTGAAGTCCTTCTGAGCGAGATACGGCTTTTTTGGCTGCCTGTATCATCCTTTTCTTGAAATACAAGTTGTTTGCCTGAAAAGTCATGGAGACACACATCACCATTCTGTACACTGAAAGAAACACCATTCTTCTCACTGGAAAGATGGCCTGTTGAAACAAAAAAGTGCATCCCCTATCAGAAAGGTTCAGAATCAAGTCTCCCATGTTTTTTCAGTCACTGGAGGGAGTTCGTGCACTCTCGTTTTATCCCTGCAACAATTTAAAAAAATGTGGATTTTTCTGTACATGTTCTGTATATGTGTCCTCTCCTGTGTGAAATCAGTAAGAGATTTGAGAGATGTTAATATACTTATGCCTGATAGGATTCCATATTTTAAGCAGTGAAGGACACAATTCTCAGAATGTAGACTTTGACTTGCAACAAATATCACTAGATAAGATGCAAAATCCTTCTTATTCTAGTTTTGCTTTAACAAGTTATGTTTAAAAGGTTTCTCAGGTTTGCCATGCATCTCAAACGAAGTGGGAAAACAAGGCTATTTTTTTTCCTTTGAAAGGCACTCAACTTGCAGTATTTATTTCTGGAGGACAATCGGAATATGGCCTAGGTCCAATCATGGGTCTGAGCCATATTTAGACTGAGAATCTTATGCACTGAGATGAATCTACAATAAGCATGTGTAATACCACAGCTGATTGCAGCCTATTAATGAAATGTTCCACAAATGCTCAATCCACTGAATAGAATCTCCTACCTCTACACGTCATATTCTACATAATTTTTATGAGAATTGGGATTTTTTTTTTATTGTAAGCATTTGTGCAAATGCTTCTGGTTGTATTTTTTTTTTTTCCCCAAAGCAGTCAAGTTTAAAAGATCTGCCAGGATCCTGATACCATAAGTATATCAGTAGGAGTAAATGATAAGGAATACCACAATGGGGAAACCAAACCCAGAACTAGTATTTCTTTTGGGAGGGGATCATTTTGTTAAACACTGAGAAATGAGTTCACAAACACAGATGCAGAACTGTCATTTATCGTTTATATCAGAAACAGCATTAATAAAAAACATAAAACATCCAAGTTTACTATTTGTGTTAATATGTACAACGCTTCGTATACAAACATCATCATGATTCAGTAGATTTCAGTAAATCTACTGAAAAGACACAACAATGAAGGTAGAAACTGCTTGAGGTTTATAGTTTTGGGAGGAGGAAATACACTGGTGTGAAACCTCTAGGCAGTGAAAGATGACTCTATTACAGGGATCAAAATCTGATCCTCTCTAGTACTCCTGGATTCGGTCCATCAAATACCTCACCTATCCTGGAGCAGATCCTGTCTTGGCTCTGTCCTTCCCTTTCACTCTCTTACTGCCTCAAGCTTCTGAACCCTTCCAGAAGGGGAAGGGCCACATTACAGAATGCTCTTCAATTATTTCTTGTTGGGGTCATCAGAGGGAGGAATATTTGGTGACATCTCTCTCCTGCACTTAATCCCTCCCGCAGATTCTGCTGCTTGAGTGACTGGGCTGGACTGCTGTTCTCTATTCTGCTTGGGCCAGGCCCCCAGGCCCCCAGGTTTAGTATCAGTCTACCCAAACTAATCCTTCACTTTAGGCAAACTGCATACCTTTCAGCAGTTACTCTACTGATTCAAGCAGATGTCAGTGTATCAGTCGCATCAAAGTCTCATTGGCAAACTTTTCTTTGGAATGAGAGATGGCATTTTTTAAGTAAGACGTGAACATGTATTTCTAGCTGATAAAGCTTACTACCAGTTTGAAAATCTAATGCATATAACTTAAACATCTCAGGATGGGAGTTTAAGGGAATGGGTTTGTGGTGATGGCTGTCAAAGTTTACAAATTCTGTGACAAACTACTGAGCTGCCACTGGAGCCTCAAAACGGAATTTTGAGACAGATTATGCAAAACCTCTTAAATATAAAGTCTAACATTTAACTGTTAAGTTAAAAGGCCATCAAGCACTAAACCAGGCACAAACGTAAACAGGGTAAGATGAGCAGCTTTGTTAATCAATTCAAATCAGATAAAGACTGAAATAACAGAAAATCTCCATACTTGCTGACACTGCAATTGTGCATATATAGTTGTTTAACCCCCTGCCTGACAACTGTTTTGTTTTAGGAGGAGTGTTCAAAATAGCTGTGCCGTAACATGTGGGCAAAATCTGAGAAGAAAATAAAGCTATTCTATGAACAAAATCAGAAAGGTGGTCTCTGTTCCTCAGTGAGGAAATCTGCAGGTTCAGCCATGTGATACCTAATGGCAGTTTCCCAAACATGCAAACCTGTAAGAGAAAAACCGAAAACAAGGAAATATTAGTATGCCATGAAAAGATGGAGTTATACAGTTCAGTAGGCAAGCAAAGCCACAGGCTGTATAGACACCCCAAACTTAACCACGGCAAGTCATTCAATGCGGCATCTGGAATAGCATTTCTGCGGAAGTAATGAAGTCAAAACCATTAAGTGTTTACAGCTCGGTACATTTATGACATAGGTCTTAATTTCTCAAGTGTTTTTTTTCGGAGCTCACTTTTATAATGAAGTATTGCAATGTTATTTTAAGTTCTAGCTGTGTGTCCTGGTTTGAGCAACACAGGACTAATTCCTAATACTTGGGAAAACTGCACTCTAGCGTCTGAATTTGTGAAAATATTTACTTAATTAAAAGCTATGGTGCGTGGCTTTCAAGGTCTCAGTGTTTTCAGGCTCACCAGGTGCAGGGATGAGGAGGAGCGAGACCCAGGCACTTGACCCAAGCTGGCCAACAGGATTATTTCCTACCATGAATGTCACATTCAATATAAATTACAAGTTTGCTGCGAAGTGCTCTCTCCTCTTGATGGCAGCGATCCAGAGAACTTCTTGCCCTGGTGCCGGACCCCTGAGCCCTCCCCTTCCAAAGCCGTAGCGCTGGCAGTGTCCAACATTTGCTGTCCACTGCTGGGAGTGCACAGCTTCCAACTGATAGAATTGGCTGAGTATAATCCTTGTATATTTTATACTGCTATCAGGATCAACATTGGTTTGTTAGTGTTATTAATGTTAATCATCTATTCTTATTCTATTAAATCTGTTTATATTTCAACCCCCAGGTTTCCTTGGTTTTTCCCGATTCCCCTTCCTGGGTGGGGAGGGGTCATGACAATAAATTGTTCTGTGTTTCTCAAACCATAACACCGTGAGAGCAGGGAGATCAGATACAGCAAATTAGAAGGTCCCATGTTCCTATCTAACACTAGCCAACGACCTTTTGGAAGCATTTGCCCAGCTCTTCTGAGGTACAACTGTCCCCTGTTTGGAAGATTAAGTGTCAGGAATTGCCTCAAAGAGCTTTGCTGGGAGGACTAACTCTATCCAAGCATAAGTTTACCCTCTTCTTGTGAAGTCCTAAAGACCCAGAAGAATTTAGTCAAACTATGCAGGCAAGGTATCATACAACTGTTTTGATATGAATGGAGGATGTGGTACAGGGTTCACAGCATTCAAAACACACAATAAAATACAAGAGGAGATGAGGTGGGTCATCTGAGACATCTTGTGTTCATGAGTGTACAGGAACAAAGTTCTAGAAAAGTTCTTTCAACTGCTTTGTCTGAGAAGCTGTTGGCACAGGACATACAGACTCTCACCCTGGAAAGATCTAATTATGTGACTAAACTAGGACAGAATTGGAGCACATCACACAGAATTGGCATTGCTCAATGGTTTAGACCATCAATTTTGCATCGCATTCTAAAATACTACCCAAATCAACAAAAACTTGTTCTGGAAAGCCACAACAGGACAATTCACTCAGTTGCTACAAAAAAACCAAGTTCAATAAAACATTTCTGCTATCTTTCTTTCTGTCGAGAAAAGTAGCCAAAATGCTTTTGTAGCTGTGTATGTCAAATGTTGCATGGAGAGGTGGCATCTTTCATCAGAGTAACCAGCATAGCTGGAAAAAAAACCTCCTACAAGACATAGAGGGTTTTGTGCCTGAAAATTTCTCTCTCTTTGAAAGGTATTACTTCTACCTAAAAGTATTGCCTTGCTTTGTATTTGATGGCAGTGAGAGTTACTGGATTCTGGTTCTCAACTGACCTGTTAGATAAAAAGTATGTTAATTATTGCATTGTGTGGTATACAAACAGAGAGGTTTTCTAAAGAAATGACCAAAAAAAAGGAACTAATTTTACAAGCTCAATTTGGAAGGCTGTTTAGGGCATGTCCAAATGCCATTTCCTGAAGTGTTGTGATTTCTTTACAATATGCAGCTAGTACATCCAAATGGACAGTAACCTATTAAGGGCGCAGCACATACGCATTCCATAGCTTTTACTCTGTATCTAAGAGAGATTATCTGCTGAGATAATTCCACTGATTATCTGCTGTCTTCTGACAGCATATGCCAGGAAAGGAGGACAACAAAGTCTCTGTGAGTATGTTTTACAACTTCATACTAAACAATCTAGCTGATGGCATGACTTTTTAGCCTCAACTCTTGATCAACTAGGAAAAATACCTTAAGCACACAGGAGTAACGTCCTGTAAATTTTGCTCAATTTAAGCTTTCATACATTACAGATTTGTAAGTTTTTTTTCTCTTTGAAAAATTGACTCTACTGAGAGCTCAAATCAGCAGCATGACAAGTGACCAGCAAAAGTGTGAAAAACTAAATTATGTCCCACTGCAAAAGGATAATTTTTTAATAAGTACATTCAGTGGAGATTCATATCTAGTTTTCTCAACAGACAACGAAGCCGCACCAATTTGCAAGTGAAGTTGATCGGAGTGCTACATACGCCTGCATTTCAACTTCTCAGGAACAGAGCAGAAGGTAACAGTTCAGAGGAGAGTATTGAGTTAGAACAGGAAGGATAGAGAATTTTACTTCTGAAGAATTGTTTCCTGCAACAAAGATAGACTCCTGTTAGGCAAAAAACACCCTTAAAAACCCCAGAAGGGAAATAAAGAGCTATAGAGAAGTTAAGTTTCAATACTTACGCTGTAGCCAGCAGGCTGCTCTGTTCACTGAGGTAATTTTATAAGTTACAGTCTCCATTTTCTCTTACTTCTCCTCTCATAAGCAGTTTCCACGTAAGCATTCTATTAATGTTCTTCCTCATATTACTTCCTACATGATTTCTTTCATACTTTCAAGCTATATTATTATCCTATATTCTTTCTTCTTTCATGTTTGTTTTAATAATGTTTAAAATATGAACTGTTTTAAAACATGCCTGAAGTTTATTGTCATATATTCAGGTGACAAGAAAAGCGTTACCAGCAGCTTCTCGTAATTGCTCTAATAACGAATATTACCTACTACTTGATATATAAATCAAGAGTTCCCACTGAGTAGGAGAAATGGATATTTTAAAAATTTGTCTATAGTCCCCTATAACATTTGGGAGGACATCCCGAAATATTCTGACCCTATACTTGTGAATAGTATTTTGCCAGCACTTCATTTTACATAAGTATGAACGAGCATAGCACTTCTGTTTTAAGATAAGAAAAAAAAGCTTGAGAAATTTTGCATTATACATACCATTTCCATTCGCATGCACTGAGTAATCATTATTCATTAGCAGTGTTGTAGAGTTAGTGGAGTTACTGTTTGATTGTAAGGAATTGGAAGAACTGGATACTCCTTGATTTACAGTCTGCTTCTTTAAACCATTAGTAGCAGTTCTACTCCAGTCTACAATAGATACATATGACAGAAAATAGCACAACTCATCCAAGCAAAATATAAAAACAGATTTAATGATGCAACTGAATTAAAATAAAAACAAGTCTCTCTCTACCCACTCTCCTCACAGTATTCTAGACAGAATGGTATTCTCCTAAGAATTTCATGATTCTTGATGTTTAAAATTATTTAAATCTAGTTCCTTTTTCTCTTTGCCCTTTTTAAATACAAGCAGCCACAGTTTTACGACTGCAGACCAGATCAGAAAGATAACTAAAGTACAGTTGGTCCTCTAAGTTAAAGTGCATAAAAAGTCTATAGCTTTATGAGACGTCAACTACTGAATAACAAAACAACATAAAATCATTTGTAGGGTTTTTTATTTAAACTATGCTTCACCTTGGTTTTGTGGAATTCACTGGTAAAACTACAGTTGACTCAGAAGCTGGAACAAATCTTACAGTTTCTAACAGTGATCAAAAGTCTTCTGCAAAGACATGCCTTTATACTGCAGTGGAAGAGATCAACTGCAGTTAACAGCTTAATGCAACAGCATGTAAGCATGAAAGAATTGCATCAACTACTACCTTTAAAGAGGATAATTTTGGAGCTTTGTTATACCTTGGATAATACATTAGACGTGCAACTGCAGCAACATGATTTATTGAATTTTTCTAAAACAAGCATTACAAAATACTAGGAACTTAACACTGAGTATAAGTATTCAGAAGTAAAAAAAAAAAAAAAAATTTATATTTACCAGAGTTTTCAGCCAGCCTGAATTTCCCACAACAGAGGTATCTTCTCCACTGTTTACGGACATTCTCCTTTGTTACACAATAGAAGATAAAAATGAAGAACCCTGCAAAGCAACAACATTAGAGAATGTTGCAAAATTTACTTTTTCTACTTCTTCATGAACAATGTTTTGGTTTTCTTTCATTTCTTTTAAATTTCTAATCAAAAGTAATGACACAATTCTTTGGTGAAAATGCTTACAACTCTGAACCCTGAAGAGTACTTTTCCCTTACATAGGTGAGAGGAATCATACACACAAATGCAAGAAAAACAAATATAAACAAATCCACAAAGTGCACGAAGTTTCCTTTTATCAAATAAAAAGTGAAAAATTCTATGGATCCTGAAATTTACTTAACAATTTTGGAAAAGAATTCAAAGCAATGTCAAACAGAGGGTATGATACTACACTGTCAGGCTCTGCAGCTGTTAGCACATGGTGTGACCCTGACCCATCTTCTATTAGCAGCTAACCTGTTACCATCACCTGTAACAGAACCGGTAATGCTACAAAATTTTGAGCGTTCATACAAAGAAAATAACTCATATCTAAAATAACAATAAACGGTACTCTCTTTACCACAAATTCAGAGCCAAGGATTTTCTAGAAAGGATGGGACTCATCCCTGTCTCTTGGCAGTGCCACATTACAGACTCATTGCTTCTCATTCAGTTCTAACTGACACAGGGTGGGACCTAACTTTTCCTGCTTAAAAGTCCATCGTCATCGTCCCCCTTTAAGGAAAAGTGGCAGTCAGTCTTAGCACAATTTTGCAGCTGCAATATGTCCCTGAGAACAGATGTTAGATTCACAATGAATAGAAAATAACATGAAGGAAAACTAAATGATGTGACAGGTGCAGATGTGCATCTATGTTATGTTTATGCTGCTTTTAAGGCTAGATAAGCATGTAAAATCCCACTAGAAGAGATTACTCTCATCTTTCTTTGCGTAAGTATCTTTCTTAACTTTGGCTTTTAGGATGAATTTTTGAACATAACTAAATGTTGGTCTACACAGATGGTTCTACACCATTTTCAAATACAGTTTGAAACACTGGCATAAGCTTAATTAAAGTCAATACAATTTATACACCTGTATTACTTATAACATCAAAATTTGCCCAGCACCTAACTTAAAACTGGGTAAAAGGGCAACTTGCTTTCACATAACAGATTACTCTGACCACAGAGAATCTAGTCTTGTATTAGTTGAACAAAATCCCATGCAAGACCTGGGAAGATGTGGGTTCAACCCCTCAAGTTACTAAAGAGTCAGGTACTCAAAAATCAACATAGCAAATAGGGAAAGGGGTAGGTACACTGAACTGCAATTTCATTGCTTTAGTCTCTCTGGGAAGCCATCCAGCCAGTCATCTAAAGTGCCATTTAAGCAGAGGTTTGGATCCAAACTTCAGTAGGGCAATTCAGATATACTTAGATAACTGTAGGCACCTATGGTACCTCGTATTTATATGAAAGCTTTTGCAGCCTCTCAGACTCTACTTTTGGATATGTCCAGTAGCATCCTGGCCTTTGCAAAGCTTCATGCCTTCATATCTATTTCCTAGATGTTCTAAAAGCCATGCATGTTAGACCACTAACTTTTAGGTGTTGCAGCCTTGCCTGTCTCAATGGCCCTTTGTTGAATGTCACACCTCACCCCTAAGCCTTAGGGGTAAGTGGAGAAATGATACAGTTTTCACTACATTAATTGCATTATTATGCAAACACTTACAGTAACTGAGTATTTACAATTGATTTGTTGAGTGGAGAAATACAGTCACTTCCAGTGGTTTGCATACATTTTAAAAATTATAATACAATATACATATAAATAGTAGCTAGCTCTCCTGTACCTTACTGTAACATAACTGTAACTTAAGATTACAGTAAAGCAGTATCATCTCTAATTTAATTAACATGTTAAAGCACGTATCAAAATTACATCTTTATTGCTGAATCAAAAAAATGCCATTTCCAAATGTTTTTTTCATTATATTGTACACAAAGGTCTGTCACATGAAGGATAAGCTTACCTTGCAAAGTGTTGAAAATGGTAAAGAGGTAAGTAAATACCTCATTTACGGTGAAGAAAGCAAATCCCCAAGTAATTCCCAACAAGAATGTGAGGCCAGCAACACTCCTAAGGTCTTGAATACTGGTTTTTCTTTGAGCACCAAGTTGTTTTTTCTTTTTGATACGACAGAGCTGGATCAGCACAACAATGAACATGCTGATATTGATCAGGAATATCAGGCAAAAGTATCCCACAGCAGTAATGTAGAAGACAATTCTATTTTTAATCCAGCAGCTAGAACACAAGAACAGTTTGTCAACCATTATCAGAAACAGAAATTAAGTAAAATAAACATGAGATAAAGGTGTGGTTTGTTGCATGTGCAAACTATTTTTGCCTTTTTGCCTCTTTAGTTAAAAGTATTTTTTTTTGTCAAAGGGTAAGAGCTTTCATATAGGCAATAACCACAAAACACATGACATACTGTAGAGCTATACCATTTCAAAGCTCTCTCATTCATTCCTTCCCTTCCCCACCTTTACTTTAAAGATAACCAATTTCATATGACCTCCCTCCCACCCACGCCCAAAAAAGCACCTCCCTTTAACTCACAATTCATCAGGTCTGTTTATTGAAACCCTTCCAGTGGTTATAAGTCCATAATTATCTGGTGATACTGCCAGCACAATGGACACAACTACTGCTGGTAACCCTAAAAGATTATGAGCAAACACGTAAGTGAAAATCATAACAAAGACAGTATTATGATGACTTGAAATGATTATATTTTTCTGTGAAATCTACAACTTGTTTCTGAAATTTGTCTGTTGAATTCTGTTGACTACTAGCTGTCTGAAAGAATCTAAAAACTGGAGCATTCAAACTGCTCAGGAGCATAGCTTGCAAAGAAACAAGAGGAATTCTCCACAGCTGCCTCCAAACTCTTCTGAATAAAGCACAAATGCCATCATCAAACTGATTTAAAACATCAAATACAGGATACCTGATTTTCTTTCTTACATCTGTTTTAACAAAACAATTCTATTGATTTTAGTGCCTTCACTCATGTTTACTCAAGTGGCCTCAGAGGATAATCAGGTCCAGAATCTCTTCATCCTTTACCCAGTTTGATCTATTTTGCTGCTTTTTTGTTAGCAACTGTGCTATCCCAGAAATGGAATATATATACTTATTGGCATTTATTTCCAAACAGAACTTACTTCATCCGTCTGTTAAATGGAAATGGAAGTACGCACATTCAAAACTGGCTCTACTGTACTTGCACAAGGGAAATTCATTATCAATTTGCATTGCAGCAGCCTCAGTTCTGCAGTTAAGGGGGAAGTTCCCTACCTCAGAAAGGTGGACTATATAGGATCAGGTTTACTGATAATGAATACTTGGTCACTGCAAGGTCATAACATTTAATGACTGCTTCATTTTAATTTCTGAACTGTGTCACATTTACTGAAATACTTGATAAGAAGATTTATCTATTTGGCATCCAAAAGGAAAAAAACAAACAAACAAACAAACAAACAAACAATAAAAAATACATACCCCAACCAACAAGGCAAAATTTAAGAATGTATTTCCGTACATAGGTATTAAAGACTTTCACAAGGGCCAGGTACATGTGGAAAGCTTCTAGACCCATCCAGGTGAAGGAAACCAAGAGGAAATAGTGAAGAAACACTGCAACTGCAATGCACAGGCCTCGTGTATCATACAGTGCAATCCATGAGTCAAGGAGGAAAACTAAGTTGAGCAGAAGTAATGCAGCACACAGCTGAATAAGGATTTTGGAGGGGTAGTCTCTCCGGATTTTCCTAAAAAAGCAAATCAGTGAGATGACATCAATTGTCCATGGCTTACTTCCTCTCTTGTAGTCCTTAGTGCACAAATACCAAGAAAAAAAAGTTACGTATTTTCATTCATATATAATGCTTCATATATTAGATTTATACATGAAGTGAGTAATTTACAAAAGATTTCCAAATTAATGGTCTGTATGAATAAAGTTTGTTATAAGGTTACATAAATACAAACAATAACTTGGATTCTTAGAGTTTAGCACCATGATTTTTTTTTTTTACATTGTATGTTGGACTTCTCCTTGTTGTAGTACTTCCAAAAACCAAAATGTGACTGTTCCTTATTCCTACGCTAGGTTAGGCTTTTTACTGGGCTTCTAAAGCCTTGATAGAGCCAAGCAAGTCCTTGATGACAGGATAATGAGAGAACTGAATAACTTTGAGAGGCTGAATAACTTTGAGGAGGATTTCCAAAACATAGTATGGAGAATTCAATAGTTAAGGCTCAAACATGAGAAAATGTTCCATCAAACAACAAAGAATACAAATGTGTTTAAAAATGCTATCATTCTGCACTGCTCTATATATGCTGTGTCTTAAACACATTCCTTCACACTTTTATTATGATAATCCAGTATAAAATATTTGAGTGCTACTTCTTCACTTCTCACTGCATAGAGCCTCATGATTAATTCACTTGTCCACAAGATTAATGTTCCTGAAGACTGAATCCACACCTTCCTGGTAAACTAGACAAATTTGTGCATTATTAACAGTGACAGAATCCATAACTATTGGAAAGGACTTTGCAGTGAAGACTACAAGCAATCATAATTGAAGAAAAATGGGAGCTTAGTTGAACAGGTACTTACTCAAAGGCTATGTAGGTCACAAGAGTAACAGAAAGAAAAATTGCAGAGAGGCCACAGCCTATATAGGATATAAAAGTCAGTACCAATTCTTGTGTGGGATTCAAAGGAGTATTTCCATACAAGTTCTAAAAAGGAAACAGAAATTAAATTTAGAAAAAAACGTTTATTAAATGGAAAAAGATAAAAAAAAACCAAAGTGCACCTTTCCCTCTGCAATTTTTTTTTAAAAAAGGGAAACAGTTATTTTCATCATGGATCTTATAAAAGGTTAACTGAAAACCAGAAAAGCCCATCTAGTCCTGCGAGAAGCAGGGAGTTGGACTCCATGATCCTTATGGGTCCCTTCCAACTTGAGATATTCTATGATTCTAATTGTGAAATCCCATTTGATTAAAAACCTGTTTTAAATTTCGTTTATCCTAGGTTTTGTTTCCCGCAACATAAACAACTGCCTAAATGTAAAACCTGCAGTTTGATAAGCACTTAAGGAATTTTTTACTTCAATGGAACTCATGGGCTCCCATTCAACAAGCAGCTTAAGCATGTAACTTAATTTTATGGTTATATGTACTAACACTGAAGTGAATAGAACCTCCGTAGTATTTCATAGGTGGTATGTGCTTATTGAATCCTCATTTGCTAAAGATAACACATGCTTAAATATTTTCTTGAATCAGGGTAAAACTACAAAATTTTTAAAATAATTACCATCAAAACTGCAAAGCTTGTGAGGTGGTTGCATGAACAGACTGTTTCATTTACTCTACTTTCTTTAACTATGCAACCTTCATATGACCAGCCTCCATGTCCACCTGTTAAAGAAAACAGCTTTGTTATAAAAGCCTTTATTTATATTAACATGAGTTAACATTGCTAAAACAGCATGATATCTTGGGTGGTCTCTGTTACTTACCATTTTTATTAAAGTCCCAAAAAACACATCTAACTGTTGAATTATCCTGTTTGGGAGGTAAAAAAAAATGTTTTACTAAACTATGAGTTTATGATAAAGTAATTTATGAATTATCTACAAAATCCAAGCAAGAATAAATACTGTATACAGCAAATATATCTGTTTTACATTAATGGAAAACGAATTTTGGTGCATAGAATGGATTAATATTGCAATAGGCATGTCAAAATATGCTGAAGAAATTTGAAGTCACTATACAGGAGCTAACACTCATGCTTATGCTAAGATTCTGTTTCTGGCAGAACACTATGAATGATGTTTCATTGCCTTCCCACACTATACAGTATAAATTCTTGGGTTTTCTAATCCTTCCTGATTTTGTAAGTATCAAGAAAATGACCACACAGAAAAGGAAAAACTCTTTTTCATTTGCAAACATTTGATCACTTTATATTACTATGATGTTAAAGGTTTACATATAGATTTCATACACACACATGAAAACCCTAAAAATAGTAGCAGTAATTCAGTATACTGCTATGAATACTAATACTTCTACAGTTATATCTCAAAACACAGTATTGTATCAATACAAGTAAAGACTACACTAAGCCAGATCTAGAAAAAAGCTTCAGGTACATTAGTGGAATCCCTACATTTTTAATTTCATAGTATTCCAGTATTTTAAATTCTTTTAAGATATGGGATAGAAGATTTTAATCCTTGATGTTCATTTAGGAAAGAGATGCTATATATGAGCCCTAATACTTCCAGATGACACAAACTTGTGTTCCAGTTTAAGGAACAACATTCCCCCTAAGAAAAAAAGACTTATATTGCGTTCTGGCCATGCAGCACCTATAAATGTCATGACTGCAGCAACTCCATAGCAACTCCCACCATCAGGCTTTCCTCTGAGAGTTTTTATTCTTTGAAGAATAAAACAGAAGGGGAGGTAGGAAAGATAAAAACTGTATGGATAAGTGACAGAGCAAAATTACCTGAAATCATACGGGAACAAAAATTTATACTAGTGATAAATAAGCAAAGATGAGTGATTTTGAAAGTCCAGATGGAGAGACAAAACGTCCACACTACTAAAGCAGAACCAACCAATCTGTATTCTTAGTACAGTGTTTCTTCTACAACAACTCCAATGGAGGCAACAAAATCATACTTTAAGTCTGCCAAAATGTGAATCATACCTGATTAGGTTTGATATTCTGTAAAGTGACAGTAACATTTGCCTTTAAGTTGCTAATTGTGAGGTTAGAAACACTTGACGATATAACATTGCTGATTAAAGTTGCATTCTTCAAGGACAGATCCTGGAACAAAAAATAATTAGATTTTGAAATCTTAAAGGAAACAATAGTAGAGTACAGCACCCACAAACTCAGTTATTATGCGGAGTGAGCACTGGAGAACAACTTTTTAAATCAGGAAGTTTTGAAATGTGTTTTCTGGAAAAAAGAAAGTCCATTTATATTTTATGTTGCTCTAGACTTGAGTTTAAAACCATAAGAACAGAGGACTAAAAAGATACCTGGAACACAGTGGTCTTCTTAAAGAAGTTGAATATAATTCTAGAAGCCAAGTCCAACTCTTCAGGAGGTAAATTTGTCAGCAATGATGAAGGAAGTGTGATTGATCCAAGATTGTTTAAGTCATGAATTGCATTAATGCCTAGAGAGATCTGAAAAATAAATGCAATGTTTATGCTTCATTTCAGTCACTAAAAAAAAAATTGTGACTTATTTTCAGTTTAGAACTTCAAAATACGTATCTCTAATCACTGTCAAGAACTCACTGCTGCTCTCTCATTCCTCTCCTGCTCCAATGAATAAATAGCATCTGCAGCCCTGAAAAGGATGCAACTCATTTCAGGTCTGCCTACCATTGAAAATAGTCTGTCTTTACCCATTTGCTTACAGGGACAGAACACACCACTGTGGTGGATAATATTGATTTGAAAAAGGTGAAGAGCAACAACCTATCTAAGTCTACGCAACTGTGTAGGAAGAGTAACATTTCACAGCACAGAAGCCTGCAAAGGCAAAGAATTCTTATACTCCATATGAAATATGTCCGAATTCAGAAAAACTGTAAATAGCCGTTATTTGTCAATAGGTTTTTAAGTACAGTAGGTTAAGCAGAACCTAAGAACATAAACCCTAACTTCACAATCATCTGGCAAAAATGACAAAAATAAACTGGATAAGCTACAATTCAAATATCTCAAGGGCTTAGTGATCTAACATTATAAAAAGAAGATCTGAACTTTCACCAAGTTTTATGTGCTGTACGTATAGGACAGAGAGCTTTTTTTAGTACGAGATGTCTAATATTTTCGTGTCGCACGTTAGTCACTTTACATACAAATGTCATCATCTCAGAGTTCCTGAGAGATGTGAAACATCAGCAGAAATGAAGAAAGAAATTATCTGTGTATCCAAAGAATGATTGTAATGGGAATAACAGCACGAGCTCTCCACAGTGCCCTAACAACTTGGTTTAACTCTTCTGTTTAAACCAATGGCCTCCAAACATTTTTGATCATGCACCCCCGAAAAATTTTTCGAGCATGTACCCCAAAATATATCTACTTATAAGTTATATGCATGTACTACTTTACTAATATATTATGCAATCGTAAAACATACACAAAAATAGAAATTTTAAAAGGATTAAACATTATTTATTAATCATTAAAAATATTTTCTTCCCGCACCCCAATGGACTGTCATGTGCATGCCCTGGGGTACTCACACCCCAGTCTGGAGATCACAAGTTTAGAGAGCCACCAAAGAAATCCTGAATCAATTCCACAAAAGCGTTCCTGTTGCTCTGGTTTGCTCTGGTTTGAACTAGATGATACTTGTTGAAAATTCTGTGTATTTGATTACCAGTGCCATGAGATTTCCAGAAAATCACTACTTAGCAAATATCTGTTTTTCAGCACTAACACCTTCTAGTCATCTCACATTCATGCACCACATATTGCTAAGAAAATAGAAAAGAACTCGAATGTTGACATTTCATATCATTTTCAGTATCACAGAACAGTTCCAGTACTACTTATGGGGCACGCTACATTAAGCTATTTCCTTCTCTGAGAGTAGAGAACGTGCCAAAATTTGACTTGAACTTTCCACCTCTCCTTGCTTAAGCCTCCAAGGCTGCTATTGTCCAAACTATTTCCTCAACCAGGAGGGAGGTTTTGAGTGAGACAAAGTGGATCCAAACTTTCTAAGCACTTCTTTCTTGGCAAGACCAACTAGCCGTGAGTGACAAGTGTATGAATGTCATTATCCAAGCAACATAATAGTTCTTTCCTGGAACCCTCTGCAATTAATCTCCTTCTAATAGATGAAGCCATCTGGCAACACTCTTTGACAGATTTCAGCACTGTCAGGATGGGTGATTAAGTCACTCATGCTTCAGGGTTTTTGAGGCAAAGTTATTCTGCGAAGCAGTCTGTCCATTCGGTGTTCTGGCTGTACCCTCTCTAACAGCTTATTAGTCGAATGCCAGTTTCTGCTAAGTCTGTTGCTTATTTGCACCATAATAGAAAATGAAAAGAAAAACTATGGCGGACTTCAAAAACCAACTATGTTTTTCTCTGGAACCAACATGAACAAAAGATCCTGAAACTGTGACATAAACAAAGAACAAACTCATGTTACATATAAATAGAAAACCATAAATACTTAACAATAAATGTTTGAGAATTTGTAAGTATTTAGAATTATCATTGTTTAACCTGGAGATCAGCTGAGTCCTGGACAGCAAAAGACATTTCGTTGGAGCGGATGCTTTTGGTTTTCACAACTGCCAGAGCCAAGGAAGGGGAGGCAAAATCAGCAGACGTTGCTGAAAAGTTCAGTTTTAAGCCGATATAATCCACCAGTTTTATAATTCTGTTAAGAGAAAGAGACACTTAGTATTACCAAACACATACACCCAAAATTCTCAGGCAAGTTGTGGTTATGGAGCAGCAATCCAAGCGTAGTGTAAAATACAGCGGACTCTGCTCACGTTTTGTGGTGTCAACACAAAAAAATTCACTGTTTTCCATGGTATTATATTATAGTAGAGCTGGTAACACTAGAACAATACTCCTGTTTTTTATAAGCACATTAAAGAACAATAAGTATTCTTTTGGATTATGATTATGAAAAAATGAAACTTGCTGAGACCAATTTATCGAGACAGTCAATACAACACACCTTTAATCTATTGTCAGAATGACCTACCTGTTAGAAATTCGGGGTGGTAATGGTTGAGAAGCAGTCAGGACTTTGCTAACCTCACTGATCATCCTTTCTACATCTTTTGGCTCTACTTTTCCAGCTGCTAAATCGTTTTCTATTTTGGACACGATTTGCTCAGCTGTGGTGCTATTAATGGTGGTATATACAGAAGTTGTGTATGTGGTAGCAGATAGTATCTTTCCTGTGACAAAACAAAAGTTGTGCATTTATTTAAACATTGTGTTCAACAAATGAAGTAAGCTTCAAGAAGCAGAAAAACTAAGCAGTTCTCTTGACCAACAAACCTTATCATAACCTGTAAGGTCTCTCAACATGTTATGTGAGACAGAATCTCTTTTTCTCCCTATCAGCTACTTTGCAGATAGCAATACTTTAAATCTTATGAAAACATAAAGCAAGGTTTCAAATGACCAGCGTTAATTCCACTTTTTATTGATTACAAAGTTCCTCACATCAGACCATTAGTGATGTTAAATAATCTATTATTTTGGATTTTTAGCCACTGGATGCCTGAAAGTAGAATAAATCAAGATAAGGTCAGCAATTTGAAAAGAAGCTTGTAAAGATGCACATAATCTTAATAGGAAAATACATAGCCACTAAGAATATTCCTAATCAGTAATATTTTAAGGAAGATCCAACATTGATTTGCAATATTTTAAATACTAGCTTAGTTAAAAAAAAAAAGGCTACTTGGCTCTGTAACTAAATTTTTTTCTGATAAGGTACCTGTTGGGAACTTAGCACATTACCTATCTATCACAGTTACCAACCAATGTGTAGGGTGAGGTATCACTCATCATGGCCAAAGGCATTAGAATATATTTCAAAATAAGTATACACCTTGTGAGAGTTGTCTTAGGTTTTTCACAGTAATTGGAAGGTCACAGCTCAGATATATAATCTTGTTTAATAAAGTTTAAAAGCAAATTCAGCATATCGCATTCAAATAAAAAAAAAAATAATCATTTTACTTGTCATATTTACCTGTGCTCCCATTAGTCAGGCTACCATGGCCATCAGCAGTAAAATGAGGATGAGAAGCTGAGACAGAATGGTTGACAGGACTAACAGTAGGGGTCAAAGTTATTGTGAAAGGAGTAAGGGGAAGAATAGGTGCTGCAGTAACGTTTTTGTTAAGAGGAACAGGTTCAGTTGAATCTGTAGCAGGATGAATTTGTGCAATAGATTTGGTGGTAGTGTCAGAGGGGGGAATTGCTATTGGAGGTTTGGGGGGAAGCCCAGAAGAGGAAACCGCAGAATGTTTAGTGAAACCTACAGAAGGAGAAATTATTGTAATAGGCTTGGTAAGATATGCAGCATCAGATTTAATTGAGAAAGCAGCATTAGTGACAGATTTTGTTGCAGGGGTGGAAACAGTGACAGATTTACTAGAAGCTATGGAAGGAAAAGTTGGCATGGTAGGTTGAGGAAGAGACTCAGAAGAGGGAAGTGTAGTGGTAACACTGGTGGAAGATGCGGAAGTTTCAGTAGTAGATGTGATAGAAGTTTCAGAGAGAGGATTTGTAGCGTGAGATGTGGAGGGAGTTTCAGAAAAAGAAATTTCTGTGAATGGTGGGACCAGTGGTCTAATTGTGGGACTTTGTTTGGTAGAAAGCATAGTGGGGGAAATAAAAGTATTAGATTTGGGTGAAGTCTTTTTAGAGAGAGAAGGAGAACGAGGGAAAGGAACCCATATAGAATGAGGTGGCACTTGTATAGTACTGTAAAAAAAAAAAAAGCACAGAAATGCATGTTAAATTTAACATTGTTTATATTTTAAAGAAAATTAGTTATAATAGAGGAATATATATGAATGATATGGACATACTACTAATAACGTATATTTTTAAATCAATCCGATTGGATGTTTCATGCTCTAGTAACAAATATGAATTCCACAATATTTTGAGGATTCTTACATTCTATTTTGCCGTATTAATTAACTAGTAAGTCCATAAATACTACTACTGCCTTTGCTGCCTATTCTGGAGATGACCTGATACTGAACACAAAAGGGAAAAAAAAAAGGGAAAAAAAAGAAAAAGAAAAAGGGGGAAGAGAAGGAAAGGAACGGGAAGAGGGAAGAATGGGGAGGGAACTATATAGGAAAACGCCTGTCAGGTTGTTCTTGTGGAGTCCTTCTGGCTATTACACTACAACTCGGAAGCTGACTCTATTAATGCATTAGGAAATTTAGGAAATAAGCAAGTCAAATGCTTATACTTACTATATTTTTAATTCTTCAGCACTCAAGGAACAATACTTCAGTGATGAACAGCAGCACCGTTCTGAGATGACAAAGAAGCATTAACCTAGTTTATCCTGAAGCATAAAAATTGCTAATACTGTTATGTAGGATATTCAAATAAGCCTGTGTTTTATGTTTTTTAAACAAAAGTGTATCTTGCATGATTGATTTTGAGTCTTTTTCTGAAATGACACTTGCAAAACAGATCTTGACCAGTCAGAATACGGCAATACTCCCAGATATTTGCTCAACACCTGACAAGTACAGATTTCTCTTTTTGTTATCATAAACAAACCGAAATGCAAAGCTACATCTTTTGAAACAAAGAGACAAATGGTATGGGTCACCACTCCATACTGTCACAACATCACTAAGAAAGCTTGGCTACTTTATAAACTTTTCAATTCAGATTGCCATTTCAGTAACACATTTATGTTCTCAAGTAATTTTATACCTAATCCTTTCAAAGTCTGCTTTATTAATGTAGTCAGCAATTTTACACCAGTTTTTTTAAACATATCTTCCCCCTCCCCACCCAAAAATCAGAAGGATGCATTTTGATGTATTTATATTGCTCAACAAAAAATTATTTTTATTTAAAAATAAATAACAATCTTTTCTTTTAGCTACTTGGAGGTCACATGTAAAGATATGATATTTAATCTGAATGGGTAACTGTGATGAGACTGTGTTTAAAGCATAACTTACCAAGTTGACTTATTTCTGCTTTGTCTGTTAAACTGCTTATATTCTGTCTCTCAGCCAGCTTCATTATGAAATTGCAATGTATACTATAATCAGAAGAAAAATCTTTAGACTCAAGAAACAGATCTGCCTCATCTTCAATGCATGAAACTAATGTCAAATGCTAAGTGAAAGCATATTAGCACAAATGCTAAGTGTGAAAGCAAGTTTTTCCTAGGCTCTTTCAGATTTGGGGTTATTTTTAATATGCATAAAACATTATGTCAGGCTAAATAGAAGAGTCATACATCAGTTTGAGGCAGTTTATTTTCTCTTTTCTCTATAGACAGTGTTGATTCTTAAATGGGGCCCTCCCTAATTAATGTTATCCATTAAAGAGTTGATAATTTTGTAAAGATAATAATGTAATCTCCACTGCTACTATAAAGAAACTCCAGAGAGGAACTAGCAAGTGTCCTAGGTAGCTATGTCAGTGTATATGAAATCTCCATCACTTGGGGAAAGCCAGTGTTCTCTCTTTTGACTTTAGAGAGAATTTAAATGACCCGCTTAATCATGCAACTACACATTCACAATTATGGTTCCAGGATGTGAAACCCTGCCTAAACTACCAAACCGACAGTAAGAATTCTTCATGTTCAGCAAACTCAAACAGACAGGTGAATGAAAAGGCAACACATAAAAGATGAAGTGAAGCTTCTTTCCAGCTAACAAGAATGAAAACAGTACCCTAAATACTGCCAGTATATGACATGAAGGCGTGATCTGACTTTCTGCCTAATACCATTTGAGCATTTTGGACTCTTCTTTCATCCTAACCCAGGAAGATAACCCCCAAATTCAAGTATTTGGGGAAATGAAGTTACACATTTTGTTTTAGAATATACTGTTTCCAAACTGATCAGTTTAAAGGACCAGCAATTTAGGGGTGAGTAGCAATTAAATTGACAGATACTATCTTCATTTCAAGGTTTCCAGGAGCAGCCTTGCCATCCTGATTTGCCCATGGCTTCCAAACTGTGAACTGTTTACCTTCTCAGGCTTCCTCTACCCTGAGGATGGCTGGTTTCCCAAGACGAAGAACAGCAACTTGGGATGTCTGAGGCAATTGCCTCATAAGGATTGCATTGTATTCACAAGCTCTGTAAGTTTGGTGGTCCCAAATCCCATAGCCTTAGTGGTTAAGTGGCTATGTGACTCAGCTAATACAAAGATACAGAAGAAATATGGCAGGCAAGCCTGTGCTTCACCAAAAGATTAATGAAAAGCAACACAGTTTGTTTAAAAAAAAAAAAAATCACTAATGCTAGGAGAATAGTGGGATTAGAATTTCTTTGTCAGTCTATGTATATTTCTCCAGCCTGTTTCTCAAGCTTAACTTCCTAGAAAGTCTGTTTTTTCTTCTTCTTTTACATAGCTATTAATACTTGATATATCACAAGACAATATATGAGCTTTTAAATATACGAGCATTAAAAAAATTAACGACAAACCTCTGGTTTTCTGCACTGCATTCCATAACAGAGGACTGTAATGACAAGAGAAAATAGAAAAAAATTGTTTTGTCAGGAGGAAACAGGACTAATACTTAGATAATGACATTATCAGAAATAAGTTGAAAAAAAGTTTTCCGAACAGTAAAAATAATTGGTAATCTTACCTCACTTACTGCTTGCAAGGTTTTGTTGAACTCTGAAGTTCTTTAAAAAAAAAAAAAGTTACCATTATGGAGGATTTCTAGTTATGTTTGTAGAGGCAATCACAACAATATAATGAAAAGTACAAGCAATTACTGAAAAAAAAAAAATTTCTAGTTGATCAGTGATTTTTTTTAAAATCATGCCAGTTCTAACACTGTAAAACCACCTTCCAAAGGACTGCACATTTTAAAAGTTGCCTTTTATTAGTGATTCCATAAACTAAGTTTAAACCTCTGTCATCACATACTTTAACATCAATCCACTTCTTTAAAAGTTACTGAAAAGAGCAAAAGATAAATCTTAATGTTGCCTTTTGGCAAGCAAGCATTTGGAACAGAATTCTAAACTTATACTTAGAGCCACAGAAATAGAATTAGTAAGAAATATGGATTTCATCTACAAACAAGACCTATTGGCCAATCACATCTTTTTGATTTTCAGGGTAAGTTTTGGGAATAGTGGTAAATATTCACTCGTTCAAACCTCTCCTTATAAAAACTGTGAAAGAAGAAACTACACCAAAATAAAAATACAGATATGACTCCAAGAAGATGTATAAAAACCATGCAGCTATGAAAGTTCTCTTAGTATTTTCCTACAAGACAGACTGAAGCCCTGAAATTATAAACACTATTCAGGAAGAGCAGCAGCCAGTGGCATTCTCAACAATCCACAGCTCATGTTTCTCAGGTATTATTATTATTACTACTACTACTATTATTACTGTTATTACTATTATTATTGCAATTATTAAGATCATCGTCATATAAACAACAAGGCCTTTGGGCCTTTTTGAGCCCCAAGGAAACTGAATGACCTAAAAGGAAATCAGCAAATGTACCATCTCTTAAAACAAACTCCATTGGTGCATAAAACAAAACTAAGACTATTCTAACCAATATGAACTTTACGTTAAAGAACAATAACTTAAAACTCCTGAAATTCTTAATTTATGAAGTGCAGGAATAATGCAAACTGAAGAGTCTGCTAACCACATGGAAGGTCTTACTTCATCTTTTTCAAATATAACAAAGATTTCAATCCTTATTCAAAATTACTTACCTCAGCTCTTGTGCGGTAGCTGCTGGAATTGTAATTAATTTTGTAACTTGATTGTTCCTGGTTATGTTATTAATCTGTTAGAAACACAGATTCCACGGTTAAGTAAAACCAGTAATTTTTAGCATTAAAAGAAATATGTTCATTTCACACATTTTAACACTCTGAGATTCCAAAGATAAGAAGCACATTTTCTCATTAAGACACTTCAACAAATATTTACCATGACATTGTTGTCACAACTTATGGAAAGAATTGGCTCATCTAGTACAGACCAAATAACAAGATCTGATTTGTGAAAGATATGGGCAAGAGGATAGTGACCTCACTGTATCTCATGTTGGAAAAAGAGGAATTTGGCTTAGCGTGCAACAAAGACAGTGTAGACCAGACACTGAACAAACTTTCTAACTGTAAGAGCAGCAATGGGACAAGCTCCGTAATACACATAAGTAACAGCAACATAGAATCCTGGGAGTAAGAAATCAAGAACTGAGGTAAAAGACATGGTAGGAATGATCTAAATATATATGATCTAGCCTTAGGGCTGGGGGATAAACTAAAGTTTATCTAACCCTTTATAGATCCACATTCTTATGTTATTCTGGTTGCCACCATGACTGGTTATTTTTACATTGCATGCACGCAGCGAGCACTATGATGAAAACATCACCAAACATATATGGTATTGATATTACCTAAGAAATATTCTGCTAAAAAGTAAAAGAGTTTCAAGAGACAGGAAGCCTGTTTTTCTAATAGCTGTAGGCATAATGTTAATACACTAGGACAGTTTCAGTAGGCATTATCACATTGAAACACAACACAATACAGAGGTGACTTTTGCCAGGGACCTACCCCTGCCCAAACTCAATGCTCAATGTGCACCTGTGCAGTAGCTCTCTGCTGTGATTTTGCTGACTACTGTCATGCTTGCAGAGACTGGCGTTTGAAGTCTCAGACTGAGTGCAGACAGCAATGTGTAGGAGAAAGATACAAGGTCCTTTATAGACTCGATGTTCTTTTTTTTTCCTCCCTTCAGTTTTCTATCTATAACTACTAAACATTCTCATCCTCATAGTATTATTTCAATACCGAATAATCTATATGGTCCTTGCTTTGTATGACATCGTTCTTAAACTTCTGTTGTGTTGTATAAGTGGACACGCTCCTGTCACATAGGCCTATTGCAAAATTAATAACTGATCAACCACATGCCAAAAAGCATAGAACGATACCCTGAGAGTCTCAACATGAATTACTCCCAGGATGCAATCCAACTTAATTTACGCCCACACTGTTGCCATCTAATGATGCTCACTTCCTAAAGTAAAGTGCCTAAATTAATTTCCAAAGGAAGATCCTGTATGCTTAAATGCAGATTCTTAATTAGGCAGTTCCTCTTTCCAGACTTGCCAGAGCTTCCCCCTCCTTTCAGTGGCTACATCAAGAATATAGGCCCTTACTGTAGGAAGTTTACTTAGCTGGAGTTCTAAAATAGAGCTGCAAAGCAGCTGTTTGAGAAAGAGAGAGAAGATCCATTCACTGCAAATATTAACTTGTACTGCAAACTGTATTTGAAATAAAATAAAACTATAAAAAAACATAAGAATTATGTCAACGTATCAGTATTTTACGTGTAGACAAAGAAACCCATTTCAGCCTTCCTCTCAATAAAGTTTTAAGAGAGAACACTTACTATTTCTACATTTAGTGATGTGTTACTTTCTTCACTTGCCTGAAGTTTTACCTTGCCCACATAGAACACTAAAAACAAAAGGCAAAAAAGTTAAGAAAATCAACACTATACCACATCACACAAAATTATTTAAGAATTTAAAAATTCACTGTCTTGTGTTACAATAGAAGGGAAATAAGAACACTTACACTAGCTTTTCTAATAACTCACTATTTTTGCAAATGTTCTTCCATCTCTTTACTTACTATTTCCACAAAGGAACTAGTACAATAACTTCATTATTTTATGTTTATTTTTGCTGGCTGTCTCTATATTCCTTCTGTTTCTTTTGTTTGTTTCTTTTCCAAAATAGAAAAACTGCCCTGCACATTACTATTAATATAACTCCAACTCCCGCAACAAGAGTAAAATGTGTGGGTAAAGGCAAAGTGATACTCTGAAAATTATTCCCTTGGCGATTAAAGAATTTCCAAGATACCATAATTCAGAGCATCATTCAACAGTCCTTGAGAGCCGGTAGGCCCATTTTAGAGACAAAAAGGAACTTCTATGACACTTCTCTTCCTGCAGACACACATTTAGCACAAACTATAGAGAAAGACCTGTACAGGAATGCACATGTGACATCACCCAAATCATCTAGCAGTTTACTGTGTCAACCAGTAGGGAAACTCTGGGGAGGAGGGCAGATACTTATTCTGCCTCTTTCTAATCTATAAAATACTCAGCATATGGCTACTTGCCAGAAGTGACTTCGTTTTCTTTATTTCTCACAGAAGCCGTTTATCAAAGTGTTTTGGAAGGCAGCAACATGTACCAACAAAATCTTCTTTTACTACATTTTTATTAACACACATAAAGGGAACATCACTGGTCTTTCCATTTTCCTTTGTTTGTCTGTTCTGTGACATTACACTTTTAAAACACATGCAGGATTTTACAGTAATTCTCCTGAACACTGTTTCAACTTTTATTCTTAATACAGTCAGGCTCAACATGGCAGACATTAGCATCTACCATAGCTTACTCGTTTCTTGTTTTCTCAGGTTTGTAATTATTATCTGTAACTGTGTATCCTCTGATAAGAAACCAAAAATCAAAAAGACAATAGACTAAAAATTACTTTTAAATAAAAACACCCACATTTTATATTAATTTTTAGAAGTCATACAAAATCTCTCTAAATTTGCAAGAAAATTTATTACAGAGCTAGCTTTTACATGGCAGCTAAAAGTTGCCACGTTACTCAGAACAGAAAACAGTTGGACACGTTTTTCATAAGAAAAAAAGGAAAAAGAAAACCACTAACCTGAAAAATTACAGACAGGTGTTATGTTGCATAAAATGGTTTCTCCTGCTATAGTTTTATTTGGGAAAAAAGAATCTAGTGAGTAAAAAAGTTGAACTTAAACCCAATACTGACAATCATAGATATTTACAATCATTTCAATGCTTTAAATGTAAAGGTCTTTATCTTTTAGAAATATTCCACATACTGTCTAGCCTTCAATTCTCTAGGGCACTTAACATGACATTGTCCAAGACTCAGTATTCAGAGTGAAACATGCTGGGTTTGATTAATTAATTTTGTGTAATTTTCTGTAAATATTTCCACAGAAGACCTACATGCAAGTGGTCTCTTTTTTTAAAAAGTCCAAATAAGACAGAAATCAGCATATCATAAATAAGCTATTAAAATATCACAGTATTCAATCACTAGGTAGTGTATTATCTGCTCCTGAGGATCATACTACGGCTACTTATGATAGCATGAAACCAAAACTGTTTTACCTGATAGAATTCAAACTATGACGACAGCAAACATGTACACTCTCATGTAGCAGAACATCTTTTTAGTTAGTTACAGCAAGCTTTTGGCTGCTCCCATATTTTTAATACTACCTACACTGCAAAGAAGTAACACTGATCCCAAATTAAGGATACTGTAAACAGATGGCCCTGTTGTGTGAAATCAAAATAAAGGATCAGAAAGATATTTGCATCCAAGACAAAACTCCTACACATGTTCATAAAAACAATGTGGCAGCACAACTTTCCGTACTTAAGCAGATAGATTGGCCTCCATTAACGAAAAAACAAATGCTATTTTCTCTGCTTTTGTCATTAGCTAGTACCAAATGAGATGGCAATTTTTATTCTTTTTTTTTACTTTTTCTGTGGTACAAATATTTGCCTGTTATAGCTTGACACTTCATCAATTTTATCATCATCAACAAACAGCCATCAGAGGGTATGGATTGTGAGCTGGCGGCAATATTCAAATTATTAGAAAAAATTATTCTTCAGACAGCAATTTAGATTCAAATAAATTTGCCTTCCCTTTTGTCTTGGCAGTTATCAGGGAAATAGTTATGAAAATTGTATCAGCACTTTTTTTAAAAAAAAACCCCAATCCTTAAAGAAATATAATGTTCATAAATAACTGAATTTGTCAAATTGTTAACTACATAAAGAACACTTACAAAAAACCAACACAAAATCCAGGAGTGACACGAAAGTAAAGAGTAACATCAGCCTCTTTTTCTTTACAGAGTACCCATTTGTGTGCCACCTAGCCTTGCTCAGGACCTCTGCATGCCACCAAAATGCACAAAATAGATAAGCAATGTGGAGGATAAAAGCCTGATCAAAACCCACTAGTGCTTCCAGCCCCCAAAGATCATCAGATAACATAGCTGCAAACTTCCTGCAGGTCACATTCACACAGTCAAATTATACTAGCCAGTATGACTCCAAGCCAGGTCTTCTACCACTTGCACTAATTCACTGCGAACACATCCTAACTGGTCTACCAGGCTCCTACATCAATAATAACAAAAATTAATTTAGCCTTCTGCTATAGACTGGACCTGCCCTGAGAACATCATGACTGCATTCAATCTGCTTCACTCTACTAAAAAGCATGAGGATTTTTTTTTTTAAAGTAAACGTGGTCCCTGAGATAGTGTTTCTTACATCTTTGCGGTAACCTGGTGCTCTGACTTACAAAATAACCAAACTCTTGTATATGCGGTGATCTAGGCAAGCATTGCAGATTTAGACCTTCTACCAGACTGGAAATGAATGCAAAGTAAGGCAGACTGCTAATATGCCACACCATAATACCAAGAAAAGAGATCCTATTAAAAATATTTGGGAGCAGATTTCCTGAACTCACGCACACTTAAATTTTGAGGATCATAAAACATCAGTGGTGATACATTAATCCTACCTGGTGTTATGGCAGAATAATCATCAGTGATGTTAAGAGCTTCTGTTAAAAAAAAAAGTTATAAAATTAAGTATTCACATTTTAACTTAAAAAGCCTAGGAAACACGTCACAAAAATAAGTTTCCTAATTTCTACTTTAGACTCTATCTTCCCAGGAGAAGTGTAAACACACAACCATATAAAGAGAATTAAGTTACTTTCAGCATGGTAAATGAAAACACAGCATTCAGAGTGAGATCCATCCAATAAAATGTTTATGTCCCCATATTAGCCAGTTACTCTAGGCTCCCTATTATTCAGTGGAGAAAGTGGTGCTTTTAAGGGGTGATTCCCATTTAACCTATTCTATGTGGGCATTTCATGTTCTAAAAATGTCTTTCTCTCCATCAACTATAAAGAATAGCAGGATGTCTAGCTCATATACAAACATGTAGGAACCTGTACTGATATGGGATGAACCTCCTCCTTGTTTTCAAATGCAAACATCAGGAAAAAAAAGGGGTAGCAAGTTCTTCTAATCAGTCTTTACTGATCCTATTTGACAAACTCATTGCAAGAACATATATCATGTAAGTGCCTTTAAGGAATGGGGTATACATTTTAGTTCTGTAACTTTAAATTGTATCAGAAAGTATAGAAAACATTATATCTATAGATATACAAAAAAACTACATACTCGCTAAAAATAAATATGCCCAGTTTGGGCTTTGGTAAGCAATATCATATTTTGAATAAAAAAGAATGGTTAACAGCTCAGTGTCAGTTAGATGTGCTTCAAAACCCTACCCATGCAGGCTTAAAATGAAGATTGGAGATAAATACAAATTTTAAGATCATGTAAGAAAATAATTTGAACTAAACAAATCCCAGTTATAAAAAAAAAAAAGCAAACTTCCATGAACGCAACAAACCTCACCCTTCAGACCTTTCTCTTTTCATGCTAATTCTCACCTGCAGTTTGTGTAGTCTCCTCTGAAGTCGTATCTGAAGAAAAAAAATTAATAACAGTAAAAACAAAACAATAAAATAAAAATCTAAAAAAATCTAAATCTAACTAAATCTAAATAAGAGAAACATTAATAAAATCTTGCCTGAAGGATTAATAGGATAGGTGATAAAAGTAACAATAGAAGATTCTGGAAAAAAAAAAGATAAAAGAAGTAAAAACTCTATTAATATATTATTTTATTTCTATGAATTTTGAAGGAAAAAGATCAAGTATGCAAAACTTCAAACAGGAACTGAGTATTATTTATCTAAGTTCCACTTTAAGAACAACTGCGATGCTTGTTAAGAATGTCCACATTATTTAAAAAATCTGAGTGTCTGAATATGAACAGCTGGTAATCGAGTTCCTTCAGATAAGTTCCTTTTATTGGTTTCATTCTTTCAGAAGATGCAGGTGAATTTGGCATATCCAATAGCAATAACCGCTTAGCCCCAAGGACCTTTTCCTGCTGGAACACATAACACTCATCAGCAGAGATGACAGAGTTTGGCAAACTGTCTCTCCAAAAAAGCTATTTGTGCCAGTAACCATATATAAATAAAGTAGAGTGAGGATGAAAATTTTTCCAGCTTATCAAAATTAAAAAAAAAGAAAATTACATTAAGGCAATAGAAGAAAATTTAAAGATTGCTCAGGAAGGATGTGCTTAGTAAGCATATTTTAGGTGTCAGTGCAGGAATACAAAGCAGTTAGAGGACCACTTTGTATCACTCCAATATGATAACTTAGTGACATTTTTAAATGAGAGCAGCTTCATACCAGAAGAACATTAAGCTTTCCAAATTTCTTTACTAAAAGCATCCCTGTCATTAGTAGAAGCAATATCTTAAGTATAATACCGAAAAGTCGGTGGCTCTGCATACAGTTGTGTAATAAGAAAAAAAAGCAATACACTTCATTACATGGAAAGGGAAAGAGAGCTTTTCTTTCTGATATATTTATTTCGACTAGCCATTTTGAGCCTTTTCAAAAGTGCCCTCTTAATTCCCCATGCAGAGTAAAAGCTAAGCATATTTGGTTCTTAAGTAACAATGCTGATGACAACTGATTTTCTAAGGCAAGTAACAAGCAGCCAAAACACGAGGAATAAGAGTGAAAACTAAGTGCTGACTTCATCTGTATTATTTGGCTTGGTATAAACTACAACAAATACAACAAATATTGAACTGTCTGCAGTTGCTAAAGATGAACCATTCCCAGAGAAAGACTATCTGTAAGGAACAAAAGGATGTATACTTGTGTCTGTATTACTTCTTTTCTCCAGAGCACAGTATGTCTAAGGAAGAAAGCAACTGGCTTTCACACAGCTATTTCTGCATGTCTACATTCTTCATTTTTAAAAAAAAAAAGCTTTCATAGATGATGTTTATCACTTCTGGTCCCAGAAGTTATTAGTCTCATGTGTGCGTGTGCTTGTGCGTAGTATACCACACTGCCTGAAATGACATGCACATCTGCTAGGCTGGGAGGAGATGTAAAGGAGCTCTCTCACTACAGTGTTCCTCCTCTGCCATCTCTGCAAACTGTGCACTGTTTAGGCTACTGGGAAAAAGGCTTTTGATCAAGCAACTTGCACCTGCTTCATCCCCAAGCATCACTGCCACAAACCATGAGTGATCCTGTAAGGTAAGCTATTTCATTACAAAGTAGAATGAAGAAATTAAATTTTTCTTAAAAAAATATACAAACAAAATATTAAATGTTGGAACTCATTTACATTATAACTTTTCTGCATTACCTCAGATAAAAGCAGAAGATTTATCTAACAGGAAATAGCAAACATTGCAGTAATCAGTAAAGTCCTGATTTTCTTACCAGAAATAGTTGTTGCAGTTGATTCTCCTGAATTTGCAGCTTTTGTTTCAGACAGAAAAAAAAAACAAGAGGGGAAAAAAGGACCATAATGATGTTTCAGACACATATATAGCCATGCTCAGCAGCCTTTCTTTATATTATCAGAGTTTACTGCATTCACCAGAAGAGGGCAACTCCTGCTTATCAGAAGAATACTTCCAGGTTGTCAAAAAAGACAGATGTAACAATCTTTTATAAAAACAATGACAATTTTTATGAATTCAAATAGAATTCAACTGAAGGTGATTTATTTTCAACAAATAATGGGCAATTTGCATTGTATAATGTTAAGAAAACAAAAATCATTGACCCAAGATATATGCCATGCTAGCCTGAAAGCCTCATGCCTACCCTGAGTGTCTTGCAAATTCTGGGAATGGGAATCAAGTGTACATGACAAGATGGCTGTACTTGGGTATGAAGAACTCCTCTCACACTTTGTTTAACACTGAGACTTGCCATTTAAAATGTATCCCATACGTATCTGTTTTCTTTTCTATCCTTCAAAAAGCATGGTTACAAAAAGCTAATTCAAGTTTGAACCTCTGATCTTGATAGGAGCCAGCCAACTATTTATATAGCAAACACTAGCCACTAAATCTTTGATGTTGTTACAGTCATTATTTTGATCAAAAAGAAATTAGGAAATTTGATATCTGGTTCACATAGCAACTTCAAAGTTAGCCCTTTCATTCACTGAGTGGGGTTTTTGACAGTGCCACAGACAAGTTAAGTCACAGTTGTCACAAAAATTCAATTTAAAGAACAGCTGGCTGCAAATATGAAACACTATTTAAAAATATATACTTAACGTATTTCAACATCTCTCAAAACTCAAAAATCATCCTATTATGTTACTCACAATGCACTAATTATACTGTAAAGCCTTTCCTACTGTTGCAGAAGAGTTAAGTCAGAGATACCAAAAGTCTCTGCAGAAAACCAGATTTTTTTTGTTAGACGGTAAACAAGGAGTTCCTGAAATGCTAATCACTCACATGATTCCTTGCTCAGACTATTTTGCTTGCCTTACTGAAAACTAGTTATAGCTTCTTTCCAAAGGATAAATGTAAATATAATTTCTGCAATGAAAGGAGAATTGGAGTCATCTCAGTGACCTTATTTTCATTTTCTCTGGAAATTTACTGATGCTATTTGCACCATGAAATATGCTAGTAAGCCACAAGGATGATATGGATAATTAATTTGCAAATATTTACATATTCTTAACTATCTCCATAAATTGAAAAGTAAAAGCAGCCGCACTCTTCCTACGCACTTTCTAAAATACAAGAACAATGGGAAAAAAATTACACAGAATCCCCATATACCTGTTTCCTGTTTTCTGCCAGGCAACGTAGCAGTAGTTTCAACTACAAAGGAAGAAGATTTTTTAGGAGCAGAAGTTTTTATATATATTTGTACACATGCATATATACACACACTTTTTTAAACACAACCATTTTAGATGTGCTACTCACCTCAAGTCAAGCTGGTTTGCAAAACTACTTTGCACCCATTGATAAATGTGTGTCAAGTCTTTTTGAAAACTAGAAGCTGAACTCTTGAGTTCAATTTTTTACTCATTTTATCCCTTTTATACTTATGGAAGACACAGACTAGGCTGTGAGCTTTCCCACCACCCTTCCATTGCCAATGTCTTCAGAAACCCTTTCAATGCATTTGCTTGAGTGAAAATGAAGTAGACTAAATAGCAGCAACCAAAAATGGAGCAGGTACACACAACTGTGCTTTCACACAGCTATTTTTGCACAAATGTGGAAAAGAAATGCTGATGAATTATTCAAAAAGTGAATTTTTATTAATACAAAGAGAAGCAGAGAAATTAAACCAAAAAAAAAAAAAAAAGCAGGGGGCAGGAGAGTTGGATAAGACAGGGATACTTTATTCATATTTATAAATTACATGAGATGTAGTTTGAAAATACATCTACATCATGATGTGCATATACATCACATAGACGCTCACATGCCTAAGAGTTGCACCACCAAAGAACATCTAAACAATGAACAGATGGATCAGATGCCAGAAATGAAGCAGCTCAGGTGGACCTGGACTGGGAATGAAAACGTGAGCTATTTCTAGCTCAAAGGACCCCTGAAACCTGTCCCTAGGGAGACCT
Organism: Pluvialis apricaria; assembly: GCA_017639485.1. Lineage (NCBI taxonomy): Eukaryota > Metazoa > Chordata > Aves > Charadriiformes > Charadriidae > Pluvialis > Pluvialis apricaria. The sequence goes on from CM030007.1 coordinate 87,542,712, forward strand.
AGGGAGTAATGCAACATACAGATGGGCTTTTGATCAAGGTGTGGATCTGACAATTGAAGCTATTGCACAGGCTACCCATGAATGTGAAACACGTGCCATCATCAAGTGAGGCAAGTGACTAAAGTCTCCCTGGAATAGAAAACAGTGGCTGGGCTATCAATATAAGGAGGCATAGCAAATTTATTACATCAGACCACCACTGCAAACCTGCAACCAAGGCAAGTGCTATGTGGTTCCCGTAATGGAGGCAATTAGCAGGTGGTTAGAAATGTACCCTGCAGCCTATGCTACCACCCAAAACATCATCCCGGGCCTTGAAAAACAAGTGGCAACACAGCTCAGCATACAGTTAAGGCACTGTCTCCTACTTCAGCACCCTTGATGGCTGAGACCCTGACTGTTGGGGCAAGGAGGAAGAGATATTACTGAACTTGGTGGCAGACTCTAGCCACACCCAACATGCTGGCCCACAGGGTTACAGAGGAAGAGAGATTGTCTTTGGATTGACAGAGCTGGTGGGACAGTTTCTCCACAGTTAGTGCCTTGATATCTGGCCAACTCATCATCACCAATGTGTTGGTATATTACACTGGTGCGTACTGTGCTAACCTCTGCCACATGGCCCATGTGCAATGGATGTCATCCAGATCTTTGGAGACGTGGTTGTTGTGTAGGTTGCAGTAGACCACCTCCAACACTGCTAATTCCCTCAGGTACTGGACACCTTCCTTTTTCCATCAGTGATTGTCCACTTGCATCAGTAGTATACAAGACCATCCTCGGACTCTGAATCCAGTGATCCAAGTTGAAATCTCTGTGGGACCTCCAGTAACCAACCAGTTGGGGATGACACACAGAAAAGTACTCTGAGGCAGTAAATTCCTGGGTAGCAAGGTGTGTGGGACAATTTGGTCAGGTGCCTAGAGTAGTTTTCACCTCTAATGGCCTGGGAGTTTACACCTGAGAAGACATGGAATCCTGTTGAAATGGCAGACCACTTGAAGGAAGGATGTCTTGCTGACACCAAAGATAGAGATTTTTGGTGCTGTGTTGGGGCCTGGCCTATGCCTACCAGGCCTGCGTCCAACACCCTGAAAGGAGCAAGACGGTCTCTAGATCTAAGGACATACAAATGGATGCTGTGGCTAAACCAGAGACACAGTCCTAACCATAACAGTCACTCCTGCAGCCAAGAGGTAACAGTAGAAGTGGCAGTTGACCCAGTCAGTGAAGGAGAAAGAAACTCCTCTGGAGAGGATGCAGGAAGAAGACTCAGAAGAGGCAGCCTGTTCTGCAGCAGGACAGTCGGAGGCTGTTCTGCAGCAGGACGGGTAAGTGACAGAAATCATAAAAGAGACAGAAACCACCCAGTCCCTACTACTGAGCAAGCTGCAAGATATGCACAAAGATTATAGCTGCCAGCCAGGTGGCCAGATTGCTGCCTGGTTGCTCCAGTGCTGGAATACTGAGGCCAACGATCAGGACTACATAAGAGCTTGATGAGATGTAAAGAAATGTCAGTTCATTTTTGTTGAATGTCATACTGAACTGAAGCAGTAGTCAGATAAAATTGTTCTGTATTGTTTAAACAGTAAATAGTTTTTTAAGGTAGAATGGGGTGAATAAAAATAATTGAGTCAATTCTACATAAAGTAAAGTGGACTTTTCCGTTAGAGAAGAAAGTATTCTTCCACATGTAGGCAAACTGGCTTCACAGGAAGTGAATTCCACCTCCAAAAATTTACCTGCCACTGGTCACAGCTTACTAAGTCATTAGCACCTTGTGCAGAACCCCTTATCTCCAACCAAAGGGCCCTAAAGGAAATTAAGTTCTCAAAAGGAACCCACATCTTGAAGTACAAAGCATCTCACAGAAAAGACCACCATACTGCTTCTTCTGCCCACTAAAGCAATACAAAAATCTGCCTGGGGAATCTGACCTCAAGGTCTTTCTCACATACTCTCAAGGAGTCAGTGTAGACATAGTCACCGTAGACAAACTGCATTTCCCATCCTCCATATCCCTTCAGCTTGCTTTGTGAATTTTTGAGAATACAAGCAGTATCCTGAGGTAGGTAAAAAAAGTGTTCACTAACATGTTTAGTACTGTAGGTTAGTAAGAAGATAGTGAACTCTAAAAATGCCAAATGCTTTTAATTACAAATCCAGCAGTACAGGGAGCAAAATAAGCTAAACACAAGCCATGAATATGGAGCTAGCAAATACAGCAAGTGATGACGGCATGCATAATCTGAGGTGCACTTTATTCTGGACACAAATCTAACCATGACTTTTCTTAGAGCACAATATTCACATGCCTACAGTTGCTAAAAATTATCCGTGAGATTGAGACCTGTCACTGATCAACGTGCAGCATTAAGATCACTAACCAAGTCTTTCATCAGAATTACCTTTGCACATAGAAAGGGGGAAGGAGGAGATGGTGTCATACATTATTTAATTTAACTTACATTTGTCAACCCTCCTCCTTTGTTGTATTTAAGCACCAGAAAAGAAAGTGAACAGGGTTTATTTGGAGAAGGATTAAAGTCCAATCTATAATATCCCTAAAGTTGACATGTAAAAAGGAAAGTAAAATAACTGAAGGTGTGTGCTAGTTACAAGCTAATCGAAAATTTATTTCCCTTAGATTGTTTACTATTAATAAGAGCAAGAAAATCCTTACGTATATGAAACCTCATTATATTTGCTCCGTGCATTTTTATTTGTGACACTGTTAGTTTAAGATCATCAAGTCAACATACCCAATATCCTATTCCAAACCAAGACACTATATACTGTAGTAATACTTTTCTGTATTTTCTCTAGTAGAGAACATTCCTGAGGATCCAAACAGCAAATAAATAGTCAAATGACATTATTCAGTATTATTCTTTGCTTTTGCTGTAAGGGAGACAGACTAGGTCCCCACAATAGAGAAGAGTCTTTTTTCAGTGGTGCCCAGTGATAGGACAAGAGGTAACGGGCACAAACTTGAACACAGGAAGCTCCATCTTAACATGAGGAGGAACTTCTTTACTTTGAGGGTGGCAGAGCACTGGAACAGGCTGCCCAGAGAAGTTGTGGAGTCTTCCACTCTGGAAACATACAAAACCGGCCTGGACGCCATCCTGTGCAACCTGCTGTAGGTGACCCTGCTGTGGCACGGGAGTTGGACTTAGATGATCTCCAGAGGTCCCTTCCAACCCTGACCATTCTGTGATTCTGTGACTCTGTAATAACTGGGGTTTTTTTTTGTGAAGGAAAAGGCAACTCCATTAAATGAGATAAGCACCAGTTTCTATTACTAACATGCATTTTTAGACACAAAAGCAGCAAGTCCTTTACTGTCTGCATATCACTTTGTACTATTGTGACACAAATAGCTAGCTAAGCCAAGACTTGAGAATCCCGTCTGCATAGGCAGAGAAAACAGTTCCACTGATAAGAAACCCGTCTAGCAACTCTTGCCTTTGCTCCCTACCACAGCTGCAAAAAGCTTACCTGGGAACCAGTATTTGCATTGTGACAACCTTCATTTCCCACAATGACAATGGGAACCAGTGTAACTTTAGCACCTCCAGTCTGGTAGGAGACTAAATCCATTAATAACAGTCCTTAAGGCTAGGTCCACAAATTGATATAGGTCTGAGAGAGACCAGTACCTGGCCCTGTCTACAAAATAGCCTTACGCTTACAGTATTCCTTAGGATGAGAGATCTTAATTATCAGTCTACTGGCTCTTTTAGGATGGGATGGTCTCCACATGTCCTCCTGAAGCTGTTCCACCAAGCAAAGCAGAATTCAAAAATCAATTCAGCCAAAGGGAAGAACGGAAGAAGGAGGCTTTCTAACACAATGGTGAAGATGGGATGGATGGTTCTGGTCCCTGCACCAAAGGCATTGTCACTCATAGAATGCCTTTTGTTCAGCAACTTAGACAACAGGATACAGAAAAAGCCCTTAAAGCATGAACAGTGTACAATGTTCTATCTCCAACCAGAAGAATGAAAAATATCCTTTTGTCCTCTGAACCTCCAATCTAACTTATGATCAGCACTCTCTTTCTTAAAATTTTTGGAAAGGCAACACCCTTTCTGATTCACCTGTCTTCAGGCAAACCCCTCTGCCAGAAGCAGTTCAGTTTTTCCAGGGCGGAGGAGTGAGAAGTAGCTAGAACCTGGCTGCAGATAACAACATCGTACGAGAGCTAAGTTACTGGCAGCTGCTTCTTCCTCCCCTATCTCAGGGGAACAACGTTGCTGCTGACTAATACTGTTTTACCTAACACTTCATGATCGCCTTTAAACTTTTGCAGAAAGCGTCCTTTGAGCAAGCCTGAGCCAGCAACTATAGTATTCTCTTAGGAGAAGGAGAAAAAGAGTCTGAACTGTAGTGAACTAGAGTCTTCACATGGACACCCACCCTACCCAGTCTGTGCAGTGTGGAGGGGCAGGGGATGGTACAGCGAGAACGGTCGTGCCGGCTGGCTTCTGTCTCTTGGGAAACACGGTGAGAGAATGCAAGGGGCAGCTGCTTTCTAGTCAGGTCCAGACATGAAATAGGCACTGAACATGTAAGGAGCAGCAACAGCCCTGGCAATCTGTAGACGGACAGACAACATTACTGGCAGAAAAACATACAATTATGGACTTATGCGTTCTGGGGCCTAGATGACAGGTTTATGAAATGCAGCACCTATAACTTTACTTATATTAATTGAAAAACATGCCAAAAATGAGAAAAGTTTGTACTATCACTCATGACTATTCTTTCAAACTAAAGGTACCCTTGACCACATCAGCTCTCACAAACAGATCAAGAGCAGAATCCAAATGGAAGAATCCCAAGGGACACCTTGGTGGCTATGTAATATGCTCTTCCCATGCCGCAGTACTTGGCTGACACCACAGAATGGCATTAGATAACCATGACTGTGTATTGTGATAAGATCAGTTTTGACTTACAAATGCACACAAAAATACCAGGAAATTTAATAAAAGTTAGATTTTCTAAATAAGATGTAATAGAAAACTTAGTGCTGAAAGTTGTTTCACCAAAAATTCAAAAATTCAGGCAAGGGAATTGATTGGCATTAAAAATTCCCATCAGAAATGTCAAAGTTGAAGTTTTAATTCCAAATAGATACATAATCTAACTTTCAGGCTGAAAAACAATTAATTAAAACCATTTTACATTAAAAAGTCAATTCCACGCTGTATTTTTAAGTCTATACAAATTCCCTTCTAAACATTCTCACAGGCAACAGTTATGAGTATGTATTACACCTGGTACCAGTACTGTGCAGCAACTACTGTTGATTTGTATTCAGTGTTACTAGGATAGAACCATATGAAAATGCCTGGTATTAATGCATTTCACAGGACTTGCTCATGAATAAAACAGAGTAGTCGAACAGCAAAATTTCAAAATGGTACTGTTCTAAAATCCATCTACTTACAGAAATAAGTACAACATTCAATTCTGATATTCAATTCTGATATTCAAATTAAATCCATATTTTCTATAAAGAGATTGGGTCCCTTTAACATTTGATAAACCTTTCAGCTGGATAAACATTCAGCCAAAATGAACCATGCTGTCACACAAGGCATTAATAACAGTAACATGTAAAAATCCTCCCCAATTGTTCCACTGTAGACATTAGCCCATATGGACTTTCTATTATGGGCTTTCTAAGTTATATTTTGAGGCCTGTTGTATATGTTTATAGGATAAAACTAAGTGCAATCTTAATTTTATGTTTTGGTGCCTCTCATGACACCTTAGGTCTGCTCTGACTCTTAGCGGTGGCACCATGGAAGAAAGGATGAATTATCACTGGCTATTGGACAGAAGCAAATGTAAGAAAACGATGAAAGTGCTTGTTCACATCAGGCCCCATCACTTTGGCCAGGTCATTTTAGTACATTTAGTAGAAAATTTAGGTGCAATATTTTTAACTAAGGTTTGATGTTACATGGGTTTTTAGGAAATGAGGTTATAAATACAGTTTTTATCTGTTTATATAAAGTTCTGTTTGTATAAAGCTGTACATTAGGTACTGACGTGAATCAAATCACCTCTTCTCTGGCAGGCTCATTTCCAAAAAGCTACTTCCTTCGATATCACAGAAGAGGGAGGCAACAAGAGCAAAGAAAGGGAAGGTTAAACATGCATTCTGTTAGTAGGTACAAAGTGGACTGGTACATGACTCATCAAATAGGCACTCCAGAGTAAGGTATTTTTTTCCCCGTCACATTTACTTCCTTTAAGAGTTTCTCAAGGTTTCTGTAGTAATCCGTTCCTTCGAGTTTTAGAAAGAAAAGAGTATTGGGGCAAATAATTTATTTTTTTCATCTACAGCTTTCATGATCTACTCAGTAAATGTAATAATACAGCCTAAATTTTGGTACCCAACAGACTGAGGTGCAGACTGGATGAGTGGAAGAGTGGCTGCTACTTTTTCGTCTTCTGCCTGAGGAGGCAAAGCCTTGGGACTCCACCTTCCCTTCCAGGAAAGCTGATCCTGTCATCATAAGCGCACACAGCTCAGGAAATCTTTAAAAGGGATTACATGAGCCTAAATCATACCTCCTATTGCCCACACCTGCAAACTAAAACAACAGCCCAAACTGAAGCTTTCCCTCTTCCTTGAGCATGCAAAGGCAAAACAGTCACACACAGCACCAGTCACTCCCCATTTCTCCCATCAGCATTAAACTGCCTTGATCCCATAAGCCTGGAAACCTCCTCCTGCATCACCAGTAGCAGGCTCAGCAATATTGGGAGTGAAAAGGATACATGGAAAAGAGGAGGCAACACCTTGATCTTGAAGGTTGGACAGGACAGTTTAGAAAAATCTAAAATTCCACATTATAAACACTGAGGTTTATTTATGCAAAAAAATGCAACCAAAAGCAACAGGGACTGGACTCCTGCTAAAAGTTAGGGCACTGATACCACAAATGAGATGACAGTGCTTTACTGTCAGTGATACTATTTACAGCTATACCATAAATCATCTATTTTATTTATTCACTGAAATTTGTAAAAGATATCCCATCATCTCCGTGCTCCTTGCATAAATGCACAGTGTAACAGTTTGGATATTTATATTTGGATTAAGAATGTTACTGTTTAATGTGTAACTGAAATGATTAATGTTTAAACAGTACATTTCTTCCAGTTGTCAAGTTATTATTAAAGGCAACTTGCAAATATCCCATGTAAAAATGACAACTGAAGAGCTGGTGCTCACAGATGACTAAAGTTTCTTTTCAAGCATTTAGCATTTTAACCTCACCTATTTTCTTGTGCCTTAGTATTCTCTTAAATGCTTTGTATTACTTAGTGCATTTTTTTCTTGGATTATGCAGAGACAATAGTGATATCACTCATATTGTCCACATTAAAGTATGTAGCTAAACAGGAATCCTTCATCACAGAACAAGATAAAGAAATCTTCCAAAGTTGGCATTTGGAACACTGAGCACATCTTTCTTCACTTACATATTTTTAAATACCAGGAGATGATCTTTAAAGTGAGATACATTCAATCTGTGGCACTCTTTCTCCATATCACAGCTGTTAGGCTACTTCTCATTCTCTGCAAAAGGGGAATTATCAAAGGAACCTGAGGAATGTAAGTGGAAGGTTAGTGACGCACAATGTGTGGGGCCTCCTTCCCTCTTTGGCCCTACCTGCAGTATTTACACCTGCTCAGCATGCAATGGCTACACCAAGCAGAGGAGAACCAGAAGGCTGTGTGACTGGAAGAAGCAAAAGTTGCATCTTTAGCTCAGATCTAAAAGTTTTCTATTACTAAGTCCCATTAGTCCAAGAAATCCAATCAGCCCCCACCACAAACTGGGAAGCAGTCAGATATGTCCCTTCTTGCAAACCTTCAGATGCATAGCTACTGCAAAGGTAATCCCATCCATTTCTGGGGAACAAACTACACTTGGTTAAAGTTGAGCATACCTTTAAGTGCTAGGCACATGTGTAAATCTTACCAGAATTGGGATTCTGGTCCTTATTAGACCACACATGGTTAAGAAAAAACTAAATACATTTTTGGTAATCTGAGTAATTCTTATAAAAATAAATAATAAAACCAAAAGAAAAAGAATCTAAAGAGTCAACAAAAAGATAGGTGGGAAAAGGAGGTAAGGAAACATAACCAAATAATGTGATGTTAAGTAAATCTAGACTTATTAATGGAGTGCATCACTGCCTATGAGACCCCAATTAGATAATGGCTTACACTGCACAAAGATTTTGAGTGGTTAAGCAAAGGAGAAATCACAGAAATCATGGTAAATTTTGAACATTTTACAAATCGTTGTTGCATGTAGGCACAAAATGCCAACCAGGTCATAAAAAAAAATCTGAAACTTGTCCTCCGGCACAATTATGACTGTAATGAAACACTTCCTTTTCACCTTTTGTGCCTACACAGGTGGCATAGCCCTTTCCCAAGCTTTAGCCCTTTTCCCATTATGTTCTTTGAATATGCAAAATCAGATCCTTCTGAAGACTTACTACTCAAAGTCCTTCTCTTTTAACAAAAACAGAGAAACCCCCAATATCAGATAATTTTTACACAGGTATATAGACGAACTTACAGAAAGAAATCAGATTGTAAGACTAGTTGCACCATCAATTAAAATTGCCTGACACTGACTATTTTATGCTCCTACTGCCAATGCTTTGTTTTCGTTAAACCATTGGACTGGTATTTGCTAACTATGTGCCTTTCACAGGCTGACTTGGAGGAGGAGGGCAAACAGCTAAAATGCACCTTTTCCTGAAAACAGGCAAATAAACTGCTAAAAAAATCCAGTAAACTTTTCTGCAAAAAACTGTTATTCTTCCAAGTTATCACAGAATCACAGAATGGTCAGGGTTGGAAGGGACCTCTGGAGATCATCTAGTCCAACCCCCCTGCCACAGCAGGGACACCTACAGCAGGTTGCACAGGACGGCGTCCAGGCAGGTTTTGAATGTCTCCAGTGTGGGAGACTCCACAACCTCTCTGGGCAGCCTGTGCCAGTGCTCTGCCATCCTCAGAGTAAAGAAGTTCTTCTTCATGTTAAGATGGAACTTCCTATGCTCAAGTTTGTGCCCATTACCTCTTGTCCTATCACTGGGCACCACTGAAAAAAGACTCTTCTCATCTACCTGACACCCTCCCCTTAAGTATTTATAAGTATTGATAAGATTCCCCCCTCAATTGTCTTTTCTCCAGACTAAAAAGTCCCAAGTCCCTCAGCCTTTCCTCGTAAGAAAGATGCTCCAATCTCCTAATCATCTTGGTAGCCCTTTGCTGGACCCTTTCCAGCAGTTCCCTGTCCTTCTTGAACCGGGGAGCCCAGAACTGGACACAATACTCCAGATGCGGCCTCACCAGGGCAGAGTAGAGGGGGAGGATGACCTCCCTCGACCTGCTGGCCACACTCTTCTTGATGCACCCCAGGATGCCATTGGCCTTCTTGGCCACCAGGGCACATTGCTGGCTCATGGTCATCCTGTTGTCCACCAGGACTCCCAGGTCCCTTTCCACAGAGCTGCTCTCCAGGAGGTCAGCCCCCAACCTGTACTGATGCATGAGGTTATTCCTCCCCAGATGCAGTACCCTACACTTGCCCTTGCTGAATTTCATCAGGTTTTTCTCTTGCCCAATTCTCCAACCTGTCCAGGTCTCGCTGTATGGCGGCACAGCCTTCCAGCGTGTCAGCCACTCCTCCCAGTTTTGTATCATCAGCAAACTTGCTGATGGTACACTCTATCCCTTCATCCAGGTCATTCATGAATACATTGAACAGGACTGGACCCATTACTGACCCCTGAGGGACACCACTTGTTACTGGCCTCCAACTGGACTCTGCACTACTAACTACAATCTTCTGAGCTCTATCTGTCAGCCACTGTTCAATCCACTCCACTGTCCATTCATCTAACCCACGCTTCCTAAGCTTGTCTGTGAGGATGGTGTGCAAGACAGTGTCAAAAGCCTTGCTGGAGGAAAGCCTTATCTAGAGGAGAAAACTTATGTTTGGCAGTAGAGATGGCCTCCGTACTGAAACAAACCTCTGTCAGCATAATTAAAATTCAATTTGACTAAGTAACAGAGCTTTGCAAACCATACATTTCACACACTCACTAGAGAGCTCCTGCAGTTAGACAAAGTATACCACAGGCCCCTAAATCACTAATTCTAAAATCATTAATCACTTGGGGCTGGAGTTGGACACTGCCTAACCAAGCTGCCCTGTGATGCTCAAGGATGCTCTACATTCAGGGCAGAAAGTGTTGGAACTGAAAACAGGAAGGTTGCCATTGCTGTGCCTCAGTGAAAGATAACCAGATGCTTCACTCTGACCTGGATCTACCCACTATCCAGACAGATCTCTCTCAGATTTTCTTCATACCAAACTTTTGCTGGTAGCCAGAATGCTCCCTCTTTAAGCCCTAGGACTGTGTGCTTTCAAACACAGTCAAACATGAGCAAAAAAAAGGCATCTTTTTTTCAGCTCATCTCCCAAATCACACAACTCAACAGAGAAGATGTGCTCCCAACTACAGCAACAGGCCACCAGAGGCATTTCATTCATTACGACCTGGTGTTAGAGGCATTCTCTGTGAATCCTGGTTTGTCAGACAGATTTCCTTCTCTCCCAGAAAATGAAATCTGGTCTCCTTATTTTAATGCCATTACTAAGACACTTTTAAGCTACTCAGACAGGCAGTGATTGTAACATTACATAGCTCAATGATATCTTTCATTCTGCACAAAATAGATAGGTACAGTTTTTAAGGATAACAGTGGAGACCACAATTAAGTTTCACTGAAGCACCTATGCTATATAAGAATTCTACAAATCAATTGAGCTAGTCACTTTAAAATCCCTGAAGGCCTTAGGGGGTAATACCATTTCTTATGGTTGATAAATTGGATCCTACCCAAGCTTGATTCAAGTTTGTCTTTCTTGTCAACAGATATGATAGCAAAAGCTAGAAAGATTATTCTCTTGCTGTAACTACATTTCAACTATATTAAAACTCAGCTTCTCTGAAAATAAAATCTTGTTTTGGTCTGGTTTAAAACTTTTTGTGGTTCTTTTTCAGGGTAGAGAGGAATTTTGAGAAATGTGTGAGAAACCATTTGGTCATTTTAATAAAAGAAAACATTACTGATACAGAAACAAGAAAAAATCAGAGCCTCCAGTAATCTTGACAGATGTAGACCATACCGGTGAAAGATGGCGTAATGTGCCAGTGAAGCAGTGAAAAGTTGAGTCGTTGAAGTTCTGGCCCAGTGAATGTGCAAAATGAGGACCAGCAATGCTTTCCTCTATATTTATTACCCAAATAGAAGGTGTGTAAATTAATTATTTTAAGATGACATTGATAGAAAGCCCTAATGCTCCAGTAAGTTTTGGTTGGATGCATCCTGCGCTCATTACCATTACATGGACAGTAGACAGACACAAAAGTTGAAGCAGTTTGAAAGTCTTTAAAGGACTGCTGCTATGGTTTTTACATTTGGGTAAAAGCTGGTGAAAGCTGCAAATCCTCACATGATCTTATTATGCATTTAGCTAGAAATGACCAATAGACAAAGATTTTGTAAAATCTGGAACAGAAATGTTAGACATGTTCAGATCAACTTTTGACAAAAATACTATTATAAAAACAGGGTGCAATGGTACTTACCACATGGGAGAGAGTCATCCTCTTCTACTGTCTTATTATAGACCCAATCCTCCTTTCTCCAGCGTATAACACCACTATCTTCACAGTCCCAAGATTGCTTTATATTTGCTTTATCCCACATTCTGAACATGTACAGCTCCCCAGTCATACCCAGGTTAGGTGACATAGCTGTACCTGGCAGCTTTGAACAGCCAAGTAAGAACTGCCCTTTTCCAGGGAGATTAACTTTCCCAGTTATTTTTTTGTTTACTTCTTTTGTTCCATTTATAAATACTTTCATCTCCTCATCTTCACTTTTCCACTGGATACATATGTGGTTCCAAATGTTGTCATGAAGTCTTGCTGTTGTATTTATTTGATTTCCAAACAACCATATCCTCAATTTACCATGGTCTCCTGTAAGTCCAAGATCATACTTATTTGCAGAGAGATTGCTGTGAGATGTCTCTTGATTGTACACATATGCTGTCCAGGGACTGTCTGAGGAATACAGCTTGAGGTGCACACAGACAATGAATTCTTTCAAGGGACGCAGAGAAATTCTTGGTGACATAATCCAAGGATCTTCGCATGCAGTCTTAAAGACGGCTTTATATTGTCCTAGGAAACCCTCCCGATCTAAATAAAGAAACAGTGATTTGTAAAATGGTTTTGTTTTTAAAAGGATCATCTATATGAATATTATTCTTCCATATAGTACTGTTCACAGTATCACAGTATCGTCAAGGTTGGAAGGGACCTCTGGAGATCATCTAAGTCCAACCCCCCTGCCACAGCAGGGACACCTACAGCAGGTTGCACAGGACGGCGTCCAGGCGGGTTTTGAATGTCTCCAGTGTGGGAGACTCCACAACCTCTCTGGGCAGCCTGTTCCAGTGCTCTACCACCCTCAGAGTAAAGAAGTTCCTCCTCATGTTAAGATGGAACTTCCTGTGCTCAAGTTTGTGCCTGTTACCTCTAGTCCTATCATTTAGTCTTAGGAATTTACCTAGGAGTTTTCAAAATAACACATTAAGAAACAACCTAGTATCCTTCTCTTTTGCTTTTTTTGTGGCAAGGAAGCAGCAAGTTTGGAGGCAGTCAATAAAACCTAGGTGCTCATGAAAGCTTTGAAGTAAAACTCATGCACAAAATGAAGGATGACCATGTAGCTCTCTAAGGCAGCACTCAAACGACAAGTTAGAGGCAAAAAGAGAAATCACAGATCCTGGTTCCTATTCCCAGGACTGCACAGGTATTTTGCATTTATTAGATACTGGAAAAAATACAGAAACAGAGCTAGAAGAAGGGACTACAGTCCTTACTGCCTCCTCATGTCCCAGCCTTGCATGCTGCTGCTTTGAACAAGATCATGCTACTCTGTACCATTTTTTTCCAACCCTGAGATTCTTAAATCCTCTGCTACATACTGGCAGAGTTTCAGCAGGAAAGGTAAAAAACAGCCATGTTCTAGAAGACAATGAGTTTTGGTAACTTTCAGGAAATGTGTTTTGGGGTCACTGGTTTATTTTAAATTTAATCCCATCCATCCCCCCTTTACTGTTCTCTAGCAGGGCATTTACTTGCAGAGACATCTGGTCTGGGAATCTCAAATCTACTCAGGCATTGAGATGATGGCAACCTGTAGTTCAGCTGTGACAGTAAATAGAATTTCAGGTGCTAACAGTAAATTTACTGGTGAAAATAAGGTGTCAGGCTCTGTCAGTGCTGGTAAAGCAAGCAGTGCTAGAGAATGCCCCAAATACTGCAACTTGATCGTAACTTATAAGTTCTTATAGGTGCCTCATTTCCTCCACTGTCCCACTAGAGGAAAGTACAGGTGTTTGTGGCTGTAGATGTAAGCTCTTTGGAGCTGACTCTTATTTTGTGGAAAAATGCACATTTCAATCACACAATCATTATCATGATTGCTTGCTTTATGGTGCACCCGTCAGCAACAAAATAAATCCAAACTAAGAGAAACTCCTATGGGGACATGAAGTGGAATTACAGAAAAATGAAACAGCCTGATAGATGCTCGGCCAGTGCAAGAGAACACATTACTGACACCTTTAAGGAGGCATTTATTTATCAATATATGCAGAGCTTTTTATGTACCGTCTAAAAGAGGCATGTGATTAATCATGATTGGTCAGAGCTGGACAGCAGGAAAAGATCAGTCAATATAGGAAGAAAGCTTTTCCATTAGCTCCCCCGTGAAAAGACAAATTTCCAGGCAACTTGGATCAGGGCGGGTTTTTTTTTCCAAGGTAGGTTACATTCATAGTCCTAGTTAGCTGTCAAGGTCACAGCCAGCTCTTCTGTGATCTTCTCAACCAACCACAGCACCAGCTTTCACGAGGCCAATTCTGAATCAGCAACGTGTTCAACTTTTCTGCCTCTTGACCACAGGGCTCTCAAATTTCTTTTTCAATAGCAATGAATGAAAAACAGGAGGAAGTTCCTAACTTCCAAGTGCAGCTTGATAGGTACAAGCTACCAGAAAAAGTTCGAAACACAAAATATATCAATCCAGTTTCATGGAAAGTCATTGATAACTGTTCTTGTTGCCTACTATAGCTTTGAGACTCCCTTTGTGATGCTAATTAGCAGAAACCTGTAGGCATCTTTCACAACCCTGAATCATTCCTGAAGTTCAACGTATATCATGAAAGTGCCATACAAGGGTATAGACCAAACAAAAAAACTCTCAGGGTACAGGCTGAATTGGGTGAAAATCCGAACTATGAGACAGTGGACTTTGAATGGCAAGGTAATACTTAGCATGGTTCTATGGTGATGAGAAGAAAAACATGCTTGACCCAACACCAAGCAGTAGAACTACTTACTCCCTGCCCAACCATGAAGCATGAATGCACTCATTCAGTTTGGCCATTTGTCAGAGCCTAACAGGCAAAATCTCAGATACTCAGCTAAGAACAGATCAGCACGGAAAACCAGTTTTTAAAACACGACTTAAAAGCTGGGGTGAGGAAGATTGGGCAGTAGGTGGAAGTCTCACAGAAGTGGAGATTTTTAGATACAGGTTCAAATGTACCTACCCTTTTTAGTAAAAGGATGACTACAATTAAAATAGATCTGCTACCTTCCGGTTTGGACAGATCATGAGGAAATTGATTTTATAAAGGAAACAGCTAGCAAGATATACAGTTATATGTCAACACTTGTGATACAGTCTCTCCAAGGAAAAAGAATTGTTCAAGTCTTTCATTATTAAGTAGGAATTATGCTGAAGGTTTTGAAAGATTTGAGGCAGCTGCTGTTCCTCAAAGACTGTATGTCAGAAGTATATTTGCATGACTCATATACTCTCCAAATTTCCTGTAAGCAATCCTGAGCATGCAGAGATGGCCAAAGTGACCGGTTAAGGAAGTCCCCTGACACAACTTCAAAACTTGAAGCCACTGTTAACTTTCCAGATTGGAAGACTGGAAGTCCATTCCTGAGCAAAAATGTTAATCAAATCTTGAAGTACCATTAGCAGACTTCATTTTGGAAGTAAACAAATTCTGAGAGGCTTGATTTCATGTTAAGCATTAAATCAGTGTTTACGTGCCAAGACCAAATTAATTAAAGGGCTGCAAAATCTTATTACATTTAGGGGAGTTGTCACTATGAAGTTGTCAAGGGAGCCAGAGTGGACATAAACTTGAAGGTGGAAACAGTCTTAAGGCAGGTAACCAAGAGAAATGATGCAAAATGAACTCAACCCTGCTGATGATTCTCCTAGTCTGCTTTGTATCATTCAAAAAGACGTCCATTGATCAGTATGCAAGGCCGGATGAATTAATTTAAACTAATAAAAGAGTTTACTTAGAGACGTCTAACCTTCTGGAAACTGAAAAGTCTGGCACACTTTGCTCCAAACAGGTGAAAAAAAAAAAGATGCCAAAAAGTGGTGCCAAAGTTAAGAGAATATATACCAATACTATCTGAAATGTTACAAGAAAGACCTGGAAATTTTTATATGGTTAGTCTACTCAAAAAATGCTGAAAAAGCACACAGGAGATCATAACCATAGTCAGAAAATGCACTTCGCTGTTTGAAGTGGAACACATGCAGTACAGCGTTAAATTAGTTAGAAATTAATTTTCAACATCATCTTGGCTAAGTCTGTTTGATATGTGGGTGGATGCAACGTAAGCGGGAGATGACATTACTTTAAAGTTTTTGGAAGTTTTGTTAATCATTGCTTATTTTCTCTAGTAATGGTACTAGTGGGCCCACCCTTGACCATAGAACCGAGGAGCTGGAACTGGCTGTGCTCTGACAGTGGCATTCCTGGCTTAGAATTAGTTCCTTTGGGTCCAGATGATACAAATCACATTCAGAAACCTTGGCATGAACATACCTTTATCACCACAGCACAGAAAAGGTAGCATAGTAGAAAGAATGCTCAAAACATCTCCAGAGTAAGAAAAATAAGTAAAAATCACAATTTGGAGTCAAGGAAACTCCATGCAAGAATAATTCTGGGCTGATGTTTCAATGTCATTTACTGTATTCAGGCACTTAACCTCTTTCAGAAATGCAAATTGCTCCTTCTTAATATATTTATCTCTAATACATATGAGAACTGGTGTTTTTTCCCTCACTAAAACTAAGAGCATCCACTTAATAAGTGTGTTTTCTTAAGCCCTGAAAGAAATCCTGAAATGTACGCACATACTTCCAAACACTTAAAATAAACTTTCTGACAATGATAAGGTAATGCAAACATAAACCAAAACTGTAATCTCTCTTTTTTCAAACATTTTCAGATAATAATGAGATAGCCAACCATAGGTAGTAGCCAGCCATAGCTAGTAAGAATTAGACATACAGGAGCAGATTCTCTCAGTACATAAGCATCAGTGTTATTTTGCTTGCATTACTAATAGCTACTCTATCAATACAGTTGAGTACTCTCTTGAATAAAAATAGTCACAAGTTTATGTGTCTGCACAATTTGGCTTTTAACTAGTAACAGTAGTCATTAATTTCTATGCAAGTGTTTGCCACCTCTAACACATTTGGCTTGCTACAGTCCATTAAAATGACATCACAAGAATCTTGTATCCTAATGTATTCCACCTAGAGCTCATAACTGTTCTTTATAAAAAGTTTAAAACTCTAAACTTTCTACATGTGGGTCACTTGATTCTGCTGAATGTTTTGGAGATCTAAAGCTAAGAACTGTTTCCTCAAAATGCATTTCATCCCTTCTTTTCATTCACACTTGTATTTGGATATGTGGGGATAAACTATGCCACATTATCCAGAGTGTCCTAGACATCGGAAAGAACATAGTCAGTTCTTTTCTCTTCATATTTCCCGGAGAACAAACATACTTTGGCACCTTAGATGAGGAGAGAACTGAGCAAAGATGCTGCTGACAGTGCTAACAGCCTGAAAAAAAAAAAAAAAAACCAAACCAAAAAAAAAGGGTGGAACCATAAATAAACCCTTCCATCTGTTTAGCTTTTCTTAAAGGACTGCTGACACTTGCAAGTGATACATAGGTGAAAGACGAAATCCCTTTTCCTCAGAACTCTAGACGCAGTTGAATTTTCCTTAGAAATTCTTGTATGATATCTGCCCATCTGCTCAGCAGCCCTGTCCTTTTTACTATTCAAAATACATGAGGTTAAAACCTCACCATCTTAGTAACAGTTTTATCACCTGAATCTCCAATTCTGTCTCAATAAAATCTTAATTTTACGAAAATTACTATATTTGAAGAATTAGAATCAGAATTAGTCTAGTCTGTAAACCTACAAAATTTCATTGCTAGTACAGTATCATTAAGCAGGCATACTTACTAAGTACATTCGAACTGCAAGAAACTCTGACCTTCTAGAGTAAAACAACAAGCCACAACACAGGAACCAGTTTCTAAAACTAGCCATTAAGTACATGGCAAAAAACACTTCTAATTTTTTAATATTCCATGCACAATACTAACAAGATAAGTGTATTACACACTATTGATATAAGGAAGTTTTACAAATGACAAGCCCTATTATCTATACCAGTTGAGGTCCAGAGTAGTGACAGACTTGTATCTGCCAGCTTACAGAATAGCCATGAATAAAACACAAATTGCTGATTCTACTGTACCTCATACAAAAGCATCACCATGTCACTTGCCCAATTTGTACAAGAACCTTATGAATTTATTTTTCATTTACTTTTATATAAAGAGCATAGACTGTCAAATTCAAATACATTATTTCTGTTACATGTTTTGGACCTTATTACTTTTTCCTAGCCATATTCAGATCCACAACCAAGAGCAATGCAGGAGATGTTCTATGCACTAAGTAGAGTGAAGCTCAAAGGATCTTGTGGTGTTTGTGTAAGAGCAGTGTAAAAGATTTAAGAACATGTTCTGAAAATAGTGACACTTGTAGTTCAAAAAATATAAGTAATTTGTCCTGTTGTTACATATTGTGTTTACATTCTCTCCTCATCCACAGCCAAAAAGAAGTTACTAATGATGATTTTTTATGAAAACAAATACTTTAAACATAGAGTTTATGCAAACTTTATGCAAAGGGCTAAGCTCCAACTGTTTCATTTCTTGTTAATGGCAGTTTTTCCTCTCGATTTCAAGAGAGCAGAAACTCGCCTGTTCTAAATATATTCAAAAGTCCTATTCATCAAGACTAATCCTATTTTTTTTTGAGTACTCACACTATATAAATCAGGAAAAAATTGTCTTACCTTTGCTTGCTGTAGCCAGGAACAAATGAAGTAAAAGGACTGTTAGAACAATCCTGAATCTCAAGAAAATGTCCTGTATCCTGCCAACACAGCAGTGCTGTTTTCCCCAGGCAACCATTCTAGGAGAAAAAAAAATTAAATAAATCACAGTGACAAGAAAAAGTGCAGGTGTGAAGATATTTTGAAAAATTATGTTTCCAACCCAACATCGTAGATCTTTTCAACCCTGTTATACTATTGGGTATACATCGTACAGAAATGCACAAATACCCTGTATATTGCCAAGTCACCAAGAAAGAAAGAGCTGTTTGCTGAAAGGAAAAAAAACAAAACCAAACAAACCCCACTCAAGCTCTAATTCTCCAAAGACTCACAAATACATCAGAGCATGGCCATGAGTCCTTGCACAAATAAGGCTTTCAATATTTGAAAAACAAACAAAGAACAAAAGAAAACACGCTACACACAAAAAAAACAAACCAACAGCCAGAGAACAAGCTTGGAGAGCTTATCCAAAAGCTTTGTTAATCTCAGTAGGTATATGGAAAGCATCTCTTCAGTCCCCTGCCCACAGGTTCTATCACCAGACATGTTAATAAGAACACTGTGAACTCCTAAGGAAGAAGGAACAGTTTGATTCCTGATCCTCATCTCATTCTCAAGGCAAGCAGCTACGGCAAAAAAATTAGAAATGCCACAAGTCACTGTGGGCAGCAAGCTCATGGAGAGTTATCATAAAAACCTGGTTTGTCCACATTTCTTCCTAGTGATGGTGGCGTAATGTGAGTGATAGGACATGGTGGTGGAAGAACTGTGCCTCCTACTATAAAAGATAATGTTCTATGAAACGATACATTTTTTTAAAACAGATCTTCTCACAAAAAGGTAGATCATCTGAATATTTTGCATGCTGAAAGAAACATCACATGAAACATTCATGTGCTTTTTGCATGCATTACTTCTTAAATGAGAAGGTTTAGAGATACATAGTTAGAAGTGTAATTGATTATTGAAACAAAAGCAAAGCAGTAAACTTTATGTATTGTTTATCTTTAACGTATCAGCTTTATGGTAAACCTGAGCCTTCTGCATCACAGCAGAAGTTTAACTTTGCCATCACAAGTTTGATGCATGTGTGACTGTATTGGTTAGCACTCATACTGCTCACAAACTTTACTGTATTTTTGAACATGCTGTATCAGGCTGCAATAGGTTCCCTTCTTTTCAGGGACTGTAAACCATCTCTTTCAGGAGTTGTAGATTCTTGTTAAGGTTAGAGCTAAAATGTATTTTTTGCAAGCATTCACATTAATGTAAATATTTATTAGCATAAAATGGTTACTATGGGCTGAACTCTCCCAGAGAAGTGCTAGAGGAGTAAACTGAGAAACAGTGAAATTGCTAGGTAATTGATATTTTGGAAATTGATTACATGTACTTGCAAATAAATTATACACCTATAATAACATAACGTAGAACACATAAAGCAAAGGCTTTTTAAAATTAGAGCATTGCAACATTGTTGGAATACAGTGTTTTCAATAATTACACAGTATGTGAGATTTCTAGCAGAAAAATAAGACGATACTGACTGCACTGAAACAGACCAATGTGGATGATGACACATACTGCTTCCACTTTGCAGATTCTGGATGCTACACTTATAATTGAAATACACTAAGGAAGCAACAGTCAAATTGTGGCAACATCATGAATGACATCTGCATGGGTGCTGCAGATGTTAACCAGCAGGAAGAAAGGCTATTGATAAAAGGAATACAATAATCAAGCATACTAAAGCTGAGAGAAAATAAATGGTATGTTAAAACAATGGACATAGCTGACACACACAATCCTATGCAGGAAAAGACCAAAACCAAGATGGCTTTGGAAGGTAGAAAGATGGTATTTCTTGTTAAAAAAGCAAGAAATGTCAAAGGTGGGCTAGCTTTCTAAAGATTCACAGGAAACATGTCCAAACCTGTCCTCAGCTTGATTCTCTTGAATGCCTAAAAATCATGTCTTAATAAAGTTGTTGAGTCAGTAAACAAAGTAGCAGAATTACATTAATTACCCTAAGAACCTGATAATGAGAACTGCCACGCTTAAATATATCTGACAACTTCAAGAACTGCATCTACAATACCATTTACCAGGGTTAAAAGAGATGCCCATCCAAAAGCTATGTTTCCTTTCTTTGCTTACTCATGCTGCCCATTCTAGTCTCAAAATAGGTCACTTCCAAACAAAACCAAGTTGCGCATCTATTCCTCCATTTTATGGGGAAATCTTTTATTTTGTACAGTAAACCATCTATCCATAGTGATGTACTTACACAACTAATCAAACACAAATTCCAGCATCCCTTGCCTCTACTACTTCAACATCAAGAGTAGAATTGTGAATGGAATGAAGCCCAACAATACGCAGTGGCACCCACAGGTTTAGCCATTGATGCTGATAAGTACTGAAACAAACTGCTTGCTCTGTGTCAGATTTAATACTGCTTCAGAACGCTCCTATGTTCCCTGCATTTAGGTTCCTTCTTAAGCTTCAGTTTTGCAAACAGATACACATGAAATGAGCTAAGACAAAAGTTTACTCCCATACCATCAAGTGTGCCTTATATTTGGTCTGGTAGACCTCATTAGACAAATCATGTTAGTGCCCCATCCACCAGAAATAACAACTGCATTCCAAGAGTCTAAATTTGAGGGCAGGAGCCAAGAAATTCCTGGTTCTGACTCCAGCTCTGTCTGAGTGCTGTGTAGCCCCGACAAGTTTCAATACACCTTCCTCTAACTCAGGCCTTCCAGAGTGAGCTTTGCTAATATTTGTCTAGTGTTTAGATGAAAGACTGTAATAAGTACTTTCACCACATTTAGGTTTTTATCCCCTCTGGGTTTTTTGACATTGTTCTCACTTCCTGAGATGGGCCTGGCAAAGACAAATGGGGACAGAGGCACATCTTCTTGTTGACAGAATACAGTCACATCAAGAACTCTGAAGCTATTCAAAGCTATGAATGCAGATTAATGGTCCCAGGGATAGCAATAAAATCCAGATAGCAGGAAAGTGAGTAAATGTATAAAGCGAAATCCTGACATGGTCACAGCTAAATTGACTTTTTGCAAGACTTTGGACAGTTATGTTAGCTCAAGAGTTGTTCCAATGTCCAAATAAAAAAAATACAATTAAAAGAGTTAAACAATGCTGTTTAGGCACTACCAAAGAAAAAGATGCTGCTAGCTTTGATAGATTTTTTTTTAGATTTTTTAAAGAAAAAGCAAGATGTAAAATATGATTTCACCATACCTATTGAAATAAGGATCACATGATACATGCCAAAACATTTAAGAGATCAAGAGAACTTATTTAAGTCTCCTTCTTTGTATTGGAATTCTAAAGCTCTACTCTTAATAATGATACTGAAAAGTAATGTAATTGTAAATATATAGTTGTGGACATTACAGAATTAGGCATAAGTGATTTTTTCATTTGTTATTCATTTTGTTCATTTGTCCAAATGAACATTTTTATTGTTCATTATAATAGATGAGTACAGCATGACTCAGCCCAGCATGAATCTGCATAGTTTTTGCAGTAGGATGAAAAATTTTCACTTGTAAATCAAGCAGATCTAATCAAGTACAACAGCTACTGGGCACAACTACTGAGCCACCCAAGTGTGGGAAAGAATTCTATGCACAGACTACAGGTAAAGATATAACTGGCTGTCTTTACTTTCTCACTTACTATTCTCAAATAACAAATAAGTCACTTATTTACAAAGAGCTAACTGCCTGACGTAGAAGAGAATATAAGCAATTACTTTTCTTCATGGTCAGACAATAAAATGGAAATTCAAAAAAACAGAAAGTAAGGACTCAGGCATAAATCTGTTCCCTCCTGTTTGCTTTCCATGAAGAGTGCTCTATTTTGACCAGTGACAATCTTGTAGCATTGGTACCCAGGTTTCAGAACATTTCATACCATGTCATTAATTTGCAAGCGCAACTAGACAAAACTTTTCTTAAAACAAATGAACAAACATACTTTGAAAAATTAGACGGTTATTTTGTATGTTGTGTTATGCATGTTGCAGTTCTGTATTAATATCACATTCTCTGGAAATTAAAGAGGTTACCGGAAACGAAGACAGGAAGACGGTATAAAGAGGAGCCTGTATTCTTATCATTTGTATTAATTAGCTTACATCATGCTATGTTACTATTTTTTGATGGAATTCTCCTTCAACACAATGGGAGATTTACATGCCTAAAGAGCACAGAGTTTCTGCAGAAAATTTCAGTAGAAATCTAACAGGTTTACCAAGACAAACACTGTGACAGGGAGCCTGCTGCAGAAGGACAGGCAGAATAGAGGGATGAAGGTCAGTAAGCCAACAGCAACTTACAAGTGCAAGCAAAGAAAACTCTTAAAACTAAGGCCTGTAAGGCTTTTACCACGTTTACTCTGCTGTACCCAGCTTTCTACCTCTGAAAGATGAGTAGCAGTATTTGAAGTTGATGTTTTTAAAGCCCTTCAGCTAGCTAGTCAGTCACAGGTATCCACAGTGAAAGCACTTTGAGGCACCCCAGGAAACTGGGCTTGTGTTACAAACACAACTGGGAGGCAGAGGAGATGGAGTCAGTGCCTCTGCAGGCAGCCTCAAGGGGGACTGCATGGTACAGCTCCACTCAAAGTGCAGTGTGAGAAACCTGGACTGCTTTCCAAGTGTGCACCTGCAGGTGACATATGAAGAGATACAGGGCTTACCTTAAGCCACTGCTTGCCTTGTCTTACAGCAGATATATTGTCAATAGGCTTAAAACCAAAGAAAGTGCAAAATGTAAATACAGCTGTTCTGCACTGTAGGTTTGTTAAATCACTTTTTGAAAACTACATTCAAATTTTACAATTCCTGTTGAATACATCTATTTCCTGGCAGTTTTTAACATTTAAAAAACTATTAGTTCTTTTACGCCAAGTTTTAGCCAGAGCAGGTTCTCACTGCCAATGCATAAACTGTTGGTAACAGAAACTTATGTTGGAAATCATGACCCGAAGCAATCAACCTTTTACTTCTAACCATGCTGTCTACTGCTGCACTTCAAGCTGTTTTGTTCAAGTCACACTTATTTCATCCATAGCCTTTGGGGCTCATTCTGTCTACTTCTGTAGTTATCCCCTATTAAAATCTTGGATTTTAATAAAAATATTTCCCAAATTTATAGAATTTACTGCCGAGGAGGAGGGTAATAATGAATGGTAAGCTCCTGGCTGTTGTTCGATGACAGTCTGTATTATTCAAACCTATACCAGGTGACAAAACGCAGAAAAGACCAAGAGAAACATCATGCTGCCCAGGTATGAAAACTTGTTGATACCTTTAATTACTTTCAGAATCGTAAGACTGTAGACTTCTTCCATCAACCCGTATATTTTCCAGACTGGAACCAAAATGTAGTAAAGTTTTTATGTTATTTTTAAATTTTGGCTGAAGCAAGTTAGATGTAATAGGGAGGACGCTTATGTTGGAAAGTCTTATGTCACTGTGAATTTTGGCACATACACTATTCACTGACTTAACAGCAGAAGTAGCACCATTGATTTAAAAATGTTGTTCCATGGCAGTTTTTTAATGCGTTTTTCCAGAAGATAGCAATAGAATTATTACTGTTTGATAATAGCTTGTTTTCACTAATTTTCTCCAGTGTTTATCAAAGGCTGTAAAAGCAGGCATACTGTGTTCTACAAAATTTAGTCACTTCATGTAGAACAACAACTTTTTCTAAGACTACAATGATAATGTGCGGAGCCAGTTCAATGACTTTTCAAATATGTCCTTCTGACATAAATCTTTACTGTTTTCAAAGATGTTACATATTTTACTTTTTAATAAGTTGGCTTACAGAGACCAACAAGCCACTTAGTTACAGACACCCATCTTCTGCAAAACTCATAGCTTACTGGTTCAGTTTTTAACAGAAATAAACAGGAGCGAAAACTCTCCGAGATCTCCGTTCTTTTGTTTAGTCTTTCAACTGCTGCAGGATACTGGTATTAGAAAGACTATTTTTTTTGTATTTTGTACTTTTACAAATGCCAAGCTGGGTAAGCCAAGGTCTGCCCTCAGTTCAACTAACAGATCTCCCCTTAGATTAGTGTAAATGTGTAAGCTTAATCATTAAGGTTCATGTAAGTGGATTCATGAGTGTAATACGCTATTGGATGGTTCTCCATTACAGACCTCAGTGCCAAAAAGCACTTTTAGTACTTAATTCTCTCTTACAGTAACTTGTGTCATTGTATCTCATGCAAGTTTTTGTTCCCTCTTATCCAGTTTGGCAATGTTTCACCTCCTCATATCCAGCAGTCACCTGGGAGATGAGCAAGAGGCCTCTTTCCAGCTCTTATAAAAGTTCTACACTATCCAGGAAATCCTCTTCTGCATTGTGTATTCCCTCGAGAGAACAGTATTATCCACGCACTCTATTAAATCTTCTACAGCAAACTAAAAGGCCCTTCAGTGACAATACCTGAGCAGGTTTCCACTTCAAAGAGTTTACAAAGTACCAATGAAGGGTAAGAAGCACAGTTGTAATAAAGTAGTTATGTATTACTTCAGCTACAGGCTGGTTGTTTACATTTTCATTAATAATACTTTGGGGTACGGAGGTGTATATAGGTTTGGCGGGGGAGGAGGGGGGGATAATAAAAGAAGGTTCCGCAGAGTAGAAGATTGAAAGTACAACAAAGACTACATTTAAGTTGGCACACAGAAAAAAGATTAAAGGAATACTACACGTGCACCTTGAACCATGGAAAAGGGATGAGGAAGGGTGTACAAAGATGTAAGCATAGAAAAGAAGACAAATAAAAAGTTTTGCAAAACCTTTATGTTCAGTAACAGGACTTGGATTTGACTCAGAGAGAAAGAGGGAAGGACAAAGACTTTTCTAAAGCTGGAATATTCAAACCAGCGAACAATGTAAGCAGGCTGGAAGGAATAAAGTGAGGGTCAGGCATGCCAGAAAGACGACTCTTCAGCTCATGCTCTCCATTTTCCTACTTTTCAAAAATGAGATCTGAAAGTCTATTTCATCTTACTGTAAGGGGGGGGGGGGGAATAGTTGTTTCTGCTCAGTTTACACTTTCCTTCCCTACTTTCCTTTCCATGTTCTCTTGGCTTGAACAGCAGCGCACCACCACCACCCCTCCAAAGTCTTAAAAAAGAAATTATATTGTGATTTCATCCTAAGACTCACGTTATGGACTTAACGGGTCTCTTGGATCTTGCACTTGGAGCTGTTAAAATTCCTCTGGAAGCTAAGAAGCACAATACTTGGTGGAGTTTTTTGTTTGTTTGTTTGTGTTTTATTTTAAACAGTCTCTCAGACTGTTTTAATCAACAGCCCAATGACCAAAATTAATACTTTGTACCAAAGAAATAAAGCTCACCAGTTTTGGAAGATGGATGCACTGAAGCAAGCATCTTCCAGAGCCCTACTACAACTCTGACTAGGAATATGGCATCACTACCCTATACAGCCTAAGGAAATACAGTCACCTTGGCACCTCACTCTTCACATGGGGTAAATATTTAGGCGAACTCTATTAAGGAGTTATGCCAGAACAGCATTCTGCGCCTCTTTTAGCACTGCTCCTACTTAGGGTACAATGCAAGTCTATGAAGCACAGGATAAAGGAGATGGCATCATTGCCAGGACAAGCCCCATAATCAGTTGTCAGGGAAAGATGGGGAGGCGAAGTTCCGACTGAAGTGCAAATTACACTAATACAATTGAAATAAGTCATTCAATAGCAATCATTCTAAAATACTTGAAAGTGGTCATACAAGAGAGTAGATGATATCAAAGCAGCTTCAGAAAAATTTATTTAAACCAGCATCATTTCTGTGTGCAGCCCCCAACAACGTATCAGTTCAGAAAATTTACTTTGTACGACTACATTCCACATGGCTTCTTTCACCATCACCACCTCTACAAAGAAAAAAGTGATTAGTCTTCTTACAAATAAACCAACTTAACCACAATGCTAACTTGCTGAAACATAGATAAGGGGAAAAAAAACCAAACAAACAAGACAGCACTTTTAAATTCAAGTTATGTGAATACTCGGACTATGCTACGAATAAGTAATGATGGAACAGAGTCCCCCAGACTTCAAAACGTGAAGTGACAAGTATTATCCGAAAGTCATTCAGTCAGCTTATGTCCATACTTAATTTGGTGCAAAAGAAACAAAGATATTCAAAGTCTGGTTGGGAACTCAGAAATTAAATGTGGATTTTGGCAACATTCACAATCAGGCATGCCCAGATGTCTAATAAATCCAGGCAGAGAGCCACAGTGATTTTTTTTCTCTAAAGAATATAAAAGGGATTTTTAAGAGAATGTTTAAAACATTAAAAGCTTAAGTAAAAAGATGCTGGGTTTTGTTACCTGTGCACAATAATGTTTCCATAATCAGCATACTCACATCACTCATTTTCTCACTACTTCTACCTTTTCTAAATGTGTCGCATCTTGCCAAACATGACAACTTCTGGCAAACCTACTGATGGATCTCTTAGGCATTAACTCATCAATGATTCCTTTAAGGAAAACCATAAATTAGAACATACAAAGTGCTTAATTTATGAGTGGTTGTTCTTTTTTGGCAACTAAGGCATCACCTGAGGTACTCATGTCATGTATATCTCAGACAACAGAAATTATGTGATAAATCGTAGCAATTTCTTCTAAGTTCTATGGAGTGAAAAAGTATATTAAATAGATTGGGGAACATTATAAACTATTTCTTTTCCATGCAATGTCTCATCTAGTACAGTTTTCTTTTAAAGCAAACAGAACGAAAACCAAAATCACTGTATTAATAAGGCACTAGCTGAAAAGCAGCTGTTGTGTTAAACAATAATTAGCTTTCTGGGCTACAGTGCTCATCGATAAAAGAAAAACAGAAAATGCTGAGGCTGCGACTTTAGCTGCCAAATACAATTCTAAAATCTTGTATCAGTTCCACTACATATCACCTACAATAAAACTGTCCTGAAGCCAATGTAAGTAACACTCACAGATTGAGCACCTGTGGTATACAAGATGTTCAGCTCACAGCTGGAGACAAATCCATGTGACTCACGCAGGGAGGAGTTTGAGATCCATTTTTTTGTCTTTGATTTAATGTCAACTACAAAGGATCCTTTGTCCACCCTGAACAACAATAAATTTCAAAGATATTTTAGCACAAAAACAATGCAAGACTCCCAAATAATTGAGTCCTATTAATTACTGTATAGTTACACAGGACTATCTTTTCATAGAGCAAGCATAGATCATTTCCAAATTGCAATTCCACCAGGAATTTATGACTGGAAAGAATAAGACCCTCATAACCATGAGTATCTATCTAATAAACATGAAATTATTCACTCTGCTCCTTTCTTGTTCACAAGCTGAGCAGCACCTACCAGTGTCCTGCAACAAATCAGTATTCTCTAAATCCATGCATCTGAAAAAAGACCAAAGCTGTCAATTGAACCTAAATACAATAATACTACTAAACTTACCATTTATCAGAAGGCTAACATTTCAGGCCAAATAGCATGCCTTACTCATGCCAATTCTTCCGTTGAAGTCAACGAGATTAATTGTATGAGGTACCCTGATTTTGACCTTCAAATAATCTAACCTACTATTCCACTGAAAACATAAAATTCCAAACTCAAGTGTAGAGGTTTTAAAGCTATACTGTGTTTGCCAAGGCCACTGATCATGTTACATATTGAGAATTAAAAATTGTCAAAATTTAACAACAGTTACTCTCTCATGAATTCCAAAACTTTCTCAATGTGCCAACATTCTACAGTTTTTAGTGGAAGACCTGACTAAAAGCATTCACAGTACAAAAATTGTATAAACTGAGCAATTAACTTGAGAATGGGAATTTAGTCTTTTATATCTCTCCAGCTGGCTCTAATTTGAGCCAATCTCTCGATGTATTAGAAATAGAAGTTTAAATTTGGAAAGCACTGAAGAGAAAAAACGTGCTCACAAACTCCATCTGAGGTACAGAATTACCTTAAGATACTAAAGTAATATTCATAGAGATACTAATAACATTTGCTCACTCGGTGTCTGACTGCCACAGCTGAAATAAAATAATACTAGCTTGCAGTGTAAGTAGAAAATTTTGCGGCCTCGATTCACATCTGAGCAAACTCTTTACACACAATATCCTTCCTGCACCTTCTTTCAAGACATTTCATATAGAGATTGTCTTTATCAATAAGTGTGCTTGCCTAGTGAAGACAAGTACATGGAGACCCTCCTAAGCAATGACATGTTTTCTCTTCTTCAGTTAATTCAACAAACACATTTCCAGTCACCCAGCAGAGGACCAAATCCTGCTTGTTTCCCCCATGCAAACAGTTACAGAAGTATACTTTCCAGCTTAGGAAGGAACTGGTAAAGCCATAAGCTTAAAGCTTAAGAACAGGAATATCAACCTGTGCAGCTCTCTTGTGTACATGTTACATGATGTAGACTGTTAGCCTATGCAAGCAAAACGTATTTTGAGTAAAGACACTTAACGCCGGCTTTACCTTTTCAGCACAAATGTCAGAGCTAAATACCCAAACAGTTTGCTTTGGGATGAAATAACACTTAGATTTGCATGCCTGAGGTTGTAAACTCTACTTTGGTTCATGCTGAAGCTCATTCTACCACATTTTCAGCATTACAACAACTGATTTCATGTAAGTCAAAACCAGCCTGGGCTTGTATAATCACACGTTTAATTTGCTGGGTGGGCATGCCTTTAGAAGACTAGTGAACGAGTTTACAAACATTTCTTCAACATTTCCACATAACTCAATGCAGGACAATCACACAGTAAAAGCAACAGAGTTCAGTACTGTTATAAATACTACCCATGAATGATAAAACCTATATATTTGCAAAGCAAAGCAAAAATAAATGCAGCCAGGAAAAGATGCTTCCAGTACACTGATCTTTCCTCACTTGGCCAGTGTAAAGGGACAAGGCAAAAAACAGACAAAAAAAAACTCAAAACAATTATTGTGCACAACAGGTGACCCTGAAGCCATTTTACTTTCGGTGATACAGGTTACCTTGCAGAATCTATGCGAAACAAGCAGCAAAACCTTTTGAGCTGACTATATTCTCAGTACCCGTTCCCACAGAAAATGTGTGTGACAGCAAAACCTGAACCAGCGGAGAAGTACAGTCCCAACGGGACGCTGCCCTAGCTCTTTACTGTAAACCGCATTCAAACCCTACTCACGCATCCCTCAAAATCACTCACTTTTTAACCCGATTTAAATACGTTACTGATTTTCTATCACGGCTAATCAGGCGCTTCGAATAAGGCTGGAAAACAGAAGGAAACCTTTCCACCGCCAGCACCGAGAAACGTACCTGGTAAGAAGAGCAGTGCCCCACAAGACGAACTCAGAAACGCGTCCCCCGCAGCCCCTTCCCGCGGCCTCACACCCCGCACCGGCCCGGCCGCCAGTCCCAACGGCCGCCAACGGCCCCCAACGGCCGCCAACGGCCCCGGCAGCGCGCGGCCCCCGCCCCGGTCCCACAGCAGGCTCTGCGGTCGCAGGCGGGATCTCCCCTCAGCCCTCCCCGCCCAGGACCGTGCTTCCCTCGGCCAGGCGAAAACCCACAAGTGCCTCTCAAGGGGAGGGATCCGTGAGGGGGGGGACGTGACTAAGCGGGGAGTCTAAGCTCCTCCGCCAGCCTCGCAGGCAGCTTCCCGCTGGACCTTTCTCTGCCCTTACCCCCCGTCGTCCCTCCGGGGAGGGTGGGCGGGAAAGCGCCATCCCCAGAGAGCCGCGCACCTCTGCCGCCCGGCCCCGGAGAGTCGCTCACCTCAGCCCCGGTAGCGCAGGGAGACTCCCACCTTCGCAGCCCGCCGCGTTGCCCGTCCCTCCTCGCCCTCGAGAGCCCGCCGCCTCCGGCCGCCTCTCTCCCCGACAAACCCAGCAGCCGCTCACCTGGCCCCGGGGGACCGCCCGTCCCGTCGCGTCCCGTCCCGCGCCGCCGCCCCGCCGCCCTGCCCGCTCAGCACTGGGCGCAGGAGACGCGGCGGCCGGCCCCGGCAGCTGGGGCAGCCGCTGGACGCGGCCGGGGGGCGGAGGCAGGCGAGGGAGGTGCTGCGAGAAGCCGAGAGGGAATCCGACGCGGCGGCCGGCCAGCGGGGCTGCCTGGCAGCGGCCCCCGCGCCCCTTCAAGCAAGGCGGGTCCGGCGGCGGCGGCGGCGGTTGCGAGCGCCTCCCCGCCCGGCGGCCCCGCGGGTGCGGGCGTCGTCCCGGGCCGCTGCGGGGAGCGCGGGGCTGGCGGGGCAGGTCCCGAGGCGTGCGTCTGGCGGGGGCGGGTTGGAGGCAGCAAGCAGTACCGGCTCGGTCGGGAGAAAACGGGGAGCCGCTTGGCAGCTGGAGACAACAAGCTGGGGGAAGGGATTACCGCCCTGGTTAGACAGTTTTAAATTCCCTGGTGGACAACGTGTTCAGTGTTAAAACGGCCTTTTCCCAGGTTTAGGCTTACTTCACTTTTAGAACAGGCTTAACTAACATTGAGCCTTCATGGAAACGTAGTTTTCCAGAATGAGCAGCCTTCATTCGATTTCATTTGAGGTTCGTACCTTCAGTCAGTTCGGATTATTGATGGATGGTGTAAATGAACTTCACTTGGCCATTGGAAGGGCAGCAGTAAAATGCAACTGTGGCCGTCCTCTTCCACTTTTTTAATTGTTTGGGATGAGGTATATTCTGAAAATGCAGCATTTTCAGTGTTTTTTTTCCCAATTGCTTAATATACCAAAATGTTTAGGAACTGTTTGTTCCCATGCACAAATACAGGCTGGGTAGAGAATGGGTTGAGAGCAGCCCTGAGGAGAAGGACTTGGGGGTGTTGGTTGATGAGAAGCTCTACAGGAGCCGGCAATGTGTGCTTGCAGCCCAGAAAACCAACAGCATCCTGGGCTGCATCAAAAGAAGCGTGGCCAGCAGGTCAAGGGAGGTAATTCTGCCTCTCTACTCCACGCTGATGAGACCCAACCTGGAGTACTGTGTCCAGCTCTGGAGCCCCCAACATAAGAAGGACATGGACTTGTTGGAGTGGGTCCAGAGGAGAGCCACAAAGATGATCAGAGCACCTCTCCTGTGAAGACAGGCTGAGAGAGTTGGGGGTGTTCAGCCTGGAGAAGGTGCCAGGGAGACATTATAGCAGTTTTCCAGTGTCTGAAGCGGGCCTACAGGAAAGCTGGAGAGGGACTTTTTACATGGGCGTGTCGTGGTAGGATGAGGGGCAACGGTTTTAAACTGGAAGAAGGTAGATTTAGATTGGATTTTTCCCTATGAGGGTGGTAAGATACTGGAACAGGTTGCCCAGGGAAGTTGTGGCTGCCCCATCCCTGGAAGTGTTCAAGGCCAGGCTGGATGGGGCTTTGAGCAACCTGGTCTAGTGGGAGGTGTCCCTGCCCATGGCAGGGGTGTTGAAACTAAATGATCTTTAAGGTGCCTTCCAACCCAAACCATTCTATGATTCTATGAACTGCTGTCTGCGTGTGGGCTGGAGCTTTGGACACTAGGCACCACTGAGAAGAGCCTGGCTCCAGGGCATAGCTGGGGAAAGCAGTTTGCACTGCACATGCTGAGGGAAAGACTGGAGCTTTAGGCAACAACTGTTCTCAGTGTCACTAAAGATAAGACACAGACAAATACTACAAACTCCACAGACAGCAGGTCTTCCTGAGGATGCAGGCTGTGATGAGTCCACATGATGAGCAGGATTTCTTAGAGAAACACTTGTGAAGAAGAGCTGGGGTTCGATGACGAGGCTTGTTTCATTTTGCTTAGGTCGATGGTGTGTTTGGATGCTTTGGAGCTGCATCTAGTGGAACACAAGGTCAGTGATTTTACAGTTCCTCATGCAGGAAAAAACAGGAGGCATTTATCTTTCTCTGCCTTGCTTAGTTTAACTACCTCGAATGTTTAAGTACCACAAATGGTGTTTTCTTCTCAGCTTATACCACCTGTGAGAATTAGGTCTCCTCCTTCACTTCTGATCTCAGCGTCTGAGGTCAATCAAGGAGAAGAGGAAAATTGTCCTGAAGTTAATGCTAGGGGTGTGATAGATGGTGTTTATGAAAAGACTTGCCTAGTGGTTCTACATCAGTGTTCTTTTGACGCATCCACAGTGTGCTTTACCAATATGGCTTAGCGATGTCTCAACAGAAAGGCTAAAAAGGTTGAATGAGGTTGGAAACTGAAGCCCAACTTACCCCTGGGCACATTACATGTTGGCCGTGCAGGGTTAGTAAGCTTATTGTGTTGCTTGGTGTGTGAATAGTTACCAGTGTAGAGATAAATTGAAGTTTGCCTCTGTCCACCCAACACCTGTGACAAATGACATGTTCTTTTGGATAAAAATCAGCCAGTTTCTGAATTTTCAAGCACCAAAATGTAACTGCAGGCAAGGGAATTACCTTAAAATACCTATTCCCTTTTCACTCGGAGCAAGTTCATTTGTTAGGAGAAAATACTGTGTAACTTACAAAAGGAAAACACTCAATTTATATCTGTAATTGCTTGTTTAAACTGTGTATTACATACAATTGGGTAGTGCTCAGTAACATACAGAGAAACTAAACAGAATTGATTGATAATGACTTAAAACCCTGGACTAAGTAAAGAACTTAATTCCCAGAGTGCATTTTTATAGCTGTGCTTAGCTGGAAAAGTCCCTGAAATCTAGGTATATTCACTCAGATACCAATATGCCAGCTATACAGTTCTAGGACTACACTGGATCTGGCCAGTGTCTCATGCAAGCCAAAGGCAAATTCCTCTGCACTTACCAAGAAAACCTAGACTATAGCAGGTCTGAATAACAAGCATGGATAACTGAATGATAAAGAACTTTTCAGTCCCATTAGTTTTGTCATATTTTTGAGAAAATGACAAAAAAAAAGGGTTGTCTTAATTCAGATTGCTCAATGCCTCCTTTATGTGTGCTTGTGCAATACTGAACACTGGCTTAGTAGGAATGGCAGGTGACAAATGCAGGTTTAAGAGAATGATACTCCCTTGGAGAGAAGGAGGCAAATTGTCTGTCCCCAGGCAAAAGGATGATATTAAATAACATGTTGAATAAAGCCAATAGTTCCTGGAGCTGGAAGACTCTCCAGAAATTTGCTGATCAAAAAAGGTGACTAACTTGAAAATGGGAGCATGGATACCGTAAACTGGTGTTGATATAAGTGTGGCCATGCATCCTCCTAGTAGAGAAATACTGGATTTCAAGGGTCTGACAATTCAAGCATTTTATTTTCACCTGTGTTCAACATGACTGAATGTAGAAACCCCAACATTGACTCCAGCAAAGCCAGTGCTTAAATTCCCATTAACGTCACCTTAGCCAGAATTTCATATTATGCTTCTAATTGGTTTGGGATTTATTATTATTTTTTCTTTAAAGTCATTCTCTATTTATATGTGTGTGTATACATGTTTCCTAGGGAGATAAGACATTACTGTGACATATTGCAGCATTCGTTTCATGTTTATAATTTATGTGTCCAAACGGTACTTATTCTAATGATGTAATTCATGTCTCAGTAGGAAAAAACACAAGTAATTGACAAAAGAAAGGGGAGAGGGGAGGTGGTGGGAGAGGTGGGGTCTGTTTGCCTTTTCATTTATGCTGTGAAGCTAGGATGCTGTTGTTTCACAAAGGTGCTTAACAAGGCAGACTTGTCCTGTGCTTGCTTCTCCCTACTCCTTCCCTATTCCTAGCATGCAGGATTGGAAGTTGCTTTGCCCTGTGATATGTATATGGTCAATCCCGGGGAGTTTAAGCAGATTACTCTTTTAAAAAGAACTAAGTATAAGGTTAGGGGAATGACTGTTTCAGTGAATCACATTAACGTAACAGCATTTATGTCAAATCTACTCAATTTAAAAACAAAGCAAAAAGACCTTCTGACCATGGCTCTGAATTTTGTGGGGTTTTGTCATCTTCTTTGCCACATTACAGGTTTCTGTGAACACCAGAAGCTGACTGGAGGTAAAAAGCAATTAAAATGGTTACACTTCTCTAATATATAAATATAGCCAACCCCCAAAATCACTCATGTTCTGTTCTATAATCTCATGTACTAGTTATGAGTCATGTAAATTACAGATTATTAGGTAAAATACTTTTTTTTAAACTGGTATTAACACTGGAGATTAAATAAAATAATCTAGGAGTCTTTCAGTCTTTTTTCTGCTTTCAGTGTTCCAAGAATGTAAACAACGAGTGAGCAATTTTAGGATAAGGAAATCATATGGACTAGCTGTGATGCTGAAAGGAGCTAAACATATCAAGGGAGGAGGATCTTAAGTCTAATCTTAAAACTGCACATATTTAGCACAAAGTTGAGAGCTTGGTTTGTGAAAAAGAGGCTGCCTCTGTTCAAAATTTGTGACCGACCAACAAATCCGTATCTTACAAAAGAGTCTTTGGAGTAGATATACCTATCTAACATTCTAATAGAATAACGTATTATTAATATTCTTTTGTCAGAAAGTAGCATATAGGCGTGGATACCATGAGCTCAGTGTTTGCTGAATGTTGACTGAACCAATATGTAAAAGAAATCTCTTAGATAATGTAATCATTAAATAAGGAGGTTTAGTCTATCCAGCTGTGATTTTACACATGTTGTCAAATACTAAGTACAACACCCAGGGTAAGATTTTATGTTGACTGTTGCAGTTTCTTCATAAAAAAAAGAAATATGTAGTATCTTCTCTACTGAAGGTCCAGGAAGGGTATTAAAATAATAGTAATAATAATAACTGTATCTCAGTGGTTAACTTCTAAGTCTCAACTCACCAAAGAAATATGCATTTCAGTAGTTTTTAAAAGAAAGCATGTTTAGAGAGTTGTGTGTTATATCATTACTTACTGATGACGAGTGATATTTATGTTCACCAAGTTACTTGGCCCTACTGAATTCCATGTGGCGGGTCCTCCTGCTTACAGACACACAGCCATGTCCTATTGGACTGTATTCCAGATCAGTAACCCTATTGCATTTACATTCCAAAATAGGATAAAGGTGGGAGGCAATTTGTTAGGAGCCCAGACCAAAAAAAAAGAGAAATCTTTGATGCTGTTTTGTTTAGCAAAATTTCATGCTACTTATACGAAGAGTGAGTGGTTATATGTAGGAGCAGGATGAGCATCCTGCTCTGCTGGGTGATCAGCCCTTCATTACTTCAACCTCTGCCTATGTTTTCATGCAACACTCCATTTTGTGGAGTTGAGAGCCTTCATTATTACCTGTTCGAGTTAAAAGTGAATGACGCACAAACTGAAATGCAAGAAATTCCATTTAAATGTAGGAAAAATCTTCTTTATGGTGAGGGCGATCAAACACTGGAGCAGGTTGCCTAGAGAGGTTGTGGAGTCTCCATCCTTGGAGATATTCAAAAGCCGTCTGGATACGGTCCTGGGCAACCTGCTGCAGCAGACCCTGCTCTGAGCAGGAGGTTGGACTAGACGATCTTCAGAGGTGCCCTCTAGCCTCAGCCAGTCTGTGACACTGTGAGACAAACTGCTGCTAACACTCTGCTTTTCCTCAGTATAAAAGTACAGTTTTGGCCAAGCAAAGGACAACGAACCTCAAATTGTAAAAAACTTGAAGGTGACGAAAAGCTTATATACCCCAAAGCCCAGACTGAGGTGCTAATTAACATTATGGGAAACAAAGAAGAGTTGCCAAGGAAAGCAGTTCTGAAGAGAACACCTGGAAAGCTCTATAAAACCTTTCAATTCTCTATTTATGGCACTCACGCTCTTTAAATTGTACCAACATTTGTATTTCCATTAAACAAACATTTTAAGGGACTTGTAACTTGTCCATAAAAAATGAGTCTGTGTGGATCTTGGCAGGCAAATTCTCATTCTGGGACCCTTTCACATTTTTTCCTTTTTGAAAACTTAATTTACAGAAAAGCTGTGTTAACCTATGAAAGTTTACACTGACTCTAGTGATTCCACATTAAATGCTCTCGTATAGTAAGACCTTGATCAAAGCATGAACTGTTAAAATAAATTCAAGGGGGTTACTATACCCCTGTTGTTTCCCAGGTCTATGTAACTTGTAAAGCAACAGAGAAGGATCTTTTTTTTATCAGGGAACGCTTTTCCAATGCATGATCTGCAATGTGTATCTTTCACATACTAGGGAAAGGATTTTAGCTTTCATTCCAAGTCCTTTCCTCCCTGACAACACTTTTTTTTCTTCTTTTCTTGACAGGAAAACTTGAATTCGTCATTGTCCAGTCTAAACTCTGTTCTTGGTTTTTTAAACAAAGTATGTGCATCTCAGCTGTAAAATAAGAGGTAGATGGTGGCAAGTAGAGTAAAATGTGAGATGCCATCATGATTTGAGGATCAGCGAGGAAGGCAGCCTGCTTTTGATGTACCAAAGGAGAGGAGATTTCCTTCCCTCAGTTCAACTCTATAATTTTTTCCTCTGTTTTGCAGTGTTGCCCACACTTTACAGCAAGTGATCGAATTGGGGAGGAGGGGAAGACCTAGGCAAACTGATGCAGTATTTCTGGAACACATTTCTGCTGAAGTTTCAACTTCTATGGTTTTAATGCCACTGACCATGTCCCTTTTCAACCTCCTCCATTTTTCAATCTTTTAGTGGTTTGAAAGTGGGGAAAGTAGTTCCTGAAAGGTGAACTAATCCATGCTGCCTCTGATTTTACCTCAGCATAAATCTGTTTCACAAAGTTTCTTTTTAATAATACTAGAACGTCTGGGAGGAAAACCAGAGTTTGAAAAGTTTGCAGCTCAGAAGAGCCCTTCGTCCATGTCTCTGTCTGGAGTGCAGGAGTATATACATATGGAAGTCACAAGACCAGCTGGTAATACTGATATTCCATAGCAGGGTTAAGGCAAAGGAGATATCTAGCTTTCCAAAGAGTTCAGTGTATGTAGACTTTACAATAAATTATTTCTGAGGCGAATACTGGAATTTCAAGTCCTATTCAAGTGGCAGCTTCTGAAACAGGCTGTGTGCAGCTAGACAAGCTAGTACAGGTCAGCTATGTTTCAACAATCCTTACATATGGTTGGAAGCAGATACTACACATGGTAAGAACCATCACATAAGATATGGCTAATTATCTTTAACTGGCATGCATTGAAATCACTAGTGGAATGTCTGATATCTGATGGAAGAGAACTATAAAATGGTAGACAGCAATCTGGTTGCTCATCTGTAGACCAGAGATAACATTTCAGCCTTTTTTCTGTATACGTCAGTTGTTTTATACTAAGTATCTTTTTATTTAATCGATTAAAATGTTAACAGTGATGCTAATATGTCATTCTTGGTGGTGCCAGAAAGCTCTTTGGCTAAGTGAACCACAGGAGTTTTAATAAACCTGAGCACTGCCATTATTTGTAATTTGACTGACATTCTGAATGCTCTGTGCAGAAAATCCACTTCTTGTTTCTAGCTAGGTCAAATAATTTGCAATATTAAATATTAAACAACCTATAATACTGGATGATTGAGATAAAAAAAGAAGCATATAAAGCCTCAAGTGCCAGGAAATTAATGTTTTCTTTTACCCTTACGGGCCTGTCTCCTCAAATAGTTTGGAATGCCTTCTTAAAAGCTCTAGCTCTTTCACAAAACTTGTTTTTATTTTTAAAAAATATTTTTCCACATGGAATGACTCAATTGAATAAAACATTTTTTTTTTATAATAGAAGCTATTACATTTTGTGTCATGGCAGTGGGGAACCTTTTGTAATTTAAAGAACTACAAATATTTTACTGTAGACCTTTTCTGTATTGTATCCCTTAACACTTATTTTTGGTCTTGACTTTTCTTCTTCCAAGCTTCTTTGCTATTTGCCTTGGTTTTCAGATATTGTATGTATTTATCTAGATGAAAGCCTCCATTGGGCTCCACTGAAGCTCTGCAGAGGTTCCTGGGTCAGCAAAATGCCCATGGCTGTGGCCACAAAAGCAAATAAATAAATAAAAGGGACAAATATGACAGTGTTACATGTCTGAAAATAATATTGCCAAACAAAATTAATGACCAGCCAAGATCATCATGTCAGCTGACACCTGGAACATGCTTCAGTAAGATACAGTTTTGCTGAGCTTGACATAACAATAATTGCTTGGAGCAGACCAGAATGAATATAACAATGATCTTCAGTTTTCCAAGAATACTGTGGAATAAAAGGATAGTATAATTAAAAAATAAACAGGAATATGGCTGCTTGTATCCAGACAGTAGAATCTAAATGTTTTTACTCATTAGTTGTGTTTGGCCTTACATTTCTAATTATTCCTAAATTCGTTGCACACTGAGATTCATGTATGATCTTTAGGGGCCATATATGACATTTAATGAGATCTGGTCTTGGCAGAAGTTTTCCAACAGTAATATAAGGGCTAACCTTATACCTTCCGGTAACTTCAGGAAAATCATATTTGCAAAGTTTTCTGGCAATACAGTCTTGGGTACCTTGCATCTTTTTTATCTGTTAAGCTTTTACTTAGTCATGTATTAGTTGTCATTTCTTTGTTTGCTATTAAGTACATTTTTCATTTTATTCAATGGTTTACTACATTAAAATGTTGCCCCACAGAAATATTTCCATTTCAAAATAATTAGTCACATTAAATTAATGGTTGGCTCTTTAAAGTATTAACTTAGCTTCACGATATCGTCAAAGAGTTGTCTTCAAGATTTGTCTTTCATGATATTAAAATATTTGAAGCTGAGTAATTTGATTTCAAATTTATGACATTCACAGGGTAATTTCTGGGGTCTCTTAGTTCCAGAGACTGTATTGGGCGTAGTAAGTGTAAGAACAATTAATGTCACTAAGGGCAAGATAAGCCAGAAATCATAGTGAGTATCTGGCATGTGTTTCTCTCTGTCATATCTGTGCAACTCTCGAGTTCCATATTTTGCAGTATTGTGGAATGAGAACATGGTCTGAGCTGCACTAAAAACACTTCAGAAGTGGAAGCATATTGTAAAAGAAAACACATATTGTTGCTTATAAAAGGTACCAGAACCTATCATAGACCATGTGGTGGGTTGGCCCTCTCCAGCTGCCACGCACCCACCCAGCCGTTCCCTCATTCCCCCTCCTCCGCAGGATCGGGGAGAAAATATGATGAAAAGGCTCATGGTCAAGATAAAAGCAAGGACATCAGTTACCAATTACCGTCACAGGCAAAACAGACTCAACTTGGGGAAAAGTAGTGTCTTGCCAAGTAACATAGAGTTGGATGGTGAAAAACAAAGGAAAAAAATAAAACACCTTCCTCCCACCCCCTGTTTTCCCAGGCTCAAATTCACTTCTTTGTTCCCAACTCGTCTCCCTCCTCCCCTCAAGCGGCGCAGGGGGATGGGGCATCGGGCTTGCGGTCAATTCAGGACAGTTCTCTGCTGCTCTGTCCTCCTTGTACTTTCCCCTGCTGCTGCAGCGTGGGTCCTCTCCATGGGCTACAGTCCTTCAGGATAAACCTGCATCCACCATGGGATGCAGTTCCTGTCAGGAGAACCCGCTCCAGTGTGGGCTCTCTGAGGGCTGCCATGCCTTCAGGATATGTCTGCCTCCACAAGCAGCAGTGTGGATATCTGCTCTGCCATGACCCTCTCCATGGGCTGCAGGGGAGTCTCTGCCCCGGCACCTGGAGCACCTCCTCCCCTCCTTCTTCACTGACCTTGGTGTCTGCAGGGCTGTTTCTCTCACTGATTTTCCTCACTCCCTACACTGCCCTATGGCATTTTGCCCTTTCTTACACACTTTTTCCCCAGGGTGCCGCCATCTTGGCTGCAGGGCCCAGCTGCACCCTGAGGCCAGTCAGTTGGAGCCAGCTGGAACCTGCCATGTCTGGCACCGGGCAGCCCCGGTGTCTCCTCACAGAAGCCTCCCCACAGCCCCCCCCGCCACAAAACCTTCACCACCAACACCCAAGGCCTTGCGTTAAAGTTCAGTATTGCTTTTCAGACAATGGTAAATCGGAGTTAGTTTTCTGAACTCTGTGGAGTTGAGTTACAGCAAGTGAAGAACAGCTCTGAGGAGAGGACGGACCCCAAACATCGTCTCATGAAAGACAGACACTTTAGGGCGCAGACTGCTGCCCTAACACCACAAGGTGTTACTGAAACAACAGATTTATTATGGTTCATGTGGCAGTTGCGCACTGCTGTGGCAATAAAATTCTGCCATAGACTAATGAAGTATTTTCATAAATTACCTAAGTTGAAAAGCATGATTTTCACATCCTAACTTGATCATTTTGCCAAGAAAACATTTCAAAGTCCAGTAATTACACTTTGCATGAAAACAAATGGCCCTTTGTTTTTTTTATGAAGCCTGAAAAATGGCTGGTTTTCTGCAAAGCTAATAAAAATGTATTTCTCTCAATTTAGTTGACTATCTCTAATTCCATTTAGTTGAAATTTGCTGACACTTCAGATTTCTTTTATGTGTACTGGCTCTCCAGCATTTCATTAAAAATATAATTGTCGTTTAAAAGATGCAGCTATTGAAAAATAAAGATGTTTTTGGATTAAAGATAATGTAGATTCTTTAGGCCCTGGTAATTCATCTAATCCTGGTAGCAGATGTTTCAGCTCTATCTTCAAGCTATTGTGATGTGACCAGGGAGACAAAAAGAGATTTCAAACATTCCTGCATGGCTGGAATTTATTTTCACAGTTGATAGCTGCTTATCTTAAGACACAGTAAACCTAGCAACAGAAAAGTAGTTTACTGGCAAAAATGGAACTTGCTGCCTGGATTCTTCTTCTGACTTGTTTTGCAATATTGTAGCTCTTGACTTGCAAATATCTCTCCACATGTGATAGTATATAATATGTAATTAGTATGTGATGATATGATAATATATGTCTCTATCAGCCTGCAGTATACACCCTTAATGCCTGATTCTTCTCTCAGTTTGCTTTTGTAAAATGTAAATTTAGCCTGAGTTACAACCATAAAACATGTATTACTCCTTGTGTGAGGTATATAGAGTATTTAATATCTATGTGAATTTATGCTTATCTTTCAGGTACGCATATATGTGAACAACAAAGGATAATCATCAACATGATTAAAAGATCTGATTTGGCTTTAATTATTTACCATCATAAACCCAGAAATCAACCAGCTTTCTCTGAAATGTATACATGAAGTGAGTTTGATTACATATTTCTGCGACTATGCGTATTCACAGAATCACAGAATCACAGAATGGTCAGGGTTGGAAGGGACCTCTGGAGATCATCTAGTCCATCCCCCCTGCCACAGCAGGGACACCTACAGCAGGTTGCACAGGATGGCGTCCAGGCAGGTTTTGAATGTCTCCAGTGTGGGAGACTCCACAACCTCTCTGGGCAGCCTGTGCCAGTGCTCTGCCACTCTCAAAGGAAAGAAGTTCTTCCTCATGCTAAGATGGAACTTCCTGTGTTCAAGTTTGTGCCTGTTACCTCTTGTCCTATCACCAGGCACCACTGAAAAAAGACTCTTCTCATCTACCTGACACCCTCCCCTTAAGTATTTATAAGCATTAATAAGATCGCCCCTCAGTCTTTTTTTCTCCAGACTAAAAAGTCCCAAGTCTCTCAGCCTTTCCTCATAAGAGAGATGCTCCAGTCCCCTAATCATCTTTGTAGCCCTTTGCTGGACTCTCTCCAGCAGTTCCCTGTCCTTCTTGAACCGGCGAGCCCAGAACTGGACACAGTACTCCAGATGTGGCCTCACCAGGGCAGAGTAGAGGGGGAGGATGACCTCCCTCGACCTGCTGGCCACACTCTTCTTGATACACCCCAGGATGCCATTGGCCTTCTTGGCCACCAGGGCACATTGCTGGCCCATGGTCATCCTGTTGTCCACCAGGACTCCCAGGTCCCTTTCCACAGAGCTGCTCTCCAGGAGGTCAGCCCCCAACCCGTACTGATGCATGGGGTTATTCCTCCCCAGATGCAGTACCCTACTCTTGCCCTTGCTGAATTTCATCAGGTTTTTCTCTGCCCAATTCTCCAGCCTGTCCAGGTCTCGCTGTATGGCGGCACAGCCTTCCGGCGTGTCAGCCACTCCTCCCAGTTTTGTATCATCATCAAACTTGCTGATGGTACACTCTATCCCTTCATCCAGGTCATTGATGAATATAACTATTTGCCGAGAAAAGTCACTTAATGGTACTTCTCAGTTCAAGTTCAATTCACCAAACTTGAACTGAGAAGTACCCTTAAGTGACTTTTCTCAGCAAATAGTTTATCTGAAAACATTTACTTTTGTCTGAGAATTACTTTTTAATTTGCTTTTGGATTACTTTCAATTTTTAGGTCACTGTTATTCACAAGAAGTAAAACGAGAGTGTCTGATTGTTGAATAATGGTATGCAGTTTGTTTGGACAAATCCATTTCCCTTCAGCAATCTGAAGTACTGCTGGTGAAAGAAGGAAGCTAGTTCACCTGCATGTTACCATTGCGTGGGCTAAACACCCAAGCCTTTGCTGGCTTAGATCCATTGAACTGGTGTATCTCCACTGACTTAATTGTCAGAATAAGATGGATTATCATTCCAAATACTTACATGTATTGATAGCTTCAGGTACACTATTTACAGACAACTTAATGGCCAGATCGGGGAAATGAAAATTGAAGCTTAGCTTAGTGGCTTCAGACAAGTATTTAACTGTTCACGGTTCATTTTGCTTGCCGGTAAAGCTGGTATATAATGGTCAGGCCTTTGGTGAGCAAACCGGGCCCTGATTCTTTCCAAATACTGAAGTAAATCTGCATGACACTTGGCTAGATGTTATCTTAACCCCTCTTCATCCTCTTCTACTGAAAAACAAGCTAAATGTTTGGAATTTGCTATCAGACATGACTGCTTGAGTGAAAGCTTTTTCACAGCTGTTGGTTTCTCCCAGGCTCCATATATTTTCCCAGTAGTGTTTTTCCTGAAGGTCAAGGTGATGGCTACAGACTGTCTATAATACAGATTATAGCACAGACACAGTAGGTGGTTTTATCAGCATTATCAGGAACTAGCCTTCTCAAACAATTTTAATCTGAACAGATCCTCATGCTTACTTATATCTTACATATCCAGGGTATTTTACTGTATCCTTGAAATGAGAAAAACATTCCTTTGCTGTTGGCAGACACATGGATAACCCACCACCATTTGAGCTTCATCTGCTCTGCACCTTAGTCAGGAACCATGATTTTTGACGGACTTCTGTTCAGGGAAGAGGAGGAAGCATTTGCTGAAGGTGCATAAATATCTCTTTGACGCACATGGTTTCCAATAATTTTGTCAGAGTTTGAAGAACAGCAGTGT
Source organism: Pluvialis apricaria (assembly GCA_017639485.1). Lineage (NCBI taxonomy): Eukaryota > Metazoa > Chordata > Aves > Charadriiformes > Charadriidae > Pluvialis > Pluvialis apricaria. The sequence continues at coordinate 87,586,591 of CM030007.1, forward strand.
AATTACAAGCAAGTGGGTGGAGCTGGGACAGGAATAAAGATGACTGGGTGTCTTTCTAGTGACTTGCTAACAGTATGTATCTTGGTGTCATTCAAAGAGCAGGAGAGAAAATCACTTTCTGGTTCTGGCAGGTTCTGAGAAGATCTTGTAAGAGAGACATGAGAGAGCAAAAAGTTGAATGAGAAGCTTCCCAAGATGCTCTGTGAAGGTGGACTGAAGAGACGTGGGCAACCCAGTATCTACAGGTCTTGCTTCAACTTGGTAACAACAAACTATGAGTTCAGTTCAGTTCAGGAGGAGAATAGGAAGGAAAATGTGTCCCAATCTCAAATCATCAGAGCAAATAGGGGAAAGACGATTCTCACTCCACAGACAATGAGCTACAAGAAAGCAAAATTTACAGGAAATGTGTGGGGAAAAACAAAGACATTATTTGTCCCTCCTGACTCTCAGCCCTGTGTTTGGGTATGAGTGCATCGTTCTTGTGTTATAATCCGTATTTCTGAGTGAACCAACTGTGTTTTCTCAAAAAAAAGTACTTATTTGCTCTGTGTTGATTAGAAGTTTGCCACCATACTGTGCCAAAATCTGACATATATCAAATCAGAATTTTGACAGCCTTCACCAATTTGTCTCCCTGAATATTCCCCCCAATACTGAATTATTTGAGCACTAATGAAAAAGAGAGGCTGGGGCCTAATACTGCTACTTTCAACTACTTCTTTGTCTCTGACCAAGAATGACAGATGATGACTTTTTACGGTGAATGAATGAAGATTAATAGCAAGACACATAGCTGTGAGGATTAAATAACCTAGAATTTCAGCTGAGTGGACAAAAATCTCATGAAATGTGCCGGAGAAATGTAATAAGCATTTTAAAGAATAACTGTCAAAGATAAATCATGTATTTAACTACAAAGCCTGGAAGTTCACCCAGGTTTATCTTAGTAATAACTTTGATGGTTAGCTTCAGGAATACTAAAAATTAATGTGAGTTATTCCATATACACAACTTAGATACTGCTGTCTCCCATAGGAGCAGTCAGTAAGTACAAAGGATGAGGAAGTCCTACTGAAGTTTTCTACAGGGAAAATTAAGCAATGAAAGGCCATTACAATTAAGGACTGTATAGAAAGTCCCTGTGGGTAAATGAATTAAAAAGGCAAGTGTAAATTCCCTAGGCATACCCACTCCGTATTTGTGGATTTTCAGGCTGATCATACTTGCTGCAGAGTGCAGGATCAAGAGATCTGCTGATACCCCTTGAATCATTATTCTTTGTGAAAGGATGCTAACCACGAACGACAGGATTTTCAGAAATTAAATTGCAATTTGATTTGTACTAATGTAATTGTTCCATAATAAATAACTGTGAAATTGCCAAATATACCTGAGCTTCCACAGCAGTAAATAGAGATATCCAATTATAAAGAAGGCAGTTATAAAGAGATTCAGTCCCTGCGCATGTGTGCAGCAGAAGTCAATGTTTGCTGCTGCAGATTCATGCGATGTCTAAGAAAGGCCAAGCCAGTGAACCACATCCTCTGCTTTTCTCCAGTTGCCCATCTCCATGGTTCCCTCTGCCCTTTTCACACCATGTCCTGCTTTGGACCAGCACAGCTATTCGCGTGCCCACCCAGCAAAGCGGGGTTGCTTGCAAGGGTAGCTTTCACCTGGGTTTGTGCCTCAGCCCAGGGGACGAGGAACCACACAAGAGGCTTTCACATGAAGAGAGGAGGATGGCCCCAGGGCAGGAGCAGGGAGCAGCAGGGGTGGGGGTGAGTGAGGGCCACTCCTTTCAGTGGCAGTCTCGGCCTGAGGCGCTCATGGGATCGCTGTGTCAGTTAGTGCAATCATTTCCTGTTCTAAATTTAGTGGAAGTGGTAATGCCAGATATCGCTGCTAGCAAATTCCTCCCTTTTGAAATAATGAGCACTAAATGTGCGGCCAGTTGGACGTTTGTTGTTATATATTCAAATTATGTTGAGGGCTCAGTCAGAGAAGCAGGCGTGCTCTTAACAAGCCCATGGCATTTATTTTCATTTCATTTTTGATGATGAAACTGTGTTACATCTTTCTCAGGACATAGTGCTTATGTCACAATATTTAGTATGCAGGCTTTTTGTCTAGAAACTCACTTTAGAAGGCACAAGATATCCTTTCAAAAAAGATGCATAAATAAAACCCTGCATTCAGTTAATATATGCATGAGTGATTGGAAGGTGATTAAATTCCTAGTCTTACCTGTTTGCCACATATATACATCCCAAAGAAATAGTGCCTAAATTACAAGCCCTGTAAAACACTCCTGGGTGCTGAGAAGCTTTGTGATCTGCTTGGGAGGAGAAGTCAGGCAGGACCTAATGCCTGAACAGAATAAGTTTACTAATTTCTGGACATCCAAAAAAAACAGAACAAAAGTAAGTTTTTTGCTACAAGAAACAGGTGGCAGAAAAAAAATGCTTACAATATCATAGTTTTTACTGCATCTCTTTCCACTTAGCTTATTTTTTTCTGTGAAAGGGGAAGATTTGAGAGTCTTTTCATTTATTTGACTACACTAAAACAAAAGTGGAAGGAGAAAACACATGTTGTTCCAGGCTTCCTGTCTGAAGATATCTGGGCATTTATTTGATTGCTCATCGGTGGTTCCCAAAGTGAGGTTACAAATCAGTGAAGGCTTACCAGGCCACAATAAGAGGTTGGAAAATATATATTGCTAGGTTAATATGTAGAATTGATAGATTTTTAAATTAAAATATTTGTGATAAAATTGTGTGAAGATTAATGATAATCTGAGCCTGTCTTTCAGTTTGTGGACACAGACATAAGAAAAATGCTCATAGGAGACAATAGTTTCTTAGGGAACTACTGAAAATGTTTTAATTAATTCACAGTAAAATCACCTCACTGTATACAGACTATGCTTTGCAGGGGCTTCTCTTCTCTTCTTTAAGCAGCAGAATGCCTGAGCAATGACCGACTCCTTCCTCATTCTTTACCAGATACAGACTGTTTCCAGGAGCTCATGATGCGTGGTGATGACCCGAGTCCTGCTAATTCTGGTCTGTACCCAAAGAACTCTACCCCACTGTATTTAGCTAGATTGCAGTTCTGTGTGGATCTGCTTCTTGCTAAAGCAAGAAGTGATTGGTTGGGAAACTTCTGTAAAGCTTATTTTTATATACTTGAATCATCACATGCTCCTGGTAACGTAAAGAGCAATGTTAGTAATGTATTTTCTCATGCACAGCCCTGCCCACGCAGTATGTACACAAGAAATGAAAAACAGAAATGATTAAAGACAAGGAGCCATTGGGATAAGAAAAACAGGTTAGGGCAAATCAGAGGCAAGGAGGCTACCTAAGATAAGAAGATTCTGGAGGAAACTTCCCCTTTACTCCCATGTTTGTAGTCCACAAAGTGCTGAATGTTGTGTAGGGAGAGAAGCTACTGCGACCTATTTTTTTTTCCACAGACATCTATTGGCTGTTTAACTAGAAACACAGTACAGGGAAGCCAGTCAGTTCCCTGTGAGAAGAGGTACGCTTCCCAGATGAGGTAGTCAGTGTACAGATTGACACCAACCGCCAGAAGACAGCAAGGTCCTACTTCTGCAGACAGGAGAGAAGGTGTATGCTGAGGCATACTCATGCTCACGAAGACCATGGTCTGGTGTAGCGGGCCTGAGCGCTGTAGTCCAACGGATGCCCCGTAAGAGAAACTTTAGCGTAGGACTGGAACAGTTACCAAAGTTTTATAAAACTCGTATCAAACTTCAGCATAAGGCTGTGTAAACACCTAGAATTCCTACACAGAAGATCTACAGTCAATATAAACTGGCCTAGTTTTTTTCTTAAGTAATGGGATCTTTATGTTTTGATGACCTCCTTGTCTCCTAAATTAGAGTTTTTAACAAGTTAATTTTACAAGCTTTCTTCTCAATAACTGATGACAATTCCAAAGGGTATTGTGAAACTAACTTGGGATCTGCACAAAATACAAGTTAGTTTATTTCCAGTGTATTCCAATTATGACATCTTCTTGGCTCAGTGATATCTAATGGTGCCAAGATAACTTCTAACATTTTTTGAATAATTGGATGATTTCACAATAGTATCTAAAGTCATCTGATTTTTCTTGGACAGCTGCCCAAGATTTTTCAAATGACAGAATAGTGACCTAACTGCAGATGTAATGTATGTAGCCTCCTTAGAAATTGTATTCAAAACCTTGCTAAAACCCACCATCTTGAATTAGTTACAGAGTTTTTAGGAGACTGGGCAAATTGTGTTACATCAAGGATGAGTTCCCCCACTTAGCAGAATTCATTTCTCCAGCAACGATAGGTCCCCAGGTATTTCTGTGATTACTCGCGCCTATTAGTCATGGAAAAGGAGCGTCAACCTGATCCAGAGATGAAGCAGAACTGATTTTCAGTATAAGAGTTGCAAGAATGTTAAACGAGGCAATTTCTTTTGGCATTCCCACCTAGTAAATCATTCACCCTGTCTTCTAAAATAAAACGTGCAAGGTAACTGCCATGGCAATTTTTGCAGGGGCAACTAACATACTGACATGTCCACTCTTGTTATTGATCTTGTCCCACGCAAAAAAGAGGCTGTTTGACTTAGACATCTAAATCCAGATGTGAATGCCTAAATCCATTCCATTATTGGAAGACGACTTTGAAAACTCTGGCCACAGCCTGCAAAGCACTTCAGGATTTATTTTTTTATTTTAGGACTTTCAGGATTTTGGGGCTGAGAGGGGTTAAACTATTCAGCCCATAGAAGGACACTTCAGTGCCATCAGGTACAGCTAAAAGGGAGATAACAAATCATGTGAGCTAGCTGAACATTATTTAAAGCTGACAATAAATCATGGTGAAACTACTAGATATATTTAAAGACCTCTAATTAATGTGGACAATGAAAATAAAGCCTTAGGAAAAAACAAAACTTTTTTTTCTCTTTTAATCAATAAAAAAGTAAAGGGTGGTAAGATCAGACCTACTTTCTGTAAGATGTTGTGCTCTGAAATAATTCAGTTACCTAACTACACATACACATTGTTTATTAAATCAATCGTCTTAAAATTCAAAGCATATTTCCATAATCTTACTTTTTATTTGGTTTGCTATTTCAAAAAAAACACCTAATGATCAAAATATTTAAAAGTCATTTTAGGCATGTTAATTGTATTTAAATTTTTATATAAATGCACCTTGACATAATTCAACATTCAACATTAACCAACCAGCACAGAAGAAATGTGTCATAGAAGATTTGAGGTAGTTTCTCTTCTGTGCACCACCAGCAGTTCCTGCAGACGGGGCTACTAAGGGTGGGGGCGGTTCAGAACAGGTGATTCTTTTATAGAGCTTTAAACAACTTTTTTGCTTCCTCTAAATCTAGAGGTAATCTTCATAATTTTCCCTAATTCACATTTTGGTCAACTGAGAAAATTGTATCATTCCTTTTAGAAACATTACACGTAGAGCTTCTTTGTTGATCTCTGCCAAAGTTCCCAAGAACATCCAAGGAGGAAAAGCATTTCATGGCTTATTATGATCACATCGGTGAAGTATTAGGGAAAGTGATTGTCTGATTTGGAAATTCAAAAATCCTCTTGATTTAACCTAAGGCTCGGCATGCCAGAATGCCGGAATTCTGAGGGCTGCAGCTTTCTAAAACGGTGTAAAATATTAGTTGCTAAAATGCTCTGCATGTTGAACAATCTCTTTCTAGCTGTTTATTTCCTAGCAAGTTACCAGCAGCATCCATTACGTACAGTAAAAAGTTTATAAAAAGAACTTTCCATGTCTAAAACTAAACACATTAGTTTTGCAATATGATTAGGTTAAAGAAGCAAAGCATCCCATAATTACTGTAGGAAAATATTATCAGAGACTTTGTAGTGTTTTCTGGTTACATCAGAATATGTAAATAAAAGCAGTAAGCCAACATAAAAATATTGAAACAAAAATGTTGCAATATGAAGGAAAAACTATTACATGAGATCACAGACACTATAATTATCAAATCGTATTTACAATTTGAATGTGCCAACTTCAGCTCTTGTTTCTCTAAAGCTATTAAAATTTCTATGTCACAGGCACAGCTGCAGAACTCCAGCCCTTCACTGATTTCAGGAGAGTGAGATTTCAGCTGCTCCGTTAAACTGGATATTTTACTGCAGAACTTTTGACACTAATATATAGTCAATGTTCAACTTTAATAATCGTGACACGTCCATTTCTTTTGGAACAATATGCACAAAAGAAGTAGCGTAAGAGTGGAGTCTTGCTGTGTCAGTCTTTCCATTCTAAATCCTTACTTTGAGGTGTTTTTTAGTAAACTGTAACATTTGGCAGAGAAGCGTTTAGGACCGGGGAGAATTTTTTTAAAAAAATAAATACATATAAAACTAGTATGACTGTTCTATGTTACAGGACACAGAAAAAGAAATTAAGTCTGTAGTTCCTACCTCCCCCAATCTGATGGCCTTGAAAGGAGCCCTGCTTTTAAAATGTTCTAAATCTCTCTGGCCTCTCATGTGGTCTAAGATATTTAAGAGTTGGAGGAAACAGAAAAGGATAAACGACAAGACTAAAATCAAATTACTTTTGTAATAAGTGGTGATTTCATGTATTTGTCATGAATAAATGAATTAAGTTGTTCAACATGTATCCATGATTCGAAGTGAATCAACAGTTGATAAGGGCCCGGAGTCAGTGTATCATATCTGGGTTAGGAACGTGTTTTGGAAAGCCTCGGGAGCTGTGGCGGCCTCTGGGCTGCATTAGGGAGTGGCAGAGCAGAGCTCGCCGCTGGGCCCCGCAGCTGCATCTCATTCCGTTTTCCTTGGACCGCACAGCTGCTGCCTTCGCAAAAGCAAGCCCCAGGGTGTGGTGTCCCAGACCTTGGAAACTGTGGCCAGCCCACGCGCTCCCCCAACCAAACGAGGCCTTTTCAACACCTACTTAGCGTTAGCTGGAGCCCTCCCTGGTGGCCTCGCCGCCAGGATCCCGCGCGCTCACCTCTGGGTCTGGGCTTGACTTCTGGCCAGGGACGGCTGGAGAAGACGCACCAGCCAGCATCCAGCCACACGGTGAGATGGACCGGCTCATGAACAGAGATGAATCGGAGCCCATTAAAAAGTACGTAGCTGTCAGAGGAGTGGCTTGAGCCAGTCGACCATGCGCTGCATGATTGCTGCTGCCGACACCGGCGTTACGGTAGGAAATCATAGCCGGGGCAAAGGGATAGGAAGGAACCGTCCCCATTAGCCAGAGCGCGACCGCAGATCGGCTGGCCGAATGACGAAACTCAGCCTGAGGGATTTCTTACCCGAACTTCCCTAGCCTCACACAGACAGCCTCACGGAAGGAACTCAGTGTACTTTCATCTGCGTTAACTGCAAAAATCAATTTTTAAAAGTCCACTGAAACGAGCATGTGAAAAAGCATCAACAGTATTTGTATGGTTGAAGAAATCCAAAGACTAGATTTTTTTCTTTTAAACCTTTTTAGTTGTTATGCCGAAGTTATTATCTGACATAGCATGCTTAGCAGCTTGGCATAAACATAAAAATAATGAGATATCCTGTAGCTAAATAGACAGCAACAATGAATTACTGTAATTAAATTAATTAACTGTAATTACTGTAATAAAAAATTACTTGTAATAAAAAATCAAGCTCACCACAGTCAAAGGAGTTTCAAATGCAGTATGGATCAGAAACTGAGTGCTGGGAAAACTGTTAAAAAGTAAACAGTTTGTGCCAAGGCAACTGAGGGAAAGTCCTTTCTGCAAATTTGTTTTTTCTCTCTACCTGATCAGCCAAATATGGAACAGGATGGCCCACAAAAATGTTGTATAAACAATTTCTTCTAATGTTTCTTCAAGAGCATACATAAATGTGACTGTTCAGGAAGAAATATTGTAGGGAACCCCATACTCCAGCCCAAAAATACCCCAAGCCTACAACACTTTTATTCCGTCAAGGCATAAATTCAACTAACAATTTGAAAGAAAACAATTACCTTTTCCCTATGTTTTTAGGCCAACAGAGGGAAATGAAAAGCTAACACGCGGTAATGGAGTTGGGGATACGTAAAATTAAATATCAGTGTGGTTCCAGGAGAACGCAAACACCATTCAGGGTTATGTACTGCTTAGGACTGGTAGATTTCTTTTCCAAATCTCTCTGGAAAGGGAGTGGGCAGTCTTTTCACCCAGGGCAGGCCACCCAGTAACATACATATATATATATAGCTTTCTGCTATCATGGGTCTTATCACATGACCTTAGCTTATACCTGTTCTGGTCTTTCTTTGCCAGTTTTGCTTACCTGTAATGCTTTCTTATCTTAAGTTATAACTTGAGTGTTCCCCTGGGGCAGTTCTCATTCATCGAGCAGTATCACTAACTCCTGTTAAGCACTACTTAATCTGAAGGTAGGTGGCCGTCGGTTGGTACTTGAGCTGATGCTTGAACTGGGGATGCTGCTTAGTCCAGCACGTTTTAGGCAGGTCACCTGCACTCCTGGTCAGATCAGGATGCAGCTCTATCCCCAGCTGGGATCGCTCACACTCCCGCTAAGCTAGTTAAAGTGAATTGCGATAACTGGTGGACACCCAGGATACTGCTGTTACTGTCAGTTCCAGCTATGAGGTTATTGTGCTTATGAAGCTTATGAGGCTGGGTTTGTTGCACAAAGATCTTCTTCCTACCTGTGAATAATTCACAGGTTCGCCATGATCACTGTAAATATATTTTGCTATCTTTAAGTTTGTGCCAAAGAGCTTAGGAAATAAATTTCAGGGTTGGTGGTTTGTTTTTTTTTCCAAGGAGTATTTCATTTAACTATTGGCTCTTCACTATTAATGGTATGTGATTAGTCACATATGTCTAACAACATTTTCCAGTTGACTGTTCAGATGCCTGAGAGCTTTAAAACCAGAGAAAAAGGAAGGATGATTTTCAAGTACTGAACAATCAACAAAAGTGGCGTTCTTGAAAGGGTTTTTTATTGCTGTATATTGGAACATGTACTCTGTAAAAGGAGACACTGCTTGTACACCAGAATACATCTACAGTTACATCCCACTGCAAAAGAAGTTTAAGTTACAGCTGAAGTTACTTAAATGAATATGTTAATCGTTTTACTCTCAGTAAAAATTGGACCATGTATGTTTTATAACACACCAATACCCGAGCTCTTTGTCTTTCCGTCTGATTGTGCACAGCCAACTTGGGTGTTGCCCCTTGCGACTCGAAGGCTTGCTCATGTTGATTGCATAATGACACATATTTCCACGGCTGTGGTTGGGTGCAGGTGCTAAGATCAAGTTCTTGGTGTTTTGATTCTCGGGAGGATCTTCAGAAAATGAAGCATCTGTGGTCACATTTATAATTATAAATCATGCAGTGAGATCATTGTAAGGCTCTTTTTTTTTTTTTTCATAATAACAGCATGTAACATTTTAAAGCGCATAGATTGTATACTGGAAAAAAAGCATTTAACAGGAAACATCCCAAGGTAAAGTGCCCTGAACATTTGTGAACCACTAATTTTTATATACGTCAAGGTAATTTTAAAGTCCTTTCACCTTTTTTTTTAAGGCAACTCCTTCACCGATTGTTTCCAACACTTTTCAAAGAAAGTAGACAAACTGTACTGCAAACAAAGGCAATACCTAAACTACACACTAATGGAAGAATCTTCGTTTAATAAGTGAAATTAAAGTGTGAAAAATCTGTAACGGCTTTACTAGTCTGTAATAAAAATCACCTTTTATTGGCATTACTACCTTTTTTTCTTATTAAGGAAGTGGCAGTTTGTACATAGTACTGTTTGCTCTACATGATACAAATGGAAATAATAAGCTAGTGGCTAAATATTTACTTATTACATTCTTCCCCTATATGCTATTCACCAAGTCATGCGACTTGCAGTTTTACATAGGAAGATGATCAATGATTAACCACAGGTTGCATCAAATTCCCTGGACAATCCCAAGGAGATTTCTGCAAAAAGGCTAATGTTTATTAGAGGCGGCTACACACCCAAAGATTATGTCCTCTTTTTTAGGTAAATTCCTTCTCTGTCCAACATATTGTTTTCTTCCATATTGTTTCTGTTCTACAGTATTTGGTAGATACTGGAAGAGAAAATGGGTAATCAGTATGTGAGAACATCAAAAATGTTGACAAAATCTTTTTAAAAGTAGAAATAATTTATCACAAACCCCAAATATTTTCAATCAAAATAATTAACTGTTTAGGCTTGCAGTATCCTGAAAGGTTTCTGATTTTCTTAAGGATAGCAAATGTTTTCCACAAGATGCTTTGCTCAGCCATACTATTTTCTATGAAAAACAAACAAACAAACAACAGTTTAAATGAAAATTTCATGCCCTAAAGGATACGAACAACTGACAAAGGGAAAGGTGTGCCTCTGCGGCATGACTCACGGTGCAGGGCTCCCTGTGCATCAGGCAATGGTCACCCGGATTGGGTTTCTGTAGGCAAGGACTGTTCTGCTGCGAACTGTGCCACTGGGAGGCATGGTGGCGGTGAGGGCAAGGGGGAAATGACAGAAATATATCTTAGGATAACTTGGAAAGAAATGGGAGTCCAGCGCAGGCAGGTGAGAGTGTTGTGTGGAACCAAGCAGGGATTTACTTCGTCGTACACCAGCTGGCTCCACTGTGCCACTTGCCTGGGTGGAAAAACTGAATGTGCTCCACGTCATGAGGCAGGGAAAAGGCCTCTGCTGAGCCAGAAGGGAATGTACAGAATTAGTCTTACCAAAAGATGTCAGCCCTGCAGAGCTTCTCGAGATGCTTGTCACATCCTTCCTTGAGCCCATCCTCTCAGGGACTTCATTTGCCATTAAGGATGTGCAGGCCAAAAATTTGTCACCGTGCATCTCTCAGCTACCCGAGCTCTGTGCTGTGCTGGACACTTCATGATCCGTTGGCCACTTTCCCTTGGTGAATCTAGGAGCAAATCGTCATCATCTTCTTTTTGATGGAGCAATCTGTAGGAAAGCTGAAACTTCCATTTGCTTCATCTCCTGGTCTGGGTGCATGCTGCACTCACTGATGCATGTATAACTCTTTATGCTGCTATACCCTACCATGTACTCCACAGAACATTTATTCTGAAACCCAACTAACCCCTTATTCTCTTAATTTTGGCCTCATTTAAAAGTCAAGGCAAAACGTACAGTGGCAGAAACATGTTTACAGACTTTTACATATGAAAATAAAACACCTTTCGTATACTTCTGTACATGCACACACATCTTAATGCACCACGCTAAACCACCTCAAATCTTATTCCTAAAGAGGTTGCTCCACTTCTGCTTTCATCACAGCAGTCTCTGTGCCACAGCTGCAAACAAACTAGTGATGGCAAAGGTGAGGCTGAAGAGAGTATGTTGCCTCCACAGTGGTTTCTGCATGATGTATTCTGTCACATCACTCCCAGGAGACAAAGGGTGCTAAAAATACCTGGAGTTAAAAATAATAAGTGACAAATATAAATTCAAAATATTTTAGAGACTACAGGAAGAAAGCAGGAAGTCCCTGACTGTTATGTAGAGTTCTAGATATTTATCCGAGAGATTCACTGAGTCACAGAGTTAATGGACTCAAAAGATAGATAGCTCATCGCTTCCACGCCACTGATAGCGTGGAATTATTTCTTATACTGCTTTCTCCAGTGCTTTAATTCACTCTTATATTAATATTTTCTATTTATACTTATTTTCCTTAAGTGCATTACATTGATTTTGCATTTCAGCACTCCACAAAGGCTCCTATCATCATTAGGGTATAAACTAAACATGCAAAAAAAAACCAGTTGAGAGTTTACAAAGTAAAGCCACAAAATGCCGTGTTAAATTCTAGACATTTTTCTGAGAAATTCACTGAGGCACAGAGTTATTAACACATTAAGGCACTTGTTAACTTTATGTGTGTGGGTAGTCCCCCTGAATATAACAAGAACGCTCATCTTGGTTCTTGAAAGTGTTAGTGTTTAAAACACTGCTTTATGTTCTTTGCCACATGTCTAATCTCTCTTGCTCAGCAGCATCCTGAAATGGGAAATATATACAGGTAAACAGTCAAGACATGAAGTTTTAAGAGAGCTTCAATGCTGCATTATAAATGTTAAAAAAAATCCCAAAAAACAAACAACAACAACAACAACAACAACAAACAAACCAGAAAGAAATTTCCGTCTCCCATACAGAGAGAAATTCACCCTGAGTGGAAAGCTAGCACAAAATTTGTGCACTCCTTGAATTCAATTTATGTAAATGGGTCTGTTACTTAAATGGAGCATAGGATTTGGGGATTTCACTTTTAGGGCAAACAACATGCAAGTTTCTCTATTCTTTCATGTTACAATATAGATCATCTCATTGCATTGGATTCTGAAATCACACACAACATTCCCCCTTCTGGCAATCAGGTCTTCTGTGAAATATCTGCATTTTCATATTATGAAACAGCAGCCATGAATTTACTAGTAAGGTTCAATGGTAGCAACTGAATTTCTCTTTTCACTACCATTCTTCTATGATATTTCTAGTTTAATTATCAAGAATAATAAGGATATGTACTCTGTGTGATGTTTTTAGTGTTTGGTTGAGTGATTCCTAAAACAGTTTACAGATTACTTAGCAGCAACATAAATGTTAGGCCCAAAAGATGATCGAGCTTGTAGCCATACCTGATTAGTAGGATTCCAGAGAGACAGACTATCATAGTTTGGAAAGACTAAACTTTTTTATTTAATTCACATTAAATCTACATGTCCTTTTTTTTTGCCCAAAAGTGTAACCACACAGTGACTAGTTGAACATCTGAGCTGGTTTCCTGCAACACCCAACTTAGTGTAATTATACAACTTATTTGAAGCTGATGTATAGTACACCAGACTTAGCCAATGAAAAACAGAATTGGCACTTTGCTGGTATTTGATTAGTCTACAACTTCCGCTGGTGTTTTATCTTCCTCAAGCATAAAATTATATTCTCCTTAGTTCTTCCATATCTGTGCAAAGAATTTAGCCCCACAGAAATCACTGAAGTAATTAATGCCTTCCCATAATGAACAAGAGGCTCAGTCTATCAGAAAGGTGACTTTCACTTTGTCATTCTTCTTGTAACTACCTGGAGAGGAGGCAGGAGACTGAAGGACAGGCATGCAGTGTGCTTATCCAGGGAATACACACACCTTTAAATGACTTTCTAGGTAAAACTTATGCTTGGAAAGATTATGCCGTCTTCTTAAGATGTGCAAGTGTCCCTGGCAAGTGCATCTGCTGCACGAGCTGGCAGTAAAGTCTTGCAGGTGTGCATTTCTGCAGAAAACATGAGTTATTTGGGAACGGAGCAGAGAAAGACCAGTAAATAAGCAAGCTCAGGGTCTTCTCCTCTTTACTTATTGCCCCTTTCTGCAGTCCAAGCCCCTGTGAACGATGAAAGGGATATCCCATCTTCCTGGGAGCTCTTCCCATCTCCTGTGGCTTGTCTTCCTGGAGAAATCTCCAATGTTCGGCAAAGGTATGTATACTTGCAGCTCACAGATGCGTATCCTTGCATATATCCTAGGATATATTCACGCATTGATGCCTCTTCTTGGGAACTGGAATATAAAAAAGCTGTCCCTGGAATAATGTATACTGCTCCCCTTTCTACATATTCCTAAACACAGAACCATAAATTAGTGTGTGTAACGATTTGTGAAAAGGTTGGAATGTTCATTCTCTTATTTTATTCTGTTTTTGAAAACTAGATTAAAAGAAACAATGTGAAACAAGACAGAGTAAGTAGCATTTACAAGACAACTGGGAAAATCTGATAAATACTGATAGGTTGGTGGACACGTTGTCAGAAACATACTGTCTACCATTTGGTCAATAGCTACTGCTACTTAGTTTTAACAATAGCACCTTTAAATCAATAGCTCCTTTTTAATATTTAATGTCCTCATACCATTAGCCTGTTCTTGTGTCCCTTTTTTATTGCTAATCAAAGCTATTGACAATGACCTTGACATTTTTCTAGGGTTTTGGTGGCTCAGGTTTCACTTAAATTAGCAAGCACGGGAAGAACTTTTAGTTGATTTAAAATTCACCTACATTTTAAGAACTTTGGTTGCAATTTGTTATTTCACGAGCAAGCAATTTTATCATTTTATGTGAAATATAAAGCCTCAGTTAAAATGCTTCGGACTTTTCTGTTTTCATTGTATATAGTAGCCAGATACAAGCAAAGTGACTTCTTATATATATATATAATTTTGTTTTATGACTGCAGGATACCGAACAAGAATTTCAATCTTCCATTGTAATTATCCAGAGAAGCCATTGTCAGTTTGGGTTCCCAGTTTGGGTTTGTAGTTTGTTTGAAAGGATATTTAGGACATTTTCTTATTTTGTGGTAGTTGTGTAGCTGTGGTGGAAGGTATTCAAATTCAACGATGAGTTTTTCTGTGTTTTGTTAAGTGTAGGACATACTTTTAGCTTAGAAATTCTTATTTTAAGTAATAGAGTTACAGCATAGTTAACTGCATCTCAAGCATTTCCTTGTATATTGAGGACAGCACACGATAATGTTCTCTGTGACAAAGAAAAGCATTCGGCATCTCATTATTTAAATTAGGCAGGTAAGAATAAGGAACAAGGTTCCAGAACGAAATCACACAACAATTAAATAAGAATCGATCCAACACTGCTTTTTCACACAGACTGCTTTCCTGTTAATGGCAATTATCTTATCAGTTGCTACTGGCCAAATAGTGATTTATATAATTCTACCCATGTAGTTAGACTGCTGTTAGATTATATCCATTGAAATGAACATAGCAGGCGTATTAAATAGCTCATTTACTTTTCAATGAGTCACAGGAAATACTTAAGCCAGTTGACTTTGTACTAGGAAAAGCTTTGTACTAAAAGTTACAAATAAAAGTAGGATCTGATCCAAAGCTTGCTGAAGTTATTCAAATCTTTCTACTAACTGCAATCAGCTTCTTATATGCATGTATAATATTTAAAACCCAGTGTTGTTCTCTCCTACTGTGATTTCTCCTGTTTGCAATAACCCCTGCAGTTTTCTTTGTGTGTACCGCTCACTGAAGGTAAGCAGATCCCTACGCAGAGCTCGGCTGAGAGCTCAGGTAAGGGTGTTGTTAATCTTCTGCGCTCAGGGCCGCACCTGTGCAGGTGAAGTCCAGAGGGGTCTTTCAAAGTAGGCTTGGCTGGAGGCAGACTTGGCAGGTTTCCTAGTGTTAGGCAGTGCTTTAGCAAGGCGCTGAACACATCAGAGGGAAGTGTAGGTGCTGTTTGCTTAGAGTAGAATTGCACGTGTTCTGTGGGAAGGCGTCTGAGAAGCATGGAAGTTGAATGCCAAGGTCATGACTTTGTCCTGCAAACTGCTGTTTATGTGAGCCAGCCTTACATACGTGACTCCACTGAGAGGCATATTCATTGCCCAAAGACAGACCAGAGCCAAAGACAAAGCTGCCCGCAAAAGTTAATGAAAATTTTGACAAGGAAGCAGTTGTGGAACAAGTTCCATCACATATACCGGAATAAAAATAACATTATATGTATCTGAACAATTCTTTTCACATGGAGATCTCAAGACACTTCCCACACATGGATAAATATTTTCTTTCTCTGTGGGCAGGTGTGAAAATTAATTGCAAAATAGTGGCTTCCCACAAGTGACAGTGATGATGAATAGTAGACCTAAACAAAATTATGTTGAACTACCTTTTAAGGAATCCTTGCTGCAAACAGAATGCCATTTATTTCTGTTATTTCTTCTGTTATTGCTTGTTTTTCAGAAATATGTGTACCACCTTTTCACACTGATCAACACTAACAAGTGTAGCTTCACTGAAGTTACTTATGCAAGAAAATACCAGCAAGAGATCTACAACAAGAAGATTATTTCTGTGTCCCCAAGAGTCTACATTTTTATCTCCTTTTGCAAAAGGAAGCTTCTTCCATTATGAAGCCTATGCTATAAATGATTTTTTGGAAAACTTGCCAGTTTTCGATGTACATTCTAAAATCAGTGACATCCTACAAATTCTGTCTAATGAATCCTGTAAGTTAACCTTAAACAAGTGAAAGAATCAACATTTTAGCAGCATGGTGCTTTGTACCACCACAATCTGGTAATTAACATCACTATATAATATTAAAAGTGCTAAGAAATTTCAGGGGTTTATTATATAACTCAAATGCCCAATGCAGGAAATGTCAGAAGGGCCTGATTATTGTGCGCTCAGCATTTCTTGGACATCAGGCTTCATTTAGGTGGCTCACTGTCAAAATAAAGTATTATAACTTAGCCTTGAAAATATTGGCTGATCTTTGTAGATGCAGCGGTCAATGGCTCAGTTAAGTGCAAAGAGTTTTAAGGTTAAGTTTCTTTACTGTTGAAATGTGTAAAAGGTATGCTGAAGTCTCAATTTCTGCTGGCTATTGGCACACTAATAATGTACAAAGGAGCAAATGTATTTGCAGGGCCCATTGCTGATGTTGCAATTGCTTAGTAATTTTCAGAAACACAGAATATAGAGACAATGATGACACTGGGCCAGGTCTGAAAAAGTCGAGCTGTTCTTAGATATGTAAATTTATTTCTATACTTAGAAGCAATATACATTATTCTCTTCTGCAATGAGGTATTTACCTCTTGAGTATGATTTTAATCTAGGACTTCCATGTTCAGGTAGTGAGACATTTTGGTTACATTTTATAGTAACATTCATCTTATAACAAAGACAGAGTACGTAATAGATTCAGTAGTCATATGTCCTAGATTGTTACAAGCACCATACCGGAGGATATATAACCCAGAGGGGTTTATATACCATGAAAATAAACAACATGATTATCTGTTGAACAGTTAACAATTTATTGTCATAAATCTCTATTTTTTTTGGTCATTTATTAGTTTTATATACACAAACCTTTACAGAGAGTGGCACTAGGTTCACACTGAAGAAATGTTAATAGCACAGCAAATGTACTTCTGAAATATTCACATTCTTCTCGTGCCTCAGTGCCTTCAGAAACTGTCATGAGATACCCACATCAGAGGCAGTTTCAGGAGTGCACAAGCACAGCAGTCTCCTTGTATCCCATGCTAGTGTGAACAAGGAACTGGAACAGGGCAGAGCACTCAGTCAGACATGACTTGAGAGCAGTGCAAGTCATCCATAGAGCTAAGGGACAGGAGAAAAAGCAGCTTTCGAGGGCTTCGGCCACTCCAACCGTGAATCACAGTGAAAACAAGGCTAACACATCCAAACGGCCACTCAGCTTCTCAGCATGTTGCTGAAGAGCATAGGTCGATAGGCTCGTCTTCTCAGAACGCAACTCAATTTCCTAGAAACGGCCCGCTGAGGAGCAGAAAGGACATGCTATTTCTATTACAGAATTGCCTCGTGCTCCTGGGACGCTTCCTTCTAAGTATGGGCCAGTCCTAAGAAAGGGGCCAAAGACAGAAATGTTAATGCTCTTAATTAAAAGATGGCAGCAGAATTTATACCTTTAGCTCCTCTGTTGAATTTCAGTGTTAGCATGCACCTCTCCGATAGTGCCAGTGGAGTTTTATTTTGACTCTCGAAGTCTTCTTTCACTTCAGATATGCCGGGGTGGGAGGAACACAGTATTCCTGACAATTCTTATTTAAAAATCATGCATCTGAGATACCTCAGATTTCAGCTACATTTGGATCCAGATCAGGATCATGTAACTTGGATTCATCTCTGTTATTAATTAAGTTCTCAGAGGAATACTGAAAAAGCAAGTATTAGGGTTGCACTGAGTGCAACAGGTTATGGTGATCTGTATAACCTTTGCCCAGCTTTCTTGTGGGAAGGCATTGTGACAATGTATTTAACTACAGGCTCTCAGCTTTCTAAAAATATGTCTTCCATGTAAAATTTCAGAGCATTTATCACTGCGAGTGCTTCACAAATATTAATTTGTTTTTAAAGTGTCCCTTTGTGGTAAATAGGTAGTATTATAGTCACTTTAGGTTTATATAGATGCGTACTCAAAAAAAAATATCGGTTCATCTATATACTCAAGAGTGATTGAAGTTGAGCTACCCTGGTACTTCATAACATAGCAGTTTAGAAGTCCTGATATTTCCTGGTATAATAACTGATTGTTATTGGGATAGTATTGGGATGCAATGTATTCATCCTACAGTCATACCAGAAAAGTGGTGATACTTTTTTAGGTGCCAGAATGACATTATGGGCCAACAGCTATATGCAGGCATATATATATACGCCCGTATACATTCCACCTATTGTAGCATCAGAAGGGCTTGAGTCACTGGCCTTTTCAGCACCACACAGAAACTCCATGTAGGTGCGTGAAGTTTATGTGGGTTCAGGAGGGAGAAACCAAATACCTGGAAGTGAGATCCACCCTGGGAGTTACTGAATAAGCCACAAAGGAAATCCCTTGATTTCAAGGGATTTCAAGGCTCAGGAAATTGCTTGAGATTGAAATGAAGTCTAGGAGAGTACTGAGGCAGGAGGGAAAAGGGAGTTGGCTTGAGTTATTCTTCAAAGGGGTCTACTTCTGGCTCTTGAGAGAGACAGAAAACTGAGCCATGTGTCCCATGGACTGAACTAGAATTTCCACTCTTATGGAAGCTGCCATATGGGCACTAATGGGGAGACCCAGTTGCCTCCAAAGGCAGTAGCACCACGAGGAAGCAATGGTTTACCTGCCTATGGTCTCCTGCATGTCAGACTGAGGAGATCCTGAAGAAAAAGACGATGGAGAAGCCTTCTGGATCTTTGGCAGCTAGAATATAGATGTGCAATACCTGGTCTGTACCTTAGTAATCAGACTGGTGGCAACCCAGAAATGTTCCCACTAAGTATGATTAGACTACATTACCTGGTGCTCTCCCTCAGCATGGGCGCTGAGGCAGGCGCGAGCTGCTAGGCTAGTACATCCCATACTTCAAATAGATGAAGTGCACTCTTTCTCTCTTTTCTCCGCCTTTGTCTTTTGTAAGCCTTTTAAGCTGCATGGTCTGCTTGGTTTCGATGAATGAATGCTTTTATTTGCATCTTTAGTTAACTTGGCATGCATTAAGAGTGATTTCAAGATGACTGAATAACAACAAAGCGTTCCCCACCCAAATACACAGTGAAAATATAAACCACAGCACCTTAACAGCGCTGTAATATGCACCTCTGGTGTATCAAAGAATAACAGGGTGTTCTTCACAGTGTCCAGGACAGGAAGAAATGCCTAGTGATCATTAGGTAACAGGGAAGGCTCTCTTCCAGGCAGCAGGACGTTGGGAGCCATGGCTAATTCCAGAGAGCAATCAAGCAATCTCTTTCAGTGGCACTGCTGAGGCAGGATTCATGCCTGTTTCTAATTAACGGAAACCAGAATTTATCCTTGACATCAGCAATAGAAGTTGCAGTGTTATAAAGACACTTTGTTTCATGGAGGGCAGGGGGTGAGGAGTGGTGTTTGTTTGGTTGCTTGTTTTTTTCTAACTTGGGTGTTACAAATTAGGGAACGAGGGACAGGACATTTCAAGCAAGAGTGTTTTTGGAGGCCAGGCTACAATTTCATACTGACTGGAAAAACAAACAGTGTAGAAACCACTGGTTGTAGGGAAAACCAAAAGTCTTTCTGTGGTGAGGGGTTTTTGACCTATTTCTATTTGCGTTTGAAGTTCAATATAAACATGGATATTTAGATCTTCCAGTGGAGCTTCAAGAAATGCAAAATTATGTTAATTCAGCATTCCTATGATCAGACAGGTAGAGCAAGGCTATTCCCAGAAGATAGCCCTGTTCTGGGAAAATCCAGGGTACTCTTGGATCTTAACTACAACTACCTTTTGCTGAGACAACTGGAAAATATGCTGAAGAAGGGAGCTAGAAGAAAGGAAAAAGCAGCCTGAAGGGCTGCAAAGAACTGAAGGAAGAGGGTCTTTGTGGCCATGGTATGAGAGTTTAGTGACCCAGAGACCCAGGGGGTTCATTTGACTTTGAAAGGTTCTGCCTCTAGGCTTCTATAAGGAAGGTTCGTGTTAAGGCTTATCTTGCTGTCTTCAAAAGTTTGTTGAAGAGCATAAAGTCACAAAAGAATGCTAGATGTCTGCTTTACCAATCAAGCTGGAGAGCAACGTTCTGCTTTTGACAGCCTCATCGAGGATGAGCTTCAGATTACAGCCAGCCTAAATAACCTTCATTTTAAAAGTTTTGAATCCAGACTTTCAAGGAAAGGAAGGCTGTGATTTATTCATGGATATGGTTGAACTGCTGGAAAACCTGCATTAGATTAACCACAGACTTCAAAAAATTTACCCCAACTGGTTCACTTTTGTTAGCACCAAATATGTGACTACAAATAGGTCTTGTGAAACTGTCTTCCTAAGGATTGCAGACCTCAGCTCTGCCTTCAGTATGCTTGGATGTTTTATACCACCTCTGATCTACCCTGTAGCTGCAGACCTGTGGTTAGAGATTTCCCAGTGCTATATCCTACTGTCCTCACTCTGTGAAAAACAACAGAATAGCACTTAGTTGCTTAGTGTGAATGCTGAGATGGTTAAGTTAAGCAGTCTGAGACCCTTAAAAGAAGGATGTCACAAAAGCTCCACTGTATTGGTAATATTATTGTTGATGTTGAAAATTTGCTTGGATACAACAGCAATGGGCTCCACAGAACATGCTCCAGAAAAAGAAAGAAACTAAATATTTGCACATGCTGGAAAGTGAGTGAGTCAGCAATTGTCGGAGAACGCTAATCAAAACTTAACAATGAGCAACATTGTGATGGGTCTTGCTTCGAGCGTGGGATTCACCAGAACTTTCTCCTAAAATAAAGTTTTAAGGAATGGGCTTAGCTGGAAATTTGTTTGCACAAAAGAAGTGCAAAAAGAGGTGGTGTAAAGTTATTATTAACTGGGGGTATATTCAAACAACTAGAAGGAAACAACTCCTCATTCACTCCTGAGACCTCATTTGGCTGCATGTAGGCTATGGAGAAAGGTTAATTGGCTAAAAAGGCCGTGTAATAACTCCTGCCTGGAAAACCACTGCTGCCGAGACAAAAGGAAAGAAGGCAGTGAATGGAATCAGGGAGGGAGAAGCCAGGAGAAATAGTTTTTAAACCATTCCCAGAGTTTAGAATAGTCAAACAACTCAGTTTTCCCATTTGTCTTGGTTATCCAGATAGTCATTTTGATACCCTGCCATATTACACATGCAAGCTAGTAAAATGAATACATCCTGTTCATAAAATAAAGCCATCAGTCACACAGTTGTGTCTCTAAAAAACAAATAAACAGCATTGTTCAAAAATTAGCCAGTGTCAGAAATTATGCAGCCTTCTGTATCAATAGCATTCTGGAAGAAGTCCAGACCTGTCAACACCGGAACATGTAATATGATTTAATAACTATAGCAAAAAAGTTTGGGTCCAACCCATCCTTAATGAAGATGGAAAACTTTTGGTGTTCCCACACAGAATATAGCATGTTTAGTTTGCATGTGTTTTTATCCTGAAAACATGAGTTGTTATTGTGAAATCCATTAGCAAATGTTTGCTAAAGAGGGAGAACCTTGTTAAAGTTTTTTACTGTGTATTCACTGAAAATTTCTGGACCATGATTTCAAAATAGATATGCCTAGCTGAAATACTTGACAAAAGCAGCAAAACTGAATCATGGAATGCTTTTATATGCTACACAATTACTTAGCGAACAACCTATGAAAGACTTGAATGCTAAATCCACTATCCAAGGGTGTTTCCTGGAACAGGTCTTTGCATATTGCAGGTGCAGGAAGAAATCAAAGTGTTCAGAGAGGTTTCTTAGTTTTTTAGAAAGTTGAATAATGTGCCTATTCACAGCTGAAATATGGTGAGAATCACCATCTTGCTTGAACTGTCCTGGCTTGTATTAGAAACCAGAACGACTGCAAGCCAGCTCCAAAATCTGAAAAACCCCAAAAGGAAGGTCCATACAACTCAGCCTTTGCTTCACTTACTCAATCTGAACTGCTTTGAGGCTATAATTGTGCACTTCCACAGACTAAAATCTTTGAGTTATTTTTGCTTTTGGGGACAGAGATTATTAGTTATGGGGTCTGTGTGCCTGTTTGATATGCGGTCCCTAGTGTTATTATTTTAATGTTCCAACACACTTGAAAGTATCTTCTTTCTCTCCTTCCCAATATACAGTGAAATGATTATGTGATTGAATACTCAACTCATAAAACAGACAAAGCAAGAAAATGCCCAAGTTCCCACAATCAAGAGCAACAAGTATAAATCTTCCTATCTATCTTGGGTAGTCACAGTAGCTTTTCAGAAGTCTTACACGTCTTTCTATAACAAGCATCTGTGGCTAGAATGAAATTTCCAAAGATTTCTTACTGCAAACAGGTGACTCTGCTGTAAGTTGTGGCATTGTGCTTGTTCTAAACATTGAAGAGGAACGGTTTTCAGTCAAATTTTAAAAATAAAAGACTTTTTTTTCTTTAGAATTCAGTAATGTATGTTGGTAGCCATAAAAGAGCATAAAAGGAGACTCAAGATGGGCCTCTGATTACTTAGCTAGAAGTATTGCTGTAATGGTCTATCATATAGACCAAATATAATGGTTCAGACAGCCACCAGCATGGTGAAACGAAATGTTTCAGAGACACGCCTGGTTTTGACATAATCCTCAGAGTCATCATAGGAAGTCTGCTCCAAAGCAAGCAGAACATGGCTTTTCCAGTAGGATTCCCTGCAGCCACCTCTGCAGAAATCTCTCTGCTACTCATTTCAAGACATACATTTTGATGCTGTTGTATTTTCTCAAATACTTTTGAAAGGTTTTGGTTTTATTTCAATGAACACAGACACACACAAGAACAACTCACATTTTGAAACATCACTGTGAAATGTAATTGTCTGCCTCCGAGCAACACCAGTGATTATTTTAGCACAGAGCACTTGCTCATTTTAGGTTTTGTATGAAATCTTCACCACAGCAACTAGGGAGGTGTCCTAGTGAGCAATTGTTCTGCAGGGAAAGGTGAAGTCTAGTAGTGTCCAGAACACCTGGCTGAAATTTTCAAGTTCATTTAACAGTGTTTTAAATGTGGCAGTATAAATGTGAGGGAAAAAAGTGAGAGAAAAAAATACTGAGAGCTGGAAGTTTTATCATCATATGGAGCCATGCAGGCCACCAAACTGCATTAAAGATAAGGTTCATACCTTCAGATCTACAGCAGAGACTGTTATTTCCAGAACAAACAAGGTAGTAGGAAACAGTAAAATGCTATCATCCTCCCCATGGGGCAATCACTGGAAAGACATGAGACCAGTACATGCTGCCAGCAGGTTGCACAGCAGAGAATTGAGTTAGGCTTGACTCATGTCTTTGGCCTCATCCTGTTCATTCCACTTGCCCCTGTGCAATCATCCCATTGCTTTTACTTCCACACTGTCAATTAAAACAGTGGGAAATACCAAGTCGCCTTAGCTACAATCCCACATATGTCTTCTCCTAAACTATGTAATCAGAAGCTCGCTTTTCCTTATGTCTTCCGTTTTCTTATTAAAAAACTACTAATTGCCTGTTATGCCTAAACTGTGTCTCTGTAGTTAAACTATGTACCTTGCTTGGGACAGGTTCTTTCCACAACTTAAAAACTCATGCTCTACATTTGTGAAAAATCATAGTTTCCTACTATAAAGCAGGCAATTATTTTTGTAGCTTGTGGACGAACACAGCACCATCCACAAAATCAAGTCTAAAGTGACCCCACAGACAGTAGAATAAGGTACCAAGGCATTTGGTGCTATACCACTTACAACGTTGGAACTAGAAGTACTAGTGTTAGTTTATCTGGAACAATCTGTGGCTTTCTTTTCATTAATTAATTAATTAATTGAATAAACCCAAGTAAAGGGGTTTATCTGAATTAATATCTTGTATCTGATCAAATGTCAGGGCTGCTGCCTTCTAGTTGACAAGAAATAAATGGACTTATATTCCAAAATTAATTGTGATGAAAGAAACTAGCAAATAAAAAGTTGGAAAAAGAATTCCTATTTCCAATATTCATCTAGCATCCTTTGCAAGCTGCAGGTATGTGACAACGATGTAAAGTAAAGACAGATCCATCCTATATTCCTGGAAAGCTTAATCACTATATAAAACTTGGAGAAATACTTTATTATATCAAGAAGTTTTTTGCCCTGGTGCCTCTCTTTCACACACGTTTCTAAATATGAGACATATAAATTTATGTCTAAAGAGAGTAACTTAAAATTTTCCAAAGGAATATCAGCTGTATATGTCATACCTTTCTAGGAAATGGTATTATACAGCGTTTCTTATACAGCAAAAAGACTAGGATTGAAATGTGACCAAAGAGCATGAAGTTAAATTCATGCATAAATACTTGCTGCACAGAAGCCCAGGATTGTGGCCAGCCGTTGTGTGAGGCAGAAGGCATAGGAAGTAGGTACCTGGTATCCCTATAAAAGAAAGCACAGTCTAGCCAAAGTTAAAATCTTAGCTTAACTGGAAGGCAAGATGGGGTTAAAAGAGTGAATGCAATACCGGAAATACAATATTTCAAAGCTCTGGGACCCCAAACTTTGAAAAAAAAACCCCACTGTTGTGGGGTTATTTTTTGCATTTCATCTTATTGTCTTATTGCATATCTTTGCATTTCTGTGTGTCTGGTATGTGGCAACACTTTGTGTTGAGACAGCTGAACCTTTGATGAAAATGTACCCTTGACTTGCTGATGAAAATAGAAATGTTTTGAGGCAGGTCTTGGAGGGAAAAGTCATGCTTTTCATGAGATCAGTATAGATACCTGGGGAAAAGATACATGCTTTTGGCCACACCAGCCTTTCTTTCACCCTGAAAGAGCAAGTACCTTCAAGGTTTGGTACAAGTTTAACTTGTTCAAGAAGGTGCCTGGTACCTGTGGAGCTGGAGAGGAATGTTAGCTAAAAACGGGGATGATGTGGTCCTTAGCCACAGCAATACACCTGAATCACTCAGATTACCCATACTGGAGAATACACAGCCCAATTGCTATCCTCTGATACACATACTGGGATTTCTTTGTGTGGACAACAAGGTGCCTCCAGAGAAAAGGCCAAGTGTAGTCCCAGCTCACACCGAAATAGAGTTTTAATGTGGACCTGGCACACCTTCAGAACCGACAACCGGGAAATATTCCTGGTCCAGCATACCGGGTTGGTCAATGACACAGCTGGAGACATTTCTTATCTCTCAAATATGGGAGGGTTAACTACAGTAGAACTGAGCAGAATTATAATTATAAAATAAGTATATATCTTGAGTTCAAAACTTATATTGTCAGGCAGAGTTTTGAGTTTAAATTCCCATGCCTGCAATCTCAAAGTATTTTTTAAGTCTCCCTTTCTGTATCAATCCTCCGTTCTTGTTTCATCTCTCCAGTTTTCACCTCATATCCCTTCAAATTACAGGGAGGACTGTGGGGTGTTTAATTTCATCAGTTTTGTTTGCTTTGTTAAGAATTTGGTTGTTGCTTTTCAGTCAGGCAATTACTGTCTGCCTCATACTAATTGCTTCAGCAAAAGGCCAATAATTGCAATAGCATCTCTCCAAGTCTCTTCCAGACTACACCATGTGTGATAACAAGGGGTGCGGTTCCATTAGCCTGTTAGAAATCTTAGTGCAGGCCCTGCAGCAAGCCTGGAAATTATTTTTCAGTCTCTTATAAGTTGTATTTTAAAAGTTATTTAAATGTTGTTGAGGGGATTTTTTTCACCCTGAAGCCAAGTGATGCACACCCTTTTCAGTCAGTAGCATGTCAAGCCAACTTCAAGAATTATCCAATTTCTGCCTTAGCCCTGTTCTGATTTGATTTGATTTATTTTGTTTTGAAGCATGCATTGGTTGTTTTTTTTTTTTAAAAAGAGGCTATGTTTGGGTGTTTCTTACTCTCAGCAAAACCAGAGCACCCAAAGTGACTCATTCAAACTTGTAAATGAAAAAGTACAGCACAGATAATTTTTGATGTTAAGCCCCTCCTGTTACTTTGGGTCTAAAAGAGAAGATCAGAGGCTTGTTACAGTGCAAATCAGATGTCATCAACCTGTTGCAAGCAGCTCAAATGCAGACCATGGGTTAAGCCTATATCACCTTATTGTGCTAGCACTGATATACCCACCTCCAGGAGAAAATCATCAGAGGCTGTGGGATGGCATCCTGGCTCTCCCAACCATGTCCCAGTTGGCACACTACCCCCAGCACCCACTGAGTGCTGGGTCACTGCCGTTCCTAGGAGCCACGGGCCACTTCTGCTTGTGACTCACGCTCAAAGCCTCCTCGTCCTTCAGGTTTCTGTGGTGCATGTGGTTCTTGGCCATGTGAGGGTTTCTGATGTACAGCTAAAAAAGGTCAGCTGCATCTGCTGAGTTTCGTCTCTTCCACCACTTACTCTCCTCTGCAACATCAGAGGAGCACTCGGATCATATCTGGAGGTCTACTTGGCACATCTTGACAACTTTGGTATAGTTTAATTTCTTGCTGTAGAAAAAAAGAAGAAAAATACAATTAAAAAAAAAAACAGAAGGGCAGGTGTGAACATGTAATTCCAGAAAATATCAGTTAAATTTGCTGCTATAAATAGACTTTCAACTGGGACTGGAACATGAACAACTACATTATTTTGCAGAGTGCAGCTTTAAGGAGAGGTTAGCATTGCAATGGCTTTAGTGGGTGTAGGGGAGAAATCAGAGGTAAAATCACGTAGAATCATAAAATGGTTTGGGTTGGAAGCGACCTTAAAGACCATCTAGTTCCGACCTCCCTGCTATGGGCAGGGACATCTCCCACTAGACCAGGTTGCTCAAAGGACCATCCAACCTGGCCTTGAATACTTCCAGGGATGGGGCATCCACAGCTTCTCTGGGCAGCCTCTTCCAGTGTCTCAACACCCTCACAGTAAAGAATTTCTTCCTAATATCTAATCTAAATCTACACTCTTTCAGTTTTAAACCGTTACCTCTCATCCTATCACTACACTCCCTGATAAAGAGTCCCTCCCCATCTTTCCTGTAGGCCCTTTTCAGGTACTGAAAGGCTGCTATAAGGTCTCCCTGGAGCCTTCTCTTCTCCAGGCTGAACAACCCCAACTCTCTCAACCTGTCCTCACAGGAGAGGTGTTCCAGCCCTCTGATCATCTTCAGATCTGGAAAATATGAGTGACACAGTTCCAAGTTGTTTGTGCCACCAAATGTTTTATTTTGCCCAAGGAACTCTCCAAATATCTCACCCGTGACGAGTGAAAGCAGCTGGTGAAAAAATACTAGCAGACCTGCAGGGACAATGACCTAGAGACTTTTGGCACAGCGGAGAACGGACAGCATACTGGGGGGTGTTTTCTGCTTTGTTTTATGGAGTTCATCACTATGGAAATTATGCTTGTTGGTATTGATAAAGCGTGGCAGTTCTGATGAGGTAACAGCTTGTGTTCAGTTATTTATGGTATTCTTTCCAGGGAACTTAAAGGAGTGCAATAAAGCAAGAGAAGACATAAATCCCATGTAAGGAAAAAAAAAAAAGAGCAAATTTTTCCATACATAAGGAAAGAGTAAAAAACAAACCCCAAAAGCCCATGTTCTTACCACAACAGATACCACTTTATGTTGACTATTATCAAAATGTCATATAAACTTTAAAAAGAAACTTCAAATAGCTTTTAGTAATGGCAAAATCAGATTTATCATCTGAAGATATAGCTAGCATTTTGCTTCTCAGTCGCAGGCAGTATTACATTTCCATTTGGATCCTCTGAAAATATGGATGAATGAGATACAGATCCATGATACTTTTCAGTATCAGTATGCCTGTTTCAGGCATTTGTAGATGTGAAACTCAAATAGCCTAAAGCTGTATTCAAGGTTTATGGAGCAGAAATAACCAAGAGGCTAAGAGGACTTTTCTCCGTGGTAAGCCAGATATTAAAATGGAATGGTTTAGAATGTTTGTATGTGGAATGTGCCCACTGCCACAGGCCAATATACATTAACACGGTCCAAAAACACTGACAAAAACTTTTCCTGGTGTTGCAAAGAAGACAGCATGGGAAATATTGGGAAAGTATTCCTTTCAACAGGCCAAAACCAGGAAGGTAACAACACCTCCTCCGTGCTGGCATCTTCATTCCTCTGCTAAGCACAGCCCTGTCTGTTACCCCTTCATGGAAATTAAATTACCCACTCCAGGAGAACCTGGTTCTGTGGGCTAGGACTACCACAGACTTCTCAGTATCTCTGTAAATGCACCTTTCTGGTGCTCCCATCTGGTAGGTGCTCTGGATTACAATGCCAACATGACAACTGAAAAATTTTGTAATCATTCCAAAATGCCAATTTCTTTCTTTTTTAGGTAGCATGACAAATATACAAATTAGACAATATTATAAGTATTTTCACGCATGTCTTTTCCATGCCAGTCTCATAAGCCCTTTTGTCAGTATCCTCTCAGGACTTTTCTCTCCACACATGCCTTTTCCTTCGATTCACAAGTTCATAAACAGCAGGACTCAAAGGAACAGAAAGAAAGCACCTGGTGTACTTTGGCCTGATGTAATATCAAATGCACCTAAATCATTCTAAATGGATATTTGTCTAACATCCATTGAAGTATTTCATACTATCCAAGCAAAATATGCCAGTAGTTCAGTATTCTTACTAATAGCAAGAGCCTTCATGTGTCTAACATGCTTCCCTTTCTGCAAGTCTGTTGCTCTTACATAGAAGAAAAGTGTAGAAAACACTATATAATTTTTTTTTCTACAGAGACTTTTATATTGCATCTCCTGTCTCCTTCTCTCAAAACTGAGTCATTTTCTCTTCTCTTCTGTAATGCTCTTAGAGTTCATCTAGTTGAGCACCCCATTCCCCTGAACCAAGGAAAGCTCTCCTAAATTTAAGAAATTTCTGTTTATCTGGTCAGTGTTTGTCTGTTCTCTTCATAAAACAGATTACATGATCAGTGTAGTCATAGTTGTGTAATTCTTGGTTTCTGTCCTGTCCTTCCCCATTAGTTTACCTTCTGACTTACCCGATGTCCAATAAGCACTTCCTAAATCTGTAATGGAGTATCTCTGCCCACATGCTGCTCAGTGAGTTTCACATAAGGAGGTGTAAAGCACCCTTATCATGAAATAAGATAGAACAGGAGGTGCTAGTTGCTTTTAATGTCATTTATAAACATTTCTAAAGTCAATCTAGTATTTTATCTAGGGTCCACTTCAGAAGCAATGCAGAATGTATTTTTCCCTCTGTCACAGAGCTCTGCAACATTACACTGTGGTAATAAAGGCAAAGTGGGCTTTATTTTTAGCAGTACAAAACCAATTTCAATGCTTTTGAAAACATTCCACAAAGAGTTTTACTGTAACTTATGATGATGCAATAAGGCACAATACTGATGTGTGACGTATATCGTGCCTTTTTAGGATAATCTATGGAGTTGATGGGTGGCTTTGCCATTCTTCTCACATATGCAGCCCTAAAACATAGACACACAATATTTCACGCATAAACACTGTTTAGCATCTATAGTGCCTTTCTGGTAACTGGGGATAATTAATAAGGTGTAATGACACAGGCATACACTGTCTTGTGGCAAGCAGTTGTGAGAAAATAAACTAAGCATTGTTAACATTGAGTCATCTACAGTAATAAAACATAAAATAAAACAGGCTAGAGAGGGAAAAGACTTATTAAGTCATCCACTCCATCTCCTGCCAAGGCAGGCTTCTTTTCTGCCATATATTATTAAGTGTTTTGTCCAGTCTAGTTTTAAATTATTGAAGCAATTTGATCTCCACTGTTTCCTTTGGGAGACTACTCTACAGTTCAATTCAGAGGTATGTTTATTTATTCCTTGCTCTTTAAATAAAATTTTCCTTGCTTACCTTCACTACTTTTAAAATTATTTTCCAAATTATTTATTTTATTTTGCTTTGTTTTGTTCTGTTTTGTTTTGTTCTATTTTGTTTTATTTTATTTCTGTTGGCACTGGGATGTAAAATGGGTGATGGAGAGGACTTTGGATGAAACAAAGACATGAAGTTCTCCTGGGAAATGGAATAAAGGGAATATGTTTGCTTTGGGGTTTTTTTTTTTTTGTTTGTTTGTTTAAATCTCACACCATATCTTTAAATACCTCACAAAACAAAGCCAAATATAATTGCAGCCTTTATACACCATTGAACAGCTTCTCCTCATCCTGCTGGTAACAACTCTGTGACGGTAACCATCCCAAGCAGTGGTGGAGGGGATGACTTGGTGGCCAAGCCCTGTAGAAGGCAAGGAGGCAGGGAGGGATGGCTGCCCAGCTCCCTGCCAAAACAGTGCTGGTCCTGCAAGGTGCCCAAGTGGTGGTACGGGCTGGACTCAAACATGACAAGGGTTTCTAAACCTCTGGGCTGCTCAAAAATGTAAGGTCAGCTCAGGCAAGTCCTGCCTACTCCAGATCCTCGCTGGGTCCCGTGCATCGCTGGGCGGGCTGCCACGAGGGGAACGACTAAGCACTAAATGTGCAGGACAGCAGAAAACACAGGTAAATGATCACAAGGAATGATTAGAAGGCATGTGCGTAGCATAAAAAGATAAATAGTAACGAAAGAAATCCTTCATCCCAGTTGTTCAGCTGTGCCTTGTCAAGTGTTTCAGCAAGCCTGTCCCCAGCCTTGCGCTCCGGTACACTTTACAAGAAGTTTTCCAGGTAATGGGAGTTTAAAAATTAACTGGTGTGCCCTGTGCTGTACGCCCACAAGCCAGGGCCCTTTGAAGTGGGTAGAAAAATCCCCATCCATTTCAAAGGGCTTTGAAGCAGGCCCCGAGCATGTGGAGACAGTAGTTAATTTTACACTCGGAGACAAAGACGCCGCGCCAGCGAGAGACGGCGTGGCCGGGACAGCCAAGGTCTCACCCCCGCCACCCCGCCGGTGGGAATGGCTGCCGGGGAGGTGGTGGGGGGACAGAGCCAGAGCGCGGCCGCCTGGCGCAAAATGGCAGCCAGCCAGCATGGTGTCCATGCCACATCCGTGCCTCTGGCAGGCGCCTACCTCTTGTTAGCTAGATTAAAGCAAGGCAGAAGGACACAGAAAAAAATAATCTGCCCTTCCTCTAAGCGAGGACAAATGTCCAGTCTTGGGAAGAGCAGTAAATGCGAAATCGTCTCCTGGGAAACCACCTTCACTGGGCAGTGGGAAGGGAGAGGAAGGTACATATAGTACGGGCATAGCTGAAAGTACCGTGAATACTAAGAAACACATCAAAGTGTAAGATAGCCAGGGTCTTGGAGTAAAGCAGACATAATGTGGCAGCAAACTGCTGCTTTCACTATGGCTGTGAAAGAAAATGAAGGTCCGCTTTGAGCAATCATACAGAAAACTCCAGGGTTAGGTCGCAGCCAACAGCAGCAGCTCCTTTATTTAGGTCTCCTTTTCCTTTCTTCTGATGGAGAAGAAGGGATGGCCCCACACTTGGTGGAACAAGAGTAAAAATCTTGCTCCTGAGCATCTAGAGGGCACTGCAGAGGATGATGGTGATTTCCCTGTCAGCGCCGCCGAGGTGCAGGCACAGGTAGCCATCACCTAACATGGCCGCCAGCCTGTCCCACCCTACTGCCAGTGCAGGTCCTGCCTTGCTCAGCAGCTCCTGCTGGAGACAAGCCAGGAGGAGGCCTCCAGATTGCTGAGATACCCCAACCTCCACCCCATGACTTTTGGGGAGAAGAGCAGCAAGGGCTTCTTCCACACTGGCCCCTCAGGGCCTCCCTCCCCATGTTGCTGTGTCTTGGCCCTGGCCCCGGGGCGGCCTCACTCGGGCTTGGTGGCACCGCTGAGATGCACGATGCCGGCTCCAAGTTGCTTATAAGGGACTAACCAAGGCCAGGGAGTAGTATCTGAGCATCACTGTATGGCTATCAAGCTTGGACTCCATCTTCAGAGAGCATTCCTCGTGAACTCAGTCTCGTTTTCCTTGCACGACAATGTGGCTCCCTTAGAGTCTGGGCACACCCATTTTGAGACTGAAGGCTTTTTGCAAGCTGTTTTCCTTCCTTTAAGAAAGTAATTTGAATTGTGTTGTGCTGTTGCTAGTGTCTGATTGTACTCCTTAGAATAGTTTTAGATGAAAAAAATTTAAAAAATAACAGTGTATTAAAAATAATAACTCATATTGTAAAGCATAAAGATACATGAAGTATTTCACCAGATATCTTCAAAATATTGGTATGTGTTACAAATTTCCAGTTTGTAAGAAACCACAGATGTTTCCAAGGAGCTCATTAATTTTTCCAATTTTTGTGAATGTGCTTGAGCACATTAATCAAAATGGTAGTTTTTATTCAAACAATACCTTCTTCTTTTAACTTTATGAGCTCTGTTTAGCATTATCCATCTGGATCTCCACAATTTGGTGTGAGACTCCCCAAGGACAGCCACCATTTCTGGCACGCCACGAGACCAGCTGCATTTAAGCAATTCAGTTTGAGATTGAGGCAAGAAAAATTCTCCTGAACAAGGCTTTGCCCACTCCAGCACCTGAGTTGAACACTAATAAGCACTTCAGGCTGTTTTAACTGTAGTCATTACTTGCTTCCTTGGCAACTCTATTTTAACTCTATTTATGTGAAGAACACACAGAATAGCATGAACTTGTGGAAAAAATTATTTGGTAAACTAAGAATGGGACTGGAAATAAGAACTCCATAGGAAGCCCACACATGGCATATAAAAATTTCCATTATTAACAAATACATTCAAAGTATTCCCTTAGAAATTGTTTAAGAATAGCTGACCCTGTCCTGGGAGAGGAGGAGGGATCACACCAGTGCCTTCTAACCATGGTCTACTCTATGGGGCACACAAGCTGACAGCAGAACAACATTCAAGTGAGGGAGAGTTCAGTGGTTGATGGGTCTTAGCAAAAGCAGTAGAATCTTTGCGAAAGCTGCCTATTTCTACTTGATCATTAAGCTTCTCTACTCAAATGTGTTTTGCTGTATTCAAATATGTTTAGCCATTTCATTGTAAGAATTACATGAAATATATTCCTGGATTGGTTAGTGACTCTATATTGCTGACAGGCTACCCATAACTGCTTTTGTG
Source organism: Pluvialis apricaria (assembly GCA_017639485.1). Lineage (NCBI taxonomy): Eukaryota > Metazoa > Chordata > Aves > Charadriiformes > Charadriidae > Pluvialis > Pluvialis apricaria. The sequence goes on from CM030007.1 coordinate 87,619,829, forward strand.
TTTTAAATATGTAAAGTAGGCATCCCTTAGATGATATAAAATATATCATAGAATCATAGAATGGTTTAGGTTGGAAGGGACCTTGAAGATCATCGAGTTCCAACCCCCCTGCCACAGGCAGGGACACCTCCCACTAGACCAGGTTGCCCAAGGCCACGTCCAGCCTGGCCTTGAACACCTCCAGGGACGGGGCTTCAACAACCTCTCTGGGCAACCTGTTCCAGTGCCTTACCACCCTTAAAGTGAAAAACTTCTTCCTAATGTTTAATCTAAACCTGCCCTCTTCCAGCTTAAAGCCGTTCCCCCTCATCCTATCACTACATGCCCCTGTAAAAAGTCCTCCCCCAGCTCTCCTGTAGGCCCCCTTTAGGTACTGGAAAGCCGCAATAAGACCTCCCTGGAGCCTTCTCTTCTCCAGGCTGAACAGCCCCAATTCTCTCAGCCTCTCCTCATAGGAGAGATGCTCCAGCCCTCAGATCATCCTTGTGGCTCTCCTCTTGACACGCTCAAGCATGTCCATGTCCTTCTTATGCTGAGGACTCCAGAGCTGGATGCAGTACTCCAGGTGGGGTCTCACGAGAGCAGAGTAGAGGGGCAGAATCACCTCCCTTGACCTGCTGGCCACACATCTTTTGATGCAGCCCAGGATACGGTTGGCCTTCTGGGCTGCAATTGCACATTACTGGCTCATGTTGAGCTTCTCATCAATCAGCACCCCCAGGTCCTTCTCCACAGGGCTGATCTCCAGCCATTCCCCGCCGAGCCTGTATTTGTGCTTGGATTGCCCGGACCCAGATGTAGGACCTTGCACTTGGCCTTGTTGAACTGCATGAGGTTGGCATGGGCCCACCTCTCCAGCCTGTTCAGGTCCCTCTGGATGGCATCCCTCCCCTCCAGCATGTCTGCCTCGCCACACAGCTTGGTATCATCAGCAAACTTGCTGAGAGTGCACTGTACCCCACTGTCCATGTGGCTGAAAAAGATGTTGAATGGTAGAGGCCCCAGTACCGACTCAATATTTTCAGCTACCAGTTGAAACAAAGGTCATATTTGAGGTACTATATTTAAAAAGAAGAGAACTTTTACTTCCCAAATAGTCAAGATGTTAATGGCTTTGTCTTTTATAGTCGGATAAATATTTACTGTTGTTGTCATTAAAGTAAAAACTTACCTCGCTGTTTCATCCTTATGATTTTGTGTGCACCTTTATAGCAGCTTCAGTTATTTCCTGTGCTATACAAAGTTGGGAAGTAGTCACTTATTTTTGATGGTTGTCTGTACTTAAGTTAGGCTACCAGTTGAAGAAAAAAAATTTTAATAATTGTCATTCATTATATTAATATTGGGATTATGAAAACTGAAAATGCAGTTTGTTTTGAATTGATGTCTAATTCTTCAATCTAAGAATTTTCTTAGAGTCCTTCTTATGGATACACTGCCCTAGAGAGATGGACCAACATGTAGACTTCAGCCAGCTCCTGTTGAAGATGGAGGCCACTTGCACTCTCCTCAACTTCTTTGTTGGGAATTAAAAGTGAGGAAAACAACTCTTCAGCCTTGCTAGAGTCTGCCATGATGCTGAGTAACACCTTGCTCCTGGCACAGACACTGCTATTCTGTGGAGTAGCATTTAATATAATTGTAACAAAATCCACCTCTGAGACTGAGGGAGGTGAAGGTGTACAAATGACTTGGCCCATTACTTCAAGGTATCACTGCACATGGCTACACGCTCTTTGGGACTGAAGGGTAATATCTACTCTGTGCCATATAGTATGGAGCAAAAACCTCTAAACTAGCTCCCAGCAGTTCTAACATAGCCATGTGGCATCACATGCTCCATAAAGTTCTGTAGCTTGCAACACTGCCCCGGAGCTAAATTAGCCCTACTTCTTAGCACAGTTAATTAACCTAAGCAGAGACCACACTGACATAATACTGCCTTCCATTCTAAAGTTGATTGGGTTGCTGCTAGCCTGAGGATGTCAAATGGCCATGGTCCATTATATAGTTTATATGGACCTGTATGTGGATGTTTTATAGTTTATATGAACCTGTATGGGGATGTTTTCAAATGTTGTGAATATTTCAATTCAGTGCCAGCGTGACTTAGCCAGCGGGTTGGGAGGTGGAGTCAGGAGGCTCCCATCAGGTCAGGGGCAGCTGTAGGTTGGGATACCAGATGAAGGCAAACGTTTGCAATGCTGTATTCAGTCACAAAATAAATATTATTTTTTTTCTGCATTCGTTTTCACCTAGTCAAATGTCTTTGTGGACAGTAAAACAATTAACTCACATGTATTGGCCAATCCCTCTCTCTCCCCAGCATTCCACTGATATCAGGGGACTTTCTATCAGGCTTATGGCACAATGGGAACTGCTGTCTAAGCAGGAGTGCTCAGCCACCAGGTGGGAACTGAGTGCCACCTTCAGACTAACACATTTCTTTCCCTTCTGTTAGCCCTCCTGTGCAGGGTAGCTGTCCCAGAGTATCCAGGAGAAGTGACTTAGGCAAGACAAACCCAGGCAAGTGGTTTCCTTGTGTACTCCAAGGCCAACCTCATCTGCTAAGTTACACACATGTAAGAACACAGTTAAAGAAAATATACATACTTTGCCACTGGAAGAGAGATGCAAATATTTTTAAATGAGCTGGTAGAGTGCACTAAAGAAAGAAGATTTTCAGTAAAAGGAAACTTTCCAATTAATTATAATTCCAGCCTCTATTTTTTATTAAACAGCATGTTCAGTGATTTTACAGGGATGATTTATGTTCTAAAATATCTTGTTCTCCTTTAGCCTCCATTGTAGTTAAATTTGACACATCAGATATTGCTATAGCAACAGTTTGCTTTCAGAAAAACAAAATTTGTCAGGGAATATTTCACTTCCCTACAGAATTAAGGAGTTGGTAAAGACTAAAACAGAAACGTCTGAAATCACAGGTTAGGGAATATAGAAGGATGATGTACTACAAACTTCTTATCCAGAGTGTTTCCAACTTTCACAATTACTTACTATCTGAAAGTCCCAACACTTGGCATCTTTTTATTTGAAGATTTTTATTTTAAAATAAAATCAGAAAGCAGTTTGAAGAGAAGATAAATAGATGATCTTTTGGAATGGAATTTGCTGTTTATAGGGAAATATTTGCCTAGTTAAGCTACCTGAACAAGCTTGGAAGTACTGGTATGCAATGATGACTACTAAATAAAGGATACATATAAGGTAAATGTTCTTGAGAAACTGAGGGATTTACTAAAGTTGATAGATGATATGAGAGAAACTGCAATAATGAATTCCAGTGGTTTATACAAGAACAGACAATTTGAAACATAATTCATGCATCTAAATAGTCTATTACTTATGGAAGGTTAGTGGGTGTCATGCACATAAAATGCATGCCACAGAGCTGAATACCTCAACCTCATGCACCTTTCTTCCCCAACAAATAAACACACTGTCTCTGTATCCCATAGTTACACATTAATCTTTTTTTCAATTAAAAATGTCTGTAAACTGAGCACAGTGTTAGTGTTAGAAAACTGGAGTTTATAGAAACACCCTTCAGGGCATTGATAAACATAGAATAAAGCACATTTTGGATCTCGACTATATGACACCTCGTAATCAGTTTTAAAAAGCCAGCAATGAAAAAAAAAAAATTGCCCAAGGAAATGCAGACTGTGAATGCTAGAGCTACTGCTGAGGACGAGACACAGTAGCAATAATACAGCACGTTAGCAGAACAAGAAGCTAGAACAGGATCTTCACAGACCCCTGTCAGAGAAGGAACAGTCAGTGCTAGCTGGAATCCCATTTAAAAGCACCAGAGTGGTGATGACTCATTGCTGCAATATTAAAACACCCACAACTGTGTTTTTGAGAAAAAGCATAGCTAAGAACGGTCAATTCTATGTGTACATATATATTTATATCCATATATCTATATGTTAGGTTTCATATGAGCAGTGACGGTGTGAACAGATTGTGGTATGTTAAATGAAGGGAGGAATCAGGTAAATGAGCTCAGGACACTGATGCATATTTAGCACTATTAAATGACAGAATGACATCAAGACAGCATATGCTGTCACCTTTAGAAAACTAGTTCAATTGAGAACTGAAAATTAAAATGGTGTATGGCCCTGACAGGGCATATGTCACATAACTTGTCTAATGTGCCATACAGCACCAATTTTCTATCAGTTTTATGTTCAATTTACAATCTAGACACTTGTAATTGATAAAATAACCTCTGTATCCACAGGTTACAGAGACATTCCTGTGTATCGTCACGGGGAAAAGGGAGCAAAGTTTGAGTTATTTGCTGAACTCTTTATAACAAGCACAATCAGAGGCTGATGTCTGAGTCGGACTGCCTGGTGATTAGAAGACAGATAAAACAAAACAAACCCCCTCTGATGGAAAAATGGTTGCAAACAGCAGCTGTACCATGACATGTAGCTACATACAAGCTATGGAGTCATAGGCACCTTCTTCATGTCCCAAAAATGTGGGAGATAGCAAGCACAGAGCTGCTGCTGCTCTTGAAGTCTACAAGGGGGAACAATCACTGCGGGCTGAGCTGGCGGGTGATACAATCAGGAACAGACGTACCAACAACAGGAACACAGGTTATCTTTGGGGAGACCTGCTGATCAGGCAACAGTTTTGAATTGCACAGTTTGAAACAGAAACTAATTGAATGTAAATTGCCTATCTGAATTCAAAATTTTGCTTACATAAGCATTGCTAATTGATTTCATTGTTGTTCGCTTGGAACAGGAAAAAGTGGGTAACTGAGCTTTCTGAGGAAGCAACTGTTGTGTTAAACAGTGCTGATAACAGAGTGGTCATCGGTTCCTGCTCAGATACTGAGTGAAGCAAACCTCTGCAAAGTAGAGTTATGTGTAAACAGCACATTGGAGACGGTCTTTGCATTCTGCTTTCCAGGAAAACAGAGACAGGATGCCACCTACCCCCATGTCTACCAAGAAACTGAATCAGTCAGTAAACCCCAGTACTTTTAGTACTCTTTATGTTTCAGGTATTAGAGTGCTTTATGCAGAATCTAAACAGAAATATTTATTTCCATCCTATACACACTTCTCATTTCTCAGAATACCCTGGAAATTGAGACGGAGGTTGTTTCTTGCAGAGTAAGCTAGACTGTTGGAAGAAACATCTTTTGGATACCCTCAGTATTACAGCAGGGAGTTGCCTTGGGAACCTAAATTCAAAAGCAGAGAGAAAAGATTCTTAAATGTTACTTAAAACCTGTAGGAAATGTTAGCAGAGTTTTAGCTGACTTCACTACATATTTAACACTAACTCACTTGTCCCTTAACTGTACTAAATCTTTTAATAGCACTTTTTCAGGATTGGAGCAGTCCAAGAAAATTCCAGACTTCACTTTGTCTAAGAAAGCCAAGAACAAAACAATCTGCAAAGCATAAGTATGTTAGTAGGCAAAACCTGAAGTGTTCAGGCGCTAGGGCAGGTTGTATTGATTTTCTCAGTGAACGGAGCAAAGGACAGCTATACACAGGTGCCTCTGGCCTCTGTCTGAAGATTATATTGGCTATTCTCAGTTTTTAGGTTTACCTACGTTTTTCACTTGGGCATCATCCAAGAATGATGCAAATACTGCTTTTCTAGAGCACTTGCCAGAAGAGGAAAACACAGAATAAGAATACAGTTAACTCATTCTAGTCATGAATAATGTATTATAGACCCATATTTTCTGCTGAATTTTTAACCTTTTTTAGGGTAGAGGGAGAGGTTTACTACCTCATCACACAAGAATAAAATTATTTACTCAGAATTCTTCTTAAGAATCAAACCTTTTCTTTCTAGTCCCCCAAGAGTCTTCACTTTCAGTTGATTTTACATGAAAAGTGCTCCATGGAGGTCGTTGGTCTTGCAATGACCCCAGTAGCCACCTTTACAAAGGTATTTATTGTTTGTAATCATTAATATAATGCCTCCAATCAACTAGATTATATTTTGCCTTCTTGAGTCTGCAGACATCTTGAAACAATTCTGCTGAAAAATGTACTTGTACAACTAAGATGGCCACATGAGAAAGAGTTAATGGAAGCTTTTATCCACGTTATTATCTCAGGTTCTCAAAATTTACCAAAGCATTCCCATTACCTCAGTTTTCAACATTGGTGCAAGAATCAGGCAGGAAATATGATAATCAAATTTAAATTAATTGGCTATGAACACATCCAGGCATCTCTATTTACTTTTGCATTATTTTTTCCTCATTTCATGCATTTAAAAATGTGTGTGTAATAAATATATATTGACACGTGCATGTCTTTCTCAAGAATCTTGGAGAATTTAGTGTCTTTGATAAAGATTTTGGGTACAGTTTACCCCAGTATATATAGGAATTGTGAACAATCCTGTATTTAGTTGCATTTGAAAATTGGTTGGTGGCTTTGTTTTGGATTACACGTGTTCTGCGGTTTGCGAACACAACAGTGTAGTCTCTAACCTCAAAATCAAGTCCAGAAAAAATAGATCATTTTAAGCTCCATGCTCCAGGCTGTCAAACAGCCTCCAAACCGCTCATCAACTGTGTTTTCAAGTAAGGTCAGGGGAAAGCCTTTTCATAATCTGGGTTTTGGTTTTATCTTTTGGAGAAAAGTATTCCTAGCTTTCAGAACAAAATGCATCTTCAAACTTTTTAACAATACAGTGTTTGTAAACCAGATACCTTTCCCCAAGCTCTCCACTTCTGTTTCATTCTTTTCTTCTGTGTTTCTTCTCATTACTTATATATCATTCCTTGAGTTTATGTTTTCTATATCAAAAGATCTGGACAATAAAGCTTTGGTATTTAGTCACCTCAATTCCTCCTCTTTCTGGTTTTGACTAGATTCTTTTCTCTGCCGGAAAAGATAGAGATGAGTGGATCTGTAAAGCCGAGCCACATTTATTTTCCCTTCATTGTCCTCACATTTTAAGATATGTAATCAATCAGTGGAGGAAGGTGTAGCAGTTTTAGAATAACAGGCGAGGCCCATCTGCCCATGGTGGTAGCAGAGGAAGGTGTGGGGTGGGAGCAACAGGACGTTGCCAAAAAGACTATCAGCATGTAGGCACAGAGCCAGGCAATGACACAGCAGAGACTGAAGCCTCCCACAATGCGATGTGGGATCTTCCAAGCTGGGATGGACAGTGAAAGGAAAGAGAAGAAGCAGATGGCTTCGATCCAGAAAGAAGGGAAGGGATGGCAATAGCAGGGAAGAGATCTTGCTGGAAATGTGTGGGGCTTTTCTTGGATTCTGTCTTTAATTTTAATTAGGCTGTTCTACCAAAACACCTCCTGCACAGCCCCAGGCAGGAGAAACTAGTTAGTCTGAACCAGGAGTGAATATTTTGACAAAGTTATTTGTTGGAGACTCAGACCAGTTTCACTCAGCTCAATCTTCGTAAGTATGGAAATTTTTCAAAACCTCTTTACCTTCTGAAGTATCCCTCTTCCATCTCACATTCTTCTGCACTTCCTCACTCTATCAGATCCTTCCTCTTCTGTCTGAACGGCCCTTTTATTTTCCATTCCTCTTTTTCTCCTGACTTTTTATCATGATGATCTTCTGACTTATCTGGCATTCATTCACAAATCTCAGATCCTCTTCATAGAAGACACTTTAATGTAAATAACTTGGAAGATGTGAGAGGAGAAAAATCAAGACATAAGTTTAGAAAGAGAGCTGTCAGCACCTCCTCCTGTTAATTCTCTTGTTGCAGCAATTATGACAGCAGGATGCAGCAGGATGTTTTGTCTGGTGGTTTGGTAGGAATTCAAACAAGATTTTTATCATAATGGTCCTCTCTGACCTAGAATCTGCGCGTCCCTGGATCTTCCCTGGATTATGTTTCCCACGCAGAGATACCCCAAGTTTTTGCTTTTTCCTTTTTCTGCCTGCTGCTGTTCAAAAAGTGGGTTTACCTTCTCTTCTTTTCAAAATAGTGCAGGATTTCCACAGTACCAGTCTAACTGATGTGCGTTTTTCATGTGCAATGACAGTCCTAGAGACTTCACATTCATGGTTTAATTTCAAACCCACAACATTAAATCGCCCTTCATATTAGTCAGGGAGAGTCTGCCCAGCCAACTGTAAATACATGTAAAATGCTTACACTTATTCCATTACAGCACGCATTGGTTATTACATTAAATCCTTAATAAAGTTATATTAAAAGGCTTGCAAGAGTGAGACAGAAACTTCCCACAGAAGGGAAATACTGAGTAAGTATTTCTGCTGTGTCTTTAATTCCTTTTGTCTAGACACCACAACAGCCGTTAGGCTTATCCTGCCAACGTTAATAAAGTCTCTTGAGGATACATGGTAAATTAACAAATATAGCAACAAAAGTAATGGGATGAGAATTATCTAGCTATAATAATACTGCAGCATATATGAATAAAATACACAGATACACACATGCATACAAATATATGTACTTACAGGCACATATATGCGTATGTGTAACTTCTGAGCCAAAACCTCCAACTCACATACCATAGCAAGCCTGTTTTTTTCCACGCAGATTTGTACATGCACGATTCTTCGTGGCAGATGGATCTGATGGTTAGGCCATTATAACCTCGGTATATGAAAATAACAACACGTATGCACAATGCCAGATCTATGCACACGCATAAGTGTGCCTGCACACGCTGCCACAGCCACCCTCCTCCGAGGCGAGTAAGCCCAAGCACCCTCTAACTCTCAGTAGCCACTGGCATGGCGGTACCTCACGTTTGCGCTTTTGCACACTGCCTGACCTCTGGCTGAGCTCAGATGGCCCACTAATCCCAGATGCCCTCCTGGCAGATGGAGCTGAGCCCACTCAGGACAAGCCCTCTGCCATCTACTCTGTGGAGGTGGCAATGACATAGCAGGACACTCAGATGATGCCCTGAATGTTTTGTGAGCACAGGGCACTGGCAGCTCTGGTGGAGTTGGCCTGAGCCCCCTCCACAGGTGCCCCTGCAGGCAGGCAGCAACCAAAGAGTGTCTTTGTCTTGATAGGACAAGAGTTAACAGACACAAACTTGAACATAGGAAGTTCCATCTTAACATGGGGAGGAACTTCTTTACTTTGAGGGTGGCAGAGCACTGGAACAGGCTGCCCAGAGAGGTTGTGGAGTCTCCCACACTGGAGACCTTCAAAACCCGCCTGGATGCCATCCTGTGCAATCTGCTGTAGGTGACCCTGCTGTGGCAGGGGGGTTGGACTAGATGATCTCCAGAGGTTCCTTCCAACCCTGACCATTCTGTGATTCTGTATTGTCCATTGCTGGGAGGATGAGGGAATTGCACCATATTAGACTGAACTTTTTCTAGTTAGAAAAAGGACAGAGGCTCTCTTCACAAGGAGTCACACGGAGAAGACAAGGAGGGTACAAGTTGTACCAGTAGAGGTTTCGTCTTGAATTAAGAGAGACATTTTTTACAGTGAGAACAATCAATCACTGGAACAATCTCCTCAGGGACATGGTGGAGTACACATCAATGGAGGTTTTCAAGATGCAATTGAACGGGGAGCTAAATGATCTCATCAACCTCCCTTTCCCATGATAGGTTGGACCAGATGACCTTTTGAGGTCCCCTCCAGCCTGGGCTGTGCTGTGGTTCTGTGATTCTGTTGAAAATCTGCTTGGATTCTCCACACACTTCCAGGAGGTCGATGAGGTCACAGGTAACAACAGTTTATCACGATCATCTTTAACCACGATTCTCTTCTAAAACAAAATTTATTGAGAGAAGAAGAGAAACTCAGTTCTTTTACAGCTGTGCAATGGACAAAACTGTAATCACAGTTTTTTAGCAATCACTATAAATGGTGGAGGCATTGAAGAAATATGGCCAAACTTGCCATTTGTGAGATCTTTCCCTTAGTTCTTTATTGATCAAACCTAATTAAATAATCAGAGGGAAGAGAACACAATAATCTCCTCCTGATATACAAATCTCCTTTCTATATGAACCCTTTCTAAGTAACCTCCTTTTCCCCCAAGCTCCGTCTCCTTCAGCATAGAGTAGATAACAAGTCAGCATCCTTGCAGTAAACTGAACCACAGTTTACAGTCATCTCATTGCCACTGGATTGCGTCTGCAGAGCTAAACATTACTGAGCTCAAAACTGTAATAGGGACTTGTAAAACATATTTTCCTCTTTAAAATGAGAAATCTGCACCTTTTCATAGACTGCATGCCCCACTATGCCTTTCTTGAAACTGTTAATGTTAGAAAATGAAAGCAATAATGAAGATAGTAATGACCTTCATTTTTTGTGAGTTTTTAGGGATTTTGTACCTCTCTTTTAAAACAATGCAATGTTATATTTATCACACTTTATTTTCCAAACACCCCCATTGAATGTTATAGTTGATTTCAGGTTATAAAGGTATTGTACTGATTTCAGCACTAGACGAACATTATCTGCACCAACAAGCTTAGATTCTGTCTTCACGTACCTCTCAGAAAGACAGTGGGGTTTCACCAACTGTGGTTCAATTTGTTATTAGGGAGATAAACTCCAGATTTGCTTGAAATAATGGCTGTACACTATAGTCTCTAAAAACACTATATGCAAAAAAAAGTCTAAGGACTTTGCAAACAGTCTTTGCATACAGTCTAAAGACACATATGCAAAAATTTACAAGATGTGTGAAACAATTTCTCAGGAGGAGACATAGATGGTCTTAGGATGATATTACATGTTTACTGGAAGGGTTGAACCTCCTTTTAAAAGAAAACAAAACAAGAAAGTTTTAGATTTTTAAGCGTGGATGCTGTCATTCAACTGCTCTGAACAGTCCTGAAAGAGTTCATGATTTTTTTCTGTTTGTTAGTTCCTGTCACCACAGCAACTAACTGGTTCTACATGAAGTTAAGGTGCAAGCCAGCAAGGCTGTAATGGAATACATTCCTTAGTGTGAGTCAACGCCTGCGCTGAAGAGGAAGCACACTGTTTTGGAAATAGGCTCTAAAATAGTGTGTTCTGCTCAGAGACTGGAAATAAGAAATTGTCTGGAATCAGATTTCTCCCTCATCCATGTATTTTTAATTATAAATACTTTAGTTATGCTTTGTTTGTGATGGATCGGGAGTCCTGCTCTTCCAGTGTGACTGCTGCAATGGAAAGGAGGGAGCCGAAGCTGACGTTGCTTTGTGCCCTGCAGAACAGAGAGAGAGATCTGTATCGGTCACAGTGTAGGCTGGCAATTATTTCCTCTATGAGTAGCCTTTGCTGCAGTGGTTTTCACACTGTAACCCCACAGACCCCTGGGAATTTGTTGACTGCTTCTGAAATGTCTTCAAAAATAGGACTATAAAACCCAAGAATAGTAGTATTCTAATTTAAATTCACTATCCAGGGATTTGTATTTCCCTTGGAAAACTGTGAAAGGTCAACAACTCCAAAAAAGTTGAAATTCACTGATATGCACAATGGAATAATACCTACTGTATAAAGTGAGTCTCATTCTGCCTTCACAAAACCAGCATCAGTCTGGAGAAATTCTGATTGCACTGGGAATTACACTTGTGCAGATGTAGAAGGCCAAAACTTTTCCCTGGCAAAACTGCTCTGGCTCATGTTGTATGAAAAACCTTAGACATTGATTAGTAAAGGATCAAATATATTTTGTCATGTGATTTTGGGGGGAGACTTATGGCTCAGTTTAAAGTCATTATAAAGGCAAATTTGAGGAAAAGTAAAACCAAATTATATCCCAAACAGCAATTCACTGTAATGATTAAAATTAAGTAAATTATTAACACAGTGCATTTAATAAGATGCATTTGAGGTTACTAGTCTGTGGAAGGAGTTGCATGAATTTTAGATTTCTATTTTAAAGCAACATTGCATTGCCCAAGTTCATAAATCAGCAACCAGATGAAACCTTAGGGTAGATTAGTTTTGTGCCAGTGTAATTCTCTGTGCAGAGCTACTTTGGATGTTTTTTTCTGAGAAGAGATTGAGAGCTCACTTTGCATCACAGATATTATGTCATCTGCTTTAAAAAATAAATCTACAACCCCAACCACAGGCTGGTAACCTCAAATGTAACATGTCACATTTGTCTTAATAAATGCAACACATTAATAATCAGAATTTAAATAATGACTTTGTCTTGGAATTGGTGTTTGGAGTATGATTTAATGTTACTTTCCCTCAAACTTTCCTTTAAGACATGTATTATAGATGTCTTCAAATTGAGCCAAAATTTCCTCAAAAATAAAACCAGATGACAAAATATATTTGTTCCCTTAACAGTCAATCTTAGGCAAGGCTTAATGAAAGGCTTATGTGAGATATCAGAGTTAGAAATAAATTGGTTAGTAAATATTTTATTTGTGTTCTCAGTTTAAAGTAACTGATTGATCTCATTTTCTGACTCCCCCCAAATTATATTTTCACATATGACTCTATAAATCTTGACAGCTGTGAAGCTTATTTTTATCCTACCACTAATGGGCAAACTGTAACCACAGGAATCTCATGAATATTTTCAAGTGGACTTGCAGGGGCCGCCCTAACAAACTATGATTCATTGACACTCTTGGGTAGAACACTTCCTCAGAAAATGAAACGGAATAATGACTTCTCCTTCTCTGTTGCAACATATGGGGACAATACATAAGGCTAAAGCAAAGAAAATAATTTGTAATTCATCTCTGTTGCTTTGATTAATGTTAATAACAGTATTGAAATCTGCAAGAATGTCCACACGAATAGCAGAGTTTGGCCAATAAAATCTTGTAGATTTTAAAGTTATTACACCACCAGCCCAATTTCCTGCATAATGTCATCCATGGAATGGTGTCCAGCGACTCATATATTGAGTCTAATAACTTGTGCTCAGTTCTGGAAAGCATTTCAGGCAATTTCAATTTGAGGATGGAGAACCCCATGCTTCTCTTGATAATTTATTTGGGTGTCATTATCAGCACTATTAATCTGGCCATTGGTTCTGCTTATGTTTTCCTCTAATAGATTGTCCATGGTAAAAGTATCAAGCATGATATTTTATAAACTAAATTCTTGGTTTGTGTATATAAACAGGTTGTGCTTTTTAAATTTAGCACTGCAAAATTTGCAAGAGTAACAATTTTGTTACATAACATTAACAGTACTTCTGAATCTTGACATTAATTTTCCAAATTTCTTTGCTTCTAGGAAGTGGTTAAAAGGTCTGGACTCAAAGCTTTTGAGGAACTACCAAATATTAGATATTAGAATCACAGAATCATATAATGGTTTGGGTTGGAAGGGACCTTAAAGACCATCTAGTTCCAACACCCCTGCCATGGGCAGGGACACCCCGCACTAGACCAGGTTGCTCAAAGGCCCATCCAACCTGGCCTTGAATGCTTCCAGGGATGGGGCATCTGCAGCTTCTCTGGTCAACCTGTTCCAGTGTCTCACCACCCTCATAGTAAAGAATTTCTTCCTAATATCTAATCCAAGTCTACCCTCTTCCAGTTTGAAGCCACTACCCCTCATCCTGTCTCTACACTCCCCGGTAAAGAGTCCCTCCCCATCTTTCCTGTAGGCCCTTTTCAGGGACTGGAAGGCCACTATAAGGTCGTCCTGGAGCCTTCTCTTTCCCAGGCTGAACAACCCCAACTCTCTCAGCCTGTCCTCATAGGAGAGGTGCTCCAGCCCTCGGATCATCTTTGTGGCCCTCCTCTGGATCCGTTCCAACAGGTCCGTGTCCTTCTTACATTGAGGGCTCCAGAGCCGGATGCAGTGCTCCAGGTGGGGTCTCACGAGAGTGGAGTAGAGGGGCAGAATCACCTCCCTCGACCTGCTGGCCACGCTTCTTTTGATGCAGTCCAGGCTGCTGTTAGCTTTCTGGGCTGCGCTCACGCATTGCTGGTTCATGTTGAGCTTCTCATCAACCAACACCCCCAAGTCCTTGGCAGGGCTGCTCTCAACCCATTCTCTGCCCAGTCTGTATTTGAGTATTTGTGTCCCACAGTTCTGCTCAACGTAACCTGAGGTTATGCTCAAGTCCATTCTGTACCAGTTTCTTAATTTTCTGTTAGAAAAGGCAGGATGTTCCCTGTTCAAAAGGGCAGCTGGCTCTTCTGTGTATCTGCTACATCCTGAAAGGGAATGCTAAACCATAACTAGCTGTGAGCTCTCCACTTGTACGTAATTTTTTTTTTGGATAAGAAGGCCAAAGGTCAGAGAATGTTATCTTGTGCCAATTCACATATGTAGAAGAAACAGGACTTCTCGTGGCTGTTGATGAAATTCATCCTGTTGCAAATTAGACCATATGGCACATGAAAGCTCCCTCCAATCCAATTTGTAAATTACACAATGAAGGGGACTGAACCAATTTAGGATTTCCTTTCATCCTGCCTCTATCCTTCCCCACAACTGTACAATCACTAGACATATGCTCAATTTTACTAAAATGAGCAGACCCATAATGGGGTCTTCTTTTCTGGTTGTAAAGTTAAGCCTCTGCAAAAGCATTTACAGGATTGGGCCTAATTTGGCTGGCAAGCTAGAGAACTTCACTCTGATTTCCAGTATACTTATTATCTACCAGAGGCTGGAAATGTAAGGATTTTTAGAAATGGTGTAATCCTCAGTTAAAAAATGCTGGTGGTATAGCTTTTTCAGATTGGAAAGCTATGAATCAGACATACCCTTATCTCTTGCTCACTGGCCCTCTGTGACTGGAATGACTTTATTTCACAAAGTACCAGCCTAAGGAATCGAGTCCAGATTGCAAAAAGGGGAGTTACTATAATAACAGTGACCCAATGTATTTATTTCAGAGAGGGAAACCTGCATGTTGTAAAATGTACTTCAAGAATCTTTCTACTGCAGTGGGCAAAATAAAAGTAACTGGTAGGGGGTAAGCATAGACTCTTGCCCTTGATTACATGGAGAAGAGTCTATTTCAAAAGCAGCGCACAGAAGTCCCAGGAACCAAGATTACCTTAGCACAGCCTTCCCATACATCTGTTTTGCATTGTTGGCTGGAGATGGAGGATAGTTGTAGTGATAGTTTTAATAATAATAAAGAATGAACAAGATTTCCATATGTCTTGTGAGTAAGCCAAACTCCTGTGCAAATTTCACCCTATGTAGCATTTGGCAGGGTCAGAGCGTGAAAAGATGGTAAAATTCCCCTTCTTTTTTATCGTGCTTTAAAAAAATCCACTAGTGATATCTGTGTTATTCCAGCACTGGCCACACTGAAGAAAAAAAATCTCTGAAATCCATTTGGAGTGTGATTAAAAAGCTATTGTGGGTTTTGCTTGTTTAACAGGAGCTATGAAAAAGGAAATGAAAATATTATTTCAGAAACTTTTGGAGGAGGAAAAAGATGGGTATCACCCAATTCCTGGATTGGTTTTGTGCTTCTGTTGCTCCTTAAATGAAAAAAAAAAAAAAAAAAAAAAAAGATTTAATGACAGCAAAAAGTGTAATATCCTCTGATATTTTAACGAGAACAAATGCACCAATGAACCCCACCTACTAACCTTTCTTTGCTCTGAACTTGCATCTAACCCTAGATGCATAGTAAGCATGCATTGCTTTGAAGCCATGACAATGAAGCTAAGGTATTTATTTTCATGGTTGAGAGGGTCCCTTTAACATTTTCTGGTTTATTCTAAACTAAGATTTAACTCCTGCCTTTCTTTTCTATCGTGATCATGTTACGTGTGATCCTTCTCACCTACATATGGCTGTTTCAAATTAAGTACATATTCTAAGCCAGTCTCTTCTAGAGGCCCACTTATTTTACTGGTGATATTTTAGGGTAAAGTGAACTATTGTGTAGGATTGTTTATCTCTCTTCAGTGACCATAAAGTCTAAATAATGAGCTCAGACAGCACACCTCGCTTCTATATATGAAACTATGTAAGATGACTCCACCATTTTTCAGGTGAACCTGTGAATCATTTCATTTGGCCTTATGGTTCTGATTTCTCATTTGCATGATTTTTGTTTCTAATCTTAAATTGCTGCCCATAAGTAATTTTGAGTTTATTTTATATTTCACTCCCATGAACTTTTGCATGAAATCACAGGCTTTTATTGTCCACAGTGGATAGCTATTGCCACAGAATAACCCCCAAGAAAAAAATGTGTCATCGCTGTTAACCTTTTGTCCTTGGAGGTGTTCTCCAATTTCATGCACTGTTACTCCCTGTACTCTTCTGTCTGCCAATGCCGCATCTTTGCATACATGTTTGTTTTGAGGCACACTTTGTATGTGTTCCCAATACTGGCATTCTTTCTGTTTCGCATGACAGACATTTATTGGAAACCTGTTCTCTCTGTGCCTTTGCTCTGACTTGATGCTCTGTGTGGATGGGACCCTGTTCTTGCCTCCTCCTTTGTTTTTTGTGTGCATTGGATTCTTGCCTGAGAAAGTTTGCTTACAAAAGGTGGAAAGTTCTCATTATTTAATTAAGAACATAAATAATGTTACCTTCATACTTCATTTCCCAGAGGGAGATCTATATCGTTTGTGTACCATTTTAAGTACGCACACATGCACACACAAATGCAGCACAGCTGCTACACAAAAATGCCCAAGCTAGCTCAAATTAGCAAGACAGGGAACCATGTTAGCACATCTGAATTTCTTCTGGCATGCAGATTAATTGATTTAACTCTAGCTCAGTAGCTCTATATGATGCTGCTTTTCCGTGACAGAATAATTTTTTTAAAAATCTATTCAAAACATGGATTTTTTTAAATTACCCTGAATGGAGCTCCATTTGGGGGAGTAATATAAATTAAGACATGCCAATATTACCTGCGTGCAATTTCATAAGATTTATTCCCACCAGTGAAAGTCCAAAAAGCATTTCCCTGTCATGAGTGAAGTTTGACTGATGTGAAACTTGCTAAGAGAAAGAACACCAAAAAAAGCAGTAATCTCAAAATCAATTTTCACTATGATCCAAGTTTGTCCCCACTCTCTGAAATATATGAGTTCAGGTCTGCTGTGTTTAGTCACCCAAGTGACCATTTCTTAGAGGACTAGTCAAATTAGTACCATTAGTCCTTAATTGCAAAGGGACTGTTTGCACATGGATTACTGCGTAATTATGGGTTTCTGAAACAAGCATGGATACTTTTATATTGCTTTTAATGATGTCAAATTTCAGTTTGACAACATCAAATGTTCAAATCCATTAAGAACCTAATCAACTGGCTGCCTAGAGATTTTTCAAAGAGCCTTCAGGGCAAGCAGATAGATCCACAGCTTTTTTGCGTATAAACATCCCACTGACAACAATGTAGCTTTGTACATGCAAGAAGAGGACACAAGCCTTTGTTTTCAGAATTAATGCCCTTGTAACAATGGCTTGAAAAGAAGTATTGTCAGAAACTCTCATTTTGAGGTCCTTGTGTTTGGATTCCTTATAGACTCTGTATTCTTACATTGATCATCTGGTATTACAAAGAGTTACAATTAACTGCGGCTTCCCTCATGCTGAATGATAGTCTTGTTAACAAAAATCTCTCCTCTTGAAGTGGTCATCCACTCAGTTACAGCAGTCTTCCAGCTACGGAAGGAATAACAGCCTTGCAAAACCAAGGTCCAGTAAGGAATAATATCAGAGAGTAACAGTCTAGATCAGAGAAGGCAGCTGGCAGCTTGTCAGGTGATTTTACTCAGCCTCTAAAAGTTCAGACTTATCCTACTGTGATTGCACATGTTTGGGCCCTTTCTTTGATGAGCAATAATCCTGTCTAAGTGAGTTGAGAGAGCAGCACAAATGCACAGCAGATGTGCCCGAAACTGGCATCTGTCCCACTAAACTGTTAAGTAGCCCTGATCTAAGCGGTAATGAGCCTCAGAGGGTGACAGTGTCTCACCCTGGCTTTCAGGGGGCTGATAATGATTTAAGAAAACAAAGAAAAAAAAGGAGTGTTTAATATAAAATGCTATGGTAATAGCCTCAAGTGCTCGTTTCAGTGTCATTGTGCGGCTTGCATTAATTCTGACATAATAACAAGAAAATTAATTACTCTTATGAGGGCAGGACGGCACCTTTAGTGTCAAACATTTAGGCTGATCCAAGGCACACTGTTCTCGGCAACATGTTTTGGTCTTCCTAGTGATACATCTTTTGCTGGCACGGGCAATCTGCAGCAGAAGCATGGCTGAATCAAAACTACATGCGCTGGGAGAAATGAAGAAGTTATTCCTATCTACTGTCCAGGAAAAGTTAATCCAGAGGCAAATTGTTGAGTATTTTATTCCGCTCCCATCCTGGAATAATTTATGCTCTTGAACATTCTTTAACATATAGCTAACAAGCCAACTTCAGACTACATGAGTCTTTATAAATATTTCAGTTATACGTAGGCCGAGTGCAGAATCTAATTGCTAAAATCGGCACCAGATAAGGGCAAACTAGAAATAAAATCAGTTGAACAGAATGCCCTGAAGCACCACCAGTTTACATTTCCACCTCTGGCCTTTCTTCTTCTGCACAAGTGGAAAGAAGTGTGCAGGACAAATGAGGGAGCTCTTCAGCTGACCGAATGTACGTGTTCGAAAAGTTTGGAAAAATAACAGGAAAACTCACACTGGCTCAGATTTCCTTTGCTTCTGTTTTCTGATCTGCTCTTTCAACTAAACTTCTCCTAGAAGAGCTATAAAAAAATCCACGCTGGAAATCTACAACATTTACACCGCTTTGGGTCAGCCAGCTGGATCACTTGTCCCAAACAGTTTTCCAGCCATTGAGAAATGTTCTATCACAAATCCTGTTTGTCTGCCTTTCCTTACTAGCTGTTCAAGTGGTTGGTGGCCCCACTATCATGACCCCATATACCAAATTTGTACAGTAGTCTTGTCTTCCTCCATTTCCACATCCTGCCCAAGTAAAAAATAGGTAAAAATAGTATTCTAATACTTGTATCTCCTGGTTTCATTGCTGCCTGTTTGTCACAGATAGCCATGATTACCATCACTGAGTTTTGTCTATTAGAACTCTCTCAGGACAAATGTTAGTATTGGAAATTGATGTGCAGTCATAATGTGTTCTGAAATGGGCTTACCCAACTCTTTTTTCCAACATAAATCTTGAGATTCTTTAAAGCATTGATTGATCTGAAGAGCTGAATAGCAAACTATATGTTGCAATTAGAATGGCTTAAAATGTTTCTAGGAGTTAAATTCTGGAGGGAAAAAAACCCCACATATAAAAGGCATATAAAAAACAAGCAAGATATATCCAGCCACCCTGCAAATCTTAAAAACCTGTATTGTAGTCTTTGTGGAAACCAGATGCTCAGTCTGCTTGTCTACTCTCACTGTCTACTCTGAAAAATTGATGAAAAATTAATGGGGAAAAAAATGAACCCATTTCACAGGAGACAAACAAATTGCTATGAGCCTTGCTGAAAATTACTGTCATGCTGCCATAGAAAAATATAACCTATGAATTTTCCTTGCTTATACCCACTCCATCCAACTCATACAGTTCCTTTCCTCACTCAAATGTACTTACTTCAGGTAAATGGGCTAGGAGAATTTTACAAGTTTGTTTTATTTGGCTAATATGTAAATCAAAATAGTTGACTCACTTGAAATTTTAGCTTTGTTCGAGGAAAAAAACAGCCACCTGCGAAAAAATGGGAAACGTTCCAACAAACATAATTTAAAAGAAATGAGTGACTATTGAGGTTTCTAATGGGAAAGAAAATTTGCTGTCAGCTGCATTATACGGCACCAACAAGAGAATACTGGAGTCTAGCTGGCGAAGGATCTGGGAGAGCACTGCTTGTTGTACGAAATAGGAAACAGATGCTTGAAGGAAAAGTAGAGCAAAGGGATGTGGTACCATATAGTAAAACCAAGGCATAATTGTTGTATAAAGTTTATGGGACTCTAAAGCAGTTGAAGTTAGTCAGACAAAAATAAATAAATTCTGCTTTATTTGGAAGACACTGTAAAATTAACAAACACTTAAAAATAGTTTGTATTGAACTCTTCAAGTTTACTCATTGTTTAAGTACAGCTACAGTTAATCATGCCTGCCAAACTCTGCACATAGGACATTCACTCAGTCTTAAAATCTTTTGATGATTTGCCTGTATTATGTCAAAGTGTTGCAGGCTTGCATGTTTGACTGCAAATATACATATATTGATGTATTTGAAAGCTAACGCACAATGGGTTTGACTGAAAACATACAGAAATCACTAGGGGGCTTCTCATTGGTTTTGATTGAGTCTGGAGAAAACCCATAATGTGAAAACCAGTATGGCAAACCTTGTACTCATGAAGATGGTAGATACACAGGCAACCCTTCCTAGCCTTCACCAGCTGCTTTCTGAAGAGGCATTCTCCTCCTTCTCCCTCTCCTGTGGCTTTACACTGAATTACTCTTTAGCAAATACTTTTGTAAGCGAGTCTATATTTACAGCACACCTTGGCACTTCAGGCAAAGACTCCTAGGGTTTGTAGGCAAGGGAAACACACTGGGGAGATACACAGCTGGAATAAAAAGCCATTTTTGTGCAGGGTCAACTAGAACTATGGGCAAAGCCGGGATTTGCCTAGGACAGCTGACTGCCAGAGGCAACAAAATGGTCATGGCCCTACTGCTTATTTTGCCTGTGCCAGGGCCCTGGAAAGCCCCGTTGGTTGCTGCTGCTTGCAGAGAAGCCCATGGGGCAGCAGATCTGCTCAGGCAGGTCACGGTGTCAGTGCTCCCCATCTCCACCCAGGCCTTGGGAGGTCCATGCTCCCTATCTCCACCCAGGCCTTGGGAGGTCCATGCTCCCTATCTCCACCCAGGCCTCAGGAGCCACAAACGCAGCTCCATACAGCTCTCCTTATATTTTTCTAGCTCTCTCCACTCCTTTCTGCCCCTGGCCCAGGACACATCTCCAAATTTTGCTTGGCAAACTCAGCCTCGCCAAAACTGCTGAGAAGCCTTGGGCTAGCACTGCCTTTGGCCACTTGTTCAGGACTTGCCAGA
The DNA here is from genome assembly GCA_017639485.1 of Pluvialis apricaria. NCBI lineage: Eukaryota > Metazoa > Chordata > Aves > Charadriiformes > Charadriidae > Pluvialis > Pluvialis apricaria. Next base: position 87,640,847 of record CM030007.1, read on the forward strand.
CTGATAGCAATGGAAGCAAAAATCTAATATCCAAATGTAAACCAATAATACAGTCAAAATATTCTTTTAGGGCAAAATTGTATGGAAGATCCCATTTAACATTACTGAGAAAATAACATTATAAAAAAAAACCATGTAGCCATTGCCTTGTAATGTTCAGGACCAGGTAACAATGAATTGAGCTCTAACAAAGCTGTACTTAATTTTAAAACCTCAGAACAAAGTGATAATAGGGGGTTCATTCTACTCATGCAGGAAGTCACATGCAGATTTCCAGAAGAGATTCAGCAGTTTGGTGAAAGTTAGCCAAGCTTCCTTAACAAATTCTTGCATTTAAATCTTTTTCAACCATCTTCAAGAAAAGAAAAAACCTGAATGGAAAATTGTCAGACTGGAGGGACTACTCTTCACCCCTATGAAAAACAGAAATCTGTTTTCTTACTTAATTCACTCCCCACTCCCCATTCTACTTGCATGTGTTTAGAGCAGTCTTAATTGCATAATGGAAGATAATTTTGAATGCCTTTTATCATGGCGGAAGAAAAGAATTTCTGAAAGTGTGAGATTAGAGAGATGAGTTTTATTCCTGACTCTTCCACAAAGGGGCAAGAGTGTATTTTAGTATCAAAGCTCAGGAAGCCAAATTAAAGAACACCCTTAATTCTGTTATTTGTTTGATCTGCTTTCATAGGCGTAGCGTTCTCCCCTATAATTATTTGCAGGTTTTCTTCACATGGATTCAGACGCACACATGCTAAAGCGAGTGGCATCGTATCATCACAAAACTGGGTTAAGCAAGGGATGAATCAGAATACAATAAGTGTTGTCAGAGACGATGTGGCTCAGCGCAAAACATCTTCAGATGATATGAGCCTGGTATCAAATGGTCATGACACATATCTCAGGGTGGGGTTTTTTGGTGATATATGACCCTTACTGTATACCATAGGACTAGTTTGGATTTTGCAGAAGTTCAAAAAGCTTTGCAAAAAGTACAGTTATTTCTTAGGGGGTGGGGGGGTGGGGGGTGTTGTATAAATTTGACTCCACTCAAATTTATGAGCTTCATTAAAACTAGATAAACATCAAAATTATTGAAGGACATAGCTAAACTAGGCACTGCTTCCCGTGAGGGAGTGAGGGAACTGGAGGCAATGGCAACAGGTTGGGTACTAAAACACCCCCTTTCTTGTGCTGAGGGAAAGGAAATAAACACCACAGATACAACGGGGAAGCAATACCGAGCAGTCCCACCCTTTCTAATGCAACCAGGTTATTTTCAGTTTGTTCCCTTAATATTGTCCTAACGTTACTTTCGCCAGTAACTAGGCAACCTCCAGTGCCCTACTGCTGAAACGGTTTGAGTCACTGCTGGGACTGGGGCTAGTTTGGGGTTGGCTACTGGGGACCGGAGGGAGCGCAGAGGCGCTTCCATCCCTGGGCTGCACCGCCGCCTGACGGCACGGCTTCTGCACTGCTCGTCCTTCCCCCTAAGGTTCCAAAAAACCCATGTTCAAAGAATAGTTAACCTTACCGGTAACACAGTTCTGACAAAATCTTTCTTTGTGCCTGTACTATTCAATTTCCTTATTAGCAGGGACAAAGAAATAAATCTCTCGTTTAGTCCAGGGAGACATAAAACCGAGAAGGGCTGCGAGCGCTCGGGAGCAGAGGATTAAAACTCAGAGTTATTTGTAAAATTGGAAGAGCAGTCTGAAAGACAGGATGTAAATCGGCAGTTTCTACCTGGAAGGAGAGAGTAGATACTAGTAAAAAAAAAAAAAAAAAAAAAAAAGGCAGGGAGCAATGGGACTGGCAATAGTCCTGCAGACAAGAATTTGGAAGCGTAGTGGGTCACAAGTGAGTGTCTTTCAAAAATATTATGCCACTGGGGAAAAAGGCAGATGTTACACAGAGCTATATTGATAGGAATGTTATCCGTAAGGTGCTGTGAAATAGGATGCAGAAGAATAAGGATGCCTGTGTAAAAAGCATAAAGTACAAACAGTAGGATTTTTAAAAAGCTTTCTATGTACACAAAGGTTTCACAAAATGTTTTAGAGCATTTGCTTGAGCCTTGCAGAGAAAAAGTCTTAGACCCTGACTTTGGATAAAGCTGTACCTTTGTATATACCTGAAAGACATCTATTATCTCAAAATGCAGGACTGAACTGAATCCCAGACATAACATTTTGCTTTTCATATTTACCAGATCCAACAACAGCAGAAAATATGTCTGTTTTCTTTTCTTCCCTGTTTTCAAACTGATCAACCATTACATTCAAATTACCCTACAGTAGTTGGGCTTACCCACCGGAGTAAAATAACATCTCTTTTCCCCTGGGAGTTTACTACGTAAATGAATACAGGCTTTTCTACAGCAGGGTTTCTCTGTATGTTGTAATACTAATTACTCCTGGGATTAAAAAAAAAAAAAGTAACATAATGGGAAGCACAGAGAGGAACAGCATAAAAGGATAAATAATTCAAACATGAAAAATGACATTATAACTTCATTGGCGTCTTGCTCCTTCAGTGTTTTCCAAATAATAACGCAGGAAAGCAATCACAATGGCAAACAGAAATCATACTTTCTTTCTGTCACTGCTAGAAGCAAAACATCTGGAAGATCCTAGAAAACTACTTCTCTTCCAAACTCCAATGACTCCAAAGGAAACAAATCATCTGAAGGATTTTGACAGTATAATTAATTTTTCTAGTTCCCCCATCAATGTCGATTGCATGTGTCTCTATTAAAAGTGAGCTGGGAGCAGTGCTGCCGTCTAAAGCAGGAACTACAAGGAAATGTTGGACAGAATGGGAATCCTGCGGGAGGCAAAATAGCAGAACAGAGAGTCTTTTTTTGTGAGAGTTATAGAGGAGCAATGTGGACCTGAGAAAAGGAAGAGAGGAATAGTGACAAAAGAAATGTTTGGGCAAGAAAATCAAATGAGATATGGAAGAACAGGAAGAAAAATGGGAGAGAAAAGAAATGAAAGCTCAACAGAAGGAATAATGAGAGAAAAAGGATTGTTCCTGCTGAGCAGTTTCAAACAGAGTGCGCTATATTTATAACTGGAGGATGCATCTGGAGTGAAGCTGGCTACTCAGGCTTTAAAGACAGAAAAGGAACTAAGCCTACATCTGTTCTGTTTGATAACTAATTCTTCGATTCGGTCCCAGGACCTGGTCCCCAGTCATTCACATCTGTGAACAAGTTGTGTGCTCTCCTTTGGAGCTAACTGACTGCTTCCCCCTGGAAAAAAGCCAGGGCACAGTCCTGCTGCCTGTGACCAGCATGGATGAGGCTGTGCCACCAACCCTCCCAGCCAGACCCCAAAACAGAGCCAGCTCACCATGCCACCACACAGATTCCCATGCCACCGAGCATGCAGCACAGTCCCACTGTGCAATGCCATTCAGATGCCACTCAGAAGGGCTGCTGTGTGATCCCTCTTTACTTCAAGCATTTGGAACTAAATAAGCACGAAGAATAGTTACTAAGATTTAAGGGGCCACCATATGGTGCCACACACCTTTCAAGCACTCCATGGTGTGGATGACCCCAACAGAGGAAATGAGGCTGAAGTGGTGTGACCACAAGCTGTTGTGTGGCAGCTGTCCTGGCAGCCACAGGTGTGTCCCCCACCATTGCTGCCTTCTGCAAGTTAGATCTACGCTGGCACGGGAAGAAGAAAAATCAGGCAGCAAGCTTCTGACTCCTGAAACGAGGCGAGGAATGCCTCCACCTGGATGGAGATGATAAACGGCAAGCTGGGGTAAGTCCCAAACACCGGATGCTCCCCTCCATCTTTAACCCAACGGCAGACATTTGTATCAGCAGCTGCAGTCTGAAAAATTGTAACATTTCAGGATCACACCCAGAACAATAGAAAACAATGAGTTTTGGCCACCTGCCATGCAACACACCCATGATGTGGTAATACTAGAGTCACACATGGCAAGGTGCTCCATTATGAAATATTACATAATCATCTTCCAATAAATTATTTTCTAGTGTCATCCTCTGCTTATGATTTTGTTATGTTTTCCTTTTCATTGTTTACCCCATTCATGAATTAGCTTTCTGCATTAGTTTTTAATGGAGAAAACATATGAATATTAATTAAATATTATGAAAAGTAAAAAAGCAAGCTAATTGTTATGGTTTAACTCCAGCCAGCAGCTAGAACAACATAGCTGCTCGCTCACTTCCCCCTGTTGCAATGGGGGAGAGAATCAGAAGAGTAAAAGTGAGGAAAAACTCGTGGGTTGAGATAAAGACCATTTAATAGGCAGAGCAAAAGCTGTGCGTGCAAGCAAAGCAAAACAAGGAATTAATTCTCTACTTCCCATGGGCAGGCAGGTGTTCAGGCAGCTCCAGGAAAGCAGGGCTCCATCACGTGTAATGGTTACTTGGGAAGACAAATGCCATCACTCTGAACGTCTCCCCCTTCCTTCTTCTTCCCACAGCTTTATACACTGAGCATGACATCATATGGCATGGAATGTCCCTTTGGTCAGTTGGGGTCAACTGTCCCAGCTGTGTCCCCTCCCAACATCTTGTGCCTTCCCAGTCTACTCACTGGCAGGGCAATGTGAGGAGCAGAAAAGGCCTTGACTGCTTAGCAACAGCCAAAAACATCAGTGTGCTATCACACCATTCCCGTCCCAAATCCAAAACATAGCACTATACCAGCTGTTAGCAAAAACGTTAACTAAATCCTGGCTGAAACCATGACAGTAATGTAGATCGATGCTTTACTATATTTCCAGGGGGGGACAAAAGTGGATCCTTTCCCATCAAAAATAAATATTTCCTATGACTACTAGAAGTGTTAATAACATATCAGTCTATAAATGTGTAATTATAAAAATTGTTCTGTTATATTCTTTCATGTGGAGAAGGAATGGGTAGATGACACTGAACTTGAAATAAGCGTGACTGCATTCTTTCGTAATAATAATGTAGTTTTTTTTCTTTGAGCAGGACCATGTCTGCAGTTAACAATTGTTATAGATCTCTTGAAACCTTTACTTCATAGTGTTGCTTAGTGAAGAAGTGGCACATGAGTTTACCACAAGCTTTCTGTTTCATGCACAGATACTAGTATGCTTCATTCTTTTGAGCTAAAGCAGATGAACCTCATCTATAGAATGCTAAAACTACAGAATAAAGTGGTGAATCCTTGTTCTGCCGTGTATTGCAGGAAATACTGACAGCCCCACCATCCTCCCCAGTGCAAGCTACCTAGGCTGCACATCCCCCCAGCTCTGACCAGTTTTCCAAATGAGAGGTCCTGAAAAAATATGGATTAATAAGAATAAAAGCTGGGTACAAAGGAGGTGGTAGGAGGGGTGAAAATGTTACATGCAGTTAGTGCAATGGAGAAGACAGGACAAGGAACAGCTTGTTCAAAATGACAGAGGGAAGAAACACCACTGGGAGCCACAGGGAGAGGAAGCAGAGGATTTTGCTCTCAACATGGAGAAGATAACATATGGGGAAGCTGAACAAGGCGCAGGGACAAGAGAGGCCGTGAGCAGCAGGAAGATTGAGCCACAGGCACAAAGAGCCATGTTCAGAGGTGCTCCTTCTCCTCGTTGGTCATCGTTCTCTCTGCACAGGAAAGCACCCGGGAAAGAAGAGAGGCACTACGCTTGCTGCTGGGGATTTTGGTCCCTCTGGGGTCTTGTCATGGTTTGGGCTGGACTGGCCACTGAAACGAATGACAGATGCTCTCCCCCACCTCTCCCTGAAGGGAGAGGAGGAAGAGAGAGAAAGAGGCTTACGAGTTTAAAGAGAAACTAAACTACTTTAATGAAAATATTAATAAGATAATAAAAAGAAAATAATGAAATATATACAATATATACAAAACTGTATCAAGCTCCCAGGACGATGATCACATCACTGCCAGGCACTGGGAAAGTCCCAGACTGGACTCAGTGGCACATGGGAACTGGATTCTGGATCTGGACTCAGGAATGCACAGATTGGGACCAAAGGCAGACGGACAGACAGAGTCCTACTCGGATGTCAGCCATTGAAGAAAGAGGGCTGACCCTTTGACCCCTCAGCTTTTATACTGAGCACGATGCAGATGGGATGGAATACCCTGTTGGTCAGTTTTGGGTCACCTCTCCTGTCCGCTCCTCCCTGCAGGTGCGACCCCCTTTTTGTTTTGTTTTGTTTTGTTTTGTTTTGGGGGGGGGTGGGTGGGTTTTTTTTTGGTGGGGGGAGAGTGGGTGCGCTACCCTTCAGCTGGATCATTTCAGCGCTCAGCTCCGGGGTGACGCGGGCGCTGATGTCGGCACCGCTGAGGGATGCCGAGCAGGCCGGGAGCCAAGGGCCAGGCGCGGAGCCCGGCTGGCGTGGCGAGTGGGTAACCCGGTTTGGCCACTGCGCTGGAACGCAGCGCGCAACGGCGGCCTGGGCCTGGGCGCGGGCGGGAGGAGAGGGGGAGGCCGGCCGCTGAGATCGGCGGGCGCGATACGGCGCGGGGACTCTTCAACACTTGGTTAAACCTTAACTTTATCGCACGTTTCCCAGGGGCAGGGTGCCTGTGAAATTGAAAGGCACTGGTTTAACACTTTAATTACTTTATGCGTGTGAAACTGACCCAGCGAAATACTCTTCACAGAGGCAGAGCTCCCGCAAAGCAGAGCGTGTAATACTCAGACCTGCGGCACCGCCCCAGCCTGCGCTGGGTCCGAAACCCTCCTTTCAGCATCAGGCTGGCCCAGCTCAGCATTAACCCGGGTACCCCCCCTACACTCCAACTTTTGAACAAACTAATGTTTTTTGGGGTTTTTTTTTTTTTTTCCGCCGCAGCCGAGGCCCGCGCATGCGCGCCCGCGGGGGAGGCACGCGGGGAAAGGCGTCGGTCGGCCCGCCGCTCGGCAGCGAGTCCCGGTGGGCGTGGCGAGCGCCGGCACTTCGGGCGGCGTGTCGGTTGGCCGGAACGTGGGTGGGCGGGCCGGCGGTTGACGGTCGCAGCCGGGGCGGTGGCTGAAGGAGACTCGAGGACGGGGGCCCGCGCCTTGGCACTGCCGCCCCTCCCCGCTCCATGCGCAAGATGCTGCTGGCCGCGCTCTCCCGGGTGCTGCAGGGTCCGGCCGCCGCCGCCGCCGGGAGGACGGTGAGTGCGGCCGTTACCTGCCCGGCCGGGACCAGCGGGCGCGGCGGCGCCGCACGGGCCTGCCGCCCTTCCCTCTGTGTGTGGGGGGGGGGCGCCTGAGGGGGCCGCTGGCCAGGCGCGTGGGCTGGCGCGGGCCCTGCCGGCGCGTGGCGTGGGCGCGGGGGTGTCCTCTGGAAACGGCCCCGCGGTAACGGCTGGCGGCGCTGACGCTGCTGCCCCACGCGTGAGGCACCCCCCCGCCCCTCACACCCCCCACACCCCCCCCTCGTGGGGCCCCTTTTTCCGCACGACGTTGCAGCACGGGCGGCCGTGGCTGCCCGGCCCAGAGAGCCTCCGTCGGCTCCGTGCGCGGTCGGGCCTTGGCCCTGTTTGTTTTTAGGACGCGTAAAATACTCGGATTCGTTTGTGAAACCCATTTCTGGGCCCCTTGCTTTGAGTTATTTTATTTATGTGTATTTTGACTGTCAGCACAGGTCAGATGCTAAACAGGGGGTAAACGTACTCTTCTCGTTCCATTCTAAATTCAGCCATCTGACCTTTTTTGAGCTGCTTCACCTTTCTTTGCTCAAACAGCAGTCCCTTTTCATCTCTTCCTGAATTTTCTTTCAAGTGTTGTTATTTTTGTGGCGTTTGTGTTTCATTTGTTGTGTTCTTTCTTCTGTGTGAAAAATCTTCAAAACCTACTTTAACCTCTTCATTCTCCTTATTCCCTTATAATGACTGTGGCCATGAGGAAAAATTAACTCTGCTGAAAAAAATCGTTGGCAAGATCAAGTCAGCGTTAAAGGGTACTTCTTGGTAATTGGAAGTCAGCTGCCTTTTTGCCATTGAGAGCAAATCTGTTGCTGTACCTCTATTCTGAAGTAGCTCACTTACCTAAGCATTCACTTCTTGCGGAAAAAGCAGGTGGGTGACTGGATTTGTGAGAATGACATGAGAGAGCACATTTACCAAAAGATCTTCCTATATGTTTTGGGACTATATATTTAAAAGTATTTCCTAATTTAGAAGTGAAATATCTATATTAAAATTTTCAAATACAAGTGCCTAAAGTTAGTCCCTTACTGCAAGTGCTTGGCCTGCTCCTTGACGTACTGCATTTACCTGGAATTCCAAACAAGATCTGGTTTGGATATCTCAATACAGATTTTTAGGTGCTAGTGATTACCAAATACGGAAATATTTGTCTTTAATTGTTCCTATGCATTTATAGTGAAGGTATAAATTACCAAATAAATAGAAGCAGTCTTAATCCATAAAGGAGTATTTTATACCTACTTTGTTACTTACTCGTATCTTTTTTTCTTTTTTTTTCTTTTTTTTTTCCCCCCTTCCAAATGCTGCTAACCTAGGGAGCTGTTAGTGAGGTAAGGCCTGAATCAGTTTTGTCAAGGTTTGTTTTTGACATGTGTACTGGCCGTGTATTAGAACTTTGCTTTTGTGTCCTATTCAGGGCAGGGGGATTGGACCAGATGGACTGCAGAGGTCCCTTCCAGCCTCAGCCATTCTGTGAATCCCAAACTCTTGATTTACTTCCAACTCTAGAAGTAGCATAGCTTTTCTTCACTGATAATACTGATGCATTGCAGTAAACAGTGTAGAAACTTGGTTTAAATTAAAACTTCTAACTATTTAATCTGATAATGGGGCGGGGGGAGGGAGCGGATTGTGGTTGCTAAATCAAATAGGCAACAAAGTAGGTAATGGATTGAGAAACTTCTGACTTTTTTCCAAGCTTTGTGCCTATCAGTCAGACTTTTTTTTGGAGAGAGTGACCTGGCATTCTCAAAATTTTGAAATGATGAACCTTCAGCTAGATGTCTGCAAATTCCATGGTTGAATGAGCTACTGAAATTTTTGTGTAACTTAATCAGCAATACAATTTTGCGGCTAAGATCTAGCGCGTACCTTATGCTATGGCCACAGCACATGCATGGACAGATGACCATTCTATCTGATGCTGCAGTGAAACTTACCTAAGTTATCTAAAAATACTAGATGTTCGGTAGTCAATAGCCTGTGTGCATTCTTCAAGACAGAACAGTAATGTATTTTTAAACATCCTTCTTATCTCTCCCCTACCATGCCACCGTTTCTGTTGTTCTGTAATTCATGTATCCTCAGGTATGTCACCTTGTATGTTTCCATATCATTTTAAAGTAGTGGCCATGCTGTTACCCACTGAAATGGTACTCTCTCTTTTCATTGTTGTTGCTTTGCTTCCCCCCAACTTCTCTTCCTATTGAAAAGAAAGAGTGAGAGTAGTTCATATTCCAGAAATCTGCTGGAGTTTTTTGGTTTGGTTTGATTTTTTTTCAAATACATTTTTTGGTCTATCAAGGCAAAATTCCAGTCAGCGCAGAGAGCCATCAAAATCTGAATGACTACCTGTATGAATAGAGACAATCTGGCATGTGAAGGGAATAATAATTATTTTTGTGTTTTTGATGCTCTTCACAATCATTTGAAACCTTTATTTTAGATAATCAACAATATTACAAATTTAAAATTCTATTCTCTTTTTCTAATCTTAATTTTAAATACTGGGCTTTAAAGGACTTCCAGCACATATGTACAAAATAAAAGATCTCCAGTATTACAGGGATATAGAATCATAGAGTCATAGAATAGTTTGGGTTGGAAGGGACCTTTAAAGGTCATCTGGTCCAACCCCCCTGCAATGAGCAGGGACATATTCAACCAGATCAGGCTGCTCAGAGCCCCACCCAGCTTGACCTCGAATGTTTCCAGGCATGGGGCATCTACCACCTCTCTGGGGAACCTGTGCCAGTGTTTCACCACCCTCAGCGTAAAAAATTTCTTCCTTATATCTAGTCTAAATCTTCCCTCTTTTAGTTTAAAACCGTTGCCCCTTGTCCTATTACAACAGGCTAAAAGTCTGACCCCATCTTTCTTATAAGCCTCCTTCAAGTACTGGAAGGCCACTGTAAGGTCTCCCTGGAGCCTTCTCTTCTCCAGGCTGAACAGCCCCAACTCTCTCAGCCTCTCCTCATAGGAGAGGCGTTCCAGCCCTCTGATCATCTTCATGGCCCTCCTCTGAACCCACTCCAACAGGTCCATGTCTTTCCTGTGGTGAGGGCTCCAGGGCTGGGTGCAGTACTCCAGGTTGGGTCTCACCAGAGTGGAGTAGAAGGTCAGGATCACCTCCCTCGACCTGCTGGCCGCACTTCTTTTGATGCAGCCCAGGATACAGTTGGCCTTCTGGGCTGTCATTGCGCATTGTCGGTTCATGTCCAGCCTTTCATCCACCAGTACCCCCGAGTCCTCAGCAGGCTGCTCTCAATCCCTTCATCCCCCAGCCTGTATTGATACTGGGGGTTGCTGTGACCCAGGTGCAGGACCCTACATTTGGCCTTGTAGAACCTCATGAAGTTCACATGGGTCCACTTATAGAGCTTGTGCATGTCCCTCTGGATTGCATCCCGTTCCTCAACCGCATCAGCCACACCACTCAGCTTAGTGTTGCCCACAAACTCAGTCCCACTGACTATGTCATTGATGAAGATACTAAACAGTACTGGTCCAAATACAGAACCTGGAGGGACACGACTCACTGATCTCTATCTGGACATTTAGCTAGTGACCACTGCCCTCTGGATGCGACCATCCAACCAATTCCTCATCTACGGAACAGTCCACCCATCAAATCCTTATCTCTCCAATTCAGAGAGAAGGATGTTGTGGGGGACTGTGTCAAAGGCCATACAGAAGTGCAGATAGACAACATCTGTAGCTCTTCCCCTGTCCACTGATGTAGTGACTCCATCATAAAAGGCCACTAGATTGGTCAGGCAGGACTTGCTCTTGGTGAAACTGTGTCATTGGTGAGTTTAATTCACAAATTATTTCAATTTGAGAGTACTGTTAGAAATTATTTGAGAATTCACCTATTTTTGCTTGATAATTATATTTAAATATTGCTCATGGTTGTTTTGTGTTGTTTTTTTTTTTTAAGGCATCTCGAGTGGTAGTAGCATCGCGTAACTACGCAGACTTTGCAAGTGAAGCTACATTTGAAATTAAGGTAAAGAAGCTTAACACTTAATACTGGCATTCTGTGTAAGCACTTGTTGCAGATTGTGACATGATGGACTTGCCACCTTATCTTTTTGATTATAAACATACTGTTTGAATTCCAGAACCAAACCCCTCACTATCTGGCCTGATTTCTAGGTGCAGCTGGAAGTACTGTTTTTATGCCAGGTTTAATGTTTGGTCCTGTGTTGATTACAAGACTGCAAAGTTTCTATTGTTATGTGAACTCTGAAGCAGAGCTGACCTAAGGCTGGTGTGCCCATGCGTTATATCCAATTCATCTAGGTGCCAGTGGATTTGCTCTGGAGAGACTTTTGCTTTAACATAAAGTGTCTTTAACCTGTATAGCAGTATTTTGGCCATGTAATCTGCACTGACAGAGTAATTTGTTTGGTTTGTTCCACTGAACATGGATGATTCTTTTTTTTAATTATTATTATCTTATTTTTAATTTTGTTTATTTTGTATGGGTGCCTAAAATCAGCCCTCCCTCAGTAGAGCCCATGGTTTGGGGACAAAGTTGTACTGTACACAGGGTGGTTTGACTGGCAGGGTGGCTGATGCAGCAGTGGTTTATTGCTGCTTTTTAGAAGTGGTGGTAGGAGAGGTGGGGTCCAGGCTTAGGACCAGAGCTTACAAACTGTTTCACAAAGGAAACTCTCCACCTTTCTTGTCTCTTCACTAAGCCTCTGTAGCTCTTACCAAGTATTTGGCCTGCAACAACCATGGAAATGTGCTTTTCCAATATTTTGTGAGGACTCTAGTTCATCTACTGCTAGTAGAAACTACAAGGCTTCACTTAATGAGTGGAAATCTGTCATTATTAAAATTAAAGCTTTTATTTCCCTGAATTTGGAAATAGTGCACAAACTTTACAGTTATTCTGACCTACAAATTTAGGTTTGGGTTTTGCTGTCTCTCTTTTAAAAAGATATTAAAATCTGAATTTGAAAATGGCACATCATAAAAAAAAAAAAAAGGGAGATTAATAAATAGGATTAATTACTTTCAAGAAATGACTGCTTGTTCAACTTCGCAGAAATGTGACCTCCATCGCCTGGAGGAAGGCCCTAGTACCACAGCAGTGATGACTCGAGAAGAGGGGCTCCATTACTACAAGACAATGCAGACCATACGACGCATGGAGCTGAAGTCTGACCAGCTGTACAAGCAGAAGATTATCCGTGGCTTCTGCCACTTATATGATGGTCAGGTGAGAATTTTTTTTCTGAGAGGTTTTATATTGTCTTGCCTTACTTAATGTAGGGATTAGAATAGAGTGGAGAGTAAATCTAGAACTGAGCATTTATGGACAGTGTTTGAAGTTGTAGCTGGGTCCATGATGGAGTTCATTATTTCTTTTAAAAAAAAGTCTTGGCACACAAGGGTATCCCTGAGATCTTGGGACAGCAATAGGAAGAGAGAGAAGACAAGGTGCAGCTGAAGATCAGCTGAATGTGAGGAGTGAGCAACTGCAGCATATTAAATTCAACGCATTTGGAGGCCCACATCCTACTCCTCAAGCTTCATTGATGGCTTTTATTCCAGTGTCTCATAGATTGTGTGCCCACTAAAAAGCAACAGTCAGGAAGGAACTTCCTGAATTTAGTGAAACTTTGTTGTCTGTCCATTCCCCTCTGCCATTTTTGAATTGCGGTTGTTCAGATGCTTCATCTGGGAGATGCGTGTAGCAAAAGTCTGCAGAACTCTCTGCAGCTTCTGGTTCCCCTCCTGTCTGCTTTTGTTAGTCAGTCAGGTTGGAATGTAGAGCCCCAGGCTGTTGTAGCTCCAGGCCAGCCGTCCCTTGGGATTTGAGGCAGTGTCCTGTACCTGTGCTCCTCCTGTTTTCTGCTGATATTTGATGCATGGGGGATCATAGGTAGCCCCTGCCGCACTGCTGACTGTAGAGGTTGTGTGCTTTTCTTCATTGCTAAGCTTACTTTTCCTTTCTAACAGGAGGCTTGCTGTGTAGGGCTTGAAGTTGCCATAAAGCCTACAGACCATGTGATAACAGCTTACAGAGCTCATGGCTTTACCTATGCACGAGGAGTGCCTGTTCGAGAAATTCTTGCTGAACTTACAGGTTTGTGCTAAGTAAAATGAGGATTTGCATGCTGCTGTACTTGCGTCAGAATTTTTTATTCAAATTCAAAGTAATGTGGATGCACAAAGTATACTGGGGCTTCAGAAGCAGTTTAGTGACGTAGCAAAATAAATCAATTTTATAATTTTGTGATGCAACCACTTTTTACTACAAAACGTAAGTCATAAGGAATATTTAAGTGCTGGTACTTCTAGAGAACGAATTTGGAAAATTTTTCTTGACACCACATGCTGTATTTGTTGTGCTGCAGCAGCTTGTTTAAATGGAACTTGCTGGTGGTAGGCATTTGTTCTCAATAGGACAGAGCATTACACTCCCTAAGAGACAGCCGTGGATTTTCAGAATTACACTGCTGAAGTCTTAGGAAGACTGGTAAACATTGGCTGTAATGATAAACTGAATGGTTTCGGAAAATTTGACTGTAACAAGAATGCTAAATGGTAATCTAGACAGATCCAAGATTTTGCAGAAAGGAGAGATGGTTATTCACAATAGGGTCGTAGGTGGAGCAGAGAAGAGAAGAGAGGATCAGCCAGCTGAGCTCTTACAGATCTGTGAACAGATGCCAGAAATGAAAAATGAACAATGAGTTTGAAAGCCTTTATGAATCATTGGCATAATAAAGACTTGATCTGAGAATTTGCACACTGGAAATGTTAATGCAGGAGAGCACATTTTGGAGGTAGAGGAGAGGTATGGTTTTGTATACTAAGAATGTATGTGTGTTAAGAATGCATATTAATAATGCACACGAAGGCCCAGAATCCAGTGGATGATCGACTTGCCAAGTGTCACTGGATTCTCATAAGATTATGAGAAGGTAAATAAGGAGATTGTCATGACTGAAGTCTGCTATGGGTCCTGAAACTACAAATATCAGTGATGATGTGAGGGTTTTTTTCTGTATTTCTTTTCATGACACACATCATCTTCTATACCATTATGCTTGGGTTTAGTGGGGTTCTTTTAATTGGGAAAGAGCAGCTGCAGTATGGAGACTGTTGTTCTAAGAAATGATGCTTGGGGCAAGTTTCTAGAAAGCAATGCTGCTAGAGATGATTCTCGCAAAGAAAGATCTTGACTGAAAATGCCAGGCTAGAAGACAGCCTGACCAATGACCAAGAAGCAACAGAATTAAAAAGTTTTTGAAGGAGCAGGAAGTAGAGTCACCCAAAATAAGACTAGTAGATACAATCCTTCAGGAAACAAACTAAAGACAATGATTTTTCAGGAGATTGATGATTCCCTGAGAAATGGTTTTGTGGATGTCAATGCAGATTGTTCTAAGAGAAGTAGAATGTATAGTAAAAAGTGACATTGGTCAATCAGGAGTTTGTAGCTAAAATACAAGAAAGGATTGCACAACAAGTGGAGGGCGATTACTGACATTTAGTTACACTTAAGAAAAATTAGACAATGCCTTTTTTTTTTTTTGCTTTGGCCCTAGCTGGCGGAATCCATAAAAGCTCATATGAAACCAATTCATAAGCATGTGAAAGGTACAGGGAAGACCAATGATAAAAATGATCCACTAATAAGTAAGAAAGAGAAGTACAAATGCCAGAAAGACATCCAGCATTCAACTTCTAAAATAAACACGATGGCTAAGGCAAAAAAACCAACCAAACAAGCTGTGCTTATTGGAGATAAAATAGAAGCCTCTGTGGCTATTAACGAGACAGATTAGAATAAGAAACGGAGTGGACTGATGAGAAATTCTGTGTTCTTAGATCAGCTCGTTTAAATAGGGTTTGTTGCAATGCTTCATGAACTGCTGGTTATCTTCAAACTGCAGCTTGAATAATGCTGGGCTAGGTGACACTTTGATGCTTATCCTGGGGCAGGGTGGGGAGTTGCTGGTTGGGTTGGGTTTTGGTATTTAATGGCCTATCTGTAATTTTTACTTCAGGTTATTGTTACAGAGAAGACAAGTGTAGATTATTGTAACTCATGTGGAACAGTTTTCATATCTTTCTTGCAGAAGCCAAAAGGAGTAAAGATTGTATATACTTCTTACAGATCACATATATGAGAAATATAGATCATGTTGGCTGTCAAAAAAACCCAACCCGTATTTATCAGAAAGTGCTTTTGCATAGTAGGACACTGAAACGTCTTGATTGGTTTTAAAGTTTCTTCTTAATCTCATTCTGCACTTCCTGAATTATGTTTTCATTGTCTCCCCCCCGACCACCCCCCCCCCCACCCCCTTCTTGTATTTGTTTTGTGATATATTTAATGGTAGACTCTTTGGGGAGAGGCCATTGTGTCGTAACTCCATGTAGATCTAATGACAACAACACAGTCTTAGCGTTACTACCTTTAGGAGTTGAATTAGATGTTCCCATTCATGTAGTATTTTTCCTCTGAAAAAATAAATTGCTTGTTATTCATGTTTCAGGTCGAAAAGGAGGATGTGTGAAGGGAAAAGGAGGATCAATGCATATGTATACCAAAAACTTCTATGGTGGCAATGGTATTGTTGGTGCTCAGGTATATACTTGACTTCTACTTTAAAGTGCAACTTGAATTTGGCTCATGTCCTGTGTTAGTATTTCCTCTCAGTTTTTGTGGTGTGAGCTTGTATGCAGATACCATTGCTCTGTGGCTATGAAATCTGTTATGTTTTTATTCTGGTTTGCTCAGAGTTTTTTGAACTTTAGCAAAAATGAATCTAATTGAGAATATATTTTATATTTTGGCTGTAATACAGATTGCAACAAATGGAAGAGCGTTGGTAACAACTTGTTTGTTGAGCAGATCTCTGACAGTATAAATGTCTCTTTACTCTTCACAAGCTGCCAGGTCCTCTAAACATTGTTCTAAAATTTTGGTTTATCCTCTGCTCCCTGATAGGTTCCTCTCGGAGCTGGGATTGCGCTGGCCTGTAAATACTTTGGTAAAAATGAAGTCTGTCTGACATTATATGGAGATGGTGCAGCCAATCAGGTAAACGAGCTTTGTCCGATGTGGCTCTGTGACTGTGGGTAAATTTCCCTTCTGTGAAGTGTGAGCTCTGCCTTTCAACAGGGTGGTGGGAGAGCACCTTTCGCCCTCTCGGCGTAGTACCTGCAACCCAGGCAACGTCTGACGTGGAACTTACGCTGAGGTTGTTGTGTTGGGCTTTCTGCTGTGAGGATGCTTTAGCAAAGGAGTCCACCGATAGTGACAAAGCAGTCCTGGAGAGAGAAGGCAGTGTGCACCCTCTGTCCCACAGTCCAGTGCAGTTTTTCTTAGGGCTTTTATTGTGAGGTGCTGTTCACTGAGACCAGCTTCACATGGGTGGCTGTATATCTTGCAAATTTTGGACACTGGCACATCTTATTTGTGTTGTCTTAGGCATTTGAGTGGGGATATGTTTCAGGTACCACATAGCCTTCAGAGAGGTGGTTCAGATAAACAGTTAAAAAGTTAATTGCTAGATGTTCTTTATATATCAGGAATGTAGCGTGGGCTTGGATTTTTTTTTTTTGTGCTTTGGATCTCTGTCCTTCCCCACCTGCATTTTGAACTCTGTCCTTGTTGCTGGAGCCGAGGGAGAGCTTCTCAGCTCCTTCCTTCCTGGAGTGCTGTAGATACTAAGGGAGTGAGTGGGGCTAATGGTTAATTATTTGAACGCTGCAGAAGTCATGGGAAGGAGGGCTTTCCAGTTACTCTTGTTACCCTTTCCAGTTGTGCGTGGCTCACCTAAGTGTGACACCCTGAAGTCTCTGTGCTGTAAGGAGAGCTCTGAACGATACCAGTGAAGATGACAATGCTGCTGAATAGGCAGTAACATGTAACTTATGTTTCTGAAGACAGAGGAGAGAGCATCTTGCACAGCCATAGTGTTGATATTCCGGCCGTCTCTTCATGTTATCAGCAGAGACGTTAAGCCAGATAAGAAAATGGTGGTTTAGTGTGTACCGCTGATATAATTTACCACTTTCAAAACACAGGTGGAGATCTCAGTTCTTGGTTTTCCCTGTCTTTGACTTAGAGAAGCAAGGCTGATGCAGTCACTGGGGTTGAACTTTTCTTTGACTTCGCTGTAGCAGCATCCTGCCAGATTAATCAATTGTGAAGTTTTTTTATGACTGTAGCTGAAATACTTCAGTTAAAAAGTTGAAAGTTTTTGTGCTACTCTACCACAGATACTGAAATAGATTTAAAAATTAAGTTCTATAAACTATTAGTTGAGATGAAAGTTACCTTATATAGCATACCTTCTCTAATTCCTGCTGAGCTGCAGCAAGTCGCTGGTTTCAGATCATTTTCAGTATTAAAATTTCTCTGAGCAAGGCCTCTGCAAGGGAATGACTTTCAGTAGAGCCTAATGCTTGAAGGCTGAGCTCCCCACCTAGGTGGTAACGTGCTTTTTTTTTTCTTTCAGGGCCAGATATTTGAAACATACAATATGGCCGCCTTATGGAAGTTGCCTTGTGTCTTTATCTGTGAGAACAATCGGTATGGAATGGGAACCTCTGTTGAGAGAGCTGCAGCCAGTACTGACTACTACAAAAGAGGAGACTTCATTCCAGGCCTCAGGGTGAGGACGAACCCAGATTTTTTGAGGATGAGGGGGAGGGGGTGGTGGAAGTAGGGGGACTGTGCATCCACACACCTCCACGATACATACATATGTATGTATTTCTTTTATTTACAAATATATTTACAATTTTTTTTTTAAACAAAGGAAAATTTGAAACTGAATTCCTATTGTATTTGTGGAAGTACTGAAATTGGAAGTTTGGGGGTTAGCATTTTTTTGCCTCAATTTAGAGTTTCTCTTTTATCAGGTGGATGGCATGGATGTTCTCTGTGTTCGAGAAGCAGCAAAGTTTGCAACTGAGTACTGTAGAGCTGGAAAAGTAAGTCTGTAATTGTCATTCCTTTTCCACAGGTGAAATTCTTAGCCAGATTACTGCTGCATAAAAAGTTCTCTATCTAGCCCATTTTCTCCAGTCACTGTGGAAACTTTTTGACCTTTATTTCCTTTTTTCTCCACAATATTGATCCTGTAACTAATTGAGTGGTTCTTTAATTCTGTTAGAATTTATTAACATGCAATTGCTATTAACCAAGCATTTTTTTTTTTAAAAATATATATATGCTGATACTCTGTCATCCTTTTCCCCGTTTCTACCCCAGTTATTCTGTTGTGAAAGGTGTTCTGACTGTCAGGCAGTTGTGTCCTTTGGCAACAGAGTAATGAAGGGAAACATCAAGGAAAGTGGTAATCATTTACAACAAATGGACAGTGAAGTAAAACTTTTGAGTCACCATTAGTGTCTGTAACTCAAGTATAATAGACTGCTTCTGAAGATTTTTTTAGTATTCGGTGAAATAATGTTTGCACTGGGAACATACAACAGAAAAAGAAACAGTGCCTACAGAAGAATAAGGTTCTGTGAGTTACAATCTCGCAGTGAAACAACAGGCAATTTGAAATAGTCTGAGCAATGGCGGAATGACATTGGAAGGGAATAAATTGTTTAATGCTGCTCAATAAGAATGTGAGAATAAATGCTGACAATATCAACATCAGCTTTCATTTGAAAAGAGTTAAGTTCTATTTTACTAGTTGTGATAAAGTTATGTAAATTAAACTGAGAAAGAAACATTGAATTAAAATCATTCATCACTGGTGTAATTCACCTGTAGCAAATACTCGCTGCTACCACAACAAATTGGTCACTCAAGGTGGTAAAACACTTTTTTCTTTTTAAGGGTCCTATTCTGATGGAGTTACAGACATACCGTTATCATGGCCACAGTATGAGTGACCCTGGAATAAGGTACTGTGACATTCTTTCTTGGCATTCACTGAATACAAATAAGTATTGATGGTCAAAATCCTGAAAGTCTTGGATTCAATGTTTAAATTCATTGTGAAGTGCATATAAAGGTTAAGATGAAATTGCCATGAGCAGTCTGATCACTCATCTCATTGCTCAATTGATAATCCGTGGCAACGTAGCATACTTGTTTTACTTGCAGTGTCAAGAGATTTATTTTTAGAACAAGCACAAAGTCAGGTAAACGCCTGTATTTTCTGTTGATGAATTCTGCTTTCAGTGTGTCTGAATTAATTAAGCTTTGACCGAAAAGCAGCGTGCTTTTCCAGGGTTTTGAGAGTATTTAAAATCCTTTAAGCTAAAAGGACAGTCCAAATTGTTCCTATCAAAAGTGGAACACTTCTTAAAAATACAACTATACAGTTGCCAAAAAGACTCTGGCATTGTGCCAGCTGACAAATATGACTTGATCTACATGAAGTAGAGGTGTGGGAACTTGTAGTGAAGTCATGTAGCCCTGCCTTAGGGGAGATGGGAAGGAGGAGATATGGCCCCTTGCAGTTACTGTCTCAGGCTGGGATTGCTCCCCTTACACTCGAGTCTGGAGCTATTTCAGCTCTGTTGCCACTTACGGATCTAAGAAGTGCTGTGGATGTAGCTGTGCCACCCTGTGTGTGATGAATGCTGTTGTATTTTCATTGCATCCCTGACGGTTCTTTGGTCACGCCTTTTTCTAAGAGAAGTGAGCTGTGTCCAGAACCTCACCTCTGTTTAAGAATACCACTTAAGAAGTTCACGTCTCTGCTTGTCTTACTCCTAGCTACCGTACTAGAGAAGAAATTCAAGAAGTGAGAAGCAAAAGTGATCCCATAACTTTGCTGAAGGACAGAATGGTCAACACAAACCTTGCTAGCATTGAAGAATTAAAGGTATGGCTTTTAGTTGCTCTTTAAGCAGGCTTTTGAGCATTCACACACTAATGATCTCTGAAAAGCACGATAGGGCAGTGTGCATCACTTGTTCTTTGAAGTTCTTTAAAGTTTAACATCACTTTTATTGGTGAATTTTTGTTGCAGACTGACTAATGAAGTTGCACTTTGCTGGAAAGCCCTTTTGCTTTTGGGCACTGAGCATAACTCAGCAGTGCAAAGCTTGGGGGGGGGTGTTTGTTAGTGTTTCAAATACAGCTCTTGTCATATACTAACATGTAGAAATCAAAATTACCCAGGCTTTCTTGGCTACCCAGGAAGGGGGTAAGTCTCTGAAAGGGAAATTATTGATAGTGAAAAATCCTAGTGAAGGAGCCAGGAATGCTCTAAGCAAATGTTGTAAGTACTTTCATCAACTGTTTTAAAAAAAATTGACACTGACACTCTAAGAGGTTTGCAGAATCAGAACTGAAAATGTAGTGGCTCGGTGGTGTCACATTCCTCTGGCAGTAAGTTACCTATACTACCCAAAATGGACAAATGCTGCCATTCAGAAGGAAGGAAGTTTTCATGGGTTTTTAATCATAGAATCATTTAGGTTGGAAGGGACCTTGAAGATCATTGGGTCCAACCATCAACCTAACACTGCCAAAACCACCACTAAACCATGTCCCTCAGCACCACATCTACCCATCTTTCAAATACCTCCAGGGATGGTGACTCCACCACTTCCCTGGGTAGCCTGCTCCAAGGCTTAACAATCCTTTTGATGAAGAAATTTTTTCCTGATATCCATCCTAAACTTCCCCTGACGTAACTTGAGGCCATTTCCTCTTGTCCTATCACCTGTTACTAGGGAGAAGAGGTCAACCCTCACCTCTCCATAACCTCCTTTCAGGCAGTTGTAGAGAGCAATAAAGTCCTCCCCTCAGCCTCCTTTTCTCCAGGCTAAACAGCCCCAGTTCCCTCAGCTGTTCCTCTTAAGACTTGTTCTCCAGACCCCTCACCAGGTTCGTTGCCCCTCTCTGGATGTGCTCCAACACCTCAATGTCCTTCTTGTAGTGAGGGGCCCAAAACTGAACACAGTATTTGAGGTGAGGTCTCATCAGTGCCGAGTGCAGGGGGATGATCACTTCCCTAGTCCTGCTCACCACACAATTTCTGATACACACCAGGATGCTGTTGGCCTTCTTGGCCACCTGGGCACACTGCTGGCTCATACTCAGCCGGCTGTCCACCAACACCCCCAGGTCCTTTTCTGCCGGGCAGCTTTCCAGCCACTCTTCCCCTGGCTGGTAGCACTGCATGGGGTTGTTGTGACCCAAGTGCAGGACCCGGCACTGGGCCTTGTTGAACCTCACACCCTTGGCTTCAGTCCGTCGATCCAGCCTGTCCAGATCCCTCTGTAGAACCTTCCTACCTTCAAGCAGATCAACACTCCCAACCTAACTTAGTGTTGTCTGCAAACTTAGTGAAAGTGCACTTGATTCCCTCGTCCAGGTCGTTGATAAAGATGTTAAAGAGAACAGGTCCCAGTACTGAGCCCTGGGGGACACCACTCGTGACTGGCCGCCAACTGGAATTAACTCCATTGACCACCACTCTCTGGGCACAGCCACCCAGCCAGCTTTTTACCCAGCAAAGTGTACACCCATCCAAGCCAGGAGCAGCCAGTTTCTCCAGGAGAATGCTGTGGGAAACAGTATCAAATGCATGTTTATAGACAGTGTTAACACTAATTCTGACCAATGCTAATATCACTGTGTTTGAATTCAAAATTATGTTGCTTTTTTCTGAGCTCTCTTATAATAAACAACTGGTTTTGGTTTAGGAAATTGATGTGGCAGTAAGGAAGGAGATCGAGGAAGCCGCTCAGTTTGCTACCACTGACCCAGAGCCACCACTGGAAGAACTAGGTAACCACATCTACTTCAATGAGCCACCCTTTGAAGTGCGTGGCCCAAACCAGTGGATAAGGTACAAGTCTGTCAGCTAAAGGCCTTTTTTTGTTGGCATAACTTATTCATAAGAATAAGTGAATGCATTTACAGGAACTGTAACAACTCAGAATCAAACCTTAAGCTTATTTAAAAGCTCTTTCAAAAAAGGAAATGTGTAGGGAAATCTGTCTCGGTACGGGTTTTCTTAAACATGTTGAATGTTGTTTCAGAAGGAGCTAAATTAAGAGAAAGCAGTGGTTTATTTAAGTTGCTATATATTTGCTTTACTGACTTTTCTTCAGATTGCTGTATGTGTTATGTACAGTGTAAAAAAAAAAATTAAACTTTAACAACATTTATCGGGTGGTCTGTTTGCTTTATTTCTTGATGAACCACTTTCCCCCAAAAAACATTAAAAAAGCCATTTATACGCTATGTTTTTGCTGCAGAAAAGTTATTAAATGAAAACATTACACCAGGCTCTTCTTACTAGTTCAGTGAGAGAAGCTTTAATACAAAAAGCTATATACATTCATCTATGAGAGGGTGGCACACGCCCTCCCTGCTCAAACCATCAGCCAGCAGAACGGTAACACACTTTAAGTTCACAGTTGTCACAATGCTAAGGCCAATTCAGGTGTGTGGTTCCTGTTTTGCAGAAAAGATTTGTTTTCTCAGCTGATGCTTTACATGACATTGATGACAGGCATTTGACTTCTGCATTACTCTTTCCTAAATAATTCAAGTGCATTGACACCGACTTAAAAGCTGTTACTATTCACTGTGTATTACACTGATGGTCAAACATGCTACATAATTGTGCAAAACCTGCAAGGCCACTATATACATATGTACAGCTAATAATTTAAGTGTTAGGAATGTATCATCTTTCATTTGTTTATTACCATTACACATTCTCCATCCGAAGCATTAATCTTCTGTACTGAGGTCTTACCAGATGTTTGTCGGTGGTTTAAGATTGCATTCCAAATTCTGCAGAGAAGACCACCCCTGTATGAAGAAGAACGGAGCACAGTTAGGGAGAACTCCTGCATCTCCATTACTTTAAAGTGAGCAAGAAGGAAAAAAATCCCAAGGATATACCAGTTACAACAGTACCTGGAAAACACTACACTTCTTTAAGGTTGTGGCTAAAACAACTTCTTCCAGGTCAGCCAGGGGTTAACAGAATGAGGATGAAAGGACTTGAATCAATGGGTAGGAAAAATACGTTCTTTATACCTATTTTCTGTATGATTATGACATCCTGAATGGTGCAGAAATAGCTCTCGCCCTTGATAAATGCCAGAACTCGGATGGCTTGGAGCACCCAAGGGTCAGAGATGAAGTTCACGGCAGTCGCCATTGAACTATCACTGACCTATGTGAATAACCTAACTTCTAAAAAGGGTGGTGGGTTTTTTTAACACACTACTTTAATTAAGCACTTAACAATGAACTAAGTAGTACTTTCTTACCGCAGTTGAAGATACCGCAAATCATCTTTAGTGACATCATTAAGGACAGCACTTAGTGTATAATCTTCTTCAGCAAACTAAAAGGCAAATTTATTCCTAAATTAATATTCCTTCATTGAAGCCAAACTGCTAATTATGACTACAGTGACCTCTTTTTAAAAGGTGATTTTTTTTTGTTTTAATTTTTTTTTTTTACCCTCTTAATGGCATCCGAGTCTGCTCCTTGTTGTTTCAGCCAGTTCATGAGCTCCGGGTCTGCATTCTCGGTAGAAGTTGCTGCAGCCCATTGGGAGTCTAACAGAAAACAAAAGTATAGGTTAGTACACCTCAAAACTAGGGCAAAAGTGGTGGTTTTCAGACTACTGCAGCTTAGAATAGACCATCTTTTAGCCTTTAAACAAGCACACCATCTAATGTATTTGTGTGCAACTGTCAAAGCATGCAGTATCTCCTCATACCTTCGGGTTGAAGTTTTAATCGAAGCAAGCGTAATTCCTGGGTTTTTTGCTCCAAAGATTGTCGTAAGAGGGTCTGATACTCTTTCTCCTTCTGCACAAGGTTTTCCAAAAGCCTGTCAGCATACGAGAGAGGTCAAACACAACCATACTGAGAAGAAGTCTAGCTGAAGAAAATATTTACCATTTTTAATGACTGCCAAAGGACAGCGACACTTGAGAGAGACTCTCTTAAGCAACATATTTTATGGCTTTCATTTTTGTTGTCTGAGACACAGCTTAGTGGTGGCATTTTAAGGCTTTCATCTTTGCAGAAGTTAGTAAATAGCTTGTAAATTGCGTTGCTATTGTTCTGCAGCCTCGGTGGGCAGAGTTGCTGCCTTTGTACTGTCATTTGCTGCTTAACAGTGTAACACTGATGTTTTACCAGGGGTTTTCTGATCACAGATTTACATCACATCCATAAGGAAGAATGGGACCTTCAGGTGTTAACACGCTGGTAGCAGCCGCCTACAAGCGTAACCCATGAGAAATAGGCCAAGGGCTCTGCCGAGCTCTGCTTGGGCTAATTAGTGATCAGCCTGTCCGTTGGGGCAGGGCAGAGCTGCTCTGGCGTTTCCTTACAGGAACAGCTTGGAGGTCACTGCCGCTGGGTCAGGTGGCATCCAAGGAGCCAAGGAAGTAGAAAGGACACCGGCACATTTGCACAAGCCTAATTACACAACAGCAGAAATCCAACATGACATTCTGCAATTAAAAAATTAATTACACAGAAACAGAAGTTGTACTGAAGGCTGTTGAGTTGTCATACCGGTGCCGCCAGCATATTCTGAATCCATTTGTGTTCCTGGAAGGTCTGCTTTGTCACAAGGCAGTCACACCAGGTGAGCAGTATGTATGTTATGTAAGTACGTGTCACTGCAGAAACCAATGCCTGAGAGCTTTTCAAAGACTGCCTGAAAATAAATCCACAGTGGTTAGAGGAGGGTTACCTTAAGGTCTCTTGTTTAAGTCTGCCCAACTCCAGGCTAAGCTGCTGCTGAGCCTCATGTGACACCACAGAACTAAGGGTGCTGACTCCTGATGTGACGGCGGGATCCTCAGCCCCGTTTTGTTCAGTGGGCTGGTAACTGTCCTCCGCTTCGTCACCGTCCTTGTCCCCAGCTTCAGTTTCTGATGCTGGCTCAAAGTGAGCTCGAAGCTCTGGTAAAATGAAACAGTGCAAGAACAAGAATGTTTTTGGACAAGTCTGTCTGCAGAGGTACTACAGTTCGTTCTTTATTCCTGCGGGTGGGGGAGAGTCAGCTGAGGAAGGGGCCTGTTTGCACGGTGTGCTGCCGTACAGTACTGAGCAGGGCAGTAGCAAAGCCTTCTGCACCACAGATTCTCTGACATCAATTCTGAAATGAGTGGCACTGTAATAGCTTAGCTGTAGTGTATCAGTAGAGGTAGGTAGCTGCAGATTACAGCTGTAGAGATGATAAATACATTTGTGATTAAACAAATTATAAGGCAGTTAATAAAATGCATTAATGAGAAATCCTTGAAAGCTCAGGGTTTAAAAAAGAAAAAAAGAGTTGTTTTTCCATAATGCCTTGGACCAAAGAGTTTACAAAGCCTTCCTCTTTTCCAGGTAGCTTTTCTAACCTCGGTTCTCTTAGAACTTGCTACAGGTGGTCACCCTTCCCATCAAAAAATAGCTGCCATTCTTCTCCTACAGATGAAGTCCTAAAAAATTTGGCCGATTTGGCTTGAAAGCTATAGCAACTTTGGACTGAAAGGGCTCACCAGCACTAAGTGCGCTCAGAACATTCTCATACTGCAAGGGGTGCTCAGCACTTCGAAGAGTTACAAAACTACTTGCAAATTTCCAACTTAGACTTATTCCTAGACAGCTCTTAGTAATTTGTCCTCCTCGGTGGTGGTGATTTTTCCTACTATCCATCTGTAGGCCAAAATCATACTCCTCCTCATATTAATGCATTCCCTTTTCTGCATCTGTTCCACAGCTCAGTTCATCATTTTTCAGAACACGTAACCAGACCCGTGCAGTGTTACCCACCTTGGATATCATTAAAATGTCGTACAGAGTCATTTTCTTCCTTACTAGAAAAGCTCCAGCTTGAACTGAATTTAATTTGCCCTCTTTTTCCCTGGTTGGACCACACTGGTGGTGCAGAACCACTGGTTATCTCCTCATTATGTGCTTTTGTACCGCAAGTACAGCATTAATCCTCCAGATCAACACTGCTTTCTGTACAACATTCTGACCCTGTGCCTTTGATGTAGTGGCACATGGGATACAGTTAATGGCATGCTGACAGATTAAACATCTAAACTGTTCCATTTGCTGTAACTCTTTGATATGTGAACTGCCTTTTTCTGTTGCTGTTTAAAAGATTATTTTCAGCTGCTTTGATTTACCTGGAATAAGAATAGTAACTGCTGCTTGGACTGCACGGCGAATTATGTTATCCATCGCAAACATCCAGTGGGGCCTTATTAAATGGTTTCTTAATACTTTGTTCACCTATAAAAAAATAAGCGAGAAGCAGCAAAAAACATTTGCTTACACCTTAGGAAAGAGAACCTTGTTTTTCAACAGTCAGATGAAGTTTTGTAAAGTAACAACTGTGTGAGTCCCTAAAACCCTCCCACCTTTGAAAGTCTACAATACCAGATTTGACAGTTTCAGGCTAGAGTTTTCAAACCATACCCAGACTGTGACACTCAAGCCCCTCTACAGTACACGGAGGAAGAGGAGTAAGGAAGAGTGGGGAAGCTGCAAACCCCTGGGCTAAGCTCTGTCCAGGAAGAATTCCTCTCCCACTGCGCTAGGCAGGGGACTCACCGCATCCTGAAAGCCAAACAGCACCAGATGAATCTGATTGATGGAAGTGCTGTCAAAGTCCAAATCCATTTTCAACTTGGATATGGTAGAAGCCATCACTCTCTGCTCAGGAGAGCGTATAAAGTCCCTTAAAATCCCAATAATTTGCTTGATGTGTGCCACTGAAAGTTGCAGTTCTTCAGAGCTCTGGAGAAAAGATAATGAATGTATATCAAGTAAATGCCAGAGTCATTAAACATCTAATTAGTAGCATTAGTATTTTTAGGGTTACAATTTATAGTTTTGCCTATGTATATTTCACACTGATGCACAGAAGTCACAAAACTTTTTTCTCTGCAAAGCCTTTATTTTCTACCTTTTTCTAACTAAATTTTTTTTTAATAGTAATTCCTATTTTCCAAAAAATAAATCAAGTCTGCTGCTACTGTAGCTGTCACAAAAGAAAGAGGTTCCAGATAGTATCTACACATTTCTGCAACGTACTGCAGAGGGCAGCTGTCCTCCATAAAAAAAGCAGAGTGAGTCGGTAAGAGCCCCAAATTTTTTAGATGCTATCCTTTCAATAAGCTGAATCTGGACTTATATCTAATTATGCTGGCATTTGATTTCCTTAGGCAAAAAAATATATTTATATACACATTCATCATAAGTCAGAAAAAGGTCTAAGATTACACAGTGATAGGACTCAAGTGCCCATTCTGTGATTTGCAGTCTATAACCCCTACAGTTAAAGCCATCCAAGTGCCTGTAAGGACAACAACCTGTATAATTAAAAGGTAATGGAAGAAGTATTACAGAAATTATGGAAAAGAGATGATTACAGCAGTGCTGCAAAACAGCTGGAGACTAAGGCAGGACTTGCTGTTACTAAATAATCCTTCTTTATCCTGGAAAATATTTAGAGCCTTGATTATTTCTGACCAAGATCTCACATATGAATTTTAGTCCTCTGTAAGGCTATAAGCTATTTTACAGTTTAAGCTCAGAGTGGAAATTTACCCCAATTGCTTCCCCGGCCTGAGTCTGTGGGTCTTTCTCTTGGGCCTGTACAGCTCAACAGGAGCCCCCAGGGTCTGGGGCGAGCCGATCTGCACCGTGAGGCGGTTTGCAGGGGCAGTGAGCCATGGGGGAGAAGCAAACCCCTGCACGGTGCGGAGCCGGCTGCCCACGCCAGGCTCAGCGGGGGCTGCCCCAGGAGCAGCAGGGCCCCCGCCAGCCAGCCGTGCTGCAAGTGCCTGCGCCAACACCAACGGCTGGCCGGGGACACCACAACAAGAGTCAGCAGGCTCCCCTTTATGTAAACGCAGTCCAGGTGAAAAACCATAGCTTTGATAAGAACAGATAATGTCAGTGGCGTATTACAAGCAGACATCAAGTAGAGCAAGCTAAGCAATCAACTCTGTTACTGGTGCCTGGTGTCGTTTGGCTATAGGTTAACTGAACATCTGACTTTTCTTGCTCCTCTTTATAGTCACTAAACCTTCCCACTCAGCCTGTCTCTCTACAGAAATCTACCTCAGATATTTTTAAGATTCATGTACTGGGTTCTTGGCACCTAGTTTACAAATGTTTTGAATTAAAAATTGTTAATCAATTCTCTATCTTTAAATCAATTCATACCTATTACTACCTGGTGTTCCATTTCTGTGTCCTTAAAAGCCAAAACAAAACACAACATCAAAACCACCCAATCCACAACCTCAGGTCCCCAGCCCCACACCAAATGCCCCAAACCTCTCCCTCAGAAAAAAACAAGAGCCTAGCAGCAGGCAAAAGGTGGTGTTTGCTATCCGTTCAGACAACAGCAAACGGCTCACACAGCTACAGGTCTCAGAGATTAAAGATATTCAGAAGGAACAGTCCTAGCACCTTCATTTATTAGTTTTCAGAAAAGGAATAATACTACCCAGCTTGTCATTTTCCTTTTGACATGAGAAAAGGAGGGTTGAAGGGAAATTACCTGTGCGATACAGTCCTGCAAATTGGAAGCAACTTCATTCTGTTCTTCCTTAAGGATTTTATATAGGATCGCTCGGCGTTCACTGTCCTTCCGCAGCAGAAACAGACCAGAATCTTTATCCTCAATAGAAGGAGAGGCACTCCTGTCCTCCGAAGCTGAGCTCTCATCAGGCACACTGGGTCAGAAAGCAGGCCACACGCACAAGAGAAACCCCAGCATTAGCAACACAGCAGTACTGGCAGAAGTGAGTAGGGATACTTTGGAGGTTAAAAAGTGAGTTAAACTACTGCAGCAGATCGATCAGAATGTTAAACCCCCATTCTGAGACAGAAGATGGCTCAGATCCCCAGCTGGCGCAAACGCCACTGAAGCCAAAAGCACAAGGCTGATTTCATCCTGCTAAGAAACTGGCATTAACTCCACCCAGCACGGCCTCAGTTTTGGGGAGGAAAGCTGAAAAACCTGAACTGAGATAATTGTTAGCTTTTTTTGGGCCCCACACTGTAGCATACTCATTTGAAAGTATTGGTTTGTGTTCTCTGAGCAGCAGAACTGTTTTTCTGCTGCCCCTTTCCCACATTTTTTCATGAGTACACAGAAGGGTCAATTCTTCTGCTAACTCCTGAATCCAAATCCACTCAGTCAATATGACGACTGACATTTATTCACTGAGGGGGAGAAAGTATATGAATATGTGGAAACCTTAAGGAGAAAGAATCATTGTTCTTTAATTAAATATAGATAATAGTTAAATTAACTGGTAACTTGCCTATGCAACTTGCTTGCTTTTTAACACACCTGCTTAGATAGTCATTATGTGAAGAGATTGCCCTCAGATAAAATATAATACGAATTAAATCCACATAATCTCTCATGGGTGTCAAGCAACAAGCAAATGCTTTACCTTAGTAAATGGGAAATGGGATGCTTTGTCTGAATCTCTGAAATGGATCTCTTTGGCCTTTCAAAAAACATGTCATGCTGCACATCAGAGTCTGGCGAAACAGAGCCATGCTCACTGCTGCTGCTGCCAGCCTGTTCTCCATGAATCGGCAGTGGGAGGGACGTATTACGATTGTAATCTAGGAACAGACATTGTAAAACATGTAACAGAACTAGGCAGGAGAAGGCAACGTGCTTAAAACAGCCGTGATCGTCCTCAGTGATACCAAGATCTCATTTTGCAAAATGGCTGAGGGAGAGGTAACCTTGTTGATAGAAAGCAGCAATACCACTCAAAATCATTATATGCGTAAGCCATAAAAGGTGTGAACAAGCTAACTGCTGAACCCAAAGACAGCAAAGCAGCTAGGTATTCACATAAAATGCTATTTTGTTACCCTCTCTTGCACACACACACAGATATGTACACACAGTCCCTCCCTTGGTTCTGGTCTCACAAAGTGGTACAACTGGTACAACTGGATGTACAGCTGTTTAAAGAGCCTGAATCAAACCAATAGGCTACCACCAGCTGTTCCACCAGCCATATCTCTAAGCAGAGAGCGCTCTGCTACCCGCCCTCCTCACCTCTGCCTGACTGTGTTAATGGACACATCTTTGCTCCCTCTCTGACACCCCAGGCATCTGCCTTGCTTGCATGTCCCCTTGCCCTCAGTAAGGACTCCCTCCCTTAGCACTAGCCTGAAGAAAACCTCTTGTCCCTTTCCAATTCATCTTGAAAGTAAGAAGAAATAAGAAAAAAAAAAACAGATATCAAGAGCTTGCTATAATCCTGACTGCCAGTTTGCAGCTGTGTCATAGGAAAGGTAAGGAAGCAGTTCTGTCAACTCAGAGTGCACGCATCCATGGAGCTAAAATATCACAAAAGTTTTTGATGCTTGTCACTACAAATTATGTGGAGGTGGGGAAGGAAAAGAGCTAGAAGTTAAAAGTTGTTCAGAAAGCTCTGACATACTCCATGGTACACAACTGATGTTCAAATGGCTGAGGTTAAATAGTCGCAGAAATGAAACAACATACGTCACCTTCTGACAACTGGTTCAAGGCATCGCAGCAGTACAGAAAAATTGAAAGTTGCTGTCCCGAGAGTAAGGGCTGAGATTTGCTCTGGGCTGCCTTATTATTGGAAAGAAAAAAAAGGGATAGAGACAGGATGGAAAGATGGAGGCAAAGCTGAGGAAATTGGCAGTGAGGGAAATGGTAGAGGGAGAGTCAGAGTGAATTGCTGCAGCTGAGATTGTGGCAACTGCTGCTGCCTTACGACCCCAAACTCCCCTTGGAGACATCTGCGACAGCCAGCACAGCTTTCCCCAGCTCTGGCACAGCGAAGCACATGCTCAGCTGCAGCCATGTTGCCTTTCCTTTCCCTCACCCAATAAGACAGTTTTCATAGGATTTGCCCACTCTGCTCATGTCCACGGCCATCACTGAGCTTGCTTCTTGCTGCAGCCCAATGCTTAACCCTGCAGCACCAGATCCTCAGGTCATCTGAAGGAGCTCCATAACCTCATCAATGAGTGGGAGAAGAGAAGAAAGGCAGAAGGAGGGGGGGGGTGCAGAAGACAGCTGCTCTTCCCCTGGTATTCGATGAAATGCCTGTTGCTCCCAGGGCAGCTAACAAGGCAAGCTCCACCCTTTCTAATGCCACATAATTTTTCCAGGAAAACATCCTCAGGCAAGGGCTGAAAAGGCCACAGGAGAGCATCTTTGCAGTGGGGCAAGAAGGCTACAGCCTGCCAATAGCTCCTGACTGCCACCGCTCTGGCTGAGCAGTGTGAGCTCCCTGTTACCCCAGTGTAACTGCAGGGATTGCAGTTCTCAGTGCCCCTCAGGTCAAGAGATGATGCCCATTTCCTTGCTGAAACCAATTCGGCTAGATGTTATACATTCTTTGCTAGTTTTTCCCTTTAGAATTCTATTTTTTCAAATGTTCCCTGCTGAGGGGCAAAAAGCTCAAAAAGGGAAACAATTTAATTTGCGTTGGCAGTGTGTGCAGACAGAAGAAAGAAACAGCAAGACCGATGGCTTTGCTTGCATTTAAACGGACAGTTCCTTGAAACACTAATTATTTATTTGGCAGGTCTATATTAAGATTTGTTATCTTACCACAGAGAAAGTGGCTGATATATTGAGGGGGGGAAGAACATGCTAGGCAGATAAAACAAAGCAACCCACTAAACAGCTACTTCAGCATTTATGTACCAAATTTCCAAGTTACGTAGCATGTTTGAAAATGCTGATCCTTGTAGACCCAAACACCTAATAAACCCACATTTTCAGGTGCCAAGCACCTACTCTATAAAACTCAGATCTCTGAAGTGTATATAATTGTGAATCTAAAATGCAGAATTGCTTTGGAAAGTCTTCACAGAATGTCATTTTTCTAATTTTAATTTACTATAAATGAAGCATTTATTTTGGGGAGAGGAAAAATGGGGTTGAGAGGTTTCAGCAAGCAAAACACAAAATAAGCAAGTCACCATATTTTGTGGGAATTGTTAAATTTAAATATGTCTAATTACAAATCACAGGCACTTTCAACAGTTGAGTTCCTGCTGCTTTCCTGGCACAAGGAAAAGTCCTTAGTAAAAGACAGTCTTAATGATTCCAATCTTTTATATAAAACTTAATGATGATGTTGACTTGGATTTGGCTGATAATTCCTTACCTGAAGGCTTGAATGCAATTCTGCTTTTCTTGCCCTTGTTTACTTGTTTCAGGAAGGAATCTCTGAGCAAATCAGATGCTGTAACACGTTTACTAGGATCAGGTTCAAAACAAAGCAAAATAAAGGCCCTTGTTTCAGTGGACAGTGATTCTGGAATTTCAGGATGAATTTTAAACATCCCAACCTGCAAGTAAAACCCAGATACAAATTATTTTTACTAAATAAACTAATTTTACTAAACAACTGCGATTTTACTAAACAACATTGACCATGGGCCAAAACTTTCCTAGTATGTTCTCTCACACTCTTGCTGACTCTTGTGGAAAAGGAGCAATCCAGGTACCCACACAGAGCCGTGAAGTGACAAGGCTCTGATCCTGTTTAACTTCATTGTAAACATAGCATGACATCCATGCACCATTACACAAATGTCGAGTTACGCATGTATCTGACCATCTACTCTCAAGCAATCTGGGATCTGGACATTATCCACACCAAGTGCTTCAAATGCTGCTTCTTCTACCCGCATTGAGAACTGCAGTTCCTCCAGCTATTGCATATGCTTCCCATCACCCCTGCCCAGTACTGTGTCTCTGTGTTGCTGACTCCTCCAGCACATTCGTGCCCAGTAACAGGAATAACTTCCTCCTCTAGCACCGACTGCCTGGGGCCTGCACCTGTTCTGCTCCTGCTGCTGCCAAATTTCCTTGTACAAATACTCACAATGACCTTGCCAGACCTTGTCACCACCCCCGGCAGCACTTGGGCCAGATGTCTTCCCTAGCCTTTCAGAGTTATTTAACTGAAAATCACACGATGTCCAAAGGTTTAACAAGACCCCCTACTCCTTCTTTAAGTAATGAAAAACGCGCTTCTACAGGTTGCTCCCTAGTGATTTTTCCAGCTCCTTCACTGTCTTCTTATTCTCTAATGCCAATCTTGCATAAATGCTTTGAAATGAGAGTTGTGTAACACGTGCACTGTATGGCATGTATCTGGCAAGATTATGGCTTGTAGTCTCAGCATGGTTACATAAAACAGGCTCTGGAGAACAAGCAGAAAGACAGTGGCCACAAGGGAGATAGTAGCCCAGCAGTTAGACACGTGCCAGCTGCTTGCTAAAATGAAGAGTTGTTTAAATAATCTCATTATACTGCTGCATTAACACACTGTGGCACCATTAGGCACTCACAATAGTGGTTTAGCTTCAATGCAAGCTGAAGCAAAAAATGCTGAGCAGTTGTGCTTCTGTTTGAATGACAGTGCAGAATGTAAAATGCTAATAATGCATTAAGCCCTCCCGAACCATGACTGTAAGCACATTCAAAACTCAGTATTTCCTGCATGAAATATGTTTAATATCTGCAACTGGATAAATTATTAATTAATTATTATGAATTATGAATCATGAATTAATATAGGAAACTGGATATTTTGGATAAATAAATAAATAAATAGATATTATGTCCTTTTGGCATCTATACATTTATCTTGTCTGATGGAGCATCTTTATCTGATTTGTAAAATCCCATATGCGTTTTGGACAATGCTTTATAAATGAGGTATATACTCTCACTGCTTCAAAACCTCAGCCCAGTAAGATTTTTGCTTTGGAGCACAGAGAGAAGACAGCCACCTGCTTGCTGTGCCCTGACAACTTCTCACGACACGTCTGTCTTTGTGGTCAGCCCCACTCCTCCTTGTGCACCCTGGGGACAGGCTCACACAGCCAGCTTCAGCTGGGGCAGTGGCACAAGCTGATATTACAACCTTACACACTAAACAAAACCCAGGACTGGCCAAACCAGGATGAGGAAATTTGAATGCATGTCTCTGATCTTTACCTTTGTGGATCAAGGAGAGTAAGTTTTGTCGTAAACATCCTGAAACTCTGTGGCAACATCAGTTTATCTCCATTTAATATCATTTGTTTGCACTCCTTTCACCAGATGCACATACACTGTGCTCACAGATGTAATACCAGGTAATGTACACTTAGCCAGGAATTATTTCCAGTCCTGTTTCCTCTGGCCCCTTTTTCTCTACTTTGTCCAACTGTTTGGCCATTTGCAATCTCTATACTGACTGCACAGCCTGACTCAGACCTTTCCTTTTCTTTCCTCTCCTCTCCTCACCTGCCCTATGCATGACAGAGCGTGCACGTGTGGAGGTGGAGACCTCAAAAGCTCAACAACCCAAGTTTCCCAGGCTTCTGTTCTTTTTACATGCCTGTCCAGTTGGCCTGCTTCATTCCTGGCTTCAAACCTAGCTTCCAGCTTGCTTACTTTTATTACACAGCTAAAAGAAACCACAGTTTGCAATTTATGGTACCCAGCAAGAAGCAGTTTCAAGCAGGTCCCAGCAGAGCCAATAAAGAAAAAACAAAATGCTTTACTGTAGCACATTATCACAGTCTGCAATAATAATGTTAAAAACTCTACCACATCCTTGAAGAAAGAAGGGCAAGAAATGTGTTTTTTGAAAAGCCAATTCTGAGACTTCAGAACATGGCTCTGTGGCCTGGAAGTACTTATGGGCAGGACATAGGGACACACACAATCCTGCCAGAGCTCACCTCGTGAGCCTGAGCAGAGCTTATCGAGCACCCAGAACTGAACTAGTGCTTCCTGACAGTTCAATAAACCGTGCTGAAAAATAAGACATGTAACTCACTGAACAGTTCAACTACGTGCCAGATACATACGATGAAAAGGCATCTGCCGACAGAACTGTATCTGACATTTACAGCGATGTGGAAAAAAGTCTCTTTCCATGGCTCCCTCAGGAAAGCTTTAGTGAACCAAACCATGTTCACCCAGGCAGCTTCTTTTGATGTAGTGTCACAAGTTGACAGCACCAAGGTGACATATTACACTGTTGAAATAACCACATCAAAACACATAACCATTCCTTTCTTTGCCTTTTAGCTGTTGTGCGTGGAACAACTCACAGGCGTTACGTTCCATGCTGAATTGCAGCGCAGCTTACTATACTTATTGCTAAAGATCTGATTTTGCTACCATAGTTCCAGTAATAATTGTACTAATGCTCACACAGTGATTTTGAACAACGTATACAAAAGAATTAACTATATCGATAATTTAAAGCAGTTTTCTGGATTATGAACGTGATATTTTCCCCATTATAAAAATGAGGACTCCAAAGCATAGGTGAAAACATAAGTACTTTACTACTGCAAGCCAGTAGAAGAACCAAAAATTTTCAGTCTGCATATTGACACATTATCACATCATAGCTTTTACACTAGTGTAAATTTTAGAGTTAGAACAAGTCACTTTTTTAGAAATACATTTATTATCAAAACTATCTTAAGTATTCTCTTCTCAAGTGTTAATTTGTGCATTTGAAAACAGATACACTAAAAGAAATGAAGTACTAGAGGAAACAGTTTACCAAGGAGGTAGGTTTGATCCAAAGGACTTAGGATGTAAAACACAGTATTTTACTCCTTCAGCACATACCAGAAATCCTGAAAAGTTAGTCCCCTGCCCCCTTCCATCATAGCTTCCCACCATGTTGCAGAGACTGGGCCTTTGAAAGACAAAGCAAACAGATCCTCTGGGAGGGAGGCTTACAAAAAAAGACTTAAAGGGGCAGAAATAACTTGGTTGTCGTTGCTGGAGAGACTGGTTGCTGAGAAGGAGGACACCAAGAGCAGGAGATGATAGAAGTCAGAGGGTAGAGAATATTAGTTTTCGTAAGTCTTCACTCATTTTTCAGGTTGCTGCTCTGAGTCATGACCTATTTCCAGCACAAAAATAAATGACTACCCCCTAGAGCAATACAGCTTAGAGCAGAGAAGGATTGAGCAGAGAAGGATCATTCAGTGAGAATTAAGAACACAGGTCAGACTGTGGCATTGTGCAAAACAGCCCCTACATACAAAAGGTTACTACCAATTAAAAGAATATTAAAAAATTAGGTTAGTATTTGACAATTCATAAACTCTATAGTAAAAAAGCTGTACTTACTTTAAACATTGCTGCTTGAGGCTCCCCTAATTCATGAAATGGAGGTTTGCCTGTTGCCATTTCAATAATGGTACAACCTAGTGACCAGATATCAGCTGGTGCACCGTATCCTCGTGGTCCTTTATCAATGATTTCTGGAGCCATGTACTGCAAGGTTCCTAGTCAGGACAAAAAGAATAGTCAAGTGTTACAGTCTTCATTCTTATTAAAGAGAATTAGCACGCTACTAAGCAACCCAAAAAATTGTCAAACGCAACCTGTATAGCCAAAATATTTGATTTCCAATATTGGCACTGAAAACTAGACAGAAGCTTAACATCTTTTAACATCTTTTCTATAAATTATCTCCCCCTGCCCAATACAAGGCTTTAAACTGCTGAAATTATATTCATCACATAATCAAAATGCTTCCTTAGACAGTAAAATTATACCAATTTTTTGCAGACACTAAATTGTAAAGATTATGTGTCTAACAGGTGATGAAAACCCACAAAGTGACAGATAGCCTTTATGAGAACAATTTTCATATGTTCACACCTATAATGAGAAGACTAGTGATAAAGAATTTCAAAAAGAAGTTATTTTTGTAAATATAACATAATAAAGATAAAAATGTTTTTTTAAAAAACCCTCAAGTTTACACAAAAACAGTCAAGGTTGTAATCAAGGTAAATCAATTACACAATGACTAAAGCAAATAAGGGAACCCATCATAAACTGCAATTCCCAGAAGTCTTTTGGATATGCTTGGGATTTCTGACATCCAAGGGTAGCCAAAAAAAAAAAAAAAATCTATTGAAACTTCTGAAGTTATACCTGTTGGCAAAATAAGATTCTGTCTAAGCCTGTAGTTGGCTCTTAACGGGTGAATCTGAACGTCTCTAATGTTTTCCCGTAGACAATCGGACTGTAATATTAGTTATAGTACTGATAAACAAAAATAACAGTAAAAATTAGATAAAAGATGGTCAAGTTGGAATCACTTATATTCAATCATATACTAACACAGCTAACAAGAGGTCTTTGCAGGAAGACAGTCCACACCAACAACAGAAACCTATAGAAGTTCCGAGTGTTCCAAACACTACAGTACTTTTTCCACATGAATTCCTACTGGCTCTGTTATGACATCTTTAAATTAAGTTAATTTTCTTCTTAAGAATACAATAACATTATACTGTGGTAAAGCTGTGAACTATTAAGTAAAGGACATCTGGTGAAGATAAAATGGATTGGATTTTACTATGTTCATTAAATGTGACTGCTGTTTCAGCCACAGCTTTGCCCTCAGGCTGCGTGTCTTGAATGGAGGGATATAATGTTTAAACCACTAGAAGTCTGATTGTTCAATCATGTGATTGTATTACATAACGCCTAAAATCCACAGAGCTTATGTACTGAGTTAAGGAACAAAACAAATTGCAAGAAACTAGAAACTTTTTAAGACCCTCTGGACTATAGCTACCTGTTTACAGATTTTACATCCAAAATGAGAACTTAAGTAAAATATTCTCATGGTAAATTACATCTCTGAGGCTCAAACAGGGCTGCAAACACGCAAGAGAACAAAGAAGGGCACAAGGAAAGATCTATCTCATTGTATTACAGTATGCTGACTTTTCTTCAGATACCATTTCTCCATGTATCATCTCTAATAACAACCAGTTGCTAAAAATCCACTGAGGAGTATGTAAAACATAGGCAAAGACAGAATGATTTTCTGCTAGTATCTGCTCCAACCATAACAGCAATCAGCCGTAATAGTGGCTTTCTGAGCCAAAATTAAATTTTGGACAATGACTTTTAATAGCCACAAAAGGCTCTTCCTCCATCACTTCAATTATGGAACTTCACCTTATGGAACCCTTTTATATACTTAAAGTTTTCAGAATATCCTGTAGAAATGAGAAGCACAGTATAGCTGTACATCATACCACGTAGTAGTGCATCTCTTTACCATGGAGTGTAACTGCATTGAACCAGTCTAACAAAAATGGCAAGGTCAAACATTGCAGGCAAAAATGGAAAACATTCTTTTCCAGATACCACCAGATACCTGTACATATTTGAGACTTAGCCATCCAGTTGCATAAACAAGATGATTCATGAGAAAATTATTTGTTGAATTATTTGTTCGGAAAAACTGGTGAAACTCTTTAAAGGAATGCTTCAGAAGTCAGCATTTAACCAGCTCTGTTCAGACATACTGTCATTTATGTATCTATCTGTTGTAGCATCTATAAACTGAAGAGATTGTTTCTTGTAGCTTTTCATTCTTAATAAAACATTCAAATGCTGCATTTATGATTCCAAACTGGACAAATAATATTATTTTTTTTCTTCTCTTTAAAGGACTCCTAACTTAACTTAATTTGATTCTAACTAAAATCTTGACCACTTTGCAGGAAATAGATTTGTTTCAAATGCCTGCAACCTGATGAGATGTTGATCACGTGAGATATTGATGCACACATCATATGCTGTGTTCAGATCATGATGTAACATAGGCCGAGTTTCCAATTCACAAGATCTGCTAATAATGAGTTAAAAAAGCTTAGAAAGGCAAGTTATTTCAGAACCTTAATAATTTCATTTTCATGGCTTCCTTTGTAGGAAAGCTGGAGGAACTGCAGACTCACCACCACAGGTAATGAGAAGCCTTGATTATCACTTAAATGGACTGTATTTCACATACGACTGATGGTTGTGTCTGTGTCCATTTACTTAAACTGCAGGCCAGTATGAGGCTTGTGATTTGTGATATCAGCCTATGCATATAGCCATATAACAAGTGAAAACATCATGTTACCTATATCTCCACTGATAAAAGAAATGAGTAATTATGCAACCATATATATATATATATATATATATAAATTTTTCAATGTGGAGTTTCAGCTGTTACTCAGCAAGTCATGTTTTCCCTGAATATTGCAAGTTTTTACTACCTTGTTGTATACAAAAGGTTTTCTGTAATGTACCAGCCTAGTATTTTCATGTAAACCGTTCTTTTTACTGCTGCTAACACCAAGTTAGCTAGTTGGTTCGGTTTTATAATTAATGCTTTAAAACTGAAAGTATTTATAAGTTTGTATTTGGTTCTCTGCCCTTTTAGACATACTTCAAGAAAATGTGTATGCATGAGTTACTAATATCAAGTTTATTAAATGAAAAAGTTGCTGTAATCAAGTGTTTCCAGATGTAATCGCAACAAATCAATTGCTACTTAATGAAAAACACTTAGAAGAAAAACTATTACCCCACCACACTTAAGAAGTTTAAAAAAGAAAGTAAAATGAAAGAAAATTACATTAAAAAAAAAATAGCAAGCCTGAGTTTATGGTGATCACACTCCCATTCACTCTTCCCTGAAAATAGAGACCTAACCGTGTTTTCATCACAAATCCAAAGAACCTCTTCGCTCTAACTCTGAACCTATTATCAAACCCCTTATAAACCCTGCCAAATTAGTCTTACCTGTAAATGTTTCGGTGCATGGATTGATTCCTGCTAGCCGTTTGGAAGTACCAAAATCAGATA
This sequence comes from Pluvialis apricaria, assembly GCA_017639485.1. Lineage (NCBI taxonomy): Eukaryota > Metazoa > Chordata > Aves > Charadriiformes > Charadriidae > Pluvialis > Pluvialis apricaria. The sequence goes on from CM030007.1 coordinate 87,680,702, forward strand.
TCTTTACCACGCCACTATAGGTGTTCACCAAAACATTATCCCCCTGTGGTTTGGATGACAGAGAGAGAGAGAGGGAGCGGGGATGGGAGACAGATGAATGCTGATTCCAAATCCCAATCTCAATACTCCTTCAAGTTTGCAGTTATCTTTGTAATATACCTTTCTACAAAGGAATTTTCCAGAAGCACCAAGGAGAAGGGGTTGTTTTATTCTTTCCTTTTATTTTAAGCTTCCATGAAATCCTATTAAAAATTCTACTTCAGGTTAGAGTAAAACTAACTGAAGTAAATAAGATAAAAAACAAAACACACAAGACACACTACAGGAAAATTTACCTTTATATCTCGGTGTACAATCTGGTTCTCATGGAGATACTTAAGGCCTTCCAGAATCTGCTTGGTATAAAATTTAATTGTAGGTTCTTTCATTGGGCCCCACTTAGATCTTAGGAGAGCTGAGAGGCTGCCTACAAGAGTTAAGAAGAAAGTGTACCAAGGTAGCAAAATCCCTAAATTAACATGAAACATTTAAGTCTGGATTAAGCACATGTTCAATATCCTACTACAAGAAAAATGCAGTACCTATAATGAAGCCAAATTATTCCTAGATCCCTCAAAGCAAATAATTTGCTGCTGCTCTTGACTTTCTTGCCAGCTCAGCTTTCACCTCTGTGATAAGAATAAACGTTACGACAGGGCTGGATGCATCTACCTCACCTTCAGCCTAACAACTGTTGAGACTGGGATTAGCAACCATTTAGCCCTTAATGAAATGAAGAGTAAAGGTAACACTGTATGTTATACCCTATACTTCATGAATCACATACATGGGCAAAGAGAAGCTAATTTACTCAAGATGGAGAGGGGAGAAGAAAAAAGGATAGTCTTTTCCTTGCAAATATGGGATTAATTTCTGGAAATACTCAGAGACAGAGAAAAGAAAGCTCCTGAAAGAAACCAAGTAATGGATGTTCACAGTAGGAGATAGGTCATCCACACTTCCACTACTCATAATACATCTAATCTGTTTTTAAATAACACAAATATTGTAATCATAAAGCAAAATAGACAGTTTTGCTTTTTCTGCTCCTTAAAAACTAGATGTGCTGGATCTACTTAATGCCAGACAAATCCAGCTAAAGGGATTTTCAGTCCACACCAACAGCTTTCTAAAGTGAAGCTTCCTCAAAGAATCTTGCATAATCTGAACAGCTGATTCCTTTTTAAGACTGGCTGCAGAGTTTAAAATATCTGAATTGGTTCAATAATATCTTGACATTAGCAACTAATCACAGCACACTCTACTGTGCACATATGAACAGGTAAAAACAAAGGTATGTAAACACCACCCGGTGATACTTTTAACAAGCGCAGGAAAACAAGTGGAAGTGTTGGTATAAACTCATCACATCTGCATGCATCGTGCATATCAGAGTGTCTCAGCTTTCAGATGTGAAGGTCATGGGAATTGAAAAAATAAAGAACTTTCCTATGTTCCAGATATATTTAATTACACTTTGAATGTTTGTGCCTGGACTTTCCCTAGAAAACCTGAACTGTTTTTGCCCTGTTTTTCTTATTTCTCCTTTTATTTTGCAAATGATATTCATAAAAGAATTTAACACTCATTCTGACACATACTTGACGCTGAAGAGCAAATAGCATAAGGGAGATGGAAATAAAACCTAGAGAGGACATAGAGGGTCTTCACATCTTAAAATGTAGAGAAGGTTAGAGGGGCAAAACTGGAAATTATGAGCAAGGGAAGCATATAACTTTTATCTCTAACCTATCTAGGAAATGGCAGTGCTTTGTATACAGCCGTTACAAAATAGTACTTAATTGCTCAGTCGGTGTTACGGCACAACAGAAGTTTATCCTAACAGATCCAGTCATCATTCAGATGCTCAGGCTAAATGGACTATACAGCTCTAACTCCACTATTTTGTAACACATGAGTATTTGAAACCAAATACTTTTAATGACTTTTCTCTAGGTTTGTAATTATTACAGAAAGGGGAGAGGGTACTGGGACCTGTATACTTCAAATCTATTCTTTATATGAGAAGAATACCACCTGTAGTTAATGTCTCAATAGAAAAGCTATATACAGTGCACATCTATTGGCTTTCAGGAACTGCTTTTATTTCTTTTGAGGGACTAAGCTCAGAATGATACAAACCTCCTGGCACCTGCTCCATAAAAATCTTAATGTATCCATCTTCTGAAACAGATCCAAGATACTGGACAATGTTCCGATGCTTTAAATATTTATGCAGTGCTATCTCTTCATGAAGAGGTTGAGAATACCTATCAAAAAAAAAAAAAAAAAGAATCAAGGAATATCTCATCATGCAGGAAAAGGTTAAATGCTAGTTTGTAAACTTAATGGATTTTAAGGATACTGATCCAACTCTCAGCAAACATATTGTCCATGACCTTCAAAATGCAGTGTGACTGGCTGCCTATTCAAAAAAAGTACAGAGGTAGATCTCAGAAAAACCCTCAAAGAGAAATATGCCCTCAAAAATTTATACATGCCTTCCTTCTGTGTCGTTACACAGTACTGTCTTTGCCTCCGAATCTCCTTTTATGCTTTTCCCCCTCCCCAAAAAAGAATACAAATGAGATATAACTGCAACTTAAAACCCCAAATATGTCTTATTCTAGAATTCATGATATACATATAGATTATCAAACTCTATTATTTATTATATATGGCATATCTTTTCCAAAAAATAAAAAATCCTTATTCTCAAAAGGATACTGTTGAATACTAGGAGGAAATAGTTGAATTTTAGTATACTGGGATTTTATAAAGTAACCACATAGAAATACATGCTAAGAAGAGCAAAGTTTTCAGCAAAAAACTGCAGTTTCATTAGCGATGTATATATGACAATAAACTAGGTCTTACCTGCTGTCTCTCTCAGGTATTTCTTTGATGGCTATTCGGACCTGATTGCTAAGGTCTCTTCCAGCATAAACTATTCCGTAAGTACCTTTCCCTAGAACTACCCTGTCACCATTCTCATCATAATCATATTCATACTGCAAGCAGAAAAGATAAACAAAGCAGCACAGAAATTATCACTAACATTTGACGTTACAGAGAGCTTTAACAACAGTTATGTACTACACTGAGTTAGTACAGCACAGAGTAATTACTACAGTACAGCTGTAGCACGGTAGGTTACCTACCAGCCTGACACATTATACAACTTGTAAAATTTCCCTGTTACTTCCTTTAGAAAACAAGCTTCCCTAACCAACTTTAAAATGCGTTCACCCAAACAAGGAACACAGCATTAAACCAAATTCAATGAAACACTGCTGTAAAAAGAACATATTCAGGTATCATCTCTGAGAACTGCTGACGGAGCCTTCAGAATACATAAATGTATGGAACATAACCTATAACTTTAAAACTAATGATTTAATAAATAGATAAAAGTGACATTCTCATTACAGTGGATGGACACTGTTTTAAGACCCTAAACTCTCATTTGAGCTTAGCCACAGCAAAATTAATTTCTGACATATTCCGCTTATTATGAATTTTTCCAAAAGGTGAAAAAAATGTTCATCTTCTCCAAGCATGACTAAATATATGAAGTGGTGGTTTCCACTGCTGCTGAAACATGCTGGGTCATATTTCCAGCTGAAAAAGTCACTGCTGGTTCACTGACTTCAGTAAAGGTACTCTAATTTACACCACCTCATGGTCTTACCCTGTATAGTGGTCTTATCAAAAAGCTCTCCTACTATAAACATCAGTGAAATAGCTTATTGATGAGTGATGCTTAATGAAAGTAAATCCCAGGCACTAAATAAAACCAAATTTCTTATGGAAGTTGGGTTAAGCAGCACACCCCTAATTCAAATTGGGTAACTCATAAAGGATATTGAAAATGCACTCTTGCAAAGAGTTAAGAGAGGAATTGAACAGTTTCATAGCCTCAGATATTATCAGGAGTACAGACCCCACCTAGTATCTTCCCAAATCCAAGAGGACGTCTCATATGGTAAAACTGCAGGGTATTCTCTATGGCTTCATATGAATTCTCCATTAAAAAAAGGCCAAATCATTTCACAATGGCCATGACTATTGACATTTCTGTCAATTACCACTTTTTCTGCTTCATCCAATAAGACCCTCTCATACAGAATGCAGCCTTGAGATCTATTTCTTTGAAGTGTCTTCCCAGTTTGTATTGCAGCTCTGGTATGGCAATGTCCATGTATCACTGACATTCCCCCCCCCCCCCCCCCCCCCCCCCCCCCCCCCCCCCCTTCACCTCAGCAAAGATGGCAAGTTTCATGCTGCTGTATGAAAGGTGCCAAAGAAAAACTGTCTGTCGTTTATCCTAACAGCATATTCTGCTCAGTGGAACTAAACTTGAGTTGGCACAGCTTTAGTACAGTTTCATTTTCCATGTTTCAGCACTTCACAGTTCATAACATAATCTTGTTATATGATAGGCATAACTGACCCAAAACGCCATATGTAAAACTTGTCAGGTTCTTTGGCAGGAGCACATCCAGCTTTCACAGCTATCATATGACATAAAACTGTGCAGAAAAAAGACAGCAGTCACATTGCAGAATTTAAGATTGACAGCAACCCTATCTGCAACAGACTGGTCCTAAGCCAACTCTATGATTACTGTGGAGAAACCCAAGTTTGGTAGTCTGGGTCCTACGGTACATGAAAATCGTTGACATTTATAGTTCAATGCTAGTTAGTAGACAGTTTAATAGACTTATATATACTTGATACCACTTTACATTTGCCTCCTCTGTTTCTAACGGCTTTAAAGATTGAATAAATCACTGCTGGTCGCCAAAAGTCTGAATGTGTGATCCACTGGATGTGCAATTCAATCATTAGGTATGAGTAAACAAGTGTTCATAGCTGACCTTCTGTATGAAAGTGGTAGGGCAGGGTCTGATCTCTAGGATATCCTATTTGGGTTACACCAGGTACTCTTAAAGTGATAGGATCTTCTTCAATATCAACATCCAGAAGTCAATACCGTAAGGTAGCAAGGACTGCCACACTCACTCTCCTTCCAAATCCTTGGTAGCTGTAGAACTGTAGTCGCTTTCAAATAATACTGCAATCCAAAATATACAACCCCTTGGGACAACATTCTCACAAGAATTCTGACTAAAATCAGATTTTCTTCCCCCAAACTATGCTCTAGGTTATTTCTTCCTCTTCTCAAAATATGAACAGTTGTTTTATTAATGGTAAGATCTTCTGCTTTCTCTGTGGTTGTCAAGCCCATCAAGACCACACAAAGCTGCATTTTCCATGCTGTCTCTTCTTAAATGCAAGATCTCAGGCTGCAGAAGGACATTAAGTGTCTTAGCTCATTTATAAGCTAAGCAAATTAATCTTCCCCTTCTGTGTCTTGATTTCTGTTTTAATGTCCTGACCTAAGACAGTGAGTACAAGGTGATAATTGCGAAAACTTCCAGATATGTAGAATGATATAGCTTAAAATTAATTTCTGTAGTCATTTCTCCATACGTCTGATTCATGCAGGATTGTTTCCTGCTGTGCATTCTCCAGTGCTTTTTCCAGTTCAGTTTTTAAAAGGTTCAAGCCACAGTGAACTCACTTCCTCTGAAAGACTATTATACAGTTGAATAGACTGTGTTGTTTTGAGATTGCACTGCTATTAGCTAAGTCCATAAGTATGCAATGTAAAATCTGCAGCTATAGATAATACCCTGTCTTTTCCAAGGCAGAGCCCTGGCCCCATGCCGAGACCACAGATGTACATATTAAGCTGGGCTTAATAGATGTGCATCATGTCCTTTTCACTTGAGGAGAGAATTCCGTAGCCACTACGCACAAACTTCAGTGCAAAAACTCATCTTCCTTACTGCATGCAATTACATTCAACAGTACAGCAGAGCGTCTTCTACTTTCTTAATCCTCTCCTGAAGCCTCAGATACTACAAAAGGTTCAGTATCGTAAAGTGCTGCTCTGAATCGTAAGCCTAAGAGAATTGCTGGAATAAGACACCGTAAGAAAGATACCCAGCTCGAACAAACCACAGTAGGAATTTTACATTTATTAATTGGATTGACTGAATCTGCTTGACCACAAATAAAAGTTACAACCTACTTTTGATGATGGCTTTTCAGATTTAAAAACAAATAAACAGAAGCACAGGGTATGTACCTAGTGCTACAAATCTGGATGTTTGCTATGTAGCAATGTGTCTTATGAAGACATTGATTCACCTACCCTAACCTGAGCCCTCAAAAAATGTGAATAACCTTTTTCAAGGTTGTGGGTTTTTTTTTCCCCCCTCTGTACCGACTGTAAAGAAAGCCTACAGCTACTAGGTCCCTAACATGGATGTTTCGGTGATAAGTAGAAAGCACAATGGATTAATCTGGTCCTAAATATCTGCAAATCTCTGTGACAGAAAAAGCCCATCAAATGAAATTGCCTGGAGTAGTAATAGTATCAGGTACCAGCTAGAAAAACTGAAGTCCCTTTGCTAAATAGCTTTTTCCTAGAATTTATTTAGTATCTTATCTTTTTTATCCACTTAAGACAGCTGATACCAGATGATTCTCATCTATAGATTGTTAGATAGATTTGTTACAAGATCAGTAACACCCTTCATTAGGGATTTATACAGTTTATATTAGTAATAGTCTCACTTCATTAAAAATGTGTTTTTTCAAATGAATGCAACTCTTGTGTACAAATAGTTATGTAAGAGTTGAAATTTCATATACAATTAAGGAGTTTAAATGCTATTTATTATCTTTCTAGCATACTGATATGAAAGTGAAGGGAAGATAGAGAACAAGTTTCAGAGTTCTTGGATCTTTTATCCTCGACATACCTCCAATGTGTCTCCATCTATTTCTCCTTCTAGTTCCAGGGTACTGCCAACTGCATCAGACAAAATTTCCTTCACCAACCCACAGAATCTAAAAAAGCAATAAATAGCACAGGATCAAAGAAAAATATCCTTTTGGAAGGAGATTAAACATATTCTTCACAAGGTGGGCTTTGCTTTCAAGCTAGTAAACTGACTAGCATGTTCATAGGTTTCTTTCATTACTTACTTTCTCCATATTTATCCTATTTTAAATGAGGAAGAACATCAAACACACACTGAAAAGCCTAATTATTTATAAAATTATTTTATTTGCTCTAGCAGAACCCAATACTTGCTTTTTATTGTAATTGCACAGTAAAACCTTGGTGGATCCAACTCAAATATTTTTGCTGTACAGTTTGATGGAAAGTGCTTAGGATGGCCTTGTCTCTACAAATGTAATTAGAGAAGAAGTTGAGATACTAAAAAATGAAGTATTGATTTTCAATGGTTCAGTAGTGCTAAATTTGCGACATCATATTGGGTGGTTCTTCTTCTGTGTAGTGGTAAGAATTCTATTACCTTCAGTTTAATTTAAATGCTGCTATGGACTTTGGTTGCAAATGTGATTACTCAGTATTTCTGAAAATCAGATTTTGTGGCTTCTAGTCAAGCATCCAGAAAGCCAAGAACATAAAAGTAGTAACATGTTTTAACTAATGTCATGTAGTTCTCTGGGACAGAGATCCTTAAGTACAAGACCATCTTCTCCTGTAGATTCCTGCCTGAGCCACTCACTTTTTGCAAAATTCCATGACAAATGGAACTCTGCAGAGCTAATAATTTTCTTTAACCTGAGTTTATTCCATGTAATACATAAATAATAATTATTGCAAGAAAAATAAATATACCATCCAACCCCAAACATTAAGTGTATTAACAAATCACTCCTACTTCATTCAAAAGGTTTATATGCCAAATACCGGTCTCCAGGAAGAATTTGGTCTCTAAGGATTTAGGCCTGAAGTTCAGTTGGCATGCTTACTGTTTAGAGACAACAGATCATGAGGAAATATTTGAATACTGGCACAAACAGTAACAGATATCTGTGACACAATACAAGCTAGAAATTTCTATTACATCTAGTTGCTCTAACTTAAACGAAACGGAACAGGTACATAAGGGAACCTGAACCAATACAGTACCTTACATGACATGGCCAAGAGACAGAAATAGAAGATAATAGCTATAAATTAGAATAAGCTACTTAAGCCTTTTCTCAGACCTACTGACTTGTAGGTAAATGGATCAGAATCAGCCAACAAGTGTAATGGGACATTGCTCTCATAACCTTAAATATCACCGAGTTTATATCATTGCTTCTTCATCAAGAAAAAAGTGAAGAAATAATTAATTTATCAAGCAAAAATGTCAGCTTTCAATCTTTACTAAATCAATTCTACTTAGGATATAGATCTCGCATGCAATACACACACAAACTGAACTCACCTACTACATTGGTTTTCCGTAGAAAAGTAGATTTGAAAGTCGTCAGAGTTGTCATGGACATAGAGAAAACAACATCGTTCATCAAACTTGGAAATGCTGTAAAATTCACATTAAGATTATTTTGGATGTAACTATTAGAAGAAATAGAACAAGGAGGAGTTGTTTTTTTTTTAATTACAAACACTTAGCAAACACCTTTTTCACAGTTGATTACCTCAGAGAGGCAGTATGCAATTATATTTATTTTCCTTACAGCTAGAAGCTTTGTGTTTATTTATATATCCTATAATCCTATCTCCAATTTGATAAATGATTAAGCTACTGCTTACTTTGGTAAAATACTTGTTTATCTGAAGTGTTTTTAAGTTTGTTTGTTGTTCACCTCCCCTTCCACTTTTACACAGTTCTGTCAAATTTCTTGGTATTTGATGACACCTCTATAGAAAATGAATTGCTTTGACACTAATCTAGCTATCAGGAGAGCCTTTCTTTAAAGTTTGACAAGTACTTCTGGTTTTTATAATTCTGTTACTCCTACAGTAAAATTGAACTGTGAAATAACTACAGTGTAACGGATCCTTCACAGTATATACTTTTAATGAACTTAATACTGATAAACAAGTTTCAGGATGACCAATATTTATTCAAAACTGCAGCAATAATTCCGACAAAGGGATTATTTATTGCAGATTGTGTCTTGCCAGTGTCATATATATCCCATGTAAATGCACTGAAGCAAGAAGAATCATAGAATCATCTAGGTTGGAAGGGACCTTTAAGATCATTGAGTCCAACCATCAACCTCACACTGCCAAAACCACTCCTAAACCATGTCCCTAAAGCCAAGAGGCCATAAAACATAATAGCAATATGAAAGTAATTCTAGGAATTAATTTCTTATTCCAAACACTTGCATTTCGGTATTATTCTACATAAATGCTAAGTTGTTATGCTTGTTAAGGTATTCTCATAACTTTTGTGCCTTAAATTAATAAAATTTATTAGATTCTTGCCTGATCTGACTAGTCAAACTCTCAGATTTTGCTTAGCCTCTGTTGAGCCAGTTAGTTAAAATACATGACAGTAGAGTATAGTAAAGTTGCAGTATGTTACAAGACCAACTTGCTGTAGCATCATTAAGGGCTACATGGACAAATGTTCCAAAAAATTAGAATTTTTCCAGAAGATTTTTTTCAGAAACATGTGAAAATACACTACACCATTCTGTGGCTTCATTTTGGTATAGCAATTTCTAGTCTAGCAAGGCAGATTAAAAAATACCTGACACGAGAACTAAGCGACAAAACAAAATGATTCTTCCAAGGGCAAATATAGGATAGACAAGACAGTATCTACGTAACAATACTGTATTATAATCAGGGTAATGCATGTGGTATATAAAATGAACTGGTTAGTATTAATTAAGGGTTTTGACAGAGTACAAGTTAACTGAGACCACTAATTTTTTTTTACTACAACTAATGCAATTTCAAAAGTAGAGCAATTGTAAGTTGTCACATACAAAGCCGACATCTAATTCCACCAAGTTTAGAAAATTTGCCTCTTTGAGCTTTGTAATCCCCAGCAATGATTAAGAATCAAAGCAAATTAGTTGCTTCTTTCCATTTAATTAAAAGTTATCTTTCTCAAAGATAATGTCTGTGCAATGTGTTGACTAAAGGTAATTAATATGTTGCAGAAATGTTATGCTGAAATTATGCTCAGTCAGCTCCACAGACTTCAGTAATGACAACTTCACATCCACTCACAATGCATTGGAGCAGTAGAATAAAATATCACATCAAATTAATTTAAACCAAAACCTGCTTCTTTTAGAAGAAAATACTAAAGTTATGATAGCATCTATGCCCAAATCCACAACTGTAGGCTTTCATAGCAATCAGCACTCACCTTATTCAGAGAAATACTTTTTCACTGAGCTTATTTGCTTAAGTAAATTATACAAGTTCAGGGAAGACAAATTTGGGACCTAAAACTTAGGTGCTTATGGTTAAAATCACAGCCCAGAAGCCTTCTGCTTTGAGAACTGCAGATCTCATTAGGAATCTGAATTTACACTTGTACTCGAATCAGAGTTTTTCAAGCACTTGAGCTTATGCGCTTACACAACTCACCGCAGCCAACAGTCATTTACATCCCTAGAAATACCAGATCCACCAACATAGTGACTCATGAAAGCGGAGAGAAGGCAAAATTCCACCTTGTGTTCCCTGTGCTTATGGCTCCTCTGGTTCTTAGCTACAGCCTACATAATGCAGAGAGCAAGAATGCCATAGACACGCTGCCAGGCTGTAAAGGCAGGTTTCTTTTCTTTTCTCTCCTGGTGCTCTGCTGCTCCCCTTTCTGGCAGCAAAGTAGCACAACTTAAGATATATAAGCTAGCTCCTAAATGTAGTCATGTATTTTGCAGTTGTTAATATCAAATGCGATTCTTTTCTAACCTTTCAGTTCTCAGAATAATCCTGTTCTTTCTAGACAATATTCTGATCTTCTTTTGTACTAATATTTGGACCAATTTACTTGTGACTAGTGTTTCCATTAATCTAGGCATCACAAAATGGAACTACTTTAACTATTTAAAGGTTAGTCCTTGAGAAACTCCACTAGCACTCTCCTTCCAGCTCAAGAATTCTTTCCTTAGCACAAACTATGTCCATGCCTCATTCAACGTTTCTCTAATAAGCCAAGTTCTTAGCTAGTAGTTTTTTAGATAGAGCCATATCAGAAGCATTGCTGAATTCCAAGCAGAAAATAGATACCATGGTTTCCTTTTCTTAAGGAAAAACAGACAAGTTGTTCATTCACTCATGGAAGGACGCAAGAATACCTAAAGGCTCTTCTTTCCTTCTGCCTTCCATGTTTTTAAATGCAGAGATGGCAATAACTTCACTGAAAAATTTAGAAAAATATATAAAAAGCAGGTACACAATTGAAAGCAGGGAAGTCTACCACAGAATACACACAGCCACACATACCCCTTAGATGCGTATTCCTATGAGAAGTGTGCAGCTCTGTCCATGGATGGAAAGGCAAACTCTTCTGTGTTGCCATTTCAAGGCAGGTTGGACAGAACGAGCTTTTATAATAAGCAATGCAAACCAGATTTAAGGCAGAATACAGATTTCCCACTTAAGGGAAATACAAAACTTAAACAAAAACCCACTTAACTGTTTTCTGACATACCAACCTTATTCCCCTAATGGAAGAAGCTGTAAAATTCCATTCATGAATCTGTTTCTGTAAAGAACAAAGAGTTATAATCAACCACAATTTAACGTTAACTTACTATTGAAAACAAAGTCACAGAATCGTAAGCAAAATAAAGTTTTTCCAACATGTCTCTTGTCCTTCCTTTCTTTCTTTCTCCCTCCCACCCCCCACTTCAAATAAGATTGATGTATAGGTAAAGAAAGGCCATACATCGCTGGTTTACTCACTTGAAAAAATGATATAAATGGCACAGGGGGGAAGTAAAGGCCACATTTCCTCATGTAAAATTAAATTTGAAGAATAAATCTTAAAATACAATTTACCAAGCGTTATGTTTTAACTCAATACATCAACATTTCATATTAAACACGGAGCAGACTATGCCCTACTCTTATCTAGGCTCGAAGGGAAAGGAAACGTCACACATCTTCCTAAGAGGTATTGAGCCAACAGCTGTGGCCCAGGGAGCACACTGGAAGCAAAACAGAGAAAGGACAGCCCGTGCCGAGGACCACAGGCCCTCCATAAATCTCTAGCTAATACTGGATCTTATTTAGCACTGCCAGATATGCACCAAGAATTTGTTCCATAAAGCAAAGTTGTGTCAGACACATTCACTCAAAGTAGTGAGGTAGAACAGCAGACTGGAAAAGAAGTTCAGAGATCCAGGTAATAATTTGGTCTTCTCTTGCTCCACACTTTGCCTCTCTACATTTTTAGTCTATTCTCCACCTATGTTGTTCTGATATTAAGAAGGGGTGGTGAAATACATTCCAGATTTCAAGTCTTTCAATGTGAAACTGGAATTATTCCTCACTTTGAAGAGATTACACTGTCCATAACTGTGCCTACTGGCTTCCTAATCTCCTGTGCTTTATCCAATAATCCAAGACATCAAATATTTAATCTCTTGATACTTATTTTTCACAGGCTGCCATTTTTTCTAGTTTCTAATCTTATCATTGTAAAACTTCAAAATTTTTAAAATGTTAAACACAATACTGGGCTTTACCTTTACTTTTTATCTAGCTTTGAGCTGCATCTTAATAAAAATCACATGATTCTAATGAGAAATATTATGAGCAGACTAAATAGCCCAAGCACTTCTAAGAGACATTGTCAAGACAAACAAAATCTGAACTAGAGGTCAAAAACATCTGAGTTCTAATCATAGTCCCTCCTTTTAATTTCTTTGTAAAAAGTCAACTTTTGTATCTGCACAAAAGAGGTAGTGAGGCTCATGCTTCACAGAAATGTAGCAAACTTTAAATTATTATACAGTGCTCCAAAATCTACAAGTAAAAAAGTGACTTGAAGACAATGAATACATGAAACACATCTGCTGGTAGTTTTACCATTTCAGTGGGAGAGACGTGCCACAAAGAGAGAGATCTCTCATCTGCTTCATTGTTGATTGAAACATACGCAGGCTGGTACACTTTAGTTGGTTCTATCACCAAAACCTGAAGCGAGAGAACATTTTTCCTTAATAAACCAGCAGCTAATACACAACAGTATCTTCAGGTCCTCTGATATAGACAATGGGTAATGTGAAAGTAAGGCCTAAAAAATTTCCAGGGGGAGAGAGAAGGGCAAGACAAGGCAGGAAGGAGCTGTGTTCTCATGCACAACAAAACAATATCATCACAATTTGTTGTAGGAGACTTAAATGTATTTCTTAGAATGCTTTTAGGGTGGCGAGTTGAATGTTTTTGATAAAGATTAGCAGAATACAGGGTTTTGGTTCATGCAATGAAATAACAGGCAGTTAAGTATGTAAGTATTGTGTTTAGAGTCTTGCAATTCTTGTTATATCCTATCCAGAAACATAAGACATACAAAACTTGTTTGGGCATAACATCTTACTGGAAATCTCAGTCCATTAGTTGTTTCTTTCGTTGCCTCAAAAATTATATCTAGCCAGAAAGTCAATCTTTCTTGTCTAGGAGAATGTTCTATGGTGAGTTTCTTGAAACGCTGAATTAACATCACATTCTGAACTAATGATTTCAAGTACCTAGAATGTATTGAATTAGTGAGTTAAGAGAGAGAAAACAAAATTTGACCAGATTCTAAAACCACGTAACTGACATATACACTCCAAAACTTAACTGCAAAATTAAATGTACTTTAAAAGCTACCATAATGGAAATGATTGTGTTGATTTTTACAGATTTCTGGAAAGAATAGCAAGTTTATTCTAAAACTTAAGTCATAAGCTCACATGGATGTTCATTAACAATATTTTTTTGCAAAAGGGTATAGTTACATGAGTAGTTACATGATGATAGACAGGATATTATGAGCTAGAAGATAGTAGGGGAGGGAAGCAGCAGCTAGCTAAACTCTGAAAAGAGTGGTTTCTCAATCTTTTCACAATTGTTTCACAAGGAATCATCACTAATTTACAAATTCTTATAACAGATGTGCTTCAATGGGATATAAACCCAACAATGATGGGTAACAATTTCTTACCTTCCCCCTTCCTTCCCAAAATAAAAGAACAGAGTATAAAGTCAGAGTTACAAACAATCTAAGATGGAAAAATCCAGTTAAGTTATCCAAGTGACTACAAGATTTTTTAAATTTGTGTATTTCCCCATAATTGAGTACTTGAGCTACAGTCTTCTATCACATACCACACTGGAGGTTTCAGCTTAAAAAGTTTCTCTGCTGCTTGTACTGCTTTACCAACATCACTAGCCAGCATGCTCACACTGAAGAACTGTCCCACATCCCAGTAATTGTTCATTTTTTCTAGGCTTCCTTTTCTTCCCAATAAACTGTTTAATCGTACGCCTGTAAAATATCAATTAGAAACCATATTTTTCTATCAACAAAACACTAATAAGTGTTTTTTACTGATAAGTCTACCAGCAAAAGACTAGTAAGACTTGATTAAGCATTACTGATAAAAATAAAGTGGAGCAAGTTTTCCCCAGAAAAAAAACAAACCAACATTGCTCAACACGGAGGCTGGGTCTGCAAATAACAGCCTCAATACAGTTCAGACAGTCACAACTCCTACCACACACAGTGCTGAAAAATCTGTTGCGCTATCTGCCAGGTCTATCTGACTCGTGATTCTCAGAGTAAGCTGCGCATCTCTGTGTCCTCGAGACCTGCATCTACTGCAGGAGATCAATGGCTGGACGCTTATGCAAGTCCACCCCAGAGGAAGATTGGGGGCATGATTTAAAGCCACCTTTGCATTCTTCCCCTTTAAGGTTCAAGTATGTGTTTCAGACAGGGTCTGATTCCAAGCACAATTTTCAACTAAGATCTTTCTAGGAGAAACTGTGTATCTGCTTCTATCATATGATTTCTTTATAGACGTATAGTGGTGGATTTTAGTTAGCACCTACATGGGAGATGTGAATCTAGGTAGACAACTAGTTACTGTCCTGGTAGATCATTCCATGTGATAATTCCTGTGGATCTCTCAGTTCAGGGACAACAGAAACCCTGTGGATCCTTTCCTGGCATCCCCGAGGAGAGATGGACCACACTCTTGTCACTTTCTGTCTTTGTCCCGTTGGCTATGCAAGGGGATAATCTTTGTAGTGCAGTAAAGGCAGTTTACAGATGGTGCTGAAGTTGGTCCTTCCTTGTTCCTCTCCCATCTCTGGGATCCTTTAGACGGGCCAAGCCACTAGAAAGTTGCTCCAAGGCAACAAAAAGAAAAATGGTCCTTCAAGATCCCTGTGTTTTAGACTGCCATCCAGAACCTGCCACTAAAAAGCCTGAACTGCCTTTCCATCTATGCAACCCCTTACTATAAGCATATTGGTTTCTTCATAGAGGGAGAGGCAGAATATTTGTTTGTGGCACTGTATGTGGATATTTACCTATTTTTCTCAGTTCCATTGAGCTTTCAAACTGTTGTCCTGCAACAAGTAACAAAACTGCAAGGTTAATTCCAGAATAGAGAGTTGACTGGAGTTCAAATCCTTTGCGATACCTGCAGAGAAGAGTCAAGAGCTCACATCTCACTATATAGCAGAACTGAAAGACTACAAAGTTTTGGTAGGTATTTTAAGCTATTAATTTACTGTAAGGACTATATGGCTAGTTGGTACCAATGGCGCTCTTTGCAAAGAGCACTTGAAAGAAAATAGCTTTGTCTTATGGTGAGAAAGAAAAACTTCTGCTTAGTTTTATGTCCTGCCACCTTGTGTAGATTTGTGAAAATAAAACAAACTGGTTACTGCAAAACTCTTAAATGCAATAGAACCTAATTTTATTATATTATTCATATGAGAAAAGCAATGAAAATATTACTCTTCAGTGCAAGTTTTAAAAATGGCTCCAAGCCCTTTGTTTTAAAGCTTCAGGTTCATTAAAGTTAACTGAGAGAGCTGACAAAGGCTGAATGGATGCAACCAGCTGGTACAGGATAAAGAGATCCATCTGAAGCTTGTAAGTGCACTACTACCCATTCATGTTGCGCTAACCATGTTGAGGTGATTTGGGGGGAAATAAGAGAGAGAGGGGGGAGAGTATTTCAGTTGCGATGCAAACCCACATTGCTAACATTATCATACTCAGCAGTAGCTGATACAATTATACGAATGTACCCATGTGAACAGTATGTCAGTTAGAGCCTGCGTGCACATGCATGTCTTACTGTCTTAAGAAAATTCATAATGCAGTTTATCAATATTTTTCCTTATATACAGTAGATCGTTGCATTTCCTTGAGATCCAGCATGGAACTCAATCCTTGCACAGAGGACCAATGTGAGTCCCATGATGTGACTTTTACTTCATTTTGACCTCGAAGCAGACTAATTGTATATTTCCCCTACAAAGACGTGGGTTAATCATCGCCCCCCAATAAACTACGTGTATCATTCTATATTCATGATAATCTATAGAGAGAAACAAGGAAACACATATCCAAAGATCTGGTGCTCAGTAAACCAATTACTCAAACAGGACCCTGAAAAAAAGAGATAAGTAGAACAATTGATCTTCTAATTCTTACAGCCCTGCTTCTCCCCAGAAGAAAAAGTCTGAAAATGTTTTTAAATAGATATTTCGGGGTTTTTTCTGTTACCATTCAATGGCATGATCTCGACTGTTGGTATCTTTACAGTCAGAATCAAGAAACATATCCTTGTAGATCCTCCCACATAAGCAAAACATATCTGGAGCAGGGTGATCACACGTCTGCAGGACTTGAAGCATAACTTGTAGTGCCTTCTCTCTGTCACCTGCATTATTTCTTCTGAAATCAAATAAAGAGAATAAAATGAATGAATTCATATCTGAAACAGTAACTGCAAGGTGGTGGAATAACATTATCTGCCATCTATCCTACAACCCATCCATCATTGCTATATACAAACTTGATTTTACTTACACTGTTGTGTGATTGTTGGCTGATTGATAAAACTCAAATGTATTCTCCCATCATGGTACTCTACTTCTAGCTCACCTAAGAACTGATTTAAGCCCAGAACTCTTCTATGAAAAAAAATCTGCCATCTAACTTCTTTCCTCCCTGCATAAGCAGATAGGCTCTGCACATCCTGCAATGAGAAACAAGTGCTTGTTTAGTGTTCGTTCCTGACAATACTTAGCATAACTTGCTGTTCTCAGCATTAGAGAGGAAAGCTCATTCAGCTATGCCCAAGACTTGTAATCTTGAATCCAGAGGATCCAGAGCCAATACCAGGCAATACTGACAAAGTACAGGAGAAGCCAGCTCAATCCTATTTCAGCCAAAAGAATGATGGAGCTCAATATGGGGCCTTTGAACTGTAAGAATAAAAGGGCAAAACTGAACTGTATTTCTTTCTTTATTAAAATTCTTCATATTAAGAAAATTTTGGAAAACAAACAGCTGTCAAAACTTCTTTTGACAAATATTTAATAATCATATCAGTAAGAAATCAGTGATTAAACAACATTTCAGCTCCTCATTATTATTAAACACATCAGAATTTTTGCCTCCGTTTACCTTGTTGTTTTTTTAAGTTTATAATTCACTATTTACTGTAAAAAGTCACTTAGGACAAACAAAAATGTCTATTTGCAAGAGCAATGCAAACACAGCTTAAGAGTTTAATAGCTTCTTCAAGACATTTTTTAATCACCAGAGAGATTTAAAATATTTACCAACCCCTTTTCAAAACTGTTTACCATTTTTTGATCCCTAACGAGGTATCCAGGAACGGGCTTACAAGTACTATGATTACTTTGTCAGCAATACCAGCAGCAGATAACAGTTTCTGGTAAATTTATTATTTGCATGCCCTGAAAGGATTAATATTTACTTTAAAGCAGCTCAGTTCCTTAGGTAACCAGCTGATGCAATAAGACCAATAACAACACATCTGTAGCAAAATTCAGGCTTCTGTGCATGTTAGGTGATGGAGAACACCTAATAAGATTAAACAGATTTGTAGCTGGTTGGGCAGGCTTCATCCTGCCTTTGATGTCTCTGGCAGAGTGTGAGCTTTCACAGCTAGTACTTGAATATTTTTTAAAGCAGAAGTTAGTATCTTCTTTCAGTTTTACAAGAAATAAATAGAAGTTGAAAAGTGTAGGGGTAAATCCATTCCATGGGTCAGCTTGCTGTAACCCAACCTGTTCTGAACTAACCAGATTCTCTCAGTAATAGTACCTGAGTTTCACAGCTGTTAATACGAACACAGAGAAAGCCGAGTAAACAGAGCTTAGAACAAAATTAGGCCCTAAAAAGTAAGTCCAACAGGTCTCAGGTCAGGTGTAACATGATCAGAGAAGTCAGCATGTGTTCAAGTTTTTGCTGAAAACACGAGAAATACACAACTAGCACCTAACTTACAGCACTTTTGCATGGAAAAAGAAAATAAATAAATAAATAAAAAATCACTGCTTCCCAGACAAGACAAATTTTGACTCAACCCTGCCTTGTATGAAAGCAGGTTAAGTATTAACGATAATATTAAGTGTTATGTGCTGATTGAAAAAGCATAATTTTAAAGAAAAAATACAATGCATAAAGCAAGACCCTGCTTAAAATAGGACACTGTGCAGATTAACACTTCTGGACATCAAAGAATGAACCTATACACACCTAATACAATACTAGAAGCATTTCAAAGGACCAAGCCCTAAAGTGTACTAGAGTACTCAAGATAGAATTAAAGGCTTCTATCCCTTATAAGGTAATCACCATTAAAAATATAATAAACAAAATTTAGCACATGACAACTATACACTAACATAAGAGGATATTAGTAAGCAAAAATCAGTTTAGACATCTTTTATTAAACTCTATTTTTCACAGCAGCAGAATTTGATGCCCATTCTACAATACAAACCCAACATACTAATTACAATAACCTATAAATTTGGGAACCGTTATCACCTTCTAAAGCAATCCCCAAAAGAGAGGGCTAACCAAGGAAAAAAAAAAACACCAACAGAAAAATCACATAATTTAGGCTACAAGCAACATTTCTAAGTCAATATGAAAATATACTGTTGGATAATTAGCAGAATCTGTTATGCTGGACCAAGACAAATTTTCATCTCTTATTTCATACCCCACTCTTTGTCAGATCTGCATGTCTGACAGATAGCAATTTGTTTCACGGTATCTTGAAACAGGTCTGTGGTGCTATCAGTACAGTAAAAGAGATTACCTTAAACCCTCAAGGCTGTAGCACTGACTTCTGTTTTTCTTACCCAATATCAAACATATTGGCTTCCCCACCATCCTTAACCCCTATTTAAAGCCATAGTAGAATGAATCACACAAATGTGGGTTGGTAGGGACCTCTGAAGGTCATCTAATAGAACCTTCTGCTCAGAGCTGGACCATCTCCCAATATTAGACCATGTCAGCCTTTACTTTGTCTGAAAAGCTGAATGTTTGAAACCTTCAAGGGTGGAGATGCCACAGACTCTCTGAACAGGGAAAGCTGAAGTACTGTTTGCTACAATATACAGTCGTGCGAAGGAAGGCAGAAAATGTTCTCTTTATGCAGCAAACGTGCACCAGCTAAGACTGATTTTGCAAAGCAAGTCCCATTAATATGAAGTTTTATAAGCCAGAGCAGA
The DNA here is from genome assembly GCA_017639485.1 of Pluvialis apricaria. Lineage (NCBI taxonomy): Eukaryota > Metazoa > Chordata > Aves > Charadriiformes > Charadriidae > Pluvialis > Pluvialis apricaria. The sequence goes on from CM030007.1 coordinate 87,700,350, forward strand.
GTCCCAATAGGCTACTACAGAAAAGACTCTACCTTAAACAAGTCTGTATACACAGACAGTGAAAATATGAGTCAATCTTCACAGTTTGTCTGGGTTTGGGGGGAGGAGTTTTTAAAATCACTAATCACAACCTGAAAATTCTTTCAAAATACAGTTTTACCTTTACAATACATATGTTAATGGTAAATGAGCTAGAAAAAAAGAATACTACTACAATTTATTCAGAAAATATATTAAAACAAAGCACATACCATGGGAAATCTGGTAATAATACTAATTTTTTTCCAGTGGTTTCTTTGTTAGCACATCTTAGTGCTAAGAAACCTTGCCTTGCTAAAACTTGCACAGCAACCAAACAGAGAAAATCAGGCTAAACTATATGAACACAGTAACTGGAAAAGCTACTGCCAGTGAGGAAAAAGTTCTTCAAGTTACCTGTAAATACTAGGGCAATTAATGAAAATATCCTAGTGCTCAATGAAACACCGCCAAAATCCCACAACAAGCAAAATGATAGTATATAAAAGGAAATTAACAGAGAGTAAAAATTAAAAACAACATGATGCCTTTTTACAAATACCCAGCACACGAATCTTCTGTACAGTTTTAGGCTGTATTTGAAAAAGAAACTAAACCATCAGGATTTGGAAAAAAAAAGAAATCAAAGAAGGGAGGGGAGAACAATCAAGGGTATGGAATGGTTTCTATACAAAGAAAGCTTCAATAAACTGATTTTTTTCAGCCAGAAATGACTATACAGTTATGTTCTCCACCCCCACCCCCCCCCCACCCCCAAAAAAAGTTGTCCTGCAGGTCACCTTTATAACCTCTAATCTCTTCCTCTAAATCCTCTCAGTGTTCTATTGCCAGTTTAGTTTTACCTGATACTCTGCATCTCCCAGAAACTGCTCACTGATTCTTTTGCCAATTTGCTAATGTTGCCATGTGATTCATCTGCCTGCTTACTCTACCATGCTTCTTTAATTGCAGAAGCAGTCTTCTCACTTCCCTGTCTACGCAAGTCTCTTTCACCTGTCCCCCTATTCTGCCACACTAACCACTCCTCCTTTATCTGTCTGAATCACTCCATAGGGCTACAAATTTGATGACAAAGTTTGGCACATAATAAAATTAATTTTTTAAGCATGGGAATATAAAAGCACACATTGAACAAGCAGAACTCAGTTACAATCAAGTTATGGTGCAACTTCAGTTTTGTATCACACATTCTAATTTGCTACTCTCCACCCCATCCTGCTGTCCCATTTTGTCTTAACCGGCAAGCTGAAGTTGGACATTCTTATTCATGAAAGGTATTCAACTCAAAAACTTCCCTCTGAAGCCAAGGGATAAGTAAAATGAAGCAATATCACTTCTTCCAAAGAGCAGAATACATTTAAAAACTTTCTACTACAAAGTTATGAGCGGATTTTTCCATCTCTCCCTGCCCTGTCCCCACTTCTCCACTCTATCCTCTCCCTCTCAGAATGAAGCTGCTGTTCCATAACTTGGCAACTTCAGTTATCAGAATTGTGCCTTGGATTTAGAAACCCAGAGGTACTCTATGCTGCTGAGACACGTTTTCTTGTTTCCATGGGGGAACAAGTCTGAAAGGATGCAACTCCCTTTGTTGTATGTAGAGCATCCTCCTTAGCTATTGGCAGTTAAGGGATCTGAGACATTCTCAGAATGAAAAATTAATAAACTGCTAATGGCACCAGAAACATCCCCTTCGCATATAAGTCCTGTCCCCATCCACCACCCTCACAATTCTCTAGGCCTCCCCCCCTCTGAAACTCAAGAATAATTTGTTCGGGTTTGCTTCAGTTTGTTCAAGTTTTCTCTGAATTCGTACTAATGGATGAAGGTTACAAAAACAGCCATCAATCATCATTTGCAGAAAACAGAATCTCTTTACAAATCTGTCATCCTTTTCCCTTCCCAAATTTACTTGCCAAACACAAAAATTACTATTGTGCTCTCAGGAAGTCCCCGAGCCACAAGATGGTGGAAGCAGTGGGAGTATTTAGGGACATTTATCACTATACATTTTCCTGCCTCTATACTCTTCCTGAGGTATCTACTATTGACCACTGTCAAAGGCAGGAATCTAGGCTAGAAAGAACTATGCCCAGAACCAGCATAACCATCCTTATGTCATTTCTCTCCCCTAGCCCTCAAACATCATCCAGAAATAATACTCATATTACAGCCTCTCACCTGGAATAATGCTGCCTTACTGCAAAAAAACAAACTATCTTTTTCTTTCTTTCTTTTTGTTTTCATGGCTTCACAATTCTTTCTTCCCCCTCAAATCCATTCTCTTCTCTGAATCCTTCTCTCCACTGCAGTCATTATAAGGAGTCCTAGTTTTAAATACCCCTAAACCAAAAATTCTTTCTGCTTCACAGGCTATTTTTACCAGCTTTAATTCATTGGCATGGTTAAGGAGCCAGAACTACACTCAGTGAACCAAACCTTTGTTCCTTAACAGGAACAGCATGGATTTCACTAGGACAAGAATTAGCTTACTCTGTAAATAACAGCTGATATAATCTTTTTTTTCACCTTTTTGTTCACATCTTCCCCTGTATGGCTTGTTGCCATCTGTCTAGCTGGAGAAGACTATATACTATAGAAAAGCATATGTTAGTGAAAAGTAATTCACCCAAGGGAATCCACCTTTGGTTTCCTTTGTATTTCGTGTTGACTTATTGATTTGATCTTCTCTTCTTATTTCAAGGCCTTTATAAGCAAACAGATTTCTTGAAGAGAAATGCACAGGGGAATAAATCAAACCATAACAAACAATTCTGAAAACATTTCCCATAGAATAGTACATTCAAAAAGAGTAGCCTGTTTTTTCCACTCTGGTCCTGTATGAATCTTGTTTATCTTCTGATTTCAGCCTTGAAGCAGCTGTCAATAGTTTACTGCACATATTACAATTAAAAAAAAATAAATGATCTCACTGTCACATTGCAGAGGAAATGTCAGTGAGACAGCTTAATAAGTCAGTATAAATACAACCAATCATAAAATAACTGGTCTTCATAGAAGATACAGTGTTCATTTATTACCATGTGCAATACCTTTGCTAACAGTAATGATATGTAATTAATAATAAAATGTGTTTTGAATTTTCTTGCATAAAAATAGGACACTGTTAGTTAAGCATGCCTTAATGACTCCATAGCAGATGATCTGAACTGCTACAAACTGTACAGAAATCTACAGCGAAAAAGATTTTTAAAAAATATATCTTAATTATTGAGTAATGCAGCAACTAATTTGAATTACAGTTATTACACTTGCACTCTCACTTAAATCAACAAACTAATTTGTGAGTTAAGACACATTTCACCAAGGATGCCATTTGATTGTAGAACCTTCAATATTTGAAACAGTGAATGAGGAAAACATGACCCTAAACCAGGCTTTGAGACTGGAACTAGATTTGCAAGTTAGATATGACAACCAAAAAAACAGCTTTCCCCCTCCCCCCCAGCCCTCCATGTACACTTCAGGTGCTTCATGCAAACCACTCATATAAAATGAGGAACCCCATGATGTGTTTTTTACTAAATCTGAGTAATCACGGAATAGAACATTTTAAATAACCGAGTGTTTTTCAATGGGAATAATTTCCTATGGCTACTATTACTCACAATTACTAGTGATTTTCTACTTGCACCCTGTTACGCCCTTCACTTGCTAATTGCCTTTTTTTATTATTGTATTGGAATACGTTGCTTATTAAAACACAACATGCTGAGTTAAATAACAGTGACTGCAGCTGCCTTCATCTTTAATATAAGTGAAGATAGAACTGCCTTGGAAAAAACTGAAGATTTCACAGCTCTGGCCTCATACCAGGGATGGGTTTGGTTTTAAAGTCTGCTCTGTTTTGAACAGAATTTGGCATACCCTTTAGCTTCTTTGCAAGCTTCCAGAACTTAGTAATTCCACTCCTGGTAAATAAGGCCAATTGGAAATATTCAAACATAAGTGTACTGTGAATCATCAAAAACTTTGCTATCTAGACCTAAATCAGTGAACTAGATCCTAAGCAAACAGCCAGCTGACAAGCAGACTTAGCATTTGACTTAATTATAAGTATCTGTACTTTATCTACCATATATATACTACAGCAACAGGAAACAAACCAATAAAGAACAAATTAGCATCCTTTCTTATTACTCTCTTAACGTGATTACAAACCAGTAAAATTCATGGAAATGGTTTGCAAAACTTTCCTGTCCCATTGATTTTGATTATGATTTGTACTGCTCATGTGACTTGCTTAATGCTTTTCAATAATTTGAGGCAATAGAAAACACAGAGTAGGAAATAGTTAATTTTATTCTAAAATGATTAAATAAAAGAAGATATTCTATAAACTTTTTTTTTTTAAATGCAATATCACAGTTATTGCTTTCTACAAAAGACTTGGTAGAAAACAATAGTAGGTTTTTCCAAAAAAAAAAACCTTTAAGATCTTCTGCACTGTTTGGTTTGGGTTTTTTCCAGATGGATCAAAAATTTGTTGCTTACAATTAATCCACGTGATACTTTAAAATACTGAAATACTGTGATTCCAAACACAAAATGCATTAATATATGCACTTATAATACATAAATAAAGCACATTAAAACTCTTTATATGTCTTTATCTCCCTTGAGAAGAATCTTGGGAGTTTTTTAATGGAAAAAAAAAAGAGAAGAAAAAAGCTATAATATCAGAGAACCAGTTTTAATGCAATGCAATACATGCAGGTAGTATTTCTGCCTTCTTTTCATTAATAAAGGCAGCCATTGCACTAGATATTCAGGCAAATTACTTATTGGAGGGGTAACTGGATGTGTTCACATATTCAGATTCTGCAAGATATCAAAACCTAGGATGAAAGTTTCCACAAAAAAAGGATCATTGACTAGCTCCTCTGTGTGTGAATCTAGAAATTCATCAATAAAAGCACTTGGCAGTCCTCAGCTGTAAGAGCAGTACATGAAAGAGCTCATCTGGCATGAGCCAGGTCCTAAGGCTAGCAGTATTAATGTAAGTCGGTCCTACGAACTATAGCTGTAACTCACACAGGAAAGCAGAGTGGACAAAAGTAAAAAACATAGTGACGTGCAAACCATGGCACAACACACAGGAACACTCTTTAAAGCTGCAAAAACCTCAAGAATTCAGAAAAAAAACAGACATTCAGATCATCATTACAATATAAATTCAGGCCCCATATGTGTACTAGCCAGCATAAAACTAAACTGTGTGATCAAGGGGTTTTTTTTTGTGTGGTTTTTATTTTGTTTGTTTGTGGGTTTTGTTTAAAGGAAACATGACTATTGCTCAGCTCATACAAGAGCTGGTTTTACTGTGAGGTTCTGCCATGGACTTGCATTTGCTATTGGTGTTAAGGCCCCTGCCTCGGGAGTTGGGATGCAGGTAGAGTAGAGGTTGAGAGCTGCAGAAGAAAGGACGACCATGCAACTGAGACAGCTGGAGGCCACCCTGCATGACTATCTTCTAGCTTTAAGCAGGTCCCTTCACCCAAAGACTCGCCACAGAAATGTGCAGTCCTCATTTTATGGGAGTACTAGCTTGAGACCCCAAAGGATAATTAATAAAGATGCATTTACATTTATTGCTCAAGACAATGGGAATTTTAAATGTTTCATCATGTTTTATACTTCAAAAGAAAAATCACACTGTAGACACATCAGGCTAAGAACCTTTAATAAGTGGACTTCACATATCTGTGTGTTAGTTCCACATTTGTAAACGTAAGTAAACACCATTGTTCTATTTCTCCATGATATGGTGATAAATTACTCAAGTATTACAACAATAAACATGAAAGGACCCATAAGGAACTAATGATACTTCATGTGTGGGGTGGAGGACTGTGCCATATAATAAATGCGTATTTATTTATCATACAGCACTGTTATATCTTTAACAAGTAGATTGACACAAAATTTTGACCTCCAGCTATTCCAGTGCACCACACCAGGCAAAGCTCTCAAGGAAAAAAAAAATCAAACAGCTTTCAATTAGACACACATTTAAAAAAGAGGAAATAAAATGGCAGCCTTAATTCAGAAATTTGTTAGCTTTCAAGGATCTGGAATTATGAGAACAACCTTTCATGGCAGCTACCATACCTCATCTTCACCTTACACAGTGCTTGCCTCCCAGGCAAGGTATACCCATGGACTGAAGCAAACAGCCACCACCCCTGAAACACCCAGCCCTCAATTACACAGCATCTTACTTCATATCAAAGCTGTGAATACAAATATTGAAAACATTCATACTGCACATTTGGGCTGAACTTATAGCTAAAGATATGTTCCATCCTATGCCTAAATTAAGATACAATTAGACCTAAATCTGAGCTGGGGGACAACAAACAACACCTTAGACCAACCCACGTCTGTACAAAAGAGAGCACTCTGCTCTGCTTGTGTGTGGATTTAAAAATAAGTAGCTTAAAACACCAGTGGAGGAATGGCCTTTTGCTCCCTAGGACTTCTAAACAAGCAGCCAGGAGGGTGACCTATTTAGATGGCCCAGCCTTGGAAATAAGCACAAGCCTGTCATTGCAAACATCCGTTATTAGCCTCTGTTATTAGACATAAGACATGACAAATCTAAGATGCTTTCAATTGTCTGCTCTGAAATGGAAAGCATGGAGAAAGACAGTGATCTAGGAGAGGGGCTGTGCTTAAAAACCTGCTATGTGAATCAAGGTACCAGAAAATGTCTGCCTCCCCTCCATACAGTAATAGTAAGTGCTTTAATACATTTCTGCACAGTACTCTGCAGGCAGGCCCAGACTTGCTTTGCTCATGATCCAAGCCAGGTCAGACCCAGGCTGGCTCTGAACCAGAAAACATGCAGCTAGGCTGGAACAGAGCTGAATCTAAAGGAAAACATCCCTGCTCCTTCCCTTAGCACAACTTGTTAACTTGGACCCAGAACTGCACACAACTGTGGTTCAGATTGAGCTTGTGACCACCTGATATACCAGCAAAGACCTGAGGCCCCCAGAAGCAATCCTCTACCACTTTGCTACCTCTATGCAGCACTGGAATAACACTGACTTGTCAATGCTAAGTGAAATTAATTGCCGACAGAACTCGGTTACAGAGTCCAAGAGGAAATAAATGAATGACTTTTTCTGTTGATTATGATTACAATTCTGGCACACTTTCATAATGAAATTAAGCAAACATTAACTTCTGGAAGGTCAAATATTCTTACAGCTCCTAATTCTGTTTTGCTTATGATACGTTTTGTTCCTCGTAGGCTCAGTCAGCTGTACTGAGTAACGTTAATACTGTTCTGTATGCTGAAATTAATAGAATATTAAGTGAAAACATTGTTCTGTATTTTTATAAATAGATTCTGATAGAACTTACTAAAAAGAATTTGTTTTTAAAACATAAAAAATAAGTGATTCAAAAATCCCACAGAAGTAAGGTGCTAAAAGCAACGCTTTAGGGGTTATTTTGAACTAAGTGGACTTGTTCTGAAAACGTTCAAGACTTAACTTTTAACTTTTATCCATCATTTTGTTTTAAGAAGGCAAAAACATCTGTAGAAGCTAAAATCTGTATTCTTATGACAGAAAACTGGTCATTTATTTCTGAAAAATCTTTTCCACAGAAATGTATACATTATTCTCAGAAGAACACAAGAAGAGTCATACCGATTCAGGCTTGTGATCAATTTAATGAAACATATTGATGGGGAAAGCAAGTTCATGAGCAATTCATTTTGTCTTCCCTTACCAGGGTGGTATTAGCATTGCCAAAACAGAGGATTTAATGGCATGAAGTTCACATGCTGCTCAAAATACAAAGAGTTTGAAGACAGAGAGAGTAAAGGAGCTTGTTGATTTTATTATGCCCATCTAAATGAAAAAGTTTTAAAAACTGATAAAATCAGGATATTTTTCTAAGGACAAGGTAATTTTCCTAGCATTATTCTTACTGGCAAATTTAAATATCTTGAGTCAAATTCCTGCAATAATAAAAAGTTGGACAAACTTCTGAAAAAACAGGACCAAATCCTTTTTGCTGAAACCAGTTCTCAAGACATCAATATGTTATCTTAAGGAGACTTGAATTTCAGAAGTTTTGTAAGATCAAGCCTGCAATTTTTAGGGGTTGGGGGAAAAAGCTGGTAAACCATACCATTCAATAATAACAACTATACAGACAGGAACATGGTTTATAATTTACATAATCACACGAAATGTGAAGACACTGGCCTCTACTTTGAAATACTGTCTTGTGTTGTACTTTAAGAATTTTATACCAAAAGTACATTTTTTCCTTTTATTTTCAAGCAGTCTAATAAGAAAATTATCTTTCATTAAGTGTGATAAATACCAGAGCGAACTGCAAATTATATAAATGTATTCTCTCTGTCTTTGTATATCCAGACCAAAATTTTCTGAAAGATACACTTCAGTAAAACAAGTTAACAGACTCAGTAGATGGTTGATCAGCTAAGATTTAATGATCTGAAACATCTGGAATGGAGAATCATAGAATGGTTTAGGTTGGAAGGGACCTTGAAGATCATCGAGTTCCAAACCCCCTGCCATAGGCAGGGACACCTCCCACTAGACCAGGTTGCCCAAGGCCACGTCCAGCCTGGCCTTGAACACCTCCAGGGACGGGGCTTCAACAACCTCTCTGGGCAACCTGTTCCAGTGCCTTACCACCCTCAAAGTGAAACATTCTTTCCTAATATCTAATCTAAATCTACCTTCTTCAAGCTTAAAACCATTCCCCCTTGTCCTATCACTACATGACCTTGTAAGAAGTCCTTCCCCAGCTCTCCTGTAGGCCCCCTTTAGGTACTGGAAGGCCGCAATAAGATCTCCCTGGAGCCTTCTCTTCTCCAGGCTGAACAGCCCCAACTCTCTCAGCCTCTCCTCATAGGAGAGGTGCTCCAGCCCTCTCTGATCATCTTCATGGCCCTCCTCTGGACCTGCCCTGAGAAAGACTCATGTCCTTCCTATGTTGGGGGCTCCAGAGCTGGATGCAGTACTCCAGGTGGGGTCTCACCAGAGTAGAGTAGAGGGGCAGAATCACCTCCCTTGACCTGCTGGCCATACTTTTTCTGATGCAGCCCAGGATACAGTTGGCCTTCTGGGCTGCGATTGCACATTGCTGGCTCATGTTGAGCTTCTCGTCAATCAGCACACCCAGGTCCTTCTCCTCAGGGCTGCTCTCCAGCCATTCTCCGCCAAGCCTGTATTTGTGCTTGGGATTGCCCCGACCCAGATGTAGGACCTTGCACTTGGCCTTGTTGAACTGCATGAGGTTGGCTTGGGCCCACCTCTCCAGCCTGTCCAGGTCCCTCTGCATGGCATCCCTCCCCTCCAGTGTGTCTACCTCGCCACACAGCTTGGTATCATCAGCAAACTTGCTGAGTATGCACTGGGTCCCACTGTCCACATCACCAACAAAGATGTTGAACATAATGGGTCCCAGTACCAACCCCTGAGGAACACCACTTGTAACTGGTCTCCACTTGGTCGTCGAGCCGTTGACCACAACTCTTTGCATGCGACTGTCCAGCCAGTTCTTTATTCACCAAGTGGTCCGTCTGTTGAATCCATGTCTCTCCAGTTTAGAGACCAGGATATTGCGTGGGACAGTGTCAAACACTTTGCACAAGTGCAGGTAGATGACATCTATTGCTCTTCCCTTGTCGACTACCACTGTAACCCCCTCATAGAAGGCCACCAAATTTGTCAGGCATGACTTGCCCTTGGTGAAGCCATGCTGGCTGCTACCAATCACCTCCTTATTTTCCATAGAATCATAGAATTGCTGAGGTTGGAAGGGACCTTTAAGATCATCAAGTCCAACCATCAACCTGCCCTGACAAAACCCACTTCTAAACCATGTCCCTAAGTACCATATCTACCCTTTTTTTAAACACCTCCAGAGATGGTGAATCCACCACCTCCCTGAGCAGCCTATTCCAATGTTTAATAACCCTTTCAATGAAAAAATGTTTCCTAATGTCCGGTCTAAACCTCCCCTGACATAACTTAAACCCATTTTCTCTTGTCCTTTCACTTGTCACCAGGGAGAAGAGGTCAGCCCCCACCTCTCTACAACCTCCTTTCAGGTAGTTGTAGAGGGTGATAAGGTCTCCCCTCAGCCTCCTCTTCTCCAGACTAAACAACCTCAGTTCCCTCAGTCATTCCTCGTAAGATTTGTCCTCCAGACCCCTTACCAGCTTTGTAGCCCTTCTCTGGACACAATGTTTCCATGAAACTTAGCAGAGTTTCCAGGAGGATCTGCTTCATGATCTTGCCAGGCACAGAAGTGAGACTGACTGACCTGTAGTTCCCTGGGTCTTCCTTTTTTTCCCTTTTTGAAAATAGTGGTTATGTTTCCCCTTTTCCAGTTGGCAAGATACCCAGTGTTCCCTTCCAGTCTTAAAAAAAAAACAACCCTACAAAAGTTGAATTATATGTAGGAACTATATTCATGTATTTGGTATCAACAGCTAAATATTAATCATTTATCATTCTTCTTATTAAAAAGACTTCATCATCATCTAAATTCAGGTTAAGGTTCCAAACGTGGGCCTAGTTATTTTTTAATGTGAGAGATTTTGGCATTGTCTGGCCCCGATACATTCCTTTCACAGAGGTAATTCTCATTGTAACCAATTCGTTTCTCAGAACTTATGTTTTTATTTTCTTTTTTAAATAGGTTTAATTCCACCCTTCACAAACATCTCTATAGCTAGCTGTCATAAAAGCGTGGGTATTAGAATTATGTGCAGTATCAGTCACACTTATGCTGAATACTCTATATACTGTGTATATTGCTCACTACCACATTCTTTCGAAGATCATTTCAAGCTACTTTCCACTGCATCACTCAGATGATCACTCAGCCTATTAACAAGATACCAGATCCTTTTCAAAAATCACTGTTTTCTACGACCTTTCCTGTTGGCATGTGCTGCATTTTTTGTTCCTATGGTTTTTTTAGAGAACACAGTCTATAAAATGCTGTGAGAAGACTGTTCTTTAATAGAGAACTGATGCAGTGATATCCGATATTTTTCTGAGCAATGATTTTGCATTTACTCCTAAGTCAAATGTCAAATTTGACTTACTGTCAAATGGCACCAGACTTATTACCACTTTCCACAAAACGCCACAGGAACTGCTTTTCTAGGTCTAATATTAAAGTTCTTCATCCCTTTGACGTATGCCATCCTGATGCTGCCCAGTGCTAATTTTTAGTTAGATTGCAGGTCACAATTTTTAATAGCATGGGGATTGCACCGAACCAGTTACTTTTATTGTTACATGTTATTTCATGTGTATAAGATCTATTTTCTACAACACAATCTTAATATAAGTTCTTTAGTTCTTTCTATTATACATAGGCACTTCAGAAATCTGCAGCTAACTAGAAGAGTTCAATAAGATTTCTGTGCTTCCTACTAGCCGGTAGGTCCAGTTCACCCTTCAGCCTTTCAAGGAAGCTGTATCATGAATGCGTATTCATGGATCAAGCAGTGCTTGTTACCTATTGCTTTAATAACTCACTCTACTATGCTAAACTTTTCAAGATGTTCAGAATAATCAGTGACTTCAAATAAACAATCTGAGCCTGACCAAGAACCCACTGACATCACTGAAGTCTTTCACAATTACTCAGGTGGCCTTTGGAACAGATCCACTCTCATCAGGTTGTTGACAAAATGCTGCTTGTTGGAAAACAATGATTTCAAAAGTTATAAGCTATCCTGGTTTTACAGGAAGTATGGGATCAAAGAAATAACTGTGGTGTATATCAGCGCGTACAGAAAGGGAAAAGAATTTTATATTATCTGCACTGTAAATTTATATGTAAGCCCATATGGAACAGCAATAAAATGAAACAACCTCAAACAATCATCCTTACCGATTCAACGCAAAAGCATAATGAAATTTAATGTTGTGTTGATCAGCCAGATCACAGGTAGGAAGCATTTCTAGTGTTTCTACCAGCTTCACCATAGCATCATAGTCCTGGTAGGAATTAAGATAAGAAAAGAAAGAAAATAAAAGAAACTGAAAGCAGAGGAAAATGTCACTAAACCAAAAGGTATCATGACTGCTAGACAGTATCTCAGCTGACTGTTCCTAGAAGAGTAAGTGAAATAGTCACAAACTCCGTGAAAGGAATTAATCAGGGATTTTGTCTACCCATGTCAGTACTTGGCTCTTCCTCACTTCAATGCTACTGCCCAAATTGCTGAATCCTTCTAGCCAGTTTGATCAATTACACTCTCAGCACCAGGAAGGAGAGGTGATGAATCTGGCTCTTTCAGGCCTTATTAAGGATTTCTGATGATAAGGTCATTGCAGACTTGAGCACAGTTCATTCTGCAGTATGTCAGACAGTTGTGTGTTCATTTTGGTTTCTCAGGGGTAACTCACATATACATAGGTGAAGGGGCCAGTTTACTGACATCACAAATGGCCTCACGCTACTTAATTTGTTTGTTCAAAACATGTTTCCAGATGATTACGTTTTTTGATGAAGAAGATCTCTCAAAAGAATGCAAATGATCACCAGAGATGATCAAAATGAAGTTGGATAAAGTGCTGCATGAAAATATGCATCTCAGAATGGAAAGTTGGGTTATGCAGGAGGATGTGGTCACCCACTGCTCTTACGACCCATTTATACTTACGAAATAACCAACATAGCTCCTGATGTAAAAAAATTTCCATAGAATTGTTGGAAGCATATTTTAAAAGGGACGTCAAACACACAGATGGGCAGTTTGGAAATACAGTACACAGGCTGTGTTTTACCAAATGCAGAACTTATTTAAAAAACAAAATCAAGAAAAAAGGGTGCGATTATATTTTAAAAACAGATTGATATTTCTTTGAAAGACAGTTCTCAACTTGCGCACCTCTGGCCAATAAAATGGTCACAACAAATGCACTGTCTTAATTTTTAAATATATTTGACTTTGGGGGCAGGTGAGGAAACAGAGGAAGGGAAAAGCAAACATCTTGCTTTGGTAGGGGATTTTTTCTTTTCTTCTTTTTTTTTTATAGGACATTAAAAATAACTAAAAACAAAGGAGGAGACCTCAGGAAGTTACCTAATCTGTATCTCTTATTCACAGGCAAAATAAATAAGAACACAAAGCCCCTTAAGTTGCCCAACAAACAAATCAAACTGTTAAACAATGTAACAATTTAGTGTCAGCTTTGAATCACTGTTTAACAAACAATGAAGTATAGAAGAACAAACAAGAGCCAAAATCCCATGGTAAAATAATCTTCCTTAGTCTTTAGGAACATACCTGAATATCTCTGTAAGAAAGAAGCAGATTTATGACAATGTCAGAAGTTAGCACTTCAGTATTATCCATACGAAGCTTAATCCTGGCCAGCTCCTTAGCCAGTTCATCTCCTTGATACTTCTCTCTAGCTTTTCTAATATCGTTTAGCAGTGTTTCTTTGTAATAGGCACTAAAGAAATAAAAGGTAGACATATGGGAAGACAACTGTTAGGTATTTCTTATGAAATATGGTTATACTTCTAATAAAAAGCATACTTTCTAATAAAAAGTACCATTTCCTCAGAGTGAGGTGCACGTCAAATGCTTCCACATTTTTCATTAACTCATTATACGTATTTCCACCTTGCACCACCTCAGACCGTGGGGCTATGCATCAATACGTTTATAACCAGGACTGTGAGATAATTTTACCAACACAGTAAAATCGGGGCATTTCTTTGCCCCATTACTGATCATGACAGATATAGTGTTTTGTATCTGTATCCTAAAGAAGGCAGCAATTGGGATAATAAAGTGACACAGAGAGGAAAGACCAGTGTGGTATAAAAAGGAGGTGCATGATTTTATCACGAGAGGAGGTAAGAGGCTTTTAAACAAAGAAACTAAAAGAAAAACAAGCCATCAAAAGCTGATTTAGTTGCAATCTGTTTAATGAACATAATACATAATGTGGGCAGGATCTATGTAAAATCCCCCAGTAAGGGCATCTTATTTACACTAACATCAGCGCACAGTGCAACACCAGAGCTTCTGTAGAATATAAAATCATATATACATTATCAGTATAAGAGTTATAAACGGCCTGGACAGGCTACTTAGAGGTAACTTTATCTGGAGCAGCTTATGGAGCTTGTAGTTTGGAAGTTAGCAGATGTCAACTGACAGATACTCAAGTGCATACAATGCTTTTGTTTACAAATGAGTATTGCAAAGTATTCAACTTTGCTTAGCGTAAGCCCTATACATAGCAAAGAAAACTAAGTTCTCTGTCTCATAAACATTATATTTTACATATAACGTGTAAGATGTGTTTATAATGCAAAGTAGCAAGGTGCAGTATGCACTATTGGAAAGCTTTTCATAGTTGTTTCAGTGTCAGTGGAGGTTAGGCCTAATTCACCATGGATTTCCAATCTCAGACTTCTGTCCAGCATTGCCTTCTACCAGGCTAATGATAATTAGTCCTTCTTGTGCTAACCTAACCAAAGGGAGATACTGAATAATGTTTTTCAAAAGTATCCAAATGACTTAGAAATGGGAGTCTCACTTTCAAGAATGATGCAACACTTAACCTCTTCAAACTTATTCAAGCTTTTGGCAGGAATGAGGGATCATCTAGCTACATCTTCCTCTTACAGGGATCTACCACAACAGTGTCAAATTCTGCAGCTGAACAAAAGCCTCTTTTCAGGCACTTCAGCCTGAAAATGGAAGAAAGAAAAGAGGCTTTACTGTAGGACTGCACAACAAATTATCAAACCAAAATGACCCACAACCCTGGTCATAAATGTCAGAGACAAAGTATACAGGTAGCTTTGGACAGCTAGTGCCCAGAGTACCATTTCACAATGACAAAAATGCTAAGCAGTAGCAAAATGTACTACTACCAGGACCAACTGTGCTACTAGTTTCATGAATCTGCACTGCTGAGCACAGCTCTCCTGTATGCTGACCAAAGCTCTCCTGTATGCTGACCAACTTTACTGAATTTCTCCTCCTCCTCTCGTCCCTTTCCTCAAAGCGGGCCTGTGTTGCTTGCATGTAGCCCCCCCTCCAGCACTGTTTTGGATAAGTAGGAGGAGGCAGTCTGAACTTTTTCAGGCCAGCAATGTCCCAGTCACTGCCCATTAAGGTGCAAGAGAATAGCAGAACTGCCATGGATGAAGGTGTAAGGGACAAGGCGTGCGTGAGCAGGGTCATCTATGTGATCCTAAGAGTGGGACCAGCCAAGAAAAGGAGTTTTTTAGGCGAGCCTTTCACTTGTGTGGGATGGCAATGGGGAAAGAGAAAGAAATCCAAGGGCCTTCAGGGCTACCTCATGCTTCAGACACTAGGAAAAAGAAAACTTAGAAGCTCAGTCTTTCCCAGTGCTTTCAGAAATACAAACAAAACCAGACTAGCTGCAGAGTACAGGGTAAGCAATTGAGAAAGAGAGATTTCCATCCCCAGCCCCAATCCTCAAAACTCCAACAAACCCTTGTAGAAGTTGTTGAACAGTATCATGTTTCTTAGGTGATATCGGAAGGCTAATATTTAAAAAAACAAAACAAAACGAAACCAAACAAAAAACAAAAAAAACAAACCCAACCATGGAAGTTACATCTGATTGCCCATTGCTGCCCTACATATACACTTATTTGGTGACAGAAAAGGACAATCTTTGGCTTTGAGCTCTATGAAGAGGCTATGATCTTATCTCCTATTACAACCTTATGCACTGTAATTTATACTTAAGCACTTTACCTTACCCATGGACTGGCCTTTGCTTATTGATATTTCAGGAAGTAACCATAAATCACTTTCTAGCCTAACATGGTTAGTTAACTGCAACAAACTGCAGGACATCAAATACAGAAAGCAGTAAAGTTAGCAGTTTCTTTTAACAATACGTGAAAAAAAGAAATTTAAAAAAAAAAAAAATCAATGCTACTAGAGATTCTGTATCTGTTTTCATAAAATTAAAAAGAGACTGCAGGTGTATGTTTTGTAAAATTACCATGATGTAACATGAACATCCTTGAGAAGGCTGATAAACTTGTCCACCAGTGGGACACAAAATGGCCCCAGGATATTGTCCCAGCTGGGTTGCATATACTCAGAAGCTCTTCGCTGGGCATCACTTTCACAGCAAAAGTAGTCAGCACAAGGTGTGACGATGTATGGAATAAAATAATAATTGCCACTGGAAGCCTAAAAGAAAAACAGGCACAGTTTAAAAAACAAATGGAAGTGGAAATATACTTGTGTATGCACAGAATCTTTTGCTGTCAGAAAAAACAGCTAAATTAGGGCTGGAGCACTATGAAGCTTTAGTACACTGTTTAACACAAGATTTGCAAGCATTACATTCAAGGAATTTTCTGTGGAAGAGTTACAAATATTAACAAGGATTATGAATAAGGGTCCAGATCTGTTAAGAGACAATACAACAAAACTATTCAATTTTTTTTTTTTTTGTGATGCACAGATCCTAATAGGCTCTGACATTTACAAGCTAACCTTCTGCTCCCAAATCTTTTGGGTCAGAGATGTACTTGCATCATCTCAGCTCACCCTGTGCTAGGAACAATACAATGCAGAGCTCCTCACAAAGAGAGAGAGAACTACAGAAACACAGGCACTGGAAGGACTTTACGGAGATGTTTAATCCAGAGGAGGCTACAAAACATCTGCTGCACGCTGCCATCAAACACCAAACCAACCAACAAAACTTTGAAACGTTTTGTAATATATGTAAGACTTTTAACACAAAATTTGAGAATTAGAAACCAAAAATCCTTAATATGCCACATAAAAAACATAAACATGATCAAGGTACTGAAGGGGGAAACAGGAAATTCCCCTTCAGAGCCCAAAACCAGCAAGTTCAGAGTCTTCAACTCCTAAGCAAGAGCCCAAAAACCAGACAACTGCAAACTTTTCCACAGCTACTAGAAGCACCGGTATCCCATTTCGAGCTACAATTCTCTTCTGTTTAAAAGAAAAGTAAACTTTGTATTTCAGAGTAACTAGATAGGAGCACTGAAAAATGGGGCAGTATGACACAACTAACACAATCAGCTACCACTAAATACCCTTCAACTGTCACCTTGGGGATATCAAGGCATCAAATAAAGGCATCAAATACATACAGCAAAATCATACCTTTCATTTTTTCATATCATCTAAGCCTGCAATAGAGCTGTAGCCATTTAAAGTCACCTTGAACAATAGGAGAATGCTGAGATGATGGAAAGAATGGATATGAAGATCGCACATTTTTTATATGCATTAATAAACTAGACAAGAGAAATAAACTGTTCACAGGAAGTAACAATGTAGGGCAGGCAGTTACTAAAAATACAGATAGAAAATAACCTGTATCAGTGACATCCTGTTGCTGATCTGAGTCTGTAAGGATTTAGAATTTTAAATTATTTCTAACAGATAAAGATCAAGCCACATTCCTTCCTCACAAACCCCACAACCCTACAACAGAGTACAATATCTCTGTTGTAACAATATCATTATCTGTTGCAATGTTATCTTTACTTCCTACTAAAAAGTCAGAAAACTTGCAACCTAAACTACCAGTATGAAAAAAATTTAGTCTCAGGTTCATTCAAATAAACACCGAGTTCAGTGCAATGCAAAAGCTTCTTCTATATAAACTCTATTCTTAAACCTGTAACAGTGAATTAGCTCTTCTTGCAATAGAAAAAAAAATCCAACTTGAAGTACGATGCATCTTGTGATGCAAACAGAGCTGCAGTCACCTTCTGAAAAAACAAAGCTATTTTCAGAAAAAAATTAAAGTATACGCATGAAACTGTATTAATCTTATTCAGCCAATATCTCATTTATTTGACTTAGATTTCTTGCCTCTTTTTGGAGAATAAAATCCATGCAATTAAAACCACATTTTTATCCATGACAGACACATTTTTGTGTGCAGAAGTCAGGAACCCTGCACATATTTGAGCATGTCACCCTGTCTTAAAAGCAACCAGCTCCAATTTTCTAGCTTCTCCTGTCCAATATTTACATATAATAAATTATAAAGCCCCTTCATATAGAGTTTGTGGCCTTTCTAAGAGACTCTTTCTTATAAAAAACAATTCTGTCCATCTACTTTTCTTGCACTATCAAGGGCTAGAGATGGCTCAAAAATATCATCCTTGCTTTGTCAGATTGCCTACTCAGAAGGCTGGTCTCTGACACCACTGTGAAAATTGCTGTCCTGTCATATACCGACTATTGCTTTTTAAGATAACAAGTAAGTGGCACAGGTATGTATGAAGTAACTTATATAGCAACTCTAGCTGCAAATATATACAATCTATAAACTATGAATGAACTATAATAGAATTATAACTTCATAGCTTATAAAGACTGTATGCTGACCTGGTTTATTTCCAGATTGGTAATTAAGCTATTTTTATTGTTTTATTTTGAGAAATTTAAATTAAAAAATACAAAAAAACAAGCACACTGAAAAAAAAATGTTCCCAATAGCTCATTGTCCAGCAAATAACATATACTCAATATGCTAGCAATGAAACCTCTGTATTCAATCACAACACTAAAATCTACCACAAAAAAAGGCTGAAAGTTAGGCCCACACAGGCCATTTTTAGGCTCTAGGAAAGCCAGGCCAAATGTAAAGTGCTTTTTGTCTTAAAATACTCCTCTAAACATTTTGCTAATGCTGTTAAAGGTAAAATTTTGACCTTAATAACATAAACAGTTTTTTCTAATTGTACTGCTACAGTTATTCCGGTGGAACTGTCACTGTGAGAGAGATGCTAAATTACAATTAAAAGGCTTTTTTTTTTTTCCAAATAAACAATGTTGAGTAAAATCCCTGCATTTTTAGAGAGGAAATTACGCCTGCACAGCTAATAGTGCAATTATTTTACTTGAGCCATGCAGTTCATTTTGCCACTTGCTCAAGCATTAACAGTATTAGGAGCGCTAACCCTACCTTACAAAGCAGTTAGAAGGAAAACACACAGGATAACAGAAAATGAACCTTGTTCACTCAAACAAGTCACTAACTTTTGAGTGTTCAGAGAGTTTAATCCACTATTGTCTTCAGAGTTAAGGTTTTCAGAGTAGTTTTCTGTGACGTTACATTCCCATCTATCTTGCAATATAGGTGATTAACATATTATAAACTTTTAAAAAATACTTCCTCTTCTGAAGTTAAATATACGCAGTATTTTTATGTAAAGACTGTGAAGAGAGATTATCAGAAGCCAAATATCCTAAATGCTTGGTATCTAGCTTGCAAGAAATGAGTACTTCAAGATTACAATCACTTTGAAGGAAAAACCCTCCCAAGCACTATTCTTAATGTATCCTTATACATTTTTAAACGCCTAGAAACACAGTAATAACCTGGCATATCTATTCAACAGAAAGCAGATTTAAATTGATACATACTTTGCCTATCAGACTACCACTGTGGTATTCAGGAGGTACTTGAACCCGAAGAAAAACTTTGTGGTTGGCAACCTACTCCAAATTGAAATAAAACAACAAAAAGGAAAACACCACCACAAAACACCATAAGAATCAAAAAGACAGACATGACACATGAATAGAGAAATTATTAGAGAAAGAAAGAACAGCAAATGAATATAGATATTTCTAGCAAGTCCATATGTACAAGGCCAAGAAACCAGTCCAATACTTTGCCACCAAGAATGTAAGATTTCTCTATCTACATGATTTGTCTATACATCTCCTTGTGTCATCATTAAGGTGTTTTCAAGTCTTACTTTTATGAAGCTATTAGATTCATTACCAGATTAGTTAACTATAATCCAACCACTACAAATACACATCCCTTGAGACAGTAACATTTCCGTAAAAAATAACTTTCATAAATAAATTTTAAAAGCCTTAGTTTTCATTATATAAATAGTAAGAGTGGCATACTTCATTATTAGAAACGCTAAAAGTAATATTTATTGGGTTACCCATTGCCTTTGCACTATTATCCCCTAAAAGGAAAAATGATCGTCTGTATTTAAGATGTTCCTACTCCGCTTTCATTCTGTGCCCTTTTCAAACTCTTTTAATACTTCTGCTGCCTCAGGCTTTTTTAGAAATACATCATTAAATGACGATACCATGCAAACTTTTATATATTGTAAAAATAATCAGAAAAATAATAAAAAAAGAAAGCTATTCTGCAATACTACTACTTCAGATTATTAAATTCATATAATGTAATACTTTAGATTCTTGGCTCTCATTTTAATCCATTGGGACCACTAAATCGGAGAATATGAGTCCAAGTGCCAAAATCTTTCTATTTAGTTTTCTTAAATGTTCATTGCCTTGAAACAGTAGATACAGTCTAATTTATACAGCTACTGAAACTCTGAAGAGACTTTCTTCCAATTACAATAAAAAGTGATTTTTCAACATAAAAATTCCTTGTGGCAAGGATAAATTGCAACCCTGTTCCCTTTAGATCAAGGAGAATTTTTGCTAATGACTCCTCCATGGTCCAGACATTATTCTCTGCTTACTGTAAGAGCTGCTCCAGGACTTAGTGAAAAAAAATAAAAATCAAACCTCTGAAAATACTTCATCAGGCCCACAGGCCTAAGCGTACTATAATAAACCTTTAGATTCAATACCCAGATTACTTTCCTTTAAATACCTTCCCTGAAAGCAATTAACAGGATTATTCAAATTTCTTCAGGCATACCATCAACTAAAGAAAAATTAACTATTAAGTCTTTCTCCTTTATATTCTGTATGTGCCATAATAATTTTTCCAAAGTTGGAAGTTCTAGATTGTATTCTCAGTGTCACAGTCAAACAAATCGAAAGGATCGAAGCATGTATCTCAAACTATGTGCAATCAATCCTAGAAATATTGCCAGAAGGGCTGTACATTTTGCTTCCTGACTCCAGCAGTTTTTAAACAGCCCCTTGTGCACTCTCCTTCACTCAATCTGCGACATTTTTTATGCACCATTCCTTAAAATTCTGTAGAAGGAGAGGAAATTTCCCCATTTAAAAAAAAATAAATCAAGGATAGCAACAAAATGTTGCATCAAAATAGAACATTCCCATGGATTTTGTCTATTACATTGGTTTAGGGGAAGATTATATTTTTAAGCATTTTTTGCTTTCGAAAATCCTTGAAATCTCATTTCTCCAGTAAAACAATGTTTATCTGACATCTAAAGAAACTCCAAAGTACAAGAACATTTTCCACAGATAAATTTATTTCCCTTTACCCAACAGTCCAGCAGCATCCACTGTGCTCCCAAACCTTGATTTTTCCATACTGACACTGTTCTGCAAGACTGCATGTTTGCAATTTATTTTATTGGTGATAATTTTGACAGAAACTAGGAAGCTGTGCATATACCCTAAGTAAAATTAGCAGAAAATAGTTCTCAGAGAAGCTCTACAGAAGGAAACCTAACTGATGGAACACAGAATCTTGACCTTGAATTTCATGCCAGGGCAATTCTTTCTTGGGAACTGAACTCCCATATCAAATAATTCTTTCATTTGTATCCAAGTATGCCATAAATTAACAATACAGAATTTTAATTGCTTGTTTGGGGGAGTCAAGTAGAACTGAATCACATACCCCATCTTATCTTTTCCCTGAAAACTTAATTCCTAGACAGTGGAAGGAAGGAAGGAAGTTCTCCTACTCTCACACTCTTTTTTTCAAACAGTAAGCTATTAAATCTCTCAGACTTACAGAACCCCAGCATGCTGCTGTATAATTTTCACTGTTAGATCAGCTGTACTCAGGCCAAATCCCAAATGAATTGCTGACCTTTTTTCTATGCTTTGTTTTCAGCTGTATGTCGTTTCCTTACTCTTGCCTCCTCCTTGATGCTGAATTAGCATAACAGTTTCCTTGCAAGGAAAACATAGACTTTCTTCAAGGCTTACTTGTAATACACAAAAGAAAATAAAGGACACACTAGACATTCATCTTTTCCATTTCTTTAACACAGCTCCACACCTGTTCTATGCTATGATTTTTTTGCGCCTTTGTACATGACTTCAGATTTGCAGGATAAAGAGCAAAGGTGAGGGCAGGGAAACGTCAGAGAAAGCTCCAAGCTACAACAGCCAGCACAGAAAGTTTCACTCGTGCTGCTGGAAAAATAGTGTGCAGTCCCTAGTAGCAATCTCAGTTGTCCCGCTTCCCTTATACACAGTGCAGATGTGTGGACACAGAGCTTGTAAGATGCAGAGAGGACTTACATAAAACCACCTGTGGCTACCTCTGGATTGGAGGAAGGCTTTGCATACCAAATATCTATCTTCTTTCCAACATGTCTCTAGACCCTAGTGAAGTGTGCATTTAAGCTCCTTCTGCTTTTCCACAGCTCTGGCAGAGGCGTACCCGTATTTTTCAATCAGGAAAAATGAAAGGAAAATACAAAACCCTAGTACAGGAGTATTAACTGTTATATCTAATGTTCAGCATTTAAACTGAAATGATTATGCGACTATGTACTTGACTGGACACAGTAAATTCACACCAGTTTTGTACCTACTTAACTAGCACAGAAACCCTCATTAGCAATTAACTTCGAACAAGACATTGCCCACACAGCTGTAAAATATTTAACCAAGCAATGAAGCAAGCGGCACCATACTGGGGCAGCAGCAAACTGCATGTCTCTCATGACAACTCATTGGATCTGAAAGGAGGGGAAATATATTGTCTATTTGAAGTCAGCTCCAACTTAGAAAAACACAAAGTTTTAACCTATTAGCTATTTAGCTTGTTAATTAGTTTCTTGTAATTTCTGATTGAAAAACTGATAAAAAAATGCAATAAAGAGTGCATTTATCTAATAAAAGAGAACATGAACAACTTCAAATAACAAAAGGGTCGAGAATTCATACTTGGTATTTAAAGCCTTTTTTTTCCCCTCACTGTATTTTACTCACAATTGTTTTCTTAATTTAAGCACTTGAAGAAAGTGGGTTGGGCAATCCATCCTTTTTAAAGGAGGGATCAGGATTCTAGTTTCAGGCTGCCTCCATGCCCCTTTTGCTAGTCACATGGTGTTTACAGGTCTAATACCACGCCCTGCTGTAGAAAACATGTCATCAGACCTATCTCTTCTTCTCTTCCATGTGAAGGTAAATAACTCCCTCTGTGGGGGAAAGAATCTGCCAAAAGAAAAGATTGTGGGCTGCTAATCTGATCACACTAGGCTAAACTTGCCACTGTCCTCTTTGCCTTTACTCCATTTCTGGAATTACCACCAAATGGCTCAGTCACAATTCTCCCTCTTACTGTGGAGGGGAAAACACATGCTTGTGACATTTTGATTATCCATCAGTTAATGGATAGTAGCATTCACAAGCAAACCTGCCTTATTCTGAGGCCTCCCTTCACAGAGCTACAGACCAGTAAATGCAGTTCTCACCCCACAGGTGAAACTAGTTCAAAGATCACCAAGACAGTCAGGAAAATGACCTGGACTTACTCGTGCTCAAGCTGATCTATCTTTAGTCTACATGCAGCACTGTGGCCAAGTATAAACAGCAGCTCAAAATAAACTGCTGTGACTAATGCATTATCTCTCCTAGTTCTATTTTAAATTATTAGCAAACTCTAATAACATTTTATTATTTTAGTCCTGCTCTATATTCTTCAGAATAAAAGAAAAGTATATGGTGAATGTGGGGAAACAGAAAGGAATACATGAAAGTTTACGACTGTTGCAAATTCAATAGTCCTCAAAATAACAGTATAGTGTTTTAACAAAAATAACCACTAACATGATGTAAAGTATGATAAAATATATAACTGTCTAAGATATTGTGGCATATTCCAATAAGCCTAAAATAACCACTAAATTTTATCTTGGTTCAGGCTTACTTACTTGTTTGGGTTCACTTGCATTAAGGGTAAGAATATTTTTACTTTGGGAAACAAGCTTTTGCATTCCTAAGTAAAATCTGTGAATTTGTGAGGAAAAGGAAGGGTATACAGTAGCCAAAGCTGATTGAGATACAAGAGTAAGTCCTATATTAAGACATGACACACACATATAGATTTGCACAAGTGGGTAAAAGTGGCAGAGGGAGAAAGAGACTTTGAATTTCGGAGTTTACCTTTTGATCTATCAACCTACATATATATTACCTATCTACTGGCATTTTTCTAGAACTTAAAAAGGAACTTCTAAAGAAATGTAATTTTTTAATCTAGCTTTACTTTGGAAAGGAAGACAACAAGGTTTCCACTAGTTTGAACTGTATATAGGTAAACAGACTTCCTTTAATCATATAGAACATGTATATGCCTTGCAGCTTTATTAGAGTTGCTTCAAATGTAGTATTTTCATTTTGTGTTTTAAAATGAATGTGGATTTAATACTTACTGTGTTTTTCTGAGACACCATATCCTGGGGGGAAAAAAAAGATAATAAAAATGTTTATTTATATGATTCATTTTTACTGGGAATTATTATTTCTAATAAAAATAACTGGTACACTTATATATACACACAACATACAGATGTGTTCTTCACAGCATAATCCGTATGTCCTGCCACAGCAAATTAAAAGTAAAGGAATAGAACAATATCGAGAAAAGTTTTAGTAGTTCAGGTTAGGAAAAGATTAATGATTCAAAGAAGAAACTTATTCAAAGAAGTGCTCAGTAGATGAAGCTGTACTTGCCAGTAACTGAAGTTTCTCAGGCTGGGCACTCCACATACCCAGTCACACTCCGGGCATTTGTGAGACAAAATTATTTAAAGCTGGAGATATTTTTTTTCTCTGAAAGAGTATCCTTAAGATACCTAGGCTCCTTTCCTACCTGGATGGGCACAGACCAACACACTCCTCCTACACCCTAATTCTTCTCACCTAAAAATCTAAAGGGAGATATTGAAACTACAAGGCAGATGATATAGAATGGGCATGTAAACCAGACTTCAAAGATTTCCAGTTGCTGCTAAGTAACCTTCTTCTAGTGATGGCTTACATGTCCAATGAACACTACATGGTGAAACTAAAGAGATGTCCAGGTAAGTTATGCTACAAATGTTAGATATAGACTTGTTTCTAAGCAAGGTTATTGATATAATTTAATTGTATGTGCTCTGACAACCTAAGATTCTGCTTGAGCAACTTCACATCTGACAGCCTGAAATCCACTTGGACAACCACTGCACAGAAATGATCATGCCCATGCACTCTTTTCCTCAACAACAGACAAAATATCAGGAGCCATCTAAATTCTCCATATATGACACTCTCGAAATCTCAATGATATATTCCTTTATATGCTTGGAACTAGGTTGTTTTGGAAAGAACATTGCTGAAACTGAAGAGACAACTCTTGGGAGAATTTCAGGATGGGTTCTAAGAAACAAGCTATATAAAGTCAGGCTGCCTGAACTTCACAGATCTTCCCAGTAAAAGTAATAGCAGTCAAGAATACTGCCTTTATAACACTTAGGTTATCCACTCTTAAGAGGCATGCACAGCAACCTAGATCAAAGTAAAGTAATAAATTCCTGAAGGGAAGGGAAAAAAACTTGACCAAATTAGTCATAAACCTGAGAATAAACAAACAGCAGCAGATAGTCAAAATACATATTGAGGTACCAAAACCAAAGCAGAATTACTGATTAACTTAAACTCCTTAAGCCAAATAAAATACTTCAGAACAAAAGTGATGGAAGGCTTACACATCTGAAATATGACATATCTGAAAATTAGTATGTCTACCTAGCTAAGCAATTATCTCCCACAGAGCTTTATCTACTGCAGACAATGATCTTTCTCAGCAGAGAGAAATGAACTCTGCTGAAAACTATCCAGCACCTAAGCCATGAAATGTGTCATGAACTGTTCTTCACTGAAAGACCCCAAGAACAATCCCTATCTACCTTCTGAAGTATTCCTAAGAAAGGTATATCAGCATATTTGAATGGTATCCAACACCAAACTGGGGCTCAATTGCAGAAGAGGTATCAAGGACATCAGGGTAGGACTGAACCATGTCCCAGTGCCCTGTGTAAACTAGGCTAGCGCTTGAGCCAGAAGATCTCTTCTACTTGGTTCTAGCAACTTAAATCAAGCCTTCTGATCCCATAGTAAGATAAGCTATGGGCCTACATAGGCCAAGGAGGTTATGCAAACCTGGGAGATGAGGAAGAGATCAGTAACCGTGACAGGGTTCCTAGCAGAAGATAGATGAAGGCAGATAATAGTTTTTCTAGCTTCAAGTGACCCAGTCACTCTCCATTGTTCCCAGGTCCCCAGACTTGTCCTTGAACTTTACATCCTTGGGAAAATAAAAATAAAAATCCCAGAACTGACAATGCAAACACTTGCAAGTTTTGGCAACAAACAACTTGAAGATCCAACCCATGGATGGATGCAATCCTGGAGGTCATCCAGCACTCCAGTTATGGAGCAGGCCCTTGCGTATGTGCTTGGCACAAAGTGCAGCAATCAAAGCCATTCACAGAGGTCCTCATTGGGTAGAAACAAATAGACAATTAGCCTATGCTTCCCAAACTTTGGCACATTCTTGGGAGGACCAAGTGTATCAGAACATCTGAGTGACAGCATAAAAGAAAGGTTAAAATGTGTTAATGAAAAGTAAAAATGAAAGATCTCTTTGCAGTCAGCTACATTAACAATGCAGGATGAAAAGTTGTATGCCTGCCCACTCAGATTAGCTAGAGGAATGGAGGGCATGCAAGTATGCCTTAGCACATATCCGCATGGATAACCCCTTTGAGCAAAGAGTGCAAGAGGCTCCAACTCCGAGTTCCTGTGACTCCAGGTCACACAGAATGTGAACGTGTATGTGGACCACCACCTGAAGAAACGTAGTATGGGATACTAGATACATCAGTATAAAAGCAATGACATTGAGAACAGAAAAGAAAGAGAAGCTGTGACAGAACAGAGCTTTTCTGGGAAAGAGAAGGAGACTCATACAAAATTAAGATTAAACTTAATATTCTTATAGGATGAAGAGAGGTTGGAGAATTCTAAAAAGGATTTTTGGACATTGGTGCTGTGCAAAATATGAAGTAGTTAGGGGCATTAACTCAAAATAAGGAAAAAACAGAAAGCTTGAACAACACTGCTTTCAGTGAAGGTAGCAAGAAAATGGATGATATTAAAAGCAGAAGTAGGTGATGATACAGAGGATAAAAGTCTAAATGTGATCTAAACCAAAGAGAACCTGCACTGAGAAAGACAGAAACATTCACAATATATGACTTGCATCCAGAACAGCAGTTTCAGAACTTAAGTGTACAGCATGTATTATCCTACTATAAAAATGAACAGCAGGCCTATAAAAAGATTTGGTGAGGATCTCTATTTAATCTTCAACCAGTAATAAAAAGGAGATTCCTGTAGTCTTAGCTACCCAGCACCTAGGAGATACAAACCTCATCTGACAGAAGTGTTTCAATAGTAGGAGTAGCTTGCAATACAGCCCTTGTTTAAGTGTCATCATTATACAGGCCCTAACATTTTTTTACATGTACTCTAAATAAAAGAGGGAAAGGAAGGAAAAGAATCAGACCGGCACTCTCACTTCCAAGTCTTACCATCTGAAGCAAAATCTGTACGATATTATGGATCTTCTCTTATAAACAAGCTTTTATACTATTCTAATCATTACTATTTTTGCTAGCAGCTGTTTTTCTTAGCATGATTTTGTTATGTAGCTATCAGAAAATCACAGTCAATGAAAATTTCAGAAAAACACAAACTTTTGCAGGATCAAGTATTTAAAGATATTTCTGAAATTAAGCAGATTTTGAAGTGAGAACCTTACCTTGAGAGACTGAGCAGTGTCAGCATCAGTGTCATGGTAGAGTATAACATTATTAGCCATGTCAAAGCTTTCACGTACGCCAAGGTGGTAGAACAGTGATGGTTGCTTGGAAATATCACTCATGTCCACAACTGCAACATCTGAAATGAGAGAGGGAGGGGGAACAGTGCTAAAAAAATAATCATCTTAAAACCAATCTTATTCTTACACGGGATTTAAAATAAATCCTGAAATTACACATACCTTGGAAAGACAAAATCAGTATATTCAGATAAGGATCATTTTCTCATAGTACAAGTTAATTTTATCATTCAGATAAAGAACGAACTTAGGAAATTATCACAGTGCTATAGTAACTGGGAGGCAGAATTTATGAATTCTGCTTGAGATTTTGAAATCACTGCATCAGCAATACTTCGAGTGAAGAAGCAGTTCTGTATTTGCTCTCTGAGCTAGGCCTGACAGTCTGAATGCCCAACAGGATGGAAGGCTCCAAACCTTCCAGTGGAACATCTAAGAACAATAATGTAGCAGAAAACTAGGGAAAACTGTGAGACCAGGTTTACCTTAAGAGGCTGAGGTTTGGAGAAAAAGAAATTCCTAAACGATAGAAAAAGAAATTACTGTGAAAGCTGACTCTTAAAAGCTACAGGTAAGATGTTCAAGATGGGTGGTGCAGGAATGAGGGGATTCAACCACAAGTAGCCAGAGCAAGACTTCCACTGCTCTTGGGTAGCAGTCCAATCAGAAATGGAAGTAAAAAAAAATCATGTCAGTGGAAGATATCCCATACAGAGAGTTAAGGAGAAATATCCCATATTATACAGAACAGCTGAGATACAGGCAAAAGATCATGAGTTCACCATTTGGTTCTCATATAAGCCTGAAGGCCAGTACAGAGAGAAGAGGCAACTCACTCAACACTGCATTTTTTCTCCTTGATCCTTATATCGTCTATGCTACATAAGAAAATTTTGTTTTAAAGCTTTTTAGAGGTCTGTATCTGTATGTCTGTCTGCTTTCACTGCTATGGGATAGACGGATGAACTTAAATCCAAAGTATTCATAAGACTAGAGCCTTGGCATCAAAACCACAGGGGAGTCTGAGGTTCAAAACAGATTCCAGATACTCAGTGCAGCTGGGCAGTAAATCCTACATCTCTGAAGGGGTAACAGACTGTGTCTGTACCTAAGAGGAATGACAGAGAAGGGTGAGCTACCAGTAAACAAGAAATCTAAAAGCAGATCTGATGTATAAGCTCCAAACACAGCAGCCAGTTTACTTGGGCTTCACTGAGGTTACACATCACAAGAATCAATACCCCATACTTAGTATGCAAGTTCTTGGAAAAGCCTGCAATGAATATACACTCCTGTACAATTCCATCAGGCTATGCTAACACACCACACTGGGGTCAGCCAGTCCCTCTGGTTACTAAGAGACTCCCTGTTAAAGCACAAGGAATGTTTTGAGTCCAAAGACAATGACCTGCCTTAAGATCAAAACACCACCATTCAAGAGAAAAAAAAAAACAAAAAACCACAAAGCAAACCCCAATGAAACAAACAAACAAACAACACAAAAATCCAAACACTCACCTCTCCTCCCCAAAATCCCAAACCTCTCAACATAACATCATGACAACATAAGAAAATTCCCTTATTCCTGTGGAACCTCAAATCCTGCACCATCTACTTATGATCTTTCCAGTTCTTGTTTAGCCAGCTCTCTACAGCATGGACAAAATTCTTACTATACTGCACACTGTAGGGTCACACAAACCAAGCGGGCTTGAAGAAGTAAATCCCAGCTCCATACACCCATCCAAATCTAGATTACCCCAATATTACAAAACCATTTTGGAGAATATAAATGATCTATAAAACAAAAGTTAAGACAAACTAACAAGCAGACCTAGAATCAAATACCATCTAGGAAAAAAAAAAAAATAAGTGTAAGAGCTTGGACTGTTTTTAGCAATTGTATAAACTGCTTTTGTGGAAATAGTGTTGTGAGTGTTATGTGTGTGAAATCAAAATCACCATCCCGATAAGAGAATTTAGACAATGTGATAGCATGCAGATACTGCATTTTACAATACAATGTGAACAATGATTTGTAACAGACTTTGCTGAAACAAGGCTATACACAGTCCTTTGCCACATGTAGTTGTCTACAATTGAAATTTGTCTTCTTTTGACTGCTGCTGTGTAACAATGTAAGCAGCA
The DNA here is from genome assembly GCA_017639485.1 of Pluvialis apricaria. Lineage (NCBI taxonomy): Eukaryota > Metazoa > Chordata > Aves > Charadriiformes > Charadriidae > Pluvialis > Pluvialis apricaria. The sequence continues at coordinate 87,730,478 of CM030007.1, forward strand.
TCAGAAACACATTAAACGGAGATAAGAACAGAAGTAAGCATCCGCATTAAAACCAGTAATTATTCATCACTGAGATATTCATTCACACTGATAAAAGAAGGTTCATGATAATGAGTTTTTCTTGTTTATTCATACTTTGTGAACACAGTTGCAAATAAGGTAAAATAAAACAAAAATAAAACAAATTGAAACTAGCAGAGGAGATTAAGACGGTATCACAAAAGTATGCATGCAAGCAAAAAAAAGCCCCAGGAAGATAACTGAATGGATCCAATCTGATCATGGGAATCAAGGGATGAAACAGAAGCAAATGACAGCGGACAGAAGCAGAGCATCAGAAGTGCTAGTGGCTGTGGACTAGAGCAGTGATGAGAGGTTGCATTCCCAGGGAGCTCTCCAAGCCTCCCTCCAGCAGGACCATCAGCAGGCTTGGAGCACAAAGGGAAGAGATGTACTTATAAACCAGCTTTACTAATGTGCTAATGAAACACAGCTTGAGTCTAGTGGGCCCAGGAAATGAATGCAAATTTGGGTGGAGAACAGATGACCAACAATAAGTGCTTACTAAAGAAGCAGAGCAGCACTCGGTGCTGCAAGAACAGTGTTCAGTATCACTGAGCGCTGTGTCTAAGCACTCTACCCAATACTGCTGTTTTCAGGATTACATCTCTCTTCTTGGTGCAGGCAGTTTTGTGAATTGCTTAATGAACAATGCTAGTATGTAGCACCACAAATATTTCTATTTCAGTTGCCCTGTATTTTTCTTATGATTGATGCTAAAATCTTTCATTTACTGTTCTTTAAACACAGACACGGGGCCCTGTACTTCAACCACATATATAGTATGGCTGATAAGAAAGAGGTAAGAATTCCCTTAAACTTCTTGAGCTACATAAGAAGAAATACTACAACACTAGTATCTGTTTTGCAGAGCTTGATTTATGAATAGAAACATAAGTCAATCACACTTCATCCTCAACTCCCATCCTCCGTATCAGGAGAGCCTCTTCAGCCAAATATACTTCTGGGCTTCCCCTTCCAAACTTAGGTTCAACCTCCTCCATTATAGACAAGTGTGAAGAAAGAGCCAATGTCAACTTTGATCAAATCTTTTAATGAACAAGGAATTGTATACTATAATGAAACATTTCACACAGGTCTAAAAGACCAAGGGGTATGATTTCTTATGTTCAGAAGGAAAGAGAGCAGGGAAAGGCACAGCCCCTCTGTAAAGACAGAAGGCTTCCAAGTGAAGTACAAAGATCTTTATGATGCATCCACCAGAGGGTGTGGAGGGGTGGGGATGTGCTTAATGTTGTACATGACCAATTTTGGATGATTCTGAAACAGAACATTTAAACTCATTGCTTTGTTACTGCAGCAGTAACTCACATTCAAAAGCACATACCCATAAAAATAGGAGATCTTTTCAACTCTTTTTGTTCTCTTGTAGTTGACCATGAAACTATTTTCAGCCTGAAAATAGTTCTCTTTTGTCACAATCCCAAAAATTGATCTCATTTTACTATCTGATTGCAGTTCATTTGCCTAAACTTTTGTTTCTGTTGTAAAACAATTAGGTTATGTGTATATTTTTAGTGCATTAAGGTAATTCATCAGTGTTACTAGTACAATCTTGATTAGGTCTTGCATTGTTGCAGCAGATGGCACATAAATAATTCTTATACTACATTTTACATATTTTAACACTAGTGTGTCTTAAGAGACCAGACAGCATAGAGATAAATAAATATGACAACTGAAATAAAGATTAGAAATCACTACCTGTGGTAAAACAGGAGACTGTGAAAATTATAAACAACTCAACAAGAAAAACATTATTACACAGGTTAAAACCAGAGGACTTATTTCTCTATCAGGAATGCATCTGAAGGCCTCATATCATTTAATGGTAATCTACAAGTCTTCATGTGACTATTGTATGATTTATAGCATTGCTAGCAACAACAAAAGGAAAACTTTTGGCACCAGGTTTTGGGATTTGTAAGTTAAAAGTAGTAAACAAGAGAAAATGAAGAAATAGCCTGAAATAAGATGAAAGTTCAATGGAATCTAGGAGGACGAACAGAAGGAAAAGTCAGAATGAACATGTACTGCTTTCAACTTCTAATCAAAGGCTCACCTCCATCCAGCCTTATCTGTGTGCAGAGCAAGAACCTTAGTCCACTATTATGGATTCACTACTTTCAGCATTTGGAACCTATCTATACATAGCAGATTTAAAACCCCCACACCTTAAACATGACAACAGACACCCTACTGGAGGAAAATGCTGAACTCTGCCCCTTGTTATTCACTAGCATCCTGGTAAATTATGAACCCTTCAGGTTACTATTGCTTCAGACCATTGGCTATTTGCATCAGTGTCCTTCGTATTTAGTAAGTAAACAAACATGTTATCCATTAAATCCCTTGAAGGAAACTGTCCTTATAACTATCTTCAAGAATCCATAACTTAGGGATACAGAGTCAATTTTTTTTCCTGCATGACTGCACAGTCCTTTAAAGGAAAGAATAACAGTTTTTATAGGGAAACAATTATGGTAACATTTGAAGTGCATTTGAAAACTAGGAACACTTTGCAGCTTTCACTTAAGGTAAAACAAAAGGTACAACACTCTCAACTTTAATATACCCTGTACTCCCAAAAACTGGGAGAGGAAATTGCTCAAGGCAATAAAGCATAGTAGGAACCACCAACAGAACTGTTAAGATAGTTTTTCAGCACAGCTTGCTATACCAGCAAACTCAGTGCCTTCCATTAGACCCTAAACACAAGCCAATTTTAGTGTAAAACCACTGTCAACATCCGTGATGCTATTATGCCTCTCACAATGCATCGAGTTTTATTAAAATTTCACTGCTCTAAAATCATGCTATTCTGTAGTAATCTGCTTACTTTTCTTTAAGAAAAATAAAGAATTTGTATCAATCACATAGTAAAATACAAAAATACAACCAGAAGTTGCCTTAGAAGATAAAAGTCTAATGAAACATAAACATGTAACATTTTTCTAAATTTAGGAATCTCTGGTTGCAACCAAGAGTATTTTAATTCAACCTCTTCAAGTTTGCAATATTATAGCATGAACTTTGCTAACTTCACTGGTTTACTATAGGGCCAGAATTGGTCACAAAAATAAAAAACAACTAAGCAGTAATGATTTATCCTGCAATATAGACCTGCATATATTATAATCACATTAAATAGCATTTTTAAAACCATTTCATGTATTTCAGACTAGGCTTAAGTTCTTTGCAGATTAAAACCAAGTGCTGTACTTTTATATAAATACTGAAATTAAAATTAACTGTAATAGTTTAGAAATTGCTTATGAAGCACCTTTAAGAGGGAAGGTTGTTCTTGTAAGCTGCAATCAACTTTTGTACAAGAACTCAGTTGTAGCTGGCATCTGACTACAAGTTTCAGCCTACTTCCTACTTCAGAAAAGGAAACACAAGCACGCACGCTGGAGGTCTGGAACTTTTTGATACAGCAAGGCCAAAGTAATTGAGACCTGAAGAGACAGGAAATTTAAGAACTAAATTAGGTATGAAACCTCATATTAATTTGAGAAAAAAAAGATTTCTTTCTGTTCACATATAGTAAGCACTATGAAAAGACAGTGAGATCACAGAATGGTTTAGTTTGGAAGGGACCTTGAAGATCATCTAGTTCCAACTCCCCTGCCGTGGGCAGGGACACCCCACACTAGACCAGGTTACTGAAAGCCCCATCCAGCCTGGCCTTGAACGCCGCTAGGGATGGGGCATCTACAACTCCTCTGGGCATAATTTTGGTTTTTTGGTTTTATTAATGACATCCATCTCAAATTGGAGAAAGACGACAACTTTAGTATTGGCCAAATAATTTTTAATCCACTTTTTTTTTTAAAGGATTATTATCTGGGGAAGACAACAGAGAAAATCAGATTATGATTCTGGTGTATTACCCATCCACACCCACTCTGATTATAAAAGGAAGCAAAGTCTAAACTTAGATGTATCTCACTTTTGACAGCTCTAATGGATTTGTTAAGTGCTGTAGGAATTCTGAAAACCTGTTTAAATGGCAAAAATTCTGAAATGTTCTCGTTCATTGTTTGTCTATTTACTCAGGAAAACAAAAGGACTGTTGTAAAGTGGCGATTTGAGGCATGTGTTTTTTCATCAAAAACAGGGCAACACCTCTGACTCGTGTTCTCCGACTGAGCTTGTCATTTGCCTTTTACTCAGTTGTGGCTTTAATCTTACCTTCATCTGCCACAGGTTTTATGTTACAAAATGATCTATTGCTCAGAAAGGTGCACCACACACCAAAATGTATCAATTCTGCTTCTCTCACCTAGCAAAATAGAAGGCAAGGAAAAAAAGCCTAACAATCGGGGACCTTCTAAAAGCCAACATTATCAGAACACCAAACGCAAGCGGGGAAAAGTCAGACATTTCTTTTGCATTTCTTCCTTCCTGTGTGTCAAATCTTGCTCTGGAAAGCAGTTTCACATCCTTCCCCATGATGTCATTCTGCTCTGTGAATGTGAATACTGTGAATGCTGAAGAAGTAATTTTAACTATGCATTAGCTGAGAAGCAGCAGCATTCTTGGCTAAGGAAAGTTGACTGTTAAATAACTTTTCCGAAAGGACCAGGCAAATCCAGAGTCCTGCTGTTGCTAGGAAACTGAAAAATTTCAATTTTTAGATGAGCCTTTCCACTGTATGGCAGCATTACTAACTGCAACAATTAGAATGATTGCTTTGCTCCACTTAACATACAAACACCCTAAAACTGGCAGTGTCCCACCTTCAGAGACAAATCTGGGTACAGCTGTGTTAAGTGGTCGAACTGGCACTTCACAGGCCAGATCCAGCTGACACACTGCCTTTGTATGGAAAGCAGGCACACGCACATCCACATAGAGGAGGAGGAGGAAGAAGACTTGACATCAAAGTCTCTCTCTAAACAGAGCATTTGGGTGCATGCTAGAGAGTCCTTTCATGTGGCCCAGCAAGGCACCTCCTCCTTCCGACACACACAAAAAGTTTGGACCACCCAAACTCAAGCCTCTCAGTTCCCAAGGCAAAAAGCTAAAATACAGCGAACTACCAGAATGGTTAGAACTTACCAAGCAAAGCTGTAGCCTGGATTACACTGTGAAAGTGGAGATAAGGAAGCTGTTTTTTACCACTTGTTTTTCATGTATAGATCACAAAAGTGCCTCATATGGCTTCCATTCAAACCACTGGGCAAACCCCCAGTGTCCTGTAATGGCACAGGAACAAGCACTTTTTGGATAGCCATCCTGCAGGAGGTGAAACATGAAGTCCAAAGAAGCAGCCAGCAGAATAATCCAGTGTGGAAGAAATAGAGGCACAAGTAGCTGTAGTGAGACCAGTAATGAATGCAACCAGCACAGCAACATGTACACAGCGCCTGAAAGCATTTTAATGTAGGTATGGAATACAAAAAACATTAATTTTAAATATCTACTTTAGTTGTAACCAGAGAGAAACTTCTTGTTTGTGAGATCAGTTCTCACCTGTAACCTTTTGTCCTTTCGACGTAAAATACCAGTCCTTGGCAAGAACATCTGAAAATTTTAGTCTTAGGCTATCTTAGTAATGTATGACATTATAACATTTACTGGCAATTCCCATCCACCAAAATCAACCCTCTGGATACAGTGAAAATCAGACAACCATCCAGAACAACAGCACAGACAAGATTGAGGGGACAATGCTCATCTCTGGCTTTCATAATTCTGTACAAGTACCCATTTCATACAACTAACTCCACAACAGGGTTACATTCAGACCCAAACATTACAGCCACTAATCATGTTAGCACTGTGGTGTTACTTTACAGTTGTACTCAGATACCGCATCTTTCATCTGTCCTCTGGTACACAGAACAAACATTAAAAATAGAACCAGAACATATTTTTCATGCTCCAGTGGCATTTATTGCAACTCAGGATAAACTAGTATCTAAAACTATTCATTTTTCTAAACTATAACAAAGGATTTGTGCCATATTTATCATTAGTATATATTCCTTAATATCAAAATAACCATCTGTTCCAAAAATTAGATCACCCAAGAAACTGCACTTTAGTTAAAAGGACCAGAACAAATTACAGCAGGTGAGCAACACTGCCCATTCTAGGGCTTGATCTGTAACCTGAGTTCTCATTTATTTTTATGTTTTGGCGTTTCCTTATTCATTAGATACAACAGCTGAAGCTTTCAATTCTTTCCCCTGCAATTGCATATTAGGAACTTTTTTGTTAAACGGAAACAAGGACCAAAAACCTTGGATAGCAAAAGCTGTAAGAAACATTTTAGATGTTTCTTAAATATAATTACATTCACTGTAAAACTAAGTTTCAAACAAGGCAAGGCACTACATTAAAATAAGAATGCAGTTCTAGTGATCCAGAAAAGTAAAAATTGCATGAAAAGCATGCCCATGCTTATTATTTCTTTAACTGATCTTTAAAGAGAGTCCCTCAGACTCTGCCAAAACAGAGTACAACCAGCACCCACAAGAACTGGTGTGGGAAGAAAAGCAATGCAGTTAATGTAATACATGGGGCATCCAAACTTAGAATGCATTTTTAATGCTTTTGCACAAGTATGAAGGAGAAAAATATTGTATGATTGGAATAGTGAAACACCTGAAAATAACCTGTCATTCAGAAAAGAGCAGAAAAATTCACTGTTTTGTACAGCTGGCAGTTTAGGGCAGGAAGGAAACAAAGAACTAATCCTCAAAGAACTTTTCTTGAAATACTGAATTGAAGAAGTTAGGAAATATATAATTCACTGTAAACAGTGTATGCCTAAGCTTAGAAGTTGCTTAATGTTTTCCATGACAAGGCTTTGCTGTCAGTCCTTTTCCACTTTGCCAGTCTTTGCTTCAGGTTGGCTTTTTTCTTTATAAAAAATTTAATTAAAAACAACCCAGTCATTTCTGAGACTGTGTTGGAAAACTTATTTTTCTGGCCAATGTTAAACATCCTCTCATGCCAAATTAAGAAGCCTTAGTGCTTCCAAGCACCAAACCAGAAATTTGTCAGACAAGTCAGGCTGTCTGGAAGTACTCCTGCTAGCCTCATGAAATGCTGCTTGTTCCAAAGCTAAGATTTCAGCAGAGAGTTGGTCAGAGTCACAAGGGAGATGTTTGGTCTCAGTTGAGCCAGTCCTCACTCACTTCATTGTAAGTGCAGAGAGAGGAAAAGCACTTTTAGAGTACCATTCGTCTCATCTGTCAGAACTCTACTTTAGTGCCCATTTCTCTCCTCTAATTATGAAGGGAGAGAGTCAAAGCCAACTGCAGACACCCACACTGAAGGCGCTTAGTGCTATGAACCCCCTCCGTAGAACCTAGCAGCTCAGCTTTGGAGAACTTCATTGACCATTAAGGCATTTCAGTAAAAAATTATATCACCTCAGCAGATATTTCCCTGCAGATGTTCCCACCAGCTGACCAATGAATTAGTGGCCCACAGAGAAGGACTACAGCTCTTTCTCATCAGTACTATATCCACAGTTACTCTGCCTGCGAGAAAGAAAATGAAGGGTTGTCACAATTCAAACCCTCAGACCCAAAGGAGTCTCTGAAACACCTAACTCTTGCTTGAATTTTCCATAAATTTGGAGCTCATTTGTAATTCCCAGCTTATGATGTTAGGTTTTTTTGGCACTCAAGAAATATCATTATACAACTGTGTGGATGTCTGCTCTTTAAGAGGTGTTTTTGCATGTACTATCTCAGCCCAAAGTCTTTTCTGCTACTCATATAATCTGACTGTTTAGTTACCTTGAAGCACTGACTGTAACCTCCTGGTCTATGGATAAAGTTTATACTCAAGTTAAATTTTCAGTAAAATTACCTTCAAGCCAAATATAAGCATTACACTTCCCTGTAAGCCAATGACATTCATACTACGGCTACTAACAGGCTTTACTTTTTTTGTCTTTCATACCATAGCTTGTGAGGTCCTGGGAACAACATAATTTCAAGTCTGATGGAGCTAACTTATAGTGGTGTGAGAGATTACAGTTAAAAAAAGAACATACATGCACACTGTCACTGAAAACTCACCCAGTACACACTCCTTTGCACAGTGACCCTTCCTTGAGGAAGGATTGTAAAAGTTTACCCACTCTGTGACCACAATAAAGGTCACAGGTCTTTTGGGACCACAATAAAGGTCACAGGTCTTTTGGGACCAACAACAATCATATCAGATGGGTCCTGCCAAGGTCTACACACAGCTAATAAATGATTTTGGAAAGTTGTGACATACACAAGAGACCAATATTTATCCCATTTCTTTGTAAAATTACAGCCTTCAAGGTCCTGGGTTAGAAACTGAAAGAGACTTCATGACTTGGATCTTAGCCATTTAAGCAGTTTCATGGCTCAGGCAGATGAATGCTTATGCCCGTTTGCAACTCCTACCTCTTTTCCCATGACCCATGGTCTCTGCTTCCCTCTCGTCCCATTCTATCCTCCCCTTATCCCTCAACCTATATTTAACTTGATAACTTCTGACTAACAGTGCTGGCACAGCAGCAGATAGAAGCTGGGATGGACCAGGGACTAGGGAAGTGATCGTCTCCCTGTACTTGGCACTGGTGGGGCCCCGCCTCAAATACCGTGTTCAGTTTTGGGCCCCTCACTACAAAAAAAGACATTAAGGTGCTGGAGGGCGTCCAAAGAAGCACAACGAAGCTGGTGAAGGGTCTTGAGAACAAGTCCTATAAGGAGCAGCTGAGCGAACTGGGGTTGTTTAGTCTGGAGAAACAGAGGCTCAGGGGAGACCTTATCACTCTCTACAACTACCTGAAAGGAGGTTGTAGCGAGGTGGGGGTGAGTCTCTTTTCCCTATTAACAAGCGATAGGACAAGAAAAAATGACCTCAGGTTGCACCAGGGAAGGTTTAGATTAGGTATTATGAAAAATTTCTTCACCAAAAGGTTTGTCAAGCATTGGAACAGGCTGCCCAGGGAAGTGGTTGAGTCACCATCCCTGGAGGTATTTAAAAAGATGTGTAGATGTGATACTTAGGGATATGGTTTAGTGGCGGACTTGGCAGTGCTAGGTTAACAATTGGACTCGATGATCTTAAAGGTCTTTTCCAATCTAAATAATTCTATGAGTCTAAGCTCTGTCAATGCAGCTTATCAGTCCTGTGAGTAGTATCAGCTACCAGCTTCCTGCTAGCCTTCTGGAAAAACACTTTAAAAAACTGTTAGACTTTACAACAATTGAAAGAAATAAAGGTTAAAAACTTCACTTCATGAAAACTCACTTTTTACATACCGTATAGTAAAACACACTTGGATGGGTACTCTGGGCTGAGAGTACACACAGAGACACCTCTTAAACATTAGTCATCCAACACTGTTGTATAATCATATTTCTTGAGTGCCAAAACAAAGTACTTAAATTTACAGTGGCTATTATTTAAATGTTGTAAGCATGCACCCAAGAGAAGTAAAAACAACAAAAAAGGCAAATTAAAGCAATTTGCTGTTGCAGGTTGACACCCATCATTTGACCATGTATAATGTAAAAAGCAACAACTATTAATCACTGCAAGTTTCAGGGGAAAAAATACTTCCTCTAAAAAGCCAATATACAGTATAAAATACTCTATACTCACTATCTAATTATTTTTAAAATATGCTGAAGAATCTTAACGTTCTAAGAAAAATTTTAAACAACACAACTCAAATATCACATCAAGAATCAAGCTTAGCTGGTATCAAAAATGCTATGGAGGAATAGCTATCATAATGCATGCTTTAAAATTTTCTCCAAAGGTTCACTGCATCAGTGACTGATGCTTCAATTTCCTGTTACTTCAGCTTTCACCTTTATTCCCCCACCCCAAAGTGTCTTTTACCAAAGTAGAGGCTGGATAAAATCTACATTTGATCCAGGACTCATCATCTACTTGTCAAAATGGGAAGAGAGAGAACCCAGGCTTCCTAAAAAGCAAAGAACCAACAGTAAGAGGTAACGGCGCAGTATTGAGATCCAGCACAACCACAGCAGACGAGCAACTGTGGGGTATGTGGTGAACAAAGCACTTCCCATCCACCTCAGTGGTTGCAGAAGATGAGTAGGCAAACCATGACAGAGGCTGACAAGATTGCAGGAAGAGAAAGGGTAGTATCATGGTTTAAGCAGCTGAATGCTCGCCTGTGTAACTGAATTCCCTCTCTGCTTCCTTCTACCTCACAGCTGTGGCATGATGCTAGCCTAGTGACATAAACTGAGATTTAAGAGATGGACTTGGTGACCATACAGTTATTAAGATTCTGATTTTGGGGGAGGAGAGGAGAGGAATTATCAAAATACGCCAATGGAACACAAAAAGTGGCTTTGAAAAACAGAGCCCTCATTTTAAAGGCAGTTTGTAACAAACCCAATGCCTTTAGAGAGAAGAAAAATCCTAGTATTTTACCTAAGCTATTACCTTCTATCATCTGGTTGTACCTTGGCATGAGTTACAACTGTCTCTGATTTAACATCTGTAGCGTTCCATCTGCAAAATAGCTAAGCGTCAACAGAGCAACCAATATGCCTGAATCCTACCTCAAAAAAGACATGTATTTGCACTTCCCATGTGCTCGTTCAATCTTTATACCCAAATGAATACTAATAAAGCAGCATTCAAAACTTCTCAAAGAGCATTTAAATAATCTACATATGTTTCCCATTTAGTTATTCACAGACATTAGGCAAATGAAGATTCCAGAAGTCACTTACTTCTCACTTTTCCCCAAATTCATTATTACCAATTGAAAAAGGCTTCCAAATCTACATATCCAGGACATCACAAAAATACTTACCTATCACAGATGATCTGAGAAAGATACCTGTTCAATAATTTTCCCTGTTTATATACTTGTATATTAAAAATTTTTACATAGATGCTAGACAGCCATAGTGAGTAGATGTCTCACATCATGCATACTTTTCACTATGCCAAGTCATTAAAGCTAACATTATTTCCTAAAATTTCCCTGCAAGCCAAAGTGCCTACTAATTCTACAGAATCTGTCATTTCTCTGCCCTATTTAACAGCAGAGAAGAAAAGAAACAGCGAAGTAAATTAAAAACAGGCGCTTCACACTTGCCTGCCACACTAACAGTGTGCCAAGCGTCACATGAGAATATTTCCACTGCAATGTTTACTAGAGCTAAGATAGCCAGTTTAGAGAGCATACAGAAAAAAACAGCCCAACCCTGAACCTAATTTGAACCTTGCCTGTAGTTTGGGGGGAAAAATGAGAAAGGTGAACTTTATTTAACTTTTCCTACACCCCTGCACTTCCTACACTGGGTCATAAAAGGCAATGAAAGGGAATGAAGTATCAAAAGAAAAAAAAAAAAGATTGCTTATGCATAATCATAAAGGGATAATCTGGCCTAAGTGAAATTAAGAAGAGTACAAAATTCAACAAGAAAGGCTGTCCCTTCCTCCCCGACTGCAGGCAAATCAATTTCTAGGCCAAGGAGGTTTAGATAAGCTCCAAACTTTTAGACATTTATCCAAACTAAACCACTTGAGAGTCACCCATCATTTAATGTTGAATACCTTGGCTGGGGAGCAGAAAAAATCTGCCAAATCTGCACATCTCCAACAGGTCACACACTGGCCAACAACATATATCAAAAACATTTGAAAAAATAAAATTACACTGAGCTTTATCTTCTGCCCAAAGAAATGTAAGAGATAAGAAACATAATCAAAATAGAAGGAACTACAATGGAAAGAAAAAAGATTTCAGTACACTGAAGTTCCTAAGTCTGTGTTAAACTAAGACCTTTATTCTTTTATTTAAGAATTAAAAATATAGCATATGAAGATAAATGAGACTTTCCTACTCTGAATCTCTTATTTTTCCCAATTATTTTTTTTAAAAACAAACATCAAGAGACATCTCCATCATTAGCACTAGGAACTTGAACATACCAAACTGAGGTATCCCACCTCATAACTAGATTACAGATTTCCTCTTTATGTTGATAGACTCCCAGATTGTCATTTAGGATCCACATAAAAGCACAATAAATTATGCACATAGAAAATGTTAATTGAGGAAAGGCAGTATTTTTAAAGTGCAAATGAAAATAAAGTTTACATAAACCCACAGCATCCTCCGTGAGCCAAGAGACGCACTCACATATAGATACAGAGTTCTTGATTTAATATTCTGGATGCTGGGCAGATGTGGATCCAATTTGCTATTTTTAACTTTCCTGTAAACAGTACAAGCTTTATGTGCCAGCCTAAAAGACTACATGCACTAACGAAAAAATCCTTATGCACCACTGAACACTGTGATTTCAAAACTGGACAACCTTCATTAAAAAATTAGGAAAACCTATTTCAAGGCACTAAGTAGTGACCAATAAAATCTAGAATTTCAGTATAAACTGGCCTTTACAAAGCCAGTCACAATCATTATCTACTTAATCTTTAACTATCCTATAAATACAGTATACATTATTACTTCCAGCATGTAGATAGGGAATATTAAGCACCAACACAGCTTGTTTGTTACCACAGAGGATCCATTCCAGATTTCCCTACTTTAACAAAGACTATAACTAAAAGTAAGATATCCAAAGCTAATCATCATAGGATCTCTACAGAGTCAGAGGAATATTAGTTCTTCCCAATTGTGATTCATCAAAAACAACGAATCACATGAAACTGTGATTTTACAGCAAGCCTCTAACCATGGTCTCCAGCATTTCTTAAATGTAGTGTAGGATGCTTCACCTCAAAATATACATACATATAAAGTTGTCACAGGATGAATCCCAGCATGGGGGCTGGCTGACAATATCTCAGTTTAAGTATTCAATAGTGTATTTTTTTCTCTTTTTAATAAATCCCAAGATAGTTTAACTTTTTCCTTGCAAATTTAACTCTACAAGTATTGTTTTGATGCTGATTTCATGCAACCTTCTATTTTTCACACAGCTGAATCCACAGCTGAAGTTTTTACACTGCTGCTCAAATTAGCAGTATAGGAGTACTTTCATTGTCCAAAGTCCCAAACAGACCTCAAGAAATCCCTGGCACTTCTTGATGGAGCATCCTTTTCTTCTTATTTTGGGGAAAGTCTATAGTCAAATTTGGGGATGATAAGCAAAGAATAAAAAAACCCAAAACTAAAAAAAAAAGGGGGAGGCATGCAGAAGCAATGAGCACCTTTATTGATGTGCAAGTTTTTCTACCAAGTGAATGTTCCCTTTTGAAAATTTCCGAATTCTGTGTATTGCAACTTCTGTAGAGAGGATGGATGCCAAGCCATGTTCGTGTATATTCACCCTAGAACCACTTCTCTGCATTGTCTCAGTGATCACAATGTAATGTATTATAGTTCACAGATCAGAATTCAGCAGTGAAAAAAACCCTAATGTTTGTCACATCAGTCACTCTGAAAATTAGTTTACAACTTTAAACTGGCAGAAAAAGCCAATTACAAATGATTGGAAGAACTTATAGGACTATGCCTGTAAGTGAGGCTTGAGCCATGGAGCAGGGAGAACACTGAATTTTATATCACTAGAGCCTGTGTGCTGCCTTTACAAGCATAGTTTCAGATGCAATGAGGAAAAGAGAAATACATGAATTACTGTAGTGAAGTTTTCAGGTGGCAAGCAATTTCTAAGAAAATGTTTTGGAAATTTGTGTTATCAGGTCTTTCAAACACTGTACAGAGTCCTGAGGTCTTTTGATGCACATGGGCTGTTTACTTTCAGCATACATCAGCAGAATCTTCCCATCAGTTCTGACACTGCTGGGTTTCACTTGACTAAGCTAGTCTTCATTCAAAGATTAAGTTCTCATAATCACAGCAATGGTATTAACTGTGACAGACTGTATGTAAAAAATCAGCATCACTGGGATGTTGTTTGGTAACTATGTCTCGTGATTATCTTATTAACCTCAAAGATACAAAAGAAGACAGAACGTAGTCCCTGTGTTACACTCATTCCAAAGAAAGGATGTTACTAGTCACATTCACCGAATTCTGCTGGAGAATACCTGGAGTCAGTGCTCTGACAGACTGTCATGTAGTTATGGACCAAGCCAGAAAAAGGGGTCTGGGCTTTTACAGTTCTTATCTGTGGCCAGGCCAGCCACAAGGCTGCCTCCACACCATTAGAACCATATTTTTTTTTTTTACTGTGTTCTGGACTGCAGTATGACTATGAGACAGCCAGGCTATCAGATGACACCAAATGCTGTTGAAAGTGGGCATTTACTGCTTTTTATTTTGGAACTAGAGTTTGGCTGCCATTCGCTAGCTGGAATTGAGTATTAGGCTTGCAAGACAAGACTAAATCAGCATATTTTTCAGAGGATTTTTTAAAAGTGTTCAGGGAGTATGACAACAGTGAGCATTTCCACGAACAGCAGCATGTGCTCCAGAAGGAGAAAGGGATCTATTCGACACATTGCAGCATTCATTTTTCATGAATCCTTAAAGCTTTATCAGCTTTGATGAAAAACAGGTCAAAGTTAGGGTTGAGCAACCAACCATAGTCAGATCTGAGGCCCCACAGATTTATTAAACAGACAGGATAGAATAGCAACTGCCACCACTTTCAGGGACTCTAAGGTGGAAACTCAAATTTGAAGTCATGTTGAAGGAAAAGGATCAACAGTACGTTGCTAATCTGTACCTCGTGAATGTGTCATGGTCGGAGTACGTAAGAAAGTTTAGATTTAAGATCCTAAATTCTGAATATCCATCTTTAAAATTGTCCTAAATACCAAAAGTTTATTTCCTTAACTTGTTATTCTTCTCAGAAGTTGTGTTATATCTTCTCAGAGGCATTCATTACTGCAAAACAAGGAATCTGAAGAGGCATTAAAGGGTAAAAAATATAATAATAATAAAAAAAAAAATGAAGCATTCTTTTGTGCCTTGATTGCAAGCCAGAAAGTCAAGGCAGTTTCTGGTTTTCCAAAAACAATATGAAGACTTACCTAGTTTTGTTCTGTAGTTATTATAATAAGCAAAAAGTTAAGTTTATGAGCTCTAAACCTTAACTGCCATGAAAACAAAAAAGTCCATCGCAACCATTTTCAGACTTCCTGTCGTTCTGATTTGGATAATTTTTCCACCTGACAACAACCCATGGTTTGTCAGTTATCTCAAGGACCATGAACAACACTGGTAGGAATAGGCACAATGTCTGGCTTTGAGCTTGGTAATCATGTCCTTTTCTCAAACTGAAGCATGTCAAGCATCCATTTACAAAGAAAATATCTGAACCAAATAACTCAGTTCCACAAAAGACAGAGATGATGCTGATAAAAGCAGACAGTTACTCTGTTAAACAGGATTGTGCACACAGAAGCTCTGCTAAGTAAGGAAGCCTTGTACCAAGCAGTAACTCTATTGTAAATATTAGCTTTTCTCCTGCAAATTTTTATTTTCGACTAAGATTAGAGCACAGATGACTGGTCTAGCACCACTGGAAAGTAACACACAGACAGAACACAGCCTTTTACTGTTTTCATTTACCAGTTCCCAACTCCAGTTTCATCTTGTCACTCTCAGATCAAAGGCAAAACTAACAAGAAACCTCTCCCCTCAAGACACACACAAATTAGCAGAATTAAATAAAAAAAAAAAAAAAAAAATCTTTTTTCTTTCTCCAACTGCTGTGAGTGAAAGGCAGCAACAGGAAAGTTAATTCAGCTAGTCTCACCTGAGTGAAATTATTATGGGCAGGTATTTTTCTGCATTAGACAAAACCTGTAGCCTTTCTGTGATTGCTAAGGCAAAGACACTTAACTCAATACAATTTCTTCTGGCTGGACTAGCTACTAAATATTTGTAACAAATTTAAAGGAGGAGAGGAGAGCAGACAGCAAGCAAATAAGCCACTATCCCAAGTGTAAACAAAGTAACTCCCCTGTTATTTTCCCCTCAATCAGTTTCACCAATCTACAACTATGTTTTTGACAGGCCTGGAGGCAATGGAGTCCCACAATTCATGGAAAGCACTGCTGACACCCGTAGGAAACTGAAGAATTTTAGGGAAAGCTCATTATCATGCTGATTTACATGGGAGTTTGTTTGTTTGTAGTGTTTTACGATTAGACTTCAAAAGCTTTAGATATTATGTAAACAACATTTCTCAAATTGTTGAGAGGCCAATGACCATCAGTGGCTGAGCTACAGTTCTGTGCAAGAAAGCATGTTTTCCTAAACAGGAGAAGAAAAAACATGAACAGCAGAGTTTAGACATTTCCTTCCATAACTTGATACAAAACAAAACAAAGAAGATTATACCAAGTGAAACAAGGTTAAAAAACACTACAAGATGACTCTATTTACAACTCTTCTTTATTTCTTACTTTAAAGAGATATTAAAGAAATTTTAAACATAATTTAAGCATAAAAGCAGTATATACTACAGTAGACACAACTATATGTGCACAAGTTCAGCTATGATAAACCAGAGTACTTCCGTTAATATTGGATTTAGCTATACCATCACAGATCAGCAGAAAGCTAGGGACATAGTGTTAACAGTGTCATTACCGTTTTGGATTTGTGCCTGTCATCAGAGCCCTGATGCACCTCAGTCAATGAAAGATCATGCTTACCAAGGTTGGGATAATGTACTTTCAATGTAATAAAAGCTGGCATACATTTTTCAAAGTTGTGAATCCCATTTGGCTTTAAACTCCAAGGCATAACTGTTGTTGAACTACTGACTTAGACCAAAGTTAAAATGCCCAGAAGCTTTACCAGAGAACATCTGAAAAATTTAGTTCTAACACCTTGAACACCACAGCAGAATCATTTACCTTGTCAGGCTGAATATTACAAAAGATAAAAAAAAAGCAAGCATGGTTTATCATGACACAGTGATCCAATACTTTTAAGTGTCAGAATTCATGTCTCAGCTTTGCGCCTCTCCTTGCAGACTAGAGCGATGCAACTTTTGCTGCTGCTTTGCCTCTATAGCCACCCCAACCTCTCAGGAAAAGGTGAAGGTAGTAGCAGCACTCCTGAGAGAAAGACGACAAGCTAGATGAAATCGTACTGTGGGACACATTTGGCCCATCAGCTGCTAGCTGAATCACACTGACCTCAGCAGACACTGCAGCTACGCTGTTTATAGTAAGCCTGTGCCAGGGAGCAGGATAAAGCAACAGCTGCGCTCCCTCCCTTGGCTCAGTCTCAGGCACCCACATTGCTGTTCAAAGGTAGCCTGAGGCTAAAGCAATTCACATCCATGTCGAACCGCAAGGCAAACAGAGCCTACCATGTTCACAAATTTCACCTGCAAGTGGCAAAACACATTGAGGTCCTCCTAAGAAAGATGCTACACCTATCTTGACTGCCTAATTTCAGTCTCATAACATCACTGCAGTGTGAAAAGGGACAGCAGCTAGGCCACGCAACCACCACTGGGGCTGCTCCTCCATGTGCGCTGAGGTAGCAGTATGCCCCAAGTATCAACTGAACACAGGTTTGCACCTAGTGTGCACAGCCAGTGAGTTTGAACTTGAGGCTATCTTATAAGCAGAATATAGAGGAAGCCGAAACACCTAGAGTTCTCATTCGAGTTCCGCACCAACTCCTTACACATCAGAAGAGCTTTACCTCAAGCTTCTGCGTCTGCAAACCAGTAACGTTAGTTACTTTTTAACTAGGGAGTACATCAACATTTGTTAACATGCAAGTGTAATTTGATGATTAAAAAAAAGCAATGTATGATTACAGTGATAAAAGCAGGACATGACTGCAGAACATAAAATAAGCTATGGCATATCTATCATAATTTGTCTATTTTATGGGAGGATGGAAATTAAAGCAATGTAATTAAGCCACATATGCAAATATTTCCTTTTTTTTTAATTTTAACTTAATTTTGCAACCTCAGGTCTGAGAGAAACAATTCTTAAACCTAAGAAAGAAACG
The DNA here is from genome assembly GCA_017639485.1 of Pluvialis apricaria. NCBI lineage: Eukaryota > Metazoa > Chordata > Aves > Charadriiformes > Charadriidae > Pluvialis > Pluvialis apricaria. The sequence goes on from CM030007.1 coordinate 87,748,485, forward strand.
CACAGCAAGACTGAACAAGCACACAACCACTGCAAAGGAGATGAGTGGCCAGAAACCAGGCTCCCACCTAAGCAGCCTCATGTGCCTGCTCTGGTTGAGTCAAGCCTGTCAGCTTCACATACAGCTTCTTTTCAGGAGCTCTCTGATATGACTGAGGGTCAACCTGAAATGCAACAAGGTAGAACCAGAGATCTGCTTGCCAACATCTCATGGTCAAATACCACAGCAGATTCCTTCACAGTAACTTAGGAACTATATTGAAGAATATGTTTGTATATCATTCTTAAACAAAAATGAAAAAAAAGGTGACCTTTAGAATTCACTGACTGGTATGCACAGTCAGCACTGGTTTTCCTGCTGTCACTAATCAGAACAACATTTACTTATGTGAAGTATTCCAGAAATGTTTCATTTCCCAAAAAATATTTAAGCAATATTTAAAAACCAAAATAAAACAAAAACCACCTTAACTGCAGTGTTTTCAAGGGCCATAAGTGTGACAATAATTGGTCTTCAGATCAAAGGCAGCTCAAGATAGATGCAGTTGTTCATCTGTTCAGAATAACCCTAAATTGTTAAAAATTTCTAAATCATTTGTAAAGGGTGTAACAGGCATAAAAGCTTTTGTCCAAGTCTATTTGGCAAGAAACAATAAGGCTTTTAATCATACAGTGAAAAATATTACTTACAGAGTAAACTAAACCAAAACAGAAACACACAGGATTTTTATTGTATTCAGGGAGAAGATTCCTTCTCAGCAGATTCAACACCTAGAAATCGTCTGATGTGTACCTAGCTACAAAACTCAGTGACAGAGGGTTCACAGTCAGATTCCAGGAAGCCTTCTCAGGTTCAACATTTAAGCTCAGGAGCAGAGAAAGTCAAGCAGAGAAAATGGAAAGTTGTAGGTTGGGTTGTTTTTTTGGTTTTGTTACTTTTTTTTTTTTCATGCAAGTAAGTTTCATACAGAGGAAAGAACAGAAAAAAATAAGTCAATTCCTAATCTTTTTTTCCTTTATCCAAAAAGCCACACCACAGAAATTAATCACTTCAGAGAAACAGTGCACGCACACATACATACTCTCACCCTGGAACAATGAAAGTAGTCCAAATTTGTGTGGTTAGCACCATATTTTTAGAGATGCAAACAACTTCACTCAAAGCTTCACTAAAAGGTAGGGCTCAGACTGGTTTTGGATTGTCAGTATTTCTTTCCATATGACCCATTACAACCAAAAAGAGATGTTAGTTCCAGAAGGAGAAGTAGCAAACCAGAATCTCTCTCCATTAGAGAATCAAGGTATATTTCTTCTTTTTGATTTTAACATCTCCGTCATTCTCTGAATACAGCTCTATCTTGCATTTGGGTCACGGCAATATGCCAAAGGAAAGTTAATTAATTCCACATAACCAATGTATGGTTATTTATTTACATAACCAATGTATGGTTATTTATTTATTTGCATGTTTCTAAGTTTGTTCAACTGACATTAAAGGAGCTATTTCACAGAATACACACAAGCTGAATCAAAGCGAAGCCTTTCAGGTTACACACAGAAAAAGCAAGTGTTGATACATAGAAAATAACGTTCTCCACCATTGAAAGAAAGCATGGGAATCTCTGAACACAAATAAGCATTTCTGCAAGAAGACTTCATGTTGGAAATTGACTCCAACTAATTTCATTAAAGCAAAATACACCTCTTGAATGTAACACCTGTCACAGCACCCAAGGTGTATCATAACACAGTAACATAAAGACTTGATGGATTGCATCAGGCTTGTTAGTGTCATTTAAAACTCACCTCACCCACTTGGATATAAAAAGATTACAATAATGGTATATTACAGGGTCTTATCAGAATATTTAGTTTGATGGCACAATGCAGAGTTTTGCTGGAGATGCCTGTAGTTGCTCTAGATGTACAGTACCATGCAGAGATAAAAGATCAGGTCCCAATACCTCTGCTGTTGTATTAAAGCAGCACAATTTCCAGCCTAGTTAGCCCTAGCCTCTCAGCCACCACCTTCCTGTTCTGAAGATGGTTGGTTTCAGATTTCTTCAGATCTGTGTTCTCTGGTATGTACATCTCTTCAGATTTAAAGAAAGTACACCCTAGCCATTGAGCCAGTTGCAGGGGAAAAGAAATGAAAGAAATAGTACTAATTATTCCTCAAAAAAAACCAGTAAACCCTGCCTGTTGAGGTAAGCAGAGAGCTAACCTTTAACCCATTCCCCACTGTTCACTGTCACACCCAGGGGCAAAGATAAATTGCAGCAGGAAGGGTTGTCGAAATTTATTTAAGAAGTTACTTCCCTCAGCTGTCATTCTCACCTTCCTGTCAGGGATTACAATCCCTGCGGCAGTCAGCAAGACAAGCATGTGCCTCCAGCTCAGCTACACTAGTTACCATGCCGTATATTAGCTTAAACTAGTGACAAATGTTTACTGCACCCTGACATACTAGCCTTTGGGCTGAAGAAGTTGAAGTGTCCCTGCCAATTCTGCAGTGGGGATACTGGCCTTCAGAGGGCAAAGGGCTTCAGGGCAGGCAGCTGGGTACAGGCAGCGATGATTCCTTCAGTGGCTGCCAGAGCCTGAAAATCAGGATCCAGAACATAAATTTCCTCCTTCCCCTTTCATGGTATAAAATGAAGAAAAAGAGTTTCAGGGACAAGAAATTAGGGTTATGTTAATTAGGGTTATGTTCAACTACAATAAGGAAGTAAGGAGGACCCATGTTTCAGTCTCTGTCTGGGTGCCGTCCCAAGTCTAACGCTGTCTCTGAGTGAAAATGGGGCTGCAGAGACAGGTGTCAGAATATCAGACAATGCATTTTGGGACTGCCCTATCATTCAGGATGTCAGTTAGAGAAGTTCATATATAGCAGAACAACAGAAACAGACTTCAAAATATTCCACTAGACTCACAAATGATTTGACATAGTTTCCTGGATTGTCAAAGGAATACTCATTTTCCTCAGGTAAACTTTTCCTCAGGACTCCAGTCTCTCTCTATCTTGTCTTCCTTTTGGTTGACTTTCATCCTGCTGACTTCAGTGACTGCAGTCATCTCAAAACGATGCAGTCAAACAGTCCAAGAAATAATCCAAGTCTCAAAACAGATTGCTGTACATCTTTTGTAAGGTAAAAGGATGATCAGCTACAGAAACAGGATTTCACAGAACCAAAATGGGAACATACAAAACTCCTACAACTGTAGAGGCCACTCCTTCACTTAACACTAGCCAAATACTGTGGCACGTCAGGCAATAAGCCTTGATAAAGTTTCAGGTAGACAAGTAAAAGCTACAACTCTTTCTATCTAGCATCACCCTTCCATAGGTACAGGGCAGACTTTTGACTTTGATATCATGTTTGCTTTCTTAGTACATCCAGAACAGAAAGATCCTTTGCACCTATACTAAGAGCACAAAGAAGCTGTATCTATCTGTAGCATCTTTAACCAAGGACACTCACCTTTCCACTGTGTCCCTTAAGCTGCTTCTGAATGCACTACAGTGCCCGTTGTTCCATTTTCTGCATGGGATAATTCTGAAGAATTTAAAAAATCCTCAGTTGTCTCCTAGGCTCACTGTTTCTGGGTAAAATTGCTTTTATTCTGTGCAAACAAGGCTTCACACTAATGCCCAGTATCTGTGGCTTTCAGTATAAAAACATTGCCTCTCTTCCCAGAGATACAGTCAACGTATACAAGCATCCTTGTTGCTTCTCTATTAGGTAGATACCATCACCCGCTTCTGCATAACAAATTACTTTGTTGACAGCTTGTTTCTAGCACAGACTGAGCAGAGAGACCTCATCTTTCTGTTATCAAGCCCTTATTTCACAATTTGTTGTAAGTTTACTCTCACAAGCACTCTAGTCCCCCTTTATCAAAGCATCTTATAAAGTTTAGTGATTTCTTAAGATCAGGGTCATTCTGCATTACCTGCTGGTCTGCAATGACTAACTACAGGCATAAGTCACACTTCCATTCACGATAAGATTTCAAATGATGGGAAGTCAGTAATGAGTACATTCAAGGAGAAAAGAGACATCATACTCTTATTATGAAACAAAGGTGTTTTTGCAGCACTTTTCTCAGTGGTTTACTGAAAGATTGTCCTGTCTGCAGGCAGATTTTCTAGTAAGAAACCTAAGAGGTTCCTGTTGATCATTTTCTTTGCACTCTGTCCTTAAAGTTTGCTGGTTTTGTCACCAAAGGTACTGATTCCAAGAATCATTATATTATAGATTCATACTAAATAAGATAGATAAGCTTGCTGGGGGGTGGGGTGGGGGTGGGGGTCGTGTCTTATGACTTTAAGTAAATGGCTACCATTTCAGGCACAGTGGAGAAAAAGGGATAATGGATAGCACTTTTAACAAAGACCCTGTCTTACTATCCGCAATAAGATGGACCTCACTGCTCAGTCTTAAGCATTACTAGATACTTACTGGTTAAGGTTCCAACTAGCAAACCAAGAGATGGCTACAGGCAAACATCTTTTAGAGAACTCCCACTCTCAGAGCAAGAAGAACTGCTTCTCAAGGTTCTGCCCTTGGTGTACAGCAAGTACATTATAATAGGTATCTTCAGTATAGGAAACAGCTGCTTGGTATCTTACACCAGCAGTAATAAAACTTCTTTAGATTTTTTTATTTTTAAAGTAAACACATAGTAATTTCCTAACACAAAGTTCATCGTGAGCCATAGGATTGATCATATTGAAACTAATTTTTAATGTTGTTCTTCGCTGAGAACTGAATAGATGCTAACAGTCGCAATCGAACACATAGTCTGGAAAAAGAATATGGCAACAATTAATTGTATCTATAAAATATAGAAAGTGAAAAGGACTGATTTTTCAAACATTAAAGAAATCGCATGGTAGCGGATTAAGAATGTTGCACGTAAATGAACAATTATCAGATTCAGCGTTTTTGGATAATAGCTTGATAAGTATTCAAAAACATGAGGCAGGGAGAACCCACCAATGAACAACACAGAGCAAGAAAACAAAAGTTCTCAGGAAACAATGACAGATCATTGTATATAAAATAAGAACTGAAAAGAAAAAGAGGCAGCACTTTAAAATCCATGGTAATGAAAATCCAATATAAAATTTAGGTCCATTGCTAGCTGATCCCAAAGAGATTAAAAAAAAAAAAAAGGAAGGCAAAACAATAGTGAAAAGTGTAATGGATACTTTTTGTCCCTTTGCAGAATGAAGCAAGAAGATGCAATTACTCTGTATGACACTTAACGGAAACCAAAAATTTCCCCATCTCTAGCATGTAGTAGGAGGAAATGAAGCAGCAAGTACTAAGATAAAGACACTTCACCTCAATGTGCCAGCATAATTTTATAAATTTAAAATTGTAGAATTTTAAAGTTCTGACTGGACTGAGGATTTCTCTGAACATCACTTTTAGACATACCATAGGAATTGGGAAAGCTCCAAAGGACAGGGCAAATGTCACTACAGCCTCCCTGTTTAAAAAAAAAAAAAATATAAAAGGGAACTGCAGAGTTCAGTCAAAAAAGAGACAGTAACTGCAGCAATGCAAGAACAAAATAGCTATTAAAAATGTTGATGCTAGAAGAGTTACTTATTAAAATATTAAAACAACAGAAAAGCAAAAGAAAATCTATTAAAATAATTGTTTATACTTAACAGCATTTTTTTAAAATTAAGGATGCTTGCATTTTCAGGGTAACATTGCAGTTAATGGCAGTTAATTTGGGACCCCTGAACAATGAATTAATGCGAAAATACTACTAACACATTCAGCATAGTTTTCAAAAAAGTATATACAGACAATAAATCTCTCTGCTTTTTCACAGCTTGCAGGTCTGGTTGATAAAGGCGACTCATGCCAATACACTTGAGTTTCTCTTAATACAGGTAAAGGATGCTTTGAGCAAAAGGTTAGACAAATAAAGGCATACATTACACAGATTAAAAAGTTGTCCCCCTGGCTGACCTCAAAATGCCACTCCTGGAAAGAAATCCACACAAAGACTATTTTGAACGGTCTCCTTTGAAACAATTATTGGTTCAGGACTACTCAATTAGTTTTTAATGGACACTAAAAATTATAAAAAGTATTTGTTAATGAAACCTGGACATGAGTGTTGTAGGAGTATCCAGTAACAAGGCACTTTTACAAAGTGATATTAATCATTGATAAAATTCTCTTGGTCCTACAAGAGGACTTGAATGCAAAAGTCTGCGAAGGTAGGCAACATTCCCAGCCAAAAGGCACCAACTTCAGAATGCAGCAACTTAAGAAAACATTTTAAGTAACGGTCTCAAGCTCTCAGTACAATACAGGGCAGGTGTGTGCATAATACATTAATAGGACTATTAGTAGAAACAGAAAAATAATTTTGCATAGTAGTGTACCACCAGTACACTACTATGCTTTCCTTCAGAAGGGCTACAAAAATACAGGAGATACACAGAGAAACTGCTAGTTCATAGCTGTGTATTAAGACATGCAAAGAATATATTTATTATACACTTCAACCTTGCTAGCAGAGATATAACAAAATCCCCTGACCAGGAAGTTAAAAAACAACAACAACGATGGATGTGAGGTTCCTCAATATTTGAGTGACTTATCAGGGGATAAAATGGACTCATCATCATGAGAATGTAAAATAAGACTGAAGTTTTAAGAAGTATTATTTAACACAACAAAACAAAGCTCTTCTTGTGAAAGATGGACATCAACATGGACTTAACAATACTTCCCCTCTTCGGAGTCTGTGGATCCCACAGTTTCCTAATGCCTGCTCATACAGATATGAGAAAAAGTATGTCTGCAACATGTCCACATACCCACCTTGATTAGTTTTAATAATACCTATTCACTCACAGGCTTCCTCTGTTGACTCACACAGCTGACGATTCTCTCCCACGCCACCCAACCAGCCAGGTGGTTTTTTGAGTGGAAAAGGGACAGCAGCTTACTTTTGAATGATCAGAGACCAGACACCAGCTGGAGCCTGGACAGGGTAGGCAATACTCATGTCTCCTTCCTTAGGGTACGTTTCTACACCCTTTTTCAGAGCAATCCTGGATCGCTCTGTGCCTGGCTATGTGCAAGCCAATTTCACTGTCCAGGTCTGGAGTTAGAGAACGTGAACCATCTAGTCAAGCCAGCTCTGAGGCTTCTGGCTGACATGTCTTCATGCTATGTGACGCTCTAAGCTCCCAACGAGGCTTGGAGCTGGAAAAGGGAAAATCACATTAGCAAGAGTTTTGCTATTCCTTAAGGCTCGGTCAGTACCATAGGACTCTCAGTCCTGCTGGGGCACCACACCATGGTGACTGAAAGAGCTGGTGTAAGGGCATGAATTTTTTTCACACCTCCTACTCCTCCAAGCGCAGGACACTCCTGAAGACTGACCTCTTGCTCCCATTACATGAGGTTCCCCTGGCAGCCGTTTTCCTGTCTCCACACCCCTTCTCAAGACCCCCTCAGAGTCTCACAGTTGCCCCATTCCCCCTCTTCTCTGGCCCCTCCGGCCACCACCTTCACTGCGCCTTCCCCAGCTCGGCCAGCCGTGACCCCACACAACGTGGGAAGGTGGCACCAGGCAGGGGCGAGCCTGAGCCCCCGCCCCGCGGCCCCGCCTCAGCCCAGCCTGCTCACCTGCGTCGTAGAATGCATCCAGCACCGCCGTCTCCCCGAAGTCCAGCTCCCCGAAGTTGACCGTGCCAAGCTGGGCCCCCTCAGCCTCGCAAGCCCGCAGCAGGCACTGTCGCGCCCCGGCTTCGGGGCTCCGCGCCCCGCCGCCCCCCTTGGGCGGGTCGTTCTGCACGTACACGGCCCGCAGGCAGCGCGGCCGCGGGGCCGCCGCCCCGACCTCCGCCGCCTCCGCGCCGCTCGCCGCCGCTTCAGCCGGGCCGGCGGCCGGCAGCTCCGGCTCCGCGCAGGGGAGCGCCGGCTCCGCCGCCGCGCTGCCGCCCGCGGGGCTCTCCATAGCGGCGTCGAGGGCTGAGGGGAGCCGGTGGCTGCCGGCAGGTGCTCAGGCGGGGCCGCGCCCCATCGCCAACAGTTGGGCAAACTCCGGCGGCGCAGGGCGAGGCGGCTCCCCGCCGCCCCTGCCTCCCCGCGGACCTTCCGCCCGCGCTTCTCCCCTCGCCCCCGCGGCAGGGCGACGAGGTGGGGCGGAGAGGTGACGGCGGCCGGCGCGGAGCTCGGCGCCGCCTTCCCCGGACAGGACAGCCCCGGGGGGGAGAGGCACGGCGCGGCGCAGAGCCCGGCTCCCTCCCCGCCCCCGGCGGCACAGCCGGACAGCGTCGCCGTGCCTTCCCGGCACCAACGCCCCGTTTCCCTCCGCCTCAGTACCGCTTTGGTGGAGGAGGTAGCACCGTCGGGGCGACCGCGCCTCGTTTATTACTTCCTTTCCCCGCCCCTCGCCCTGCAAGCGGTACCGCCGCCCGCTGCCCCTGCTGCCGACCGTTGTCGCTATTTGACGCGGTGGCACCGTGCGCCCCGCTCGGGTCTCCCTGAGGGTTACCGGCGCTGAGGTGACGGCCGGGGGGCTGCCGCCAGGGGCCGTTCCCCCCGCGCCCGGCCGTTGGGAGCCGTTTAACCGCCGCCCGCCGTGAGGAGCCGGCTCAGCCCCTGCTGGGCTCCCCGCCGCCGCGGGGCCCCCTGTTGCCTCCCGAGCAGGGGCGGCCCTCGCAGCCCGGGGCTCCGTCCGCTGTCGGCCGTCTCAGAGCCGCCCTGTCTCTTAAGAAGCGACGGCGGCTGCTACCGCTTTTCCGTCCCTCGACTGGCTCTATCGTAGCTTTCCCCCCACTGATTCTTCTCTCAGTTATCGGTTAAACGACTTAGAACACACACAAACCGTGTGAGAAGTTTGGATAATAGTTCACCCTTCAATGCCTTCTCTTTTCCCTACAGCCTCCCACAATCATGGCAAAATCAGCTCCCAAGAAACTCTGTGGTGACTCCTGGCTTCTTTATAAAAACAAAATTAATTTTGAGCATCCCATTTCCTAACACCTTTTCCTTATTAGCGAAACTGCCAGCGGCCGCCCCAGGTTCGGCACGGCTGTTGGGCGAGCTGCTGGTTCCTGCAGCAAGGGCGAGCGAATGGCGGCTGCCTGCGGGTAACTGTGCCGCCGCCTCGGACCCCAGCTGTCAACAGGACACCAGTACACCCTATGGAGACCACGGCCTGCCGGCGATGGAAGGACCAGGGGAAAACTGTTTATATTTGAAGCTGTAAACCTGGCTGGAAAGCTTTTTCATCTCGTTTTTCACTCACTGTGACAGAAGAGGTTTTAAACAAATGGCATCTTCACTTTCTGCTGCAGCGTGGCTCCTTATGGCTATCCAAGTTTAATATATTTACCATGTGCTGTAATACAACAAAAGCAACAACCAAACACTTAGAGCACAGCATTTACCTCTTTCGGTGTCTGGCACTGTGGTTTGGTGACCATAATAAGAATTGCAGTAGCCCATCTTTTTGAGAAACACTCCGACGTAAGGGTAGCATAGTGCTGTGCAGCGTTTATGTTTGCTTAGTGCCTCATAAGGATTTTAGAGGGATGGGGGGAAATAATTTGAGGCAAACTGGTTTCTCATTTTGGAGAGTTCGGGGCAAATAAACTGTTGGATTTGGTGCACAGGTTGGGGGTGCCTGTGCTTTTTTGACAAACACGCTGGTACACGAGAGTTCAGAGGAATGATACACCACGGCCACCAGAGATCCCACTCATTCCTGGCAGCCTTTTTATACGACAGCTCTAACTCTAACTAGCCTTGATCCAGAAATGCACCGATTAGCTGATGTAACAGGAGAAAAACCTAAATCTGCATTTAGAAGATACTCAGTGTGCACATTGAAGCCTTTGACCAACAAGAAGCACAAGCACATATGTTTACGATCCTCTCCAATACAAATCCTACTTTGTATTTTTCGCATTATAAGAAAGTTTGGGTTCAACAGCTGGTACAACTTGAAATGAAGAATACAGTACCGGCAAAGTTAAGGGATTATTTGGACAGGAAAGTGTTTATCTCACTCAAGAATATTCTTGGGCTTTCAGCAACTAACATCCAAAACCAAATTGCAATTTAATGGGTTCAGAACAAGAGATGCATGGTGTGGTACTTTCTGTAATCATGAAAATTGTTGAAGTGTTAATTTAGAACAAATATGTAGGCCAGAACTGCTTAGCAGGATGCCACTGAGACATAATAAATAAGCCTTTTCTGCCTTCTAGAGATTATAAAAATCTAGTTTGTTGTAGATCTAGGATGTGTCTTTGGGTTTCATTTTGTAGTTTTTTAATATTCAGTACCATTTTAAATTGCTTTTTGAGAGGTCTGCCTCTTGGTCTTGAAACAGTGACAGTATCTCCTAGTAGATACTTTATGTGAATATAATTAAGAAAAGGATATTTTCCCCTTTTCTTAATTATATTCACTTGTCTTCCAAACAGTGTCCTCACTATTCCTTGGGCATTTTTCCTAACAAGCTGTCATGTTCTGAATATCCATTTTCAGTAGTTTAACCAGGTGCAATTTGTTCAGCGTTTGTACGCTTTTTTTTGGCAGCCAGAAACAAGTAGCATTTTTAAAGGGAGAAGCATTATTTTACATACTGCAACTGAGCCTTCAGAAACTGTGGTTCAGTGCTGGTATGCCTGACATTTCCGCTGAGCAACAACGGTATCTTCGGATCTTGCAAGTCACCTGAGTGAGAATAAATGGGAGGTTCAGGTTTTGGGATATGTGAACTGCCTCTGTGCAAACCAAAAAATGGTAAATCTAGAAGAAAAAAGGTAAGTCATGCAAGACTCTTTCCTCTTTTGGAAATGTAGTCCAGTCACAACGCTATAAAAAGAGCCACTCCGGGCAATCCCAGAGTTGCCTATTCAAAGGTCCAGGACAGAAGGGAACATTCAGCTTTCATACACCTTCCCATGAACTTTTGGTTTTGCCTAGTATAAACCCGAGAAGTCATTTGCTCTTATACAGTAACACAAAGATGCCACAATTTTCTCAAGCAGCGCTTTGCACCTATCAAATCCACTTAGTGCAGCATATTAATTACCACTTAGACACCAAGAGCAATATGTTCACTGCAATTCACAGAGACGACAAATACTCCACAGAAAATAGATGTCCTTGAATTTTATTTTTTTTTTTCCATTTTGCAAATCCCTAAGCAGCGTTGTTTCTCTAGACATAACAGGGCTAATGGGGAGTGAGTTCTTCCTTTTTTTTTTTTTTTAAATTTTTCCCCAGGGCTACAAACTTTTAAAACACTTCAAACTGTAAAGCTGAGCTGTAAACCTATACAAAGTTTGATTTCACAGGCAGACGTGCCACCTTTTCCCCTGGTGTGTATATAGCCACAGCATACCTTAGCTTCCTCTGTTTTAAAGAAAGCCCACACTAGAACTAGTGGCATAAATGTCAGGCTGCAACTTCATTGCACTCTAACATTTTCAGCGGTAAAAAGGCCTCCTCCCATTTTACCCAGGGTCAGGGAAAGCCAAGATCTTTTGGTTCAAGTAAGTGCTAAGCAAACCAGAAGACACCCAGGTCCATGGGGGAACGTGCAGATCCAAGCGGTTCTTTCAAAGTGCAAACCCACCCACCCGTGCCCTGGCAGCATTTCCTGAAGGCTGCCCATCAGCGCAGTATCCTGGGTGTCCGTCACACTGGGTGCAGAGGCGTCCAGGAGTCCATCCAGGGGCACTTGGCACTGACCAGCCTCACACACGGGCACATCCTTAGCCACGACCACATCTCCTTCCTGCCGTGTGTCCCGGGCGGAGAGCCCACAGCTGAGGCCGGGCGGCAGTGTCCCGTACTGGCTCCCCCAAGAAACACCGTCAGGGTGACAGCCACCTCACACGAACACGCGTGCAGAAAGCCTGAACTCTGTATCCCAGATGTGAGATTCTTTTCCTGTATTGTGAAGATCAGACACTGGGGAAAACATTTTGATGTCTGAATTCTTTTCTGGCAAGCTACTGTACCAACCTTCCACAAAATAATGCAATTTGTGGTGTTTAAACTATTCTGAGCAAACGCTTTGTTAATGGACTTTTTTTGTGTTAAGTGTTGCTAGTGTGCTACCTCACTTATTTTTATTCACAGTGAGCAGGTCTCCAGGTAACCATACAGGTAGGGCTGTCATTTGGATGAGGAGGAAAATAGTTAACTTCCTTACTGACCAGGAAAATAAGATTATTTTTTTTAAAAGTATGGATTCAGACAAAAGATATTTTCTTTTTCAAAGTCATTATGTAGAAGTTTTAGTAGAGTTTAAATAAAATGCTGTGAATTCTCCCTAAGAATTCTAATAAACTGCTTGGTTTTGTTCAAGTCAGAGTCAAAATACTAAATCTACAATGGAAGCTAAACAACATGGATAATTATTGAAGAAAAGCTTCATGAAAAGGAGGCCTAAAAATGCGACAAGCGTTACAAATTGACTTGCAGCAAAGCATACCTGCTTTGCAAGGGGAAACTTGGATGCCTTGGAGCAGTGTGAAGCCAAAATGCCTTGGCCACCAAATCGACGTTGGAACTGGGTTCAGAGATCTCAGGGATTCCTCTTGTTTTTCTTTCACTGGAGAGCGTGGGGCCTCACAGGCTGATTTGACCTGCTGACAAAGAATGAAGGTGAAGAAAATGACTGCTGGGTCAAAGAATATAATCCCCAGCACAGCTTTCTGTTCAGATCCACTGCTTTGCACAGGGAAGCATGTTGCACACAGCATCTGCTCATCACCGCCCCTTGCAAAGGAAGGACAGTGACATCTTGTTTGGAACACAAAGTTAGTCAAAAGGTGACCTTTCTCTCCCTTTCCTCTCCGCCTGCCTTGGAGAATGATAATTTTATACATACGCTCTGCATGCTCACAAGTACACGGAACAAAATGTAATCAATTTCAAAATTGGCTTTGATTCCAAATTCCTCATCCCCTTTAGTTTTCACATCCGGCACTCTAATCAAAAGTTCTTGCCTTTGGATTTTGAGTAGTTATAGGGCAAGCCTTTGGGAGCATGAGTGATTAAGGAGTGCAGGCAAGCAGTGAAGAAATTATGCAGGGCTTCTCAATAGCTTCCACAAAACCAGAATTTCATTTATAGATGACTGTGTGCATTTGAAATAATAGTAATAAAAAAACCCCCACAACACAACAACATGCTAGTAAATACAGTAGCAAAGAGAAGGATTAAAAAAATACCCCCAAAGTTTCCTGAATTCCTCTCGATGCAGAGAGCTCGCACTTTCTATATGGCTGATAGCTGGCATTATTTACATTATTTCTCTCTGATAATCAAACAGCTAGATTAGATCAATTAGGCAAGACTCAGGCATGTGCATTTATAAAGCCTTGTTAAAAACTTTGTTCTGATTTAAGTACCTGTGACTCCTCACCGTTTCTTACTCAGTTCAGGAGCCGAGGAGCAAACAGCCAGCCTAGAGCCAGAAGTAAACTCAAGTTGTCCAAAACAGAATCTTTAACCAATTAGTCCAACAGAAAAACACTTACCTCTCATTTTCAACACATTTCAAATAACTTTTAGTTTAGACTTCAGATGGGATAAAACTGTCAGGCCCCCATCCAGAACGACCTCCCTTACACCCTGAAATTTCTGAACCCCCACTAAGATAACTCATGCTAGAGAAAACCTCAAGAAAACTCGGAGAAAGAGAAAACTTTCAATTTAGGAGGACAGAGTCCTCAGCTGACTGTCTATATAATTCTGATTTTTAGTATTCAAGTACTAGATATTACTACTTTAAAAGTATGAGCCCTAGATTTCTCCACTCGTACAGCATCTTGACATGATGAATATTTTCGCTTTCGCAGTCCTAAAACTAACAGACTGTTCCTTGTGTTAGGTCTCTCTCCGATTCAGCAGGTCGCAGGGGTGAGAAACACGCGTTTCCTTGAGGAATAAGAAGCAGCTTCAAGAGGTCTGGTTTAAAATGTTTGCATGGGCAGAAGATTAAATATTCTTACTGGGCCTGATTAATTTTCCTGTTTTCAGCTTGATCAAAGTATCTTTGACTTCTGCACATGTCACGGCTTAGGACTTTCATTGCAGTTGTTCTTACATACCGCTTTAAGGCAAAACAAGATTCTCACTCTTAGTCTTTCTCAAGTTATTTCTCACTGAAGAAATATTAATGATAAAGGCCACCTGAGTATTCACGCTTATTCTAGTTAAACAGGCTGCTTCTGTCTACTGATTAACGAAAGCCCAGCAAAATAGTGACCGTGGCAGGGAACGCAACATGGTTATGCACACATATTGTACACACAATGGAGGGGACTAGAATATGTGGTTCATTTTTATGCACATTTAGGCAATTTTTATATTGCTGTAGATGCCAGACACATGAGGATACATGGGGTTTAGAAGCTTAGCAAAAGCAAAGCTGTCAATGCTGCTTAAAAGTATTTTAAATATCTGTAATCACAAGGGGTTTGGTATTATCAGTTGGGCCACGAAAAGTAAAGGAATCCTGAAGGGCAAGAATCGCTTTGAAGCAACAAACAGAAAAACCTCATCTGTTGTGTTGATACTCGCTTTTATAATAGGTACTAATGAAAACTTCATATATTTAAGCAAATATGGAAATTAGTACAACTTCAGTATGAATCCTTCAATTGCACCCGCATTTTCTTCTTGTTAAGCAGTCAAGAAATTGCAACATTTATTAAATACAAGTTTGATACATGAAGAAAGAAGTCTACCAATGACCAAAATAGGGGCTTGCTTTTTGTGTTTTTTTTTTAATCAACAAGTGATTCACATTCATGACCTAGCAGTGTGAAAAGTCATGGGAGAAGCAGCCAATAATTGGTAGGAGCGCAGCTAAGGCACCTAGTGAGACAGAGGAACATGAGCCTTTCTCAACTCTGGCAACTATTTCCTCCGCTTGCATGAAGCCCTTGCTTTGTAAGCATGAGCTTATTAGCACTGGGTCTGATTTGAATATTGGGGTTTGGCTACGTGCAATTCTTAGTACTTTTAATGATGGGACCTGAATGTATATAATGCTCACCGCACACCAGTCTACAGCCTGTCCTGAAGCTCTCCTGGTTACACAGTGAGAAAAAGTGTGATGCCAGACACTTTGTCTTCTCTGCTTTGTCAACTTGCATTACATTTACTCTTTGCTAGAGTAGTGTCACATGCTTGAGGCCATTAAAGCCACTGCCAAATAACACATCATTCTTGTACAGGTAGAAAATTTTACAGCCAGATACATTGTCACTCAAATGTAGTCCCTTTTGAGACATCTACCTGCCAGTATGATAGGAATCATTCCAGAAAAGTTTTATAATGCTATAAGTGAGACCTTCAGCCCATCATTGTGTCAAATCACATTTCTGTCAAAGTACCGAAGAGTTTCTTCCTGCACTTGCAGTGAAAAACAAGTTAAACAATAACTCACTTCCTGTTCTAATCCAAGACACCTAGAAAGCACAGGGCATTCCTCACCTTTTCACAGGAACCAGCACATGCTTTGATAATAGTCTTGTAACAGAAACATCTGCCTCTTGTTTTGATTTGGGAAATTCCAAATAACAGCTATCTGAAGAAAAGATTTGAGCTGATGATAGCAGTAAGATTTCCAGAGTGATCCTCTTTGTTACCCGACAGCCTTGTTTTCTCTAGGAGTTTAATCCAGTTTGAAAACTGTGAATGATTTCACAGTTTCACTTAAGAGAGGACTGGAGCACCTCTGCTATGAGGACAGGCTGAGAGAGTTGGGGGTGTTCAGCCAGGAGAAGAGAAGGCTCTGGGGAGACCTTATAAGCAGCTTTCCAGTACCTAAAGGGGACCTACAGGAAAGATGCGGAGGGACTTTTTATCAGGGAGTGTAGTGGTAGGATTTAAACTGAAAAAGGGTAGATTTAGATTAGATATTAGGAAGAATTTCTTTGCTCTGAAGGTGGCGAGATACTGGCACAGGCTGCCCAGGGAAGTTGTAGAGGCCCCACCCCTGGAAGTGTTCAAAGCCAGGTTGGATGGGACCTTGAGCAACCTGGTCTAGTGGAAGGTGTCCCTGCCCATGGCAGGGGGAGTTGGAACTAGATGATCTTTAAGGTCCCTTCCAATTTAAACCATTCTATGATTTCAATATTGCTCTGGAGTGTTCTTAGCTATTCACAGAGCAACAAAGAAGTAAAATATAAGGTTATTACTTTGGCACACACATGCATCTAGGACAAATGTCAGATACTCTTTCTTATGTCTCCAAATGAGAAGATTAATGAGCTGCAGATTTCCGTATAACATGCACACACCACTGCAGCGTGAAACCGACTTGTGGAGCATCCCATTTGCTTTAATAGAGGCACAGCAACATCTCAGTCCAGCCTGCAAAAAGACACCAGCCAGAGCTTGCAGAAAGCAACTAGCTTACCTGGGCTGAAGCATCAGCACCTTCACATGAGCAGAGCTGATGGGCTGCATCTTTAGGTGGGCAGTTCCCCTTTTGTGTGTCACCGGGGTGCTGGGACATACATTTCTGGAGCAGGGAGGTGTCAGATTCAAGACAAGAGTCTGCTGCCATTTGTAACTATATAGGAGAAGGCTGAGGAAGCATGAGGCCTGACTCAGGGGACCTAGAAGGTGAACGAAACTGTGAGTGGGAGAACTCGGGGTTCCCCTAGTCTTGCACCCAGCTGGAGAGAGCTGCTGCTCCAGCTAGTACATTGGTGACAGGTACCTGCTGCACTGGTGATACTTGGGAGCTCTGAATTCAGCACTTTGATTGAATCAGCCTCATTGACTTTAACATATCTCAATTAGTCCAAGTCCAATATTGAAGATCATAGCCATTGCAGTAATGTGATATCCTGCTTGTATTAGACCTCCCCAAGCACAGGTTACTGAGCCGCATTTCTGAGGCAAGCAGGTCAGAGCATCAGAAATTTTCCATTCCCCTGAGATCAGTGACACACGCCAGGCACGACTGCGTAATCACAGCACAAACATCCTGAATCTCCAGTCAGAGACTTGCCATCCATTAATGAACTAGCTTTCTCCAGCCAACGCTGCTTTTGCTGGGGTCTCATAATATATGTCATATTTCCCCCTTCCTTGTGCTTTTATTCGCTAAATGGCTGCATCTGTGCTTCCAGCAGGGCTCAGTAAATTTGGGTCTTTGAGTCCAGAGTAGCCAAATTATCTAGCAGTCGCAATTGCCATGCAGGTGCACCTACTTTTCTACTTACCCTTTCTTAGCTGTTGTTCTGCTTTTTGGTGCTTTGTGCTAGGAGAAAGAGCATGGTGCTCGGATTGTGTGAGCTGTGCCATCTCCTGCACTCGTTGTACCCTTCACCATGAAAACCATCACCAGAAGGGGGTAAACCCAGGTGACGGGTCATCCTGTAGCAGGGACAGCTGCCCAGCTTAATTTTCACTACCTCTAACAAGAGTCCCGAAAGTGCTCTCGCAAAATCCCAACCTCTTCTTTGCTGTTATCCAAGGAGGTGAAGAGCAGCCTGATGGGTCCCCTGGGGAAGCATGTTTGCTGTTCACTAGCTGGGATGAAGCAGGCAGGGAAGGGCCTGTCATACTGAGGAAAATGATCTCCTGCAACAAATGAAAATGTCAGGTCTGGGCGCAGTGAAGGAAATGGGTTTTGCCAGAGAAAGTTTTGAAAACAGATACTTCTTTAATGTTCTGATATTCAAAATTGCTTGTGAAGCCTGGATATTCTTATCTAATTTGCTTTGTCATTCTAAATTTCAAGTTTTCTCCTCCAAGAGAAACAGCCTATTACAACTTTTAAGACTGTACTGATAAAAGCCAATTATGTTTTCCTGTGACTATCATCATCTACATTCTCCAGTTGCTTTTCCTACATTAAAAAGAGGAAGATAAGAGAGCGTGACACCTACTTATCTGAGGGGCTGAGAGAGATTGGTAGGCCCTGCCTCCCCATTGTAACTTTTACAATGTGTCAGAACAATTATTCTCATGGTTCTAGAGATTTGCCTAGAATTATAGTTAATGCTAAAATACACTAAGATAGTGCCCCAGTTTGTAGGGTAATAATTTCAACAAAATTAATTTACATCTTAACTTTTTCATCCTATAGTACTAACACATTTAAAAATAGGATTAAATTTCTAATACTTTTTAAAAAAAAATGCACAAGAGCATTAAGCTGTTTTGTTAGTTTAGCTGTGTGCACTCCAGACCCCGACACTGTCTAATAGTGCAACTGTGAGCACTGAAAGGGGAAACTCAGCTGCGTCACCGGTTCAAGAAAAGCCTGACTGTGGCAGCACAAAGTCTCTCAAGCATCTCTTCCTGAGGCTACCAGTGGTTTACACTCACTACCTGTCAAAGTCTCTGCCTGCACGGGGTTGGAAATAATCTTCATTAAAAGAGCTAACACCAAACAACAGTGTGTTGAGTGGGTCCGATAACCTTTGTTGCCTGAGTAGAAAACGGAGGGAGGGTGGCCCGGAGCCCTGGCCTGCCCGGCACCAGGCTGGTGGGCGCTGAGGCCCCTCATCCCCCAGCACCGGGCACACAGACACACACACGAGCATCACAGCTTCCTGCGGACATCGAAAAAGTGTCTTTTCCTTCCTCAGCTGCTCTATTTCAGGCTGCGAAGCCCTGTCACCCCCTCAGCTTCAGGGCTGACGATGACCTAAGGAAGTTGGTCATTTTCCAAAGGCAGGGAAGGGCCGGAGCGGAGGGGCAGGAGGAGGGAAGCAGCTGCAGGAATCCAGGAGTGAATGGGCCGGGGCGCAGGCAACCAGCTGCTGATGCCTAGGCCAGCTCGAGAGTCAGCTGAGGCCAAGGGTGCCAAGCAAAATCTAATTTCTGGCTGAAGGGTATTAATAACCCTGGATACAAGGACCTGGTGTTTACTGTGGAGAGTTCAGCTCCACCCCCTCTGGCTCTTTTTGACCTAAGGATTGCCCTGAACAGAAGTCAGTGCTTGGGCAGACTCTCCTCACCAAAGCCTACAGGAACCGTAGCTGCCCAGCAGCACTGCCACCCCACACGGCTGAAAAGCCTCCTCGGTGCACAGGTTGCAGAGTGGTTGGTTGTTCCTACTTTTAATCAGTATTCTTGCCTGCCCTTCGAACCACAGCCCGCCTGTGTGAAAAGTATCTCTCTCTAACCAGCCTTCACACTTTCCTCATCAACGCGCCTCTGTCCTATTTCCAGCCCCGGGGTCCTTTCTTCAGAGAAGCGGACACCAGAGACCTCACACCTCTTCCCGGCCTTGCACTGCAGCAGATGCTGCTGACTGGCCGTTCCCTTAGGCGGGAGCGCTGCACATCACCCCCATCCCGGCCCTATTCTGTCTTCTGGCTCTTGGGTATTTGTGGGAGCCACAAACTGCAGCCCCCCTGACCACAGCCAGCTCCCGAGGCAGGCCCACAGGAGCGTAACAGCCCGAAACCGAGGCAAAAAGCATGTGGAGCTGCCAGCACAGTTATGACCGCAACATGTCGTGGCCAAGGAATTCATAGGAACACCGGACATTTTCATGCCACGCCAGCCCTGTGGCAGCACATGTATCTTTGCGCTGGCATTGACCCCATGCATGGGGCGCTGCGCAGAGGAGCTGGTAACGCCAGGGCAGCCACCCCCGCGGGTGAGGCAACCTGGTGCTGAGGGTGGGCAGGGGGAGAGCAGGGCCTGCTCACACGTGAGTCAACTCCACAAGAAGATGAGTGAAACAATTCTGTAACTTCAGGAGAAGATGAATTTCTGAGGGTGTTTGACGGCGCTCTCTCTCTCACCTTGCTTGCACAGGTGCAAATTTCAGTCCTGGCTGTCACAGAGTATGTCACTCCTATGGACATTTCATACAGAGTAGCTCACAAAATTTACTGGGCAGTTGGCTATCATACACCTAGAAACAAAAATTAACTGCATATAGTTGTGTTCAATCTTTTGACCTGTTAGCATAACAACAGATTCATCTAACCCTTTGCTCATTTACAAATGGATTGTTAATAAGAAAAACACAGAAGATGAAATTTAAGTAACAGAACTTAACAAACACTTTGAACATTTACCATCTTATTTCTATGTAGAACTGTTTTAAGTCCTAAGTGCTATAATCTCACATTAAGAAATACTTGCTCCTTTTAGAGTTGAAAACAAAGAACATAAAGAGAACATAAAACTGTTTTCTTAATAACTTAAAAAATTTCCAAATCAAGAATTTGAATATTATCATCCAAAGGCATGAGCCTGATGTTTCACACCTGACTTCTACACATAGACAGAAGTCTGCCACGAGACTGGTGTGTGCACATCAATGAAAAGTCATTTTACACAACTCTTCAAACAACAGTATTTAATCATTTTCACATCAAAATCACTTTGTAGCTCACCAGCATTTCCCATTTTCCTTTAAATATAAACCCAAACATTTTTAAAAGCAGCAGTTTATATCCACAGGTTTAATGCATGATTCTCTTTAAAAAGGGAAAATCCATGTTATATGAAATACTTTCTGTTATTATAATGAAATACAGCAAGAAGAGCTTATATTTCTACAAACTCTCTTCTCCCAGAATAATCAACTTTCAAAACAAAGCATTTTCACAAAATCTTATTTGACCTTCTTTTACAAAACATGGTATGTTGGACTTCTAACTTGGATTTATAAAATGAGAAGTTATCATCTCAACAGGAGAAAAAAAAAAAAGAATGTAATCTAACACAAGGAAACTGTGCCAAATTTAGGTTTTCATTTGCAAAAAAAGGAACATTTCTGCAATATCTCATATTTCTGAGGCACAACTCAGGAATCAATACTTTATTTACCACAGTTACAATAGTTTATCTCTTTCCAGGGATGCAATTAGGAGGCCAGAGCTGTTCATTTCTGGATACGTGTTGCAAATGTATGACTACAAACCCAAACAGAATTCTTATTCCTTATACCTCATTTCCTCCTGTTCTCCTAACTCTTCTACTACCTTCACAAAAACCATGGAAGCAATCTAGAAATCTTTATTGCTGGCAAGCTATGGCGGGACTATCATTCTTTGTACAAAAATATTTTAACGCAGTTATTTAGAAATGTTAAATAAGAGCATTTCAGTGATAAAATATTTTATTAGTGCTGCTGTTTGAGTACATTGAGCTATGTATTGGAACTTTAAAAAAAATTCTCAAGTTTCACTATCCGATCCTTCGATCTCAGACACCACTGTTACAACAGAAGCAGATGCTATGGTAGAGGAAACCATCCCAGCAGCGAGGTTCTGTATTGCCAGTTGAGACCCATAAAGCAAGATTCGGGTATGGTGGAGTGTGTATTTTATATATCCATGCATATCAAAAAGATTATGGGAGCTCTGCCAACCATGTGTGAACGTGACAAGTCAGCCGAACACTACGTCTCATCCAGCTCCTGGCAGGCAGGGTGGTTAGCTGTGATACAGGATATGCTGGCTGGAGCCAGCTCTAGCATTTGATAAGATGACAAATAGATCCTTTGTGTGTTTTTTTTTTTGTCACTCTGAAGCATCACCAACATCACTCACCCACTCACCCCATGCTGTGCAAATATCCATTACTTAAACGCTTTAACAGAGATTGCTGACAAGGTATGAGATACTCTGCTGCAAGTAAAGAACACACAAAACCACAACCAGAAAAACGAGAGACCTTATTTTGAAGGGATGAAAGCAAACAGAGAAACTGGAAGAAATGAAGTAAGCATCAGGTTCAATAAAATGATGAAAAGCAAGTCCTGCTGCAGAAACAGGATTATAAAGTGTATCAGTTTGTAAGTGCACAAGATAACATGGCAAACAATTCCACGTAAACAGCAAATGAAACAATGTCACACGACAGAGAACCTTGTGCATGAAATAATACAACTTTTTATTCATGTTTTATAGATTACTTTTATTTATTTTTGCTTTAATAATGCATATTCTGTTCACTCTGTGCAAAGTTGGGGACAGAGGCGGGCGTTTAAATCACCTAATGAAAATCAAGCGGAGATGAACATTCAAGTTGAGGGAGAGGCCTATCGAAACCAGGAAAGCTAAAAAGCCACAGCTGCTCAAGACAAAGCTGCTCTCAGCTGCACCCTTTTGTCCTGCCACCTTGCACAAACCTGGCTCTACTGACTGAGCAGCTGTACACTGAGAAGGTGACCTCCGCCGGACACTGGGGACAGGAGTCGTCGTGGTAGCTACATTAGGGAGACCTGGCTTGCAACCGGCTCCAGTCAGTGTGTGGCAAAGAAAGGCACAAATCATTGCAAAGACCAGATTTCTGTTGGTTTGTTTCCTTCTTGTAAATACATTACTGTACACAAAGTAAGTTTAAATTGTAGGGGATCTGGGGACATAAAATTGCATATTTAACAGAACTTAAAACCGTAACAAAAAGTAGGCTGTTCTATCTCGAAGCAAAAATAATCCCTCCAGCCCCAACGTTAACATTCATTCCTGGCTATATGCAGTACAAACATTTTAAAATCTGTGACAAAAGACAATTAAAAACCAAAAGTCAAAATCATAAAGCTTGTAAACAGATAATCTGAAATACACTTTATTTATGGAAAAATATCATCAAAATAGTACCACTATGGACTAAACTGCCTGAGTTTTCATTTCACCTAGGATCTTGAAGTAGAGAGCCTTTAGCACAAGAAGATCAATTTCAGTCACAACTAGTGCCACACAGCACTGCTTCGGGTGGAAATTTTGTCCTCGTTGTTGGTATTTTTGTTGTGCTATCAAAAACTGTTGTGCTAATCCTTCAAATAAAGGGATGTTGAGGCAATTCTTAAATCATTTGGCACAAAGTTATTTTGGCTGGGGCATAAATTTGAGTCTCAGTCATGAAGAATAATGCAACATTCCACCTATCAAGTATTCACTTTGATTGAAGAGCTTTCTTTATGTCATTAACTTCCATCTGAAAAGAAAAGAAAAATATTTGTGATGAAATTAGATGCTTTAACAAACTGAGGCATAACTGGTGCAGCTTGAAAAGCACGCATTCCATCTTGTCCACAGGTGCTGAGTATGGGTTTTATACTACTCTCATTTCCACAGATTTCACAAATTGAGGTGACCTTCTCAGCTGCATAAGATGACTACTCACAGCTGCGTTCCCTCAGAGCTTGAAAAGTATAGTCACTGAATGTACTGCAAGACCTTCCAAACTCTTTACACTACAACTTTTACAAGCCATGCAGGAATTACTTGCAGAATGAGCACTGTGTCCATGCAGCAGCTGCTGCACTTACATCTGGCACAAGTCAACCGAACCGCTGACAATGAGCACTGGCAGCTGAGGAGCAAAACCTATCGTCTCTCCCCTATAGGGATGGCTCTTGCTGTGGGGAAGGTGCTGCCTTCTGCACCCCTCAAGCCTGCATCCAGGCACCTTAAGAGCTCTGATGGATGTACAGCCGTGTGGTGAAAGGATGTGGCTGAAACCACCATCAGGCCTAGCTGTACACTTGGCTCCTCTGACAGACACTGGAAACGCTGAGGCAGGGGTAGTAGGTTTATTCAAACACACCCGCAGCGCTCAACTGCGCCATATCATCAAGGCAGTCGTCTTTAATACAGGAACTGAGAGCTGTGCTACTTTATGACTATCAGAGCACTCTTAAACTAATGCAACTTTGGTGTGTTGAACTCTCATCTTCATGTAAAGCTAATGATGCCACCTTGGTTAGCATCTGAACATTTACCAGTGTAAGCAATGTTTGAACTGGAGTAAAAGCATTCAGCTATAAAATCATAATTTTTAAATCATCAATGCAGGTCTCTGTATAAAGACATAGAGCCATCCTTGAATAGTCTGGCCTGTTAGGCTGAATCAATAACCACTATTAAAAATGTTCATTGATTTTATCTGAATAAATTTAAATTTTAGCTGAACTTGAATTGTGTGTTACTAGAAGCCATACTCCTATGTGGTTGCATGCATAAAGCCCTTGAGGCAGCCCTGGAGCACAGACATTGATGGTCCTCAGTTCTGCCACCCGTTGCCGTGTTTGCAAGCACTTTACTGAGTGGGAACAGCGCAGTGAAATTACAATTCAATTTTGTAACCCTAGTACAAATTAAAAATACAGCTGACCTATACCATGAAGATATAAAAGATAATCAGTATTAAACCACTTATCAAGTACATAGAAGAATAGAATAGAATAGAATAGAATAGAATAGAATAGAATAGAATAGAACAGAACAGAACAGAATATTATATTTCTGTTGGAAGGGACCTACAATGATCATATAGTCCAACTGCCTGACCAATTCAGAGCTGACCAAGTTAAAGCATGTTATTAAAGGCATTGTACAAATAGCTCTCCAACACCCAGAAATGCAGTTTCAATGTCATTCCATCTTGAAGCAGCATAGTCAATGACTCTAGCAAAGGCCCAGCTCCGTGACTCTCACACAAATAGGGCAGTGTGCTACCTGGCAAATGACTAAGCCAGCACAACAACATCTGGAGCTAAGGTGCTATACAAACTGTGGTAGCAGTAACTGGGCTCTTAGTCAGAGCACCTTCTTTTATATTGTTTAGGATGCTTTGGTAAGACAACCTGAGTATAGTCTGTAAAGCAGACATAAAAATCTTGCTATACGAAATCATATTCCAAGCATATCAACACTAAGACAAGTCTACTACAAAATAGAAAGTTTTGGGAGAGAGCAAATAATTTAAAAAGACATGAGTTCATTTGTGACAAAATCAAACCATTAAAACTGGGACTAAAAAGTATCATAGTTTGAATCCTATATTGTGTTTACATTTTTTTTTAATTTGTCTACTTGTGCTGATAAATTTTTAGATAATTGTCAGGCTTTTCAGTAAGAAACCAATAGTGCAATATATATGACACAGACTGGCAATGCTATGAAGGGAACAGGTATATTCCTTTCAGAAATGTTAGTAGTTTTTGATTCACTGCAATCTAAGTATCTTAGCAGAGTTTTATGTCACATACCTGAGGCTAAATCA
The DNA here is from genome assembly GCA_017639485.1 of Pluvialis apricaria. Taxonomy (NCBI): domain Eukaryota; kingdom Metazoa; phylum Chordata; class Aves; order Charadriiformes; family Charadriidae; genus Pluvialis; species Pluvialis apricaria. The sequence goes on from CM030007.1 coordinate 87,773,506, forward strand.
AACCTGTCAACACTTCAATAACGTTATAAATAATTTAAGTACCTGCAATCGTAGACGGATCTTCTTTTCTTCATCCAACTCAGACAGCAACTGTTTAATCTCTTTTCTGTTAAAAGAATGCAAAAAAAGTTTGGAATGGAAACGATTAAACTAGTAAAATACAAAAGATCACCTCTTGGACACATATTTTCCCTGCTTCGCTAGTTACCTTTTTTCCTCTGAACAACTAATTAAAGTCAGTATACTCTTGTATACTATATGCTATACTACAGAGAAACAAGACTCTATAAAAGGACAATCCCACCTCCCCGTATGGCTAATGAATAATACATTTCCTCCTAACAGCCCTGCATCCACAGGCTTTGCTGTGGACTAGCTGTATCAACACTGTATCAGCACCCAGTTGCCCTTTTTTCCATGCAAGATGTAGATGGATTGGCTGTTGGTGGGTTATAGCAACTGGTAACACAAATCCTGTCCACGCTATCCACACACTTTAGCCACTTAAAAGCTATTTATGCCAGCAATACAATGTAACCTTCAACTTCATTTATAAGACAACGATGCCAAATATGGATTTGCTGTCATACTTCTTTGTCGGGAAGGGGAACATAACTATAAGCAGAAGACATCTTCTCATGTTCCCACTGAGTGATCTCATATTAAGACAGAAACCAGTAGGTGGAAGCAGCCCGTGCAAGAAGGGCCGGGGAGACCAGAGGAGCAGGGGTCAGCCTAAGAGGCGAAGCAGTGGGGCTCGCTGGCTAGATCCAGCTTGAACCATGCCCATCGTCTCCCAAGCTCCTCACACACCTCTGTTCTGCCACAGTCTCTCCACGCTGCTTTCCCTTTTCTTTTTGCTGCCTGGGCTACACACAACTGACGATGTAAGTGAAGGTTTAGCTTCTAAAACATTAAATATTCTCAGGAACAGCAAAAGCTACATGCCAGCCCCAGTTTCTCCTAAGAAATGAGCAGCTTAAAGAAAATAAGGACACTCAACACTAAAATAGTAAGATTCAGTCATAAACACAAAGGTCTTCAAACGTCCTGATCACAACTCAATTACTTCTTTTGTAATACGAGCTTCCTGGAAAAATGTCCTAACAGTCAAACAACAAATTGATTTAATAATTTTAGGAACTTGTAGTAATTTGTACTACAACTAGAACACATGCATACAACTAGATCAATGCATACAAGTTCCCAAATAGTTATTGGCAAATAAAACAACATAAGAACCTTATTCACTGCTTACACCCTATAAACATCCGGTTATGTCATAACGCAGGGAAAAAAAGCTGTTACAGATGGATAGTGCCAGTCTTTTTTACTGAGCTTCTCACCCCCGAATGTGTTCTGTCAGGAAAGCAGACAAAAATCATGCACAAACACAAAGGCAAACTCTGTACTGTAACATACATGAAGGCAAGCTCAAGAAGAAACTGCCACCACCATGCACGAATGGATGCATCCCACCTACAGTTGTGATTTGCAGAACTTACTTTTGCTGGTCTTTCATGGTTTCAATGATGGTTCTTAGCTCCTTAATTTGTGTTCTCAGCTCCTCCAGGGCAGTCTGACCTTGGCTCAAGTGCTCAGTCTTTGGCTTTCCTTCAGTACCGAACAGGGATGGGGAATTTGACCTGTGGCCTGTTGTTCCCATAGCAATTGAGTGAAATCCAGGTGATGGTGAGGGGGATAGTGATGGTTGTACATTACTGCCACTAGCCAAACCTCCTGGTTTTGGAGGCAAGGAAGTTTTATTATCAGACACCTGCAAGAAAAAGAATAACATTTAATGTCTGGGGACAGCTTTATGAAAATCAGACCTCTAACAAATATTAAGTATTTTGCTGCTTTCCAGGAATATTGAAAGTCCGTAGTCAAATGTGGACAGTTTTGGCCAAAGCACGATAAGAATAACAATTAGTCATTATCTTTGTACATGTACATCAGAGGGGCTCTAGCTGAGATGCAGAAGTTCAGACAGTTTCAGTAAGACTTTCCACAATTGCTACAACCAGTCAGCAACAAGCGTTTCCAAGATCTCAGACCTAGCAGTGAAATGAACTAGGGAAAGATGCTCAGTGTTTCTCTCAGAAGTTTGTGAGAACATACCTACATCCATGGATGTCTCCTGCAGAGCACAAAACTGCATGTCCAAGAATCCAAGCTGTATTGTTTTGCAGATTAAATTTACGATCGTCAACTAACCATTGAAGGAATCTTCGACACCCAATGTTTTTTAAAAATTAAAAAACGTGTTAAATGTTGCCCTTAGCATTACGAAAATAGCAAAATACTCCTTAAGTTTGCTTGTTGGTATGATACAAGAATAAAATCCTGTGACTTCAAAATTATGATATATTAATAAGAAATAAATATACTGTACTGTCCTCTGTTAACTGAAGCTTCTGTGAATCCCCATAACTACCAATGGCTCTTTATTCCTCCAGGAAATTAACAGAAAAACACCAAGTTACCCTGGAACCATGTGGCTAGCTCAGAAGGATCCCATGCTTCCTGAATTGCAATCCAGTGCTCTACTTATTAGACAAGATATAGAAAAACTGAAATCCATCTACCATACATGAACAGCTTCTTCACTGCATACACAGAACAGTGTACAAGTACAGTTATCACAATGGCAAGTAGGGGGAGTCTTAATTATTTATCATATCGTTATTTGGCAATGCTAATGTGTGCATTATATGACAGCTACCAGGAGTATCTGAAAATCTGTTTAGTCCAACAGTAAGAAAAAAGCCCTAGGAAACCCTCAAACTCTATCTTTGGAAAAGAGATACGGAAGTTGAATGGCAATTAGGGTAAGATATTGAGAAAAAATAACACGGAAATGGAAGGAGACATTGTAAGTGAGGACTTGGGGACTGGGGTGGTGACATTAGCTGGACAAAGTAGCTGAGAGACGAGACAGTGGTCAGATGAAAATTAGGAGAAAGTGTGATGGGGAGGGAAGAGCAGGATCCACCGAGTTCTGCAAAAAACAGTCTTCCCCACCACATGAGCGTGATTGAGCCCAGAACCTGTTCTGGGCAAGCACCGCATAAATAAAGTGTTCTGCAGAAAAAAACAGTGTGACCATAGAAATAAAAATGATGTTATAATCACAAGAAAGCTGAATTACTCCAGTGGCTTGAGTGCTTTACTTCGCGACCTTAATAATATTCTCCTAATATTTTTAATATATATATGTATGTATGCATCTATGTGTACCTACAAATGGATCTTTCATGGCTAATACTCTTTATATCAGTAGATGCAAGTTTCCTTTGGACTGAAAAGAGATATCAGGCTGAGTTCAAACCTGGAGCAAGTGAGCAAGGCACAACTGGAGTTATCCACACCGAACACCTTATTCCAGAGTTTAACTGGATATCAACATTAAAGCCTCAAGCAGCTACTTTCTGATAGCAGTCATCTTGTTTTACAGGAACAACATCTACATCCTTGGCATACCAGCATATAATTTCGACTGTTGGCCCAAGCGCATTCCTTAATGCAAGTGCTCCCAGAAGAGGGAGCTATATAGCAAAACATGATCCTTATAATTCGGCCGCAGAAGTGCATGACTTCATCTTTCAAATACTTTTGTTAAACTATTAGAATGTAGTATTTGTATTATTAAACGTATCTTTATGTACTAAAAAATAGCTCCAACCTCTAAAGCCTGATCTACATACTCCTTCTGTAGTACTTGATTATCTTCTAGTTTTCTACCATTATACAGTAAGAATGGCACAAGCCTATAAAATGAATACAATTATACCAGTACAAAACGTGATGATACTTGCAAATTTAAATTCACATACTATTAGAGTGGATCAAAGAGTTGTATTTTCTCTGCTCACAGAATCTTCTAACATAAAACTCAATTTACAGCTGCAAGATAGCACCTTTGTTTCTAAAATTTATTTCCCTAACTTAACTTCTCCGATCCTGTGAAATGTACTTACACTACAATGATTTTTTCACAGGATGGTTATGGAGACATTTTAACTGTGCCATTCACTTTAGACTTGCATTTCAAACACAGAACAATCTTTAGCAAACCTTACCATTTTAAGGTTCTTTAAAGGGCCAGTTACCAGGTGACTGTTGTATTAAATTTTAAAAATAAGTATTTGAATACTATTTTCAAGAATGAAGACATATGTGATAAGGTTAAGCAGAGATATTCCAATTAACTTACTTGTGATATTGTAACAGTTCTTGATTTCCTTGACACTTCAATAGTTTTGTGTGTAATAGAAACGTGTTCTTCCTTCTCTTCTTCAGGACTTGGTGAGTCAAAGAAATCGGGGCTTGAAAGGGATGACTATGCAGACAAACACACACACCCCCCAAGAAAGGAAAAAAAATGCAGGTATTTTCATTGTACAAGAATTTAACAAAGGAAGAAGAAAAGCATTTATGCAATGACTTTTTTATTTTTAGTTATGATTTTCAAAGTAACAATACTTAAAATCAGGACTCTCCCCTGTACCCCTTTTTTAATGTCTTGTTTTTAAGACTAGAATGCTTTTGAAGCATTCATGAAATGAGATATACTTAAGAGTTGGATTCAACATTAATTTACATCTTTGCATTGCATTATATTATAAGATGAAAGCACTCTCCTGTTCGCAAGAGCTGTACCTTACTTGGCTACAACACTGAGCACTGTGCTCTGGGGATGCCAGCTCTGCCACCTGGGCAGCTCTGCTACGGCTTTGCTCAGTGCAGGTCTCGCTTTGCTGCTCCTCAGAGGACTCGTGCTGCTGCCTGTGCACACTGCTGGCATTGCAGGGCTGCCTTGTGCACAGCTGCTTTGCAAAGATGCAAACAGGTAAGGTTCTTTCCCCCCCTGTTCCTTTCCCCATGGATTTGACAGGGGAAGAAAGACCTTTGAACTTGTCTTTTATGTTTCTATATTTACATACATAGTCAATTTTGAAAGCTTTCTTGTGTTCTATTAGTTTCACAATAATCCTTTTTTTCCCCTCCACTTTGCTTTTCTTCAGCAACATGGACATGGGTAACCATCAGTAGTTGCTCTCATTCTGATATTTCAGAATGCAAAAAGCACAGAAATGAACAAAGCCCAAACCCCAAAGAAAAGGACACTGAAAAACTAAACAGCAGTTTCCAAAGTATGGTTTATGAGACCAACTTGTCTAAAAATAAATATTAGAGAGTGAAATTTAAATCACCCTTATATTTACAATTGTGAGCTTAATGAGAAGAAACACATGGTGGCCCAAGGAGAGCTGTTGAAGGCTGACAACAGTGTTGTTTGTCCTCAAAATCTGGTAGAGTGTCCTAGAGAAACCAAGGGAAATGCTTCTTTTGGGAAAGACTTTCAAAATCTTTAATACTTAGCACGAACAGATTTATTCCAAAGACTTTTTTATAAAGGATTCCTCTGGCCTCAGTCATGGTTGGCAAGGAATACCTGGCAGCACCCAAATAAGGGGTACAAATCTTGCAAGGGAGGGAATGTTTTAAACATCAGTATTCAAAACACTGGCAGCCTTTTGACACGAATTCTCCTGAGCTGCCTCTCTCCGCCTCACTGTACGTGTGAAGGAATTGCTGTGTAAATGTAGTAAAAACACCAGGGAACACAAATAGGAGGAAAAAAAAATAAAAGAAAAGGAAAATTAACTTACAGACGTGAGAGACTGGGAGGGTGGTCGCCTGCCAGTAGCTTTTGGTCTGGTTGTAGTTGGATGATTAAGCTTCTCAGCAATTGGTATTACAGAGTCAAAACCTTCCAAGTCTTAAAAATAAAATAGAGTTGATTTGTTTTTTTGGCAATTGTCCTCAAAGGGAAAGAATCACATTTTTTTCCTCATTTCAAAGAAATCAAATCCCATTTTCCCCATTGTGTCATAGTGTTCTGCACATGTTTAGGCACCATGATGGCACTAAAAAACCCTGGAAGTCAAAGGCAGCTGTAATCCTGTCATCCTTGCCAAGCGCAATTACTCTTCCATCTCAAACACAATAAAGCAGAGGGGGAACGTGTAAAGGAGCCTTTGGCTTTGTTTTCAGCCTAGTGAAAGCTAAATGACAACATGGGTCCTGTGGCATGGAACAAACAATTTCAAAATTTCCATCTTTCTATTAAAGGGGTTAGTAATTTTTTTTCCTCAATAATTGGAGACATAAGACAGTGCACGTGTTGTCTCAAGAACTCGTACTATCAGCGCTGCACCTGCAGCAATTGCTATGGGAGCACAGAATGGGAATGATTGGGCTGGAAGTGATCTGCAGGTTCCCAGACACCTGCAGCTGGAGGTAGCACAGCTTCTAGTAGCTACAGGTGAAAGGAATATCTCCAGTAGCCCAGAGGTTATGGTAAGTAAAAACTCCAACAGGCTCCTGAAGCTGTACAGAGCGTAGGAAAAACAGGTCTGCTAGAATGCAGTATCGACTGTCTTCATGGTTAGTGAAACGCACTGGGGAAGTGTTTACTGAATCCAACCACGTGGTTGCATGTTTACGTGAAAGAACGATGTGAAGGCTACCGCAGCTTGTGATTACATGCCTGAATCAAATGGCTTAACACCATTCATCTATTTTTATGGGTTATATCAGTTTCACTCACCTTCATTTCAAAATGCCCTACTGCATACGTTAAGCAGAAATGAGTCAGAAAACATACAAGAGGTACTTTAGACAAGATAAATCAAAATTTTGTAAAATTCCTTTCAGACATGAATCAAATCCTGGAATGATATTGATTATTCAGAGACTATTTTTCACTGCACACATGTAGGAAGAAATAGCTTTTAAGTTAATAGTTACATATACCAGGCACTTTATTTTCAGAACTGTTACAGAACAATGAATCTCTGAAGAGCCAGCTTTGTTGCTGTATTACAACTGTTATACAAAATTACGCCATAGAAAAACAAATGAATTAATGGGTCTGTGCAATAAACTATACACACTGAAGGACACTTAAACTGATTCCAAGTACTCATGATTTGGCAGCTAGAAAGCAAATGGGATCAGACTTTCCTTATTCAGCAATATTCTTCCATCTCTGGGAGATAAAAAAGGAAGAAGAAAAAAAGAGACCTCTTTCAATAGCCCTCAAATAGTCTAAGGTTACTCACCTCCAAATACTACTCTATTTTTGGAGCAACTCTTCCTATATATAACCAGTGACTCCACTGTCCTCTACCTGGTATTTCTCTCACTGCTTTTTTATTGACTGTTGCAACCTACGTCCAAAGGTAGGTCACCCAGTCTGTCAATGGGAATTTGGCAATCTAAAGCCTCCACGGTACCCAACGTATCAGGTGAGGCTACGGTGCTTTTAAAGTAAAAATGAGCTAACGTTAGCAGACTGCACAAAACCTATCTGGAGTCCTACAGAACTTCGGGGTTTCAGGAGCAGAGAAATGGAAGTAAAAATTTGTTTTCTGGGGGAAAAAAATTGCAAATGTAATAGCTGGTTTCCAGTAATATCCAGTTTGAAGCTGACGCATGAGATAGCTAGACTTGCTTAGGATCACATAGCAAATCAGTGATATATTTTAATACATTGTCTTTGTTTTCACCGCTGTGTTACTTTAAGTTGCACAGCAAGAATATATATATTGCCACCAAAAATATACACTTGTCTATAAACATGTAAAGCTCACAGACATGAGTACAAATGGAGGCTGAAGCGATCCTTCCATTTGTCTCAGCCACCCTTTCCCAACTAACTGTTTTTACTATTTTTTTCCTGAGCTAGTTTTAAGCCAGTTCATTTTCCAACAGCATGTGCCCAGCCACACAGATACCCATGCTGAAGGAAGGATCAGTGTCAGTACCAGAGGACTGATACAAGCTGCTAAAACTGAGAGGAAGAGGAGACTACTGCTTTGGAGGGTAGCAAAGAGGCTGAAGTTATCTTGCAGCCTAGAAACACTTCAGTGCATGACTTCCCTCACTCTGTGTTGCTGCTTCTATGGTAAGCGCCACTGTCCCTTCCTCTGTTCTTACAGAAGATAAGTATCTACACTAATATGGAAAACAATCAATGAAAAAAATGTAAAGGCACTAATTCCATGTGTTCCCTTGGCTTAAATAAACTAATAATTACCTAGAGTTCTACGCTTGATCAGAATAGTCAAATATTCATGTTTAAATTGTAAAATGTATCGATATACAGAGAGTATATGAATTTGTTTCCTTGAGACCCACGAGCACTTGCAGATAAAATCTGCTCCACGCATTTTATGAATACCATGAAAGATGAACATTCCTGTGCAAAGCTTCTACTATCAAGAAATACTGGAAATCCTCCATTTTTTCCACTTCTGAATACATTTCTGATAGCTCGAAAAATAAACTAAAGCAGCCTATACCTGCCCTGAATTTAAAAAAAAAAGAACAGAGCAGAGGTTGGAAAGGCTCCACAGGTAGAATCTGATGCCAAAGTAGTGAAATCACAGCCATTCAGCTGATACTATAAATGAAATTCTATTTCAGTGTAAGCGACAACACTTGGTACAATGCTAAAATAGTAAATCCATTTCCAGTACTTCCATACGCCCTTTATCCCCTCCCTGCTTGTTCTCCTTATTTAGATATGGTTCTCGCTTCCAAATACACTCTGCATCTAAGGTTATCACGCCTAAACCGCGACAACCTTACATGGTCACCACCTATGAGATATTCATTCAGGAAAATTCCCATATAGTAAACTGGTAAAGAAAATGAGAAGCACAACCACTCAGGATACCTCTGCCTTGCTGTTATCTATACTGCAGATTCAGTAATGAATTCACTGACACTGGTTATTTGATTATTTTTTGCTAATGGAAAGCAAGGTTACATGGGTGTGACTCACTGAGATCATTAAATGCAGAGATCTGATTTTTGTTTGTATTTCTGTAGCTATCAGAAATCGGGAGCTTAAATTTACTTAATAAGTAAAATGTAAAACCTTCCTGAGCTGGACCAAATGGGATGTCATTAAAAATAAAGTATTCACAGCCATGTTAACTGCCCATAAGTTATCAGACCTGAACTCTGCACTGGTCCAACTTTCTCTAAGTTTGTTAGTAGTAACAAACAGTGAGGAAGGTTCTATTGAACACACAGAATACCAAGGGCACCCTTCAATTAACAGTGGCACTCTCTAATTAATAAAATAATTGATACTTGTTCTACAAATAAACAGATGCATTCATCATTATTACTGTCTTGCTGCTCAGGCTGGTAATTCATGAAGTAATTCATGAAATGGGGAGAAAGACATCAGAGTAATTCTAATATACTAGTGTAGTACACACAATAAAATGTCTGGCTTACTGAGCAAACATATTTAATGAATATGAAAAATGTTAGCTGTGCCAGAATTATTCCCTGGTATCCTTCCAAGCAAGTTAAGAATAGGATAGTTTTCCCCATTGCTATGTTCATTTGGAGACGTGGTTATATAAAGTATGCTGATGGTGTTTTAAAAAAAATGCTAAGATCCAGGAAAACAATTATTTAAGGAAAAAGTTCTCAGCTCGTTAGACTTGTACCTTCCTGGAAAACACCCTTCAATCCCTCCAACAGAAACCACAGAAGGAAAAAGTCGAATGGTTATGCTTCCTTCCTTACCCTTACTCCCCCTTGCATTTACTATTCTGGCATAAAATGTGTTTAGGTCTCAACTTTATCTTATGGTTAGGTTTTTTCGTCTTTGGGCAAAGTATTTTATACATAATGAAGAGAGAAAGCTTTTTGAATTAGCAGAGAGATTTCACCTTGAGAAAACTGTAATGGAAAGTGATGGATAATAGCAGAATCAACACATTCAGAATGCTAACAGCGAGGTTTCAGAGAACAGAAATACAGCAGGGCTGGAAGCAATGAGGCAAAGGTGGTGTTCAATTCATTTGAAGAAGATAATGTCACAAAAGCCACAGAGGTAGATTTCATTTCATAATCATCTTCAATACATTTAAAAGATTGACAACAGGCTTGTGAAATGGTATATATACTGTCTTTAAGCACAATAATCCTGAAAGCTATCAAATGAGACAGAGATACTGCAGACAAATCTTCTGCATTAATGACCATTCAATATATAGCACTCATTAAAAAACAACTCAAACAACAATCCAAATATTACTGGGAATTTTCAGAAGACTGCAATTATTTTAACTAATTCAAGTGCCCAGTTTCTGCTACTCCCATGTACTCCCAATGCTGAACAGCATCGTACCCTTCAAGGAACACAACCATGTTCCCAGCCAGGGTCAGGGCAGCAGAATCTCACCCATAGTGAACTGCAGACTCTTTTTTAAGATTTGGGTAACACACTTTTAGCAGGAGGGCTCACCAGCTGCAGGGTTACTGTGTTCAGGAGTGTAACAGCGATGTGCCAGGGAGGCCTGCCCGCATGGTTCCTTGCTTTGGAGGGAAACAGCTTAGCTCACCCGGCTTCCCAGGACAGTCACTGGACAGCCACTTTTCCTAAAGCATACAATTATCCTTTCCCATTTCAATCCTGACTTTTATTGCTTTAATAGCTAAATGTAGAAAGGTGCCATAATGAGCTTTGCTTAACCACTTGCCAGTGCCCTCATAAGGATTTTATTTTTAACGATTCAGAAGATGCCAAGAAAGAACTGAAAGGTCAAGAAAACTGAGCTAGAAGAAATGGATATGCTGTTTTCAGGCACCTCAACTTGACACACATGGAGAACGATTTAAATTTCTGGTGTACTGCCTTTTTCTGGACCCTCCAGGGCAAAAGACCTAATTAATTTATGTAATGGACCATTAACATATTCCCAATGACAATATTTACAATTCAAAACTATGTTTATGGGTGATTTTCATTCATTGACATAAATATTACAACTTAACCCAGTTGGGTAATTCTGCTCCTTTGCTTCGCTGTATTAAAATGAGTATAAACAGCAGCATAAAAAGAAATAACTGATGTAGGCAGATTTTGGTCTTCATTATATGAGTCACATTTTGTCCTCCAACCCTTATATTTACTAGTATTTTCTTTTTTCCAACTTTTACTCTGTCTTCAGGCAAAATAATTATAATGTCTCACAGTATAACAGCCTGTGATTTAAAGACAAACCCACTCCATTCTACAACGTTTTACTGGAAAGATTCTCCGTCTTTTTCCCTAGTGTGGGCCAAATCTTATTAGATCACTTTTTCTTCCACTCAGAGGCACAGCAATCACCTCTCCTAATAAATATGAGCACGTAACAGCTCTAGAACAACTGCAAATGCAACTCAAGGAAACACAATATCCTGAGGATTTTTTGTTTGCTTGTTTAATCATTTAATTGTTCAAGTAGGGTATTTTTAACTACCCTTCCAGGCAAGTTAGCACCAGGCTTGTGGGGAGGGACAGAAAAAAAGTACAGCTAATAATGTGAGTTCAGCCAGTACTCCATCACCCTCCAGCAAATGCTCTGAAGACTAAATTCTGAGGAAATGCTGAAAAATGGACTCACGTTAACCAGCTTTCAGGGAATCTCTTAAGAAAGTTCACACCTTAAGAAAAAACACACATATGTTTCAGCAGGAATCAATGAAGCCATATGTGCCTTACGTTAGCACTGATGAAGATTATTAACTGCTTTCATAAATACTATGCAAAATGCGTAAAGAGCCAGGAAAAACATTGGAAAGATGCATCCGCTTGGCTCTGTGTGTGAAGCGCCTGTGCAGTGCAGTCTTTTTGCAAAGCACAGAAACTGCTTCTTGTGTGGATTAACTGAGCATTTCCACAGTAGCTATATTATTTTTATTTCTTTGTGGCTTATTCTTTAAATCATAGTCTTTAAATCACTTAGCTTAAATCCATATGATTTTAAGTGTTAGATGATTTCAAAGCAAGCCTATTTTGGACAGACAGGTCTTGTTGCAGGATTGCAGGATTCCAAAGTCTGTGTGTATATATATTGTTAGAAGGCTTCAGATTAATCCTGACTTGCAGAAATAATTCAATACCAATAATTAATTGGAACAATTCAGTAATTTCTGGAAGCATTAGTTTTTGATTGCGTAAGCTATTGTATGTGCTAGATGTTTCTGTCATTGCACTGGCCCTCAGATATAGCAATCCTTTATGAAATTAAAAAGAAACACATAATCTAAAAAACATAACCTAAAAAAAAGTCAAGTTATGCAATAAGGCATTAATTTAAGCTGTTGAAATCAATGTAATTCTACAGAGGACTACTGTTGGTAGAACGGGGCTTACTTTCAGTGTAGCTTATGAACAACAACAGTGATTGGTACGTGAGACTTTGCAACAGATGTAAATACTGTGATTTAATCACAGCAATACTGGAGACAAAGTTTTGGGTGATGTGACCGTGCACTTTCCACTGAGAGCCAGTGAGTGCTCTTCAAATTTCTATCTTCCGTTTTGTTGTTTTTTATTTCCTCTTTCAGATGAGAGAACCATCCTAGCATGTTGCTAAATTGTTTTGTAACATGCAAGGACATCACAATGAAATATATACATTAAACTTTGTGATGACACCACCTGTCTCTACGAACCACAGCACAGACAAACTGCGCGTGAAAACTGTACATGTCACTTAGGTCACTAAAATTTCTTACGGTACAATAAAATAAACTATAGTGATTTCTCATTTCAGTGCTATGGTGCAACATTTTCTGTCAAGTACACTCAACTTCAACTTGTAATTAAAAATAATCTGTAATAGCCATGTATACATTAGGTGTTCTACAAAATACTTATTTTTGTATTTGTTATGCATTGTCAACTAAAGCAAAGACAGGACAGGACAGAAATGGGAAAAAAAAAGCCTTACCCTCATGAAATGAAGAAGAGTTACCCATGGCAAAGAGATGTAAATAGGAAAAGCTGGATGAAAGATGTGTGGAAAGGAAAGTAAAGGCATCACTGAAAACAGGGAAGAAGAAAACAAAAGAAATGAGGAGGAATGGGGAATGGTTCCTGTTAAATAATATACTCTGAAGGCTAGTTTTCCAATGTTTTTTTAAGGATTGTGGAAAGGAGCAAAGGCATGAACAACAGTAGTAATAGCAGCCATTATATCTACAATCAGCAGTGATGTTGCTGAACAGGACTTGCTCTTGTCAGTACAGATTGTGAAATTGTAATCAGTGCTGTATTATCATCAAGAAATTTAAATGTCAAGTCACAACTCTGCAGAACATGCTGATCAATCAAGCCATGCGCTAACATCTACATAAAAATAACTTTTTATATATGCGACTAACAGAACATTATGCACAGTATTACACATCATCTCAGCCTTGCTCAACCATTTGTGACTTTCCTGATTGGGAAAGTTGACCAACTGTTTTTAAAGGTGTTTTTAAAGGTTTTTTTAAAGTTGTGGGGATTTCTGGCTAGACAACACTGATCCACTGGTGGAATATTACTTTAAAAAATAAATAGAAAAATGCCATTCCTGAAACAAGCAATGTTTAACACACTGATCTAGAATAGGGGACCTAGACAGAATAAAAGTTTTGAACCTGGATTTCCCAACTGCCCTCTGCATATTGCTTCTTAACTGTTGCTGGAATTACTGATTTTGTTGTTGCTGAACACTTGTTTGTTTTTTGGGAGATGGCATATGGAAGGACCCTGTACCTTCTCCTCTCGTTGTAAAGGTTTTGGTCTCACAACAAAGAAAAGGAACCAACTTAGAAATGCTTAAAAAGTTTTTCACAGAATGGAAAACTGCTCTCCATCCAGCTTTAGTATGGTTTGCTTTTATAACCAAAACCATCTCTCCAGTGCCTTTGTACATCTCTGCTTTGAATGAAAGAACAAGAGCTTCAGACTGGCTATAGGACTGAGAAAGCAACAGCCACTGCCCAGGTTAACATTGCTAGTGCAAAAAGGCCAGAAGAGTGTTGTATTATTCATTTTCAGTCCATGATTCACCATCAGTACTTAGCATAAGCATGAAAGAGGGTGAGGCAACTTGCAACTGACTGCTGCTTTTTCCTCTGTCCTCTCCGAGAGCTCTAAGCGCCCAGGAACGGCACTGGGGCTAATGGAGGAATAAAGAAGAGCCCAGTAACCAGAATGATCATACACCCTACATGCTGCAAAGGCCATTTAACTTCCATTTTCTTCAAAGGCTACTGCTAAGCCCCACCTTGTCTGTCACATAGGTCCACTCTCATTCATTGTAAATCTGGATTACTGAGAAGACATCAAACAGTAGATTTAATCAGATCCATTTTGACTGGAAGAACCTTGGAGAAGCTGAGGCTGCCCTCCCCACTGGACAACTCCATTCACTCATGCATCATTTTTACTAATAACTCATTTAGCCACAAGATTTCTCCAACCCATTGTTCTCTTTGTAAATCAATAAAAAATCTAACACATTTATCATAAATCTTTCCAATTACACTGCCCCATAAACTGTCCTGAACTCCAAACCTCCCCCCATAGTAAAAGACATTAATCCACTGTGAATTGTTTTGGCTTATTAAGCTTTAATTTATTGCTCTACCCTCTCTTAAAAGGCTGCTGAACAATAAAAGGCTCTTTAACAAAATTTTACATGAGCCATCAAAAACCTCCTGAAAATTTATAACAGTTATGATCTTTGGGTCCACTTTCATTACAAAATCATAATTTATTTTTTTTTCTTTTAATAAGTTGTCTAACAGGCTAGAATGACATGATTTGCCCTTGTAAATACCATTCTGGTTTGACCCTATCGAGTTATACTTATCTAAGTATTCACACTATTTTATCCTTGGTCTCAGTAGGTTCCCCTTGTTAGTGGTAACAGGAGGTCATCAGCTAAACACTTTGCAACATGTGTGTGGTTTGGTTTATGGACTCTTGTTGGGTCCTATTATCCATTAAAAAAAACCCCAACAAACAACCCAAACAAAAACAACAACAACAAAAAAAACCAAACCACAAACCCCACCTAAGTCTAAGTTCTCGAAACAAACAAAAATTATTATAAATCAAATAGGTTGTTAAAAAAAAAACAACCCAAACCCCCCAAAATTACAAAACAATCTAAACTTTTATCCTGATAGTGATTCCAAGGAAACTAGCACAATGATTAAAAAAGTTTACCTCCATCACACCACTACATGCTATCGCAGTCATAGTTTTCTCTTTTAAGTGAGCAAAGACTTACATGTTTTGAAGCAAATTTGTAAACATGGGTAACAAACACTTAATGGTAGAATTTGACTGCATTTCCATACCATTCCTTATTATTAATCTCTAGAATTAAAATGTTCATGCAATTTATCACAAGCTTCTAGCTTTCCATGTTTATCCCAAATGAAAATCTGGGACAAACATACTATTTGCTTCTCCAGAAGAATGTTACTATCATACACCATAGCAACAGCAGAAGGTTAAAAAAAAGCAGACATATGGATGCTGAAAAGCTCATAAACGTATGTGAAATCAGTTTAGCATTTTATTTTTACATTGCAATTAAAATCCATTTGTAACTTAAAGCTCTGCTTTCAAGTCCGAAGAAAAGGCAGGTTTGACTGTTGAAAGTATACTATTTTACAGAAATGTTTCACTAATAAAGCAGTCTGGGTAGAAACCACCACACCAAAATAACATTTAATCCCGCCAGTGAAAGGTAGTAAGGTACCCTGGTTCTGCCTTTTATAAAAACAGGTCTCTCACGGCACAGCTGCGACTGCGGAGGAGAGCGACGGCAGCAGCTGTCGCTGGCGTATTTCTAAGTGGAGGTAGAAGATGGCTGTCGCGGCTTTTGCTTACAGCCCTGGGACAAGAGTCAGAGCACCTTGCTTTCCAAGTGCCACTTACTGCAGCACCCACCCCAGCAAACATCTCTCCTGCACTGCCAACTTGAGAAGGAAGGAGGGTGAGAGAAGACAGAAAAATAACTTACCATTACTCCTTTCCAGGTGATTTCCCGATTAAACTTTGTGTTGCAGGAACACAATTTATTATTTTCAAGAGAAATTTAGACTGCTTTTAATTGGTGTTTGCAGTAAAATTTATTCAAATTGGCCTCAATTGGGTCTCTATTCTTTTGTATTGGAAAGTGTAAAGATTACTAACTGCACCAAAACCACAATCTTTTGCAGCATTAAAAATATGGCAGCACTAATATTACATCTGTTAAATAAGTATGACTTATTATCATTGGCCTTCTCACTTGTTTCAGACTTTTAAACGGAAATGACAAAAGCCCTCCTATTCAAAATAGTTCACCATTCCATATTTCCTTTTAAAAATTATTTTTTAAACAGAAAACCCCAACAAAACTTTTTTAAGTAAAGCAGAAATGATCCTTTAATCCTGCAGTTAACATTTGATATAAATGCACTCACATTCATTGCCAAATCCTCAATCTGCCTTTTGGATCATAATAAAGTCACTAAAAAGCAGAGATTTACACTATAAATTTCTTAGGCAACCTATAAAAAGCACTATAACTTACCGATGTCATTGCTTCTTTCAGAGGAGTCTTTCTCTAGAGTGCCGGATACTGTACTGCCCACTAATTCCACTTTCGGACTATCACTCCTACATTTGGATCAAGAAGAGGAGATATTTTATTGGAGTTTTTGTGTGGGTTACAGTAAATTGATAGTTAACTTGCAATTAATAATGAGAGAGGAAAATATTCTTCCTTTGTAGCACCAGAGTAATAGCAATGTGTCAGAGAGAGCAATCTCCAGTAAGTAGACATGCTGTATGGATTAACCTTATCTCGTTTCTCCTTAACACCTGTCAAAAAAGCCTATTTTAGACACCGTAGTGTCCTGAATAATTCTTCAGATGTTCACAGCATCTCAACGCGAAGGAAATATAAGGGCAAAGGGACATCCTTCAGCAACTTATTTGTAATTGTTTCTAATTAATTGGCTTGCATAAACTATACCAATGGGTGATCTAGAATACTGCAGAAAGGGAGAGAACCTCAAGTTAGCATTGTGCCTTTCAGTGGTTCCTAGTAATTACTCATAAATGCAGCTCTTCCACCAAAAGAAGACCTTTATTTATTTATGCACACTGCTTATGAGATTAGGCTATGAATATTGTTTCCACAATATTGCCTAGTCTGTCTGAAAATGTCTTTGGAATAGGAAAGTGTCAAGAGTTGTGATACTTTATACAGAGGAACTATTTTTAAACCAAACAGGAGATCAAACATAAGCAACATGATTATTCTTTCTTCGTAGAACTTTATATCCCACAACTACTTAAGCTTACTAAAATAATCTGACTATTGAAACAATTAATTAAAAATGAGCCAGTGGTAGGCGAGTAGCTTGGCATTGCACAGGTCACAGACAAATCCCTGTGACATTTACTGTGCTAACAACTGTCCAATTAATGCAATAATTACCATCATTATCAGGTCAACTAACAAATAGCATAGTTTTTCCACAATCACTATTCCCAGCGTAGTGCTGTAACATTTATGATATACGTAAGGTACCCAAATTATGGGTAAAAATATAGATCTGTCCCTGAAACAACCCAGGCAGATGTGCATTTCTATGAACAGCAATAATTAGCCATTGACAGAAAATACATAGTGAGCTCCTGAATCTTGATGATTTTTTCATTTGTCTCTGCTTTTGATGCCATAAGCCGATGACAGATGGCCCGAACCTCAACTCATGGCAGCAGTTTCTGAGCAAAACACAAAGTGGCTGGAAACCCTACTTCAGACTTCAGGAAGGCTGTGATATAGAGCCTGAAGACTTGTGTTAAAAACCAGAGGAAGTCACAGATTAAGTGAACATACATCCAGTTAAACACTGTGGTAGGGTGAGAAATATTCTATGAAAGAGAGACAACCAGCTTATGACCTGAAAAACAAACTAGTCCTACATAGCTATCAATATGGCAGGCAGTCTGCATCATGAAGGAAACAGAAGATATTTAACACCTTCCTAGAAAAATGTATTAATTGGCGAGATGATTAACAAGGGCATTCTCCAAGTGATCTACCTAATCAATTTGTTTTCTTATCTTTTGGTCTTTAACTTTCTTTGAAAAATTGCTTATATATTTGTAAATCTGTAAGAAACAACATAGTTTCTTGGCTGACAAGGCACTGAGCATCTGACTGTGTACTCTGTTTTGCACACATATATTTCCCAGAAAAAGGAGAGCACCATGCGAGTTGGAAGCACTCTTGGAAATGTGTGAGTACGGTTTTGGAGGAGATTCTTAGGATGGTGTGATTTAGGACTGAAAGTCACAACATTTACCATTTGACTATAAAAGATACCAAGATATATGACATCAACCCCACAAAAAAACCCAACTCTGTTGTCAAAAAAATCAACAGGCTTATTATGCCAATCTACATCCATACCGTTGTGAAAGGAGAGGAGCCATGCCTTCTTGGTCACAGCATCTCCCTCCCTCCACTCTTGCCCATGCAGATAGGCTGTCAGCTTGATCAGACAAATTATCAGCCTGAAAGAAACCCCACACTAATAGATATCCCCCTGCAAACTGATTAATTGCCATCTGGACCAACTCCCTGACCCATATGGCTGAATGGCTGCACAAATGCTGGTGCTAACATAAGGGAGGCTGTGGGAACGGGCTGCCAGGAGGGGGAACCTGCCCCTGTTAGCATGAGCATGGACACAGATCGGTTTAGACTGATTGTAAAAATGCGCTTTCTGTAGGTCTTTATGGCTTGCCTACCTCAGAGAATTGACTCATCGGTAAATGGTATGATCACAGGTATGTCTAAATAAGCTGTGAAGCCTTTGGAACAAATTGACAGCTATTCTCCGGCCCACATGGTTTTTGTCTCTCCTATTGCCCTCGAAGCCCTAACCTGCCTCCAAGGAAGGAGGAGTATATTTAAATGGAAAAACAGTCATCACCACAAAAAGTCAGTGAGATGCGTAAGATGCAAGCCACTTACTCAGAACAGAAAAAAACTCTTCTGCTCAGCAGCTGCCCCAGAAATCTCATGAGACTCACTTTATAACTACAGCAATTTTTCCCCCTAGAATCATGTACTAGTTTTGGCTGGGATAGAGTTAATGGGTGTTTTGGTTATTGCTAACCAGTGCTTACACAGCGTCAATGTATTCTCTGTTTCTCACACTGACCCAACAGTGAGTATGCCGGGGGGCCACAAGAATCTGGGAGGGGACAGAGGCTGGACAGGTGACCCAAACTGACCAAAGGGCTATCCCATGTCATACGACTTCATGCTCAGCAATAAAAGCTGGGGGAAGAAGGAGGAAAGGGGGAATGTTCGGAGTTATGGCATTTGTTTTCCCAAGTCACCACTACATGTGATGGAGCCCTACTTTCCTGGGGATGGCTGAACACCTGCCTGCCCATGGGAAGTAGTGAATGAACTCCTTATTTTGCTTTGCTTGTACCTGCAGCATTTGCTTTATCTGTTTAACTGTCTTTATCTCAACCCATGAGTTTTCTCACTTTTGCCCTTCCAGTTCTCACCCCCATCCCACTGTGGGGGAGTGAGCGAGCGGCAGGGTGGGGCTGAGCTGCCCACAGGGGTTAAACCACAACAGGTCAGCAAAAATTCTGCTGGTTCCATTTTTTTTCAAATTGCTTTAGGTTTTTCAGATTCTGGAAATGGATACCAGTGGGTCTTAAAAATATTTACTATCTTATTAAACTGAACCGATTTAAAAACAAAACACCTTTATTGAAGTGACTGCTTCCATTTGAAGTTTCACATTTCTTAATTATTCAAGTAATTAAAAGTCTATTCCATGGATTATTTCATTATGTGAACTTTCTGCCTGCTTCCTATAAGACACCCTTACAAGTCAGAGCTTAACAGGCAGAACAGCTATATGAGATAAATCCATTAATTTGAATTAGCTGATAAAGAAATCCATAGGGAAACTGCTAGCACTGTGATCATCAACATACATTATCATCACCTTAAAAATCACCTTTCCTTCTAAGTTTTAATCTAACTACTGTTACAAGTAAAATTCTTTCAAATATAATGGTATTAGATAAAAAGAACAGAGCATTTTTCTCTGTGCTAGACATAGCAGAGTTTGGACAATTAAGAACATAACAGGGTTACTGTTTACATCTGCTTTTTCACTTTGTTAACATGAAAACTGAAATACCTTTAAAAATGCATGATTTATGCAATTTTTTACTCAGAAAAAAGGAAAACAGAAGAGCAATAAAACACCCCTCCACAACTCTAAAATTTCAAAATACTTATGTTTAAAATATTCCAGGCAAAGGACAGAACAAAAGAATAGCTACCCCATTGCATGCCTAGCCAGAGAACAGAACACTGGGGTATGTATAGGTCTTGCCAGGAAGACATTACTTAGCTAAATCTAAAGGTCGTAGCAAATTCTTGCTTTTCCAAGCATGTCCAAGTGACCAGCAGGTGTGGACTATAATTTGGAACCACAGGGCAAGCATGTTCAAAGCCAAGAAGTCCAAATGAAGTTGTGGCAGTAGCACCTGGATAGAAGGGTAAGTTCTCAGAGATGCACAGCCAAAGCACTTCAGTAAGATGAAACTGGCAGCACAAGGCAGGCACCCTTTTTTTGTTTTACGTGTCTCAGATTTCACACCGAGCGCATTTGTTTAATGAACCATATGTGGAGGAATGAGGGGAATCAATGGCTAGGTTTTCGATTTTGTTCCACTCTACCCTATACTCCATTCTGGTATTTAATTCACCATTAGTATACTTGAACTCCAATAGTTCAATGGCAGCTAATTTTTCTAGCAGTACAATAGTAAAAGTATTTCTATGCCTATATTCTAGCTGCAAGATGTGCAGCTTGCCCAATTTAGGCAACTGCTTTTTTTGTGGTTTTCACCTATTTCTATCCACTATGCATAAAGGAAGTCTACAGTGCACAACACAGGTGCCGATGACTTATGTAGCCACCCAGACTTGATTAGGACTACAAGCGAGGCCTTTAATTTCTGCAACCTCTGCTTTTCCAAGCTCTAGCAGAGATTAAATGGAATTGTGTCGGCAAATCCAATTTCTCACTAATCCCAAAAGCACTGGACAGAGGAAAAGCAATACCTTGTATGAGTCACAGGCACAACTGGTCTTTCTGGTCGTCTCGGGGGCAAGGTACCAGGTCTATTCACAGAGTTTGCTTTGGGTGGCCGAGGTTTCTTCGGAGGTATAGCAGGAACTGAAGGCTTCTGCAAGTCTAACTGTTTTTGCTCTCTCTCTGATCTTTCTTTAAATCAATTATTACCAGAAAAAAAGAACACAAATATTATTAAGTTGAATTCAGTTGCACTCTCAAGTCTACAATTAAACAAGAAATCTTCAACTGTAGGTACACTGTATACAAAGAAAAAGCTTATCTCCTTTCCACTTTGGTCCTAAATCATTCTCTGTTTGAAATAACACGTTTACCACAAATCAGTTGTTTGCCCTGCCTGACCGTTCTACCTTTAATTCCTCATGGCTGAAATGTGTGTGCAGTGTCTGAATGGGAATGTTATTTTTTATTTTAGTATCTTACTGATTTCTGAGTGTAAAAAATAAGAATGGCAAAAAATTGCATACCACATAGAACAACTTCCCATGAGCACAACTTATATAAAATTCTAATATGAAACAATAATAAGTTAGAAAGCCACAAAAATAATTATGCTGGATATTCTCAACATCTCTTGAACAAACAGAGAAATATCATTTCTAGGGAAAAAGAAGTGTGTTTCAAGTGAACTACAATTAAATGAAAATACAAGCTTAAAATTTAGTGGTTTGGCAGGGTGAAAACCCCTTGGAAAAATCAGACCTTTTAGTTAGATTTTTAAGCACAGGCTTATATGCTGAATTTTTCAGCTTGCCAATGAAAAACTGAATCATTTGCAGAACTGATTATGCACACTTAGGAAGTGCCACCATACTAATATTCAATGCCAAACATGCAGTGCCTGTGAGTATGTAAATTAAAATACACACGAATAACTCTTGTAAATAATATGCTCTAAATTCATAATACAAAACAAGCATGTAACCATGTTTGCCACACCATACGAACTCTGATTCTTCTTAAAGAAAGGAAAAAACTCTCAAAAGGATCAAAGTTTTGCTCTCTGTACCTAACTATGTCGACACTCCAACTCCCTTGACAACACTGTCATGAATATTACACCTCTGTATACACATAAGAGGTATTGGGAATGTTACAGGGTATTGTTTAATGGGGTCTAAGTTTCAGTCTGAGAGGATCATGGAATAAATCACCAGAAACATACTCCACATTAGATTTGGAATAATCCAGTAAGTGACTGTTGTTCTCAGGCATATACCCTTTTTCAGTACACTTTCAGTTGGTGCAATCACTGAGTCCTCTGTAGCATTGAAGCTTTTCCAGCGTACTGTTTAATTTTTGCACACTTCCTCCTATGGCAGTTTATACTGCGTCTGTGTCCAAAAATCTAAACTATGTATGAGGGACGGACTGGGCAGTGTACCAACACACGGCATAAAGAACGTTCCTGTGCCACCCCTGCTGCCACACCACACTGAACAATTCCTGCCACTCCCCGGTACTCCAGAAATGTAGGCATGGCACCTACGGCCTCTTTTCAATGTGTAGTAAAGTTACAGATATTTATACCCTGGGACAGTAACATATTAAAACTTCCTCCACTGTTTTGACAGTTGACTTTGTAAATCCAAAAATGGAAAGCAAAGGGTTTCATTGCTAAGATAACCACAAGAAGTAGCGCACATAACCAGAAGTAAACATATGTAGACAAAAGTGCAAAAACACCTGTCAGATTGCTAAGACATCTATCCAGAAACAGATTTTGGTGCAAAGTCTGAACGATCTGGCACTAAATTATAACTAAATATTATACATTTAGTCATGTGCATACACGTGCCTTTTAAAAGACTGCAAAAAGTCTTAACTTACAGTTAAGAAATCCCATAAACAAACTTGTCTCTACAACCTAATAGTCCACTTTCAAGTATGAAACTTGACACCATCTTCAATTAGAGAATCAACGTAACTATTTTCCCCAAACTATTCAGAACACCCGATGAACACAATGAAACCATTAAAGGTTTAATTTCCTTGTCACTGCTCTGTGTGGTACTGTGCCTCATTTCTTGCAGTGTTCAAACCTGGCTTTGAAGACAGAATTTTTTCATTTCTTCACAGGCTTGCCTATGACTTTTGTGACTATAATAATGGGGTGATTCATAAGCATTAATGACTGTATCTTCACAAAACCCCTCTGTGATGCAGGAAAACCACCAACCCTGCTTTTAGTTAGAGAACCGAGGCGCATAAATGTTAAGAAGAAAGCACACACTAATCTGCAGCAGCTTACTTGATCAAGGACCTGGGTTTTACTGAGCACAGAGCTTCAGACAGCATTTTGTGTATTGAGAGCATATCTATCTCCCCTTGACTTCAGTTGAGGCTGCAAGTACTTAGCAGCTCTGGACTGGTACAACTGAATACCTCAAATTTAGCACGAAAGCAACAAGGAGATCCTTCCCAAAATGCATATCATCACAGATCTATCAGAGTGGGAAATAAAGATCCAAACAATATACTTAATGAAAACAGGGACTGAGAAATGAGGATGTGCATTGGTTCCATTTCTCCTGTCTCTCTGCAGAGAGCAGGCAGGAAAGCACATTTCATACCTTTTTCTTCTGTTCGATTAGGAAGACATTCTGGCCTTTCAGGGGGTACCTTTTTGATTTCAAGCTTTCGATCTGTGGTACCTGCCAAAGAAAGGAAAATTTGGAATTTTGAACAAGCCAACAAACCAGCATATACAGCCATGTAAGATTTAATTCTGCATTTTTTTAGGCTTTTTACATTCTCCAACGTGAAAATGTCTTGCTAAAACTGAACATAAATCTAGTTTCAAGTATTTGTTTATACCATAATGACAAAAAAGTAATTGGATGTTTATGTTTTCACAGTTTCCAAAGCATGCACCTCAAAAGAATAGGCACTTTCAAACCATTCTGTGAAAAAAATAAAAACTCAATAACCACAGATTTTTAAATTTCTACCACTGTAGACATACTTAAGACCAATTCAATAATGTGAAGAATCATTAGGAATAAATCAATTAATTGGGCATTTCTGCCAAAAGAATATTTAATATACAGGGTTTATTTTACATTCGGTTAAAACCCCCGTCTTTTTCACCTGTAGTACTAGCTGTTCACTTCCATATATCGAAGGATGAGAACAGTAGTACGGACCATATTCTGCACAACTAATTTAATTGACAGCTTTTGGCCTGGAGGTGTAAGCCTCTGCGTTCTTCTGCCTCTGTATGAGAGACTCTGACATACTGACTTCTGTTGCTAGAAGGAATATGGGAACTTGTGGCACCAACAACGGGAAGATTTTGCAAAAATTTCCTGGCACATGCAAGATGCAATCTTCTAGTCCCCGTATTATAAAAAAATGCTTTACTGGATATTGGCTTTGCTGCATTGGCTAACTACTAGGTGCTAATGCCATTTCAACTTAGTAGTGTTGAAAACTGCTTTAGGTAACACTATTAGTATTTCAATAAAAATTACAGTAGATGACATCCAAGAAAAGCAGAGGAGGCAGGGCAGGGAACACAAGGCAATTTTTTGCTTCAATCTATTCTATTATATGCAGTTCTCAAGTACATTTATATTTTCTGAATGTGCTGTTGCAACTCTCTTCTGCAGCTGGTTCCTAGAAATCAGTATTCATCATGCAAATGGCTCATCAGTAATGATCACCGGCCATTGTTTCTTTATATAACTGTGCTTTTGGACAAGCAACACTTATGTCACTCATCATGTCAATAAATAATACTGAATTGCTATTTTACAGTTGGATTCGATGATTTTAAGGGTCTTTTCCAACCTTAATGATTCAATGGTTCTATAAAAAATACTTCACTCCTGAGAGGAGAAACTGTTGCTAGAAACCAGTTAAAGACTTTCGAAACACAAGTTATGTAAAGTACAAGTCAATATATTGATAATCTTGCACATACTAGTGTGTTCAAGAAAAAAAGAGACACAGGTCTATGTACCTAATTACAGTAAGATTATTAACAGTCATCACTAACACACAGAGGGACACTCTCAGGCCATGTCTAAAACAATGAGCCTACAAACACTTAGGAGGTCCCAGGCTCAGGTGTGGTCCCTGCTTGGGTTGTTACCTCCAAATTAACCAGCACCCAGGCAGGCACCATGATCCTGCCTTAGCTGCAAGGAGAAGGTCACCTGCAAAGAAGCTCTGGTGAACTCCAAACAAGGTCCCAGAGTATTCCCACCTGCCAGTCTGAACGCAGCTGTATTGCTTATCCCAGCTACCCAGTGAAATGCCTCCTGCTTTTCAATGACTATGTAAGGGTCTCAAGCTCCTAACTTTAGTTCTCCAGTTTTCACCCTACTTTGTAACGCAGCCCAGCACAGATGGCACTGGCAGTCTACTGCTGTGCAGAATTTGTAAATACAACCAAACTTCCAGCTAATACAAACTAGACATCTCCTTTACGTATGTACTGCTTGTACTACAAAGACCAATTCTAATTTTCTGCTATGATTTTACACTCTGCATTAGAAGATACTGATATTTAATTATTTAGGCTGCAACTAACAGTTCTCAATTTATTCATCATACTATGACTGGTTAAATATGCAGAAGCATTACTGGAAATTGTTACCTATTATCAACAGTAAGGTCTGACATAGGGATGTGGTAAAATACAGTGTTATCTTGGTAACATGATAATTTGACAAAGTAGAGAATGTCAGAATGATAACAAACATAGGATGATTTTCACCTCTAAATACATATCAGAAGAAACTCTTGTGCATAATCAGTCAGCACTTGTCAAAGACCAAGTATGAAAACAAAGAACAGCAATCGCCTTGGCTTTGCCACAGAGTTAGATGGCCTTAATCAAATTGTCTGCATCCTTTATGCATCCATTTTTCCTTCTGAAAATGGGCACATTATCCTGCTATGGTGACATGGCTAATGCATTGGATGCAAACAGGTACAAACATATTAAAAGTATTATTCTCTAATTATAGGAGTAGAAACTGAAACAAACATAACGTTTTATAGAGCTTTTCCAAAACATGTGTCAGGCAGTCACTAAGACATCTTTAGTATGCAACCACCACTAGATGGCAAAGTTATACTGTTCTCTCTGGACACTGTTACTCACTGACCTTAAAATCAAATCTGTTTTTAGTAGTCTCAAGACAGAGCGAAGAATAAACCACGGGTGTCAATAAACAACCCAAATATTTATAGTCATGATCCTGTAGTCAAAGAACTGCTTGACAAATTCAAACTAGTTAAATTATAGCCTATTGATTCACATTAAATAGTACAGTGGTGTAACTTGCTCTTCTACTAATAGATCAAGACTGTAGGAGAGGGAAATTTACTTTTTAAAGCACTGAAAGCTGGAACAGACCACAGTGACAAGAAAAATAATCTGGCTAGATTGGACACGTTCATTTTTTTTTAATATGTGCCAGCAGTGGGGGAAGCAGGAGGGCTGCTGCAGAAATTTAACAAACCAACTGGAGTTAAGGGATTAAAGAATTCCAGCCATAGTTATGTTTCCACCACAACTGCAATACAAATGAAAACTCTGAGAGCATCCCATGCCTCGTGATTTGTGATTTTACATGAATGGAACAGGAATTTGGTTTCTGAGGTCAGAACTGTCAAGTGCCTAGATACTTCAACTGTTTCTAAGTTTCATGGAAAAAATAAATCATGCAGGCACTTTTGAAAATTTGTTTTGAGAGTTCATTTTAAAACTACAAATAAAAGTGGCTTCAGTTCTCAGTATTTATATACAATTCAGTCTAACATATTCCCAAACCAGCTTTGCTAGCATTCATCCATTTGGAAAACATAATCAGCCCCTTAATACACTTGCAACACCATTATCTATGTGACCAGATTCAGAATAACTCCTTTTAGTTTTATACTTATGGCTATAAAGTATTGAAACCCAAGAATCTAACTATGGCATAGAACCTGGAGACAGCTAGACAGTTCCAGCATTCATGAAGACCTGTAAGATTTAGATTATAACTCAGCTGGGGCCACTGTATTACAGCCAAGTTATCTGATGCTATCTTATAGATATGCAAAAAAACTCTATCTCTAGAATAAATCAGATCTGAAGGTGTAAAGTGAAGGCAGTTTCCTACTGCAGGTATTATTAGACTCCAACATATTGGGTCTATACTGCAAAGATGTGCACAATCAACTTCAGTCAAGGAACAGAACTGGAGAACTTTTAAAAACTGAAGTATCACACTCATTCCAAATTAACATGTTTAACAGGCAAAATACATTATTTTAAAATTGTGCAGATGGTTGCCTGCATTACATTTAAGGAGCACAACACAGTCTTTCAGGGTTATCATCTTTTTGCAATTTGATTCTGATTTATTAGTTGTTGTCTAGACACCTCCTTCTTATCAATTTTGATACAGATGAATTCTACATAAATTTGAATGCACTTAATTTAGACTGACATGTGCTGTACAATATCAGCTGCACCTTACCTGATCCTTGTTTGATGACAG
This sequence comes from Pluvialis apricaria, assembly GCA_017639485.1. Taxonomy (NCBI): domain Eukaryota; kingdom Metazoa; phylum Chordata; class Aves; order Charadriiformes; family Charadriidae; genus Pluvialis; species Pluvialis apricaria. Next base: position 87,801,078 of record CM030007.1, read on the forward strand.
GAGCTGATGGAGGTGGTGGTTTCTTCGGTCTCTAAAATTTAATAATACAAGAAAACAAATTGTTTCAAAATGCCTGTAAATCTCATACACACAAAGGCTGGAGTTAATCATACATTGCTTAAGATTAGTAATTACAAGACTTGAGACTACAGGTTTGTCACATGCTTCCCATGAAATAACTTCATTAGAATGAATTTGAAGAGAAAAAAATAGCATTGACAAATAAAATGACATTTTTCTACTTTTGCAATTGAAATGTCCTGCTAAGGGGAAAAGTCCAGTTTATGTGCCTTAAGGTTAGAGAAATACATGATCTTTGGTTTACTGAAGAAACCTATTTATTTAAAATTTCATCCTGTAAATATTCCAATCCATTTTGGAAAAAACAAACACAAAAAAAACCCAGATTGATGTGGCAAAACCTGAAATGTTTTGGGGTTTTTTTTATACTCATAAATGGGGCAAAAATGCAGAACACAGGAAATGCTGCAAAGGTTACTTTTTATTCACTCACTATGATACATTTACAGCTCCAGTTGTGAAAGACAGTTGTTAGAGTTTTAAATGTTTGGTGAAATGAAACAACTTATTCCCACCAATCTGTACTTTTTACTTTTGCCTTCTCTGTTATGACCATTTTCCTAATAGATCTGTAATGGCATGGCTGAGAAACATGACCAAATCAGTGACAGAACCACTTCTTTTCACCTGCATGCTACGGGAGGAGTGGCTTTTCTTTTGCGTTGATGTGTGTGTATGCACACACACCATACTGGCATTCACCGTATAGATCTTGGAATGAATACAAAACCAAATGGAGCGCTATGCCACATCAAATGACATAAGTTAACTCTCAGTCTTAAAAAAAAAGTATCAAAATTGTTGAGAATAAAGGCTAAGTAAAAATTAATAATTGTTTTCTTCATATGTCCATCATTTTTTCTGAGAAGAACCTTATTTCCTTTGCTACAGATTGATCACAATCACTGTCATGACATTGCTGGCTATGCAACACTGTGTATTGTCTTGTGGAACTACCTATAAGATGATGTTTCCAGATACACATAACTTTGCCAAACTTCAACCAACCATTTAGGTTGATATTTTCTATCAAACTCATGTTGATTTTTTCCCCCTATCATTTTCTATATATCTGCCAAATGGGTCACCTACTTTCAAGAAATAGCAATTGTATTGCTCCCTTGCAGTAATTAGTTCAGCCTCTGCTCTCGAACTCTCATGTCTTGGTCTGAATGTTGACAGGGAGCAGGTTTTCTGTGAAGGCTGAGCCATTGCCACTAACCCTTCCTGGGGATCTCTCTCAAATCTAGCAAGTGTATTCATCTCTGGAGAAAAAAAATTACCAGTTTTGCACAGACTGAGTAAGCCTAACAGCTTAAATCTCTGAAGCTGCCATCCTGCAAGCCTCAGGTTTCTCTTACCACCTTATCCTGACCAGATCACCTCTGGACATCAACCTGAGAAAGCTGTAGCCAAGAACTCAGGAGCTCAGAACGATCTTCTCTAGCCTGTCTGCTGTGGGCCATTGTCCACAAACAGTGAGTCCCTTATACTCTCAGAGATACTTCGGAAAGAATTTAGGCAACATGGTTCAAGGTCTAAATGCAGATAAGTGCAGAAGAATGTGGAAAGGAAAGAAGACAGGGACAATGAATGTCTTTTGATAGCAATTGAGGGTTTGGTTGATAATGGCTGCAGAGTGAAATAGTTGGTGCTGAGAATCCAACAGTACAACTACAACAGCATACACATTTGGGGTTTTATTCTGGAGTGGTGTGAGGCTGATTCCATTGACTGTCCATAGGTCAGCATCTGGAATATATGAGGTGCGCTCCTTTAGCACATCTTTTAGTATAGTTCTCATCTGAAAGGAGTCTAGTTCATGTCCCCTGAGACTTGTCTTTGAGGCAAACCAGAGCATAGTGAGTGCAGATGGCCAAGTGAGAGATTCACTACAAATCCCACTCCTGATTAAAACTAAAACACTAATGTAGAAAAACACAAAGGAGAAACGATCCTATGGTTCATTAGACAAAGTTGCTTTAACTGGAGGCTGATGAGGGAAATACATTGTTTCAAAAAGACAGACAAAGATCAGAAAGGAGGCAGAGTGAAGGAGCCTTAAGACTGCTGAGGGAAACATGGAGAAGCAAGGAGGAATTACAAGGGTCTGTGGCTGGATGAGATAACTGAGAAGGTGATGGAGACAGAGTAGAAGTGAAGACCACAGAAAGGAAACCAGGATTGGTTGGACAAGAAGAGAACAAAACTACAGAGCAGGGACAAAGTGAGAGGGGAGAGGAAAACAAGCTGGATAAAGATATTGGGTGTAGGGATAGAAAGTAAATCCAGATGGTGATTTAGACTCAGGTAGTGAGCTTAAGGGAAAATCCTGTAATTGAGACCACTTGAGAGGTGGAGACTGGGACTAGGCAGTGAATAGAAAAGGCCTGGGACTCATAGCCATGTGTGGAAAAGAATAAGGATAGGAAAATTGGGGACGGGAAAAGATCCCAAGCTTTTTTTCAACAAGCAGAACTACTGCAACAAATACTTTCAGACCATGGGATGGAATCCAAGGTTTCTGGGTCACATCAGAAAATACCTGACAAAACCACTGGAAAAGTATCTGTTTCCTTCCCTTTTAGCACTGATTCAAGCAAAGACAGACAGTCCATAGTCCTGCCAGTTACTTACTCATGTGGCCAGATCTGTGTCATTTTAAAAATTAATAAAATTTTATTCTCCACATTTACAGCAACCTAGCTGCAATTTCTAGGTGTCTGAATATTTAATTAATTCTACAAGTCATATTCATCATACTCTAAAGAAAAAAACACCTAAAGATATATAAGTTCAAAAAGACTGAAGAAATTTCACCACAAAAAAAGTGGGTAAGAGTAAAGATCTTTTTCTTCTATAATAGGCTCACTATGTCTTAAGGTTTATGATTGCTGCCTCTTCTGGAAATCACCTTCTTTTATTACTAGTCCTAAAGCCAGGATATCCACTCTGCTATGGAATTGTGTCTCCCACAGTTTTTGCTGGTCTTCTACCTTCATTTTCATTAATTATCATGTTAGCTTCTGTGAGGTGTTTAACAGTTCTTTTATTAGGCTTTCCAAGTTATTTAATTTTTGCCTCTGGCATCCAATTTTATTACTGAAGATTGAAGCTCAGTGTCAGTAAGTCTCAGTTTTATCACAGAAGGCTTACACTGTCACTGTGAAATACTCATCAAAAGCCTGACTGCAAGCTCGTAACATCCTACTGATGACTGAAAAGGTTCCTAAAAATGGAATGGACTTTTGGGGGAAGTAATCCATTGCTTTCTTCCAGGAAGCCGCAGGATTTCTAAATACTGTTTGGCAAATAACAATGTCATCTCTTCCAAATAAATAGAAGCTGAAAAAGCTTCTGCATAGATTGTATACTTTCTTTTTTAATAATTCTAAGAGAAGTAATGAAATATGTCTCTGAGATACCAAAAGCTCACTTAATGTCATTCAAATCTCACAGTTAAAATTTCACCCTTTTCATTCTGGAAGAGTGCTTGACTGCTGGCAATCAGGATGCAGGTGGTATACTAACTTTTCATATTCCACCACAAAAACAATGGAGAAAAGTTACCAACTCTTGTCATCATTGCATCACCTGACTCAGCAAATTACCCTGGGACCTCCAGTTCCTCTCTCTCTCAAGCTTAGGATGCAGGACAGAGGGCTTTCAGAGCAACGTAGTGGAGGCAGACTGACTGGATAGGTCAATCAAGTCCTTCAGAGAAACTCCATAATATGACTTTGAGGGCCACATGTTCTCTTCATAGAGGCTTTGTAACCCAGAAATTTGTTTTCTTTAAAGTCTGCTTGTTATTAAGTTAGAAGTAAAACTTTGTCAAAATAACATATCTGAAAGAGAATTTCTTTCAACTCCACTTTCATTCTGTATTCTAAAGCAAAAATGAAAGAACGAACTGCTTACCTCTTTTTCAAAATCAGAAGGAAGAAGCTTAACAAAGTTATCTGGAAACACACCTCGTCTGCCATTGAGTTCTCCTTCCCACCAACCCACATCAATGCAATCCTACAAAATAGTAAAATAAAATGAAAATCACAATGTGCTTGTGTGCTGAACAGATATGTGTGCTGAAGTGCTCTTTTGCATAATGTCCTGCCTTTTTGCTCGAACATGACAATTTACTGGAGTGCTAGGTTAACAGGGTAATCTACCAGATAAAAACTTCAGTAATCACCCCGCATCATGTTATTATATGGAGCAGCTAGGAAAGAACACTAAACATGCTGTAAGAGCTCAAGAGCTTGTCTGTGCTAAAGTAAAACAATATTTCACCATTTGATCTATTAAACCAGTAAGCATTTTGAGCACGTATGATATTACTTCTCTCTGACTTCATTTTCCAGAAAGACAAGACCTTAATTAAAGATCATATATCCCAGGAGGTAAAAAAGCTCCTTTATTTCCCATACTTTCAAGAAAACCTTGACACATTAGAATGACTTCTGAGATTATTAAATTTCATCACAGTCCAATTAAGAAGGCATTATACACCCGGTCAATATCAAGCATAATTTTTTTCTGCACTATTTTTGAGCAGCATAATGCAGCACGTGTAGCAAAACAACGAACAACTAAATGCTTGCAGTAAGTGAAATACTGTATCGGTGAGTCTAAATGATGAAAAAAATAGTACAGCTATTTTGGTAATGAATAATAATAGTAACAGAAGCCACAACCATTTTAGAGAAGGTTAAAACTGTTCCTTTGGTCCTGGATGATAAGCTCCAAGTTTACTTATTTTCATGTTTGCTAAAGAGAACACTTCCAGTTGAGATTTTCCACATTCCTCTACTCTGAAAGCTGTAGCTGAACCAATTCAGCTGTTTTCCAAAGCACAATTATGGGAAAGCCACCCACCATATGCTCAATCTCAAAACCATTTCAGCCAACTTTAGCAGCTGGCTTAGCACCAGGCTGGCCAACCTTTCTATCCTCTTGAGCAGTAGCCCTAAATCTTCACGTGGCTCAGAACCATGCAATAAATATTACACACCTGAGACATGAGGGAAAGGGAAATCCCACAAACCGTGCATGGGTTGGACATCAAAACCTCACCAGGGACCCCCCAGTTCTATGAGAGCCACGGCTAAACAGAGTTGGGTTTACAGATGGGATCCCACATCATCTGGCAACATCAGCCTTGAGCAATCACTGCGGCATCACGGCTTCCACACCTACAGATCTGAACTGACCAAACCATCTGCACCTGCCAGGTATATCCAGCTGTCCTGGTAGCAGAGCCACACTGGAAATGCTCAAGAGTTCAACATGTTGCATGTTCCTATTCTAACATTTCTAATCCCACTCTTTGAAAACTTTCCCAGATTTAATGAAGTACTTTTGCTTTTCAAAAAATCACATTTCACCACTGTTCAGAAAAGATCAGTTGAAATTTAGCAGCTGCTGCGTTCTTTGAATACTTGCTGGTACTCATGTAGGTCTAACAGTTCTAGCTTGGGGCATGGTCACTGTTCTAGGTCATTCTGCAGTGAGGATTCTCCATCACTCCCTGCTGCAGAAACCAAGTGGTTCCTTCCCTGCAAAGACTTTATCTGGGCTGTGGAAAAAAGCATGCTAATGTACAAAGCTCGCTCATTACAATCACCCATCTCTTCTTGCTTTTCAGTAAAGTGAGAAAGACAGAAAAAGCTGTGCATCTGGAACACTAGAATATAGGGACAAGCAGGAACAGAGGGGTATGGATATAATAAACGTAGGCAAGAGCAGGCTGGTAGTTTAGGAAAAAGTAAGAGGCAACAACATGCACCAAATAATTATACAGGTTTTCACAGAGAACAAAGCTAAAAAAAATGGACAGAAGCAAATGAAACAGGCCAAATTCTACAAGCCTCATATATGCTATGAGGCAACATGCTTCCAGAAACAGCACTGGATCAAGGGGTCCAGAATATTAACATCCTTGTGGTGTGAGAATATAGCTTGAAAAACACCAAGTGGAAGGGCACGCCTTAACATTTTTTATCCACACAATTTGGTTGTGCAGCCATACCTGTTGTGCAGCATATGTAAAAGCTCTAGTGTTAAAAATGTCACACGCTCAAATCAGTCACTGTTGTAGCCATGTGTATAAGGGAATACAATGTTAAATACTCATTAAAAGACAGATTTGTTTTTTTTTCAAGGTGAGTATCCAAAATGAGCAAAGACTTTAAAATATAGCCACTCTGATCTTCCGTTCATCATCTGCCTAGGAACAATCATAGCATGCCCTCACAGTTTAAAAAAGTTTTAAAGATAAATGTTTACAAATCATGCACACACTACAAAACTACAGAGGGGAAAAAGTAAGAGAAAATTAGTATTTCTTTGTCTAGAAGAAGTAAATAGCAGTTTAAATAGAAAAGAGGGTACACTGAAAAAAATCCAAATGTGAATGGGCAATAAAGATTACATGATAATACATGTATGCAAAATGGCCTTACTGTTACATTTCCATGAAATCATTTGTTTCAGCTGCTACAGGGATGACAGAAGAATGCAAGTTAACTTAAGGAGGTGTACTTAATACCAAGAGAAGTCTTAAAAATATTGTTCACAATGACTGTGCTTGTTGGTACTTTTCTGTAAGTTCTAATGCAAAAACATTGGATGATGTCTGAGAGAAAACAGACTAGCATTAAAGAAGATCATTGCTTTTATGTTTTTTTTTAAGGGGGACAGGCTAGTATTTTTCTGTGCTAGGCTTTTTATTTAGCTTATTTAGTCCATTTCATCTCCTGAGATAGAGTATGTGCTAACTAAACACGCAAGCTAATAGCCTGGTGTCTTGCATCATGTCTGTTTCAGGTGTGGGGTTTTTTTTCCGTCATATCTCAATACTCTGATGTAATGTGTTCCTGAGCTACAAATGCAGGCACTGAACAATCCTTTCATTCTTTTTCTGGTCATTTTCTCTCATGCTTAATCTGTGTTTTTCTCCCGGGTGGCCTTCACCAAGGACATTTACCTTTTCTAGATTTTCCCGGGAGTTATTTATGAGATATTTTCCAGTTCTGTTAGACTGTCAAGCCTTTGATAGTGAACAGGGCTGATCCTTGACTAGCTGATGGTTTTAAAATATCTGCTGAGGGAATACAGAGCGCCATGAAGGACCGAGATAATCAGCTAGTCATGCATGGCTCAGGCAGGCACTGCGCAGGATTTTACTCTTACAGCAGAGCCAGCACCCCCCATTCCTGATGGGAAGGCGCCCTCCCACTTGGCTCTATCCACTTGCGCAGCCTAGTAATCAGTGCACTCAACTGTTCTATCACATGGCATGTTTTATAATGCCCTCCTTCCCCTACACTGCTAATCTGAAATTGCCAAAACATTTATGACCCAATTTAGATTTTGAAAAATATTAAGAATAATTCAAGCTTCCAGAGATGGAAAGCTTGTGCTTCAACTGATAGCACAGCTTAGTGCTAGCTAACAATCCTGACTAAACAACACACAACATCACATATACTCTTTTTAGGTTGAGTGGTTTTTTATGCTGTTATGAAACACAAACCTTACTCCTGCTTCTTCATTTTATTAACACACGTGAATTTTGTATTCAATGCTTTTTTTAAAGCTCATTTGTTTTCATGAAGACGTTGTTTGTGTTACACGTTCGTTAATCCCAAACAGCTGCAGGTTTGCTTTTTTCTCCTCTCCAGCTTATCGCTCAGCCTTACGCAGCCAATCACCACACAGGATTTTCATACAGCAAATAAATCTTTAGGCAGTTTCTCTTTAATTTTCTCATTTACTTTATTTGCCAGAGGAGGCTTCTGTGTCACTGAGCAAATGGATAGAAAGAGATCTCAAAAATTCGAAGGTACAGACGAGATCTGGTGAAGAATCTCAGTGGTGGTGCCCTCCTGCTACCCTCAACTGCAGGCTCGCTGTGCCTCAGCAACCTCTGGAAGCCCATTTACGACGCTGGCGGCAGGTACATCTTCACCACAAGGCAGACCACCATATAAGGACACCTGGGTTACAGCTGCACAAGCCTCAAGTACCAACAAATGACATAACTACAAAGTGCAATCAGAGCAACATGATTAAAACCTTGTGGCTGCCTATGAATACTAAGCAAAAGCTACTCCAATATCTCTAGATCCCCATCAGCCATGCAATCCTGACAGAGTCTTTTTTTAATATATCTTCACGAGCTCAAGGTTGGCAAAATGGCTGTAATTTCAAAATGCAGATTTTATACAAAATTTGTCAAGCTATGACAATCCAGTATCAATATTTCAAAATTTGTTAACAAACCAAGTGGATCTCTGCTTTACCTCCGTGTTATCCTGCCAGACTCCTAACAATGTAAACAGACAAAAATCAAACACTGAAATATCCCAGAAGTTCTATGAAAAAAATGTATTCCAATTACTAAAAATGCATCTTATTTTAAGAAAAAAAAAAGAAAAAAAAGATTTACAACACTGAAAAGCAAAACACAGCAAAAAAGTAGAAATTGTGTTTGACAGATACCATAGTTCATGCAAATTAAGTGGTACCTGGGCCAACATTTAGCTACTGTAAAAATCAACTCCTCCCAAAGCTTGACTCAGAGACTATACTCATGTACACATTGCAATGACTGTGCAATCAAATACCTTAGAGAAATCCACTGCCGGTTCACATTGCCAAGCCTCTTTTCATTGGTCAGGCAGAGGCAGATTCATGAAATACAGAAAACAAAAATCTAGAGGGAAATTTTAGCATTTTCTCATTGAAAAACAAATATTAGTTTTATCTTCATTTCCAGTGAAGTAGTTTTGTTCCAAAATCTTGTCTCTGATGAATTTTAATTCAAATGACTTTTTAGAGAATGAAGTAAAGGGAGGGAGGAGAGGCAAAGTGTAAGGAGGATTGAAAAGCTCTTCTATGGCAGAATCAACATTCATTCTAATTCCAAGCTCAGCTAATCCCAAATAAGTGATAATAAACTCAATACATTGGATTTATTAGCAACATTCATTTTGTGGTAAATATTAGGGTAAAGAATTGGACAAAATACAGTGATGAGAAAGACAGAGGCATTGAGGAATTTTTGAGAAGGATTTTTTAAACTTTCTAAGAAATAAATCTTACACAAAATATGAGGTACTAAAACGTCAACCTGAGCTGGAATTCTTACATAAGTCAGAAAAATATTGTAAGAGGAAAGGGTAAACATGGGAGAAATAGCAACTACCAGAAAACCAGAATACAACTAGCTTTTGTCAACATGTTGCTAACATTTACACAGGTGAACTAAAAAACAACAGTCCTCTTCTTGACATGAAGAATAAGAGGGGAAAATATCCTTCCTGTAATTAGAAGTGAGACATGCAAGCTGTGAAGAAAATTGTAAGAAGGAATCATCGCGAGAAAACAGACTTCTTTTTTTGTAGAAAGGAATACTAAAACAACAGAAAAGAAGAAAACAAAACACCCAAAATGAATGATAAGAAAGACAAGAACAAAGCTCCACTCTGAACCTTATGTCCGTGGTGACTAAAAGAGTGGGGGTGGAGGAGGGAGAAGAGAGATGCACGACTAGAGAGATCAGACAAAAGCCGTGCAAAGCTATTTTAACATACAGGCAAAGAAAGTTTCCGTTTGGAGCACCAGATTTTTCATACTGTTACTGAATGCAAGTGAAACATAGTGAAACACATAAGTAGGGTTAACAGTGTAAGATCATGGCTTAGTCTCCTTTTAGCAACTGCAGTGATGCTGTAACCACTCTCATACTGGCTATGAAAAGCCATAAAACACTAGTCGTACTTCCTCCTCCTCTTCTGGGTGCAAGAGTCATAACATTGCTTGGTCTCTTATGCACACGGTACCCTATATTAACAGTTTTGCTTAGCAGCAAAACTACAGCTCTTGTATTAGAACAAGCACTGTGCTGTTCCTTCCCTTGGTGCTCTCAATCCACCCATAAAAAAGAAGCCGGTGGAGACTGAAAAAAAGCCGCAACATAACGCACCTTGTATTACATTGTCTTACAAATACGCCACTCACTGCACAGAAGCAGCTGTACCCAGACAGACACTACTGACAAGACGCTATCCCTAGTCATCTGCCCAGCCCAGGAGTACAGCTGGTCACAAGACAAGAACACAAACTTTCTTTCCTTCAGTCAAACACCAGTGCTGGTTTTCTTCAGCAGTAAAAGAGATGACAACGGAGGGTGATAAGGCAGAGCTGTCAGTCCCCCACTAACATGATCTTCGCTTTACTAGCTGATACTACACTCAAGACCATGAAATTAAAAGACCTAAGTTCATACCTGGCAGGTTACTCATCTCTCTCTCATGGCGAGCTGTGTCCCAGCTACGAGCCTGAAGGTGACAGACTGTCCTGTCATGCAAACATGACTGAACCCTCCTTCCTGGAAATGCCCCCAGCTTTACAGTCTCTCCCTCTGCTCCAAGTGGGCAGGAGATTCATATATCCCAAAGACAGAGGGGGTTTTATTTTATATAAAGCCCTCTCTCTTAAAAACCGGGCTTGGTGTATTGGGTTTGCGTGGCAAGGTTTTGGTAGTGGGGAGGGCTACAAGGGTGGTTTCTGTGAGAAGCTGCTAGAAGCTTCCCCCCATGTCTGATGGAGCCAATGCCGTCTGGTTGCAAGACAGACCTGCCGTTGGCCAAGGCTGAGCCCATCAGCAATGGTGGTAGTGCCTCTGTGAGAACATACTTAAGAAGGGACAAAAAGTTGCTGCACAACAGCAGTTGCAGCTGGAGGAGTGAGAACACCTGACAGAAACAACTCTGCAGACACCAAGGTCAGTGAAGAAGGAGGGGGAGGAGGTGCTCCAGGTGCTGGAGCAGAGATTCCCCTGCAGCCCGTGGTGAAGACCATGGTGAGGCTGACTGCTCCCCTGCAGCCCATGGAGATCCACGGTGGAGCAGATATCCACCTGCAGCCCATGGAGGACCCAACGCCAGAGCAGGTGGATGCCCAAAGGAGGCTGTGACCCCACGGGATGCCTGCGCTGCAGCAGGCTCCTGGCAGGACCCATGAACCCCTGGAGAGAGACACCCATGCTGGAGCAGGTTTTCTGGCAGGACCTGTGACCCCACAGGGGCCCCACGCTGAGCAGCCTGTTCCTGAAGGACTGCACCCTGCAGAAAAGATCCACGCTGGAGCAGTTCATAAAGAACTTCCCGTGGAAATGACCCACACTGGAGAAGTTTGTGGAGGACTGTCTCCCCTGGGAGGGACCCCATGCTGGAGCAGGGGAAGAATGTGAGGAGGAAGGAGCAGCAGAGACAACGTGCGATGAACTGACCGCAACCCCTACTCCCCGTCCCCCTGCGTCACTGGGGTGAAGGAGGTAGAGAAATCGGGAGTAAAGTTAAGCTTGGAAAGAAGGGAGGGATGGGGAGAAGGTGTTTTAAGATTTGGTTTTATTTCTCATTACCCTAATCTGATTTGATTGGTAACAAATTAAACTAATTTCCCCAAGCTGAGTCTGTTTTGCCCATGATGGTAATTGGTGAATGACCTCTCCCTGTCCTCATCTTGACCCGTGAGCCTTTCATTGTATTTTCTCTCCCCTGTCCAGCAGAGGAGGAGAGGGGTGATAGAATGGCTTGGTGGGCACCTGGTGTGCAACCAAGGTCAATCCACCGCACCTGGTTATTTCAGATGGCCTTATTTCTAGCCCACGCTGCTACTATACTTGCATTCTAGGCCCAAGCCGGATGAAAAGATGATGAAGGCAACCACACTTTCTCTGCAAACAGGAAGCAACACTTCCAGTTGTGAATATGTTTATATTAAAAAGTCACAATGTGGATTTTTTTCGTTATTTTTCTAGGGGTGAACAAAGCATACACGATTACTACAATTTAAATGTGAGATATGCACCAAACTATGTTTTCTTCCAACTACTATGCTTTATTTTACTATTTTTTCCTTTTTTCCTGTTTTTTTCTTCTTCAAGCCACTTACAGGAGAGTTAGTGTGTGCTAAGAGACTGTTCTTAATCACTTAAATAAAACACAGTAGCTACTTGGCTCTCTGTTCAGTTGCAACTATAATTTTCTCTTGCCTTTGTTCAGAAGCGCCCTAGACTTATACCCAGATCATTGCTGAAGCTGGCTGCAAACACTTGGAGATTGCTTTCTCCAGCATGAACAGTGGTCTGATACTCACTGGGAACCTACCAACAGCCGAGCAACTTCTGCAGCTTTACCAAAATACATGGAAACCTGACAGAGTCACAGCAAGGTTGGTAGGGGCTGCCTAAATAACCTATTCAGCCCTCCACACAGTGCAGCACTGCCACAGCTGGCAGCACATGAGGGGCATAATAAAGGGTTGCAAGAGATGCAGAAACAGTTTTACTGCCAGGCAGGTATCCACTGCTTCAGCCACGATTTCCATTTATTTTAGGGGCAAGGATGCTTTCTTCCTTTTCCTTCAAAGCAACCAGGCCTTCAAGGCAGCACCCGCTCCCTCATTTCTTGCTACCTTGGGACCGTTTCAGGGAGTGCCATGGATCCAGGTTCATCTCTCCCCTCCCCAACTTATCTTCCAAGTTGCCCCAGCAAAGGGGAAAAAGGGGAAAGATTTTGTTGGCAAAAGCAAATGAGACGTCTTTCCTATTCCCCAAGGTCCCAAAACAAAGTAACAAGCTATGTAGTCATTTTATCTCCAATGCACGGCTGTAACTGCAGCTGTGTAAACCCTTGAAGAAACAAATCTGAAAAAGGATGATCTTTTCTTCTCCAAATAGGACTTCTGTTTTTCTACGGGAGCAGATCACTGCACAAGATGGGCCTCTGAACATGCTGCTACTTTGTAATACTACTAAAATATGAAGGCATGGCTTAGACATCAATACATAACTGCTCAATTTTCAGCTTTTCTGATTAAAGTTTTTCATACAGAAACATTTCATCATACAGCTTTCATCATTATAGCTAGGATAGAAAGCAATGCCAAGAACAAGAACAAGCAGGTCCTCAGGAAAGGTACCTGCAAAGCATATACTCTGGTATGCGTACTCTTGGGAGTGCTCAAGTAAGTTTTCTGCTCATGCAAGTAGATGTATGGAAAACCGGCCTATGAAAATTATCTTTTTAATTTAAGATTTATAGATTACTAAGCTTAAAATATACAACTGGCAAGCTAAATTTACAAACTAAAAATTCAGACTATTCAGAATATTGAGAGACACTATAACAGTGCAGGGTTTGAAAAGGTGAAATTTTCACGATAGGATACCACAGTTTCACAGAAATTTCAACTAGAATACATAGTGCTTTGCATAATTAAAAAAAAAATCCCAGCAGTTGGCAGTTGTATTCATCAAATGTCTGTTTTCCTTCTGCCCTTGTAAAGTTGGTTCTCATCAGGAAGAACGTTGAGCTGGTAAACTCGCATTATTCAGAAAGCCATGAATACCTCTTACACTTGCCCTGAGAGCTTTCGCGTGTCAGCTCTGCTATGCTGGCAGCTGCACATTACGTTATTACTACTCTCATTGTAAGCATGTCTCTAGCTGTCTTTCCACAACTGATAGGCAACCTTGTAATTTAAAGAAAAACAAACCATCTTTAATGTGAACAAACGTGTCTATAGCACTTTTCACAACATCATCCATACACGCAGAGATATGTGTAACAGATAAAGGCTACTGAATTTGAGAATTAAAGGCCTCATCGAAAGACAAATTTGAAGGACAAGGTCTCTGCCATTCAGCCCACCCATGCAGAGCACCCGCAGGGCAGGACTGCTGTGTGCTTCTGGGCTCGACTGCAGCACTGGGGCCAAGAGGTCCCAACTCTCACAAACACCGGAGAAGGCCACAGGATGGGCTCTGTGATTTTTAAAGTTGGTGTGTGACATGACTGGAAAAAACCAATAATGTGCAGGGAAATGTCTACTTTTTTTTTTTTTTACCCTGTTAATGACTATATATAATACATAAATATATGTGCAAAATTTTCAGTGAAAACAAGTATCCAAGATCAGCATTATTTTGGTAACTTTGAAATGAACTAAACAAAACCTGACCTTACACACATGAGATCTTCATTAATACAACATTGTCATTGGGGGGAAACAAAATCATGTTAAAGCTGCGTGAAACACAACCAGTTTAATAATATTCAAGAATGTTTCTTTAAAATGTCTTACTACAGTCAGTATCATGATGCTGAAACCAAGACATATCATTCTCAAAATCCAACTTTATTTTAAAAGTCAGAAATAATTGATTTTAGAGTCTTCATACATTCTCATAAAATTTGGTAAAATACCTACGAATGAAGGAAAGCATCTCTCCAGAGGCTTACATTACAACCACCTTGTGCTACCTAAGACTGTATTCAAAACGATCAAGCTTTATTAAGCTCAGTTACTGGGACTGAGACCTTACAGTATAGTGCAAAACTTATCAAATATTTTTGAAGAAAATGGCTATGATTTAAAGCATCTGGTTAGTAATCAAGTACTCCTCAGCAGAAACATCGTTTTAAAATCTGGCAACAAGGCAGAATGAATCTCTCAACAACTACCTAATCCAAGATCATTTAGATTAAAGAGACAGTCCAACAGACAATAAATTACTCTTCTGAGGCAGTCCTGGAGAACACCCGTTTTCTCTTTACATATGCTTTCTTGCAAATACTCATAGATTATGAAATACTGGAAGAAAAGTATCAGAGGAAACCTCCCAGTCCAGGTCTGTTTGGCCCCTAACCCAGGGCTTTATCCTGCTCAGGTCCTCAGCCTATGTCCCAAAAGCCCCAAATCCTGCATGGATCCTTCCCAGCTCCTGTCAGCTCTTATGCCGAAGCCATAGGGAACCTTACATCTGATAAGCTTTAAAAGATGCAACTGGCATTAAGAAGTCAAACAAGTAAATTTTTCTTTATCCATAAGCTCCAAGGATCTACTAAGAATTTACCAGGTCAACATTTTATGGAAGGAAATGCCAGAGACTGTCTAAAATGAAACATTATTTCAGCTGTGGTTACACTACTCTTTCCAGACAGTATTTTTTACTGGAAGGCACAACAAAATTATACCTCTCCAGAAGACACAGTGTTCAAGAACTGGTCCAAGTTACTGGACCCTGCAAAAAAGAACCTGGCTGAGAATAATGAATGACCTGCAATACCCAGGACTTAGATTAGAGGACCTAGCAGACCAGATACATTCTGTTTGTTAAATCTGTTTCAAGCTAAATCTAAGCTTTTGACTTTAAACTCTGTGAGTAAATAGTTTGATTAGTAATGAAGCTGAAATGCTTTCATGAAATATTTGTGCAAGCAGGAAAAATTACATTGCTCATTGAACAAAACAATCTCTTCTGGGGCTTCACTTCACTTGCAATGTTCAGTCAGCAGAATATGATGGAGAAATAAATATGTTCCATGTCATAAAACCCTAGCACTCCAATACTCAAATTAAAACTAAATTAGCCAACACAAACACGAAAGGTGGTGCTAGTTAACAGACATAATTTATCCCTCTGATAAGCAAAGATATAATATTCATGTAATTACATTTTTTGTATTTAGAAAGATTATAAAAACATAGACCAAAACATTTGAAGGATTATTTAATGCTATTACTACTTATATCACAGACATCTTAGGACCAAGGTCCTAATTGCAATTACTAAATATTTGGCACTATATGTGCATTTTTACTTTCCCTTTAAATAGCTCTCCCCACTCTGAAAAGGTTGGACTTCAGATAATTCCATTAAACAAGCAGGTGAAGCCAACATTCAGGATAAAAGAAAGGATGAAGCTAAGCAGTGAGTCTGAAGCCCACATTGTGAGTAATAATAACAGTTTTCCAGATGCCTCAGCATTTCAGTGATATCTTTTGCAAGCACAGGGCAGAGAAAAATTTCTTTCCTTTTTTTATCTTAAAATATGTCACCTTTTTAGATTAGCTTGGCTGTATTAAACATACTTACAAATAAACCTAACTCTTTTCAAATGATGCAAATCTTCAAGCATTGCATGCATGGGGGATCCTGCCACTTCACCTACATAGCCTGGCATGAACTTCCATTTGTCAAAATTCAAATTTGTGACTTCCCAGGAACAACAGAATCCTTTCCTCTGAAGGCACTGCTGTAGCACTGCAATCAGTGATAATAAGCATAGGAAAAGAGAGCTTCAGTGTACACTTTAAAAAAATAATTATAAATACTCTAACAAGAAGAACATTCAAGTGCTGGCTGCTCCCTTCTTCCCTGTACTAATCTCAGGCTTCACAGTTTTAAGTGCTCAGCTCAAACATTAGTGTTTCAGTAATGTTTCTAGAGATATGTGTGAAACGTAAGCTGCACCTGGTACCTTATTAAACATATTGCGGGGCTCTATCTCTACACAGATCTTACTTAATGCCCCATTGCCAATCACAGCAGCCAAGAAATACCGTAAGATATGAATAAGTGTTACAAATTTGTTTATAAACATTTCAAAGTCTTGGCCAAGGACAACGTTCAGGCAAGAAGAAAAATGGGAGGACAATCGCTCACAGTCTGTTTTCTCTAGAACTTACTAAGTACATCAAATCACTTTAGAAAATGAACGTATTTATTTATTTGATCATCAGTGTCCCCACAAGTTTTATGTAACTGCTTTATATCAGTCATACGAGGAAATACTCATGCTTCTATGCAATGACACAAGTTTTACCCCACACACTTGCCACATACATTAGCAGCATGTCAAAAGGGTCTCATTCTGCAGGACCTACTCCAGTTACCATTCTGCATGGCACCGTGGCATGAAACCCAGCAAAAATCCAAACCTTTTATTCCCATTAGGTCAAAACCTTCAGAGGGAAGTTTCAGGTCAGGGAAAAGTGACCCTACCACTAAGCCAGTCCCTCGGCAGGCTGCTGACTGCAGGGGCAATCCTGCTCCTCCTGTCACCCTTTCCTACTCACGTGCCCCTGCATGTCCTGTGGCCAAGGTTGCCAGATGCAAGGCAAGAGGGAAGGAGCAGAACGCCTCTTTCAGCAGCCACCTACCATCAATCATGTAAAAGTGCACCCTCAGCATGCACACTTCGCGAAATAATTTCTTGTATGAAATTAGCAGCTTTGGCAGGAGCAGGTTTCTCAATCAGCTAAGGAGGCAGAAGGTCTTAGGGGAAAAACTGGTGCTGAGCACAGCGTAGGGGGCAAGGAATGCAGAAAGCAGATTAGGTATGGCTATTAGGTCTGGCGAAAGAAGTGCTGAATAATTCATGGTTATCTCAGGAGAGAAAAGGGCATGCACCAAGACCCTTTATGGTATTGTTCTCTCAGAGAAATACCAATTTATTTCTAAAGACAAGCAGTTAGAGCCTTTACTACTTACATGCTATTCTTTAAACACAAAACACCATAAAAGATTTCTTAAAGCTATCACAAAAGCTTTCTTGAAGCTGGACATTATTTGATGTTTACTTACTTTATTTCTTTCAGTTTCGGTATGCAAGATTGTTGCAGAAATCACAAAAGCTCAAAATATCTTGTATTAAAACCCCAAACAGGGGCATCTGTGTGACCAAATATTTAGTGTCAACAAAAATTCACTATGTTGCTCTCACAGAAAGCCATTTTTATGTTTTATTAAACCAATCATATTTTCCCCTGCATAACCTAATTTTTTTTGTGTTGTTATATTAGTGAACTCTTTTCTAAAAATGTGATAAAAGCTTTTAGCTGTCAATCAAGGAAAAAAAATATTACCTTAATGACTATAATGAAATATGACTAATGTCTTTCCTTCTTTTGAAAGAGACAACCTTAAGCCACCATACTTCTGTATTGAAAAATTCTGTTTTCTTGGTCAGTTAGCTTTCTTTTTAATGACCCCAAATATTATTACACTTTTTTTTTTTTTACCCATAGAGTGGAAAAAATGAGAATGTCATCTTAATATGGAAAAATGAGTGATACTATCTACCTATTTGCTCATACTGAAAGAAAAACTGAAAGTCTGCTAATTCCTCCACATATTTCTATAACCAAGGGTTATAAAGTACGGGTGTGCTGTTTGTAATTAAAAGTGTACAGAAAAATTCAGTAATGAACCCCCCTCCCATAGAAACAAATGCAGACACAGACAGGTTTCTACCCTAGAGACACCACAACCTAGAGAAATGTTCAATTAAGTATCAGCTAGCGTCCTCCTCTATCACACTGTCCAGTTCCTGCTCCTTCCCCTGCTCATGGCCTC
This sequence comes from Pluvialis apricaria, assembly GCA_017639485.1. Taxonomy (NCBI): domain Eukaryota; kingdom Metazoa; phylum Chordata; class Aves; order Charadriiformes; family Charadriidae; genus Pluvialis; species Pluvialis apricaria. The sequence goes on from CM030007.1 coordinate 87,819,370, forward strand.
AACTCACTGGCAAGACTCTTGTACATAGCACTTACTAATTTCATCCCTTTAGGAGCCTCCTGCATCTGTCAGAGCAGCTGTTTTCCTTCACAACCCTACCCAGCCGAGCTCTCCTTGGCAATTGCTCAGCTAAAGAAAGTGCTCTGGACAATTACCTCCTGCACCAGGATGAGCATTTAAAGATGTCGTAAGAGAGAAAACTGGGAGAATTGTTTTGGCAAAAAGGCCATACGCGGGTAACTGTCTATAAATAGAGTGAGGGTGAAATTAAGTGCCTAGCGACTACCCTAAGAATTGGAAAATATTAAGCGCTCCGCATATGGACAGATTCCATACTCTAACACAGACAAACGCACAGAGCAGTCACTGCAACAGTGAAAACGTGACATTATGAAAAAGAGTATCGAGCCTGAATCTAATTTCATTGTTTCCTTATACACTTCTACTCGCCTGTACTTACTTTTCTGTCTTACCACTTGATTGCATGTGCTCCGGGGCAAGGACTCACTAAATGTACAGCATTTTGAAAACCACAAACCTTGCAAATCTCACAGTAAATTATTAATAGTAACACCCAAAGCACAAACTATCTTTGCAAAAACTGATTGCCATTATGCTTATTTTTAGGAACTAGGTTTATGGCTCTTTTTTCCCCAACACAGAATTAAGCACTACAAATTGGATTGCCATTAAATATCTGGATTGTCATTAAGTATCTAGACCAGATAATCTATCATGTAAGTTTTTCACTAGTGACAGGCATTGGTCTGTTGTGTCTTTCATGATACCAATACATCAACTTGCCCAGTACTAGTTGAAAAGCATCAGCAAGATTTTGGGAGGCTGTATGTCACTGTTGCTTTCTTTTTCACCTCATTAATCCTTCAGACAGTTTTGATGAATCCAAAAGGAGGCTGGACACCCTCTGTGAAACTCGTTTTCTCATGAAAGCTCCTTTGCAAAATCAGAAAGGATCCCCTACTATGTTCATCCATCACTTCAGTGCAACACATTCCTACCACTAATGCCACATATTCAGCTGCTAGCCTGCAGCAAGAGAAGAAAGGCTTTGCAATCCAGGTAGATGGAGGCAGAGGGACAGCCGGTTCGGATACGCAGAGCAAGGCACAAGATTATTACTCCACCTAATATATTGACACTTATTAATTTCAACATCTTGTAAATTCAGAATTGGCAGAATTGCCACTGATATTGCCCTCCACTACTCCTACTCCAATAATAAGGGTTCAGGTGAGGATACCCTTCTATTATTGTCAGCTTTTCAAATTTGCAATGATTTTTAAGTAGTTAATTTTATTTATCCAGACCCTTTTCATTCCTGGGAACAAAGTGGTCTTTACAGCCTAGAGCTCAGGTATATTGATGCAGCGCAATGAAATCTTTCACACTCTTGCAAGTAAAACCGCTTTCAAATGAGTGCACAGTTGCCACTGTGTGCTTGATCTATTTGCTTTGAAATTATTTAGCTATTACTATCGATTCCTCACCTGGGTCATTTTCTGTATGCCAGTGAAATCTCCAGAATCCTTTGCATTTTGTCAGAATTTATTAGAGCTACTAAGAAATTTGTAGTGTTTGCATAAAGAGTTTATCAACACTGGAAAGTAGCCTACAGTAGTAGCTACATCTAGAATGAAAAATCCTAAAATATTTCAGGATGACAGCTGATGTCACATGAATTTTCTGTTGCTTAAAAGTGACTCTATTTATTACAAATACAATCTCCCAAATCAATATTTGAGCACAATAAAACACCTGCTTGCCACTCTCCTTCAGCCACACAGTGCAGTCACTACCAGTGTTCTTGTCCTTATCCAAATGCTGTCTGGAACATTTTGAAGACACTAAAAAAATTACCTAAGGAACACAAATGTTTGACATTATGAAGAATGACCTACATTGTTGATCTCATGGCCTCTTGTAATTCATATCTTTTCTGTTTATGAATGTATCTTATCATCAAATTACACAACAATCACCTTAACTGTACAAGTAAAATTACTGTATTTTGCTTTTTGTTCTCTTTCTTCCAAAGGTGTATTTTTCTTAGACCCTTTTTTGCAAAGGAAAGGTACCAGGTCTACTGTTTTATTGTCTTGAAGAAGAACTTTTTACCTTCCTTTACAATTCTGAGCAATATTTTCTGATCTTTTATCTTTAAATATTTTGCATGAAGGAGTTAAAGGATTACCATTTGTCCACTTTAATTTCCAGTAATTAATAAGTAAATCCTTTTCTATGTATCTACATGGGTATTTGCTTAACTGGGGAAAAGGATGAGAAAAAAATATTTTCCAGAAATTTTTGGAATACATTTATGTGAATTTAGTTTCTGCTTTTCTTCTAGTCTTTTAGGTAAACTTTATCCTATGAGAAAACAACTGTTACTACCACATGTTTGGACTCTACCTTATTGTGTATCTGTCCTATGATTTAGGCCTATGCAGTTTGTCAAAAAATGACTCAATATGTTGTTTAATCAGCAATTATTTTTTGCTATCATTCTTGCATAATGCCATCCTTCCCCTTATATCTCCCAAAATACATACTGTTCTGACAAGTAAATGATCAGTGTCTACTGACTCACTTCAGTTTTTAAATAAAACTTATCAGCTCATTCTCCAATGACTACGGAATTCGGTTGTGATTCAGCAAATCCATTCAAAGTATTCTTTGGCTATTTCATAAAAAACCTCAGATATTCAAATTCCCTTCTCATAGAGACCTACAGGAAAGCTCTGATCAGCCTTTGATTCAAGATCTCAACATCCATCAAAACAGAGTGAGAACTTGAAACAGATTCTACAAAGGCCATGACAAAAAAAATATTGGTTTGTTCTTTATATTGGGCAGACATTTGACGATCTTGACAAAGGGACTTTTATAACTAATTTAGCTGAGAAAAAGAGAGAAATCTGATATAATCTTATCTCTTTTATCTGTAGGGGCATTGTTAAAATGGTACTTTTGAATTCTGCATTTACTGATACCACTCCTTCGTAATTTTTCCCACAAAATAAAGTTTTAGCATTTTAAGGTGAATACCAGACTAACAGCTTCCTCACACACATATTCTTAGATGTGAGTGCACAAATACACAGGCTCTCCTAGTAACTTACCATTTAGCTCATTTAAGTCATTCCCCTTCCTCTTAGCACCTATCAAGTGCTGTCTCATCTTTATGCTTTTAAGATTCTTGTAATGCATTTTGCGTTACTTTCATGAGCTTTCTCTCCCATTCACTCACTCCTCATTACTTCAGCCACTTCAACACATTCTCATGAATGCTGTTGTTTTCAATTAAATGCAAATTCAGTACGAGTTAAAATGGTGAGTCTTCAATGTTCTTATATTTCTGACTGTGTGAAAATAGATTAGCCTAGCGAGGGACTTTTCATACTGGGAATTCATACAACTTTCTGGGTTTAGTGATTTCAAAAAAATACACTATTTTATGATAACGCATCTGTGGTTGTAGGCTATGACACCCATATCTTTCTTTAAAGTAACAATCTTCTCTTCTTGGGTCTTGGTAACTGGGAAGAATAAATTTTGTCTAAAGCTCTCCAGTACAGAAAGCAAACCCTGCAAAACAATTTCTTGCAAAAAGATTCAAAGAAACACTGTAATCTGACAGCAAAGCAAAACCATGGTAATAGTTTCTGAAGTACTCCATACGTTTCTATTTAATTCCTCTTAGTTAGTATGGATCACTAACTGGTTATGGAAAGGACTGTCTAAGCACCGCGATTTGAATTCCAGGTAAAAGGCAACTCTCTAGCAGAAGCCATTAGCAGACAGAAAGATGAGGCTGACTTTGTTATTGCTGACTAAAAAAAAAAAATTACAACAGACACCTGCTTCAGAAGATTCGGACTAAAATAAAGTTACTATCATGCACAGTACAGCATGGAGGAGACCCCACTGTTTTCAGAACTCTGCAGCAAGGACCCTGGCTCCACATCACTTTAATTTTATTTTTTAAACTATGTGGTAAAAACAGACGAAAAAAACCCCACAAGTCCGACTGCAATGAGGTCTGCAAACCACAGAAGGATCTGCAGAGTGACTGCTTGTTAAGCACTGTTTCTTCAGTATCTCAGAGTAGTTCAGACACAGCATAAAAAAGCATCCATGGAGAAATGCCAAGCCATCTTGCATTGAGACCCCCCACTCCGTAGAGGCACGGTTTTGTGTAACTGTTCATAGACATGTGACATACCACAGAAAAAAGAAGAAAATTGAATAAAACGTCTGCAGTGGCTTAATACCATCAGGCTGGAGAGTAGAAGTACAGGGGAATATACTACAGAATATACTGACAAACTTCTCACTGCATGGTTGGGAACCCTGATCAATTCAGTCAAATCATCAGCTCAGTTATTATAAAAGACAAATATCCTTCCTGAAATCTCATATTGAAACCTCAGTAAAGTAATTGTCTCTTTATCTATATATACTGAAGAACACAGCTCCACCTGGAGACCAGCCATCTCAGAGGGTTAAGTCAACCCGGTCAATAAAGCATAAAGTGCACAGAAACAATGTCTTAAAAGCTGTTTCCATGATCACAGACACTGTTAAATATTCACACAATAATATTCCAAATCAGGCAAAGCCAAACAGTTTTCAAGACAAGCTAAACAAAAAAAGTCATTGTGTGCAAGTCATTAAAGGATATTTAATGCATTCAATTTATTTTTTAAATTTGCAGCTTCTCTTCCTACCAAATATCTGATTATTTTTCCCCAGTTACCAGTATTCTTCAGGACAAAGAAGATGTCCTCTAGGACTGCAAATGGCTTAGTACATAGCAAACATTGCTCCAGATGTACTTCCCAAGGTTCTTGGGTTTTTCAACCCACGTGCCAAATTGCTCAGTCAAGTAACAATTTCTTATGAAACTTATCAATTATAGAAGTCATTCTTTTACTTTCATATAAGCACAAACAACAGCACTATTGTGCACATGATTATAATTAATCTTCATTGTGCAAAATCCACAGCCTTTTCTAGTTTGTAGCTTTTTCCCCCCAAATACTTATGTCCAGCAGTCAAAACCAGTCAAACAAACTGTAAAATCTTTTAACAGAAGCAGGAAATTAAATGCACTTAAACTATAATCCGTTCTTTGTAACATGGTGCACAGCTCTTCTAAAAGAAAACCAACTGTTTACTCACCATCTTACTGTATAGTTTTTTGGAGATACAGTAAAATCCTGGCACTTTTTTCATTTCTAATCTTGAATCTTTTCAAGTAATTTTAAAGAAAAGAACACAGATCTAAAATTATTTAATTTCATTTCTGATTTATCATCTTTTTCTGCTTTACCATAGTTTTAAGGATGGCTACATTTTAAATAAGTGTTTAATTCGTTAAGCTAATTTAGGCATATAATCTCCGTCTAACCCAAAAAATCTAATTCACAGTTCCTACAAGAAAGATAACTCACACACCTAACAGAGACATTCAAAGGTGCTGCTTTCTTGAGTCCTCCAGTTTATTCTCTAGGCTTTTATGTTTGTTACAGGGATCAATTTACAATTTATGTAGATTTGCCAGCAGAATCAAATTAAAATTAATTGTATAAACTTGTAAACTCAAGACTACACATCTGCTGTTCTTCACTTAACATTATCAAGACAAGGCTCTCTGAAGTCTATGTAATGTTTCATTGTCAAACTAGCATGGTTTTAGGAAGGACACTGTCAAAGGCACAAATAGGGATTTTACTGCAATTGAGTGATACTGATTTTAAAAACTGGATCCCTGCTTATAGGAGAAAAATATTACTTTTACCTTACTGATAAGTGTGACGACATCACCTTCTCGGATTGTGAGTTCATCATCATTCTGTGCTTCATACGGAAATATCACTTTGCAATACTCCTTGGCTGAAAGGAAGAACATTCAATGTGATAAATTATCACTTTATAATAACTGCTTATCCAAGGGTGAAAATCTTCATAAAATGTTCCACAAGCATCTCTGTGCTGCTTTAATTTCTTGCCATCTTTCTCTTTGTATTTGAGACCTTCATAAACAGTATGAAATATTTAAAAAACTGCACACTGATGAGCATTCGCGCATACGTCATCCAAGGAGTCAGTGCTGTAGCCCCTAGAACCATTATCTCAAATGAAATTGCTCCAGACAGCAACCTGCCACAAACCATTTCCCTTAGACTAAGCCTGTATTTGACACTTGCTTCAACAGTTCCACTGGTATGGCCTTCCACCAGATCACATAAATTGGAAGCGTAAAGGACACAGTAGGTTGACATAGCTTATGTATCCCCTGGTGTGCAAGAAAGCAGGTATTTCTGAATCTATAAAGATGATAAAATAACAAATAATACATTAATAAATGTAAAGGCATTCATAACTAAGTCTTCTGTACACTCAGCACAAAAGAAGAGTTTTGAATATTAGTCTAAAGTTTCCTCTTCCCTTTTCCCTTTACTGTCTAGAAATAAGGGCATCATCTCAACTTTCATCTGGAAAATACAGAAGCCAGCACTCCTACTCAGAAATCATAAAAAGCAGTTGTCATGAAAAGCAGTTACTTACAACATGTTGCTGTGCAACAGACAAGTATGTCAATGATGTGCCTTACAAATAAAAAGGGAATATGTATTCCAGCTGTTAAATAATGCATAAAAATATGTGATACTCTAAGACGGCAGGTTTAAAAAGACCAAAGAAACACACACAGAAATTACTGGACCCTTTGTAGAAGGGCATGTGACTTTGTAGAACTGTTCACCCCACTTTAAATGTCTAAATCTTTACGACCTCTACCTCTAGTCAGCTGTCATGTTTGATGCAGAGAAACAGGTACTTGCAGGCCACAGAAATCCAAATTAATTTGAGACAACAGGACTTACTTCTTTATACTTACTATAAAGAGAACCTGTATTATCTTACTTGTGGGTATTTGCGGCTCCATGGGAGGTGTCAGTTCAGCTGCCCAGACTCTAAGTGCCATTTCAGACACTGGTGGGTATGTAAGACACCCACGTGGTTGGCAGATATGATGCACAACCTATGTGAGAGCCAGGTCCCTCCGGCCTGGCATCTGGAGGCAAGCCAAAATACGCTGGGGTATCTCAGACACTCCAGATGCATGGTACTGATTTCAGCCCCCAGGGCTGGGCCTGGTATTTGGATTTAGATTCGGGCACCTGATGTTAGAAACCAATGATGTCAGTGCCTCCGCTTGCACTACAGTCGATGGAGAGCAAGCCACTAAAGTGAGCAAAGCCTTGAGAGCCACTCTTCACCCCAAGAGCAGACACCTACATTCCATTAGCTGAATCACGCTCCGAACTCCCTGGACAGCAGTGACAGATCTCCACTGGGACCCACTGGAGCCCAGACACCAAACTCACGTGGCTATACAGAAACTTAGGGCTCTGACTCAGAAGCTGCATCCCAGCTCCTAAAGTTTAGTGACAGGAACACGAACCTTAAATAAGCAGTCAACACATGTGCATGTGAAGGGTTGCTGGCTGCAAGCACAATCAGCCTGAGAAATGAAACAGTACTAATGGGGAAGAGGAAAGCTCTTCTCCAGTTCACACGCACTGCTGCTCAGAAACAGCATGAATTTTATGTGGTGCTGGTTCAAGTAAACACGAATTTCTTAGGCTTTACAGATTTATTTTCCTGAACACAAAAATTTAAACTTATCCGTGATCATTAGCAGTTGTTTTTCTGGCCCCGCCCTATACTGCATCTGGCTGGGATGGAGTTAATTTTCTTCACAGCAGCCCGAATGGTGCTGTATTTTGGATCTGTGACTAAAACGGCATTGGTAACACACCACTGCTTTGGCTATTGCTGAGCAGCACCTGCACAGTGCCAAGGCCGCCTCTTTTCTCTTTTTCCACACTCCGCCCCCCAGTAAGTAGGCCAGGGGTGTGGACACACCTGGGACAGCTGACCCAAGCCAAGCAAAGGGATATTCCGTGCCATATAACCTCCTGCTCAGCAATAAAAAAGGGTGGGCTTGGGGGCTGTTGATCCGGGAGGTAGCCATTGCTTGGAGACTGGCTGGGCATTGGTCTGCTTGTGGTCGGTAGTGAGTGATTGCCTTTGCGTTGCCTCATTTTTTCCTCAGGAGTACCCCAAGTATCCATTCTCAAGTACATAAGTTGTTCCTCCGTTCACTATATAATCTATACACTGTATAATCTCAAGATTAGATGGAAAGCCAAGATCAATGAACAATGAATCAACAGAGAAGAACAGCCACTCTACCCCAGTAACGGTACTATTCTGAAAAGATGCCAGTGGTGCAGCTCTTGCCCAAGGCATGGATGAATCCCATCTGTTTCGGGTTAAAGAATGCTTTGAACAGCAAATGTCTCCAGGGAACTCATCGCCTCCCGAGTCCTACAACAAGCAATCCTCCCTCAGCTCCCCCTTGCTATTTGAAGACTGTAAATTTGAATCATCTTTCAAGATGATGACCCTGACAGACAAGAGTGGAGAGAAGGTTGTGGTTTCAGCATCTGAAAAAGTCAGTTGATAATCAGGAAAGTGCTCTCTTTCTTTTTTTTTAGCTTTTCCTCTGAAAGTATGTGTCAATGTGGATCTTGCAGTAAGTGGCTGTCAAAAGCAGCAAGACTTTAACCAAAGAACTCACAGTCTTTCACACATAGCAAATAGCTATGCATTTTTGCCTTCCAGTTTTGACGTCAATAATTCTGTTCTCCCATGACCTATCTGCCCTCCCCACCAAGCCCTTACTTTTTTTTTTTTTTTTAATATCCAGATAGCAGATAAACAAGGAATTAAACTACAGAAAAACATCAAAAAACAGGTCTTAAGCTCAACAAAATGCTGATGTATTTCATGAAGAGCCAGGAGGCAATCTTGTGAGAGGCACAAGAGGGAGCTGGGGGAGGCTCATGGCTGCCCAGTGAAGGCTGGCACAAGAACACAGGGTGAAGGCACACCCGTGGAAAAAAATCATGGTTTATCTACAGTAGAACTCTGGACTCCTTGAGTGCGATTCACACTGACATACACTAAATCAGTACATTCCTCTGCCTAACAAGGGCCCCATGGATCATGCTGCAACAGAGCTAGGTCTGAACAACACAGATGGGTTGGGAACAATGTAAGTGACTGGACAAAGTCAGCTTTCAAACTTCTCCTGAGGGAATGGTAGACCAACATGATTTAAGTAAGTAAAAGTTAACCTTTAAAATCAGATTAATAAAAGCAGAGAAGACTCTAATAGGTTATGTCACTTCAGTACTAAAATTGTCCTTACTCAGCAGAGCACAATACCGCAAGAGGATGTAGAAGCACTTAATTTCAGCAGTTATGTTTAGATAGGAAGGAAGAAAAGATAAAAGGAAATACTAATTTCAGATACAGCACTGTAGAGACCAACTGGAACTTGCTGAATTTGGGGGTTTTCCAAGTGAAAAAAAAAAAAACCACCAAAAAACTAAAGGTCAAAATAATATATCCTATTACAAGTCTGGTAAATAGACTTAAGCCAAATTAAAGCGTCAAACTAAGATACCAATACTAGGCATCCCTCAATTGTAGAGAATAAATGTCATTTTTTATATTGGACATCCAAGGGTGCATTTACACATCACAGATGGTTCTTCCAGAAGCCTCTCTTTTTTTCCTCTGACCTGAAGACATTTGAAAAATATACCTGTTAATAAACCCCCAACAGCAGACATCTTGGAAACAGTAAGGAAGGAGAAAAGATAATATTAAATGAGGTTTTCAGTCCTCACTTATTAGTTCAACAATAATTTACTCTGTCAGACCACAGAGTCTCTCTCTCTGCAAAGCCACAGCTCCTCCCAAGCAAAGGAGAACAACCTGTCATAGGCAATGGGCATTGCTCAGGGAACTGCGCGAGCAGATAAAACTTACAACTCAAACAGGCTGGATCTAATGTAGGATGTTCAGCTTCTGGCCAACATATTCTGAACTGAGAGGGCTTGGGCTAGGTGTAATTCCATTTGAAAACATGTACCCTCGGCTACATCCTGTGATTTTTGAATTGTACTGTTCCAACTAGACTAGGTACAATGACGACAATGTCCTGTCCTTTGGAAGGAAGAACAAAGCTGTTGCTAGCTTCTCTGACAGACCCCAAGGGCTCAGGGTGACACACAATTCCCCTTCCCAGCATCATCCTCATAGCTCAGAAGTTGGAAGAAATAGCAGCAGCAAGGAACTAGGTATTTGTCACAAGTGGTCTGTCACTGCCCACACTTCACTGAGGAAAAAGTCTCCGGACCATCCTAAACACTATAAAAGAGCTATCCTCTAAAAAGAACTGGATGTTTTATGGGGGTCATTAACATGCATCTCTGTTCAGCACCTTATGTCCCCCAGTCTGTCCTGAGTTCAAAATGCGGCCTATTTGATACAGTTGAAGGCCCCCCAAAAAATCATTGCCTCAAAGAGGAAGAACAATAGCAAGAGACAGCACTCCTACAGAATACAGCTGCTTCATTACCTTGGCTGTTGCAAGCACTGTATTTCACCCACAGAATTCAGTGGTTCGATATGTATTTACAATTGCAGTGTAAAGCACTGATGTAAATGTATAGACCTTCTATATGACTTGAGGTCCTGCAGTACTGCAGCAAGTAAATTCATTTGTTTGTATTTTGAGAGACTGGTTAAATATTATACTGTTTAACCAGAACTGAGCAAACTCCATTTACTGTATCAGTGGACCCTGTTCACTTTAAAAGCATGCCTCTTCTGTTTGTTCTCCTGCCAGACTCTTAGTATGAGCTGTGACGTTCAAGACAGCAGTCCACAGACAATCATACCTTCCTCTTAAATTTCACAGAGGACAGTGACTCTGGAATTTGCGTTTCCTCTTAGGCCAGGATAACACAATTTCCTCCTCTTACCTCTGCTTCTGCTTCCTTGTCATTAGGTGAGAACTGTTCCACCCCACAGCAAGATTTCCTCCATCTCAGATAACCTAACCACTGGGCTGGATTCACCCCTCTAACTTTTCAGAAATTGATTATTTATGTATTTTTAATAAAACAAACAAGAAACTTGTATAGTCTGTGTAGTTGATTTTTGAGGCTTAAGCATTTCCCCCTTGATGAAGTCTAAATCATACACCAATAAATATGGACACAAACAGTAACACGAAGAAAATCAGCAGTGTTAAAGTAATATTCCTTGAGCTTAAGCTTCCTCTCTTTAACTATCACTCATGAAATGTTTCTGAAATGAAATAAAATGTACAAAACCTAGTGAAAAATTACATCATTGTTACCAAAACCACAAACCAGATTAAAAAAATCCAAACACTACATTCAGCAGAATTTGGTTTTACTATTAATTGCTACACTCAAGACTCATAAATGGATTGCACTAATAAATATTTTCACAGAACTTCAAGAGATGCAAACTGTCAAAACACCACCTCATCAAACAAAAAATAGAAACAGAACTAATTATATCTTCTACCATCATGCAAAAAGATTAGTTGCTTGCTAGGATTTTGGTATTCCTATTACGCAACAGGTTAACACAAACTGTAAGCAGTCAGTGAGAGGAGCAATCAAATTAAATGCCGTGATCAATGCATTCTGTGACTTACTGCCTTTGCTGTTTTGTTATGCGCTTATTTGTACTCCATTTTTGCAATCTCAGCAATCTGCAATAGCTCTTTCAGTCATTGTGGATGTTTTTGCTTTGCTGAATTTTAGAATCCAACAGAGCTACTTAAAAATGTATACATATTTTCTACAATATAGCCTTTTCACGGCAAGCTACTTAAACTAAAAGCAAGCTACTTCACAGAAAAAAAATATATCTCACCCCAGAGATAGAATTATAAACACACATAGATGCATGTGCCATCCCAGCTACCTAAGAGAGGTGGAGATTCAACAGCAGAATAATTCCCCTATAAGTCTAGGCACCCACAAATCTAAACCACACAGCTCTCCCCTCTTCTCTTCAAAGATGTGTTCTTTCATTCCTGAAAGGTTAGTGATGTTTTCCAAGGGACCACTCAAGCTATCTAAGGATTTGTGCTTTCACTGTGCTCTCCCTTTGAGCAAAAAGTCCTCTTTGGCCCTGAAGAGTCATCTGTTTATCCCCCAAAATCTTAAGCCCCAAAAGTTTAGGGAGATTAACATAGCATATTGCTGGGAGATGCACCTATACAACATACTGCACTGTCTCTTGTTCTGTCCAACTCATCCCATTGCAGAACTTAGGCCATCTTGCATGTGCTAAGAACAAATGGTAAGCACATCACGTGCCTTGCTGCAAATCACTGCCTTATTGCATCAGAAAAGCTATAGGAAAACAGCAGACTCAAATCAAGATGTGGGAAGAGTCAGCGACCATGGACAGAGAGGGAAGATGCTACTGCTCCCCTTTTCCCCTCTCAGCAGGATCTTTCACAGTGCAACTGCATTTTTATCAAGTTGAGACTAAGGAATAGCAGCATCAGTCATGGAAAGAAACAGAGGGAAGATGAAAAATTGTATTATTCCTCTGTCAGCGTAATCTCTGTCTTGCTTGCAGCATACACCTCCAGCAGTAATCCCAAGGGAATCTAAATCACATATCCAAAAGCCCACTCTCCATATTGAGCTGAACCTATGGACTTTCTGTTTCTTGCTACTTCTTTGGAGAATGGCACAGTAGCTGTTTTGTTCAGCAATTAAAGACTCCAAGGAAGACTGGTACCCTACCATCCCAGGCAAAGATGAAAGTAGCTGAGGACCAAGGAGGAATGATACTTTTATACTGAACACTGCAATGAGGATATTCATCAGTTTTCTGAGACTGCAAACTTTCCTGGATTCAATGCTTTTTCAAGCTTGTTTGTGGTAGGTTTTTAGGAGAAAACAAAAATTAAGTTTTGGAGAAATGACAAATACTAGACAGATCATAGTCCTATGCCAGATTCTGATCATACTCCTCATGCCTGACTATTGGACGTTAACTGTATTACGAAAAATTATTCTTCCACCTATCTCAAAAACCAGACTAGAATGAAGTATGTTCCATTTTCACTGAAAGGTTTTTCAATTTAAATAAAGGACATTCAACTGATTTAAAACTATTATCTCCTGTGATGCCATATGAGGCTCAGACAATTACATAAAATTACATTATATCAGACCTTCCTATACATATGTTTCTCTTTCACAAGCAAGAACAGAGATGCCAAAAATTCTGCTGAGGCCCCGAGATTCCAAGAAAGATAAAATATCCTAAATGATAAAGTTTAGGTAATATTCATAGAACATGCGAAGATACCGTACAAATAAGTAGCTCACACTTCTCACTAGTTCTGGGAAAAGGGATGTTGAATGATGTTTGCACACAACCATGCTGAAAATAGATGGGAACAGAAGAAGGATTTTCTGACCAAAAAAGACATGTCTGAGGGAAATGACAAAAAGGTAAAAGAAGAGCCAAGCAGAGCCCTAAAGCGTTGATGGAGAAGTGTCTCTGTGTCAACCAGAGCTCAATGTGTCACTGTAGAAGGTACAGTTTTCTAACCATTGTTCAGAAGGTTTCCACATTTGTTTATAAGGGGTAAAAGTATGAAATCCCAGTACCCTGGGATGTGATTTAGTGAGCAGTTTCAGCTGTCAGAAGTATAAGCTGATGTGGAAAGAGGCATCTGTCTCCCAGCCTGGCTTACCACACAAAGGTTAGTGCTGCAGGTGGGAAAGCCCATGGGACCACCCCTTCTGATGGCATCTGCACTCAGGTCAGCTTAACCTGCTCAAGCTGCAGGTTAGGAAAGGTAATTCCAAAATACATTCATTCAGGAGCCCTGCTCTATGTTACCAGTTTGCACATTTTTTGGTATTTCAAGTTCTCACTTCCTCAGGGCAATTGAGTTCTTGCAGTACTTCCCATTAACAGCCTTGTGTCACAAGGGGAACAAGATAAGAGGATGCAGCAAGTCAATTAGTGTGGTGCAGCTAATGGACAGTAACTCACTAAAAGTTGTTTTAGGCTGCTTTCGCAACTCTGAACTGGAAACTGGTAAAACAGGTCGTAACCATACACTTCTCACAGACAGCCCCTATTCTGCTGCTCCAGATGGTTGCCTTCCTGTGTCTGTATGTGTTTCAGCTCTGAGCCAAAACGTTATCTGCTAACAATCTAAAAGGAAGGAGGAGGAGTGTGCAAGACTTAAAAACTCAACACTTTATATTATGTTCAATTTATTTCCTAAGGTATGGCTATGTTCTTCTCCTTCTTACTCTTTTCTACCAGAATCCATAACATTTAGATGTAACTTTATATAAATAAAATCAAAAGATGGGGAATATATATGCAAGTCATTTGGTAAACTAGCTACATATGCCTCCCTAGAACAGCACTGAGCCCTGCCTAAAAGATTTAATTATTGCTTTTTGTTTACAAAACACTGAAATGATAAAAACAGAACTGAAGTTCTTGGACACTGTTCATTTCCCATACAAACTACACCACCCACACAGATTATTTCTGCTACATAAGGAAAGAAAAAAGAGGAAAAAAGCAAGGGCACTCACAACGAGGGATATTTTTCTATGACCCACCTACAAGTTACAGCCTGAAGCTGGATCTTATTCAACTCTAATTTCGAAGTACTCTCAAGGCTGAAAGCTGATCACGCAATTTATTTTGATTTTTGGTGGCAGAAAACTCAGGGTAGGATTATCAGAGCAAAAACCATTCAGAGGATTCTGTGAAACAATGCATTCTGTCTATGTACCGCCTACTCAAAGTTTATCCTAAATATATCTATCTGCATCCTCACTTTTCATATATACAGGGCACTCTTTTAGCCAAAACCAGAGAAAAGTGTTCAGCTTGCTTTTAAGAGGCTTACTAGCACAAAGTGCAAAGAAGAAAAAACTATGAAACCTACTTTTTGTTCTGCTGTCCACTTCTATTTTTGTTGGCTCCTGAGTTGCTGTGGCTGGAGGTAATTTCTTCCCAACACTCTGAAAAAAAAAAATTATTCTCCTTTAAAATTTGCAAGTTCAGTTAAAAGTTGGACAATATAAAAAACTGTAATGGAAATACAAAATATAGGAGTTGAAAAAGAATAGTAAAGAAACAGAGGCAAATTCATCTATACTTAGGTTTGTCTGTGGGGGTTTTGTTAGCCTTTTTTTTAAACGATAAAAAATTCATAAAAATGTGATCCTCAAATTTTCCCTTTAAAAAAATGTTTACTAACTTTTTAAACATTAACTCCTTAACACAGTTTCAGGGAAGACTCATGGAAGTTTCATTGGTGGACGGAATATATGATGAAATTACTTAAGGAAAGGTGCTATTCAGTACCAAAAGTAAAACTGAAAGGGGGGGGGGGGGGGGGGGGGGGCGGGGACGGACACACCCTTGACTTCTGTCCATACAAGGATTATTCATTTCAGTCATTCTAGATTGAGTGTGATTTTTAAGTTGACAACATCTCTTTAAATGGTTCTCATTTTTGTTTATTTTGAGCAGAAATAACTAATTTACAGAGGAGTACTACAATAAGCACTTATGAGCCTCAGACAGGGAAGAACAGTAAACAAACATTATTTGCCCCCAACAAAAAAAAATACAATTTATGATATTCATCCTTCTGTATCTGCACCAGTAACTATACACATGCTATCCCCTCTCTCAGCTTTTCTCCCTATGAAGAAAGCTGTCTAGCTTTAATATCCCAGCCATGTGGAATTGAGGACATAAGTGTAATTATCACTTGTTTATATAGATATGAGTACTTAAAAGCCCTAGCTGGAGCTCAATATCCTTTACTGGTAAGGTATGCATAAACACCACAAAACCTCCTCTGTACTCGAGTGACCTTCTGAGTAAAAGCTAAGAGACAAGAGAGCTAAGATTTAATCTTGAAGGCACTAAGAATCTCTTGGGGACTCTGAGGAAAACACTGGTCAATACGAGAAGCCATAGAATTACAGAACCTGAAGTAGCTGAAAAATTTCAAAGTGTGTAAAGAATATGAAAGGCTCCGTATTAGCCATTTTGTACACTACATGTCAAAACTTATCTATGAAGACGAGTAAAATAGACATGGAAGGATTTTAGGCTGGCAAAAAGAGCACCTCTGGAAGAGGGGTGGTTTCGAGAGTTGTGCACAAGACAATCATAGAATTTGTGTTGACAAGTAAGACAAACTATGAATTGCAATACCCAAAAGTGTCCTCTTGCAATTTAACCTGCAGGTGGTAGCAGAAACAACTGACCTTCTGATGAGCTTAAAACTCTACTTACAATCTGGAGTTTGTGAACTGCTGGGGAAGAGACATCAACACCAAAACTCTACTGAACTTCCCAACTTCTTTGCTGAGGTGGGAATGAGAGACAAGCAGCATTATCTGAAGCAGCGATTAGGGAGGTAACAGAAAAAATAGCAGATGACGGACTCCTGCAAATCAGGAGAGGGCAAAACTAAGAAAAGAGCATGACCTGGCTGTACTGACGAAGCTTAAAGTCAAGAAGGATGATGATGAAAAGCTGACTCTCAGATGTGGCTGGAAAGCAGTGAAAATTGGACTGGAAGAGATATAATGAAGAATGTGAAGCTACCGGGCATTCACACAGATAAAAGCACAGAATGCCTTCAAGATGAAAGCAAGACTGGGAAGACAGCTTTTGGTTCAGAGGCAAACCGCACAGTTCAAGATAGCTGCACATCACGGTACATGCTCATTCATGATCAAACCTTTATTCACAGTTCTGCTTCATAAAAGGGTTTGGAAAATGATGAGAGCAAATACTCTAAACTGCACCACTATTTAAGTCAGAAAGGAATGCTTGCTAAAGGAATACCCAGAAACTTTAATTTAGGGGAGTTTTTCTTTTTGTAAAAAGGAAATTGTTATTCAAGCACTACTAATAAAAGGAAAGCATTTGGTAATTGCTTTATCATCGTACACGAATCATTGATCTTCTGCCACAGAACCAAAACCCAGATAAGCCCACAACAAGCTAAAATTTAACAAGCTAAAAGTCACAGCAAAAGAATCATGGGCAAAGATGAAGAAACTAGTGTACCTCAGTGCATGCTGCAATGTAATTTCTTCACTTATAGAAGAAGATGCAAGTGCAATGCTTGAAAACATTCATTCATCTGCTTGTTCAGAAAGAGTGCCTGTGCAGGTGATAAATCAGCTGTTCTTTTGTTGGGAGCTAGGAGACAGGTCGGAAAGCGTTGTTTGCATGAGCTGCAATTTGTCCAGGAGAGAAGGAAAAAAGCCTGGGGAGCAAAGTGGCTGAAGACATGACTCTTTTTGCATGTATAGAAACAGCCTGAGCAAAGAAACTGGACTCCTGACAGGTATCTTCACCCTGATAGATGAAGAGCAGTGCAAAACTGGGTGTAGCACATGGAATGTGCTGAAAGATCACAATGACCTACAAGATTCAAGGAAACAAGAAACATCTCCCCCCGTATGAGCCAGAAACTTTGCTTCTGACTCTCCAACAGTTTTACATCACTCGTACTCCCATACAGGCCAAATATCTACCAAATTTACTAGTGGCTAGAAGAACCAAGCAAGCCCAACTGAAATTTTTGCTGATCCAACACAAAACTTCATGACATAGACTTTTCTTCTCAGGGACAAGTTATTATAGGGTATTTTGGTCTCTCCTCCAGTTGAAGGCCCAGCAGAATTTATCAAAACCTCCTTCACCTCTAAAAAAGGAAACATGGGAGCAAAGAACACTTTAATTGGGTTGAGCTGAAGATTTCCATATAATTCTTCCTCCTCCTCTGGTCTTCCTTTATATAAGAAGGAGGTCAATTCTATTTCAGAAAAAATATGCTCTCCAAGCCCTTCTAGACACATCTATCCTGCAAAATACTGATACACAACTCCAGCTTTCACATTATTTAGTCTTTAACGTGATTCATTGCTACCTATCAGGCTCAACATTCCCAAGAATCAAGCAGATATTACCCCTTTGGGACACACGAACAAACCAATATTTAGAATTAGAAGGACTTTTTGGGAATTTAGACGCTCGAAATCCAAGAGCAGGATCCTCAACCCTGTCAGCATCCCCTGACATCTCCCAGCATGAACTCTCTCTCCATTTACCTAACTCTATCATTTTGTCAATAATGTTTGCCATAAAAAGTCACATGCAGCATGAACCAGAAGGCCCATAATGACCCCCTCTCAGCAATGTCCTAATGGCCAAGCTATAAAGACAATTGAAGTTCTGCGTTTTCTCTCTAGCCCAGTATATCTTGAATACTTGTGTGCAGAATGGTTTCAGCATCAGCAAAAACAGTAGCGTATTCCCCTCTGCCTTTGTATCTCTAAGCTGGTGGTTCAGAGACATTCCTGAAGAGTACCATTTCATTTTCTCTCTATCCTCCTCCAGTATGCTGATTACCATAAATCTCATTTCTAGATGGAGGCAGCCAGCCTTGTTCCACTTACATTACATTACATTGGACTTGTGCAAAGTGTTTGACACTGTCCCACACGATATCCTGGTCTCTAAACTGAAGAGACATGGATTCGATAAATGGACCACTCAGTGGATAAAGAACTGGCTGGACAGTCGCACTCAAAGGGTTGCGGTCAACGGCTCGGTGTCCAAGTGGAGAACAGCGACGAGTGGCGTTCCTCAGGGGTCAGTACTGGGACCAGTACTGTTCAACATCTTTGTCAGCGACATGAGGTAGAGTGCACCCTCAGCAAGTTTGCTGATGATACCAAGCTGTTTGGTGAGGCAGACGCACTGGAGGGGAGGGATGCCATCCAGAGGGACCTGGACAGGCTGGAGAGGTGGGCCCAAGCCAACCTCATGCAATTCAGCAAGGCCAAGTGCAAGGTCCTACATCTGTGTTGGGGCAATCCCAAGCACAAATACAGACTTGGCGGGGAATGGCTGGAGAGCAGCCCTGTGGAGAAGGACCTGGGGGTGCTGACTGACAAGAAGCTCAACATGAACCAGCAATGCATGATCGCAGCCCAGAAGGCCAACTGTATCCTGGACTGCATCAGAAGAAGTGTGGCCAGCAGGTCAAGGGAGGTGATTCTGCCCCTCTACTCTACTCTGGTGAGACCCCACCTGGAGTACAGCATACAGCTCTGGAGTTCCCAACATAAG
The DNA here is from genome assembly GCA_017639485.1 of Pluvialis apricaria. Taxonomy (NCBI): domain Eukaryota; kingdom Metazoa; phylum Chordata; class Aves; order Charadriiformes; family Charadriidae; genus Pluvialis; species Pluvialis apricaria. The sequence continues at coordinate 87,838,522 of CM030007.1, forward strand.
AAGGACATGGACCTGTTGGAGCATGTCCAGAGGAGAGCCACGAGGATGATCAGAGGGATGGAGCACCTCTCCTATGAGGAGAGGCTGAAAGAGTTGGGGCTGTTCAGCCTGGAGAAGAGAAGGCTCCAGGGAGATCTTATTGCGGCCTTCCAGTACCTAAAGGGGGCCTACAGGAGAGCTGGGGAAGGACTTTTTACAAGGGCATGTAGTGATAGGACGAGGGGGAATGGCTTTAAGCTGGAAGAGGGCAGGTTTAGATTAAATATTAGGAAGAAGTTTTTCACTTTAAGGGTGGTAAGGCACTGGAACAGGTTGCCCAGAGAGGTTGTTGAAGTCCCGTCCCTGGAGGTGTTCAAGGCCAGGGTGGACGTGGCCTTGGGCAACCTGGTCTAGTGGGAGGTGTCCCTGCCTATGGCAGGGGGGTTGGAACTCTATGATCTTCAAGGTCCCTTCCAACCTAAACCATTCTATGATTCTATGATTTACTCTGTAGATATCACTCTGACTTGCTTAGTCCTGTCACACAAGAAACATGTGGTGGAAACAGAGTTCAGATTTCCTGACTCCAAGCCTAGGTTGACTCCCAACACACAGCAGAACATATCAACAAAGCAGACAGAATCTTGAACCTACTATTTCTGCAAGGCGAGTATAATTAGATTGTTTAGCTGCCAGACACAAATCCCCCTAATCACCTGACAAGTGAATCCTAAAGATGAAAGGGGATGAAGTGCCCTCTTTCTGCAGAAACAGCTGATAAAAGCATGAATAATGACCATGATTTGGTGTAGAGATATTCAGAGGGATGAGACAGATTTAGCAGCAACCTGCCAGTCTTAATGCTTGGTTTTATGAAGCCAACGGAAGGACAGTCTAGCATCAAATAACAGGTTCTTTTAGCAGAAGAGGCCTTGATGGCAGTTTGGTACACTGTAAATCCCTATCACTGCAGACCAGTTTCCTCTCATACTGAATTAACAGTGATTACAAAAGTGGTTGAGGTGGCACACAGACGTGTGAATGAGGTCACGGTACAATCTAAACAGTCTCATTTCCTTTCATTTATGTATTTTGGCACAACTGCGTTCCCTGTAACAGCAGAGAACACCACAAGAGAAGCAGAGCACATAATGGGCAGTATACAACTGAGTTTTTCTCACTGGAGGGCACTACGGCCCTTCCCTACAACTTTTCACCCCTGACCAGAGGACGAAACGTAGACCTATGATCAAGTTTCCTCCTTCAGAATATTTTAAAATTGTATTTCAGGGTTGAAATACAGTTGAAAACTGACTTGTCTATTTACTTTTGTTATTCAGGTCTTCTCTCTCTAGAACATTTCATCTGAAAATTCAAATTGAATTGTCACCTGTGCACTAGCTAGGCCCATACAGAAGATTTTGTTATACTTTGCACAAAAGGAACATACTTATCGTTTGACTCTCCTTTAACAAATATAGGCTTCTCCAAGCAACAGCTTATTTAGTCAGGAATAAGGAAAAAAAATAATTACTCAGCACCATTATTTGTTCTGAAAAGTGTATCGAGGCCTTTACACTATATAAAGTATTTTGAAACTACTACTTGAAATGTAACTCCATTAAGATATTCCTAATGAATACATCAGACATTGAAGAATTCATAAAAATAGGCTGTATGAGCTGGAAACACGAATGTTTTTAAACTGAACATCATTTGTCAGTTTGAACAGTGAGACTATAACAATACGCACTGATATTTTATAGGGGAGGAAAAGGCAGTTATGTATCTTGAGAACTTTTAGAATTTCAGAAAACCTCAGTGATTAGGTCAGGGGAAAAAATGTGCTGTGTTTCTTTGACCACAATACTTCCTTTTAACATTCAACTACTATTTTTGAATGTTGTTTATATGCATGAGAATTTTTTAATCTATAGGTTTACATGCAAATCCAAGGCCACTATTAGTTACAATAGAAAAGCTGTATTCTTTAATATATTTTTGACAGTCCATTGTGTAACTGAGAACATTTTTTCACAAGGAAGCAGAAATGGTCACTCGATTCTTCCAGCTCTGGATGAAAAGAAGCATAAACAAGCTTCTCAACAACTATGTATAATGCTGGTGTTGTGAGGGGGGAACCAAATGAATTTCTTTTTTTCTAATATGCTTCAAGTGCTTATGGAACATCATTCTACCTGGTCTACCTTAAACTCAAAAAAAATTGAAAGAACCCAATTATAAAAACCCCAAAGGCTTTCAGATGCCAAAATGCCTTCACTCTGTCAGAGACAAAATAAGAGAAATGTCCAGGATTTCAGTTTTTCCCATGATATCAACATTCAACTCCGCACAAAGTACTTTCTGTGACAGCACGATCAAGTATTGCTATCCTGGATTTTCCCAAAAGGACCGAGTTAACAATTTTCCTAAAGGGTCACCACGTGGCACATCAAAGAGGGTAATGGGAATTTTAAGAAACCTTTACAGAGAAAACAAAAATTCTTCAGGGAAAGTGTGATTAAGCACCTACCTCCACATTTGATTGCCTCAGTCATCTAAAATAGCTTCTTCCTCTGTACCTACTTTCTACCCAGCCATGCTTTGGTGGAAATACCATCCATATGCTCCTGAACTACAATTATTAATATTTTTTAACAGCAACTAAATAGGTACATCTGCCCAATGCACGCCCAGCCAATTGCTCAAGCGGCACGCATTTCTACTGACATCACCCATGAGGATATTCCAGCCACAACACAGGGTAATTTCCTTAAAACTAGGTTAGGTGAATGAACAGGACAGGAAACAAGTGTTCATCCAGTCCTCAATTACAACCAGACTGTTGCAAGCAGAGGCAAGCAAAATCCTTTTTATTCTCCTACTCTTAGTTTACTCTGAGTATGAGCAGAGAGACAGGATGTCTCATAATTGGTGTCTCACAGGTGTCTCATAACTCACTTGCTCTAAGCAAGAGAGAGGGAACAGCCTAGTTGCTGCCCAAGCCCATCCACCAAAGGTGGCCATGACCCCGGGGAGCCACCCTTTGTCGTGGATTCCTGCCACCACTCCTCCCCTCTGCCATGGCATTAGCATATCTGCAAGGGGAGAGGAGGGAATTGATCCGTATTAAAAAGTATTGCAGAGAGGAAGGAAGAACAAAAGAGAGTTTTAATGTTATCTATCTGCTTCATTAAACAGCTGCACAGACATCTGGGTAGAACTGTGGCAGGAAAATTTATGGTCATAGGGATAAGGTGCAACTCTCAGTTGCGGCGCTCATTTATACGAGCTTAATCTCATCAAGAAAGCATGGTGAACATTTCACAGTGTGCTTTAATAATTCCTGGGGCCAGCATATCACATTTTGACCATGCTCAGGGCAACCCAAGGAAAGGTTGCAGCAGTGCTGGCATTTACATCATTCAAAGGACAAAATACAAATGACACAAGTACTCAGCTCTACATACGATGTGATACTTCCATGAAGAATGGATGCCCTGACCACAGGATCAGACATGGCACACACCCACAGAACTCTTTTAGTGGGATGTTTGGCAAATATTTCACAGAATGCAAACAAGAAAGCAATTAAAATATTTTTAAATTTCATATTCTAGTTCCTTTGCACATAGTCAAGATATATTACCTTATACTGAACAATCTGAAAATAATGCATTCCAACCTGCCTGCCATGGGCAGGGACACCTTTCACTAGACCAGGTACTGTTCAAGTAGTCAACAAGTATATGCAGCTTGAATGTTAAAGGTTTTTGGAATTAGGATGCATATGCAGAAAAACTAAAGGTATCTGGGGGAAAAATGTTTTCTAGTGTTCACACAGAAACTGACACATTTTTACCAAATACAAAAGTTACTTATTGAATGCGGGGAAACAAAAAACCAGAGAGGGATGACAAAAATAGCATGTCAGTCTATAGCCTACTACAATACTCTAATTCTCATGCCAGAGAATGGTAAACAGGTTGTGATTACATTACACCACTCTCACTTCACTTGGTGCCCTAGAAATAGCGCACTGAATGTCAGTGCATCTTACAATTTCTGTATCTATCATCCACTGTCATGGCACTGGAATTCAAGCAGGCAAGCAAGTAAAAAAAGTAAACAAAGCAAAGGAAACAGCACAGAGGTCCCCAAACAAGGGAAATTTTAGAACAAAACATGATTTTTCTGGGGCTTTTTTTTTCTGATTCATCACCAATGCTTATTCTTCTGATATACTTCTCTTTTACAGTTGAAAAAAAAGAAGCAAAACTACCTCTTCTCATCAGTTATACTGCTCAAACTACATCAAGCCTAAGAAAAAATGCTTTGAATACTTAAGGCATAGTCACATTTGTTTTGATTAAAAACTATTTTATTTTTCACAATAACTGCTACTTCTGAAATATTTAATAAAAGAAGCTACTGGCACTCTAATTAGGTCAAAAAGTATTTGGAAATCACATACAGAGAAGACCTATAAAATCACCAGGATAGACAAGGAATGATTTATCTGGTTCTGAATGTTCAAGACAAAATGAAGACAAAATAGCAAGCCTGTACTACCTTTGGCATACCACTGTGAAGGATTACATACAGCAGAAAAGGGAGGAAGAAAGGAAGACCAGGATGATTTAAACAACGTATGTCCACATTCCTTGATGGCTCAGATTTTGTTACTCCTTCACATTTTATTTGATAACAACAATTAAATGTCTATTTTTTTCAGGAAAAAGTTCTTTAAAAAGAAAAAGGGAGAATGGATAAGAATCAAAGATCAGAGTAGTAAGTTCTTTGGTAGATTTTCCAGCTGTGTATTTTTCTGTAGGAGAAAGCACTAGGTGCTGCAATTAAACTTATCTTGTATTAATACAATTTTATCTTTTTAATATGCTATTCACGATTACTTATTATTTTAATGATCATTTAGTATATCTTACTTAGCCATTCAAAAGCTTGGAAATCTTAAAATTTAGGGTTTCATACAAACCCTTGATTTTGCTGTGTTATAACTACGTGTCTCACATTTTACATGTAATCTGGTTATACTTCTCAGCACAACAGTATTCAGCTGGTTTTGTCACTGAGATGTAAACCGACAATATGCTGTCGTTCTGAAGTAGTTATTCAAGATGGAGTTCATTTCACTTAAACATCATCTACGAGCCAGATGTATACATATGGGCCAGACACTGCAGGCTTCCCTTCTGTCACTGAAGGTAAGCAGCCCTCTTAGCGTGTAATTCATCTGAACTTCTCCTTTGGGATAAGAAAGGTCATGTCCTAATAATGACTTTTAGTCTACAGATTGTGAAGAAACTTTGAGTACTAGCAACATCATAGACATCTAAATTCAGTCAACAGAATCCCATGAGAGTTGCTGTTTTTAAATATGTTAGTTGTATAGTCCATGCATATTGTCCCACATGATATCCTGGTCTCTAAACTGGAGAGGCATGCATTCGACAGATGGACCACTTGGTGGATAAAGAACTGGCTGGACAGTCTTGCGGTCAACAGCTCGATGTTCAAGTGGAGACCAGTGACAAGTGGCGTTCCTCAGGGGTTGGTACTGGAACCCATGCTGTTCAACATCTTTGTCGGTGACATGGACAGCAGGGTAGAGTGCACCCTCAGCAAGTTTGCTGGTGATACCAAGCTGTGTGGCGAGGTAGACACACTGGAGGGGAGGGATGCCATCCAGAGGGACCTGGACAGGCTGGAGACGTGGGCCCAAGCCAACCTCATGCAATTCAACAAGGCCAAGTGCAAGGTCCTACATCTGTGTTGGGGCAATCCCAAGCACAAATACAGACTTGGCGGGGAATGGCTGGAGAGCAGCCCTGTGGAGAAGGACCTGGGTGTGCTGACTGACAAGAAGCTCAACATGAACCAGCAATGCATGATCGCAGCCCAGAAGGCCAACTGTATCCTGGACTGCATCAGAAGCGTGGCCAGCAGGCCAAGAGAGGTGATTCTGACACTCTACTCTACTCTGGTGAGACCCCACCTGGAGTACTGCATTCAGCTCTGGAGTCCCCAACATAAGAAGGACACGGACCTGTTGGAGCAGGTCCAGAGGAGGGCCACGAGGATGATCAGAGGGCTGGAGCACCTCTCCTATGAGGAGAGGCTGAAAGAGTTGGGGCTGTTCAGCCTGGAGAAGAGAAGGCTCCGGGGAGATCTTATTGCGGCCTTCCAGTACCTAAAGGGGGCCTACAGGAGAGCTGGGGAAGGACTTTTTACAAGGGCATATAGTGGTAGGATGAGGGGGAATGGCTTTAAGCTGGAAGATGGCAGGTTTAGATTAAACATTAGGAGGAAGTTTTTCACTGTGAGGGTGGTAAGGCACTGGAACAGGTTGCCCAGAGAGGTTGTTGAGGCCCCATCTCTGGAAGTGTTCAAGGCCAGGCTGGATGGGGCTTTGAGCAACCTGGTCTAGTGGGAGGTGTCCCTGCCTGTGACAGGGGGGTTGGAACTCGACAATCTTCAAGGTCCCTTCCAACCTAAACCCTTTTACGATTCTATGATTACCTGCCAGGACAGCAGCCAGCTAATCTATCTACAGATCTGTCTTTTATCTATGTATACGTACCTACCTACCTGTATGTATGTATGTATATGTTTCTATGTATCTATAGGTATATCAATAAATTTATAAACCCAGCCATCTAAACAATAAGTGCTGGTGTTACAGCATTACAATGCCATGTTTATGCAAGTCCACTATGATCTTTTTTACTTTGCATGGCCAAATCACAGCAATTCTCATTAAAACACACAAATTTTAAAAAGTTGATGGTCCTGGCTTGAAAGATTGAAATTGTGACCTAAATGCACACTAAAAACTAAAACTGAGATGCAGATTAAAAGGAGGTTACTTTTCATCCCTTTTTAAAAAGATTAACTTGGATAAGTAACCAATTAAAAGACAGGAAACAAAAGGCAGGATTTCATTATGGTGACCAGCGGAGTCCCTCAGGACTCTAGATCAAGGCTCTTGTTTTTCATATGTTCACAGATAATCCAGAAATGAGAAAAGATAGAAATTCAGTTCAGAGAGAATAGTAAAATTACACATTTGGAGGAAAAACGCTATCTTCTGACAGAAATTATGGGCTTTGAAACACATAGCTGTTAATACTTTGGAAAGGAATAAAGAGCAATGGAAGGTGCTATCAAAATGCTATATAAATCCATCCAACACCTGGGTCGTTGTGTGTGGTTCTCATCTTCTTTCCCCCTCACACATAACCCACCTCAGTCCCTAAAGGAACTGGAAAAGACAGTCACCAAGAAAAATCAAACCTATGGAATAGATTCCTCATCCTAGAAAAAAAAGATATATACAGGTGATTTAACACAAGTCTATAAAAATTAGGAGGGGCGTTGAGAAGGTAGTTAGGGAGGACTCACTCATTATCTCTTCCAGTAATAAAAATTAAGGGCTATCAGATTAAATTAGCAGGTACCACATTCAAAACAAACAAAAGGAGGTAACTCCTTCCCATAACATGTGATCCAGCTGAGTGGAACTCTTTCACAGGAGTTACAGATGCTAACACGTTACATGCAATGAAAACGTGACTACCTGATTTGATGAGGGAAAAAAATCCATTAGAGTTATTAAACACTAAGTTCAAAATGAACAGAGGCTGTGAAGGCTCACTGCAGGAGTTTCTCTGTATGTTTACCCTGTTTTCACACCTCCCTAAGCTCCCAGTATTGATCTTTGTTTGGAGGCACGCTACCAGCCCAGGCACAATTCTGATCTCAACTACAGATGTCTCAGGATCTTCCAATTCCCTGGAAATCTCATTATTTAACATATGGAAATAGAATAGCGAATACAGTACACTTTGGAAAGTACATCTAAATAAAGCAAGGTGACATAAAACCAAAGTGATAACACAAGAGAAACTTCAAAGGATTACCCCAACTTCTCTCCCCCCAAACCTTATAAAACAAAGTTTTTCAGTTAAAAAGAAAAAAAAACCCAACATAGGGAAAACAAAGGTATATGGAGAAAATAATTTTTAAAGTTTTCAAAATTATGAAGCAGTAACTACTACGCTTTAATTTAAATCCTCTGATTTGTAAGCCACTACAGATATTTTCAATGGAGAAAAAGCTTTACGGTTTATGTAAATCTGCTTTCCTGGGCCATTTTTTGTAGTTTGCACAGAAGCAGAGAAACCCACTAAAAGATTATAAAAAGCAAACACTGGATTGACAGTCAGCTACTGTAATGAAAAAGAAAAATCCACAGTACAGAAACATACATTTGCATTTCCTTTTTAGCCATCTCAAACTTTGTCTGACCTGTAAAATGGAGCACGTCTACCACAGTACTATCAGTGAAGTGCTCGTAACAACTTACCAACCTCCTGAACAAATTCGACTCTGTCAAGCAGCTGAAAAGGCTTTAACTGTCTCTGATTTTCTCTGAGAAAGTGCTACAGTTTTAAGACGTCTTCAGACACACAATATTTCAATATTTCAGTGTATGAATACACTGCTCCCTCTGCAATATTGATGTTTATGCTGAGCTGTAACTGTTTATATCCGCCACATTCATGTAATTTATGTTTTTGCATTAAAAGGAGAGTCTCAGACCTTCACAGTGGGGAAGACATCTAATTAGAGAGACCGTTTCACAGATTCCTAACTTTCCATTTACAACTACAAAACATCTCTTCAGCGATTTCAGATCTGCTTAAATGGAAAATTACTTTAGTTCTTGTTTCCAGATGTTAAGCTCCATTAAGAAATGACCTGAGCCAGCACCAAATGTCCCATCCAGCTACCCATGCACTAAAACTACCAGGTGTTTAGCAGACCACCAGCAGTCTACAAACCATAGATGAATAATATCTTCATTAGTGTTATGCAAGTCACCAGAGAAATATGTGCTATCTCAAATAACGGTCCAAGAAATAAGTAGGTAAAATATGCAATGCAAAATTTGTGGTTTAACTTCTTCAAGGGAAAAGGGGGTAGGAACAAAAACATGAATGAATATGAACAGAGAAATGTCATTTTCATTAAAACTCTGGGTATCTTGGAGAACAGAAGAGCACACATTTTGCTTTTTACATCACTATTTTCCACAGTTAAACCTGTTCTAGCAGCAGGTGAGTTCACATTCTAAAACTTTGTAACTTGGTATTTTGACAAGTTCTTAAAATTTCAAATGATGGGCAGGGACGGGAGTGAAGAGGCTTCTCCCTACTGATATGTTTGATGTGCTGGACAGGAGAGAAACCTATGTGTCTTAACTCGCATGATTTATAACTTTTATCTTTCTGTAAAATTTGGAATCCTGACATTTGATGCCGTCAGGCTGTCAGTTTCAAACCATTAATGAACTAAAAATCTGCCTTTCTAAAAGGTTAATGGGGAGAAAGAGAATGTAAGAGTTTACATTAGGTAGATGCTGCTGAAACAAATGGAGCAAGACATATTAGAATCACTGATCAGTAAAAACACTTTAGCAAATAAATTATTTTTTAAAAAAAGGCAAATACACAATGAAACGCACACCGCACACTCCCAACTGCCTCATCTCAAAGCACTGAAAGGGCACACATCAAAATAAGCTGTATGAACAAGCTCATTTTCATTTAAGTATTTTTTTGAGCAGATAAGTCTTCTCTCTTCCCTGCTTTATTTATTTTTCATTTCCCTTTTACTGACTGTGGCTCAGACAAATGTAAAAGATCATGTCCCCTTGCACCCCTCACCAGGAATTTTACCATTTGCAGATTGCAGTTCACAATTAATTTCTGCCTCCTCTAGAAAGAATCCTTTAGTCAGTCTGCACTGAGTGAATGAAATTCCTTCCTACTCTCCCAGGAGAACCGTGCCTGTCTAGATTGCAGTTGGTAACTAGCATGATCCAGATTGTACCATCCAGCTTAGAAACTGCTGTTATGAAACCTCCCTCTTTTACAAAAATTAACGAACCTTACAACTGCTTCATGGATCTCTACTTCCTTTTGCAGCAGTAAGGAAAGCAGTGCAGCTACTTTCATCTCTCAAAAAAAATAAATATGTAGGAAACAGTAAGCAGGGAATGTCTTGTCTTTAATATCTTCCTTTTTAAAGTGGCAACAATACTATTTTGCTCTTTTGTGAACTCTGCAATGCTGACAAAAAAATGCCAAGTAGCTGTTCAATTATATTTTTCAAATTCAAGGATTTTTAAAAAAAAAAGACTAAACCCATACTGTCATGCAGACAGTCCCAGAATTAGTGCTGACAGCAAATATTTCTTCCATTTTGGCATTATATTTTTTCTTTTCTCCTCAGATTATCTTTAATTTTCATTTTTTTAGGGTTTTTTTTCTCCCCACCTTGCATCACTGAAATAAGGACAGAAGTTACTGAGGCAAAACAGGGAGGTATTTTTATTTTAAACTTTTACAGGGAAAACTGCAGAGCAACAAGTGACAAAGCAAAATGCATTAGCATCTCCATCCAGTTCTCTTTCAACTGACTGGAATTTCATCTCTTTTCCTTTGAATGAAGCTCTGAAATTCGAAACGCAAATGGAAAATAACTAATATCATGTGTTCCAGCTTTTCTTTTCAGCAAGTGTTTTAGGTACAAGGACTGCTGCAGAAGAAACTGTCAGCTGTACATATGGAGGTCAGCTGCTCTTTGGGTGGCCAGTGAGTGGCAAGTAGCCCAGCACCTAGCAGAAAGCAGGCACCAGCAGCCCCTGCTCGGCTTACCAGCTGCTGTTGCATCAGGACTCCCTCCCCAGGAGCTGAGTCCTCTCTCCCGCTCCTTGGTTTTACTGGTAAGTTTTTAGGAAGCACTTAGTCAACTAACCGGAATAATATAAGCTCATGTCCCTTGTGTTTAAGAACTATTTTAGAAACACAAAATGCCACTGACCTCCTATAGACACATGTGCAACAAGGAGTTAAAAAGGCATCTTAGAAATTGACCTACAGACTTTTTACCCCACTGACCGTCTGGCTGGTCTATGATCCTTTTGCACTACTCCTTTCCTCCTTCCTCTTTTCTATTTTTAAAGCAGAAGAAAAGAAAGACACATGGCACATTTTAAGACAAAAAGCAACTCAGAAAACTCGTCACTTCATTTCTGCACACACCATACTGACTTCAGCTGTGAAAAGACAAAGTTGAGAAAAATTTACATTTTTCTACTAACAGTCCTCAAAGTATCTGCAAATCGTTAAACAGTTTACTTGGTATCTCTCCATTCAGCTTTCTATAAAATTTTACAAGCATCAGTTGACTCCAGTTTTCCTTGCTGTTTCTTGAAAGAAAGGATAATTTCCATTTAGATTTTATTATCCCAGTATGATTTTCTCCAAAAGTAATTTGTGTCAGTTTTCCTCATTTGTACAAAAGACTCCAAATGTCACCTCACAGAGAAGAGGAATTAGTAACGCTCCTCCTCTTTTTTCTGTCAAAAAGAAGAAGTTTTATTCGTGCATTTGGGAAGGAAAAGAAGGGGGGGTGAATTTTTGTTTACCAAGCAAACATTTGAAAGAGCAACACATCCTAAAGACTGTGCAACTAGTCTTGCTTAACTGTAAAGTTACATTATTCTTTAGAGTAAGAAAATTGAAACCAAATCATATAGAAATAAAAAACATCTGTGCAAGTTTAATGGCCAAAGAGTCCGAAAGGAAAATAACTTAAGCTAAACCGAGCCAGGACAGAATATGTTTTCACACAAAAGTAACCCCTATTCTAATACGGTCCTCTGTAGCAGAAATGGACTTCACGATCCCCAGCACTCTTTTTCCTTCTTTGCCTTTTACCTACCCAGCATCTACAAAGTGTGCAGAAGAACCAAAGAACCCTGCAAGCGAATCCTGTGCTCTGCAGAATACATATATTACGATACAGTTTTAAACAGCCATAGAGAAAAAACCCACACCGACTAATTTTAAAAGAAATACCTCCTCTCCCATTGTTAAGCCAAGCTGCCTTTCAGCAGCTCGAAGTGTCCAAGAGCAGCACTGGAGTCCTGCCCCTTCCTTGCATGAGCTCAGCTCAGCGAGAGCGGGAGCCCAGCCCTGACACTGACTCACGCTCCGGGCCATCCCGGGGAAACAAAGGTTCCACTTGTTTATTTCACAGGAAATCTGGAGCTTTTCCTACCTCTGCTCGCTCACAGCAAGAAGTTTCCTCTCCTTTCCCAAGCCAGCCTAGTCTCTCCCGGCTTCTTGAGACCGACAGCTAGGAAAGGCAACGTGAGCGAGGATGTATGGACTTTTTGTGAACAGCCCAGGCAGAAAGTTTTGCAAATAACTCTACAGGAAAATGAGCTTATGACAAATTCTGAGTGTACTGGTCTCTCTATTTGGGGAAAAAAAATAATCTGAAATTTCATGTCATTTATGCTTTTGTTTTGGCTTTTGTTTCTTAAAAAAATAAGAAAAATATTTCTTTTAAATCAAGAAACTGAAACATCACTAAGATGATGCTCTGTTCCATGAAAATCTTATAAATTCTTAATACTGCCTCCTCACAAACATTCAGTTTTAAAATGACTGAAAAACGGCAGGGGAGGGAAACACACCATGCACTTCTCAGATAATTTGGAAGAAATGGAGGATTTATATTTAAGCAAGCCACAAGATACTATACACTCACTCCCATTTGACCTTATATACTATTCAGTCAGCATTTATGCACAAACATGTCTACTATGGACATACTTAGGCACACTCAACACGTTCTCTATACACACACAGCCCACTCTCTACAGAGGCATTTTCATGGGAGTGCCAACACAATTATGAGACAAGGAAAAAGCCTCTGAACTCATACATTAAAAAGATAAAAGCAAAAAAAAGGTTCTCTCTAGTTTTGAGAACCAGTGTAAGGAATGACGTGATAAACTCAGACAGTATGTAGATTTTAAAGGGGAAGACAATAAATTGTTCAACATGTTTACTATGAAAAAGAACAAGAAAAAGATTAATTGGCAGAGCCAAGATGTTACAATATATTTTCTGCTACAACAGTGAAATACAAGAACACAGGGAGGAAACACAAATTTATTTACTGGATGCTTTTTTAAAATACAGCCATCCCCTGGGAATTATTTATATATATTTGGTCCTAATCCAGTTGAGAGGCTTGGATTAGATGACCTCTGAGATCCCCTTTGGCCTTATGCTGAAAGGAAATCACAATTGATCTGAGTAGGACTATCACTGCAAGTACAGATCTCCAGGAAAAAATATCAGGATATTTTGAAGAATGGAAATGAGCGAGAGATGATGGCTCACAGAAAAGGCAACATCTCTTGCAGCAACACTCCCTGTGCCTGCACCATGCTGTAGAACAGGTTCAGGAGTGATTCAGAGCAAAGCCTGAAAATCTACTGAGCCTGCAACCCTCTTCCTGAAGTTTTCTACTTTCCAATCACTAATTATTTTAAAGTTACATTACAGTACATTATTATCAGGCCCAGAAAACACAAGATTATTGGTATTTATTTTAAGAGAGAAGAATAATCTGTAACACATCTATAATTTATACAATTTATGAGTATATAAAAGTATAACTCAGGCATGACTTTTAAAAAATAAACCTCAGCTAGGCAAAATTTAAAAAAGGAAACCCATTCATAAAAATTCCACAAACTAATGAAGCCAAATATACAAAAGATGAGTGTATAAATTTTACTTTACAGGTTATATTCAGTTTGGTTTACATTCATCAGTCTTTTTAATACCTCAGCAAGCATGAAAGTTATCTATGTAATTTCCAAAGTCAGGTGAGTTATTTATTTTTTTTTTTGCTTAACTGTATTTGTTCTTTTAATTTTCATGTGTTCATGTGTGCTAGGAATATCAAATGTAATTTCATTGGGTTTTTTATTTTTTCAAAGTTTAAAAGACTTAACAACTCAGACATAGCAATTAAAAATAAGTTATGTTAACCAACAAAATTCAAGTGGGGCAAGAAAAAAACCCTTCATTTTACTTAGAAACACTAAGACACAGTTTATAAAACTGTTTAATCCTAAAGCTTTGATTATACTAATTTAAATCTTTTTATATCAATTTATATCAATTATATTTTACTTAGGTAGATTTTACTGCTATTATTCAACATATATATTAGTATATTAATTCCTGAACCAGTTCTCTTGAAGCTCATCAGACAGCAAAAAAAGCCAGCTTGAATCTCAATGCTGTTACTTTCTGAAGCATTTTCTCTGTACTGAAGCTGAAACATGAGAGAAATCTTTCCTAGACATTCAGTTTGTGTCTCCATCAAGTATCTCTGGAACTCAGGAAATCAGCTGTTTTTTCATAGAATAGTTTGGGTTGGAAGGGACCTTTAAAGGTCATCTAAGTCCAACCCCCCTGCAATGAGCAGGGACATCTTCAACCAGATCAGGCTGCTCAGAGCCCCGTCCAACCTGACTGTGAATGTTTCCAGGGATGGGGCATCAACCACCTCTCGGGGTAACCTGTGCCAGTGTTCCACCACCCTCAGTGTAAAAAAAATTTTCCTTATATCTAGACTAAATCTTCCCTCTTTCAGTTTAAAGCAATTATCCCTTGTTCTATTGCAACAGGCCCTGCTAAAAAGTTTTTCCTCATTTTTCCTGTACGCCACCTTGAGGTACTGGAAGGACGCAATAAGGTCTCCCCGGAGCCTTCTCTTCTCCAGGCTGAACAGCCCCAACTCTCTCAGCCTGTCCTCACAGGAGAGGTGTTCCAGCCCTCTGATAGTTTTTGTGGCCCTCCTCTGGATCTGCTCCAACAGGCCCATGTCTTTCCTGTGCTGAGGGCTCCAGAGCTGGGTGCAGTGATCCAGGTGGGGTCTCACCAGAGTAGAGTAGAGGGGCAGAATCACCTCCCTCAACCTGCTGGCCGTGCTTCTTTTGATGCAGCCCAGGATACGGGCTTAATTTTAAACAATTAAAGCTTTAAACAAGAAAGTTTTAATTTTAAACTATTAAAGCACAGCATTTTGAGGTTTTTAATGATTCTTCTTTTAAAATGCTTGTCGGGGTATAAAGCTTGGTAATGGTACAGATTCAACTGAAATTCGCAGATTCACTGTGATTAGCAAGCTACCGATCATCAGCTGATCCAGAGCAACTTACAACATATAAGATTTTATTGTCTCCCTCTTTTTAAGTTAAATTGCATTAGCTTAAACCTACATATCCTGTTTTTCAGACTGAAGCATCCTAAGATTTCCTAATCAAAACCATGACTGAAAAAACAGGAATATTCCCTCCCAGAGAGCACTCCTCCAGAAGAACTCGTTCTGGCAGAAGCCCAGTGCTGTGCCACGGGAGAACAAACAAGATTTTCCATGTTGCTTTTAGGAGTAACTTATGGTATTATCAATACTTCTTACACTATTCTGCTTCTATTTTTAGATGTTCTTCAAGTATCTCCAGTCAGTTGAAAATGTTTTCATGCATATGCTTGATGTGTTTCTTTCATATGGACAAATCTTTTCTAAATAAGACCAACAATATACATGTAAAGTCTTGCGGCATGGACAACAACTAGCTTGCATTTATTTAGAGTCCAATAGCTGCTTTATTAAAAACAAAAGCCTAAAAACCATCACAAGCAGCACAAACCATTGCGTCGGTAACTTCCTCAGTCAAAACTTGCTATTGCAGACTGATGTGAAAGCTGAACCATGTCACCAATACCTGGACAAGTCTGTTGAGGCAGCTTGAACATTTTACAAACTAAAGTGAGAAACATGAAAGCACAGATACCTAATGGGATCGCAGGGAAGGGCAGGAAGTATACAGGGGATCAGGAGTCACTCTTCATTCACATAGCATGGTTCAGTGAGTCAGCAGAGACTCATTGCCAGGCAAGGTTATCGAATTTGTTCCTCTCTTTAAACTTAATTTTCCATTTCCTGTTCTGTTCCCTTGGTACCAAGTCCTGCTTTGAGTCAGGCTCCCCAAAAGGGGCATGCTGCTTTTTGATTGTCTCATTTCAGGAGCTGACCCTATTTTCCCTACTCTTCCTTCTCATTGCTGTGAATTAGTTACTCCAGAAAGGGTAACATTCTCCTAAAGAATTTATTTATAATGTCCACAGTGCCTCATGAACATCATCCTCCATTTGCAAATGTGTGCTTTTGTTTGTTTGTTTTAGAAATGCATAAATCCTGTTTCCACACTGAAGCGAAGGAATGGAAAGTTACACCAGGGAAGGAGCGAGCCCCTGCTGCAGGCAGCCTGGCTGTCACGACAACTGCAGAAGGGGTCAGGGTCCCTCTTCCCCTGTAGCTTTCCTCACAAGATGGCACTGGAAAAACTGGCTAGGGCAGCGATGCCAGGCTAGGGCAGACAGCAACCTGAAAGCAAAACACAAATGCTGCTTGCACAGCTGAGTGCTTCCCCCTGTTCCGACACAGTTTGACACGCTGCTGATGCTTGCCACAACCACTGCCACCATCAGCGACGGCTGTCTCTGAATAAACGAATGCCAGAAACCTGTGCTATCGAGTGCAAAGTGCTACACAAACTTGATACATCGCACGCGCCCTGCCTCAGCAGGCATTTTTAACAGCGTTCAAATTCACTACCAGGTGGTTCCGCTCACGTCCATTTTTTCATTATCTCAGTATTTTGAGCACTGACTTCAACATTTCTGTTAGGGGACCAAGTATCTCCAAAGTTATCGGAGGGTTAAAGTAAGTAGCAGCGAGGTGTGCCGTACAGAGGCAAGCGCAGACTGACGTGTGCGGCACCCACAGCCAGTGCTGGCCTCACACCACGGGTGCCGCTGGGCAGTGCTGGCACAGCTCTGGCACATCATTAGCTGGTTCAGAAACACTGGGAGGAGCCTCCAACATGCATCTCTCAGAGACTTCTTTTTAAATGACAACTGAAAATTAAGGGGAAAAAGTGTTTTCTACAAGCAACCAGGCCGTAACTGACAGAGCAGGTGTGGTGAAGATGTGACTGTCAGCGCAACGCATTCACCCCAGGTTCTGGGTCCGTAGCTCACCGGCTCAAAATAGAAACTCAGACCTTGCAGGCACTCAGGCTCAGAGTTTACAAATTTCTGCCTTATTACAGCAGACAGGTAGACTTAATAATTGACATGAGCTCCTAGCCCTTATAGCTCTTGTGTCTACTTCCATTATTTCTTCTCCATTTCTTCTCTCCCAAACATACTAAATATATACAGAAATAAAAATTTCTGTATAAGATCAGTGTTTTGCAGTGAGAAGGATCCCTAAACACCAGTTAACTAGATCTTACAAGTTGCTGGATCTACAGCCATGATAGCCTTTCCCTTTACATTAAATCGTTACAGTGCTTGCAATATTCCCCATTTTGATGGTTGAGTATATAATTTACATTAAGTTCTGGCATACACTAATGTGACCTCATCAAAGGCTGTTAATGAGATCTAGCTCTGCTCAAATTCACCACAGCTAGCCAACTATGAAAGTCTTGCCTGAAGACAACTACAAATGTATCTCAAATGGAAAATGTAAAAAATACTCTCAATAGTCTCTTCTGAAGTAAGGGCTGTTTTCAAAAAGATAAAATAGGCTTTTTAGGAGGTTTTATTTTATATTCACCTATTATGGCCTTTAGCATCGTCAGCTGAAGCTTCAACTCACAGACCAACCTGACACAGTTAACTCAGACTAAGGAATGTATTGTTTGAATTAATTTCCCTATACTTTAAGAGGTTTATTTTTAGATACAGGAGAGGAAAAAGTGATAGCTTGTTAGATCAACGGAAGCACATATAGATTATATGGGAAGGAAGTCTAACCTAGAAACAGGAGTTTTAGATAAGCTACTACAAAATAAAAAAGGAAAAAAGAAATAAGCATAAACACTCGTTTAAATGTCTTGAAACTGCATGAGCAGAAGGAGGAGATGTGAAACAGGCATTTCTATTTGATCATAAAACTTGTGCTACTTTAACAGTGTTACACTGAATTTTCTCAGGAGATACAACACATCTATATGCATACTGTATTTCTTCTAAAAATTCATCTGTCAGCAAGCTGTGTCTTCAGTCACATGCAGCATTGTAAATTATTTCACTTACACCTATCATTAATGGGAATTTGACAGAGCCAAGCCTCAGGAATCTGATTCTAGCTATACAGGGCCAGTGGTCAATTCATCAATGCAAACAGGCAAAGAAAAGGACTACAAAGCATAAGTATTTGATGCTTTTATTTTTTTAAAAAAGCACAACTCTGAAGGCACTGCTTAAATTAAACTCCCACAACTGCATCATTAATTTCCCTAGGATAATCTGCTTCTGTGATTTTTAGAACAAAGAACAGCAAAGCAATGAATTCGGCACACCAATAAAACCAATGAGGTTTCACGTGATGCCTCAGTTTTGCCTTTAGTTAGAGAATTTATTGATCATCTTAAAAGTCAAGGGCCACTGTATCCTACATTGTTACCACTGGGAGCACATCAAACTGCCTGGTGATTTACAGGAGAGCCTAATGGCATCTGCTTCTGCTCAACTGGCAGCAATCCTTGCTGCCCTCACACTCCTGCCAATATTTGTGTAAAAGCCTTCTTAACTTAACAACCCAACAATTCATATCACCTCTGCGTGAAATATTATCTGAACTTATGATTCATAAAATTGAAAACACATTAGAACACAAAGTGATAATGCCAACAAAATGAGATATTGCTGATTCTTCTATAAATGGAACCGACATTTTCCATGGGAATTATCTTGTTCTAAATAATCCCACATTATAAAATCCTCACAGTAATTTATTGATGCTTTTGAAAAAATCAGTAGTTGTTAGGGAATATTTTAAATAAAAAAGGTAACAGTACCATTACAGTAATACATACAATGTTTCATCAATAACTGTATCAAGAAGAAGCAACAGAATGAGTTTTAGGGTCTGCAAACTTCAGAATGAACTAAAAAAAAAAAAAGAAGGAATTGACGAAAGCATTGTTTCTGCCTCTTCAAAATATTACAGGTTATTGAAAAACTGAGGCTACTTGTAAATGAGCAAAGCACATACCAGGGCAAAGATCCCTCTAAAAACTACACTGCTAGAGAAAAATTTGTACTGATTTGGTGCTCTGCATCATACATTGCAATACTTTTCACAGAATCACAGAACTGCAGAATGGTCAGGGTTGGAAGGGACCTCTGGAGATCCAGTATGCAGCACTCTCAAGATAAATACGACCTTGCTTGGAATGACAAACTTAACACAGGATTCTTTCTCTCTCAGCCAGCATTAAATGGCAAAGAACATGACAATGAGGAGGGAGGAATTCCTTGCAGCCAGGAGAGAAGTACATGGGAGGTTAATGTTTTGCAGTTGTAACTGAATGTTGTGTCAGTGAACCATGTTTTGGTGCTATGAGGAGGCGAAGACCACAGTGCTGAAGCCTCTGAATGGCACTGCCCAAAGGTTAACCACCCTGACCCAGAGACAGGAAAAAAGCAACGACAGCAAAGAAATGTCGCTTTTAGTTATCTACACACTTGAAACACAAATAATGGATTGTGTTTACAAAAATGAAGCTATTATTTTCCACTAACCATGCCAAATTTAGGAGAAATCTGAAGACATAGGAAGGAAGGTCTGTGGGTAGGATGGAAAATATTAGAAATTTTCTGAAAATTCTATGTTTAATTTTTGGCTGGGTAACAAACCTATTGACTTATGCTGCACAAATATTTGTTTTTTGTGAAAACAAAGGTAAGACTTCCCTTCAGGGAATGAAGGCCACTCCATAACCACTTTGCGAACACTTCACACTAAAGCAAGGGACTCCAGAATTCAAGGGGGGATACATAATTTAGTTTAATCAGTTCCCATTTACAATCACTACTGTAGAGATAGCTACAATTATAGTAAACTGCAGACACAAGAAATCCTCATGTGGCATTAACAGGGCCTTATCATTTCTAAATTCTAATCTGCCTGTATCAGACTTGGTAGAACTGAACTTTGTGCAACGCTTGAATTCTTGTCAGTGCCTACATATGCATCACCCTTACATGTGAATGCTTATGTTACACACCAATTATAAATACTATTGTAATATAAATTACAATAGTGTGTTTATTTTTGGTAATTGTCTTCCTGCACTGTGTATTTCCTTTACATACCTAGATGTGGGAAATTAAAAATTTAAAACTCATCTCTTGTAGAACTGCATTATTAAAATACACATTTCCTGATGCTACAGGTTTTTTTTATGTCCGGAGTCCAAAAAAAAAAAAAAAAAGGTTTAAGTACAGCCATGCTACAGCCATGCATGTAAGTCTGTCTGCTATCAGGTGCTTCCTATATACAGAGTAATTTTCCTTACATGGGACTTCTATGAACAAAATTGCAGACAGCCATCAAATTATAAAAATAAACATCCATCAAAACGGGGGGGGAGAAACCTTTTATTAACCAAGTTCATGTGCTGGTAAAGTTCTCTTTCAGCATACTTACAAAGCCCAATCACCCCTTAAACACTGGCAGGTTGTCAGGGTCACAAATAAACCACACTGCAGATAGACACCATGATGGATCCATTCAAAGCTGACTTCACTGCTCTCTATCCCATCCCCTGAATCTGGCAGGAGGGAGGTTCATTAGCTAGCACTTGGTGAACACCACCAGGACTGTCTTGTCCCTATCTTGTATCCCAGGGGGGTTGCTTTGATGAGGTGCCATTGGAATACAGCTAAGCTGCTTCTAGCCCTGAGTGTTAACCAAGCCCCACACATCAATTAATAAGCCCACCCAGAAAGAGAAGACAAGCAGGGTACCATGCAGGCTTTGAAGAAGTGAGCAATGGTCAAAGAGTAATACAATCTAGGTTTTACCTTTACCTAGATTATCCCAGCTCTTCACCACCCTCCTTATACAGAATCCAAATTGCAGTCTACTGTAAAATATTAACCAATTCTCCCTCAGTGTAACTAACTTAAGAAGTTTCCACCATGCTTCTGCAGGATCTCCCCTTCTGCTGTACCGCTATAACTCAGGGCGGATGTAGGGGTAGGTGCTGTACTATAAATCAGGTCACTGAAATGATCTACAACAAAAAACAAAAGCTTCATGGGTCCAAAAGGTGTAATTCGTGAAGTGCCTGGTTCTACAGACACCTGGACAAGCGCAACTCAAGAGGTGAGAAGCTGCCGTACCAGGGAACAAGAGCAGCTGCCCAGAAGCTTCTTAAAATCACCATGAAGCCAAAGAAAATGCATCACATAACTATGCCAACAGCAGAACTCCAGGCTGTGGGAACCTCCTAACACTTCTCAGCATATCAGTAACCCTATGCAAATCTAACTTTTCACTTAAAGGAAGGATTTCACAGGTTTTTCTTTGGTTGTTACTTCATTAGGAAACAATGCATTTCTTTGTTTGTTTCCCTAATGAACATACCTTAGAGTGATCAATCCTTTTTCTTCTTTTTAGTTTGCCTCCTCCAGTTCATTAGAAACATCTCATTTTGCTTTCTAGTCTCTTTCTTTCTAATTTACATAGTGATAGTTTTGGAGACTTTGGAACAAAGAATGCTCTCTAAATAGATGGTCTGTTTCAATTTGTCAGGGAGTAAATTTTTTCACCAAGTGTTAATCTCAGGACTTTCTTTTTATGTCATGTAGAACAATCCCATGAAAAATGTGCTTTCTCTTTTACTAATCCCTTCAAACACCGCTAGGTGATTTTTGAAAACATCCTTTAACAAACCCAGTACTAAGTTGAGGTATTTATGTATTTGCCAAAGCGTCCTTTTTTTTTTTTTAAGCTAACCAATGGCACAACGGCAGTATCTTCCTCTTAGTTTACATAAGAATTAGCAATTTTTTTTTACCATAATGTAAGTAACTGAAAACCTGAAAAGCCTCTCCTGTTTTGCTTTCTAAACTAGTATTTTCTTAGGAAAAAAAGGCCAATTAAACAAATGGAGGTATGAACAGAGGAGTAAACCTTTAAGCAAAGTAACAGTTCTTGCAGGCAGCTAACCTCACTAGAATTCACTTTCTGGTGTGTGGCAAAAGGAAATAAACAGAATCTTTTCCACAGAAAGATTAGGAAATAATGGCCATAAAGCTTCAAGTTTTGGCCAGTGACAGAATTTAAAACTTCAGGATGAAAACTTCTTTAAACCAACACCAAGAGAGAATTAAGAAATGACACATACCTTATCTACTGGGAGAAAGTCATTTTCAACTTCTATTGACCTTGGTCGTAGCTTTATAGGTTTGTCTTTGAAGATATCTCCAAAGCCAACACCCTTGACCTTTTTGGGTTGGATTGTCGTGCCTCCATTGGCTCCTTCTGATTTTGTGCTGCAAGAGTCACCACCATCACTCTCAGAGCCTGTGGCATCCTTTAGGCCTGTGAAACGAAGGGATGAAAGAAGGAATCTTAGGTGTGAAGCTTACTATTTTCAAAACAGATTGGGATTGGAAAATGATCCCTCCCACCATCCTCTAAAGGAAAACGAAACCACAAGAAACAGGTAGAGAAGATGTTCTCTGTGCCAAAACTAATTTTTGAGTTTTAAAAATCACTTTATTTCATCACATTGGTGTACCAGTTAGAACTTACACCAATCCACAAACATGCGTACTCCAGCATCAAAACTTCATGAATGAAGACAGCCATTCCTTGAGTACCAAGAAAATCCTTCTTCCTCAGACAAAAATTATTTGGAAGAGAACGTAATAAATGAAAGAGTTAAATTCAGTTGTAGGGCAGCTATTGTGTAAAGCCACTTAAAGCTAACAAGCAGTCAGACCAGGTGCGCTATACCTTAAATCTGTGTGACTCATATCAAGCCAATTTTGCAATTAGTATCTAAAGCTACATTACCTAACTGGGAAATTTAAAGCTGAAAGCTGTTTAAACAAATTTGCAATCAAATAAGCTGCATAATACATTCCCTGCTGAAAATTAAATCTCTCTGCAGCATAGACAGCCTCATAAGAAAAGCACCCATGCACACTATCCTCTAGGAATATAATAAATCAAAGCTGACATACTGATTTGCATTACCTCTTTCAGTGAATAGGAAAATTTCTCTGCGCTTATCTGAAAATATCTGCTGTTTGAATAGCAGATGCGACAGATGCAATAAGGTGATGCTTCAGCCACTTCGCAGAATGGTGCAGGATCAGGCCAAACAGTCACTGGCAGCAGAAGTGACCCACTGAAGTTTCCTCCAATTGAAACTGTCCCCTGGATCATTTAAATCTTCCTTCCTACATTACAGACTGACTTAACTATGTCTCCAGGAAAACCACAGCAATTGCTGCTACTATAGCACTAATTCTACCTAATAATAACAAACTCAAATCCTCACATTCCCTTCCCAAGCATTCATGGTGCTTCAGATGTAGATCTTAACAGTCAAAGAAAAAAAATTTTCAAGTAAGCTTATCTTCTTAGTTATTTTTATATCAAGGTCCACAAAGTGATTGCAGTGGATTTTCATCATAAGAGGCTGCCAGTATAGAAGAAAGATTCTTCTTTAAAACCTAGACACCTAAAATCAAGTAGAGATGATACACAAATCTCATTCTGTCTTCCCTTTGGCAAGCAAGTAATGTTACCCAAAAATTATCTGTATTTCTGCCAAAAGGAAAGAAATGGCTCTAAGATCAGACAAAATCTGCTGAATCCCTATAAAAGGGCTGCAAGTTGTGCAGCCTATGGGAACTTTTATAAAATCTTCATAATGCATCAGTTTCTACAATTCTCTGACGTGTATAGGCAACAGAAACAGAATGAAGCAGTGCTCCTGAGCTGAAAGCATTTCCAGCCTACACTAGAACAACCCTTCAAAACCAAATAGACAAATTACCTAAAGAAAAAATATTTTTATGAAGTCAATGAAAATCTTTATGAATAACATTTTTAGTAGTAACAATTAAATCCTTTGCTTTTGCCTTCCTGACTGAAGTGATTGCTTTGGTTTTAACAGTCTAAATCCATCAACTTTCTGCCGCGCTGGTGAGCAGCAATGTGTTTTGGGGGAGACTTCTTGTCTTCCTGGCAATTCACTCTTTAGGAACACAACTACCCAGTAAAACATAGCATCTTCTTCAAGGGCTACTTTAAGCTTCTCTGATGGACCACAGAAATCACTGCAAGTCCTGAAGCCTACAGGCACAACTTCACGACCAAGGACACAAGGGGCTCACCTGTTAAATTGGTTTCAACACCAGGGTGCTGCTAGGAAATGAAATCACCAATTATGTGCCAGGCCACGATTTTTAGCAAAACTCTTAAGCAGAAAAGTCATCGCATGCTGCCTGAGATTTTCTGTATCCAAAACATGAAAGCAGTATGAATGCAGAATTAGAGAAAGTTCCCAATTAGAAACAAACAAAAGACTAAACACTAAGCAAAATGCTTAGGCTCTCTGGCCTCCTGAGTGGCTGCTAAATCACCTGTTGAATATAAGTAACATTTCTGTTTCTTTGAGTGTTCAATTTAGATAGCACTGAACAAGTTATTTGTTCCATAAACTGGGCAGGACTGGAATTTTAAAGAATTCTAAATAATAATATTACAATCCTTTTCTTAAATATGCTGGGTCTTGATCTCTTTACTTGGACCTTTTTATTTTCCCAAGAAGGGCCTAGGGGAAAACTTCAAATCTGGCTTCAGTGCTTTATTATGGTAGTTAGAATGGTAGTATTCCTGCCACCAGTAAAGTAACTTCTGTATGCTCCTTCTCTTCCAGACCTCATGAAAGCAATAAGCAGGGAATTCAAGCATTCACAGTGATCCTGCTCTGTGCCGTGGTTGGCAGGAGGGGAGCGGTTATCCATGGCAGAGCCATTCCACAATGCAGAGGCACTCAGAGATGCAAGGGTAAATTAATTAACCCAGAAAGGTATAAACCTCTTCAGGCAACATGGCAAAGTCACTGCCTCTTTCTTATTCCTACGCCTTGTTGTGACTTGGGCGGTAACAGAAGAAGCTGTAAGTTCTGCTGGCTGGACCTTCCCCAGCTTTGCAAAATATCAGTCACTGGGGCCCTGGCTGAGACAGAGGCTAGAACCAACCTTATTTACTACTTCTAAATGCAAAGAGAATGTTTACCAGTGGACCAGTTACAAATACTATTTCTGCGTATAAAACATCCACAAGTCAAAAAATTTAAACAAGTCACAGTGATCATTGTCTCTTTGCTGAACAAAAGACCTGCTTAATATGGGATGGGAAAAGACCCTCTGGCAAAGGCTCCTTCTTTCATACTTGCCAAAATCTCCTTGAACTGCTCTGTGATGGAGGGAAGGAGCAGTGCAGAGACCTCCCACCACAAGTAACTGAATTTTAACTGATAGAATCCATAACTGCTCTTAGCCACTCCCTGAAATGAACAGAAAAGCTATCTTTAAAATAAATAATTAGGTTTTCTGCATCACTAATTGTGGGAGAAGAGGACCTGGACATTGGCCAGTGGATGGAAGCGAAATATGGAAGTAATTATGGGAATTACTCAACAGGTCTCACATGGACTTCCAGATCTTTGAAGACTACATGAAAGAGAGACCGGAAACCTCAAGGGGCTCCAATAAGAATTAAGCTTTTGTTTCTGGGTCATCACTTGTTTTTCATTATGGCATCTTCATCTTTTATCACCATTCTTCTATGATGAGACATCACACCTTGTAAGAGGAACCTCACCTCAGGCTTACAACAGATTTCCGTAGCATCACCCATCTATGCTTGATGATAACCCAAGCGTCATTTCATTCTCTATGCTGTCACAGAGCTTTGTCTTGGTATACAGTCCTCATAATGAAAGCAGTATAGGAAATAACAGCTTTTTTTTTTTTTTTTAAGTGAGGACAAAACGGACTGAAGTGATGCCTGTCCAAACTAAACTGCATTTGGGTAGCTGGATACGGAGGCCAGCCTCACAAAGCTCCTCGAAGTTAAAAGAATTCTTCCTGACCAACTGGGAAAATGACATAATTTATTATTTTTTGACTGACACAAACTGAGGAGCCCTCTGGACTTAAATAAATAAATAAATAAGAACAAAAGCCCTAGCTTTTCCAAGAAGTGGTCTGCTCTTGCTCTTATCACTTCATGGCTGAGGCCAAGAGGCAAAGGTGACAGAAAAGGAGGACTATATGCAATGGAAACTGAGAACAAATTAGATAAAATGAAGATCTGCAGTAACATCAAGAAATAATAATGCAGTGCTTAAGCACAAAACAGTCCTGCAGAAAATAATCTAACATGCTCTTAACTCTTAAAGACATGCTAAGGAGACTCCCTCTCACCTTCCTCCCAAGGTACATGAGATACACACCTCTGATTTGTACAGATAAAGAACTTGCAAGCACGGATTTACAATGCTATGCCCACCCTTGTCTGAAAAACTCTCTCCTCTCATTTATTTTTTCATTGGATCATTCCCTGATACATACACAAACACACACATATATATGTATATATATCTCAGCATATGTATGTCAGCAATTCTCTCGGGGCAATCCTGCCAAGTGCAGCTGCCCTGGCCTCCCTAGCCCTGCCTACACAAGGAAGAGATAGCTCATGGCTGAGGTGATCCCTCCTCTTAAAAATGGAAAAATGTTTCTCTTCCAACCACCCTCCTTTTTTTTTTTTTTCTTCAGCTTTTCATGGCCTTTTTCACCACTATTGCAAACAGCTTAGTAGGAGAACAGAGCTGGGGGGGTACAGTTTCCCCAAAAGACAAACGTAGCTCACGGATACAGCTGGGAACTAAGCAGGAACCTGAGTGACCTGGACTGTCAGATTATGAATTTTAAACATGAGATTTTCTGCAAGAAGAGCTACAGTTAGCAGGGGGGGTCAGGTTGCTAAATGGGCATCAAAAACTGCAGAGCATTTCAGCTGGCAGAGTCTGCTGCTGCTGCTGACCAATACACACCCACGCAGCCTGAAACAGCTGTGGTAGAGCTATGAACTTAAGCACTAAGGTAAGGCCAGCAGCTCAGCAAACTGCTATCCTCAAAAGCACTGAGCACATCTTTTGCTTTTCTTTTAAGTCTAGTTATTAAATACTTCAAATATAGCCAGGATAGGATAAAAGCGACAGTAGTCAGGCCTCTCACTACTTTTTTTTTTTTCCTTTTTTTTTTTTTAAAGCTCTCTGTCAGTATTTGGACAGCTGAGAAGCCAAGTAAATAACATCAACAAGGTGTTCACTAACATGCCTACTATCACACCAGTCCTAATAGTAGGAAAATTTTCCAGATCTTTAACATTTCTCAGGAAGGAGATAAGTCTTTTGGGGGTGTCACTTTCCATTTCTGGCTCTATAAGCAAAGACACGATTCTTTTACCTGGATTTATTGTTGCTGAATCGTCTCCACCACAAGGTAGAGCTCAAATCCGAGTGTTGGGTGCACTTTTATAGTAAGCTCCTTGAAGTCTGAACAAGGACAGCATCAGCAGCAAGGTGTTAAAATTCCCAGAAGCCACCTGTTCCCAACTTTTGGCTCGGACAAGATACGGGACTACTGACATACGGCTATTTAAAAACACTCAGAGCTCTAAGATTCTCTGTTGCTTCATTTTCCTTAAAAATGCAAGATAACTTAGTATTCATGAAGATTAAATTCTCACAACACTGTCCGGAGGAATTTCACACTTCACACATACTTTTTCCTCTATGGGTATATACGAGAAATTAGTTTTCTCAAGACATTTCAAACACACCACACTCCTGCTATGCCAGTTACAGGTCTTTTGAGAGCAACATTCTGAAATGTACCAAAACAGATTAGCTCAAATAGGGATTAAAAAGAGACCGCAATATCAGACTTAATTCACCAATGGCCCCAGAACTGTGCTGGCATCAAACCAAGATTCTAAATCAGAAAGATATTTAGGGATGATAAAGGGCTGTGTAAACTAAAGCTGTTAAAACAAAAATAAACAGTTGTGATAAAATTAACTCCATTCAAAGCAGGAAACAAATTGTTTCTAAATAACTTAAAATGGCAGGAAAAAAGGGGGAATACATTGTGAGCTTTACAGAGCTTTCTATTTTGAGCTGTTATTTAGCAATTTAATTTTTGTTCTGGATTGTTCTCTCCGCAGACAAGTTATGGCACTGGGCAAAAGACAGACCAGTCTGATGACGTATAAGCCAATGATGCTCTGGCCCTCTAAGCGCTTCTCAGGCTAGCTCTGTTAAGCAATGTAAAGGTCAGCTGTTCAGAGGCACACACCTGAGACGATGCAAAGGATCTCCTGATTTGGTCTGGCAGCCAGAGAGAAAGGCTGTCAACTGTGTTTAATAGAACAATGAACTGTGTAAATGGAGCTTATTGAGATTTTTGCCTTTTACAGAAGGGAAGGAATGCAAGGGGAAATATGTCTTTTCCTTCTATTTAGAGGATGACAGCCTGGAACACCCGAGTGAATGACAAAGAAGGTGAAGCTATACATGGCAATTGCAGTAGATGAGACAGGAACTGTCCTCCTTCCTTTTCCTCACATACTGGCAAAGACAGAACAAATACCCACAGCCTACGAGGTATTTATCTTGAGCTTGCTTTCTATCAAGGTCCTGTATTTTGTTGAAGCCATCCCCAACAACAATTCATAGCATCATAAAAAAATCAAAACCAGAACAGGAGGTTTGATTTTAAATATTACTGTAGAACAAAGCCATGTTGGTCCTTCATAGTTTAAAGGTTAATAAATTCACACTTTCAGAAAACAAATTTACCAAGAGTGGTTTATACACATACAAATGGCTGAGGCAGACTATCTCAATATTAGTTATTATTTGTTATTCTCAGTTATATTCCTTGAAGAAATGAAACCATGTAATCTAAACATTTTGTCACTTTCTTTCAGCATGTTTGTTTTCCTTAGCACAACAGTGTTTGCCACCTGAAAAACAGCCCCACGATTTTTATGCTTGCACAAGAAATCATGCAGGGAAAAGGGGAGCGGTGTCCAGCCCCATGGAGCAGCATGCATTAAGGGCAACGCAGCACAAGCATCTTCTGCAGCATGAACACAGAGCCATCAGCACAGAAGTTGGTGGCTTCACCTCATCCCCAGCCATTTCCCTGAGTACTGTAAGAGCGAATAGAAGCAATCATTCATTCAGGAGCTCTACAACTGTACCATCACCATCTTCATTTTCAAACTACTTTTTCACCATTCTTGTTCTCACCAAGTACAGGAACATGTTATTACACATGAAAGGACAGGTAGGCAACCACACCCAAAAGGCTTCTTTAACTGCCACTCACCAAAAAACAGTCTTTTGTGAGACTCATGGAAAACCACTTGGTTGCGGGAGTCCGAATGAACAGAAGGTTTTAACATGTTTCACTCCAGTCAACATAATTCTTCCACCCACCACCTCCAATCCCTCGCCACCTATACATTCCTTCTCCAGAAAAAAAGGAAGCTTATTTTTAATCATAAATTTTTCTCTTGCCCAATTTTAGCATTGTTCTTTCTCAGATGTTATTTTTCATTGTAGCAGCTGTGTATTTAATATATGTTCTTCATTGTAAGCAAGCTATAAGCAGTTGAGGTGAAGTGAAGAATTGCAACTGCCCTCTCTTCAGAACTGTTAAAATCCACATTTGGGTTTCTCATTTAACTTCGCTCACATTCAGACACTCTTAAAATGGGGTTAATAACGTCAGAAATACATCAACCATATTGATTTCCTTGAAAACTCTGACCAGCCACAGTTCCTCAAGGATTAGAGGGAGGGGGTGGGGGAAAAAAAAGTGGTGAAGCAATAGAAAACACAATTAAGGTTACTCACGAATATTTCTGTTTCAACGATCCTGTCTCATCTTCTTCCATTATATCTAATATCTATTACTGACAGCATTGTGGATCCACATATAAGGAAAGAGAGGCAAATATTTGTCAAATCAAGCATTGTATCTGCCCTGTTCCTCAGTTAAAGCATCTTCGAAGAAAAAGAAAGCGAAGGAAGAGAAATTAAACCAGTAAAAATAAAAAAATTAAAAATCCAAGAAGCGTTTTTCGTGGAGGTGCAGGAAAGTTGCAGGATGAGAGAAAAAAGGGCTGTGATCAACAAAACAACAAGTAAGTAATTTTTTGTTGCTGTGTGTCCCTCTTCGCCCAGCATATGCAGTAGCAAAAATTTTCTGACAGCAGGTTAATGAGCAGGATGCCAAAGGAGTTGGAATTATTGCTGAGCAGAGCCTGGCATACCTAATGACCAAAAAAGCCATGTCAGCATATGAAGGCAAGGCCGAGTGTTTATGCAGGAGACAATCTTGCATATTTCAGTGAAAGGTATCTCTAGAAGCAGCTACACACTAATTCAACAGCATTTAGCTATTATAGGCCTTGGTTAAGTAAGAGAATTTCTCTTAAAGCAGTTGCGAAATAGCTTTCAAAATGAAAGTATTTTAGCACTAAGCATATATTTGTAAAGTAAAAGCTCTAAGCTTGCTTCAAAAGTTGAGCAATGCTTCATGCAATGTGATACAGTTGAATCCAAGCACCCTTTGGGCATAACTAATCTAAAGCTATGAAGTGACTCGAGCTTAACTCATGGAGAAATCAGAAAGCTGAAATTAGAGCAGCTGTGTGTTTTAAACAACTTTAAACAGACATCCCTAAACAAAAACAATTCTATGGAATTCCGCCAAATTATTTTCACTGGAAACATAAGCACATGGATATTTTTCTAAAAATAAGGACCACAGATCAGCTGCGAAATGGCAGGAGCTGGCCACACCCTCAGTAGGCCTGCTCGGGAAGAACACGAGGAAGTGAGAGGGCAATAGACCTAGCAGGAAGAATAATGAACCCTCATTTTTGCATGTTAGTTTAGGAGATAACATCTCTGATAGTATCAACAATGCCAAGCCTCGTTTTGTTTAAAACTTTCCCAGATGACCTGATTTTGCGTACTGCCCATTTCAGTCCCAATTCCAACCCAGTAAGCAACAACCAGGCCCAAATGCAGCTGGACTTCTGGCCTTCTGAGATGCAGTTTCACAGAGAAAGCAAAATACCTCTGCAGCATGAAAAAAACATGCAAGTCTCAACCAAATGCCAAGGGAGGTAGTATTAAACAAGACATCTTTGGTCACCTTTAAAAACAAAGTTTAGATGGGTGTTTGCCCAGTGCAACGTGAGACAATCTACTGTGGTACTGTCTTCTTGCAGCTGGTTATCACGCATACCTGTAGATACCCATCCAAGCCTGCATGCTGTGAAATCAGTCTGATTAAATTTATTTTCTGTGGCATGGCATGACCATGGGCCAGTATTATTAACAAGGAGAACTAAATTCAGAGCTCTAGCACAACTGGAAAGGTGACTGAATTCTTCCTGACTTCACTTAGGCTCACCCTAAATGACTCGAAAAAAGAGGAAGGGCCGTTTGACACTTAATGAAAAATGGGCTGGGCATGGAGAGCAGGTTTCTGGAAAACTCTGAAAGGTAATGTTAGGGCAACACTGTCCAGAAAGATTAACGTTGTGAAATTAAAGGCCCCAAAGGCAGACCTTGCATCTGATTTTAAGCTAGATCTTAAAGTCAGAAATCAAGCATACTGGACATATACTTTGTAAATCCTTATTATGCTCATCAGATAGGTGGATTTGAGGACACGATGGTCTAAGAACTCTGCAAGAAGCATGCAATTTGAGTGATGCATGACTCACGAAGACTGTAAGGTGAGAAACAGCAGAAAAATGTGAAGACCACCAGCCACGTGGTCTGCTCCGGTCAAAGTAAGAGCTTGGTTGGAAGCTTGAGAACAGCTGCAGAACAGAGGTGAATTCTGTTAGACAAGACGATAATTCTCCATGAGAAAGTACTCAGGGCTGCACGCATCCACAAAGATTTTTGTTTAAAAAAAGATCAGGTTTTGTTTAGAAAAAGAAGGTGTAAGTGCAAGTTATCAGAATAGAAGACGACCACTTCAACTGCTTCATCCTTTGCTGTGAACATGCATAAGACAGAAGTCCTCAGAGGCAGGAAAGCAAACACCTCCAACCCAGAAAGGAGAAAGAAGGGCAGGAAAGCTTGGACCTTCTGAAGAGAAAGCTGTCTAGGACGAAAACAGTTGCCAAAGTCAGCAGAACATCCTGTTCACCGGAGGACGGGACTGAACATTTTGTACTTAGTCACACGGAATGTGACTCAGTAGGATCTCTTTCTGCTAGATTCCTTGATGAGGAAGCAGGTGGAAGGACAGATTTCTGTCTTCCTTGTTTCCTGTGCCTTGTGTCTGATGTTACCATCCGCTATTCTTCTGTATTAACAGGGTAGTAAAAGCATATGAAAAGCAGCATGTTCCCTGCTTCTAAAATGCAGGAGGCAAAAACCTGAATATGAAATTAAAGTAGCTTTATATCTTTTACCTTCCTTGGCAGAAAAAATGTATCAACCAAAATGCTGTGAGTAATAGCTGTCAAAGACAGAATGCCAAATGAAGAGCATGCATTAAATTAAAAAAAAAAAGAATCCAAACAAAACCCACAATGTTCTTCAAGAAAAGCAAAGCATATTTTATGAATTCAGCAATCACAATGGGAACTTTATTTTTAGAGCAGAAGGACTTGTAATTCAAAGATTTGTGGTTATTATCAATAGTCTTCATGTTTCAGGTGGTAAAAATGATGGGACTAAATGGTCTTAATTTCAATCCATAGCTGAGACCCAAACATCCAATGTAATTCACAATTTATTGTGGGCTTACACACATACATTATATGGACATATAACATACACATGCACAGAAGGAACAAGTGCATTCTCATTGCATTAAGGCTAGGCAGTTCATCAGCAGCAAACTGACTTTAGCTTACAGACAGATATATGCATGTAGAGTAGCCATAAGTGAGTAGCAGTGGCACATATTACAAGTGTAGATAAATCAAACAAGTACTGAGGACTAAAGCTATTGCTTGTTGATTTTGAAACACACTCACTGTTATAGCGTCTGTAGCTGTCAATCTTTGCCGGTGCCACTCTGTACAGAATTGTCCCTTCAAAGGCAGATTTTCCTGACAGCAGGCAAGAGAAGGAAAGAGGGAAAAAAAAGAGAAGGGGCAGGGTGGGGGTGAAGAGATCGAATGGTGGTAAAAAGAAGGGAGAGGAAGAGGTTTTAATCTGTATTTTCAGTCACTAACATTTTTAAAGCCTCATTAGCAAAACAACGAGAATATTAACAAAAGTATCTGATTGTACATGAAGTTAAAATATTCTTACTACATGTATGTCAGATAAAAGAATCTCATGATTTTGCTAAAGCTGTTCATTACAATGTCCAACAGAATGCATGTTTTCTTAGGTTTTGTCTGTTGTCCATTAAGTTGATAGACTTGCAAATGAAATTATTTGTCTGTCTTATTCCGCCTCCTCATGGAGCACACAGGGGAAGCCTGAAAAAAAGTATTACTGCAATGATGTACTCACAGTGGCTCAACACTCCTGATGCAGATGTAGCGCACTCGAACAAGCACAGCTGACATCCAAACAGGGCACTGAAATACTCACATTTCTTTAATATACCAGGATCCTGTGAGCATCAGAAATACTGCATCTTTCCAAGATGACTTATTAGAAATTTTTTGGACATGGGAACTGGTCTTAAACAATGCTTAGTTGAAGGGATAGGACACTAAAACCTGAATAAATAATTTTTTCAGCCAATAGCTTAATCAGGTGTTTTCATTTGGCACACATTAACAAAAACAAAAGGCTAAAATTAAAAAAGAGAAAAACAAAACAACAAAAAAACCCAAACAAATCCCACTTCCCATCTCAAATCTTTAAGGTAACATTTTTATTATCAAAACCACTAATTTCTTGGGGTTTTCTTCTTTGATAGCAAGATAACATGCTCCAACATTTATGAAGTTCAAGTGAAGGTAAAGGCATGAGCAGCTGAGATGTTATGTATGTTGGGTTTTTTGAAACCCGAGGCACCCAGGTAATCCCAAGAATA
Source organism: Pluvialis apricaria (assembly GCA_017639485.1). NCBI lineage: Eukaryota > Metazoa > Chordata > Aves > Charadriiformes > Charadriidae > Pluvialis > Pluvialis apricaria. Next base: position 87,872,463 of record CM030007.1, read on the forward strand.
TACCAATGTCAGCTTGTTGCCAATCTCACCTAGGTATACCATCATAAAAATTAATGTATTCAGTAAAATATTACAGCAAAATAGCCAGTACATGTGAATTGTCCCAACATAGCATCACACTTATTTTGGTACTAAAAATGTGTATTTCCCCCCCCCCCCCTTATCATTCTGTTGGACTTTCAGAAAATAAAAAGCTATACTCATTTATGTACTGTAAAAAGCTGTTTCGTTGTTTTGTTCTTGCAGTTTAATTAAGAACAAAAGTTCTTCCTTGCCTTATTTTTACATAATGAGAAAGCAAAAAAGCCACAAATCCATCTTTCCACCTTGTTTTTACAGAATACCATTAAAAGAATTCTATTAAAACAGTCAAACACCAATTAAGAAATTGCTAAAAGAAAGGTACGTTAAGCTTCATGACATTGAGGAGAACCAGAGAGACAGTAATGGACATCTAAAGTTTTATGAACTCAAAATACAGGAGGTTGCCTGCCTGAACCATCAGCTGATGAGTCTATCATCATCAGTTTTAACTCCAGCAGTCATGACTTCTCAGTGGCCATCACTAACAGGTTCTAAAAATAGCTGATACATACCATGAGGCCTAGAAATTCCTGAACAGACACACAGAAGAGACAGCAAGGTATAAAAGGCCGCCCTTAAATGTTGTCATGACACTGCCATGAACATACTAAAATCCTTTTGAAATCATCTCCTTAATATTAAATTGTGATTCTCTCAGATATGATTTATTTGACTACATGACAACTTTTTGCTTCTCGACAGCTGTAATGGCAAGATGTAGTATTGAAAATATTCTGAAAATTAATGCTAGATATCTGAGAAATCTAGAAAATAATCTTATAATTCATGTATCCATTTAATATAGTAAGTATGTTATAATGCGTAATTCCTGTTCATGCTGTAACCATTGGTCAAAGAAAAGCAATGCTTTAATTTAAGAGGATGCTTTAAAGAACAAGGAACTGTTGTTTACTCTAAGGATACCTGATCCTGTCCAACTTACATTCTGAAATGTACCTTTGAAGACAAAAAATTTGGCAGTCACCTTACAGCTGGGACAAATACTTTAAAAACAAACAAACAAAGCCCCAAACCCACAACCTTTTGATCTTGTAACAATCTGTTTTAAAAAAAACTGCTTAACTTTCCCATCTGCTGAGCACCCATGATATGAGGGGAAGCACAGGTCAGGATTCAGAAATATTTAGGCACTTCCAAAACTAGCCCCAGACATTTTCAAAAAAGGGCCTTTTTTGTTCTGAAGAAACTTCTAAGGTTAGTCTATGGCAGAATGTGAAAAGAAACAATGGTAATTCCTTCTGGCCATTTACTCTGATCTGCCATAAAGTTTAAATGGACACAACAAAACCAATAAAAATCAGACAAAACCTTTATCCGCACTGGTCCTCTGTAGGTAACAACAGCAGGACAGATAAATAAGCACTTGTATTAACCTTATTCCTAAAAAGCCAAGCTATATCATTTTTCTCTTCTGTATTTCTTCCACTTTGAGTTCACCAAAAATTACATTTGGTCTTCCAAAAAGGCTTTCTTTAGAGAGGGTCTGTAAAATGTGATTAAAAGATCAAGTTTACCTAAGTTTAACCAAAGCACTAATTTTAACTATTAACTAAAAAATACTCTTGTGTTTGCACAGTGCCCCTTCTCCAAAGATCCCATGCTACCTTCTCAAGTCTCGCAGTAAACCTGCCAAATATTGCCTTATCCATTGTATAAGCTGGGTTGAAGCGTTCAAAGTTGCTGCTGAAGATTACAGAGCCATAGCCCAACCCTTTCTAGGCCCCTCTAGAAGCTGTGTAGAACCTCAGTGACTGCCCAAGGTTCTGGTTCAATGTGCAGGTACAGCCCCTCGCACCTGAGTGCTAACTTACCTAGAAATCACATTCAAGGTTTCTGCCTTACAAAGTCCTGTGATACAGATATATTAAAACAATGTTTCCAGTGAAACAAAAAGGAGTTACTGCAGAGCTGAAGTGCTTTCATTTCTTGTCATCCACAGAGGAAGGAGTTGATTGAGAGGCATGAACGTACACCCTTTTGAGATGTTACCCAGAGCACTTCAACAGTAATGCTGGCTGGCCTGATGCTCAAATCTTCCAGGGTTTACTTGTTCGGTTTTTATTTTGCTATGTTTTAAGACTAAGCACAGATACTTGGAATGAGATTATCATTCAGTTGCCAGTTGTTTAAACTTGCTGAAATTTTTGCAATCTCATAATGGAGATTTTTGAATATGGATAGTCAGTGTACCTGAATAGAGCCTCATAAAGCACCATGTGTTAGAGAGCAACACCTATAACAATTACATAAACTGCATAGAAAGGACTGAGTTTTCTCACATTTCCCGTAATTCTGCTAGGAGAATGAAGTTCTTAAATTGTTGGTTTTATTTTAAGAAAAATAAATAAAAAAACATTAAACCCCCCATAAGAATCTCCACATTCCTTGAGTCCCTGTCTCTCCCGAGGAGGTTTAAAGTGTTCTTCTGTTTTATAGGTATTTTGCTATTTAGAAAATAGCTCCTAATAACACATCATCTCAGCTAGCCACAAAGCACCTCCAAAGAGTTAAATTACATACAAGAAAGAAGACAACCCATCTCTCAGCTATCATTATCTTCAATTTAGTTAAAGAGACAAAAATGATATCTGTGTTACCAATATCTTCTCAATACAAGTATCACCGGTTTTGGTCGCACTGACAGTCAGAACCAGCACACAAAACTGAGCTTGAACTAAGCATGCACCATTATGGATGTCGATGAAACAAGCTAATGCTTTGTGGCTGCTTTTAGACGCTCCAATGTATGTTTTTGTTAAAAGACATTTTTAGGATGCTCATTATAAAGTAAATATTACCAAATTACCTGGGGAAGGAATATTCATTCATTCATACAGATAAAATTGGGGTATTCCATCCTGAACAGTATCACTTACCTTGTTCATTTATAAAGTGCCAAGCACAACAGAATCCAGAGCTGAAACTACATCTACACAATTAGTTCTTCCAAGACTCACTGTGTTTATAGTGAATGAAATTCATGATAGCATATACAGGTTATAGAAAGCAGTTTGCAATCTCACTGAAATGTGCAACTTCGCTTAATGCCCTTCTTCCCTTTCCATCACACTAAAATTTTTAACTTCCTTAAAATATTTTCATTCCAGTCTGGAGGAACGTTACCTGTAAATATCTTTAGCAGCACTGACCACAAGACTAGTTCACCGGTGCCACTACATGTGAATAGGTACTCCATTACAAAAACAGTATGAAAAAATTTTCATCGTTGCAAAGGTCTGTTTTTTTTAGGATCTTATTGCTGTGGGATAGAATAAAGATCATGGAATCACAGAATGGTCAGGGTTGGAAGGGACCTCTGGAGATCATCTAGTCCAACCCCCAAGATGATAAATTTGCCTTAAATGGAAAAATGAGGGGGGAGGAGGGAAGGAAGTATTAGAACTTCCTACCTCTTACTGACAGAGTGAACTACAAAGGCTTTGGTAAATTTCAGCTGCAGTAAGCTTACAAGATCTTGGGAGTCTTTTCACTTTTACTTGTTCAGAGATCTAAGAAGAACACTACATAGCAATGAATATCTGCAGTGCTGAAAATAAGACGACCTTGACAGGTGTTGTGGAATTAGCCTGAATATGTAAATACAATTGACTTTTTTCCTTTTCACTAAAGATTCAGAATCGACAACAGAAATAAGAAATAACAAGAATATCTGTTTGAATAACAGAAAAAACATGACTACCAACATGTGTCCATTTCATATAACAACATACTTTTTGTTCAGGTTATTCTCCAAGGGAAGTTATAAATAGGACAACCCACTACCATGCTTATACTATTGCAAACTTAGTTACCAAACATGCTTTTCACCTGCAGCAGTACTGGCCCACTGTAAGTGAGAGAACAAAGTCCATGTCCCAGTTCTGGCCTTTTTCCCTTTGGCTGCTGGGGCAGTGGGTGACGGAGGTGATAGTAACATGCTCAGCACCTGGAGGGAAAAAGTGCCGCATGTCCCACACCAATAATTATGAATCCTTAAATCTACTGGAGTCATTATAGAAAGCATGGCACTTTAATCCCTCGTTTAAATAAGCACAGCCACTTTGTAGATGTTTGGTTACTTTGCTCAGTTTCCACATCTAAGGATAAAAAAAAATATTGTAATTCATTTTGAAATACAAATCCAATAATCATCATTGCCTTCTCTGTTCTTGGTCTGTTGCAGCTCGGCAAGTCTTAACACAGCTCAGGGAGCGATGCCAATATTAAAACTCAGGTAGCATTGTAAGTATACAATTATCATCATCATCTGACCCTTTCACAGCACAAATCAAGAACATGGCATTCGAAAACACTTTCAAGCAAGAGATACCATCGCGCTACCCTATCAACGTGTTAGTGGGTAAAGACACAGACATACATACAGAACATCAATATTTTTTTCCTTACTTGGCTTTACTTGCTCTTCCTGTGCTATTCCAACATCGTCAGAATCAGACAATTCCTTTATGAAGTTGGAAGGAAACATGCCAGTCTTTCCATTCAGTATACCTTCCCACCAGCCCTCTTCTACCTGCACCAAGTCAAAAACAAAAAAGGGGGGTTTAACATAAGCAACACTTTACAGAGTTACAGTATATACATGATTTTCAGTAACAACGACAGTAATGATTTTGAGCAGTTTGTATTAATTTCAGGTATAAGGAGCACACGGCATAGGCTCAAGACAGAACATCGCTTTTTTTTTAAAAAAAATTAAAAACAAGAAAGATGCACATAGCCATCTGTAAATGTCAGCAGTGCTGACAGCAGTCAGAAGCATGAACGAGCATTAAATAAAAGGATAAAAGAACAACTAGACAGCACACGGTGTCTCCACATTTTGAATTTTTACGGATATCAGTTCAATCACCAAATTTTCAGCGCATGCTGTATTCCTATTCATGACCATCTTCTTAATGTATATGATTTACAGATTCTAAGAGTTTAAACTCCCTAACTAGTCAATTGAATGAAAAATGCCTGCAAAGGGCTATTCAATGAAACTAAACTAGGTATCTTAATATAAATCATGTGAATATTCCTGCCTTCCCCATCAAAATCAGAAATTCTCTATTTTAAAAATTAAGAATGTTGCTACATCATTAATGTGTTAACATAAGAAGTCTATGGAGAACAAAGAACAGTACTAATGCATATTTGACTCTAGATTTACAAAGAGCTACTGAAATACATATTAATGATACGGTCAGGAGGAGAGACACTTCCTACCCCAATCCCAAGAGACAATACCATTTAAAAATGACAAACTCTCCCGTGTATACCACATTCAGGAATGAATGGCAGTGTCAGGCAGTGAAATGACAGCCCTTAGAAACCAGATGCCTTTAGGTTATAATGGGACAGCAAGAAATGACTTATTATATGCATCAGCTAAACACACCCTTGACAGATAAATACTTTTCATCTGTCAGATGCTGCCCATTCACCAAAAAAATGACAAGGGAAGACAGTATCAGTCTGTGACACATCAGTCTCCAATAATGCTTGACCCATCTCTTTCCTGCCCCCCAACAAAAATCATGAAAATAGAAAGTTAACTTTAATAGTTGAGGGTGTTCACATTTACTGTCAAAAAAACAACCCCACATCTTAAATGGTACCAGTTAATTATTATAGAAAAAAAAGTATGTTTTGTATCACTTATCTGTGAAAATCTCAAGTTCTTAGAAAACAAATCTCTTAATAATACAAGCAAATATTTCCTCAAACTATAGAGGAATAGTTGAATTTTTTTCAACTTAGCTACATGTACAATTTTACTACAAAGGAAATTGTTGTTATTTCAGGAGTATTTCCTGTGCTTCCTCTCCACCTTCATCCTTTCTAGCACATTTCTTGTCCTCCAGGGTTGATTTTTTGTTTTAATTTGAAAGCAGTTCAGACCAGCACAGCTACTTTCATTTAATCTCAGTACCTATCCATGACAAAAGTTTTTTTATTATTTTTCCCCAAATGCATCAGTAGTATCAGTGAGGTCAAGCTCAACTCTGGGAATAATGGCTATTATCTTGCTGCTGCTTCAGAGGACAGAATACAAATCACTCAGTCACTTCAGTGGGGTGCAGTTTTTTGCATGATAGTATCAAAGTCTCTAAAAGGTAATATTTGCTTGTCTTCTCTCCGGACAAATTAAAAACCACATGGAAGACTGAAACTGCACAACACACAACACTTAGTAGACTCTACAAATTATACCTCTAAATACCTCTATATGATATATCATGTTATAGAAAATACATAACACAGCCAAGACCATTTGAACTATAAAATATTTCAATTTTTCTAATGCACTGTTCCCAGATGGCTCTATTGATTAGAGCTAAACATTAAACCATAACTGCATTAGCTGATTGACCAGAATGTTAATCACAGGGGAATTACACAGTTCCCAAGATCCTTGCTTTGCAAGATGATGAGATTACTTGACAGAAATAAGGTGACCAATATCACTCAGTTCCATCTTTCCCTCAAATAATTTTCTCCTGCTTACTTCTTCCAGGGTAACACTTCACAGTTTTCTTACAAGTCAACACTAACACTCTTTATGTGGTGTGTTTATGTATGGATCTCTGTGTACATGTATAGAAATACATACATAGAAAGATCCTTATATAATTGGATTATTAAGCTTCATTAGCTTATTATAAGGCTTCCAGCTGATACAAGAATTAATTATCTGAAAGTACCATGTCATCATATTCAATAATTTTACAAATTCAGAAAAATCTAACACAACACACACATTTTTTCCACAAGAAAATGCAGAATCATTTTAGCAAGACATCAGAGGTTCAGGTCAAACTGGGCCTCCCAAAGATTTATAAGGAAATTTTCATCAAAAGCATCAAAAGCTTTAAGAATTTTAAAACACTATAGCTACATGCTACATACTTTTATAAGCCTTGAAACACACCAGCTAGAGATTAATCCATACAATAAAGAAGACACTTAAATACCCCCAGGATTTAGTTATCCCAAATTGGGGCAATCCACTGCCACATGGTTTGAAATGTCACAATAATTCCCAGCCAATAAAACCTTACAAATGAAAATCCATTATTCATGGAGGTAATCCATCTGGAGTACAAGCACTCAATAAAATTTGTTACTATAGTATTATAACAAAGTGCTTTTGGGATTTATACATCCAGGTCCTGATTTATGCCCAGCATTCATATGCTGAACCAAACAATCTAAAAAGAGGAGGATTTCATTCAGTAGTCCGTGTCCCTATGCCAGAAAAGAAGTTCTACTATTCATAATATCCTACACACCAAATGTAAGTTCAGCCTGAATATGAAGTTTTTGTTTTTAATTAGAAAAAGGATCTTTTCAATCTGCCAAATGTAAGGGGCTACAGCTAGAGGTATTTTCAAGACATGTTTTCAACATGTTATATCTGTTCACTGCCTTTCGGAAGTCATGGCATGTCCTCATCTTGCCAAGCCCCTAGGCTGACAGTACTGCTGTCACACCACATTTGAAGAGCAACAACACACAGGGAAGTGACTGAAGTTACTTCCATTACTCTCTTAGGAAGCAAACACCACATGCACCCAACGGCAACTCAGTCAATGCCCTGCTTGGGGCAGGGACAGATGCAAATGCAGATAGTCCAACTCCTGGATATGACTGAATGAGATACGAACTACGGTATCACCGGAGAATCGTCCATCGCTTCTAGAGAAACACATCCCATTAAGAAGCCTTGCCTTTGGGATTTAAAGGGAAATTTAATCTACATAATAGTTATGCAACATTCAAATGTTCTTCCAATATCATTGAGGTTTGGGGTTTTTTTTCTACATTTTCAATGAAGAAAGAATACTTGTAGTATGTTTTTAATTGACTTAATCAGTAAAGCCTTGTTTGATGTAAATAAGTTTTTTGGAAACCGTTGAAAATATACTGTTTTACTTTGTTAGAAAGTGACTATTTAATCAAATTTTGAGAACCCAGCACAGAATAACAACCCAGACCAGAAAGACAGTAAAAGGTTGTAATAGTTAATTTTACTTACGAATAATAATATAAATAAGAAATAATAATGAAGTGCTCAGAATAGATACCATGGAAGTGGACAGACAGGAAAATAACACAGGTAATTATATGGGTGAGACATTCAGACGCACAAACAAGAAGTTCTCAAAAGGGTGTATGGATGCTAGGACATTAAGCCACTTAGAAATCAACAAAAATTTATTGAAATCAGCCTATTTCCACGTTTAAAGTACACAAAAAATAAAAAAGAAAATAATATGACAGCACTTGAAGCCTTCAGGCAAACACAATAGTTCTATTTCAGACTGGGAATGCCATTTTATTCTGTAACTGTAAAGCAACCAAAGAAAACAAAACCACTTCAGAAGGTCACTAGGATTATAAGGAAACATTACATTTTATTTTCTTTAGGTTTTCTCTTCATCACCAATCCAATCTGCAACATCACCCTTTAAAGAGAGAAGTGTCAGAGGGAGCATCAGCCTGACCTGCAGTGCAATAAACCTTGTTGTTACAAGCCTAGAAGCACCTTCCATGGAGGGACCTGGGTGGCTGTTGCTGTAACTTCAGGACAGGATACCCAAAATGAGCAGGAAATGCTGAGGGCAACTACCAGCAGTTGCTTGCCAGAATATCTCAGACTGCCACAGCTGCTTGCTTACACCTTACTATATAATTAATAGGCTAAAGTTGTTAAATGATTAAAAAGTTCAGCTCTTTGGAATCACTGACCTAAAGTGTGTTTCCAATAAACTCCTGTTCCACGAGCTTTTCTACAACCTGCAGCTTTGCCTATTAAGCTGAGCTAGGGCAAACGAGGGAGGCTTTGAGTCAGGAAAGGTTTCAGGTGGAAGAAAGTCTCCTTGGATCACAGTAGAGTCTTTCTGGGCTATTAAACCCAAAACACAGTCCCAGGAATAAAAGCAATACCAGAGGCAGGCAACAGGAAGGAGAGAAGCCCAAGGTCAACAAATTTTCTTTTGCTTAGGGAGAACTAGAGCACAAAAGCGAAGGAAAAAATCTCCCTTATTTTATAAATTCTGAAGGAAGATCTTGAGCTTGAAGCACAAAAGCAATCATATGTTGAAAGGAAATTAAAAACATAGATTCTCAAGAGGCGAAATAAACAAATCATATTCGTTGCCAATGGGAAAAGACATTTTGGAAACAAGACCTCAACAGAAGATGGTGCCTACAGTGCCACTTGATGGCTTATTCTGGGAGTGCATTCAGAGTGAGCCATACCCATGAGATGTCAACCAGCCCTTGGGGCTTCTGTTACACCACATCTGGAAGCTGTTTGATAACTCTGGTGTGGAAGGGAAGAATTAAAAACTGCACAAGTACCTTGTATTAGGGGATCTTTTCAGCTTCAGAGTTCTTTATTTTACAATGTCAAAACGTGCTTTGGGATTTTTTTTTTCCTTTGTTTTTTTGTGGTTTGGGGTTTTGTTGGGTTTTTGTAACATCAAGTTCTAAGTAAGAAACTGAGGGACCGAGAAAGCAATCACATAGAACTGGAATGACCCTATAAAGAGTCAGAGGTATTTGCACCCTTATTTCCACAAAGAAGCCTCCTACCACATGAACTAAGCATACAAGCAATAGTCATAGAAGTCCTTGTGAACCACCTGTTGGAAGAGGATCAGGAAAAACACCTTACCACAGGATTTCACAGAAAAGTAACTGAGGGACGTGGAACCTCAGCATTCATTCCCAGCTGTTTTCTTGCAGTATTACAGTTGTGCACTTGTGGCACAGACCATCCCCTTGCCACTATTAAATATTCCCCTTTCAACTCTACAGCTGTCAAAATAAGTTACTGGAAGGAAAGTCCAGCTCAGTCCCCAGTGTTTACCCTGTTCTTGGAAATGGGTCGAACCACTTTATCTCATAACAACAGCAAAAAAACCCCCCCACCAACCTTGCCCAAAAGGAGCAACAGATTTGTAAAAAAAATCAGTCTACATTTTTATAATTTCAAATGAGCTACTTATAGGATTTGATCATGTAATGTATGGCAATGTTAACTAAAAGTCAAAGAATAAGCTCAGGGGTATTATAGCATGTCTCAGTCAAAGATTTAGGTTGTGAGCTTAACTCCATGCACTACACATTGCCAAAAAGCTGACTTCTCAGCAGGGTGAGGCCACAAGGTATATAGCAGCATGACAACAGACTAATCCCAATGAAAATGGGAACTGTTGAGTGACATGCCAAATGTCCTTATTCTGATGCTACAGGTTAATTGCCTGGCATCCCGTGAAAGTCTAAGGGTGAAACATAATTGGAATTCAGATATCTGCATTTAATAAGACAATTAGTTACAGTTGTATTTTGGGACAACTGTAATTAGAGTTATAGCTAATGAGCTAGGAAAATGACAAGCAAAAAGCTATCAATCACATATTAAACATGAATGTAAACAATGATGAAAATGCTTCTCTTGTTAGTTTCAAATGCACTTTTAATTTAAGTCTGTTAATTAATGTCTCATGGGTATCAGTGTCTGTGTAGTTATGGAAACCTCTAGTTTAACAACAAGTATTTTTATCTATTGTGATGAATGTTTGATCTTATTATAATTAATTTCTAACTATTTAGAACAAATAGGAAGGAACTCTGAGTTCTGAATATACCAAGCCTCCAAGGATATCTATCTGGTGACAAATCTAGCATCTCAAAACTCACACTTGCTGTTCCTGTTGTTTCAATCCAATGATTGAAATGGAAAGCCCCAAACGACTTTGCCACAACAGGAATTTCCAATAGTACCTACCACTACCACAAACATAAAAACCCTGTCAAAAACCGTCTTATCCAATCTGTTGGCACCAGGAAGAAGGATCTGGGGCAGGTTTAGATGATACTACACCTCAGGTGTTGTTAGCACCCTGAAGCAGAGGTGGGACAAGGGAAGACGACTTCATCCTCAGCATGTCACCATATGATATCAGCGTAACCCATTTTCTCTGGGGGTCTGGGGAAACAGGCTTGGGCACTGACGGAGGCGGCTGAGGAGAAGACTCACATTCCCTTCTGCCAACCCTTTGCTGCAGGCAGTGAACTTCAAGGGCTTCGAGGAGGAGCAGAATCCATTTCTTTAAGGATGAAGCCAAATTAGCACAGAACAACAGGAACCAGCTTTTCTTTGCAAGAGGAAAAGTTTAATGAGTTGTCAACCATAAGTGACATTTTAAACACATTTTTTTGCTAAATACCTACATAAAGACATATGGACAGTATTTTGATCTAAACAATATTCGTTTTAGTTTGCTGTAAGTCAGTTAGGAATTGATTTATTTCCTACTAAACAAATCCAATGAGATTTGAAAATATTAATCCAAGTCAATTTAAAACCAATTAATTCAACTGATGCAACTTTCTTAGTAAGATACAATAAAATGCTACCTATAGGAACCTGAGACCTTCTACTCGTGAATAAAAAGATGAGGTAAGAGAAAGGAGCAACTGGAAATGGAAAGTGAGTGACCATTAATGTTCCAATTATCCACTGACACACTGTAAATAATGCTGAAGATGCATCCAGTTTTTCATCGGAGTAATGACGAACAAAATTGATATTTTGCAACAATTTCCTCCAGTTGTCGCTGATGTGGGAGGGTTTTTTTGCTGTTGTTTTGGGTTTTTTTTTGTTTAATAACACAGCATGATTTTGGCCCTTCCAAAAAAACCAAACCAACAACTCCTCCATTTTTGCAGCTGAGGAAGCCATATTTTTTAAGTAGTAGTCCCTCACATCAAACAGTTATCATTTGACATAAGGAGCATCATATAATGACACAAATGCTGTGAATCCTATTTCAATGCAATGAGTCTTTATTCAGCATTACCTACAAGCAGAAGGATAAACAATGACATCAGTACATTGGTTGGTGCAGCTTTCTACATCAAATAAAAGTTCCTGTTTCAAAAGAAAGATTCTGCCCTACTTTTTCGAGGAATTAACACTACTATGATAAGGGCAGAGAGGAAGAAATAACAGCTAGTATTCAACATCAACTGCTTGGTATCAACCATGATGGAAAATAAAGGTGACTCACACAACAACACTTCCTGAGGTGCTGAGAATTTTTTCTCTAAATTCCTTTATTTTGCCTCTTCCACCAGCTGATCTAGTTCCACCCAGAAGAGTCAGACAATGTCCTGTATCGCATGAATGCATCAGGTGATGCCTGAGGCAGAGTTTATGTTTCAGTAGCTGCCAGAACAGGTATTTCGTAAGCTCAAAGTGGACACAGCCTCACCTGTGTCAGCTGTTCTTCTTTGGCATTTACTTCAAGTTCAAGTCAGCCATGAGCAATCCTCTTCCACACTACAGTAAAACTAACTCCCGTATGACATTCTTTAGGAGTGCCAATCAAGAAAGCAGCCCTAGACAATATATTTTCTTAAACCTTAGAATCAGCAAGTTTTCAATGCCTTCTTCAACAGTAGCAATTCAAGGTACAATTATGAGTTTAAGACTACCAAGTCTGTAATCGGCAGTTCAAGTGGGTTTCAAAAAGCATTTGGATGTCATTTGGATTTAAATCAATCTGTTATTTATAATTAAGTTGTTCAAATTTATAAGAAGTCAAAAGATGCATTTCATAAGAGAAGTCTAGTGTCTCATCTAAATTATTTAATCATACAATTCATTCGGTACAGTTAATTTGTTGTCTGGATACTAGGAAGGGGTTTTATTCCATCACTTTACACTTGAAAGACACAGACTTAAAAGCTTTAAGTAGGGCAACTGATGGAAGGTATTTGTGTGGCCATGTGAGGTCAAATATACTTCAAATTGTGCAATAAAAACAACTCATGTGCTGCCGTGAAACTCATTATAATATTGGGTTTACATTATCTTCAAAATATGCTCTTAAATACCTTACAACCTTGACATTCCCCATTACAATTCTGTTTACAGACAGAATAAGGTTAGTTAAGTGACACGTCATGTCTGATTCCAGGAAGAACTATGTGCAGAGCTGGCGTGTGCAGCTAGGTTAAAGGAAAACCCATGATTGCTAAGCTTCTTACATTCAGATGTAAGAATTTAATCTCTCGTAAGAAAATGCTGGATGTCATGCAGATTGCAGTAGAATTTATCTTCTTTTAGAACTAATTTCTTAGGTGACAGATGCAGGAAAAAGAAAACTAATCATATATCCTTGATAAGAAAAAAAATGTTGACTTATTAGCTGCTGAGTCACAGTGGAAAAAAATCCTACTAATAAACAATACAAGCTGAAACACACTTTTTATTGGCTGCTCGAGCAGACTAAGCTTTTAGATCTTTTTAAAGCTAAGTAAATAAAAACTAAATGAGTTTGAATGGAGTCTACTTAAAGGCTTCATGTTAGCATTTTGACTTTTGGTCCTCATGCTATTATGCTCAAGAAGATACTTCTAAAATGGCTAATGGAACTAACCTTAAAATATTAGGAGCAAACAGCATTCCTTGATCCTGCAACCAGATTCACCCATGCGAAGAAAATTTCTGTATCTCTGTCCAAGCTTTCTTAATTTGTTCCCAGTCCTAAGAGATGTGCACTCATTTTTCACATCCATTTCCACCCAAAATAAGTGCATCTTGAGTCTCAAAGAATTTGTTGGGGTTTTGTTTGGTTGGTTTTTTAACTGATTAGACTAAAATGAAATTGTTAAAATTTGCAGGCAAAGATGACAAAAGGTGATTGCCATGGCTGAACTCCAGAGGGTTTCAAGCGAATTTCTTAAATGTGTTTAACGTCGTAAAGATAATTCTTCCCTGTGGCTGGCTTAATAAAATTGGGAAGAGCTTTTTGCGCTATAATCTTGGTTCATCAGAGATTTAAACTCAATAGCCCTGTAGCACAAATTTTGAGCTTTCTCCCTGAACAGAACTCAGAAGCGTCAACTGATCGAGTAAAACCAGCAGAAGTGCTACAGGGAAAAAACCCTCATGAAATCCATAAGCAAACAACCACGTCCCCTCACCCCCAACAGTAACCCACACCAGACACATCAGTATACCAGAGAAGAAAAATGTCTGGTTTAAACTATGTCTTAAAACACACTGTATCTAAGAGCTTAGCATGCACAAGATATGTCAGAACTGCACGTATGTATATTCCATTAAAGAGCTGCTCACCTCTCCCACAACTTCAATGATGTCACCAACTTTTAATTCCAGTTCATCTTCATTTTGAGGCATATAGCTGAAAGCCACCTGACATCTTCTTCTTCTGTTTCTCTCTCCTGGTGGAAATGAAAAAAAAAGGGAAATTGTAAAATGAAAACAAAATTCCATGCCAAACACAAGCCAGGGGAAATGATTAAAGATGAAATATTATTCTTTGAACACTATTAAAAGGATCCAAATGTTTGCAATGCTTAGTATATCTGCCTAGAATTAATTTACAAAAAGAGGTCGGAGAAAAAATTTCTGGTGCATATAATTTCTTTCAACTATTTTTATAATTCAATGCAATTAATAAATGAAAATAAATTGTGGCTATTTTTTCCTTTCTGTAATATTATTCAAGAGCCAAAATTTAACTAAGAGATTGTGCTTCCTAGTGACAGGATGGACAAACTTTACCTAGAGGATCTTTCCAGGTGTATTTGCTACAAGTTCTCTTCCAGGCTAATGCTCTATACATATGGTGTAGGAAAATCCAGAAATTGGAGGGGTGGGGAAGGGATACAAAACCTTGTGGCTTTTGCTGATATGGAAATAAGCTCTCAACTGATTATTTTGTCCGGTATATTTTTCTCCATAGACCTTTCACAGGTGTACAAATATCTCACTAACTTTTTTTTATATAGAATGGTTTAGGTTGGAAGGGACCTTGAAGATCATTGACTTCCAACCCTCCTGCCACAGGCAGGGACACCTCTCACTAGACCAGGTTGCCCAAGGCCACGTCCAGCCTGGCCTTGAACACCTCCAGGGACGGGACTTCAACAACCTCTCTGGGCAACCTGTTCCAGTGCCTCACCACCCTTAAAGTGAAAAACTTCTTCCTAATGATTAATCTAAACCTGCCCTCTTCCAGCTTAAAGCCATTCCGCCTCGTCCTATCACTACATGCCCTTGTAAAAAGTCCTTCCCCAGCTCTCCTGTAGGCCCCCTTTAGGTACTGGAAGGCCGCAATAAGATCTCCCCGGAGCCTTCTCTTCTCCACGCTGAACAGCCCCAACTCTCTCAGCCTCTCCTCATAGGAGAGGTGCTCCAGCCCTCTGATCATCCTCGTGGCTCTCCTCTGGACACGCTCCAGCAGGTCCATGTCCTTCTTATGTTGGGGACTCCAGAGCTGGATGCAGTACTCCAGGTGGGGTCTCATGAGAGCAGAGTAGAGGGGCAATTCTTTCACATTCTTACACATTCTTTCACATATATATATACACACGCACATACAGATACATACGTATATATGTATGTATATGTATGTATGCACACGTGTTTGTAAGGTGCATATTTATGCACTAATATCAGACTACAGAAAACAGAAGGAAAACCCATCCCAAAGGACCCCCAAAGCTAGGTGTGCCATTGGCTTAGTAAGACAGACTAATTTTGATAACCAGCGACTGAAATGATATTACCAGACATCTTGCTCTTCAGCTTGGACATCCAGGCTCCCATGAGAAGCTGGTATGAGGGTGCATCTTTGGATGCATGACTGGAGAGAGGCTCGAATTCATTGCTCTGAATAAGAGTGAGACAACTTACTTGACCCTCCTGTCATCACAGTTTCAAGATAGATAAATGAAAAGATTCTGTTCCAGAGCTTTATTTGCCAGATCCGCTAGCTTACATATAATTGTAGTTGTATGATTTGTAGTAGAGTGGAGGAGAGAACTTCCCAAAATCAGGCTGCCAAAGCTTGCTGCTCTGCCTCTGTTAGCTGAAGGACAACTTACTGACATGAATCATGACCATGTTGCAATGTGGTGGAGGAGGAGAAGGTAGGAAGAGAGAAATCATTCGAACCACAAGATTCACTGATTATTGCCTCTTCTCTAGAAGACGTGCAATGTATAAACCATACTACCTGGTATTCTTTATATATATGTATCCACACAAACGTATATGCTCCCAGTCTACACATGTACTTTCTCTCACACTATTTCTCTTAACTGTTAAATATGCTCAATACGCACCAAAATCAGTAGTGTAAACACTGTCCAAGAAAGGCCTTAATATGACATTAAATTACAAGAATTGATTTTATCGTCAGTTTATTATTTTCCCTGCAACATTTCTTGATAATCCTGCTCTAGGGCAAACAGTAATAGAAAGTTACAAAACGTTTTTCTCTTAATCTACTAATTGAAACTAGAGAAAGAAGGGAGAAAGGAAGCCATTGCATTTGGCGTTCTGACAGTATTTTTTACAGCCACTGCAATCCTGCGTGAGTGGCAGCTTTTTGAATGTTAAAATTAATACCTTAATGCAATGTAACCAAACTCGCTCAAATTGGCTCTTTTTTCCACCTACAGATGACTGCTCGTTCTTTACCATCTAAACTAAAATGGTCCTAAATTGACAACTTTACACAGCTGCATTCAAAATAACTTAAATATAATAAATACCTTCCATATTGAGTGCTTCTTTGATTGTGCAAAAGAGGCTGGCTATTTTCCCGAAAGATAACATTCCCACTATGATTTCTAACATCAAGTAGGAACTGATGTGCAGATGTTGCCTGATGTGACAGATGTCAGTTGCCACCCTATTTAATAATCAATATTGTGTGACTCTTGAAGAATATTTTTGAGATTGCTACGAGAGTAAGCAATAAACACAATTCTGGATGTTAATAATAGAACTGTATGAATCCTTCCCCCTCCCACCCCATAAAGGTTTTTTTATTACTGTATAGGAAATCTAGCGAAAGTCTGCATTTATCTCCATTAGTCTCATGGCTGTCTCACTGCTCTCCCTCTCCTCCTAAATCTTTCTCTAGAGAAAGACCTAATTGGAGCGTAACAAGCCAACAAGAGGCATAGACTCTACGTACCAACTAGTTCCTCTCTGTGGTCTAACGCACAACAACTGATCCAGCAGCGAATCCCTTTGGTTTTAAGGAGAAGGTGCTGCTGGACCCAACGTGCATGCTAATGGTTGGAGCACTTGAGCAGAGCATGAGCTGTGTGAAGAACTCTACAGCCAAGGGGTATCTGCTTTTGCTTACGCTACAGCAACCTGGGTAATACAGCAGTATGAGTTTTATAACAAAACAGAGCTGATAGGAAAAGAAGTCAGAGAAACCAGGCTGTGCGGATACAAAAACGGTAAGTAAGGACAAACTCTGGTTTCACAAATACAGTATTCCTACCCCAGCATCACCGATTTTTTGTCCGTTTCTTAACTAGCACAAAGTCTCCAAAGCCAGCGCGGTCAGGAACCAGTAACACCAACTGGGACAACTAACAAGCAGTTTAGACAGAAACACTAAAGTCTTGGTCTTCTCTCGCCATTTTCCCTTTTGCTAATATTGCCACTTATTGCAGAGTATTATTACAATCTATGCTTTAACTGCTAGTCATCCAAGATCTAAATGGCACACTGTGACTTTAAAATGTAAATAATTTGACCAATTGATGTAAAGTTCATTTGAAACTATACAGGGCAGCAATTCTGCAATGAAGACTGCAGATACTTTTTCATCTAATCATTTTTTTTCTTACTTGTAAATTGATGAAGGTAATATTTTGTGGGAGGGTTTGGTTTTTTTTATTATTTTTCTCCACATTTGAGCATAAACTGAGTTACTTGCAAGTGAACAATTACCAATTGGTGAAAAGGCAGGTAATAAAACTAGTACTTTAAAATCAGAAAAGGTGTGCTGCAAAGTTCTCTCTGGGTTTTGAAAGGCTTAAAAGAAGAAGAAAAAAAAAAAGGGATCAGTGAACTTTTACTGGCCCACATATAATAATTTGTAGCAAGTAACCTGCTGCAGGCAGCACCACACTGCGCTCTGCCTGCTGCTTGCAGTCCCAGGCTTTTTCATTTCCTGTAGCTGTGGTGCAACATCAGAAGTATTTCGAAGGCAAAACACCTATGAGCTGCAGGACGGAAACTAACTGCGCTACGTTTTATTCAGAACAAGCTATCATACAGAAATAACATCACTCACCCTTGTAAAAAACACTGGCTCCCATTGACATAGTTACAATAAAGGAAAAAAAAAAATCACATGCCTAGTTTGTGCACTGCGTTCTTAAAACAAACCAGGCAGCCACAGAGAATTTGCTGTGCGCGTACAAGGGGGCTAACAAACCAGTCACTGCAAAACATATTGCATCTGAAGCCATGGCACCAAGACCTCTACAACTGTGTGGCAGAGCATGCCTGACTCTGCTCCGCTCCCTGTAAGGGCTGTGTCAAAGGCACTGAACCCTTACAAAGTGTTTGCAGATCTGGAGAGGGAGGAAAGAAAATGGTCCTTGCATGCACTGTGAAAGGCGTCATGTCACGATGCCCCTTAAGAGGGAGGCTGGCTGCCTCCTTATTTGCAGCTGTTGATTGCCAGCTCCTGCTCACCCCACCTGAGGCTCCCATTCCCTCTGCCCTGAGAGGTGGACTGCTTCTCTGATCATTCCCCAAACACTTTCGCTCAGAGCAAAACTTTCTAGCTTAGCAGTGTAAACAACAGCCTTTGCTAAATCAGCTCTTTTTGGTCTTTATCCTATGATTCACCTATCTCATTGTAGGTGTCCCTGAGTTGAATGTCTAAATCTGAGTTCTGGGGAGAACCTAATACCTCCAGAGGGTATTTAGTGTCACTGTAAAATAGACAGCTAAAACACATCAGATGAACGACTCTCTGGAGGTGCCTTTTTCTACCAGTGTGGCTAGATCAGACCTCAACATCTGACTTTAAAAGGTCTAAAGTCAGGTGAAATGGAAAAAGGAATGAACATATATGTAGAAACTTGAAACAAACAAGTATTCAAGAGCACAAATCTAATTCATTTCAAAGTGGTGTTTGACCAGATTCTAAAAATGGTGTGGTTGCCTGTGACAGCAGGAGTCCATAAAGGAGCTTCCTCCAGCTGCACACATGCAAGAGAGAATAATTTCTAGACACTGAAACACCCCTCTGGCATTCAATGCTTACCTTTGTAAGGGGCATCAAAAGCTCAAGCAATGCTACACAAGAAGTCACACTGGTCCTTACATGCTGCCATCGGACCCAGGAAAGGTCACAAACTGACAACACGAGATTTGATGAAAAGTACAGCAGCAGCAGCAGAGCAGATAGGAAGTAAACCATTTCAAAATGGACTGGAATTTTCAAATCCAAACCACTTTCTTTTACCTTAAAACCTCTGTCATGAAACAGATGTTTATATAAATGTGTGCACGTATGAATGGGTAATATGGTGGTTTCTATGGAGCCTACTTTTCACTGATGACGATGTCTTTGTAGCCTGTCCTGTCAGTGAAAACCACACGGTTAACTTCACTAACAGAAGGTCCATCAACTCTACATACTACTCCACTTTTTTTCCCACAGAACAGGTACAGCAATCTGTTTCATAACACAGTACAATTATTCTACAGAGTCAAAAAAACTATATTCAATAAAAACCTTCAGAGCCTTCCTGCTGACAAAAGCTATACCTAAATGGCTGACAATCTCTTCAAAACTAGGCCCCACAGTTTTGTAATTAGATCTGTTTTAAAAACAGACGTATCGATATCATTGTGGCTCAGACAAACAATCCAACCCAATTGTTCCTGGATTTCTTTTCTTTTCTTTTTTTTTTTTTTTTTTTTTTTTAAATAAAGGAGTGTTGCTATGGAAATTGCATGGGTTAGGCTGGTTGCATGGCTAAGTCAAGGTTTGCAGCATGAGGAGCCTAATGACATTTCTCCCACATCTGAAAAATTTCAAACACACTAAAGTACATAGCAGCTCCTGCAGACCCATGGACTTCCCCCTACTGTGGGCTTCCTGGGAAGGCTCAGGTGAACCACAGAAGGAAACTGAGATCCACTGGGTCACCCTTCAAGTAGATAGAAAGTGACTGAACTCAGTAAAACCATTTGGCAAAGAAGCCCCTTTCAGGCAAGCCTGTTAGGAGGAAAATGACAAGTTGAAGGAAAAGTTTCCTGTCTTCTATTTCAGATTTCCCTGCATGTGGCATCATCTGCCCATCAGCCTCAGCTGCACTTCCCAACCTTGCAGCTTTCAAAGCTGCGTCTGTAGCTGGGGGGAACTGGTTCAGTGCACAGTGTCTCTTGGTTAGACAAGCTGGGCTGTGATATGACTCAGCTAGAAAACAGTTCTAAATTTAATGTGCAAAAAGACAAAAGGCAACTATTGTACAACTAAGAGATCACATATATGCTTTAGGTTGTATGGTACTGATTTGAACAGTACTGATGGAATTCTGGTACAGCTGTTTTGGACTGCGAGCCTACATGGTTACTGTATCACCTTTTTTTTTTTGGTTACAAACCATTGAATTGTATATATTAAAATGCAAATGTTAAGAAAATGGTTGAGTTGCAAGCTTACTCCTGAGAAAAATTCTTAACACCACTACCCTCAGTAGATGCTTTTGAGAAACAGAAGTTACCTAATTAAGAGCAAACAGATAGTTAGCATTAAACATGTTAACTTTTTAAATTGCTTTTTTTTTAAAATGTATTGAGGATAGTGTTCACAGATTTCAAATAGAGTCTTGGTCATACTCAATTATAACGTGGATTCTGTCACTATCTTCCACAAAACAAGGACTCCAGCATCTTATATCCACCCACTAGTAGAAATACAATTCTGATTTTAAAAGACGCCAGAAATGTCAAGTTCCAATTTCTTTCTTTTCCTGGAGGATTTGGCAGTATTTTTCTGACCCGGGATATGACATGTCAATTCCAGCTTTCTCATCATCCACATGCTGCTAGAAGGGTGAACGCTTTCAAATGGATGACAAAACCCCCCTGCTGAAGTCTGTTTGTTCCCTGTCTAGCAGAAAACAGAATTAAGTTGGGTGTGAATATTTGGGGGGGAGTGTTGGGGGTTTTTTGTTTGTTTGTTTGGTTGGTTGGTTTGTTTGTTTTAATTTGTGACACTAATATACCAGAGAAGACAAAGAGAAACTGCAAGGAGGGGTGAAGGGAAACATAATATCTGAGGTGCTTCCAGTACTCTACCAACCAGGTTATGTAAAGCTGCTGTGCTTTTCTACAAGCAGATGAACTGGGAAGTGCCCTGCTTTGACTTGTGTAGCTGAATCACAGAGATTGCAGGACTCCATTAAGCACAACTAAGCCAGAATGGAATATGCCATCACTGCTAGTAATATATTACTCCAAGCGTGTTAATGTTCTACTGTTACTGAGGAGTAGGTTTTCTCTCGCTAGACTCCACAACAACACTTCCAGGTTTCAGCCATCTGGCTGCTGCTCTGAATTTTATGACCAAGATTTGTCTGTGAGGAACCTGAAAGCCTCAAAGACATATTTTTGTTACACCATCACGTTTTAACACGTATGCACTGTCAGAATAACAGCAAACCTCCCATTGTTCAATAAATTCATTCTTTTGTTAAAAACATGCAGCAATATTCAGGCCTTTTATCATGTATGAGTCTTTTGCATAACAGCGGTAATTACTGGAAGCAACTTACAGCAACAATGTAGTACCAGTGGTTGTATGCTTTTAGGAGAAACCCATTAATTAACTGAGAAGTGGAGCACTTCTGTATACCACAGCAGGAGCCAGGCTTGTGCATCTGACAGACAGAACTGAAATACTAGTGAAGCCGAGATCATTATGTAACCTAACCCAAAGCAGAAGGAAATGCTAGAAAAGTAACTGTAAACAAACTCAAAAGACACTTGCACAGTTTAACCATACACCACCAACATTCTCTTCTTTCTGGGCCTGAGAGTTTTAAAATGCATATAAAAGGAGTAGAAACTTCTGCAAGTGCAACATCAAGAACGCAGTCAAATCATCACCAGCAAATTAGACAGAGCAAGTCCAAACTCCAACAGGAACACTTGGCTTTGCCTTACAGGCTGCATATTTTATTCTCTATCTTTTAGGGGAGAAGTGTAAAACACAGTATTAAACTACACAGTAACTCAACCACATGCAGAGCTGAAAATGTGTATGTTCATCAAAGCTACTAGTTCTAGTACCTGTTCTTTTAAACTTCATAGTATAAATTATTATTTTGGATTAGCATCATAGGTGAAACACTACATCACAAGCAAAATTGGAACTTGGTGACAGTGTTTCTAACAGGCTTTTTAAACTGTACTTTAAAAACAGTTGCACAGACCTGGTAAAGACTGGACAAGCTCACTCAGCTTCTCACCTGCTTCCAGAGATGCAAAAATATTCCTCAGCAGCAAGTGGTGCCCTTACACCCGCTTTTGTCAAATGACCCATTCTCTTGTCCATTCTCAACAATAACAATTTGTTGCTTTCATCTAGTACATTTCAAAGTGGTACATCCCAAGGAGCAGCAAATGCTTCTGTCTTCATTGTAATGCCGGGTAAGCTGAGGCATATTTCAACAGGGTGGCTTGCCCCGGTCATCCGTAACTTCGGGACTTAGTTCACTGCCACATGCACTAGGTCCCATTGCCTGGCACTGGGGTTCCCAAGCATCCCTTATGCAATTAGCACCTGTTGACGTGAGAGGGCTTACTACCCAACACAAGATCTTGCGCTTGCCTATATAATTGGTTTCTTTCCTCATACTTGGAAGATGACTTGCAAGGATACGTTACAAAAAGAGTTTGTTACACTGGCTAGCATACAATTCATACAAAATGACTGTGTAAGGAGCTTTAAGAAATACTGCAGGCAATAGATATCTGTAGCAATAAATTTGCTTTTCTAAAGAACAAGAAGAGATGATACACAAATTTGAAATATTCTTTCTTGGATGGTAGATGAAGTTTCAAAATGCAAGAACAGAAACACAACAAGATTTGCACATGGCCCATAAAAGGCCTTTGCTCCTATTCTCACTGCATACATATCATGTTGTCATGGGATAATCCTAAAATATTATCCCCTTAGCCAGGTTTTGAGATAGGAGTCGACTACTTTACTCTTTGCTGCTTTTTTGTATTGATCTCTAGAGAAAGCATTTGAATAGACCAAAACTAAACATGAACTGCTGTTGCATCTTTCACACTTCTAGTATGTTCCATCACATAATTCACACCGCTTAAATTGCCTATGCACAGTAGCACTTCACAACATACACTAAATGAAAGTAAATAGCTCTAAGTTGTGGAACCACTGTGCACATTCAGTTTACTTTGTGTTCTGCTCTCTATAAATAAAGGCATTTAGATCAAACCGCATGGATTCCTACACAGTAATCTCCAAAAATATTAAATTTGTACTACCAGCTTGCTGTCTCGAAGCTGACTTCTGTCCAACTTAACTAAAAAAAAATATATTCCAAAACAGCTTTAAAAATTATGCCTTTTTCTTAAGGAATGCCAATAACTGTGCTACTTCATTCTTAGCTACCAGAATATCAGTGCTTTTTGACAGGTTCTCAATCTCTGTAATGACATTACATTGCAGGTCTTATCCTGACCTCTGCTACACCAGTTTCAAGTAAATCTCTCTTATCGGGGCAAAAAAGCCCACCATTGCCAAGATTTTATTTTCACTCCAACAGGTAACAAAATACATTAAACAAATGCCTCAAGAAATCTTGGAAAGATGCAAAAAACACAGCAACCAATTTTCTGGTTGCTGCACTCATGAGAACTATTACACAATGAACAATTGTGTAACGCAATAAATCAACACTTAACAAAAACCAAAACTCTCTTTCATACTGGGTGCTTAGAACATCAGTGAGATTTTTAACCTAGAATCCTGTTTTCCTCTAGAATATCTATACAATTTAAATATTCACTTTGAAGCCATTAAAGGCAACAAAGTTAAACAAAAAATATTAACACGTCCACAGACAGAGCAGACACTTCACTTTCCTGTCCAGCAGTGTTCCTAAAATGTAGGAAACTACATTAAATTTGCCTTGGAACACAGGCCCAGACAAATCCTAAATTCTAGGAAGCTAATGCGTGAAGCTAGGAAATGCCCAAGTAAACTGGGCATCTGGTGTAATGGGTTTGATTCTGCAACACTCACACCGAGATGAGTAGTTACTTGGGCAGAAACACTCAGGCATGTGTCTCCCATGGCAATTAAGCCATGACATTTTCAAAACCTTGCAGAAAACAGAGCTGTGGCAGGGCTGCTCACCAGGCTGCTGACACGCACCAGCTCAGCGTGCGAGGTTATACAACTACCTGTCCTTCAGCTCTGCTAAAAGGAAAACACATCAGGAGGGGCCCTCAACTGCACTCCTCGTGTTAAGATTTGTTATTATTTCTCTGCTACCATCGTGAAAATGCTATAATCCAAAATAACCTGCCGTTTTAAAGGGCATGTTATGCTACACTTTGTTATTTGAGGGTTGAACAAGTGCCCAGGAATACATGTTCAGTAGAGCAATAAATAAATACGATAAATTGAAATAAATCAATTATTCTTGCTGCTGCTGGCCCTCTGAAGCCCCAGGCACCATTAGCTCTATGACAGCTGAGCAGAAGGTACGTTTCCCAAAAGGTATCTCAGTACTGAAAGTGAAAATTAACATTCACTGTTCCACAACATCCTCAAAAATGAACAGTGCCAAAGTACCCACACGGGATAGTTCGTTCCACAAGCACAGGACAAGTATTTCTATATCAGGCAGATCAGATGGGTATCTCTATCCTCCAAAACTAAGCAACAAATGGGAAAAAAAGGAATAAAACAAAAGGCTATCTGTTTTATCAAGTCACCAGCCTACATATACAGTGCAGGGGCAGAACGAGTCGCTCAGGCAGCATTGGAGAAGAAGGGGAGGCCAGCGTTCTGCAATAGCTGCATCTAGCCAGCTCTGCAGCATCTTTAGCTTTTGGTGGTGAGAAACTCTGAATGTCACAGAAATTTTCCCATATTTTCTTTGTTGGTCTCCTCAGTTAAAAAAGCCTCTGTGGTATTTATAAGCATTCATTTTTACTAAATTAAACTGACAAATGAACTATTAAGAGTGATGGCTCATGTTAAGAAGGCTGCCAGCAATTTAGTTCTTTAATATAGAGTCACTTTCAAAAGATGCCACACACAGATCATGTTCTTTTGGTCTTCTTCCTTTTACCTTTTTCACAATATTCTAACACATTCAAAAAGCTATAATTTATCAAGAGGGCGTTTAATCAAAAGAGCCAAAAGGTATAACGTTCAATTCCTTCATTACTGCCTTGTATCTTTAAGTTCTTATGGAAAGCAGGCCTCATACCTCAAAATCCTCTGCTACTAAGCATATTCAGAGGCTTATAGCCCTGAGTGCAAAGGATTTGCTTGACTGCGATTATTAATGCTAAACCAACAACACATATCAAACAGTAACAAATCAAATAATAGCCCATGGTGAGCAATGCATTTTCTTCAGCGCTGGAGAAAGAGAAGCATGGCACTTGTCTTTGCAAGCCACAGAACAAGGTTCCACTTCTTAAAGTTAGTTTCAGCACCGAACTTCATATTGTTGATATTATGCTGCATCCCAGTTACTTCATGTCAAACACCCCTAAGATTTTGCTTCTTGCTTCCAGACATGTTCAACTTAATTTCCCCATGCTGACTTTCAGAGCTTATATTTGGTACATGACCTCTTACAAGAAATAGTTCTTCAGGACAATTTGGTTCCTTAGTTGCACCTCCACAACTTCACTAACTTTCAGCGACTCTGATGAGTTCCTACACAGGTCTGTAGATGGGCCCCAAGCAGAAACTGAGAAGCACCTTAGAGAAGTTCTACCACATGTCAGTCTCTCAAAGTGTTGTTTACTCTAGTGCAAGTCCATCTGCCAAACACTGGTTTTGCCTTGCTGAAGAGCATTTATCCAAACACAAATGCATTCCTAAAGGTCTGTAAAACTTTCCAGGTAAGACTTGCATTAAAAAAAAAAAATATCTATCATTGAATAATTCCTATGTCACTCCACAATAGCGCGTTGCCAATAAAGCTGAAAAGCAAGTGCTGAGGAAACTCAAAAAAGTTGTTCATTAGCATATCTGATTGCACTATCTACCTCTCAGGCAATCTCAAGCATCTATACTTCATTACACAGTCCAGACAGACAGAAGCCAGACATACTACCATTTCTTTTAAAATGTAAGTTTTGTTACAGAAAACTTGCTAGGCACTACAGGCAGAACTTTTAAATTATACCATGTCTATTGATTTATGTTGCAGAAGCTGGCATGTAGGCAGCATTTTTCTCCCTTATGACTATGCCTTCATTTAATTTCATTTAACTTTCACGTGCATTTGCATGCCATTTCACTGCTGAAGAGCACCTAGAATTGGGGAAAATTGTTGGCAGAATAATTAAAATTATCAAAAGGCTTGTTGCCAAAAGACAAATGTATTTTTATATACAGAACACACAGAGCACTTAAATAATAGTTATCATCTCTTCCAACAGCTTGTTAGCCACTACTTGATCTCCCTTGCTACATTTATCACAAACGACTAACCTCTGGCTCCAGTACTGAGATTCCCATTTGTTTACCCCAGACGCCTAATTTTGTCATAACGACCAACATAATTAAATGGTATTAACATGGGAAAGATTTGCAGGTATACTTAGATACTTTAGGCACCTAAAAGGTTAAGTTCACTCAAAAAGACCCCTGCTTCCACATTTTTCAAACACTTTGTAAAATCTCTTCCACAGTCAAATTTTTATCACAGTACTGGTTGTTACTGCAAATAAGTATCCAAGGCAGACAGCAACAAACTGTATGATGGAATATGTTACAATCCTGAGACGCATTAAAAAAAAAAAAAAAAGGCAGAGAAAAAAAAAAAAAGATTGCTCAACATTAAGGAAGAGATGAAAAGGGCCTCTAAATACCTGCCTTCTGAGAAGCAAGAAGGGAAAGTCACTCAAAGTTAAGGCAGATTCAGTCAGGACAGCAGGGAGCAGGAGCTGTTCCAGCATAAATGGAAAACCAAAAACATGTATCATCTTACAACCTCAAGAAAAGATACCAGTATGAAGTGATACAATAATTTGCCCCTATGTGCTCAACCCAAACACTGTTGCTCACAACTATCCAATGCTCTACTTCCCCAGCTTTTTCTCAATGCTCCCTTATTATTCTGTTTCCCTCCATGACCAAGAAAAACCACCCTGAAATCCTGCAGGGACGCATTTTTCTCCTTACAGTAATGAAATAAAGCAATAAAAAAACCCAAGGACACTTGGATATGTTTTGCGGATACACTCTGTGTTTATGAGGGCAGAAAAATTATGGGAGTGAGTCTGTGTGATTTAATCTATCAACCATGCTCCTTAAAAACGTCAATACAATAAAACATTCTTCTGTATCTTCTTCCCCATAGCTAAAGGCAACCACTATTAAAGCATGAAAACATAAATACACACAACTTTTTGTAATATACTCCTGGTACTTCATTACCCATAAGACTTACAATTACTAAATAATTTTCCAGCAACATATTCCCTGTTCTGTATTCCTTAATATTATTCAATATACAGATTAAGACAGTAAGATAACACAGTCATAGGTTTAACCTTATATTGCAGCTGTGTATATGGTCACAGGTATGCATAATTGGTCTACAATGCTCTTCCATTGGTTTGGAACAACCTGTATAAAAATGATTCTCATTTAAGTATTATGCACGTGTAAGCCTCTGAAAACCTTGCTGCCATCTCAGCCCACTGATTATTCATGACTTCACCTTTACTTTCATATATATTACACAAAATGCAATAGTCAAACATTTTAATTGCTTCATCAGTCACCAGAAGCATTGCTATGTCTCAATATAGTATTTGCATTTGTTTAGAGAGGCCCAAGTACATACTCCAGGCCATCACACATCTCTCCAAATGTTGAAGCTATGATCCTGGAAGTTGGTCTTACCCAAGGGAGCTTCTTGACACAGAGGAGAAAGGGACACAAGAAAGCACATGACCACAAAAACAATTGAAAAAAGATGCTCACAGAGAAGACAGCTGTCGATGACTCCCTCTGTACTGTGTTCAACATTTTTGAAAGCCTTTGCATTATGTGCTGTACCTGACTACTTCAGGTACAAACATCCACTAACAGCTTGTTTTAAAAGCAGCTTTTTCTGGTTAATCTCCGATGCTGCTTAGAGAAAGGGAACAGGAGGAGTATGTAGCCTCCACAGGCAGCCCTTGCATGACCAAGAAATTTCAACTCACTTCCCCTGGCTGCCTCTCGATCACACTTTGTGTTCACACGTATCCCCACAGCACAGCTGCAGCCACAGACAACTTCCACTTCCAGGCTAATGCTCATATTTGTCCTCAGGGCTAAAATTATTTTGTATGTTATGAACAGCAGCAGCACATTTGCTTACAGAGCTACAATGAGCTACACTATATCCTGATACAGTCATCTGTAAATATTAAATCATCTACTAATATCAATCTAAATATCTTCATAAAAAGCAGCGCCTGGGAACTAATATGGACCCTGGCTGTTCTTACAAAGCATGCGCTGCTTGCATTATTGAAAACCAGAGAGTAAGGAAATTCGATAGTATAGAAAGCTTTATTTAAGCATAGAAGAAATCTCTATCAATACCTAAGATGAAAAAAAAACCAAAAGCAAATCTAGGACTCCATATTTCAGACAAAATTTTAAATCAAGCACCACACAAAAGATACTTGATATCTTTGTGCTGCAAGGAAAGATTAATATAAATATATGTAAAGCTTTGCGTAATTCACTATCTTTTGCCTTTGAAGACAGATGCTGAAGCATGCAAAACATCTGATAACTTATTTGCCTCTGAGGTAGTTTATACTTTTTTATTTACATAAATATCCGTTATTACTTAAGCCAGGTTTGGTTTTTTTTAAGTAAATTACATTTCTTTGTCTGCTCTTAGATCACTTATCTTGTTGGTTTATTATTTCGCAGTGTTCACAGATGTTCAATATCTTAAAACCCACTGAAAGAGCTGAAGCCTGCACTGAAACTCCAATTTAAACAACCTTTCGTAAAGACAAAGAGAGTATTTATACTTAGAAAAGAGTGTGCTAAGGTGGGATGATGACTCAGTAGTAACAGGCAAAAGCAAACATAGCGCTGTTTCATCTCCTTTTTCAACAGATCAAGTTTAACCTGGAGCTGGGATGACAACAAATCTGATGACCATTTGGCCTTCGCTGTGAGACTAAACATGCTCTTGCAAATCAATTTGCAATGGATATGTATGCATGTAAAAGACCTCTGAACTCCAAATAGCTTAGTGAACAAAGCCAAATTTGTATGTGGTAATAGAGGAAGACAGAGCCACAAAGTCTGTCTAACTGAAGACCACGTCTCCAGTACCGAACATAGCACTGCATGGCAACATGTTTGATTGCAGACAAACTCAGAGTGATGATGCAAACATGGTCCCTTCTTCTACAATACAGCAGCTGCAGCCGCTGCAGAACTGTCAGTCCTTCAGTTTTCACTTCAGTTAGCACAGAGATCCACATGAATGATAAAATATTCACCAATGTATCTAGCCTTCTTCTTAAAGTGGGAGTATATAAATACCCCCTTTCTGAGTCAGAATAATTACTTCACATCTTATTCTGTTTCCAATATTTTAAATGCAGTGTGTTCTCAATGTAGAAACCCACAAAGAATACACTGTCATGTTTGTTCTGGACTGCAAAAGTTGTGCTGTAACACGTCTCAGGTTAAAGTATTCTTTGGCATCTTCAATACAGACCTGTGTAGTGGGAGTCAGCGATCCCCGAAGAGATTAGCATAATAAGACAAGAACCTCACCTAGTGAACAGTGACTGCAGAGAAATGACCCCCTACTCAAGATGGAAATACAGGCTGTTCTGAATTAACTTTGAAAGACCTCATACAGTTAAAAAAGACAAGCATCCTTTGAAATTTGTTCTCACCCATGATCACAAAGTTCTGCAAAAAGCACTATATTTGATGTATAGCACAACAGACAATCAGTCTTCACATTTCCCATGCCCAGCTGACTTGCCTGTAACCAAAGGCTGAGTCACAACAAACAAAACAGATTATAGTCCAAATACAGAAGAACTGCTTCTCCTCACTGACAGCCTCATTGAACCAAAATATTTGTGAGCAAAGTCATTCATTGATATAAGAGCTTTTCTAGGTTTTGAGATCCAACAGGCAATAAAATATAAGAAACAAAATATTTAGACTATCAGAATACTGTCTTGGCTGCCCATTGTCTTGCATTATTTTCCTGTGAATTCATAATCTTTAAGACATCTGTTATCTCAAGCTGGGAAAGAAAAGAATCTCAACGAGGAGGCGAGCAAATGAATCATTTATCATCTGCCCTCTCTCCTCCTGACTGCTTCTCTGTTGATTTCAAATGATACAGGAACGGTTTATAAAAAGGCACCATTGATATCTTCTAATTTTGAACATGCATTAAATGATTGTTTTCTTCTAGTCATGTCACCTGCCCTGATTTCCAGGGCTGTATTTACCTCTTAGTTACCTTGCACATATTCACATTTCTCATTGCTCTAATTTTTGGTCTACAGACATATATCCTTTGTTTTAAATGACTACTGTGAGAATGATGTGAGAAACAAAGGTGATCACCCAAAGAAATTTTTCAAGACAGGCAATTGAAAATGAGATTGCTCCAGTGCTGTCCAGCGTGGGAGCTCTGCGGTGTTAAAAGAAATACATATAAGCCTCCAAAAGCTCCTCTGTTTAAAGCTGCCAGTTAAAGGACGCGATGCATTACTGGGACCAGCTGACCACATGACAGTTACCATCTATGCTAGAGATGCTGCTCTAATAGGAGAGCACCGGCAAGAGGCAGACACACTTGAGCAGTGCTTGACACTGCATTATAACAATACCTCTTTGACCTTCCAGTCTTTCAGCATCAGCTAATGGACTCTATGACCAACATTTACTTGTGTTTGCTTTTTCAGCTGTGGTCTCACCCCATCCACAATACATATATTGGATGGATCTCCTTAGCCTTTCCTGACATCCTCTTATCCTGTTTGCACTTACTTTTTTCTTCCACATACAATGACACTGTCTAGAGCACTCCAAAAAGTCTTTGTAAATACAGAGTACTAAGTTTGCATTCTAAGAAACTAGCCTGAGACACGGCGTGGCTTCATTCTGCAATAACTTACAACTTTGCCTTGAGCATTCAAGACTACATGTTCCTGTCTGTATAGCATCTTGCTATTTGGCCAGCAACCAGAAAAGTAGGAAAGCAGGGATATTCCTGGACCAGGACTGGACCAGGATCTCTAGCTGTTAATGGAATGCAGCTAATGTTTTTCTTATTTTTATTTTTAACTGGGCGGGTGGTCACACACTGGCACAGGTGGTCCAGAGAGGTTATAGAGTCTCCACCCTTGGAGATATTCAAAACCCAACTTGACACGGTCCTGGGCAACTGGCTCTAGGTTGCCCTGCTTAAGCAGGGGGCTGAACTAGACCACCTTCAGAGGTGCCTTCCAACCTTAGCTATGCTGCCACTCTATTTTAAGGCTACCCTTTAAAACCTCTGTGCCCCATGATTCTGTATTATTTCTGTTATTAATTTGTCTGCAGCCTGATAGCTAAAATCTAACGAAGCTGCTCTGAGGCACTCTCCTTCCTGTGAGTCAGCCTCTGACAGGCAAAGATGCTGAGAGCAAAGTATATATTATTGCAACTAGGTGTGAGCTGTCAAAAAACCCACAGAAACTTGATTTCATGTATTTGATGCTTTTCCTTGTTTACAAACCTCATGTTACTACATGGCTGAACAGAACTCCCTTACTGATCTTATCTGCAGTAAACGCCACTTGGGATCAGACAGCAAATACTAAAACTGCAGTCTATGAGGACTGGCATTTCTCTAGGGAGCTTCAGACAGCCTCTCTTTAGCACTCTTCATTCCTCTCTCGCTTTTTAACTGGCAAGACTTCCATTTAGGCAAATGAAATACAAGGGGAAATGAAGCCTTCATCATTGTACCAAAAATCCTCCAGAGCTACTGTTTGTTTATTTTCATTCTTAACCTCAAAGAGAAATCGGGAAGATAAAACTTCAGCATTTTCGCTCCTCTTTGTGTTTTGACACAAGTGGCATAAGATGAGTGAAGAAAAGAACTGTTTTACATGCTTGCAAACATTTGCATAATATGCAAAACTTTTATGTATACGTGCATATTCTTGAATTATTTAAGTTTTTCTTGAGGAACAGGGCAGCTAAAAAAGCCTCTACAAGTTGCTTCATAAGCAGCATAATTAATGAGCCTTGGAGAACCACGGATTTGCACCCAGTGTCTTCCAATCACCTTGACCGCGACCCACCCTCACCATGCCTTGCCCCAGCTCCCACTTGTATCTTACATCTGCACAGCTGGGAAAGTGATAGTAGATGCCGGGACTGCTACAGGGCAACACAGGCACTGACTGACTGGCCAGCACACCTATGTCACTTGGCCACTGGCTGCTGCCTCTCAAAATGGAGGTTTTCATTCAATTAGGAGTACTAACTTGTGTCATATTCCTCCATTCAGTTTTCAATTTAAAAGAACAATTATGTTCCTATAAACGCATTAAAGACATTACTCTTCTGTCAACTCCAGCTGGTACTGTCCAGAGGGTTCAAAAAAATCAAGGAGAAGAGGGCAAATGAACAGATGCTCTCAAACAAGATTTGTTCCATTAGGAAATTGCAATAGAACCCCTAGTAGCAAAGGCATCCAGATTGTCACAGGACAACACTCTCTTTGCTCTATGATTACAGTGTGACTCTCCTCCCTCATATGCAGACCAGTATTTGAGCCCAGCTCCTCTGCACTAAAGTAAGAAAGGGGGTTGGAGCACATGCCAGTCACTTGCTGCAGACAGCTTTCCTGCAGTGGCACCTGGAATAGCAACATGGGGGCTACGTTCCCCATCTCCCTCAACGCTGTTTGCCTCCTGGGAGCTGCGGTTACCCCCTTCATCAAGGGTGGATAGCTTGAAGGGGGAAGTAAACGCCTTACCTCTTTCTTCCTTCATGTGGACCTGTAGGGTAAATAGCAATCTTCTCAGAACACAGGGTTGTTAGCAGAACCAATTTTATACTTTAAATAAACCTGAATCAGAAAATGACATCAGAGCCTCCACATTCTGAAATGAGTTTTATAATAGGTTTCCTATAGGATCTGAAAAAGGAAGTTTTCATGAAGATATCTGGCATCTATGAAGAATCTCTCTGACAAATTTTATTTTTTTCTCTCCAAGGACTCAGTTAAATTTTTATTTCAAAAGCAGGTCTATCTACCATACTACAATTTGGGTTTTAAGAACTAGACAAGAAGAGTAAGGAAGAAAATAAAATCCTCATAGCTTCCTGTATTGTGTGCAAATCAGTTGTCTGCGTTCCATGAATTGATTTTAAAAAATATTCTTCAGTGTGGTAGTAGTTTCTCTGTTAGATCCAGTATTTATACGGAAAAGCTTAATTGGATATCTAATGTAATTTTTAATACCTTACATAATGAGATAGCTACTAAAGAGCTGTCTCTTTTACTGGGGACTGCAAAGACCAGAAAGTGTCCACTCCCCCATTAAATATCCTTTGATCCCAAACATGCTGTAGCTTGCATTATGTTTCTAAATAAACTCCAAATAACCACTTGAGTAGTGTGCCACATTAAGCAATAAATTTCACAACACAAATGGTGGGGAAGCCCCAGAACACCGCAAAGGCAGATAGTTCAGACAAACTTAGGTGCTGGATTTTAATCATTCTGCCCCCTTCCAGACGTGGTCAGTTCACACTTGTATCCCCAGTTTTCTGGCACAGAACTTCCTACAACCTGACTGCAGAACATGTGCTTCTTGGGTTTTGTGTTTTTATACTAAAAGCTTGTCTGCCTTTTAATTTTTGTAATTCTATTTTCTACATGTGGCATGGTAACTTCCCATATAAAATTCAGAATAGTAAGTGATTAACAAATTAAACATTCTGTTTCCTAGTCAAGGCATCTATTGCAAACCATCTTTCTTCACTTACCTTGTATTTTCAGCTTTTTGCTAGTCTTCCGTGGGTTTTAAATTAGACACTGAAAGATTTCTATACAGAAATAACCCAGTATTACTACATCGTACCAAATGCCAACTTCTAAGGCGTACATAACTTCACATCAAAAACCTGTTGCTTTGCTTGCTGTAAGTCTGTCCCTCATCCAGTAGCTAACCCAGATTTCCCCCCTCCATGATACATCTGGGCATGTCATACTTGCATGACTCTTCACCCTAATACCCTTCAGCTCTGCCTCTAGGGTCACAACCATTTCGGCTTCTGACAACAGGCTGTGATCAGTGATGACTTCATGTCAGTTCTGATCTGTGCAAGGATGAAACTTCCTGCTAAATTAACTAATTCCTGGAATCCAGCTGCACAGCTCTCCTAACTCTATCCATGGATGCACCTGCACCCAAGATGCCCTACTGAACCTGCTACCAAACCTTTCCTTAATACTTACCTTTTGTCCCCACTGCAGCTTTCACACAAACTACTTCTATCCCTGTGTCTTAGCACTGGGCCACTTCCACAAACTTTCACCAGGACACTGCTTAATACTCCTTAATGTCATGTTAATGAACATCCTAGAGCCCTCTGTGTTGAAGTGAGCAATTTCTTCTAGTTACCATCCCTCTCTCTTTTTGTTCTGTTCTCCTTAAACAAGAGTTTTCCAGACTTCTGATGTCAGGGAAGGTGAGCAGGCTGGTTTCATACCTTGCTGTCTTGGTAGCCTTTTTGATGGCACCTGTACACCCATCACTACTTGCCTGCTCACCCTCTCCTTCTGAATCATGCAGTCTATTACAAAACTATTGTGTCAGCTGTTATGCTGATGCATTTGTGCAATAATATTACTTTTAGTTGTGAAAATACTACTTTCATTCATGAAAATAAAAGTAATTAACATGCTCAAAATGTACTTTGTGCATTTGAAAACACTTTATCAGGTTTACTATTTTTCTGGCACTATCAGTTTCCATTTTTTTAGTGTTTTTTTCATACAATGCATAGGAGAATATCAATTTGCATAGAAATAAAAATGTAAGTGGAAGACTACTCAAGCTAACAGGGCAATTGAGGTACACATTAAATGAAACTCCTTCACCTTAAAATAATTTGAAAAAAAAAATCTGTCTGGGTTTAAAGTTTGTAATGTCTCAACATCTTTTTTAGTTTTGCTAGGATAGACACTATCTTTTCCTAAAAATAGCTGTCAAGTTCCTCTTGTCTTTTCCATTACACTTGCTACATGAATGAGAAGTTACTTCTTCAAAGTTAAAAGCTGTGAATAAATAGGCCTCTGGCTCAAGTCAGCTGCATCTGTAATGAAATCCATCTCCAAAATGGTTCTGTGGTTACAAGATGAAAAGCAGGGACAGGAGAAGAGTTCTGTATACAGTTGCAGTGCTGTTTTTTTGGGACACTGACCAAGTCATATACCTCCCCAGCACAAGAGAAAAGTGAAGAGCAACATTGACCATTCAAACTGACAAGACAGTATGTCTGGTTTTTTTTAGCAGTTTATTTAACCAAATGACCATGAACCATCTTTGAAAAAGTGTGTGAAATCATCACTCTCTCATAGCACTTTTAGAACGATTTTCATGTGCAACCAAATAAAAGGCAGCACTGCTGCTCACTCTGCTTCTCCCAGCTCCTGTGACACTCCTTGCCGTCCTGTCAGATCAAGTGCTCATGCAGCAGTGTGAGGAGGTAGACAGTGAACCGACCCACTATTAAAAACAACCTCTGCATTTTTCTTGCTGGTTGAATGTTAAGCTCAATCATTCTCCTCGTCTGGGCCACCATGCAGCCAAACGTCTGTACCAGAACACAGGAAGAAGAAAAACAGGAAAGATGGCTCTTTTTTGGTGGCAGCGCTAGCTCAACATCTTTCTGAAACTACAGCCTCAGGCTAACCTTTCAACATTTACTACTTTTATTTTCCGCTACTCTATTTGCTCAATAGCTGCCAGGCATGTGAGTGAATCTTTTGGTTTTTCTTAGGTCACTGGAACTTTTTTTTATTTAAGTAATTTCCTGGACACTTCCTGACCTCTTATGAATTCCCAGAAGTAACCATGACCTGTGTAATTTAGGATAACACTATGCTGAGTCAGTAGTCCAACAGAGAATTTCTAGGCCTGAAAAAATACCAAGTCTTATGATTGTTGTCGCACAAATGAAGCAATAATGGCTGACATTGCATCTTGCAGCTTTTGCAGAGCTAGATACCAGACTATATAGATAAGGGACATCTGGAATCTGGCAGGACTCTAATAGAAGTCTACACAAGGTACATGTGGTACTAAATGAAGTAGGGAAATACAAAAATACAGCATTTAAATTGATTTAAAATGAATGGAATATCTGGTGCTATTGACTGAATCTTGTGTGAGGGTACTTTGTTTTTTTTACCACTGAAATAGCCCCAGTGAATGCATGACAGAGGATGATAACCAACAAGAAAATACATGACCTAGTATAAAAAGAGCTGCTTAAATGGCTTAAATTCAAGCTACTAGACAGTTGGGATGCTACTGTACCCTGCTTGATAACTAAACACAGCGTTATCCCTGTCATCTACTGTAGTGCACTACTCAAGAAACCTGAACAATGAATACAGTGCCAACTTGAGCACTGTACGGGTACAAAGCTGATGAAATCTGGTCCTGAGAGAAAACAGTATCAGAAATAGATTCTGGAGCAGCCAAGTATTTCTAGGGGGGAAGCAGATATACCCTGGGTTGCCACTGGTGGCCTGGGGTTCTTGCAGGAGCCAGTGCTCTCTGGAATAGTCTGTGGAGTAGAGTGGCAGATTTATGAAGATGAAGCCACAGCAGATGCTATAGTAACAGCTAAAACCATGAGATGCTTCACTGGGGTGATGCAGCCCAGGCAGAGGACCATGCTAGTGGCACTACACCCCCGCTGACTTCAAAACTCATTCCCAGCTAATTTGGGCATTTTCAGGGAACTACTTCTCACCATGAGAACCTCTGCCCAGCCTCCACTTCAGTTTCTTCAGCTTCTAAATAAAGTCAGTGCTGAAGTTAGGAAATAACGGCTCTTGCTGTGTGACAGATAATAATAATCTTTCCTATCGCAATCTTGCACTTGGGGCCAAGAATCAGCAATCAGCCACTTGTCAGCACTTCCACGTTTCACTCCTTTGTCAAGCACAACCACCCTACCAATGAACTTGGAAACTCATCAAGGAGCATCAGCAACATGCTTGGAATTTTTAAAGAGGATGATATCACAACTTTAACACCAAGCAAGAAACAGGCACAACTATGTATTCATAACTGAAAAGGGAATGCAGAACGACATAGAATAGGAACTACCGCGAAATACTGGTGCATCTTAACTGTGAAATAACATTAGAAAGCAGTGAGATAACCATAAAAAAATATGGTAAACAGTACAATACATCACAACGCACCACTAACAACAGCACAACTTTCCATGCTGTGAGCACCTTGATAAAGATGGAGTAGACCGTAAAGGAGGAAATTCTGAGATAAGGTAAAACATGCATGAAGTATTCAATTAATAAAATTTATGAAACTTCATTTCAGTGGAAACAAGAAATATACTTTTGCAGGCATAGTAGCTTGTTACTCAAGTCACTGCACCTATATCATATAGGAATCTGAAGACTGAAAGCCTACATAGCTAATAATGCCATCCTACTCAGAATAATCCAAGCCATTCATTATCAACACTGTCTGATACCTCTATCTGTTTTTCAAATCTGGTTATAGCAAAGCAAACTTCCCTAACTTCAGGGGCTTTTAACCAGATGAATCGAAGTATTTCACACTGCATGTGAAAAATAATTAAAATGAACACCGTGACAAGCTCATTCCAGGCAAGTCACTTTGTCAGAAAAAAGTTTTTAAAAGCCTGTATCAATTCCTGGAAGTAAAATGTTTCACAGAATCTATCACAGATCATAAAACAGCACAAACAATGTGCCTTACGGACAGTACTTTCATATAGTTTCTTATCACTTGCAGCCCACAGAAAAGCTTTGCTTAAAGCACTCTAGATGTTGTATACATGCACACAGGAAAGGGAGTAGGGCAAGAGAACACGTGAAAAATACTTGTGCAAAAGACATTCAGAGTCAAATCCCCCACACAGACACACACTCCTAACTAAACCCCAGACTGGCAGCTGGATCACAGAGGTCCCCCACTGCAGCATACTTCTAAGTGGAACTCTCTGCTCAGCTCTCCTAAACCACCAAGGTAGCAATGACCTTTCCTACCAGCAGCAATGGTTCATTTTTGCTGTGTACATTCTTGCCACTGTCTGCAGAATTTTATCCCAACTTGGGTTTATAAATATCATTCTGTCAGAAGAGGAAGCTCTTGAATAATGACTGTAGTTTCCTTCTGGTCCAAGCAGGCACAAGTCAAAAAGCTCCCTGCACTGAAGGAATTCAACAGCAGAAGAACAAGTCACTCAATCTCAATGCAGAGAGCACAAGTATGGAGCTGGTTTTAAAAAATACAATCATAGAAAAAAGTACAAAGGCATGTGTTTACATTAAACTTTCACATACATCCAAAAATCTTCTTTACAGAGGGGTGCTTATGGGGTTAAGAACAAATTCTCGGACTAATCATTTATACAAATTATTTAGGTCTTCAATTCATGTCACATGACATTGCAATTTGAAGGAGGCCCAAGGGAGATGTCGACAGGCCCTGCTTCTCAGCTACAACACCAGAAATCATTCAAAGGTTTTTATGGTTGTCACAGGAGCCAGAAACCTCTAACTGTCTCAGGAGGCTGATTAGTTCCACAACTTACTATAGCACGGCTGGCTCTTATCACTACCTACACATGACGGGGGAAAGATGTCAACAGTCGCACAGCCCTGATTCCAGCCCAGCAGGGAAGGCTAAGGCCAGTTCCCTGTCCCCATAAAAGAAACATAGCACCATCCCAGCTACCATGCAAGCAGGCAAAGATAAAACAGTGCTGAACTAAGGATCTGCCTGTCAGTGTGATAGTGCACTTAGATGGACATATTTAACTTAGCAGTTACAAATTCATCAAGATTAACTCCTGGAAGGACAAGACAAGGATTCTTGACCCAGTTTAAAGTACACTGGCAAAGTTTCAGAGCTCATGGAAAATATATTAGCTTGCACAGTCAAAGTATACTCTCTTGACCCCAAATTTTCATTCCAGATAAGGCTATGTTTTATATTCCACAACAGTATCCCTGCATTGCTCCTTCGCTTTCATTGTCTCTAACACAGAATAGGAAGTCTGAATCCCCTATCACAGCTGCCAGATACCAGGCATACATACCCCAAAAGCTAGGCACTGGGAAATGTACAGTGACCTCAATGACTTGCTCCAAGGCTCAGTTTCAGGTGAGTTTCCTGCTCATCTTCTGCCATCCCTTAATCACAGAAAGTTGTGAGGGGCAACAAGGAAAAAAGGTTGGCCTGCTAATTTCCAAATCAAATTAGCCATGCTATTCTTGAAAATCCCACACCACCTAGATGAAAGGCTAAACGAAACAGACACAGACAGCTACAGTCAGGAGGCAGAAGGTCAGGGACAGACCTCACAGGCAGCTGGGCCTTGCTTGGTGCCAAGTGACTTATCCTACGGCAGCGAGAAGGAGGGAATTGCTGGCAGCAGGGAGACACTTCTCTGCAGAAGCTTGTGGAAAAATAAATAGTCTCCTTTGTGATGGGGAAACAGTTTTAAGACAAGAGTTTCAAGTTTCAAACTCATTGCTGTTGTTACTTTAACAATAATAGCTCTAGTATTTAGTATTATTTTATTGGGTTTGGCTTGTGTTAAAGCCAAATATAACTATTCAATATAACTGCTAATAGAAAAACATTTTGCACCTGAGTTTGACAACACATTTGCTCTTGATTAGTTCCTTTTGGACAATTATCAGATACTGGGATAAAAGTGATCAAGCAAATTCTAGTACAACTGTTAGAAAATATTTCTGACTTCTTTTTGTACTTCAGCCACGTAAAACGCATTGCAAAGCTTTTAGAAAGGGAAAAAATCCTTTAACTGAATAAACAAAAATTTGTAAGTGTTCATGAAAGAGAAGATGCAACTCTGTCAACTATTCCTTCAAGCACAGCATTTTTTAGATATTTGCATAAATTACTTGTAAAGACTTTCTTCTCCTTGTTCTTTCAACTGTCCCTGTAGCCCTATTCCACCACTTCACCTGTTCCCTCTCACACTTTTCCTTAAAAATCCATTTATCTCTGCTTTTGCATTGATACAAATATACTTCTGGATCTACCTTTAAAAAAAAACCAAACCAACCTTAAAACTCATGTCATCATTTGCCTCCATAACTACCTCCCTCTGTTTTCATCTGTAAGCTGCTCAGAATGCTGATCAATGACTGCTCTTCTACCTCTCTTCAGACTCTATATGAAAAGGTCACCTTCTGCCTCTTCTCTGTCCTGAGTGTCAGCATCCAACAGTGCCTGTTAAATTTTAAACCCAACGTTGTCACAATTTTCTCCATACTGTCCTCCCAATTTCCAAATGTAAATCCAGATTTAAGTCTTTCATTAAAACAAGTCTCCTTTGTCTGCAAGAAACCTGAAAAGTTAACCTGCTAGCAATCATCCAAATAATGCACCTTCTCTTGAATTCTTTTTCTTAGTTATCTATTACCTTGTTTCATACATATATATACACACAAATATATATACGTATACACAGGAGTGTGTATATAATTAGCTCCTTGATGCACTGGCTGTATTTTTCTTCGGTGTTTTTACAGCTTGGTCCATAAATGGGATTCCTAGAGCTAAACATATGACACACAAGAAGACAGCCACCTAGACAACCAGAAGATGCCCAGAGGATGGAATTAACTTGGAATTACAATTCAAACCAAGAGGGATTTCTACAACTGACTTCTACAGGCTGCTCCTGCACAGAGCCTCATGATACTCACTAGGATCGCGGTTGGATCCAACTATGCAAAATTGCAGAAGGTACATCAGGGCTCAGCATTTGTGCATTTTGCATAGTGCCAGGAAGGAGTAATTGAAAAGAAAGGGTAAGCACTTAAGATAAAAAGAAGATGTGAGGGCACTGCACAATAAATAACAGGAAAATAAATTATCTCACTGGAATAAGCTATTGGAATCTGGACAGGTAATTGAACCTTAACTGAAAACCAGGGCAGCAAATAACCATAAGAAAGAAAAAAGTTCAGATTTTAAATATATTAAGTCATTATTTAAATAGGACTCACAAACAAGATCTGCTTGAAAAGAATGAGTGAGCACCCATTCCAGTGTCGCCAAGAAGCCAGCATTGAGATCTTTCTTCCAGACAGAAAAATAAAAATAAAAAAAATCATGTCAACAGTCAACAGATTAATCTCAAATTTAGAACAACGTTAACACCTATCTCTGTGTTCCTGTTTTACAGGATAAGCCTATTTTAGGCAGATTTCACAGTATAGTTACAACTACAAGAGAAACCCCAAAAGAACTAAACTCATTTTATGGCATCAGACAGATAATGCAATGATTTTAAATTGCACTGTTTTATGATTTCCCTTACTATATAAATGTATGTCTATAAAAGGATATTGAATCCAAAAGCATAGCCCCATGATGCGAGGAAGGATGTTCACACATTAGACAACTATCCCTCATCTGAACGCACCTTACTCATCAGCTCCGAAATTAGCTACATACCATGCACATTAAGGGTTCCCTCACTTTCACTATTGAGAATTATTTTTCATCAGAAGAAAAGAATTATGAAACTAAAATGCTAGAGAGAATCATCATTTTTCCATGTATCCTCTGCAGGCTGCATGTATAAAATTACGTACTGTTTTGAATAATTGAAAGGGAACTTTACCAAGTAGAGCTCTTTCCTCTAGCATGGGATAGTGTCTTTCTCGCCTGCCTCCAGAAAAAATTTGTTAAAGCACTACAGATCAAACACACCACACACATCCCCCAAGTTTCTTTCTGGCTGCCACCCACAGGTCCAGCACAGATCAGTGTCTCTTCCTGCCTTTCTGAACTGAAAGCAGTGCCTTTCAGTGCAGAGTAGCTTACCTGAGGGTAAAAATTATGCAAGTATTTATTTCCAGAAACATACTGTTAAAGGAAACATGTATTATCTGAAATAGTACTTATGCATATGCGGATATGGTATTTAAACTCACAGAATAAATATTTTGCTAAATTCGAGTTTCCTGTGCCATTAATTTTTTGTGTCTCATTTTGGGTTTGTGTCATATGTTATATGCATATTTTAACCTTAATAGGCTGAGAAGTATGTTCTTGTATATATTTGTGTAAACTGTATACTGATTATACACCAATTAGCTGATCTTAAAAATGAAAAGGATTTTTTTTTCATGCTAGCTACAATTTCTCTGAAGTTGGCAGTATTTGCAAGGGAACAACAAAGCCTGTCTGTGGAGAAGGCCTGAACGTATAAACAGCAGAAAGATAATCCAACCAAAAGACAAATTAATGCCTTCAAACTTCCTGTGTTTGAAAGAAAAACCAAAGCTGAGCGTACTGAGGGTCACACATGACAAAGGCAGTCATTTGCACTAGGTTTAGTAATAAAAGATTTTATGAAGGAAATTGTATGAAGGAATTTGCCTTTCTGTAGAAAAATATGATCAGAATCATAACTTAAATACATTACTTAATATAAAACTCAACACACTCATATGTGATCAGCTTGACTTTTTAATAAATGGGGTGTCTTTTTGTATCCAAATAATCATAAAACTATTGAATGAAATGATGAAGCAATTTTCTTGTAAAATACTTTTCTCATTTCTCTAATTTATAAAAATAGACTTAAATCTCAGCTTTGCATACAACAGACTTGTTTATTCTTAATATAAACCTATTATATCATCAAACCTAGTTTCACAAAACTCTGCCTTTTAGGAAGGATGCAAATCTCTTTATTATTTAAATGTAGGCTGGAAGGTAAAATAAATAATTCTCAAGAGAACTAGAAAAAACATTTCCTTGCTTTCAGTGTTTGGCTCTGATTAAGAACATGTAACACACGATGAGCTGTTCCAGATTTGCTGGCTTGAATAACCTCAATGCAGACAGCATTTACAGTTTATATAAAACAAATACATCTGGCAAGGCAATATATCTTTTCCTCAAATATTTTTACTTGTATAATAATGGTTGTTAGTTTATTTACAAAATACAGCCTATCAACTCTAGTTTTGCAATTTGGCCTATACAAGTGGGCTCCGATTTCCAGATACACAAAATAGTGCAATGAATAGGATACTTAAAAAAAGGATACTCAAAAATCAGAACAAAAGTATTCTAAAATAAGCCATAGCCACTGAACAGTTAAGCTCATTGCATACAAGTTTCCATTATATCCCTTTATACCTATATGAAGCTTGTACTGAATTTATGACAGATCTGAAACAGTTGCACAACTTCAGATCTGTTTTTAGATTTTGAAAGAAAACTTTTAGAAAAGATGGAATTTCACCATGTTGGAAAAGCATTTGGGGAAAAAAAATTATATATATATCTTTCAGTGTTTTCCTGTTCCAAGACCTGACTGTAATTTTCTTACATTATTAAATAATAGTAACAATAGCAATAATTTTGCTTTTTTACAACAATCTGAAAACATTCTCAGGGAAGAAAAGGTTTTCTCAATCTGTTATTACCAGGGTGCAACTATGCCAATTCTAAATAGAAAAAAGGATTTTATTCTTTTTTTTTTTTTTTTTAAGTCAGCTTTACAGAAGTTTTAGAACAATAGTTCTATACGCCAACAAAAAATTCTGGAGCAGTGAAAAGATACACTGAAAGACCCACACCTGGCAAGGAAAGGATTTTCTTGGCGTATGAACCGTAGGAAGAAGCAAAAGAATGATCCC
The DNA here is from genome assembly GCA_017639485.1 of Pluvialis apricaria. Lineage (NCBI taxonomy): Eukaryota > Metazoa > Chordata > Aves > Charadriiformes > Charadriidae > Pluvialis > Pluvialis apricaria. Next base: position 87,916,662 of record CM030007.1, read on the forward strand.
TCCCAGATTCTGGCAAAGGATATGCAAGACAATCACAGCTGACATTCATACAGCTTCAGGCAGGTCATTCAGTGTCACAGCCTTCTTCCCTAGACAGGGGATGATAATGCAGCACCTGAAGCACCCATCAAAACTAGCCTAGAGCTGCTGGAGTCCTAGGAACTGTCAGGGAACACACAAGGACTTTCTATATTTCTCTAACCCCATCTCTACACAACAGCAAATAGTCCTTTTTTGAGCCTTTCAGAGGTGAAGCATGAACTCACTGGAATGCTATACTAAAATGCTCAGTTCCCTAGATGATAATTGTCATCACTACCATGCTATAACAGATCTCAACATCTTTATGAGACAGGTATAAACCTAGGTTTTGCCAATAGCCAGCCTGAGGCGGAGACACCTGAAATGCTTGGAAGTTATGAATAAATTTGGATATGCCACTGCAATAAATCAGAAAAAAACCCTCTGCCTATCTGAAAAATCAATACGTATTAAGATACCTGACCTTGGAAATTAAAGTGTGGTAATTTGGCCAACAGAGCTTAACTGATTTAGCAAAAGATACACAGCAACTGTCTGGCAGACCTAGAAAATAAACCCATTATTTCTTATGTGTAGCCCAAACTTCTAGATTACACTTACAACCCTGTAAAGAGAGGAAATACCTACAAATATTAACTCTCACAAAGGGGTTTGTTCAGCCTGGAGAAGAGAAGGCTCTGGGGAGACCTTATAGCAGCTTTCCAGTACCTAAAGGGGGCCTACAGGAAAGATGAGGAGGGACTCTTCAGCAGCGACTGTAGTGATAGGATGACAGGTAATGGTTTTAAATGGAAAGAGGGGAGATTTAGATTAGATGTTAGGAAGAAATGTTTCACTTTGAGGGTGGTGAGGCACTGGAACAAATTGCCCAGGGGTGTTGTGGATGCCTCATCCCTGGAAGTGTTCAAGGCCAGGTTGGATGGGGCTTTGAGCAACCTGGTCTAGTGGGAGATGTCCCTGCCCATGGCAGAAGGGTTGGAACTAGATGATCTTTAAGGTCCCTTCCAACCCAAACCATTCTATGATTCTACGAAGTGTAACAGTTTCCTAAACCGTGTCCACCTCAGCAGTCGTTTCTACCATTTGTTTCCACTAGGTCACTAGTGGTCAGCAAGAAGAATTAAAGGATGAGAAGTGTTCCATTTCTACTGCCCCCAGTGAAAAGCAAAATCAAATCCTTCCAACTTCTCCTAGTCTTTATAACAAAAACCTTAATGATTCACAGATGGTGTCCTACAACTAATAATACTACAATCAGTTGTCACCCTCACTATGTAACAGAAGTACTAACCTAGGTAGGTTACTATCGGTGGCGTTACACCAACTTTAAATTTTTCCTAAATTACATCTGTAATCCAAAGTAGCAATGACCATTACTTATTGATAAATAAGCCTTTACAAGAGGCATTTCAATTTACACTGATTTTATTATAAGAACCCCTAACCTCAATAAAGTGCTTAGAAATAATTAGCATGAGCAAACAAGATATAAAGTTGGATCCTAAATATCTTTTTTGTTCAGAAATCCATTCTCTTCCTCTTAGCTACTTAGATGTTTCTCACAAATAATTTAGCTATTTTCCTTGAATACCTCTGTTAGACACTCGTCAATATTTCTCAAAGAAAAACTCTCTACAAGCCACACGCCAAAGAGGCCAAGATTCTTCTGCTCAAAATGTAAATGTCTGCTAAATTGCTGCCACTTAAATTAGGCTAACTAAGTTAAGTAGTAAAACTACACAATGTAACAACACAGCACTAGAAAAGCACTTAGCATCATCTTTGTAATAGAAACAATGCACCAGCACAGAATGCATCACTCCCACGTCACTGGATACGCTCTGAATTTCCAAGTAGCAAGATTACATTGCCCAAGCAAATAAGTAATACTGCCTACTATTTTCACTGCTGAACAGTTGCTAAAGACCTTTAGATGCATCTCTCTTCTCCTCACTTGCTAACAAGAAGGAAAAAAAAATAGTACCCTTTTTCAGGTCAGGTCATGTTCTGTGATCAGTAAACGGATTGAAGTAGGGTTTAAGAAAAGTCATAGCACAAGAACACTTGAAGAAAATAATCCCTGTGGCATTTAGGGCTCCCTCCTCCGTAAAATATTGCAACACTTTTCATAAGGCGATTTGCCACATAGACGTTAGAAGACTCTTTATTACTAAACACAACAGTAATTACTTGCTTAGCTGTCCTCACTTAAACAAGGCTACTTTGGCACCATGCTCAAACTGACCCCAGAAGAAAAGAGGGGAAGCTCTTTTGGCCTTGTTATGCTCTGTGCATCCTTAGCTGTACTGCTAGAGTACAGCATGCTGCAACTGCTTGCTCTGCAGCAATTGAAACAGTTGTGGGGAAGCAGCCAAAATGAAAAATTTACTAACCCTGACACGATGTACAGGTAGCCATGAGAAATGCAATCCCCACCAACGAAATCCAATGCAATAACATCCTCATATGAAATCTGCTATTTCCAAACCTAACCCCTCCCTCAAGCTACCGATCTTTGTGTTAGTTGTTGCTTCTATCGGTTCAATAAATACAAAGTCTTGTATTCTCCAGCTACAGACAGAAAAAGAGAACTTCTTTATCTCCTGAATCCTTTAAAGCTTCCAAGCCAGGGAGAAGAAAGAGGAGGAGAAAGCCTGTGCTCTAAGTATCATATTTGGAGTGTTATCCCCTTGTGACTGAACTGAATCTCTGCATCTGCCACAGCTATTAGCCTCCTCCAAATAGCAGCTGAAGCAATATGGAACAGACTTGGTCCCTAGATAATTTCCCAACTACTCATATGGTTCTGTACAGCAGCCACGAAAAAGAATAATTCTTGGTAATTTAATTCTGCTGTTGCTTGAAAAACCTATGACCCAAACCAGAAATCTTGGACGTGTCTCCATATTCAAGATGACATTACAAACTCAAAGCTTTCTGAGATTTATTTCCAATTTTTTCCTTCAGAGGACATCACTCCTTGCAAAAGAGATGGAGATTACTCCCGCTCCCATCTTAAAGGAAGTCATACATTTTGCAGAAATTATTACATCTTCCTAACTTGCAGTTGCAAACCTTAAGTGTAAGACCTCTAGTCGAACTGCCAAATCTAATACAATATTTGCTGATAATATGGAAGAGGAAATTTCCATATGCATAGTCCTAACAGTATAGAAGACATGCCAAAATGGAAATTACATTACATGATCAATGACAGCAGTGTAAGACAGCAAGCAAGAAACTGTCCAGTGAATTGTCCAGGAAAAAATACAGCCCATCTCTTGCACAAAGCCAGTTGTCCTCCCACAAACAAACAGGAGCATAAACATAACCTAAAGAAAAATTCAGCTTTTATATTGCCAAATTTTTGTTTTGTTCTGATATTTCTGAGAGCAAGACTAGGAGCTAGGGAAAGAAACAGAAGATCTGGAGGCTTTGATTTTAGCAACTCAAAACCATACATAGGAATCTGCATTGGGAGTCAAGCCAGACATGGAGAGCACACATTCCAGTCTGAAACAGAAGACAGTGACAGACACTTCCCAGGAAACTAATGTGTTAAGCTTTATGTTTTCCACTTTTTTTTTCCTTTCTTTTTTTTTTTTTAAGTTCTTTGTCAGTAACCAGTCTCTGTCCCAGATAGAACACGAATATGGGGATGTGGACTGACATCATATGCAAAAACCTCCGTATATGCAAGCTGTCAGTTTCTTACTTTAATAAGCTTTAGTAATCTCCTCATGCAGCTTTCCTTAATTAAATGTATCTAGAAAGGATTTCTTTAAGAAGAAAGGGATGTCTGTGGAAATTAATGTGGAAATATTAGACATAATACATGCATCCATATGCCAGTCTAAGAGGACAATGAGATTTATTTTTTTTATTATTCCTGCTATGCCTTTACAGTTAAATAGACTCTAGCTTTATTTATAGAAACAAGGAAGGTTTACATTTTATTCTTTTAAAGGTCTGAATTTAAGCTGCATTTAAGCTTCCATATACTATACCTTTTTTGTTGGTTCTAATAATTGTCTCAGACAACAGTAAAGGGCTTCCATTGGAAACTTCATTTATAGGCTTCTCTGGTGGTTTGTTGGCAGTATTTTCCTTCTTCATGTCCTTCTTTATTTCCTGCAGAAGAAAAGGTGGGTGGAGAGGGAGAAGAAAAAGAAGAAACAGTTAAAAAAAGGTATTACAGAATATTCTAAATCTCCAGCTCCTAAGATTTCTTAAAACTTCTATGTATACACCCCTGCCTATTCTAATACGACCTCAAAGACTCTTTATAAGTTGAAATGCCACAAAATGAAAGTAATTTTCAGTAACTCTTCCAACCAATACTATTTTTTTTCTTCTTTCTAAAGGAGGTCAATTCTTATTTATGTGTGAAAATTATAGGACAGCTTTGCGAATCTCTTACTAAAGATCACCAAAGCTGAAAGGTGTGTGGGGAAAAAAACAAACAAACAAACAAAACCAAAAGACTTCTCCATTTATCAATCAATTAGCTGTAGATTTGACGCACAGGGCAGAACTGGGTTCAGTGCTCCTGATGTAAAGGCAGCTAAGTCTGCTTCCCCTCTGTCGAGAAGCCCACAGAAACAACAACTATAGCAGGAAGAAAATTATTAACTAGGAAAATATGACAAATGTTACCATAATTGGCAGAAGCATATAGAGAGCCTGCTGTCAGAGCCGTTGCTAATGCTAACATATTTTGCAGCTGACTTACCTTTTAAGGTGATCAACGTCTTTGCAAGCACACAGACAAAAAATATATGGTGGCATTTCATAAAAGTAAACCCACAAAAAAACAGCTTCCCAAGACTTCACTTAGTGCATGATAAGATGCACAATACCTCTCTATCAGCTTCTTAGGCAGACCTGAAAGGCCTACTTGCTTAGTTGTCTATAGCTGCTTTGCCAAAGCATCCAAAATATCATAGCCTTTCATACATCTTATCTTGAAATACAACTGAGGTACACAAGTAGTGGTACCTCCACTTTATAGACAGGTAACTGACACGCTAAAGAGGCTGAACAAATTGCTTATAATCATGTACCAAAAAATAAAGAAAAAATAAATTAAGTTTTGGCTCCAAGCTTTGCCCTACGTCAGAATTGCAGAGCCATTCTGGCTGGGAGGGACCTCAGCAGGTCTCTACTCCCAATCTCTGGGGTCACACCAGGCTGTTCAAGGCTTTGCCCAGTTGGGTCTTGAAAACCTCCAAGGACAGAGACGGCACAACCTCATGAGCAACATGCTCCATGGCTTGACTGCCCCTATAGTGACAAAAATTTTCCTTATACCCAGACTGGAACTTTCTTTTCAAGTCCAGTGTCCTCTCTCCTGTCCTTCCCAACAGACACCACTCTGAAGGGCCTGGCTCCGTCTTCGGTATAACCTCCCTTGTGTGTATTGGAAGGTCCCCCCAAAGCTGTCTCTTCTCCAAGCTGAGAAAGACCACTTTCCTCAGCATCTCCTCACAGGGCATGTGCTCCAGCTCCAACAGCCACAGAACTTTCTCCAGTTTATCAATGTCTTTCCTTTACTGGTGGACTCAAAATGGGATGCTGTATTCTGGATGCGGACTAATGAGTGCCAGACAAAGGAGGATTATCGCTTGTCTCAATGTGCAGGCTTTTAATGCAGCCCAGGACGCTGTTGGCTGTGTTTGATGCCAGGGTATACAACTGGCTCATGTCCAGTCTGTTGCCCACCAGGTCCTTTTCAGCACACCTGCTCCCAAATCCAACCTGTACATATGCCAGCAATTCCTCCTTCCCAGGGACAGGAACCGGCATTTGACCTTGCTGGATTTCATAAGCTTCCTGTCTGAGTCTTTCTGAACAGCAGCCGGTGCCTTCGAGCGTGTCAACTGCCTGCCCCCTCCCGAATTGGTGTCATCTGCAAATTTGACAAGATCTACATTGAGCAGGCATTGAGGACAGGTAGTGGCTCTGGAAAAACCCTCTCCCTGGTAAAAAATCTCTACCTCTCCTCCTCCCTTTCAACTCATACATTCACGGCTCTCTTCTACATCCCAGTACAGTAGCAACCTCCACCATCCCACAGCACTGTACCATAAACAGGAAATACTGTAGATCTTATTTAGGTTTCCAGCATACGAGACATGAGCACTAAACCATTGAAAGCAAATTTCTATTTGATGTTTCTGAAGCTGTTATCTGAGAACAGCATCAACCAAAACAAGAATTTTCAAGTCACTTTCTGTAAGATCCACTTTAAGCTTGAATTTCATCACTGTTTGTTTAACCTTTAATGTCCCCAGTCTAACTGGTGTTTCAAAGCTGAACTATTAGCTACACAACATTAGTACAGTCTTCTGTATCTGCAGAAGGCATTTACTGTGTAACAGTATTTCATTAGCAGACATTAAAGTTTTATAAACTGCTGCCAACTGAGGGTACAATGAATCTTTTATCTAGCACCATCACGCAGGTGAAATAGTATCTAAAAACCAACTCATCACAGTAACCATCATAACTGAAATAACAAATGTGAATGAATATGTATATGAAAGGTGAATGCATCTGTGTGATAGATGCTGCTGCTGTTAGAAGAAGAAATATTGCACACAGTTCTTGTATAAAAGTGAACCACAGGATAATTTAAGAACACACAGAATGACAGAATCTCCTAGATTGGAAAAGACCTGTAAGATCATCTAGTCCAATCATTAACCTAACAGTGACAAGCCCACCACTATACCATGTCCCTGAGCACTATATCTACACGACCCTTAAATACCTCCAGGGATGGGGACTCCACCACCATCCTCAGCAACGCGTACCAATACCTGATGACCCTTTCAGTACATGTAGAAGAAAATGTTATGTCACTTTCTAAAAAAAATGGACTAGACTAATGCATACATTATTCCACCAGATTTTTTTTTCACATGTGTAAAAATTAAAATATATAATAAATGTGTCCATGCAAAGCTTGTTGTATTGAAGCTTTAAATTTATTCTGCAGCCCTAGGTGACAAACTCACGGTATATTAAAAAAATTCTCTACAGTTTAAACAGAATTTGTGAGTCAAACAGCACTCCCGTGAACAGGACCACAAGACAACAGCCTACAGAAGACCCCATCTTGCCAGAACTCGCTTCCTGTATGTCATTAGTGTGTTATTTTCCATTCTTTATGTCAGAATATAATTAAATCCTCAAGTCTCAAATTTTGAAACAACAGTACAATGTTTTTTTATTTTTAAAATCCTATCTGCGACTTCAAAAGTGACAGAGAAAATTGTCTGCTATAAGAGAAAGAAGTGCTACACCCTCAAGTCTGCAGATAACTGACTCTGGTGCCTTTGCTGCTGCTGACAGCTTTTTGAGGTAGTCTTGTTTAGCTCCTGAAAAACTCAAGAGAAATACAACATGCCAACTCCCAAACACTGATATTTGTTTGTAGGGTTGAAAGTCTTACATTTCCTTGTTCATCTCCACTATTCATAGAAAAAAGACAGACACACATGCTGAGTGTCCGCTAAGCCGAAATTCAGATAGAAGGTACAGCACCTTGCAGCCACCAAAACCGTCTAAGGATTACTTTTTTTCTAGCTTTGTAGTACTGGTTTGGGCTACTTTTTATCACTGTTTCCTTTGATGCTCATGAGAAGGATCATAATTTTTCATAGCTACTGCCCACAGTAACGTGACATGTGATGAACCCCAGCAGCATGAAATTCCAGATCAAGGAGGGAACTTAAAGAGAAAGTGGACAATTCTCTAAATAGTTGAACTAATCAAGCAAAAGCCAAGCCAGTCCTACCGAGCCGAAATCTTATCAGAAACATACTTGGCAATACCCTGTGGGAAGCCCATATTTAAGTGGCTCAGCACACATTCTGCAGTAGAGAAGTTATGCCAGCTTTAAGCTACTTGCGCACCTTTTCAATTCCTGGTCTTAGTCTATGGCACAAGACTTAAAAACATAAAACCAAAACCGAACAAAAGCTGCACACCTTAAGCAGCCTCACCGCTGCAGTCTGTGGCAAACATTAGTGCCAATATTACATCCTCTGTCCTCAACCCTCTCTCCAGTATTTTCTTTCTGCTTCTGCACTGTCTTCTCTTCTATACCAGTCACCGTTGGGGACCTTAGGATTTTAGGACTTTTCTTCAGCTGTGGACCAAACAGAGCCAGGACCACATGGCCTAGCCCTTGCTCACGTGGTGCCTGGGCATGGCTCAACAAATAACCCAGCATACAGGCTATTCCCAACATGGAAGAGGAGAGACTGTAAAGGAAGGGCAGGACAGAGGTTTTTGCCATGTGAGTTGAGCTATGCCTATTATCCTCAGGACAAAGAATGGGACCCTAGTGCTGTTTAAATTCAGAAATACAGCCCTTTATATCTATCACCATTCTTACCTGCTGTAAATAAATATGTTATTACTCTAAAAGACTACAATGCCCTACTGAAAACTGCATTTCTGCTTGAAAACTGTTGTGAAAACAAACACAAACAACTCTGGCCACATAAGTATACCAAGCCAGCTCACTTTATTTCACTGCAGAAAATACACTGAACAGGACTATCCTGAATATTTGGTAAACGATGCAACTATAATAGCCCTAAAAGCTTGCTGCTCCATCAGTAATGGCTATAGGAATCTCTCTGCATAACCCCCTCATTCTAGATTTGTGTGGAGCCTACCATGTGAGGAAAGGGTAGGCAAATGAGCTTCCAAACCCACGTGTACCAAAGGTGGCTTCTGGGAACTTTCCTCAGTGTATTGCAAAACCCATTTCTCATTCTGGTTTCAAGTTGAAATTTGTACGTATAATCTCTTTTACAAAACAAATTCCAGGTACACAAAGAAAGAGAACGCAAACTTTCACTTAGGACAAGTGGAAGTTAGGAAGTCCCCGGTCTGCCAGAGGTAGTTCAAGAACAGCTCAATTTAAATGCTAACAGAGGATGAACAGAGACTAATAATCCAGTTGTGAGCTCAGGGACTACTATTTCTTGAAGAAGTAGCTTATGTATGAAAAGAGAGCAGAAACAAGAGACTTTACTACATTATACTGCTCTAAAATATGGGGGTGGGGAATCAACCTAGAATTAGCTATCTGCCCAGCAAGGACTTCAGTGTACCTCCTGTCTAGGATTCTTGCACTGGTTTCTGGTGGTATTTCAACTACAGCAAATATACTCACACCCTGATTAGATACAACCACCACTCACTGTGGGCCACTCTGCCCTTGAGTAGGCCAAGGAGGACTGGGCAGGTACAGTGGGACATCTGCGGCAGCTGAGTCTCCTCAAAAGGACACAGTGTGAGCACCTTTGCTAGGAATCCCTGTGGTGACACTACTCAGACCAGACTCAACAACCTAGAGAGCCCTTTCCAGAACAAAGTTCACAACGCAAATGTCCTTTGTAAACCCCACACAAAGCCTCAGGAGAAGGGGCTCAAAGGGATCCCGAGCACGGTGCTTGGCTCTTCACACCACCACAAGCATCTTGCCCACCTCTCCGATACTGAGATGTTTCCACAGAACGAGCAGCTGCCTTACTCACATGGCCTACCTGCAAAGAGGTAGGCTTTCACAGTGCTAACAGTTTCAAAAATATCTCTAAACCTCATCTTTGGTACTATTTGATACTTGATTTTGGGACAGTGCCTGGTATAAATTTCATGCATCAAAATGCTGCATTTTTTCCTAGCCCACATAAAGATAATTGCAGGTTATTGGCAGATCATTTTCAAGGGGCTATGCCTCGGGAACGTAGCCCTTAAGTAAATGAACTCACATTTCAACCACTAAATCTAACCCAGGCCCTCTTGACACCACAAATTTTAAGACAGCTTCCACCTCCTGCGTATGTGGGTTTTAGAGTGATTCCAATATGATAAGCAGTTCTTACTGGGAAGTTCTTTAGAAATTCTGCAAAAAAGTCACTGCGAACTTTAAAAATAAACTTTAAGCCTGATTTGATGAAATATTACATTTTCAAAGATATTATGGGAACCTAGACGTATTTTAGAATACTCTGAGGGCCCTTGACACTTTTTACACCCTTTTACTACCTAACAAAATTATTGAAGTCTTTGTAACTAGGCTTCAACCATATTGCATTCATGCCAACAGCCAGATCACCATGAAAATATTATTTTCTTCTAGCAAACTTTGAAATATGGTTTCTCCAAAGAAACACAAAATCCTAGCCAATACTTCAGCTGTTTTTATTTGAATCTTCTCTAATCCAACCCTAAATCAGCATGAGTCACAGAAAATTTGGAAGATATTTTCCGTAAGCTTGTGAGCTTTACAACGTGACAAAATATTAACTAACAACAAATTATATAGTGCAATGAAACTCCATCACATAGCAAAATACAACATATTCAAGTGTACCTGTACCCTATTAAATGGCTATTTCAACCTATAAAATCTAGAAATTTAGTATCTTTCCTCTTTTTTAAGTCAAAAACTGTTACTCATTGACATGACACGTGTATTGTCAAGCTGAAGAGAGACAAATAGAGTGGTTAATGGTTTTCAAAGAGAAAAGACTTTGGCTCACCTGCCATTTTTCTGCTGTGGTTTGCAAGACCTAGCTTTGTTTTCAGAATTTCATCATTCATTACATTTCAAAGAAAAAAATCTATTCTATCTGTGTGTCTACATGCTGAAGTTTCTGCTCATCTATCAAAAAGTTTCCTTTAATTTATAGCAAATGCTTGAATTAGGTCAGCCACAAAAGTTGCAGTTCGTATCTGTTACCAAGTCTGAAGGAAAGTACAAGAACTTCTGTCATTTTCACTACACCAAAGTTTCAAGATTTTTTTTCTCTAACAGTTCTGACCTTTACAGGAAACTCAGCTGAAAACATTTGAGGAAATTGCTGCAACCCTTTCCATGACCGTAAATGCAATGAAATGCTATTCTGTGCTGCTGCAGGTATGAAATGCTCTAGCCACCACTTCATTCCTCATAGTTGTTGGGAGCCATGACAAATTATGAGAAAAATCACTATCATACTACAGGGTGATTTACCTACAGCTTCCACGTGCAAAGGGAAAAACAGTTTTTACATACTGGAAGCAAGAGGTTTAATCAAAATCATAGCTTTTTGAAAAACAACACAAGCATACTGAAAGAGTTGAAAGCGGAGAAATAATGAGGCTTTCACAATTCAAACATCTACGGCCTGTACAACGCTTGAAGCCAAATACAGGAGCAGGAAATAAGAACTCAGAATCATATGCAGCCGGGGGGGAACCACACGGCACATTTGAATTATCAAAAGATGACAATGGAAATGTCAGGAGCGTTTTGACCCCTCTGAGATACCGAATGCTTTTCCTTTAATCTCTTTTCTAAAAAAACGTACTTTACATTTCAAGAGACAACTGCCACCATCATTTCCTGAAAAAAAAGGTCTGCAACTTCAAACAATATAGGAATTCAGTTACCCATTTATATTAAAACCTCAAAATATAACTCTGCTGCAGAGTAGATCAATGCAATATTTAGTCATCCTGAGTCATTTCCTGTGACATTTTCACTAAAACTAGTTAAGAGTTATTGAATAATTATAAATGTGCTTAGATATAAATGCAATTCTGATATTGTCAAGACTTTTGTAGTTCTACTATGAAATAAACAACGTATCCAGCAGCGAGGTTGGAACAAACCTTCCCAGCAACTGAACTACCATCAATGTGAAAATTATTTTCAACCAGAAAGATGGTGGCAGCACTAAAATCCAGTATGCCTTCATAGCACTAGCCTTTAACTCCATAAAAAGCAAAATTACAACGTTTCAGACACAATAAAGAAACCACCCAACTTTTATTTTCCTGGCTTCTGCATCACTTGAGATTCACTAGTCTTTGGCTTCTCCTTTCTAGGGCAGTACCAGCTCCAAGACACAGAGGCAGAACATGGGACCTTCAAGCACCACAGTCAAGACAGAGATCTCTCCATTAGCTGGTCATGACAGGAGACACACTTTGTGGCTCTGTCAGCCAGTAGAGTGGGAAGGACAGCTTGGAGAGCGCGCTTCCCTAGCAGTGACCCCCAGCTTCTAACATCTGCATAGATCCCACACTGCTATTGCACACTTCGTCTGAGCTCAGGACAAAAGTTTTGGTCTTGTTTCACTACAGCAGGATTCCACATCCTCTCTCCCCTTTCACTATTAGCTTATATCAAGTTTATAGGCAACATGTTCCCAACTGTCTGTCAGGCATATGACATAATCTTTGGGAAAAAAAAAATAGGGTTACAGTTCATGAGCCTCCTGGTTTGTGCTAGTACTGCCTAGAAATACTGGGGTTATTTCTAAACCACAGCCTCTAAGCCTCTCTCAAAGAGTTCTTTGGTTTCTGTATCTAGCCTTCAAAATCAAGTCTATTTTGTGGCTCACATGACTTCTATCTGATTTACAGCTTGATGGAGCAAAGCGTTATTTGTTCACCAAGTTTTACATGCTGAAGAGTGTATCTATTCCAGCAGTAACAGTAGCAGTATGCAGAACAAAGCACATTAAGGATGAAGGCTCTGATGTGCCTTACCCTCCTTTTTTTTCTTGTGTTACATAAAAAAGATGCGATCTTCTGTTTTGCTGTCTCCCAGGGCAAATAAACTCTCGAATGCCATCCACGTAGAGCCAGAAGCACTGCCTGCATGGCTGCTCAGGTAAACCTGCTGTGCCACCCTTGCTTCTCAGATGGAAGGCCTTACGAACACTGCAAAGCTTCCTGTCAGGACGCTGCTCAGCTATTTATCTTACACATCTAGAACCTAGCCTGCACAGTCATAAATTCATTACGCAGCCGTAAGTAAAGGCTTCAACAGCCCATCTGTCATGTGCATTGTTCTTGCTGCATTTAAATATTAATTTTGTTATTAAATTTATTTATAAAATTTACTTAATATAGAGGCAATACCTCAAACATTTGGGACAATATATTGGGTCACATGAAAACACCCACATAAAAAATGAATAGTCTGAACTTAGTGCAAAGAACTTGCAAAAACCAAAATTACTCTGAACTGACAAAGCAACCATTGTTATGAAAGAAAATTAACTCCTACATCCAGTGTATTCTACATTAACTGCAAACATACTGTGCCACTGGAGGCACAGTGCAACCAGCTCCTGCTTAAACTGCTGGCAACTTCTCTGTGATATCCATGTCTGAACATTCCCTGTTTACCCCAGCTGGAGATGCCCACGCAACTCTGCTCTCCCTACCACGCCTCTAAGGAGGCCACATTCTGCCACACCTGAATTCCTCTGTTCCTCTCCTACACACCAACAGCAAACTAAAGTGCCTCTTTAAAAGAATCTCCACATTCTTCCTTTTTTGATACAGCTTTGTTACGTCTTTTGTACATCCTTCCGATAATAAAAGGTCTTCTGGATAGGATACACACTCTTGCATACGTAGAAAGCCTTGTGTTTTTAGAAAGCTAAGTGTATGTTTTATAATAAAATTAACAAAACTCTCAGATTTGTTAAGTCTTATGTAATCTTTCAGCTCTGTTTTCATATGAGCACAAGCGTGTTTTCCTGTGTCCATTTAGGTCAAGAAAATCTCTTTGTTCAATGGCCTTAGCCTCAGACTTCGTTCTTCAGTTCAAAAAGAGACAGCTTATATCCATCAATACCATTTAAGTTTTTTTAAAAATTATTGAAAAAGAAAAGAAAAGAATAAAAGAAAGGAGGGGAAAAAAAAAGAGACTATGAGAAACAGCAAGGAATACATCAGTAAGAAAAGTGGGGAGCGCATTTTAAAAAATGCATACCAAATATACAACACCAATTGTCTCAGAGAAAGTCACAAGGAAAAAAGAATACACCCTCTGCTCATTGCAGTTGGGTTTTAGAGACGTGCTTGGCTACAGCGGTGATTAGCTTCACTACCACCAGGACAATCAATTCATTACATCTTAAGGCACTTAATGGACCAAGGCTGAAAATGATAACTAGCGCAATAAAAAAAGGCAAATAGGAAAAAGATGCTATGCTGGGTGCTGGATGCCATTCCAAGCCACTCGATTCATCCTGATCCCAACACTGGCATGCTGAGGAAGGGAGCGTGATCCAGGCCTGATGCTCTGTTCCTGATCTCCTCTCTAGCAGGTACTCTAACAGCATCTATGGATCCTACACCATGGTGGCAGAAAAAAATCACAGTATCTTTCTCTGAGATGTTATAATCTAGGTGTAAGAAAAAGTATAATTGATTAACAGAAACAGCAGATGGCAGGACGCATGAAGAGCCAGAAGTGATCAGCATGGGCCAGGTGCATAAGCACTTATCAGCATTTTTTGAGTGCTGTGACAAGACACCTTTAAGGAAGTCTTTGAAAGACAGCAAGTGAGTTCTTTATGGGCAGGTTTCCCCGGTAGGTGAGAAGTACAAAAGCAGAAGCTTGTTATAAATTTATTAAAGAGGTGAGGAAAACAGAATTTGTCACCTTGTCACCAGAACTGTGGCACACAGTCCCACCACCCGTGTACAAGACACTTGGGAGATGGTGACCCAAAGACTCTAAAAATTGAAGTGGACAAGTTGCAGACCTGATAAGGGCTTTGCATTTCTGAAACCTTACAGAGAATCACAAGGCACAGAAGAAATTGTACGGGTGCAGCAGGTTTTGTAACCTGCAGGTGAACTGGAAGTGCCATCAAGCTGTCTGCTAGCACCCGCCAGTGAACCCCTGCAGCACACACTCCTCCCCAGTTTTAATCTGGGGCTGAGAATTTGTTCTGCTTTACATATTTAGCAACATATGTGAGTAGTGCAGTTCAGGGCATGAGACGCTGCTGCAGCAGGGATTGCCATGGGGAAGATGCTTGGCAACCAGCCTCTTTAACTGGTGTCCTCCTCCTCCTCTCTAACCTCCATAACCAGGATGGCCAGCCAGGCTTTCATCGGTTGGATCTCCTGCCTTCCACCTGTGTTTGGCAACAGTTGCCCAATGGTCTCAACACATGTACACACACATCTGTGCAGGTGCTTAGAAACACATCTGAAAGTGCTGTGGCGAGGTACTGCAGGGAGCCACAAAAGGTGCTTCTCGGCCAGCTTCCCCTCAGTCCAGCTCCAGCAGAGTAAAATTACTCAAGCAATTTGACTTTTTAATAGAATTAAGTTTCTTCTCACAAAGGTTCCATTTTCATCCAACTATTAGAAACATTATTATTTTGCTTGAAAGCGCAGTCATTCCTTATTTCTTCGAGCAGAGTGGGATACGCCAGAACTTAGCATGTTAATAGTTTCCCTCCACGGGCACCCGGGCAAATGAAAAAGGTCTGCTGTAACAGACTAGTTTTAGAGGGTGATAAATGGATATTTCGTGTAGTAGAATTATTTTTGCTGTCAGTATAGAAAGCCCTGTGTCTATTACGTAAAGGAAAGTTGGTAAGATACACAAGAAACTACTTGAATCCATGAATTTCCAGGGTTGTTTCTTTGTTCCTTCTCACAACCATACAATTTGAAGTAGATGACCAATACGGAAAAAGAGACAACATACATTCTTAGAAAAAAAACAATGAGAGACATTATCACAAATTGTAATGTATTAGCGATAACCAGATAAACTATCTCTATGACACAGACAGGTTCAGAGAGAGACTAAGTAGCATAAATCCTTTATGCAGAATCCTATCATGCACCAGATGATCCTTAACAGCAGGATTTTCTAATGAGAACATTAACCAACTCATTCAGTGTCTTGCATTCTCTGTTTAAAATCATGTGAAAGATTTTTTTTTATGGACAGATTTATCTTGTCTAAATGATATGTTGTACAGCAAAAAAGAAACAAAAAAACCTGAACGGAAGTCACTGTGCTTACCCAAAACATACAAAATACAAAAAATACAGCCACACAGACTTTCAAAATTTTCATTTCAACCACACTTTAAAAAAACCCTGCTAATGGTCTAAAGACCCATTTTTCTTTCCAATTAACAAGTCAGGAAAAATTACACAAATTCCTATAGAAGTCTTTAATCACGTAATTCTACATTACAGAATGAAGCATCGTGCCATAAAATGGCTTGGGCAAATTACATAGATTGCTATTGTTCTTTTATAGACCTGTGTGTTCAAATACATGCTACCCTATTAAATCCACCCGATTACTCAAGACTCTACAGCATAAGCTATAAAGGTTATGCAGAGAAGTCCACTGCATCTACACAGACAGGGCAAGTGTTGTGTAATTCCACTGCATGTAAAATTAAAATCGGGATTCCTGAAGATGCATTGGTGTTTTAAAAGAGTCTCCTCAGACAAGCCAAGGCTTTTTTCAAGAAGAACAAAAGGCTCATGAAAATATTTATCTGGAAAGATAGTTACAGTGTTACGGGATTTTTAGGGTTTTGTTTGTTTGCGTAACCAGTTGTATGAAAGCTAGCAGGCATTAATGCAATAAGATCCTGGATTAAATCAGGGTTAAGGAGATCAGGAGTAGACACATCATTATTCAAATCACACACCATGTGAATAGTATGCATTGCCAGACTTGTAAATCAGAGATTAGAATTTAACACTTCCTTCTGCAGTCTGGCAGTTTAGGGCTAGAGGTCTCTTCATAAATATTGCTGGCATACACCTGCCACAGCTTCACAAGAAAATGTATTATGATTCCAGTTTTCCTGGTGCTAAGCACCAACAATTTCACGAGGGAACTGATGGCAGAGGCAGTTCCTCAGCACTTCTGACAGCCACGTTCCTCAAGCCTTACAACCCTTGCAGCTGTCAAGCAAAATTTTTTATTTAATTATTTTCCTTCTTAATTTGACCTTGCTTCCTGTAAACATTACAGCAGGTGCAGGTTAACTCATATGAGTTTGGAATGGGGCCATACACCTTATGGATTCCTTTTTGTCTAGTACAGCCTTCTGAGTTCCAGCATATTGCTGATATGCCCATCTCCAGTGGTGGTTCTCTTGCCAGTATGTCTGATATGCAAAAGTTTACGGCAAAAATCAAAGAGGTCCTTTTTTAGAAAATAAAAAAAAAAAAAAAAAGAGAGAGATGAAGCTGAAAAGATTCAGAGCAAGATTTTTAATAATCCCCATTAAAAGATGTCCCGGAACCATGGAAATCCTTTTACAAAAAGTAGGTCACATATTTCTTTGGAGGTATTAGACTTAATCCTAAAGACTTGATATTTAGAAAAGATAGCCCTATTCATAAAGTCTTAAGAGCTGGGAAAACTGACTCAAAACTTAAACAACGGGTCTCAAAAATTCCCTGGCTGACATGCAGAAATGCAGTGGCTGTCCTCTACACTTCAGACTACTTTCTCTTAGTAGAGTGGAAGTCTCTGAAGAAAGCTTTTTGTGGTAGAACCTCTAGGCCCTTCATATGTTATATCTGCTCTTTTACAGATGTGAAATAGGAACAAGCAGGCAAAAGGAGATGGATGGGTCAATCTATTCAAGCAGAACAACCTTCTATATTTTGGTCTTATCCGAGAGAAAAGAGGTATAAAGAATGCAAACAGTAGAAATAACCACGCTCAACACTGATACAGAACAGCGAAGAGTGTTGCTCAAGACTAAAAAAGGCATGATGAGTGCTATAGCTGCATGAGAGAGTTTGGTATGTCATTGGTATTTGTAGGAGAGGTGCAGCCTAGCATCTCTGATGGAAGAAGATTTGGTGATCACGATCCTCACCTCAAATTACTCAATCCCATTATTACTTAATGTTTGCAAAAGAGATTGGCATGTTACCTTTGAAGTAATGCATCATACTGAAACTACCTCTGCAGTTTCTCAACCTAGTGTTTATTCAGCCAGCATGAAACTTTAAACAAACTTTCATAGATATCAGAGCCACGCAGACTTATTGGCTTGTATTAAAAGAAAGAAAAAAGCAGAGGACATATTATGGTCAAGTCCACATGAGAAAAACTGATGTGTATCTGCCGAGTACACTAAGCAGTATTCCTGTTTACAGATAACAAGAGTTGCATGAGAAAGTATGAACTTTGTTTGGATAAGGCTCCTTCCAAGCACAGACAGCCATTTTATGGTGTTTCCCAATGTGACATGTGGTACCAGTATTAAAACTCCAGCTTTATAAATAAGACAGACATGAAAGAAAAGTACTAATTATACTGTTTTGCTGAGGGGAAAGGAAAGTCTGAAGATAAGAGTTAAAAGAAAGCAAGCAGACAGCAGGTGCATAGGAGTCACCAAGGATGAAGAAATGGTGCAGTCTGGCCATATATAAAGATATATGGGAACTCCAGGACTGTCTCCTCTGAATCTGCTCGCCTTGCTGTGCATCACTGAATGATGATGTCAACTGACTCAGCAAGCAGAAACAAGAAGATTTCAGCAGCCACAGTTTCCTATGGAAATTGCCTTTAAGTAGCTTTTCATTTAAAAAAATACACAAGTTTTACATTTAAACAAGAATCAAGAGGAAAATGTTGCATATGCTATACGTGGAAGGAAGACCTATCTGTTCATCTAAGCATTAGCAATTCTTTTGAATCAGACTTTATGCTGACCAACTTATCAAGAAAAGAAGAATTTATTTTAGAACAGTTGATATACACTCCTGACCTGAATGTTGTAGGCTGAGGGAAGACACTGAGTGTTATTGCTATGTGTTGAAGAGGGCTCACCTACATTTCAAGTAAAGACTGTAGTGTAACCTTAACTATGAAACTGCTATGACACCAACTATATATATGCAGAACTATGCCTTGGAATTCTGCTAAATATTGACTTACACGACTCTCAGGAAGACAGGAAAAATGAACAATACACAACTTAGCTTTCGTTCCCCTACAGCAGCTTACCTTGAAAGTAGCTCTCTGTTCTAAAAGATAAGTGTGTGTGTATGCAAAACACAAACCAGACACAAATTAAGCCATCAGAAAAATCATTGGATAGTTAATATAAATACAAACATCTCTTGAAAAGAATAGGGAAGAATATCATTTAGCAGAAGGGAGTATACTTCCATTTGTGACAAAAACTGAACTTAAGAAGTTACAGGCAAAGCTGAATAATTTTCTTCCAGGCAATTCGCAAGAGGATTCTCTATCCATCCTGTCTCTGAACTGTATTTCTTATTGAAAAGGTAAAAAACAACACTTCTTCTCCCAGCTAATCTGACAGCTTCTAGAAATTACAGGATATCCCAGATGTATTCAGGTTTAAACTCCTTCACCACAAACAGCTTCAAGTTCAGGTGCAGGGTGTTTTTTTTACCTTTACAATATTAACTTTAACACATCAGAACAGAAACCACTTTTTTCCTTTGTTTTCATCGGGAGCCCTTCCTGACATGTTCACTCCAGGTCAAGAAGTGTACTTAATGCACAGGTAGTCCTACTGATTTTAACAGGCCTCATCATGCAGTAAAATTTTTAGGCATTTTAAGAGAGGATAAATTCCTCTGCCCCTTGGAAACAACACAAAACCTAGTAACACTCAGCCTTCTGAGAAATAATTAATGAGGAAAAAGTGGCTGGCTATTGACAAGCAGTAGCAAAAATCACCCAATCACACTATACAAAGATTAATGAAAACACAGAAACACTGGCATTTGAAGATGTAGCTGTTACATGCCATGAAACTACCTCCCTCACTGTCCCCGACTGCTAGCTGTATCTGGAGATAATAGGCAGATATTACATACTTGCATGTAAACACTCTCCATAGGCTGTATTAAAATTTATTGAACATACAAGCATTTGAAACACACACAAAACCAACTTAATTTTGATGGCCTATTAAAACTTGTCTGATTAGGAAAAAATTAGGAAGGGGCAAATATTTATGGTACAAGTGCTGTAATAGACACTTCAGATTACAATTCATATTCAGTATATCACTCATAACTGAGTTGTCTGGTTCTAATTCTTCTTATATAGGAAACTAAAAAGAGAAGAAAAAAAAGACAAAACAAACAAAAAAATGCCCAAACCAACACACACGAAAAAAACCAAACCAAAACAAACAAAAAACCCAAATCCATAGGTGTGCTCTACTTTGTTAACAGTATACTTATAATCACAAATCTACTGACAACTTCAGGAAATTCATTAACCACTCTAGGCAAGGCCTGTGATGGACACTTCCCAGAATTTATGGGACTGGTGGACTTGGTACACAGATCTCTGAAAAGGAAACAGGGATAAATACACATCATACTACACTGAAAAGCATAAAAGGAGAAGCAATCCCTTTCAATCCTAATATAAGACTGGAAAGAAATAAGGCCTGTTGAAGATGTTCTACTAGAGAAAGAAGAACATGAATGCAAAGCAAGCAAGCAGCAGCCATTAGATCCAAGGGCCTGGCAAGCAGCTTGAAGTCCACAGCTGAAAGGAAACCCCATACAGAGCTGAGGAGGTGCACAGGCAGTCACAAGCTGGTGCCACACAAACTAGTTTGGATGTGTCTGCACTGTACCATACAACATACAAATGCTCAGGTGCAAAAGTGACACTCACTAATCTATAAGTGGCAGTAAATGTAAAGATATGAAAGGTGGGCAGTATCTCAGTAGATCAGTACACATGCTCGTGATGAAAACAAACTTCAGCATGCTGTAGCCAGTACCCGTTTAAGGAGATGAAACTCAAACGTGCCTATATCAGTATCTCCATTTAGCTTTCAGTCCTTTAAAGAGAATTGGCTGATCCTACATTTTGCTGCTGGCCACTTTTCATGTCTTCTGTCCCTCTGCCACATAAGTTTTGCACAGTCAGTGACTACTTCATGTAATTTGTAAGTATTTACAGGTATTTTCAGACCTAGACATTTTCAACACTTATTTCATTATCTATCATTTAGGCTATCACTAAATTTAAGTTGGCACGGACTACAGGACATGATGAAAGAGTTTGTTTGCTTTGGACTTCATTTTTTTCTGGAGTACTGAACAGGGTGTGAACAGTGACAAGAGTCACATGTGCCCATTGAACAGCTGACGTGCTGGGGTAAGGACCTTCATCTATAAAGGGGGGAAGGGAAGTAACTGGTATGGTCACAAACATCTTTGGTAGTTACTCGTCAACCTGCTAAGGCCTGCAATTCTACCAGCTACAAGAAGCTCCTAAACAATTTTAAAGCACACTAAATCCTTAAAAATCATGTTTATCATTATTACTTAATATGCTTTAAAAAAAAAAAAAATCACTCACTTCCTCAGCTAGATAAGCTTTATCTTGCATTCACTGTGGCTAGACCCACTCAAATAAATGTGCAGTAACTGGAAGAAGCCATCAAAAAGCAAAAAAGAAGCTTGACTATGATAAGGGCTGTACTGACCAAGTACTGGTCAATTCCATGTTTCCTGAATTCTTAAATATTTATTAAATACACACACAGGTCAAAAGGAATCCTCTGGTTTCCATTTATTTACACAGTCAAATACCCTTTAACATTAACATCATTGACAATATAATGAGAAATCATTCACCATTTGTAAAAGAAACGCTGAAGACACAGGTAATCAAAACCAGTATTTCAGCTTCTCCCTCCACCATCTTTATCACATGGCACAGTATTTTGTTCTTTTCTCAGGTTCTCCTGTACCTTGTAACAGTGTCTTCAGTATGACAGTTTCACTGATCAGCAATGAAAAATAAAGCAGTTTCATTTTCAATAACATGAAATTCCCTCTCGTACTTCTGATTGTCTTTTTATTCAAATCTATTTACAAGATACATATATGCAATTCTCAAGGAACACCTATATATCTACTTCTTTGTCTCGTTTATCTCTGAAATTCTTCCTATGCAGAATTAAAATTTCAAAAGTCATTTTCTACACAAAGATGCTTTTAAGGCAAGAACATGACACTGTCTTTCATTTAGTTTGACCAGGTTTCCTGGTAGATCAGTGACACCTCAAAATATCTACCCAGATTTCTGAAGTGCACAAGAAAAACTGGAAAAGCATACTATGCCTTTTTCACAAAATCATAACTCTGTCCTTGTCCTTGGATATTTATTTTCATTCACTCAAAATTTGTGGCAGTTGGCCACAAATTACACTTCTCAAGTATGTATTATAAGAACTTTGCTAAACCTGGTTTCAGTAAGAATCGTTGGACATATACTTTTACCATCTCTCCAAAATTTATAGCACATTTTTAAAACAAGAGAGAAAATTCTATTAAATCACAAAAATGACCATAACTATATTTGTCTTGCTTGCTTAATTGACACACGCATATATCTCATATGCAACAAGGTTAACTGAATAAAACCAGAGAAAATTAGAATCAAACTTCACCATGCAATTCTGAACATCAGCAATTTTTAAAGTAGCCTCTGGAGTGACTCACGCCGTCCTGTGCAATGTGCTGTAGGTGTCCCTGCTGTGGCAGGGGGGTTGGACTTAGATGATCTCCAGAGGTCCCTTCCAACCATGACGATACTGTGATACTGTGAGACCATAGCTAAATTTTACTTCCAATCTCTTCTCACACCACATTTTTTAAACTACTTTCCCTATTTTAACAACATGAGATGTCCGAAATTAAAGATGTCCCAAAGACTATTCTGATCCAAAATATTTTCCAGAGTCCACTGTTCCACAGTGAACAGTGTCTTAGGAAATTATTTTGTATAAATGAATACCAAAATTGCATAACTGATCAGTGTAACAAAAAATCTAAATTGCCATAGTATGTGCAAAATCCTTTTGAGAATGTATAAGGCACGACAGTAGTCAATTGACACTCGTTTACACTCCATTTCATTTTGTAAGCTTTATTTCAGAAATTTAATCTTTCCCAATTAAGGGGACGCTTTAATTCAATTATTTAAATGAAGAACACTCTGATTCTTTCAATCCTGTTCCTCAGCCACCGCTTGAACGTGTGTTTCTTGGATACATTAGAAAAGTAACATAATCTAAAACTGACCCATAGAAATTCTCTCCAAATGGACTGTAAGACAAAGCTGGGAAATCTAGCTGAGTCATGAAATTTGTGAAAGTTGCCCAGATTTTCTCACATCTTTTTCTTGAGAAGGCTATCTCGTTTCAATGCCATAAAATATGGAAATGGTTATTTAGATTTTAACACATTGAACTCAATTCCATGCTTGTGTGATCCAGTCTGAAGCCAAAGCAACAACACTGACATCACCAGCATCACCAACCAGGCCGTAACAAGAACCAGTGCCTGGCTGAAGGAGTTGAGAAGCCTTCTATTTGTGGGGCAAAGAGCAATGATACAATAGGGTTTAACAGTAGCCAGAAAAACTGCTTGGTAGTTCTCATCCAGTCATTTTACATAGTTCACTTTACAAGGTAGCTTTATATATTTGTAAGGACTTTCATAGCAGAAAAAGCATATTAAACCTGTCTTTTTGTTATTCAAAGGAAGTAAGCCCAGAGTTGCACCATTCAAATGTCAGAGAAACAACAAAACAAAACCTATGAGACAGATATCACTTTTGTCTGTTGCAGGTTATGTTACGTTTACCAGCGTAATATCATCGAGTCATTATCTTTATAACCTTTTATGCTGGATGTGTACCCTGCTGAAACACTGAATCTCAGGAAGGCAAGCACTAAAACCACCACGAGACACGTTTTTACCATTAGCATTTTGTACAGACTGTCAAAAAAAAAAAAAAGACTTGAAAATTAAGATTCAGGTTTGAAGATGAAGGTTTTATTCACAATATATCCACATCAATCTGATGATCATTGTGACAAAAACCTGCTTTAGAAAACAGCTTGAAATTAAGAGCTCAAAGATATTAGATCCAGCTCCAAAG
This sequence comes from Pluvialis apricaria, assembly GCA_017639485.1. NCBI lineage: Eukaryota > Metazoa > Chordata > Aves > Charadriiformes > Charadriidae > Pluvialis > Pluvialis apricaria. Next base: position 87,940,480 of record CM030007.1, read on the forward strand.
CCTGTATGTACATAATCAAACTTTACTTTCCACCCACCTCATTTGCTTGGGGGCAGAAGAAAAGCTCATCGTGCAACTGTCCTTTTAGTGCTAGATGACCTAAAGGGAGCGAAATCAGCTCTGCTAGGCTAACTGGACAGCCATCAAAGCCCGGAAGGTTTTGGTTAAGATGAAAAAGAGCAGAGGAATCCTCAAAATGGGGGTGGGGTAGGGCATAGGAATGGAGAGAAATGAGGAGGGAAAGAAAACTTAGCAACAAGCAGTGCAGGTAAAGAACACTTCAACACAAATGTATTCTGTCTTCCCACACAGCACCCTGTCTTCCACTTTTTGAAACCATAGAGGCTACCTGGTAGGAAAATAAAAAACATCCTATTTGTTTTTAAAAGAAAACACATATGCTGAATTAAATCCAAAACCTAATGAAAATGTCTGAGATTCAAGTCTAGCAGACCGGGAAGAAAGTCTCCAAACACCCTAATATTTTTACAAGGTACTATCCACATTGTATCCAATGGAGTCCACTCAGTTTTTTCCTGGTGTGTTGAGGTACTCTTTTGTAAATTCACAGCTAGAATAACTATGTAAGAAAGCCGCCAGAGAGGCTGGCAATTGGGCCAGGCTGCAAACCAGTCTTTCTGAATTTCCTTAGACTACAGCAGAGTCCTGTAAACCAGCCAGTAAGTATGCATTACAACAATAAGAGGCTGTGCTGATGAAAGGGAAAGAAATTCAAATCCCACAATAACAGCCATGTTGAAAATGCTCCTGTTAACAAGTTTCACCTAATTATATGTGGTACTTGAGAAGAAAAAGCAAGACTTTGTCACTGAAACACTATTCCTATAACAACCAAGACCTAAGAGGAGGGAAAGTGGGGAAAAGAACTTGAGTAACAATGAATAAACTGAGCCACTTTGAAACCGGGATTAACAATCCAGCAGGTTGGGCATCAGCTCCAGTCAAAGACCTGGCTGTGAAAAGGGAAACTCCTTCCCTCTCTCCCTTGAAAATCAAGTCAACTGTTCCACCTCTACCTCTGCCCAGTCCCTTCCCTGAGGCACCAAGTACCTGCCCCTGAAAGACAGCTGTTAGAGCCCTGTGTGACAGCAGCAAGTTAAAGTTAGCACCTGTATTTTCTTATGAAAAGTAATTAGCATCTGCAACTTTGTACATATGAATTCTGAGCGGTAAATACAGGCAAGCTCCACTCCATTACAGCACAGTACTGCAATCAGCAGGACAGGCATATGCACAGCATTTCTCTCCTAGGAATACATATAGATTATTCTCAATCTGATGTATAGATAATTTCTGTAAGTGATTGTGATAACAAAGGTACAGGGAGTTAAGAAGTACAGGGAGCAGCATTGATTAGTTTCCAGCAGGCCAAGTAGTGTTAAAGATCTCATCAGCATTACCTATTCAGTAAGCTTGCTCTTTTAAAACTATTTTTTCAACAGGCATTCATTTTTTTTTACTTTTATCTGTACATTTCTTCTATCAGCATATATTGCACACTTAGTCACAAATAGCTAAAGAGCCTTGGGAAAACTAATGTTAACATATTATTACATTTCAAAATAGTACCACTAATGTAATTTGTTCCTTTCTATAGCCCGTTTCCCCTTCAATAACAGAAATGCAGCTCTTCTGAACAGACTTGTAAAATAGTACCCACAATTGTAATATACATCTAACTCCCCCCCTCCCCTTATGGCTCAGAAAAACAAATGATTATCCAAATTACAGTATTTTAGAAGTTTATTTTAGTAAACAGGTAGGTTGTGGGCAACATCAACTCAGGGATTCCCACACAATGTAATCAAAAGGCAGACAGGATGTTACACTGTCCTTCTGCACCCGATGGATCGTAGCAACCAACCATCACTATAATTTTGGTTTGTCCTACAGTTTCTTAAGGTAACAAAACTAAATGCAATTCAGTGGTCAACAAATCCACCTCCTCAATCACATTTAAATTATAAGTGACAGTCAGCTGGAAGACCTAATTTAACAAAGAAAAATGGCGATTTCAATCAGGCAAAGGAGCTTGGACTTTCTTTTCTTAAAATTTCGCAGAGATCTTTCCTGAGCAAAAGAGATCAAGCAAGGAGTCCGCAAGATTAGATCACAATCCAAATTTCATACAAATAAATGGAAGAGATGACATGTATCTACTCAACCAATGCAATTACAGCTTATAACGAAGAGCAAGACAGGCACTGGAAGTAGATATTCAAAGCACTTCCTCAGTCTTCAAAGCATCAAGCCCAGAACTGGCAGGTTATACAGTATCATATATAAACCAATAAAAAATTGTTTAAAGGCAGTTTTAAATTCCCATTTTGAGAGGTAACAAGAAACACACCACAGCGACAGGTTAATTCAGATGAGTCTACTGCCTATTCTTCTCAACTATCCATTACTGCTGAGTGTTGAAAACAGGGCACTGGACAAGACAGACCACTGCTACAGCAGCTTTTTCATTTTAAACTCTTACTTCTGTCTCCACACAGGGATGATGATGTACATGCACTAATTTGAAACAAGTAACATGTACTTTCTTTGGTTACCTACAAAAGACCAAGTCTGTGGCACTGGCAGTGGCATTACGCTACCTCGCTAATGCAAGCATTATGCAAAAATACACTCATTTTCTGAGTATTTGCAGTCCTTTTGCCACAGCCTTTTAAAAGCCAGGGAAGCCCTCTGCTTTTCAAAATAAGCTTGAAAGAAGTGAGAACTAAGATCACTGTACTAAATGGAAGAGATACAATCCCTTCTATTACACACAGAAAGGAACTTTGATTGGCATAGGAAAGGAAAACAAATATGTATTTTTAACCAGAGACTTTGCATTTAGATTTAATAGCTGTTGCCTTCTCCAGCTGCTTAAGCAACACGACAGATGAAATGCAAGCCACAAACCAAGACATTTTTAAGATTCCTTCAAAATCTGCTGAGTAATTTCTTATTCCATTACGCCAAAGCTCTTCATACATACATGTTGCAGTCAAAAGAAGAGCCCTGCCTTTCTCTCTTCCATGAGGTACTAAGTGGGTTCCTCTAGGCTCAAACTTAGCCATGTCTGTGAAGTAGGAGTCTCCATACTTTACCAGGCTGTAAAGCAGATGAAGCAATACTGCAAAGATTCTTCTGCTGGTCTTCAAGGTATCCATAACCCACAACTAGTTATGCAAGAAGTTTTGGGATAGGCCTTGTCCATTCAGCAGTTTTTGGGTGTGTTTTTTTAACCTTTATTACTAGGTATGAAGGTTCAGACTCCACACAGAAAAAAAATAATCCAAATCCACTAGGAAATGCACTCTAAGCTGTCCTACTGCACTAAGAATGGAGCTGTGGGGACAATCAAACTGCTAACACAGACCCAGGAACCCAATCCTACAGTTTAAAAAATGTGCTGAATTGGTGAAAGGCTGCCAGACACCCGAGATCATTGTTAGCTGCCATGGTTACTAACTGAGTTTTAACTCTGCAGGCTGTAAACACCACCATGTATAGAATCAGCTATAGAGTTAATTAGTTACAGAGAAAGGAAAAACTTGTAGTGTGGGCAGAAGAGGAATCTCACATGGACAATCACCTGCAGCTTAACTATATGGAGTTTCCAGAACTCTTCCAAAATAAGCACAGAAGATACCAAGGTTATGGCCCATCCTTTCAGGCTGTTCTTGAGACACATTTCAGGATATTATCTCCTCTTTCTCTTCCCCCCCACCAATTACCTTACTTTGAATAATCTCTGAGACACGACAGGGGGACATCTCACTGCTTCTGCTTCATAATCCTGAGAGCACTTAGCCATCTGACAATTTTTTTTTAAAAAAAAAAAAAGGAGAGGGGGAGCTAAAACTAAAAATGGGTGAAGGTGGAGTGAAACAAAGTGAAGTAAGATACTGACATATTTTCAAGGAAGGCTCATTTAAAAATAACACTAGAAGAAATATCAAATAATTTAAAAGGTCAACCAACAGAAAATGCATTTCATCACTTATGTTCTTCACTATTAACTCATCACAGCTTTGACAGATCCTGCTCAGCTACATCACTTCTGAGACCTTTGCAGTTAACACTAGGCTGCTTCAGGTAGGCCTCCTCCTCCTTTTAAATTATTTTCAGAAATACCATGCAGTATGCCTAATAGGTGAATCATGGATTCTTTCTATACTGTCCCAAAGACACGCAAATTAGTTTTCTTCAGAGTAACAAATCTTAGTTAAGTAAACAGACAACTCCAAATTTTTAGAAATACATAATTTTTGTAAAAACTATGAATAAAATAAAAACTTAATACTGGATAACATATCCATATGAACACTTTATTACCACAAACTATTCTTTATTCAGGAATAGAGCAACCTTTTCTTCAAAATTTCAAACAAATTTCCTTTTTTTAAAGTGATGTGAACATTGTATGCTGTGCTAGACTACAAAAAATTAAGGAAAAATTATACAGCTTAAATAGTGTATCTCCCCCTCTTGATCCCCTACTATGTATTCTGCACTGTCATAGCTTTCATACCACCACAGCCACAAACACTACCTTCATTCAAAGTCTCGCAGAACAAAAATATGCCACATGCCTGAACCACTTTAATATGCCTTGCCCATAAAGCCAGACGACTGATGATGCAGTTTTCACATGTGCCATCAGCATCTGCAGTACACACCCAGGATCTTTGGAGAAAGTCTCCCGCACCGTCTTAACCCTGTGGCTGCTACCTGGGTGAGCTACAGCAGTGGTGGGAATGGGAATGTGAGCGCAGGGCAGAAATCATATTGTGAAACACCGACTCCACAGAGACACCAGCCTCCCAGTGAGCCTGCTAGCAAATTGCTTTCTGGCAAAACAAACTACTACTGCCTTTTACACAGCAACTCCTTCCCAAATAACAGTGAGAGCAGAAATGAAGTTTTAAGGAAAGTGACTGGTGTGTAGCTAACACATTAGTCACTTCTTTCTTCATACTAGCTTTGGCTTTGCCACAGGAATCCGAAAATATTCATGAAAAGAAAAGCCTCACCTGTCCTTCCAGGGTCATCAGAATCGACAAGATGACAAATAATTGTTTCTTTTGCGCACAGAGTACATTGTAATTGTTTTGGTTACAGGTAGGTAACATAGTAACACTTTATATTGGTGTTTTGCAACTTACATAGGTTGTTTTATTTTTAAATACACTGCAAATGTCCCTGTAAATAGTAACATACAATAGAAATAACCGTCTAGGTCATAACATCAGCCTATTCTACTCAAAAAAAGTAGTGCTGACACAGTTATCTTGGATTTTTTTTCCAATTAAACCCGTAAGTTAAGATTTCATATGGATGCAAAGGATTTCTGCTTTCAGTCTCCCTGGTTACTAACATGCTCTATTAGATAACACCTCAGCTCTCAGCTGGGCTACAGTGAGAATAACTCCTCTCCCCTCCCAGACCTAGACTCTCCATTCCCTATCTCGAGCACTCTGTGAAGGATTTTACATACCCTGTATTAAATAGCAAAGATGGTGACAGAGGCCGCTGCAGAAGGCCTAAAGAAACGTGGAGGTTTGAGTACCTTTTATGACTCAGAACTAAAAAGAGGGGAAGAAAACAGTGCAGAAGATGACAAATGCATTCCCAGACTCCTGAGAAACTGTAAGAACATGGAAACAACAGTAATGTCTATTTTCATATGCCATGAGAGAGCAACCACAGATTGTGAAACAACCCTGAAGCACTTTATTATGGTGATTCAGACACATTCACCATCTCAAGGGAAAAACAAGCCTCCTATCACCACGACCAAAAAGCCACTCAATTCCCACCTCCTCATCCCATAGTTCGCACCATTTCGTTCTAATAAACATGCACACGCTTTCATTGGGAGCTCCCTCCAAGTCCAGCTGAAGGATCCAGCAGTAGCAATGCTGGCTGAATGAAACCACAGTTCAGGACCTTGCATTGACAGGTCAGACAGCATGTCAGCTGGAGCGTAAAAGAAAATTAAAAATAAAAATATGCCTTCATTTCCCAAAGGGAAAGCTCCTCATAAAGAAAAGGCTTAGAGTGATCCGTAAGTCCCCTTTCTGTAGCACTCCTTGCGATGCCCAAGCAAATAGGTGAATCCCTACAATAGGCTCCATGCTGATGAGAAACAAGCAAAGATTCACAATACTCCCAAAGTGGAAAGGAAAATTTCATCTGTGCAAGCATGTTTACTTTTTTTTGTTTGTTTACCTTTAACACTAACACATTTATTTTAAATTAAAAAGGTTCAGTTTCATAATACAGAAGAATTTCCAAAGCACATTAAAAATCCCAATTTTAGCTTTCATTGCTTTTTCTGCTGTTCATAACATCTTTAAACTGTTTGAGCCAAGGAGTAAATTGAAGCAGGATCTTTGTAATGCAATTACTTCCCTCATAATAGTTATGTGCTTTTAAATCTATTTAGTGGGCTCTGGAACAGCACAAATTTTGTAAGGGTGGCTCAGTACTATCTCTGCCTAGCAATGAGCAGATACTAGATATTTCAGTCAATACTGTATCTATTTGTTGCCTCAAGAGATACTACTTATTTTTTTTGTTGGCACATAAGGAAATATATTTTGCTGTTTCATCACTCTTTTTCCTTCCAGAAAAAGATGTAACCCAGTGCTAACATCATTTACATTTCTAGCTGGATCCCTAGTACTCAAGAGCTACTGGTTTGATACACACATGATGCTGAACAAACTGGGAAAAAAACACATCACGAACAGGACTAGTAGTACAATATCTTTAGAAAGTAAGCTTTTATTTAACTCACAGCAGCCAACAGTATAAAAAAAAAAGAATCAAAAGTAGAACAAATAACTATTAACCAAATACATAGTAATCTTTGGCATGTAGACACAGACCATACCCACAGGTAATTACGCTTGTCACTGGTTATAAGTTTTATACCAGATAAATAAAATCTCCAGCTAAAAATCCAATTTACCTTTCATTATTTGTTGGTATTTTGTATTTGGAACCTATTCTTTTTTTCTTTCTTTTCATTTATTTTATTTTATGCATCATGGATTAAAACAAAGCTGTATAATTTGGTTGATGTAGCAGTGAAATTTTCATGTTTTTTTAAAAGCTTGCTAGAATTAAAAATAGGGAAACATTTATTTCGTACAAATACTTGTACAAATACAAATTTTCTTTGGTTCTTACTTGTCTAAAGCTGTGCTTTAAATTAAAAGACAAGTTCAACAACAAAACTGACCCACTTTTGTCCCTTTGAAAGTGCAACTTATCCTTGTACAAATTACACAGGATCTCAGTAGTACTCTCTATTACCGCAAATTATTTCCTATTGTAAAACCTATTTTTACCCAGTTATTAAAAGTTTTAAAAAAATCTAAAACAAAATGTTTGAGTTTTTAAAAGAGAAATGTCAAAATCTTCCTTTTTATTTCTAACAAAAACCTATTTCTAGAAAACAAGCTTAGGACAAAGTAGTTTTAAGTATCCTAAAATCCTAAATCTTTGAAGAAACACAGACTTAGAGGTATGTTTTAATATGCATGCCTCTAAATATTACCATGGCTAATATTTATCCAAGGAATATGCTTTTTGGTATCGATAAAAATCTGACAAATATAGTAAAAAATAACAACTTGAAAATAAGAAATCACACAACTGACAGATTTAAGAATAGCTGCTAAGATCTCCACAGATTTCATCCTCATTGACCAAGCTGGAGACTCTATCCAACCCTATAGCACGCTGCACTGGCTGGGATGCTCGAGTGCCTGTGCTGCAAGGAGGGCAGAACTTCCTTCTCACAACAGCTCTTAGTTGTGCCAGGTGAGGTTGAAGCCCAATGCAGAAACTTGCACCAAGACTAAGCCTTGTGCTTCCAATGGCCCCATGCTAGTACCGCAGCAGCAGGAAATCATCAAAGACCAAGCTGGAGGTATAAAAGTACTGAGGGAGGAAAAGCATATATATTGAAATAAGGATCTGGTTCAAAAACTTGTTAGGGAAGGAAACAAGGGGCAGAGTAGAGGGTGAAGCAGAGCAAATGCAGGGTGATGACCTGGGATGCAAGGAGGAGCAAAGAGGAAGGAAACACAGAGCCAGGGGAAAAAAAGCAGTGGCCTGGCCCAGCTGAAAAAAAGATGGCAAGCTTAAGAAACCCTAAAGGTGGGATAAAGGAAGGGGTAATCATACCTGACAAGGAAGGGGACATCAGGAACAGGCCAAACCTTAATGGTAGAAAGAGCCAGGAGGAAAGGAAGGAAAGCAACTGAAACAAGATGAGGAGCCTGAATAAAAAATAAAAAGGCTGGAGTAAGGCAGGAACCTTGTACAAAAATAGTCTGTTATCATTTAACGAGAGGCTAAAGAAATATTAGTCCTTGGTAAGCTGGCCTTTCCTGAAGTACCGCCTACAATTCTGCAGTAAAAAAAGGACTAATCACACTTGTGGAGGTAAAGCAAAGGGCTGGGAGGATCAGTGGAAAGGAGACGACACTTGAAAGGGGAAACCAAAAGAGCTTGGCCTGTTTGCTATATTGAAAACATTTATGATTGCTCTCTAAAAATACATCAGAGGGGAAGGAATATTAAAATAACAGGAAGGGAAGGAACTATTTAATCAGAAATATAAATTATGAGAATAAATGAGCCAAGATCTGCCAGGAATAATTTTATGCTAAACAAGGGAGGAAGTTTATTGTTGGGTTTTTATTGGTGGTTGGTTTTGTTTGGTTTGGTGTGGTTTTTTTTTTCTTTTTTAAATCACGAGAGTAATATCTTGAATAACATCTGAAAAGATGCAAAGAGAACATTTTTTTTTAAATGCACAAAAACCCCAAAGCCCTATCAAACTATCAAGCCAAAACTCTTCTTCTAAAAAATCCCTCAATCACCACCTTTAACTCTTTTAAAGCAGAACTTGCTGAGCTGATGAGAAGAGGTTTTAGAGGTGTGCGGGAGCAGCAGGCCCCTTACCTGGAGGTCCTGCTCGACAGGGCCTTATGCCTTTCTTCTCCTCCTCCTGACAGCAACAGAGCCAGTAACATGCTCCATACAATAAAACACTTGTGGTTCTTCTCTCTGCCAGCTTTGCTTTCAGCCTTTTAATTGCCAACGGCTACAGCCAAAAGCAGGGAGCCAGCAAACCATGGTTTACTATGAGACCAGCACACAAAGACAGCTTTTTGTTGCTTTGGGGTTTTTTTAAGCTCTGTGCTCTGTCTGACTTTGAAACATCTGTAATGCTCTTCTGACATCTCTGTGTGCAACTCCACAGTCGAAGGAAAGCAACATTAGCTGAATGATTTTTGTAATATAGAAATATATTTTATTGAGAGACCTGTAAACTGAAATAACAAGAGTTCTGGATCTATCCTGGGACCCAGTGTAAGTCAAAAATAACATTCATACACATTATTTACTTTGACAAGAGGCTTTGTTCTGTTTTTAACTGCTGTTTAATCACCATCCTACTTGCAGTTAGAGCAGAGGTACTCATATTCAAGGGTGAAGTCCTGTTTCCACTGAATTAGATATGAATTATAGCGTTATTTTGAGTGAAGACCAGGATTTTACTCCAGACAAAAGATTTGCCTTGTAACTACAGAATGCAGTAGTTACAATTGGTTAAGCTTTCCATTCAGGAGAAAAGCTGGTAAAATATAGCATAACTGAAAATGTTTTACTTAACCAAAGTGGTTGCAAAACAACCCTTTAAGCAACATGATCTAGAAATTAATCACAAATAATTCACCATTTGGTTGCTATGAGGAAAAAGACACAGCGGTGCCCACAACAGAGAACTCCCCAAAACAACTGGTTAATTTTATGTTTCTTTCAGTAGTTACTGGGCACATTTCTGGTGAAAAAAGGCACAACACCATTCCACTGTTAAGTATGTCATTTTGTGGGTAGTATCATAATTAATGCTTTCAGTATGCATAATTATTTTCAAGTCTTCTTTATGGGACCTCTAATAAATACTTAAACAGGAGTAAAAACTCCAGCTAATTCACCTTCCAACACAGGCAGATTCCAGCCCACCCAGATACCTAGCATCCTTTTTGCTCTAACTCTCAACTCCCAGACACCCAGGATATTTTGTTATTTATGTGTAAAATAAAAATACTTTAAGTTAAACTCACATTGTTTACAGAAGCCTTGCAACCCCAAATAATGGGCTTCAGCTCTGATCACACCCACATCTCAGGTTTTGTTCAAAATTGATCATTCCTTTCTTTCTCCTGCAAAGAGAACGTTGAAAGCATGACCCCATCTTAACCAGTTGATCTGCCTACCTGCATATACAGACACACTGACAAAGGCTACTCCAAACTCATGTGTCTTTGCCATAGGTTAATATTCGCTTCCACATATCTTGAAGCCTTTCTGATACATTGCTTCCACAAAGGTTGAGGGTGGGAGAAGAATACACAAGACCAGCTGCACCCAGAAAGAAACCCTCCTTCACAGGGCAGCTTCCACCTCTTGTGTGAGCACACTGAAGCCAGATCAGCACTGTAAGAACAAGTGAATGAATAAGAATAGCCCATAATAGTGAATGGACTGCTTAAATAGAGTCCTCCATACATTCCAAATGAGATTAAATCCTTTAAAATGCACCACTAGACGCTAGCAAGAATGCTTTGGCATCTACTGTCTGTCTCTCTGTCCCTACTTTCTGTAAAACATTCCTACACTAAAAGACTAGGTTGACTAAATTCATCCTCGGTGGCTGGGTTGTTGGGTTCCCCCATGCCCTTGTTTGGTTTTCTGTTGTCGTTTCTTTTTTTTTTTTTTTTAAATCAATACTTCTTGGTTGCATCAATGCACCATTGACCAGGTTTATAGTATAGCTTCTTTTTTCAGAAATGCAAAAAAAAAAATTACTTTCATTTGTCTGCGATATGACCAAAAATAATTGAAAACATGCATGTTTCTTAAAAGCATGGCTCAGTTTAAAACACATCTGAAAGCTCCAAATGTAATTGTAGATTTATCCCTGTCTGCATCATCATTACCTCTCAACTGTTGTACTGCTTTTTAAGAAAAATATAAAAATGTGTACCAAGCAGGTAAATTAATAAGAAAATTAAAAAATTACAGTATGTTAGATTCCTGTTCTGTGGGAACCAGTGTTCTCTCTTGTACAGCTATTTGATATACCACAAAGCAGTATTCAAATGTTCCATCTCTTCTGTGATAAACAAAAGGCTGTATTCTCATTTTCTCACTACAAGTTCGATTCAAACTTCTCTGCATTTACAGCTGACTGACAGCCCATGCTGAGCACAAGCTAGCTGGAGGTAACCACTCTGAGCGGGTTCCAAACAGTTACCCAATGGAGTGGCTTCTCTAGAGCAGAAGAGGAAGAGGAGGAAGTGAGAAGGGGAAGAAGCAAAGACAAGGAACTCTCACGGGTCACAAGTGTAGAGATAACGCTCTCAGGGAGTTTCTACAAACTTCCGAACCAACCTTTAGAAACTTTAGCATATCCAAAAGTACCATGCTGAAAGGTCAAGTAAACGTAGCAGTCACTGCTCACCACCACTCCACAATGGCCACCGTAAAGCAGGCCCCAGAAGCTATCAGACCTGAGTCACAACTTCAGGTAAGGCAACAGGAGGATGAGAGCGCTCCAGGCACACCTCTTCTCTGCCCACCATCACAGTTGCAGTGCAGTCTCTTCAGGAGCACTGTCTTGAACACACACATAAATGCAGGCAGGCAGCATCCAAGCTGCATCCATTTAAATACTAAAGTCCAAGTTAGATTTCCTGTGGCAACACCCAGACATGCTGTTTGAGCTTCCAGGAACCCCTGAGACCCTCAAATCACCCCACAGTAACTAGATCCCTATCCTATCAATCTAAAATGTGTATTATTTCCCTAAATGCAAGGGAGAAAAGGCATTCCTCTTGCAGGAACCGCATTCATTAGCTGTAAATTACAGTGGTTACAAAAGGCTAGCCAAGGAGAGTCATTCATACCAACCATACATGGCACATGCAACCATTTTACAAAGACGGTTGTACAGCTTAAATTGTTATGTTTACTTTTAGTATGTGAAGTGGTTAGTCAACAGCAGTAATAAAACCAGGCAAAGACATTCCTTACAGTAAATTCTACTCCAAAGACCAGCTATCACAAGTATGGCTGTATAATAGTTATAGATGTCAGATTCTTTGAGGATTTCTCGAGACAGCTACAGAATACTTTTCTCTTTCGTCTTCTCTCTTGCTTCCACCACGGCAGACATTAGACAGAACTGTCATTCAAAGCCAGCCAACAGGCAAGACCATGTTTGTTTCTACTTTTATATTCCACGTGTTATTCATTCGGCTGATTCTTTAGCGTCTCTTTATTACCTACATGTTGAAATATTTAAAATGTGTTTGATTTGCATTTAGAGAAAAACAGTGAATAATAATAATTAAAAAAATCTCTTGGCTTCTTTCACACCAAAGGATGAGGTCACAGTGCTGTTGACAATTATTTTAAAACAATCAACCTTTCACTGAGTGATACGACCGTGCACATTAGCACGGCTTGATGAAATACAGGCTTGCTCCTACCTAGAGCCTCAGGATTGCAGCCATGGTATCAAATAGTAGTTCTCCAGGCCTGGAAACACTTTTTGAACAATTTCATAGACCAAAGAGAGATCCTATCTTGCTTAGTACTTAATCCCCAAACTTAAACCATTATTTCCTAGCCCTTCAGTGCTCTAAAAATGTGGATTTTAACAGCACATGTATCAAAAATATAATTTTTCCTAAATAATTTTCACTGATGGTAAACTTAAATACTCCAATCAGTTCTAAAAGACAGCCTCTCCAGCTGCCTGCTATTGCTCCTCCTTAGTCTCATGAGCTCAGCCATCAGCCACAAGTAACTTTCTGCAGCATTGCAGAGGGAGGGAGGAGAATGACTCATCCGTGTCTCTTCCCTGATCTCTAAAGAGCAGCTTCAGCTTGAACATAAGCAAGAGAACCGTAATTTTAAAAACAAACATACAACTCTGGCTCTTTCAGCTGTTACTCAAAAAAAAAAGAATCCAAAAAAGAATGGCAGACAAACAAACAACTATCTGAGCTCCTTCAACACAGATTAAAGCAGCCAGATTGAGGAAGAAATTGAGCCAAAATCGTTTGAGATGCCCAAGACCCTGAAAGGGCTATGTCTACCTAAGTGTAGTTAATAACACACCTTATGCCTAGATTTCGTCATAGTCTCTGGCACACCCTGTGAAAAGAAGGTTTATGAGTAGCTGAGGACTTGCAGATGTTTGCCACTTCTGTGCAACCCAAACAATCCAAAAGAAGGAAGAGGCAAACAGGTGGCTTCCAGGGTTCATGACGCTTTTTGTTAGTCCAGGGCACATTCATAAAGCATGGAAGCAACACAAAGTCTCCAAAACTATACATTTCAAGATGTTTTCTTCACAGTTGGCTTTAAGGAGTTTCAAAACAAGGAAAAGTAAATCCACAATACTGCATACTAACTATTAGTTAGTTATTTTCCGTGTTCTACAAAATCAGAAGGGAGAGGATACTTTACTTCATTGACCCCTTCTAACTAGTGTGGTAAAATCCACAGGCTTCTCTAACATTATCTCATATTCCCCTTTGTCCCAGGGACAGGAAACTCTATACCTAGTTCAAGTTGGCATTACACGCATGACCTAAAATGACAGCTTCTAGTTTTAGGACCATAACCTTGTGCACAAGCCCACAAAACTTTCTTTATAATTAAATTTGAATTTTTGGACTGGAAAGGTAATCTTTTGGGAAGACTGAATGCCAGTGACCACTTCTTTGTCCTGATAAAGCAGTACCCATCAGATAATTCATTCCTCCAATCTCAGTAGTGTTTTTTTCCTTAGGGTGCAGATGTAGAATGCAACCTATGGCTCCGCACAGGAAGGAGCCCTGTGAAGGGCTTACACAGGCTCCCAGGCAGCCAGAGAGATTCCCCATGGTCTGAACATACCAAGGTGCCCAGGAACAGCCCTGCAAGTGAGGTCACTACACCTGCTTTTGGAGCATATTCCCAGTCATCCTCTGAAGACTGAAACATATTCAGACCCAAGGATGTGTAACAGAAATTTCTGCCATTCTGCGGTGGGACCAAACGTCATAAAACCTAACATTTTTCAGAATAACTAAAATACTCAGGTTCACTCAGTTAAAAACAACACAAAAACCAGATTCCTGCTTCATACCCATGCTATGTTCCTGCTAAAGAGACACAGATACCTCCTCTGAAAAATAAACAATTGCTCTGGTACCCAAGAAGGATTTTGTACAAGCAGCATAATAAATCCCCAACATCTCTGCAAAGATTCAAAAGCCCTTTCTAAAAAGTGCAAAAAGTATGGAGATGATGAACCACAGTTATATGCTTAAAATTTCTAATATCATTTCAGGCATTAATGAAAAAAGTTTCCCTAACACTTCCTCTCATGTCTTTAACATCGGTAAAATAAATCCATGCAGCATAAGACATTATAAATCCATTGAGACAAACAGTCCCTGAGGTATGCACTGCATAATAACTGTAGTGGAAGATATGCCAGTAACTAATTAAACTTATGCCTCAGGCTTTAGCCATGTCAATTCATTTATTCCAGACTTACTCTGTTTTTTAAAAAGTAGATAATTTTCTTCATGAACTCTGTCATTTAAAAAAAAAAATTGATTACTTAACTAATGATCTTTTAAAGTAGAAATACACTGTGGAGCAAATGCATTTGATGTGACAGGTTATCATATTTGAATAAACATGATAAAGTAAAGTTTCATGTTCTTGTGAGTCAGCTGGTCATCCCATCTGCGTAGGCAGAAACTCCTTTTTTCCTCACAAGAAATGAAGGAATATGGAAAAAAAGCTTTGCTTTTGACAAAAGGTGGCTTCTAAGAATTCCTACAGAAAATAAGATACTCATCCAAGATGATCATTGTTGCACTATATGATGAATCTTACCACCTCAAGAGTTACCAGCTTTCATTGCATTACGCTGCATTCTTTGAGCTGTAAAAGTCCTCTGGATTAGGTTACTTGTGACAGTAAACTCCAGCGATAGTTACTCTTCTCATTTCGGCAGAATGGCTATAAAACTGATGTAGAAATAGCTTCCACAATAATCTTCTGCAGCCTTTACCTCACCCTTGCTGCTTTTGTCAGTATCTTCTCAAGAAAGAGGGCAGTCACATTTCCTTCCACAGTTCTTGTTACAAGGTTTGCAAGAAGGCAGCAAAATAATGACAGTACCTCTTCTTTTTAATTGCAGCGAAATTCAGTAGGACAGTCTCTTCCTAGCTGTGATCATTCCAATTGTTGCAATTCTATTTTAAAGGGTAAAATAATTTCCATATTAAGTAGCATTTTCTTCTTTACCAAAAGCTCTAGTTCATCCACAAGCTCCATAAAGCTAACAGAGTAGATCCTCTGATCACATTACTTACGTGACCACTTTAGGGACACTATATTCATACAAACAAATTGTTGTTTGAATCACTCAATGTTTTACCAAAAAGAAAAAAAAATCTGAAACTCAAATCAGAAACATATTGTCATTACTGGCTTTGATTTTGGCACGCTACTCTGAAAACAGACAACTAGATGTTATTTCTCCTTGCATCAGATCGTGCTTGAATTTATGCAAACACTGTGCAAGCGGTCCAAGTTCACAAAGAATGAAACTGCTGTTTGCCATCTGCACTCCTAGTGTTGTACTGCAGAACATTAAGCTTTATTTAGCATTTATGCTCAAAGTGTCACCAAACAGTACTAACCAGACTGGTTAAACGCTGGTGTAAAAGAAGCCACTACAGCAGCCATTAAACAGCTAGTAAAAGCTCAGAGTGAATGTCCTTCTTGAATGCTCAGATCTATTTTACTGTAAGCAATTATTAGAGGTATCACTAAACATTTTAGAGGCAAAGTTACATAAATGCGTGAACGATTTTAAATAATGCAGTCATTAATGAGATATTAGCCAGGTATTCAGAAAAAAGAAGGTTAGATTAATACAGGTGTTCAGTTCTTAACATGCTGAGTCCTTGCAGCCCTAAGGCCTGAAGTATTTATAATGAGCTGTGGAACAAAGGCATGCTGTGTTGCTCTAGCACAGAGATTTGTCAGCTTGAACAAGAAATGTTTCCAGTAGGTTCCAAGGGTACTGCTTGCAGAGATGGCTATCCAAAACAGTCGTCATAACTAACTCTGATCTTTAGAGGCAACCAAAGAAAATGATATAAATACCACTCTCGCTGCAAAGAGAGAAAGAGAATTCATGACAATCAGTGTCTGTAAAGGTGACATATTCAAGGGCTACCTTCTGCTACCCCAACTTTAATACAACAAAACAGATTTTACCGATTCAACTTCAAAAGTTTTGTCCTTAGACAATCAGAACGAATTCTTATTAATATCATTTAAAAGAGTGAAGTTTCAAGAAAGAAAAAGACAATAAACAAAACCCATAGATATGTCATTTTAAGTCACAACACTAGTCCATGCAGTTTGCAGTGTTTTCTGCTCCTGATCAGAGACTGCAAGAAAAACTCAGAGTATGGTCTGGAGATAGATTAGAGACACATACATGTACAGAGCCATACGTTAAAATTTCCAAGCAGAAGCATAACTTGAAAAAAATGTATCTTATTATTGGCAATAGGTAGTGCAATCCAAAGGGAGCCATATAATAGATTACATGAGCTTTGGATCAAATCCATGAAGCTAATACTACAAACCACTAATAATAAAAGATTCCATAAAACAAAGCTGTGCAAAGTAACTGTTGTGAGAAGCTATGAGTATCTGTCAAAAGTGAAACCCCAAAAGCCGAAACAAAAGCAGAGGTACTGATTTTGATTACACCATTGACTGCAGTTTTAAAGGAGGCTAACTGGGGGAACCAATATAAAGCCACCATGGTGCATTTAAAAACACTACAGGACAGAAGTCTTACAAACACAGCTGGCTGTCTTTGCCAGCAGACATTGTCACAGAATATGATTTTTTTTATCCAAGATCTCTTCACTGCTTGTATTAAACCTTGGTATCCTCTGCACAAATAGACAGCGGCCCTAATGGATGGCTCCTAAGAGCCATTCTGCTTAACCTCAGTGCTCCAACTCTTAACTTAATGCATTCCCTCAACTCTCACCTGCCTTGCCACTCTGCCTTACTACTAAACCTCTGTGAAACAGGTGGAGTAGAGGTGGTTTACAGACACTGTTTATGGTCTGCTGAGAAAGCCACAGGGACATGCTTATTAAGAGGGGTGATAATTGAAGAAGATGATGTAAGAAAAAACACCCCAAAAAAACACCCCAAAAAAACCCCAAAAGGAAGGACAGCAGAGGTTATGTTGGGTTTGAACACTACTCGTCATTTCTTCCAGTCCACTTTCATCTTACTGTTGGCTTTTTTTTACAGCACTTACATTTTTCAGCATATTAGCCTGGGCTATTGTGTTCTATCCAGACCTTTTAACCACAGCTTCACTCCCTTTCAATCATCCTTCTCAAAATTCAGCCCTTGTTAGTAATTCAATAGAAATCTCAACTGCATGATGTCCTTTTTCATCCTTTTTTTTTATTTATTTCTACCTAGTTTAACAGTGGTCATCAGTTTTTACTTTTCAGAATAGCAAGCATGTTCCAGTCATTACAATATTCTCCCTCAACTTCTCTACCATAATTTCACTGTTCCTTTATTTTCCTGATGTAAATTCAGTACCAACCTAATACCAGTTCCTCACAAGTTTGTCCTAGGTTTACAAATCCAAGAGGCAAATATTCAATTTCCAAATGTAATCTAGATAATGTTTTATCTTGGTCTGGCCTATGCCAAGCATCACTGAACTCAGATAAAATTCTACTGCTAGGTTTTTTGCTTTCTGTGTTTCTCTCAAATGGGTACAACACATTTAGAATATGGCTGCTGAAAATGAATTTTACTTCAAGACAGAATGGGCTGCTCAAATGCTCTAATCTGAAAAGATCTTGTTCATACAAAGGCTCCATCTTAGCAGAGCCCTCCATGAATGACAAAAGAGGAGTATGATTCATTTGGCAGCCAAATTATTCTGATCGTTCCACAAAGGCATATAAAGCCCCATACACATCACAACTTTTGTCTTCCACAATCGTTTTTCTCTTCCCTTTCACTCAATCATTTTTCTCTAAATTATTAAATCCTTCTTTCCTCTTGTTACAGGTTGGGAATTCTCTAACTGTAAGAACTCATAAGAGAAGGTTATAATTAGAAGTAAAAGAAAGAAGGTTGTATAGAAAAGATGGCTCTGTGGGAACTGTGAAATGGAGGCTATTTCAGGTAACCGAAAAACCTGGTGCTCACTTCAGTGTATGACTTCTTCAACAAAACTCATCCCAGCCTGTGTCCTGCTTAGCAGGCAGCATGCAGGTGGTTCACTGGCTGACAGATAAAGTTCATAAATTAACACACACAGGCACACAATCAAGCCAGTAAAAAGCAATTTTGGAGAAAAGACCAAACTACATGTCTAGCAGCTAATGAGACAAGAGCAATCTTGATGGCATGAACAAATCCAAAAATAACCAACATACAGCTCTAAAAAACCAACCTTATAATGGGAGGAGTTTCAGAGAAAGTTATATCAATTCAGACTATTAGGAAAAGATATTAAAATTAATGTTTTTCAAAACAAAATGCAGATTATGCTTCTCACATTGTTTTGAGTCCATTTGACAAATACAGGTCCATGAATTGATTTACAGGTTATTGAAAGTGAAAGGAGATTATTAAATCAGTAATGGATGAGTCAAAGTCAACATAGAATGCAACAGTGAGGCTTAATCTGGAATACTACGTATCATTCTTTATCATGTCATGTCTGTCCAGCATGTTGTCCTAGTTTGAGGTAAAACAGAACCAATTTTCTGTTTAGAAATTTTACTTTTCAGTTAAGCCTCTTCTAACTACTGAAATCAACAGCGTATTGCACAGGAACTGTTCACTCTCAGAGTGGTAAGACCTATGTTTATAGCTGATGCCCAGGCATGGTATGCAGAGAGGCTCTCGCTTACAGTTATTGCTATAACACCCAAGGCCAAACAACTTTTGTTATTTGCCACGTTGGAGGGTTGGAAGCGGAAAAGCGCAGTGGGGCCCCACCTGCAGGGAGCAGCGGACAGGACAGGTAACCCAAAACTGACCAACAGGGTATTCCATCCCATCTGCCTCATGCTCAGTATAAAAGCTGAGGGATCAAAGGGTCAGTCCTCTTTCTTCAGTGGTCAGCGTCTGAGTAGGACTCTGTCTGTTTGTCTGCCTTTGATCCTGATCCATGCATTCCTGAATCCAGATCCAGAATCCAGTTCCCATGTGCCACTGAGTTCAGTCTGGGACTTTCCCAGTGCCTGCCAAGTGATGTGACCATCATCCTGGGAGCTTGATACTGTTTTGTATGTATTTCATTATTTCATTTTTATTATTTTATTATTAATATCGCATTAAAGTAGTTTAGTTCCTTCTAAACTCGTAAGTCTCTTTATCTCTTTTCCCCCCTCTCCTTGGAGAGAGAGGTGAGGGAGAGCATCTGTTGTTTTGCCTTAGTGGCCAGTCTGGCCCAAACCAGGACACATGTGAACACGTGCTGTAAACAAAATAGAGAGAAGCGCTGCTAGTATTTCTCAAGAGAATGACAGCCTATCTTACATCAGCATCTCAAGCAAAGAGAAGACCTTTAATGGCTATTTAAGAAAAAAGAACAACTAGGATTGACAAAACACCACAATGAAAACCAAAAAGCCATCTTAACTCACAAGAAGAGCGCTTGCACAGGAGCAAGTCATAAAAACTGGCCATTAATATAGTTAGGGTGAACTGTAAAGAAATGTTTCTAACAATGAGAGCAAAGAAATTCTCAAGCAGCATTCACTGGGCACAGCAACAACACAGTGAAGCTTCATAAATGTGAAATACCAGGCCTGCAAGAGAAGGAGACTGGAACTATGAACCAAGAGATGTTTTTCAAACTCATCTCAAACTCTTGCTCTCTCATTCATAAATAAATCCATACATACACACACACACACACTCATGTTAAGCAGATACTTTTTTTCTTTCCTGAGTAATTTGAAGCTACTTAGAGTAACATCTCTGTCACTTGTGGTTGATTAATATTCTGATATTTGTATTTTCTTGTGGGCAAGTTTTTCCAGCAGTTCCCTCCAAGCACTATCCTCCATTGATTCTTTTACATCAGACACACCTTGAATTCATATTGCTGTCTTTCACAGAATGCAGATACTCTTCTCTCTCTAGCTGCATACTTTCATGAAGGGCTACTAATGACTCATAATAAATTAACATCTCACATCTTCACAGTTAAAGGTCACTTCAGAAGTTGTGGGATATGGGGAGAAAGAAGGAGGGAGGGAAAGGGATATGCATAAAAGCATGGCCCACAGAAAGCTAGGGTTAAAAAAAAAATGCTTGAAGAATCACAATTTCATAATGTTGCTAAAACCTCCTTCTATATTCTTGGCATAAGCACATGTGTGTGTAAGCAGTGGGAAAGGCATCATATTTTTAATTGGAGTGTGAAAAATGCTGCTCATTGAAAGAAAAAAATAGGTAGTTATAATTAGAAGTGGAAACTAAAACCAACGCTTCACTTGATTATACAAAAAAGGCATAATTTGTTCACAAGATACAGCCTCTAGGTGGGCCCAAAGTCTTATTACCCGTACTCCAGCTAACATTCCTGTTTACTACTCCATAGTTGAGTGATCCCTATATAGCCAAAGTACTGTGATCAAACTAGTTGTTTTTACAGACTCGCAGAATGGTCGAGGCAGGAAGGCATGTCACAGGAAGGCCGAGGCAGGAGGTCATGCCTAGTCCAACCCCCTGGCTCAGAGCAGGATCAGTGAGAGCAGGGTACATGAGGCTGTGCCTAGTTGCCTTTTATTTACACCTAGGGATGAAGGCTCCACAACACCTCTGGACAATCTGTTCCACTGTTTGACCTGTCTCCCAACAAAACATTTTTTCTTATGCTTAAATAGATTTTCCTGTATTTCAATTTACGCCCATTGCCTCTTGTCCTTTCACTGTCTACTGACAAGAAAAGTCTGGCTTCACTTTCCTTACCCCACCACACCACGTATTCAGACACATTGATAACATCACGCTGAGCCTTCTCTTCAACAGGATAAACAGTCCCGTCTCTCTCAGACTCTCCTCAGATGCTCCAGTCCCTCAATCATCTTCAGGGCCCTTTGCCACACTCGCTCCAGCATCTTCATCTCTCTCTTGTATGGGACAACCCAGAACCAGACACCACACTCCAGATGTGCCGCTCCAGAAAGGAGAAGAGGAGAAGGATCACCTCTCTCCACCTGCCTTCTGCCAATCCTCTGCCTAATGCAACCCAGGAAGCTAGGAGCCACCTTTGCCACAAGCACACGTTACTGCCCTGTGATCTACTTGGTGTCTACCGGGATCCCTTAGGGTCCTTCTCACCAAACCTGCTTTCCAGACACTCAGCCTGCGCTTACTGCTCTCCAGGTGCAGGACTTGGCATTGCCCTTTGTTCATGAGGATCCTTCAGCCCATTTCTCCAGCCTGTTGAGGCCTCTCTGAATGGCAGCACGACCCTCTGGTGACTCAAACACTCTTCCCAGCTTTGATGTGTCTGCAAACTTGCTGAGAGTGCGCTCTGCCCTATCCCCCAGGTCACTAGTGAAGATGCTGAGCAGCACTGGCCCCATTATCCACCCCTGCGGCACACTGCCAGGGATGGGCCTTCGGCTGGACCTCGTCCCACTGATCACAACCCTTTGAGCCTGGCACTTCAGCCAGTTTTCAGTCCACCTCACTGTCCGTTTACCTAGTCTGCACTTCATCGGTTTGCCAATGAGGATGATACTGCAGACAGTGTCAAAAGCTTTGCATAAGTCAATGTAAACAACAGCCACTGCCCCCCCCATCCTCCACCAAGTCAGTGATCTTATCATAGAAGGCTAACAGATTGGTCAGACATGACTTCCCCTTCATAAATCCATGCTGACTACTCCCAATCAGCTTATTGTCCTCCATATGTTTGGAAATGGCTTCCAGAAGGTTGATGTGAGACTTGAATTCCCCAGTTTTTTCTTATTATCTTTCTTGAAGATATGAATTACTTCTGTTTTCTGATAGTCCCCAGGAGCCTTCCCTGAAGTTCATTCCGAGAAAATCAATTTTCCTTCTGGAAATAATCTCCCCTGATATTTTCTTCTGGGTTAGGCATTGTGGCAGATTCGTTTACTCTACCTTTATGATGTATGAATGAAAATAACAACCCTAGTTTTTTAGATATCAGGCTGGGCTGTAGCAGTGACAGAGAGAGGGGAGAACACTTCGTACTGTGGAAACAAATACAACCTGCAGTTACTGAATGGCGTTTACAGAATAAAACAGGCCTCCCAAAACCAAAACACTGCAGATAAAGTTATCTTTTCTTTTGCAATCAATCATAACACAGCCCA
The DNA here is from genome assembly GCA_017639485.1 of Pluvialis apricaria. Taxonomy (NCBI): domain Eukaryota; kingdom Metazoa; phylum Chordata; class Aves; order Charadriiformes; family Charadriidae; genus Pluvialis; species Pluvialis apricaria. The sequence goes on from CM030007.1 coordinate 87,963,030, forward strand.
AGTATCTATGTGAGGGCAAGGAGAAGAAATGAAGCCATGTAAGACATAACTATTCAAGCAATTCCAATACTCATTCTTAGACAGCCATGATTAACTAAAATGCCACCTTTCAGATTAAAAGGTATTCTTTAGAACATACACATCCTAAGACAAAAAATAGTGACCATATGTTATATATATAAGAACATCTAACTCTCCTGTGCGGAATTATATTATTACAGAGCTTCTGGCAAGAACCATAATTTGTCCACACTAACCTTTAACACAAGGCAGTGTGGCAGAATTCCTACCTGAGAAGTCACCTTTCCTAAACTCAGGTATAGACGTTATGCTGAACAACTGAGAACAATTTCTAACAGGTTAAGTTGGAAACAGCAAAAGGAAGGAAATGGTACAGTCTAGTAGCAGGATGTGAACAAGGCTCTAGAGAAGACCCCATATAATCCACCAAATAGTCGGCAGATACTAGAGCACTGTTTTTCCCAATACAGTCAGAGATACCTGAATTTAGGTGGCTTGTCCTATGCCCATTTCTGCCATGGCTTTTGCTCTGTAAATCTCTGTTTCTTTCCTGATCAAACTTGTGCTTCCTCAAACTTTGCTTAGTGACATCTTCATCCTTACTACCTGCATGAAAGCAATCTAACACAGTAAAAGCTGCACAGCTTTGCTCTCTGCACATAAGTGCATCCAGCAGAGAGGAGCTGCAAGGCAACACACCACTGAACACGACTTTAGTTTTGTGCTAGCATAGCTATGGTTTCTGCAGTGCACGGAAACGCTTCATTAGCATTTCAAACAATGTCATTTGATGCCCTAGCTATGTTTCCTGTGATGATCTGTATAGTAGCTAGCTTATTATGGGTTCATCTTAAAGAAGCTTTTCCAGATAATCTGTAAGTATCCCTTTTGCTTAAAAACACTAAGAAACTGTTCAATCACTTCTTTCTAGTTGTCTCACCTGCTAACAGTTGAATACAAAAACAGAGTTCATGCTAGTGTTTTGTGATAAAGCAATAGTTATTTGGATCTTAAATACTGTCCTAGCGTCTTACACAACTTACACATCTACCACTATCATAGCACTTCTAGCCCTTTCACTTGAAAAGAGTATCTGCATACTAACTACTCTGTAATTCCACTCACACAATTCAAATCTTAAACTTCTCTTCTGTCTTCCAAGAGTACAGAAAATGTATCAAGTAATGAGGGGGCTAGTAACTATATCCTAGCCTAACTAAAGCTAACTACGAAGTATAGCAGTAAATTCTTTGGAAAAAAAAGGAAAAAAAAAAAAAGATACAAAAGAAGAGGGCGAAAAAGGAAGAGACTACACTGCAACAATGTGCTATGTATGTTAGAAACAACCAAAGTGGAATTTCCTAAAATGGTACCTACTTGCAGACTTCTACCAGCATAGCTGGAACAGGAAGACTGGCAGGTGTGATTTGTAACTGAACTGGCAGAAGCCCCTACCACTAACTTAATTAAACTAGCTAAACTGGTTTAACTGATTGAGCTTTTACTGGTACAGCCTGTTTGCTTGCTGTACAGGGTTTTACTAGACATCTGTGAAGCAAAGTGTAGCTGTATAGCTGCTTCACAGCAGAAGCCCTCTGACAATACATTATACTAACACTCCTATAACCAAGAAAGAACAATGCTACAGACAGAACAAGACAGATGCAAGCACCTATTGCAAGTGAGGCTGCTCATCCATAATGTTTACAAAGAACAATTTAGGTTTGTATTATCTTATGCTATCGATTTTTGCAGCAGATAATATTTACACCGTTAAATGTCCTCATGTAAAGGCACACACATTCAGAGCAAAAGAAAAAATATTTTAAGTGCCCACTGTTAACATCACAAAAAAGATCAAAAGATCAAGGAGGTCTGTTGGTAGCACCAAATGATCTTTACCCGACAATTACTACAACGCTGATGCATTTTTTGTACACCTAGAACAGCACTTGTAATTAAACACTCTATATTTTCACTGAATCGTTACTTGTGACACCTTTTCACAAGTCCTGTTTACGTGCATTTCCCTGAGAGTAGCAGGAATGCAAAACTTACTAATTTGGGGTGAAGTTCACCAAAATGATGGTATGGGTATAATGGCAGCAGAGCAGTAATAATGCTGTTTCAAGTTCAGGTCTCCTCCTGCTACTATGTATCATGCTCCAATGATGCAAACTTCCCTTTTCTCTCAAGCAGTCTAACCAGCTAATACTAAGTGCCCTTAACTAAAAATAATTGCTTGTACACAGTATTTATCTTTAATTTTGTTGCTTGTTGTCAGATCTGATGAGGGGATATTGAGTCTGGAACACCAGTCAATTTTTCCAACAACGCAATCTAGTAAGAGATAGTAATTAGCCTCTCCCTGCAAATCTTGTTCTTGCTCTGTGAACACCTGAAAACATCAGTAGGAAACAAATATATCTGTTAGCACTCATTAGCAAATTCTGGTGGTGGTGGTTGTTAAAACTCAAATCCCATCTTCCCATCTGTCCCTCCACATACATTCTTCAATGCTAGGAGTTGTGTAGCTCATTTTAGTACAGACAGGCTCAAAGGCATGACCCAGAAAGCCTCCACTAACATAACCAGTCTTCAAATAAAAAACACTCTCTAACACAGCTATAATAAATATTTTCTCTCATTCTTTACAGTGCTCAGTTTCATGGTGGTGCAATTTGACAACACAAGAACATGGTACAGAGACTGGAGAGGCAAATTACCAACACATTACAAGTAACTCCAGGCATGAGCAAGGAAGCCCTGAAGGAGTTCTTCAACCCTGTAACTTGTACACCCAGTTTCAACTTCATGAGGAGAGGAAAAAAAAAACAACAAAACACAACCCACATAAATCACTGGGTGGGGGAGAGGGAAGAGAAGGGCAGCTTCTAATGGAAACACATGAACCTTAAAAAAAAAAACACTACTGGGGAGCAGAGTATACTCACTTTAAAGAAACCAAAAAAAAATTACCCTTTTCTAAATATCTGAATCCGCACTAAGGAAACAATGAAAAGGTAAAAATCACAGCACAAAGAAGTTGGGCCAATATTACAGTGTCACTGCAAGAGTTACTAAGGTTCAGAAGTGCCAGCAACACACATTCTACTTCCTTGTAAAAATTCTGTTTCAGATATAGAAGATCAGCTTTATACAATTGCTTAGGTGAGGAAAAAAGGCTGAATTAATAAATGAGACCAGACAATATATTTCCCTTCTTTCTCTCTATTTTGTAAAATAAAAGTCCCTTTAAAAATAATTTCTGATACCTTAACTTGTATGTTCTGCTTTTAGACCTAGTGTCTATTTCTGCATACCACACATATATATATATGCACATATATGTATTGCTGAAAACATTGAAAGGGATTATATTTTAAAAAGAGCTTAAAAAAGGGCATTCCTCTCCCTCCACTCACTCAAAATTTTCCCCTGATGTCCATCACAGAGTTTGCCTAGATTCTTTAAAACGTGTTCACGTTGTCTGAAAGGTTGCAGTACAAATGACCCACTAAAAACATATGGGCTGACAACACAGAAATTGGGAAGTTTTCTACACAGAACTGCAGAGCCATTAAGGACTATGAAATGCTCAGTCCTGGAAGAATATATGCGTGTAAACAGTTGCATCCCCCTAGTCATTCCATCAACTTCAGTGAACTACTTGTACAGGGACGTTCTTTCTGTACAATAGTTTTTAAAGGATCTGTCCTTAGCTGTTCACTTAAGGAGGTTTCAAAGTACGAATAATCTTTCCTTCTACAGGGAAAAATACTGGCGATATCTCACAGCAAGGTAACACAAATCCTAACTCCTTTCAGGACTTTAGTTCAACTTTCTGTACATTTACAAGACATCCGTAACAAACCAGTTAAGGATTTTGAATTAACCATCATTATTTGTGACAATCTGTTCATGAGAACTGATCAACTCAAATTCACAGCCTTCAGGTGCTTTCAGTTTGAACATACAGACCCCACAGAGTCAAAGAAAGGCAAACAGATAAAGTACACCATAGAGCATTATGAATCAACTGAAGGTCACCAAATGAAGAAGCTGTGTGGGGACAGAGGAAAACAACTGAGCATATACCCTTTTGTACATGTGCAACAGTACATTTCAGGTAGTTCCATTTATAAGTACTTTTTTCCATGAAACACATTGTACAGAAAATATTCAGTTAAAATTTAGAAGTACACTCCTCTAAAACAAAAGTGAAGCGTTAAAAAATTTGCTGAAAGATACATTGAGACATCTATGCAGTTTTTTGGTGGGTGAATTTTAGATACTTTTTGTTGAAGATAGTTAACATGGTAGTCCTGAATTACAGGCATTTTTCCATCTATATTTCTCTAATTCAGCCCTGGAAGGAGAATAACTCAGGTCATCTTAGAAGGACTTTTAAATAAGCAATAGGTCACACTTTGTCTTTGTGCTTGATAGTACTTTTTTTGGTACATTGAGACATATGACATTAGGGAAGAATAAAGAAAACACTAAGATTTGCATCTTACCTCCTGCTATCTATAGTTATTAGGTGTTCATTGGGCCAGTGATCTGGCAACGGCTGAGGACTGTATGAACTATGTCTCTAAAGTGTCACGGCCACATAACGCAGACAACACGACAGCAACATGCAGTAAGATGGGCAATCTGCTCACACACTGGCAGGGTCCTGGGGGCAGCATGATAAGGAAGCTTGGGGCGAGTGAAGAAAAAACAACAAAAAAAATCTTCAAGCAACCAAAAAGCTAATAAACACAAGTGGCAAAAGGAAAGTTGGATGACACAGTGCTCTTGGCCCCAACTAGGAAGAGAATAATTTTCAGCCAAAAGGATAAAAAGAGTTTCACTTGCTTTGTGCTAGCAAGTAATAAGTAAATACCAACAGATAAATCAGACTGCCTAAACTCACCTAAACATGTCTGACAGGGAAACTAAGGCTTAGCAAAGCTGGTTATCGTGAACCAGCCAAAATAACGGCAGTAACTTGTAACCATAAGAAATCATGAAAGTTATAAAAGAAGTTTCTGTTCTAGGGACGGTTTCTGTTGGAAGAGTGTTTTTAATCAGGGGCTCTGATAATACTGGCCTATAGCCTCTGGGAAGGCAAATGCAAGTTCTCTGGAAGAACAAGTACTAAATTAATCTTTAAAAGGGTGCAGTGAGTCCCCATGCACTGGGAAATGGAGAAATCAAGGTTTTGTGAGGCAGCAGATACATACACTCAACACCTTGCACAGCCTTGAATGACTTATGATGCATTTATTTCTCTCAATACTCCAGTCAAAAAAAAAAAAAAATAAAATAAAAAAATCAATAAAAGCAAAAGTCATTACCACCTTCTGTAAAGATGACAGGTCTGCCTTGTTCCTTCTTCCCGGGTGGGAGGTACCAATGTTATTTTTAAAAATGTATGCTCTACTTGTTTTTTCCCTTCCATCCCTCACTGCCTCCCATCACAACCAGTGGCACTAAGTATCCATCACTGAAGGAACAGCCTGAAGTCAGAGTGAGTAAATAACTCATCCTATTACATGATGGCCGTTTACTTGCACCTTTGTCTTTTCCAAGGGTAACTGCATGACTACAGTGTCTATATATAAACAATAATATATTTCATATGGCTGTAAGAGCCAAAAAAATGAGGATTAAGAGACTCACATATACTCATCTCTTTCCAATTCTGAAAAGAACAACATGTGCTGATCATAAACCTAAACTGCTCTAATATACTCTGTCATATTATAATTTTACTAACAGCACCAGTGAAATTCTAGTAGAGTAAATAATTAGGTGATGGCAGGAGATCTGGGACCCTCTAAGGACTCTGTCTCCACCATCAGATTCCCAAATACTTCCCAAAAGATTCTAGCAGGAAATTGCAGCACTTACAGACACTGAATACAAAGACACCTAATTAGTCAAATACTACTTCCAATAGCAAATAATGTAAATATGTTTACTATTCCAGTTGATATGCACTTTATAAAAGCATGAAAGCCATTATATGAAAGCTGTTAAATGGTCTACACATGATACTTCAGAAAAAAACAACACTTCTGTACATAGAAGTAAAACCCCAAAACGAAAAAAAACCCCAAACAAATTAAAAAAAATCAAGACCGCTAAACAACCCACCCACATACGCATATGTAATTACTGTTAATAAATTACTGTGTTTGATCAGGACAGGAATATGCAGAAGCAAAGGGTATCACCAAATCATGACAGCAGCAGTTAGAACAGCTAGTCTTACAATCCCCGCATCTTTCGTTTTCCCACATGTCCCTCTTGGTCCCATCTTCATTGTTACTTAACGTTAATGCTACTTAACGTTTAAGTAATACAAACCGGTAGATGTAGTCAGGATACAAGCTGGATTGTTCTAATGGAGTAAATGGAATATTTGTCAGACTAAGCTTGAATGCAAGCACAACCCTTCACAATTACTAAATTATTAAATGCTGTAGTTACACGGCAGTCATCCAGAATACTGCTTCTCTTATACCCTTTTTTGCAAACAAACATAAAAAACATCAAAATCAGATAATGTTTCCTAAAGTTGAGGGAACCCATCTCAGGGCTATGTAATTAAATTGCAAGAAAAGTGGAAATACCAAGAAGTATTCGCATGCTAGCTTCAAACAGCAGTGGGACTGAACTGCAATTCAGTTTCTAGGAGCTCGTGTTTTCTGTTACTGTGTTTTAAGAATTCTAACGAGGTTGTTGCTCCTGTCAGGAAAAATCAGATACACAGCTGTACTCTCTGTAAACCCAAAACCATAGCAGTACTTTTTTCAAGACATTTGGATGCAAATGCTGCTAAGCACCTCTACAGATTTTACCTACAGAGAAGAGTTTCTCACAGCAGCCTGCTCCAACAGTAAAACAATTCCAAAAACAACTGTAAAAATGAATCAGACCAAAATACATGGATTACTAACACACCCACCCACATATAAACAAGCTACAGAGAAAATAAAAACATCCGGCGCTTGGAAAGTTGTCAGGGGGAAAAAAAAAAACAAAAACCACCACCAAACCTGACTTCAGGGAAGAGAAAGTATAAGGTCAGGACACCTTCTCTTTGCCTCCCAACATTTTAGGACTAGGTTAGAGAAACATTGTCCACCATCTAATCCGCTCAATTCTATAAATCTATATGGAAATTACTTTAAGAGGCTATTGCCAAAACCAAAATGACTTCCCTATGTAACACAGTTCCAAATAATAATATACAAATAAGTTCTGAAGAAACTGAAGCTGCTTTAAAGAATTATGATATCACAGCTCTGAAGAAGTTATATCTTTGAAAATATAACTTATAGATAGCACATTTGGTCCTTGTTTCAATCTCTGATTAGGTTCTCTTCCTCCTCATGGCTTGGAGCCTCAGGAAGGGAAAAAAAAAGTGTTTCGTCTCCTTTTTAGCATAATATTATAATTATTTGTTTTATTTACAATTTAAACACCAGCGTATTTTAAACAGAAATACTCTACTGAGGTTTTCTTAAGAATACAAAAGCAAAACCTGAGCAAAAAGAAGAAATAATTGAGTCTCCTTAGTATATCAGTTTATACACTGAACTCTAACAGTGAAGCAATATTAAGTATATTTATATAAGAATATTTATTTAATGTTTTTGTTTAAACATCGGCAATTACACTGTACATTAAAGAATGAAAAGCAATACATTTTGTTTTCAAACTCTCAAATTTTCACCAGTTCTATCAATATATAATTACAACTAAGCCACTGCCTTTTCAGAAGGTTACTTTTCCACTAATAACTTGTTGCAATATAAAGTACTAGTCACTAAAAGATAATAAAAACCTTAACCCTGAAGCTTCACATTACCATGTGTACACTGCATGACTGCCACACGCATTTAAAACCCTCTCGCTTTTGCATAGTTCATAAAACATTCACATGCTGGTTCCCACAAAACGTTCAACAGCTGACAACCCCAAAGCTTCTTTCCTCTCTGTTTCCCTCTCCCCCAGTAATCCCCCTCTCAAAGCCTGGCATCAAAACATATCCAACAAACTGATCACCACAGGACAACCACCACCACACTTGCCCCCATGACAAACATACGGGATCCATTCTCCAGAACTCCAATGAGCACAGCACCCTTCCCATTCAGCCGAGAATATCACCAGTTCCCTGCGACTGGGAATGGGAAGGAGCCCGTTGCTGCTAGGGAGTCTCACGTCACTTCCAGGCCAAACACCCAGGGCAGCTGCCTCACTGGGAGCTCCCCCACCTCCTCTGAAGCCAGACGAACAGGTTGAGGTGTGACATTATTTGTAATCATGCCCTGGGCATCCAGGACAGCCCAGAGTGCTACTGCTGCTCTGCGCTGAATTCCCTTTGAAGAGTGAACACTGCCAAGTCAGAGACTATTTGCCATCTTGGTGGATCTGTGTCTCTGAGGGGGAGATGGGCTGGGAGAGGGAAAAAGACTTCATTTTACTAGTTTTGCTTTCACCATTGTAAGAGTAATAACAGCAGCAATAATAAATAACAACACATAGTAATGCTATGTTTCTCTCCACAAAATCTTCCTTGCTGTTGACAGAAACAAAAGCTCAAAGAGACAACATTTTCACATGATGGAATCTATCTGAAAGTTTCTTCCACCAATTACACTCTCTTGTATTTCACCATAAGGATAACAAGTTTAATGGTCATACCCAGTACTTGGAATAAGAAACTAATACTCCTGAGTCTCATTCCCAAGTTCACATAACAGTTAAAATGCCACAATCTAAAACATCTCCTAGGAAAAAAATACATAGACAATATTCTAGTAAGATTTCCAACAAAAAAAGCTCAATAATTGAATTGCAAATTCCTGCCAAGTATGTAAAAAAAACCCACCACATAATAATTCACTGACCCATAAAGCAAGCTATCTTTTCAGGTACAGACAGTACACTGCTTTCCCTAGTCTGCATACAACCTCAGCGCCTCGGCAGATGCCACAACTTTCAGAAGTGGCTACTTAGTCACTTAATTAATAGTATTCAGAGTACTTAGAAGAGCAGTGAAGGCGATAAGAACCTACAAGCAAAGGCAGGCATGGTGATATCAGAGAGTGTGGTGGCAAAGGAGGAGGGAAGGACAACAGGAGTTGGTCAATTCTCCAACTTGATGGGTACCAAGCAGCAGCTGGAGGGCTGGGGAAGCAGAAAGCCCTGCACAAACCAAACCGTTCTGGGACACTGGGAATATTCTCTTTTCCCTCCCAGGAGCCAAGCTACGGCTGTAAAGGGGCCCTGCACATACACAGGCAGAGTCTTATGAAAGGTTTTAGGAAAGTGCTGATAGGGATGGGTAATGGTGTATGGGGTGTGTAACAAGAATGACAGTCTCAGCAAGGAGTCATCCGTGCACTCACAACCCCCTGCAACCTCTGGCTGGTTGTGAAGGTTAAAAACAAACAAATGAAACATATAGAGAAGAAAAATAAATGACAAGCAACAGATAAGGATCTCCACCATGTACCTATGATTCAGCATGAACATCCCTCACATCCTACAGCTAATCTGCACTATTTAAAGATTGTATTCTGCTGTACAACAAGAAATCCAGATTGCTGTTCTGACCTGAGGCAGCTGTAGTTACACAAAGCCCCTGTTCTGTTTCATTGTTTCTAAAGCCCAAGCTATACACCACAATTTCAAAAATAACTACCACCACACTTCTTCCTAATTTTAAAATAAATTTACCACCCCAGTCCTGCTAGCAACATTGGCAAGTCCTCTGGAGTACAGACAAGCCTGAAGGTTGCCACATGCAGTACTTTCAGTTTACCAGTATAACGCCACCCAATCCCACATAGAATTGGGTTTGCAAATTAAAACTGGCAAGGATGGCTCTGCACCACAGTTTCCTGCTTTCTACATCTTCATCTGCTATCAGCAAAATCTAACTGTCTCACATGCTGTCACACTCACAAACAGTTTTACGCTGCAGAGCATGGTTAGACAAGGGATTTGTTAAAATAAGACCAGAAAAAAAAAAAGATAATCAAAAGCCTCCTGCCTGTCTCCTAACAGCATTTTAAAAAAAAACCTAATATACTACACATCATCCACATTTACTTTATTTTCTGGTTATAAATGTAAGGATTTTGGATTTCAAGTTGAAGTTTTCAAGCTAGAAAGATATCAAAGACCAACTTTATACCATGCAAATGAACTACACTGCAATCACACCTGCTACCTCCTCTTTTTCAACTGCGTAACTGATGAGTAAAACAGACAACCAGGAATTCTCCAGTCATACTTCTATTTCTCTACCCGAAAAACTGAAAGAAAACAGAAGAGATGACAACCAGATACATATTTATTGCGATAAATTCAGCATCGCTACCTCTAAAAAGAGTAGATATCTACAAAGGTTTACAGAGGTAAATTAGACCTTAAAGAGGGACCAAAGGATTTTCTTATACTTAGACAAACTTCTCCCGCAAAATCTTCCAAATGACCATAGCTGCAGACTAATAGGCAGTGAAAAAGGAAAAAGAAAAGAAATTTCAAATACCTTTTCCGTTACACCTTGCATATTAAATTGCAGAGCACAAGAAGGGTATGAATCTGTGGGGTTTTGTGTCTCTATGTATAAAAATATATGAAATTCAGAGCAGTTGTTTTGCAGATTCAAGAACAGGAAGTATTTCTGACAAAACTTCACAGTGAAAGTCCCCTGAAAAAATAACTGCACACGTACTGCATACATATCATTGCTACCTCCCCTTTCCTCTTTCTGTCTCACATCTGTCTTCAGAAAGCTCCTCTTCAATGGTCTCCTAATTTGCATTTATTCTGTGAAATTTAAAACCACTTTTGCTACAGGCAACTCCAAATGTCTTTTCCACATCACAACCTAGTATTCCCTTGAAAAATATTTTTTTTCTTAAGTTACACTTTGTATTAATGTCTTTTCATAAACATTCCAATATATTGCATTTCCCTAATATTTCCATTTCTGATTTGTGTATTTTTTTTTTCTTCCAAACTCTTTTCTCTTCAAACTGTGCTTCCAGAATCTATGCACACATGCTAACCAAGATCACTCAGGCCTCTATACTGTGTTAATTGAGTGGTTTCAGTTCAGCCCAAACATTCAATTTTTGCAAAACCCAACAATTTCTTTGGAATGTCATCATGAATTTATTCAAAGGAAATTCAGATCACAAGAAGGAAAGGCTTCTTCCATAAGAAATTATTCCCTCCACTAGAAAGCAGAATGCAAAGTACCTCAAGAAGTTCATTAGTGATTTTTAGCGCTGAATAACTTTCGCAAGTAACTACTCTTACAACCGATTCTAATAAGCAGTGGGAATTTGGAGTTGCATTCGGCTCCATCACTCATCAGTAGCATCCCTTTTTGCCTGCCTCTCAACTACCTTGCTGACACAACAGAATAGCAACGGGGCACCAATTGATTGTTGGTGAGCTTGACTCTGCACGCACTTCTAAAAAAATTTTCCATAACTGAAAGAGAAAGTTTACAATTACTTATAATCTTAGTGGACAGAACGATGACACTCAACAAGCTTTCTAATGGGACTGCTGTTATGTTTGACTATAGCTCTCCAGATACAAGGAGATTTACACAAGAAAAACTGAAGAAAAATGAAGGTTTTCACTCAAGATATTCACATACGAACTGTACTTTTAGGAATTTTGTATCTTCCACTCCACGTTACCTAATTTAGAGAGGGAATGGTCAACTATAAAAAACATATTTGACTTTGCATTCAATCTGAGAATGTGGAAGAATTTAATGAGGTTTCTAGTTCTTTAGAAAACAGCCCTGGATGCTGACTTAAAAAAAAAAAAAAAAAGGGGGGGGGGCAGACCACGGACGGACGATGACACACCAAAGAGCAGGTAGTGGTATTTTATAAGAACAGAAAATCCAAAACATTTATTGCTGTTTTAGAACTTTCTATTGAGAAAAAGCTATTTATTTTTCAATTATGTGACAGGATGCTACTGTTTGAAGTCATTTTGGAAAGAGCAGACCTTAAAAATAAGGTACTACGGGGGAGAACTTGCAAACCTTCATGCTTAGATTGTGATATTTTTTGGAACAGAAATTCATAAGGCCGCATTTATTTAGGACAGTAAATCCAACTCCTAAAATCAGCAGCAGATTTCAAATATCAGACAGGAGAAAGCTTAGAGGAAGTCTGCTTTTGTCCCACAGAACTTCACAGCTCATCAGAGTTCAAGCAGAAAAATATTATCAATACACAATGAGTCCCAAAATAGTTTCTTCCCCCTACCCCAAAGTGTGGATTTTCAGAAGTTAACAAGAAACAGGGTATGCATTTTCCTCCTTCACTTCCTTTCATCTCGTTGAGGCTGTTACTCCCTCCTAATCATTGCCGCCTGGTAGACACAGAGCTGTTCTTTCTTCTTGGCAATGACAAGAACAAGGATTAGGATGCAAGTATGTTTGTCCCCACAGGAACACCTGAGGCTCCCGTGTGAGCCCCACTATGGGCTCGATAAGTTTGCCACCGAACCATGTCCCCAGATGAGGTCGACATATGCAGCGCTATTGAAGCAAAATGAAATAACTTCATTATGTGCATATGTCTAAACACACAACAGGCTCACACAGTTAGAAGATGAAAAAGAAGAAAAAAAAAAAGATACATATACCCTTGGAAAGGGGAAAGTCCCAAAGATCCTCTGAAGCTGTACTAACAGGTTAACATAAAACCTATTTATGTAATTTATTGTAGTTCTTGCTCTCTTTTCCATAGTGGAGAGCCAAGTTTATGGAGTTTTATAGAAACTAACAGCCTAGGTCTGCAATGACAGAGGTACTAACAGCAAGTCTCATATGTGCAGACAAACGTATGTGCACACAGATGCCCAGTAAAAAAAGATATGTATTTCTAAAACTTTGAATTGCTTTCCTAAAATCAGTATCACTGCAAGCTATTTGGTACATTACATGAAATACAAAATAATGATTATTTTTTTTTTTAAGTTATTATAGTTGGAAAAATCCACTTTAATTACTCTCAACTAATTTAGCCAGGAGTAAGTATTCACAAAAAGCTTCTATAAAACATAGGAAAGCACTCTGGAGAAGAAGTAGCAGTTACATAGAAGAGAAAATATTGCAAATGCCATGATATGTAAGTCGTTCTAGAATAATCACTTTGTTCCCAGATCACACAGTCAAACATAATCACTGAACGGCAGAGAAATGTAGGGGTAGCTTTTATTTTCAGGATATCAAAACTACATTGTCTTTGCAAAGAAAGTAATATTTTCTTTGTAACATAGCCTCAATAGAACACTGTATCACGATATATTATGGTTTTGGATATAAAAAATATTATTGTATAGAGGCTGATAATTAGCATGAACAGCACAGTACACAAAACTTATACACACAACACAAGAACAGTTCCACTTTGTACTCACTCTTACAAAGTTGTCAGGGAACAAACCTCTTCTGCCTTTGAGCTGTCCTTCCCACCAGCCTCCATCATCTTTCTTGATATTGGTGATTATGTCACCTACAGTGATTGTCAGCTCATCATCATGTTGAGCTTTGTAGTCAAACTCCACTATCGCCTCCACTAAAAGAGAAACACAGATATGCATAATTATTGACATTGAAGTTTCCGTGCCTTTGAAAGGAATAAGAGAACACCAATGCAATAATATATTCTCAGTGAAAGTAATATATTCAGTTTAACCAAGAGAACACATAAAATAGGCAATATGTGATGCTAACATTTTGTGGGTAACTGCTACAGAGAGGCTAAAGGGAAAAAAAAAAAAAACCAACCCAAAACAAAACCAGAAACGTCTATCACGGTTAAGGCAACAAATGGCATGCATTCTTCTTTACTGTTTAAAGGAAATTAATTTATGATGCTTCAGCAGTATCTACTCTGGCAGCACTACAAAGTTTATTTTTATTTCTTGGACAACATTTTAGCTTTTGTTCACGGGACTTCTAAAGCATTTTATTTCTGGAAAGGTTCTCAAATTCATAAGCATCCCAAGCCACTGTGCTCACTTTGTTAAATACATCACTATCAACCTAAAGAGTATTTAACAAGAATTTTTTGCATCATGCTGAGTATCACTGTTGTTTATACAGAAAAGCAAAACTTTGCTGCATGAACATGCTCTTGCAGGGTTTCACCAAAGGGAGAAAAATTTACTTTCACTTGTAATTATGCATCAGGGGATCTGAAGATGAAATGTTCCTAGTGCTCTGAATGTCTGTTATCAGACAGAGAGGTTATAAGCTTGCTACCATTATATGGTGTATCTTTGTCTTTCCTTGGGACGACTCCCCATCCCTTGAAACCGCACACACAACAAAGTCCCTGTAGAGTATTAAGGAAGTCATAAAGACAGAAAAATTCCTTTGGAGAATCAAAAATAACACACCTGGGGTATTCAAATATGGAAACCACAGTTATATTTAGTGGTTCATCAAATATCTACTAGGAGGAGCCCGATTGGTAAGGTCAAGGATAGCCATATTTGTAAAGCCTTATTCCTGTTTTCTTCAGCGGAAAACCATGCCCCATGATGTTCCACCAAACATTTAGCACTTCAACCACTGAAACAGCAAAATGAGAACTAGTAATAGGCAACTGCTTTCCGCACAAATGACTGTGCTGTGTAAACCCTGCAAGATGTGGCCAGCAAACAGGCAATACAGCTCACAAAGCAAAGCTAACCATTACACCACAGACAGTAAATGGGTTCTGCCTAAATAACAGAAGCCTCAAGGACTACACTGAATTAAGCTGATAGAAAAGAAGTTATTCCTTTCCACCCCCAAAATGTCACACTGACACAATGCTGAACATCTCCCTCCCTCTCCCAGAGCCTGTAAGTCATTGCTAAAAGAATGTTCTGACTTTCGGATACATCCCAGGCACAAGGCTACAGTTGATAATACTCATTTATTGCATCTTCTGTGAAGCCCCAAAACATTATAAAACCAGTTCACAAGAGGCCTGCTAAACTACACAATGAACAGCAAAAGAGAAAGAGTGACACCACACATTACAAGCTGACAAGTAAACAGAACTTGAAAAATTTATCACTGAAACTGAACTGAGAAATCAGGGTCATTCAGGCTCAGGGCTTTGTCCACGTGGGTCTTGAAAACCTCCAAGGTCAGAGGTAGGGCACGCAAGACAACCTGCTCCACTGCTTGACCAGGGGAAAAGTTTTCTCTCTACAGTCCATTGGAACCTTTTCTTTTTCAATCTACATCCATCGGTCCTGTTGTCCCACCATGCACTGCTGTGAAGAGCCTGACTCCACCTTCTTGATAACTTCCCTGTAGGTATTGTACAGCTGCTATTAGGACCTCCCATTTTCTCCAAGCTAAACAGAGTTCCTCTAGCCTCAGGTCCCTCCACTCTTTAGCATGTCAACTGTTCCACCAATTTCATACCAACCACAGACTTGAGGGGAGTGCGCTCCACTGCCTACTCCAGTAACTGACAAAGATATTAAAAGGAACGGGTGCCAGGACAGCCCCTGATGGTACTCCATTTATTATCAGCTTGCAAATATAGTACAACCCATTAACCACTACTCAAAACACACAACATTTGAGGTTGGAACGCACATCTGTAGACCACCTAGTCCGAACCCCCTTATTCAAAGCAGAGACACCTAAAGCATGGGTTGCTCAGGGCCTTGCACAGCTAGGTTTTGAATATCTCTAAGGATGGAAACCCCAGTGTTCAATCACCCTTAAAGTTAAAAAAGTTTTATTATGTATAAAGGGATTTTCCTGTAGTTCAATTTATGCCCATTGCCTCTCGTCCTTTCACTGTCTACTGACAAGAAAAGTCTGGCTCCACTTTCCTTACCCCACCACACCACGTATTCAGACACATTGATAACATCACGCTGAGCCTTCTCTTCAACAGGATAAACAGTCCCGTCTCTCTCAGACTCTCCTCAGATGCTCCAGTCCCTCAATCATCTTCAGGGCCCTTTGCCACACTCGCTCCAGCATCTTCATCTCTCTCTTGTATGGGACAACCCAGAACCAGACACCACACTCCAGATGTGCCGCACCAGAAAGGAGAAGAGGAGAAGGATCACCTCTCTCCACCTGCCTTCTGCCAATCCTCTGCCTAATGCAGCCCAGGAAGCTAGGAGCCACCTTTGCCACAAGCACACGTTACTGCCCTGTGATCTACTTGGTGTCTACCGGGATCCCTTAGGGTCCTTCTCACCAAACCTGCTTTCCAGACACTCAGCCTGCGCTTACTGCTCTCCAGGTGCAGGACTTGGCATTGCCCTTTGTTCATGAGGATCCTTCAGCCCATTTCTCCAGCCTGTTGAGGCCTCTCTGAATGGCAGCACGACCCTCTGGTGACTCAAACACTCTTCCCAGCTTTGATGTGTCTGCAAACTTGCTGAGAGTGCGCTCTGCCCTATCCCCCAGGTCACTAGTGAAGATGCTGAGCAGCACTGGCCCCATTATCCACCCCTGCGGCACACTGCCAGGGATGGGCCTTCAGCTGGACCTCGTCCCGCTGATCACAACCCTTTGAGCCTGGCACTTCAGCCAGTTTTCAGCCCACCTCACTGTCCATTTACCTAGTCTGCACTTCATCGGTTTGCCAATGAGGATGATACTGCAGACAGTGTCAAAAGCTTTGCATAAGTCAATGTAAACAACAGCCACTGCCCCCCCCCATCCTCCACCAAGTCAGTAATCTTATCATAGAAGGCTAACAGATTGGTCAGACATGACTTCCCCTTCATAAATCCATGCTGACTCTCCCAACCAGCTTCTTGTCCTTCATATGTTTGAAAATGGCTTCCAGGAAAGCTTCCAGGCTTATTTGGTCCATCACCTTCGAAGGGGTCGACATGACGCTGACCAACCTGTCGTTCTCAGCAAGAAGGAGGTTTCTTACCCTTCTTGAAGACAGGAGTTACATTTGCTTTCTTCCAGTCTTAAGGAACCTCTCCCAGTTAGGATGACCTTTCAAAGACTATCAAGAGCGGCCTCCCAATACCAGTTAGTTCCCCCAGCACATACCCTACCAGGGGCATGATTTTGCACATGTCCACTTTCTTTAAATATTCTCTAACCTGATTCTCCTCCATTGAGGGTAGGTCTGCCTTGCCCTGGACTTTCCCACTGGTTTTAGGGGTCTGGGATTTCTGAAGGCCCGTAGTCCTATTACAGATGGAGGTAAGACACTAAGTACCTCTGTGACAAGGTCCTCATTCCCATTCAGCAACAGGCCTACTCTTCCTAGTCTTCCTCATGCTGCTCACGTGCCCATAGAAGCCTTTCTTGTTGATTTTCACATTTCTACTGGCTTTGTCTGGGATAGGGTTAATTTTCTTTATAGCAATCCACATAGTGCTGTGTTTTGAGTTTGTGACCAAAAGAGCATTGATAACACAGGGATGTTTTAGCTATTGCTAAAGGGTCCTCAAACCAGGACACAGAGCCTCAAGGCCTTTTCTGTTTCTCATGCTGCCCTGACAGTCAGTACGCTGGAGGGGCACAAGAAGCTGGGAGGAGACACAGGCAGGACAGCAGACCCTAACTGACCAAAGGGATATTCCATACTATATGATGTTGTGCTCACTAATAAAAGCTGGGGGGAAGGAGGAAGAAGATGGTACATTTGGAGTTATGGCATTTGTCTTCCTAAGTCACTGTCACATTTGATGAAGCCCTGCTTTCCAGAAGATGGCTAAACATCTGTCTGCCAATGGACAGTAGCGATTGAATTCCTTATTTTGCTTTGCTTGCACATGCAGCATTTGCTTTACGTATTAAATGACCTTTATCTCAACCCATGAGCTTTCTCACTTTTATCCTTTCAATTCATTTCCCCATCCCACTGTAGGGGAGTGAGCAAGCAGCTGTGTGGGGCTGAGTTTCCCACGGAGGTTAACCCACAACAACATCCCTCACCACATTCAACTCCAGGTAGGCTTTGGCTTTCCTAACCCCATCCCTGCACACCCAGGCATTCTCTCTACCTTTGCCCCAGGTCATTTCTACCCACTTTCACCTCCTGTACTCTTTATGTTTGATTTTTGTTCATCCACGAAGGCATCCTACCACCTCTGATTGTTTTCCTGCTTGTCAGGATGGACCATTATTGAGCTTGGAGGAGGTGATACCTGAAAACCACCCAGCTGACCTGGACCCCTCATTTATCCACAACTGTCTCCAGTGGGATTCTTCCAAGCAGATCCCTGAACAGGCCAGTCTTCCTTCTTCAAGTCCAAGGTTGCAATCCTGTCTTCTGCTTCATACCCCCACTCCCACTCTCCCCTGGATCCTGAAATTTACCATCTCATGATCAGTGCAGCCAAGGCTGCCATCAGCCTTCAGATTCCCAAACAGTTCTTCCTCTTTTGCAAGTATGAGATCCAGCAGTCAACACATTCCAGAAACCTCCTAGATTGCTCATATCCAGGGCATAAGCAAACTACCTTATCCCTCCAGCAGATATCAGGGTGGTTGAAATTCCCCATGAAGGCCAGGTCCTGCCAGTGTGAGCCTTATTCCAGTTGTCTGAAGAAGGCTCCATCAACTATTTCTTCCTGGTTAGACGGCTTGTAGAGACACCCATCACCACATCATCCACATTGGTCTGCCCTCTAACCCAACCCACAAACTCCCAGGTGGTTCATCATCTGTCCCACAGCACAGCTCCATGCTTTTCAGCTGCTCTGCTGTGTGTAGAGTAACGCCCCTTCCTTGCCTTCTTAGCCTGTCGTTCCCAAAGAACCTGTATCCATCTATTGCAGCACTCCAGTCATGTCAGCTATCCCATCATATCTTCATGATCCCAGTGAAATCATAAGTCTGCAACTGCATGCAGACACGTAATTCCTCTTCTTTGCACCCCACGCTGTATGTATGAGAGCACAGGCATTTCAGAGAGGCAACCAGACAAGCTGATTTTCCATAAAAAGTACAAGAGTTTTCCCTGTAACTCTGAAAGGTATTTCCTTGTTCATATGGATATGCTTGGCAAGGGGCCCCCTTCAGTCCTGTTTTGTTGATTAAAAGGTACCCACTGTTTGCATCACCCCACACATTGTTTGCCAACCTGGTCCACCACTTCCTCACAAGATTGTTGGTCATCCTCTCCCTCTCTCATCATTACTGTTTTAAAGCTCTCCTCACCTGGTCGGCCAGCCTGTTAGCAAAGATGCTTTTGCCCCATTTAATCAGGTGGATCCCATCTTTTCCAAGCAATCCTCACAGAGGGTCTCATGATCATAAAACTAAAACTCTGCTGCTGACACCAGTTATGCAACCAATTGTTACCCATAGGATCTGTCCACTTCCCTCTCACCAAAAGGATCAAGGAGAAAACCAACAAGGCTCCCATGCCCTTGTCCATCACCCTAGAGCCATATAGTAAGAACTGATACTTCCCAGATCACTCCTGGCAACATCATGGCACCCCACATGGAAGAGCAGCAGGAGGTAGTAATCTGAGGGCTAGAGAAGCCTTGGCAGTCTTTCCACAATGTTCCACATCCAAGTCCCTGGCAAGCAACAAGCCTCCCTAGATGACAGGTCAGGTCCGCAGATGGGAGTCTCCATCCTCCACAGCAAGGAATTTCCCTATTATTATCACTTACCACTTTTTCCTGGCACTCCTGCATGGCTCGGGTTTAGCCAGTTCAGGTGCTTCACTGGACGGAGCACCCAGACCCTTATCACCTACAAGAGCACTGAATCTGTTCTGTGATTGCAGATCTTGAGGTGGAGCAGGAGCTTTCCTACTGATGTCAGAAGTTACAAACTTCAGGCTTCCAGACTTGCCATTCTGGGAGTCTCCAATCCCACCCCAAAAGGCACAGGCTCTGCCTGCTCTTCATACAGGGAAGTTGGCGGTTTGGGCTCTTGAAGCCTCAGGGGCTTGGAGAAGATCTGGAAAGCCCAACCCTCTGAGCTCCATCCAAACAACTTCTAAACTCACCTAGTTGCCCTGCAGCATACCAGCACAACTACTGTGCCGTTGCACACCACCTCTGGTGGAGTTTCTGGACCCCTTCTGTACCAACCTCTACACAAACTAGAGAATCTGTTGAACTTGCACTACCCATTCCAGTTAAGAGAAAATACAAAAAAAAAAAAAAAAAAAAAGATCTATTTCTAAAATATGAACTGAAATCCCTAAAAATAGCATCAATATTATCCACATATGTATACTTTACCCCAGAGCAACCAGTAAAGTTGGTTCAAAAGTTGTAATTACACAATAGCTCTCCAAAGACTTACTGGATTCAGGCAGTGGCACCAAGGTACACACACTACTTTAAGTCTCGCAACAATAAAAATTTTTATCTCCACAGAACATAACAGCACTCAGGCTCAAAAAAGGCAAAATTCAGACTATTTAGCAGGGTATTTCCAATTTGGTTGAGCCCAGGAAAGACCTTTTGAGAGCATGGACCTATATACTTCATTTTTAAGCAGCCTACTAGGATGCACTCGCTCTCAGGACTCACAGCTTATACACTGCTTTTTGCATGCGCTAAGTCATTTCTCTTCCCTACTTAGGAAGCTTTTAAATCCTATTCTCATTTTGCTGTGGATGTGATTACACATTGCTTTGCTCTGAGTTGTCCCGAAGCAACCAGGAGGTGGCTAGAGAGCTGTAAGGGGGAGATGGACATGGAGCAGAGACTCGGGCTGGCTCCAACTACTGATTCGTCAAACACTCAACATTCCGACTGCAGCAAGACATACTGAAGGAAAGCAAACAACTCTCTGACTCTCTAAGTCCCGTGTTCCAAGAGTTCCAGTACCTGTTGCTGTGCTTGCAGTTTTTCGCCTAGGAAGGGTGTAAAACAGACAGGATTCCTGACAGTTTCATTTTCTTATTATGTTCTCTCTCTTATGAGGAGAGACCAAAAGGTAGGACAGGGCTGTTGATTTGACTCTACAGCTGCTTTGATAGGCTGGCAGCACTGGAGTTATCTTCCTGCGGTTTGTCTGCCTTGCACTAATTCGTATACAGACAGCTGCAGCTGTTCAACCACTTTTGTTTTACTGGAAGTTTAATTAAACAAGCAAAAAAACCCCTTTACTCTGCAGGCTCTTCTCCGTCTATAAAAGTTTCTACTTACTAAAAAACACATATAAATATTTTCAAACGCTGTCTCCTCTCAGAGAATTTGATTACTGTAACATAAGTGTGTGTAAGCTGTCAGAGACATATGAGTCACCAAAAAGGACCACACAATCAAGATGTTTATAAACTCTTCAAAGAAAACCAAGAGCACAGTTTGGAAAGAGGACTAAGAGCACACCTAACAAATGTGCAGATTGTGACAAACTGTCGGGAAGGTACTTCTGAGATCACTCAAAATTCTCATTTATCACACTACTGAAGCTTGCAGAGCATATGACAGCCTAAAAGTGCTTTATAATTTATAGGTCCATGCAGTTGCAGTTTTTAAATCAAGCTCATTTTCTAAAGCATGCTAAACCATGCCACATTCTCAAACTGTTTTTTGAAAATTTCATTCTGCCAGTCAAACAATCTTTTTTGGGTATTTTGAGGTGAAATTTTGTCTTCATGGAAGCTGGACTGATACTGGAGACAACACTGATCCAGATATGCTAAGTAAAAAGCAGATCTGAGCTTTGCTCCACATATGCAAGTACCACACACCTCATTCCTGGAGTGCTGTGCTAGATTTCTCCTCAGGAACTGGACTAAAACAGTGTCGCAGCTTGCACAATGATTCATGATGTGAGAAAACACTCCATGGACAGTGAGCTCAAACTAATTTTATTTGTTAACCAACAAAGGCTGGTCTTAGGCCCAGCTCTGCCAAGGTAAACAGCTTGTTACATTAACAGCCAAAACCTGAATCCCTTTAAAGCCAAAAGCAAAATAAAATGACAAAATTCGGGCAGACAGATTTGACTTCTCTTTTCGGTTCATTTTTCTTTGAAATATTGTACCCCATGATGCCTGAAAGTCAAACCTGCCCCAGCTTGCAAACTCTATCTATTAGACTCTTTCTGTTGGAAGAAGGCATTTTTCATGTTAGGAATGAAATCCAATATCAAAAGCTATTCAAGTTATTTTGATCTAAAAGGGGAACGTTCATTCCCATGCCAACACAATCAGCTATTCCTAGCCTTATATTACCATCAATCGAAATTGTGACATAAAAACTCATGAAACAGAATCAAAGCTAGTTATTACCAACCCTGCTGGGTACTGGCACAGTACAACTCATTACTGCAATGTCAGGGACAAAGATTTTTTTAATTTAATGCTTAGTGGTTTGGGTTTAAAATACAAAATTTGAAATGTAAAATGCTACGAACCAGGAATTGAAATGTAACCTCTCAGCTATATTTAAAATAAGCATATCTGGAAAAAAAATTGTTGATTAAAAGTTTAAGTATTCCCACCTTTCACTCCCCAAATTTGTCTTATATATACACAGGAAATTATTTTGTTGATAATTGCAAACATTTTTCCTATTGATTAGTTTGTTTCCTTGCCACGTTTTAAATTACAAGTAAAATCTGATCTCTTAAAACTGACCTAGTCAGAATAAGTATTTGTTTAATAATGCCACCAATATTTGAAGACAAAAGTGTCTCAGTTTATGCTATTTTCAATTACTGCACAGTGTCTTTCCAAGCAAGAAACGAATCAAGAAAAGAAACAGAGATTTGCTACGGTGCAACAAAAACTATGTTAATAAATCAGCTTCTGGTGACATCTGAAGTGTGTAGGCACAATGGAAATGTTATTAACGTCTTTGGTGCTATTCCACCCAAGTAAAAGCATCCATATGGCAACACCACCTTCTGCAGCAGTATGCTTTCACACCCAAATGCAGACCTTAAAACTAGCATATACAGTTAGACACAGCAGTCAAAGAGTTAAGAGTTTCTCTACTGTAAGTTTTATGTTTTCACTTTTGTTAGTCACTCAGCTTCATGTGAATGATAAACACACGTTGCATTGGCTTACCCAAAAACCCAGAACTGAAACTAGACAAACTACCTGCAAGTATTCTACACTAAATCTTTAAAGTTCAAATTACATTTCCTCAGAAGAGAATGCAACAGAGCTTTTCTCTTTTGCATAAAGATAACTGTTCAAAAGTAAAAAGGACTAACAGCATGAGCACTCATCAGACAATAATCCTACTCTTATGTCACACCCTACATAAGGCTCTACCAGAAGGTCTCAGTAACCACAGTAGGCTTCATGTTCTCTACCACGTACAGTAAATTGATCAATTAGCAAAACCTATTAATCAAGAAGTTGGGATGTGTTGCCTTTCTGTTACACTACATTTCTGTTATTAAGCAGTGACAAAGATTCATTTGATAGCAAATAATAGTTTATCAACATCTTCATTATAAATACACTTTATAACAGGTTAAAAATCTGGCCATAAAATTCCATCTGCTCAAAACTTGCTAGACAACGTCTTACTTCAGATGTGCTGTTCTGTTTGAAAGACCTGGGTACAAACTGGTGAATGTAGTACTCTTTTAGTGCTTATGGGCATACTTTTTAAAAAAAAAAAAAAAAAAAAACACAACAATATTTTCGTTATACAACAGGCTGCAATAAAATTCTTAGTAAAACACTAGGAGCCACCAGGAGAGAAAAAAATCGGTACTTTTTATTACGCCAAATGACAAAGCATGACTTATATTCTGAACTCAAACTAAAATAAAAACAAAAAACCCCACACAAAACTCAAACCACATTACAATCAATAGTGCTGGTTTCCTAACCTAGTCCTGGAGGACCAAAAGGCCCGAAAACCAAATATGACCTACAAGGCCATTGTTTTGTGGACTCTAGGAACACTGAGCAGCTGGCAGGCAAATCACATGTGGGATGCTGTGGTACATAAATGTTTGAGGGACGAGGGGGAAGACAGATTCACATGAAGTCTGGCATGATTTACTACAGATGGCACAGCACTGATGTAAGGGGAATGCAGTGGTGTAACCACTGAATGCCCACCTGGGACTCCAAAAGACCATCCTATCCAAAACCATCACAGCTATTGCAGGCATCATGCTATAACTTCTCTATGATTATTATAACTAAATGCTTGTTAGCATCTGGGAAAGAAGAAGAGTTCAGATGGGGTTCTTCTACCAGAGGACAAAATAATCTGTACTTTCTAAAGACTCAATTCTCTCAATGCCATTACATTTAACAATTCTAGATGAAGGATCCACTGAATAGCCCTCTGAGGCATCACTCTACCAAAATGGAAATGACCATTGCAACATGCTACCTCTGAAATGCACAGAAAAACAAACAAATAAATAATAATACCAATAACAACAACAATCATCATCATCACCCATTAACTTTACAGTTTAAATGTAGATTGCAACTGGGATTTTTAAGAAAGCTTGAGCTCTTAGATTTGTAGCACATTTGTGGCAGAAAATATTAACTTAAACATTTTGTATCTGCTTGATTGCAAGCAATTATCGAAGAACTGTAATTTTCATGAAAAATACATTCCGAATTTTGTTCATTTTTGAACATTTTTTCTTTTGCAACACTTACTGTCAGGAATAATACTCTGGTAAAAGTATTTGCAAGGACTCAGCTTCATGGAAAAGAAAAGCTCAAGGGGGAGGAAAAAGACAGTATCAGAAGGAAAACCTGTACTCTTCAATATTCAAGAGGTTAAATCCATGCTACATAATAAACAGCAACTTCTCTGCTAAGACAACAGCTTTCAGTTTACATTATATTCTTCTATTTCCCCTTTGAAAACAATGGAGGGGAGCTAAAGGTCATAGTCCTAGAATAGTATCTCCACTGAAGCACTTCGTCAGAGAGCAGAGCAGCCACAGAAGGGGCCACCTAAGTCATACTGCACATGGACCTTTTTATGTTATAGTGTCAGTCCCTTCCCACAGGTCACAAATCCTTGTTCACCCTGTCTGCACACTCGTTGGAAACATAGTAGACAGCTCCGGAACACTTTGGACAGATGGGAAGCATTTGAGAGGAAGACCAGTTCTGTCCAATTCACATATACGCACACACGCAGGCACAGAACCAGAAGAGCTGTGCAGAGGACCCCAACCAAAACCTAATTTGGAGGACAGTGAACACTTGGCCTAGGGCTGTCCTGATGTGACTCCTCTGGACAGCAGCAGAGTCAAAGCCACTCCAGCTGACACAACGCCCGAGCTGTCCTCCAGGAAAAGACAAGAGCTAGTTTTCTTTTTTTTCAAAGAGGGATCAGTATGCTTGGTTCCAGCTTTTAAAAAAAACACAAACACCAAGTTATTCTAGTTGAATTTACCCGCAGGACAAGGAATACTTTATATTCCAGCTAAGGCATTTGGTATGACCACAATTCATTGCAAAAATCTCGCATTTACAGTTAGGTAAATAAAGAACAACAGTAAGTCAGTGTGTTTGTATTTCTGTATATATATGGGGCGTTTCCGGATAAAATATGCATCTCATAGCAATTCTGGGGTAAACAATTTCAGGCAGGTACTTCTAATAAACGTTAGGAATTTGTT
Organism: Pluvialis apricaria; assembly: GCA_017639485.1. Lineage (NCBI taxonomy): Eukaryota > Metazoa > Chordata > Aves > Charadriiformes > Charadriidae > Pluvialis > Pluvialis apricaria. The sequence goes on from CM030007.1 coordinate 87,988,645, forward strand.
CAACTTCTCTTAGGCCTATCAAAGTAGTTGCCTCTCACTGAATTTATTATGTCACACTCATCTCTCTGATACAAACTTTTTAAACAAAATGCCAAAGCACATCTGATCATCAGAGATGTTCATGCACATGCAACTAACAAGGAAGCAAGGAAAGAGAAGATCGTGGTAGTTCTAAATGGCAGCAGTTACATTTGTATTCCTAAAGGCTCCCTTATATACCACCGGGGGTCCAACAGTACATGTTAGATTTTATTGGGCCAAGTTTTCTTAACCCTTTTGAAAGAGCGAGATTGCATAGATAATCTTTGGCATTCATGCGGCTGGCATCTGGGAAGCACTTGTATTCCACTAATTAATTCATCTTTTCCTGCAGAGCAAAGTGGTCCTTCTGCCCTAGACAACAAACTGCTAGAATCAGACTGTTGCTACTGAAAGAGATTAATGTTACTGTAATTCACCGGGTCTATCAACCTGAGGACCTCTCAAATACAGCAGATACCCCCAGCATACGGCATTCACAAATGAACTTCTTTTTTATTCACATTGCCATCAAGTTCATAGATGACGCACATTGTGTTAACCTGTAACTGAAGCAACAGAGTGACTCTTACAGGCAAAATTATCTTAAGAGTTGGTTCACTTGTTTTAACATTGTTCTTCCCTTCAGATACTAATGCACACAAGAAGCCATCCAGAAGAAATGGAAAACATTAGATTCAGAGGGAAACATTTAATACCATCATCTTAATATGAGTTCCTGCCTCCTCCAAGATCCACAAAAATAATTCAAAGTTCTGAAAAGTATAAAGGATTACATCTATTGCTGGGATACATAGGAAAGGAGAGAGGATTGCAACTTAAGCTAAGCAAACAAAGACAAATAATTCCCATCTGACAAACTACATATTCATAAAAGCTTGTTAGCAATGCTACTCTTGCAGTTCCTAAATCACATTCTCAGACAACTGAGAAGCTAGGAAGGATATAAGTTACTTCTTCAGAATAAGAAGGGGAAAGATCACTTACAGCTAAATATAGCTAGAACTATATATAAAATTACCATTTGGCTAAATTCATCAGAATTGCTACCGAATGAATGTATCAACATAAAAAGGAAGCAGGATAGAAAAGCTGATGCCATGAAAATAACTGCTGTTTAAGATTACTCAGAAGTACTAGTCCAGTAAAATTGTCACATAATTCTAGTCTCAAAGTTGCCTTGATAGTATTTATAGATGTTTATGGATACACACTGAAGTAGAAGGTCAAATAAAAAAAAAGAAAATTGGAAAGCCAGGGAACAATTACCTTTTCAGTGATATGATGTAGCATAATTTAACTCCCAGGTATATGAGAAGAGGTTGTGGTCAACAATTTGTTCACAATCTTCATATTGTGCACTGCATCGCATTTAATTTTTAAAACTTCAGAGCTTCTAGAACAGTAACGTTCACCTAGTCTCATTAAAATCAGTCTAGAAGTATGAGTGTAATTTTGAATATGGTCTCAGACAAGCTTGGAAGATTTCATTATAGATGCCTAAGCTGTTACTATCACCACTCATCTTTGCCAAAAGTAGCAACCCTTTTGCACAGGAGGAGGATGGAGAGAATACGACATACTCCTCTGCATCTTAGCGACATTTGCTTGCAGTACTGATAAAGATGGGCTTACATTAAGTAACTAGACTGAAAAGCGGTGCACAGATACATCCTGTTGTGGTATTCCTGCTGCTGGAAGTGGCAATTTCTGCAAGAAGAGATTGCTGGCAGCAACAGCTTGATACAGCCAAAATCCTTGGACTGTGTTACAGCCCTTCGCTATGTAATGCCAGCTGCAGACAAACATGGTGCCTTAAAGTAATTTTAAAGCTATGTCATTTTCCCTCAGTTTCATGGAATTCTATTATTTTTAAGACAGCAGTTGTAAAATATTTACCCGGGCAGCAGCTCTGGTGATTGGACCTGTCAAATGTTAAGACTACAAACCTGTGCCATGTTTTAACTGATGCATTATAAACTGTCAAAAAAAAGATGTATTGTACAACAGTGAAAACCTGGACTTGATGAAGAAGAGAAATAATCAGCTTTTTTCTTTTTTTTTTCTTCTAACCCTCTTTTACATAAACCCAAGCATTTCAATCCACAAAACTTTGCATTCAGAGGAAGGTCAGGCCCAGTATAGAACTCCTTCAGCAGTTTCATAATTTATAAGCCAAATGAAAAGACACTTACTATTGTGCTTCCACATACAACAGAATGTCAGGCATTACAAGAGCTATAAAAGCTATATGTGTGCTGGGGCTCGTAGCTCTTAAGTACAAGAGCTGAGACCATAGGTAATTTGCATTTCACCACTATGGTCCAATACAAGATTTACATGCTAGCATTAAACCATCTCCACTAACCTTTAGATCATACTGAAAAACAGCCAAAACCCACCTAAGATGTTAAACCCTAATTTGCTCATTTATGTGAGCAACAATGGGAGGCAGGGTAGGAGTGTTTGGAGGAAGGACACGTTTGATTAAAATAACACCTTTACCACCCACCAATACCATATTTTTTCTTGATTAATAATGAAGTCTCATAAGACTGCTGCTCATAATCGTTAGCAACTTGTCTTTTTACATCAGGTTCTTTTGTTCTCCTTCAAACTGTGGTAAGAGCAATAGTGATGAAAAAAACCCTCTGTTTTAGAAACAGAAATTACTGCATATAGAGATTCACAAGTTCCAGACAACCCTTGGGCAAATAAACTTAACTATCATATCAGATAGATAACATTTGTTGACCCTGTGCATTAGAAAGCTTTCAATTTCAATTTTAGAATTCAGCATACAATTCTGGAGAAATAAATTTTAGACTGTATCTTTAATGTCTCTGTTTTCTCAGCTCAAATCAGTTTCTGCAGGTAACTACTTCTGGATGTCACAATAAATGGAATTCACAAACTAACATACTTTTTTTTGCTCTTACAAACAAAAATGTTCCCACATCACAGCCATTAGCTTCTGTGGTTCACTTTCATAGTGCTTTTCAAAATCCCATGTGTCAATTAGGCCCGGGCAAGGAGGCACTTCCATTAACATTTTTTGATTTTCATTTTCTCTTAGAGAAATTATCTGGATTCGGAACAAGGCAAAGCCTTTCAGAAAGCAGAGGTTATGCTGTGACTAGAAGACACAGGGTTTCTAACAGGTATCTCTGGTAGCAGGTTAAAGAACTCAAGAAGTTTCCTCCACCTGAAGAAACATTCGCTTCCAAGAGATCTTCTTTAATGCTTATGACTAGAGTAAATCTCCAAAAAAAGGAGATACTACACAGAAATTAGAAGAACAATCCTGAAAGCAAAACCTGATGCAAGCCAAACAAGTACATCCGAAAGATTGTCACTGACTTTCATTGCAAGCAAGAACAGCTTGTGACCTGATGACAGCATTGCTCCAATAGGGAATTTGAGCCACTGTGTGCTGGTTGAATGCAAATGTTCAGCAGAGCTGTGTATGGAGCAAAAGCACAAACAATAGTCAGCATTTAGACAGAAAAGCCCATTGCTGCATTGAGGATGCGGGAAGAAAGGGGAGGAAGCAGCAGGATGGAGCTCTGTGGAACCCAAGTAAACATAAACAATGAACCCTATTGTTTCATATGCAATTATTCTTCTGATAACCTCCTCCTCCCATCCATCCCCAGTTACCATCACTGGTACTGTCTGGAACACAACAAAGTGTGTGGACAAGGCAGCAACAATAAGACAGGTTCTACTCGAGACAAGTAAAACCTTCTCAGATGCTGGCACAGAATCTCTCTATGGCATCCAGGAGATGGTGTGCAAGTTAAAACCATACAACCAACAGAAATAGACAGGGCAGAGATAACACTGTCACTGAATATTATCTACCTTGACCACTTCTTCCAAGGCTAAGTAGAAAGTTCTACTTCTCCCTCATCTAAGAAAAAGGTTCTCGGGCTCAACCATTTAAAAAATCTTCTCATGACCTTCCCTGGTTTCCAATGATGCAAGCTCTTGGATCTAAGGAAACTGGAAACCAAAACTAATCCTACATTTCAAAGGGTCTAGAGAGGCAAAGAACATTTCCTACATTTAAGATCTCTGCCTTGTAAGGCTGCATTTACATCAGCTCCTTGGTTTTGGTTCTTGAGAGACACTGACAGACTTGAACAGACAGGAACTGAAATTCTACTTAAAATAGCAACATCCTGCTTTTAAGTTCTCCAAATTAAAAAACACTGGAACTTCAGCATTTGGCTTTGCCAACTTCCACAACCTGTTTTTCTCCACACAGCAAAGACACCATTCTTCCATCAGAAAATATCAAAAAGGTAGCTGGCAAAACACAACATGCAACACACACCTCAGCATTTACCTTCCAGGGTACCAATCCTGACTCTGAAACCACTCAGCAGACTAAAGCAATAGTCTCTAAAAGACAGCCAATCCCTCTCCTTCCCGACATGGTATTTATGGGAAACCAGCTGAAGGTTTTTTGTTTCTGTAATTCTGAATCAAAATTCATAAAGAGTCACCCAAAATTTTGCTGTATTCCACACCAGATTGTCTTCAGATTTCTGTAGATCTTTGCATCTTAATATAGGGAGTTTTGACACTGTGTAAGTGAAGTATATAGGAAAGTTTCCTAAAAAGAGAAGTAGTGTACTTGAAAGGCAGATGAAAGAGAAGGAAATATGAACTTGAAGGAAATGTGTATGAAAAGATGACAGAGCATCAGGTATCTGAATAGAAAAAAAAAAAAAAAATGGATGAAGACCATCTTTCCTGAGAAACAAGTGAGAAAACGTGATGTAGATTTATAAAAAAAAAAAAAAAAAAAACACAAACAAAAAAAAAAGCCCAAACACGACACTACTTACAAGGGGAAATAAGCATACATGCACTTCTATAAGCAATAGGAAGAGGAGCAACTGCTTTCTGACAGAATGAGGTGAAGGAATAAGAAACACACAGGAACAAACAAGACTGTTTCCTGCACAACTGTGAACAAACTATCAAATATATTGCAGAGGAATACATATTAGTAGATGTCTCATGACTCCTGAACCAGTGGCAGATGACTGAATTGTCAGGTCGTAGTTCATCATGAACTAGGTGGCATCTTATCTCAATCTTCTGTGAACCACAGTCAGAAAATTGAGATGTCAGCTAATCAAAAGCACTATTTATAGGTGCTTCACACACAAAACCCGTAGTCTTTAAAATAAGTAGCATGCTTAATGAAATCAAAGCAAGCAACTCTGAAAGGCAGTATGAGGTGCCAGACCAAATACCTTTCAAGTTGACCTCAATGGTCAAAGTAAAACTGATGAGTGTATTTCAACTGTTTTTAAATGCAACTAAATAAAGGTATTTGATGAATGAAATGACCAGCAGACACAAGGGACTTTAATATAAAGTTCCAAAAAAAAAATTAAGATCTTTCCCCTTTTATAAGAGATTATTGGATAGAGGAGGAAATAGCAGCTATCCAGACAGATGAACATTAAAAACAATTGTAACAAAAGTCAACAGCAACAGTAGCAGTAAGGTTTCTCTCCCAGTTGAAAGGCTGTTTCTTGCAACAGAAAGAGTTGATCTTACTTCCATAAATTAGTTGTCTATTCAAAGGTACATTTCTTTTCATCACACAGAACACCCAGTTCAAGCCTTCAGCAGCACTCAGTCAAGCAAGGAAGAAGTCATAGAAGGTATTTCTTTCTGCTGTATTAAAACCTTCCGTCAATAATAGCAGTCAACTAAATTGAATGAACTATACTCAGAAATCCCTCTATTAAATACCTGCTACGTCTATAAAGTTGGAGCAGTTTTACACAGATAGCCAAACTTGGCTCACTATGACCAAGACGACTCATAGACCGTTGCAAAAAGAAGAAAGCAACTGAGAAGATGTTCGTATGTATAAGCTAACTAGCTAAAATCCAACAAAATCCACAAGAAGCTTCAGTTCTGTGTCACCTGAAAAATTAACTATGTTGTTCAAGTTACTAACAAAAATAGCTACAAAGAACACATTTCCAACATTAAGAATACTGCAATTAACAATGAAAACAAGATAAAAAATAATCCAGTATCAGGCTGAGATTAATCACTGATCTAGTTAAATGATCAGCTCAATGCAGTAAATTACTTAGAATTTTAAAATCAAAGATCAAAGTTAAATGTTACCCATTTCATTAAACAAAAACACAACAAAAGCGTATCAAAATCATTCAAATCTACTAGTTGGAGACAGTTTAAACCATTTGACTTCAATATTAAAATATTTAAGTCTAAACCGACTCTAGATTTCAAGATTGCATAGTGATTAATCTTTTCTTTCCCACAAGCAATCTAAAAATACAGGTATAAAAAGACCCAAAGTTTGTAAGCTACCAAGCTAGTGCTCTCAACAACTGTTGGCAGCTTGATATTTCCCTGAACAAAAGTTAAAATTTAAGAATAAAGTATGGCACATGCCATTAAGGAAAAATTCTTTCACATCATGAGGGCTCACAAATTTGCAGACTTCTTTTGTACTCTTCTGGAACTGGAATGTAAATTTCCACTATATCAGCAAGTGAAGTTCCACACATTGCTTGCCACCAGGCCAGCCTTCACATGGTGCAATTTTCTTTTCCCAGTTAGTAGGACCATACCCTGCCTGGAAGTACTGGTGCTCAGTCTCAGATGTTCAGTAATATTCATTGTCACAAACTGCTTGATCATGCACTCAAGGCAAGGCTTCTAAAGCTTAATCCTGGCTAGAGGACTTCCCTCTCTCAACTCATTTCTCCTTCCCTTCGCCCAGTCATTTAAAAGCTGATGGGAACAAAGTCAGGTTTTTCTAGGATTTGGTTTTTTTCATAGAAGTTGTTCGAGGGGGATTGGCTGGTTTGTGCGGTTTGGTTTTTTTAAATTTGATCGCTTGAGCAGATAAGTTGGATATTTGTATTAAACAAACACTGCAGTTCTGCAGTCTCGCTGAAATACAGTACCCAGACTATTTCATAGGCATTTAAGATGGTCTTGCCTAGAGTGAAAGGTCTTGATACGACATTTTTCCATAAAGCTGTTGATGACAATAAGGACACATTCATAAGAAATGGCTGATGAAAAAGAAAAATATCTAGGTAATCAATCTTCATCCATAAACATTCAAATATTGTTTATAAATAAGCATCACCGCTCTTCCAAAGCAAGTCATTAATCCTTACATTTGGAAACATAAGACCAAAGCTAAACCACTTTTTTATAAACGTTCTGAATTTCACAGCAAAAAAGTTTTTTAAACCTTGTCGTAATGAAACGCCAAAATAAAGGCATCTTTTTCTGGGAACACTTTGGAATTTCTGCTGTGCCCTTTTACAGTGGGAAATAGACAGAAGAGCATTAACAGTTCAACAAGATTTTGGGGAGACCTCACAGAAAGAACAGCAGGAATGAGCAAAACAGTGAAAAATTAAGCTGAGGTCTTGCTGCTTGCCAGTTTTATATCTGCTACAAGGATAGCAAATTTTCAATGCTGCACAAGTCTATCACAGAAAAAAACAATCTGCTCTGCCAAGTTACCAGAGTATTAAAAATGTTTCTTGTCAGTGGTGAGGATGAATCAGCAACCACAGACAGAGGAAATATTTGATTTAAACCTGAGATGAGAGTTCTCAAAAATGGTTTTACATCTGGCTGAAAAATGTAACGTTCTGTATGTGTACATTTATACTCTAATACTTTTGCTACATTTAACCAAAACCTTTATAAATCCAACTACATGGAAAGACAGTGCTACATACAAAGACAGTCAGGCTGACACTGGTAGTTGATACAGCACGGAATAGCACCACCAGTTGCACTGACCTCCAAGATCTTCTTCCCACAAAACCAAACCAAAACAAACAGGAAAACATACTGAAGTGACTTTTGTGTATGTTTCTTTTGAGACCTCATTATCAATAAAAAGTACCAATGTGTTGCTTTGTAAATTAACAAGCAAGTTCCTGGAAACTGCAAGCGGTGGACACAATGTCATGGGAATTTCTATTTTGCTGGGGTTTTTTTTGTTGGTTTTGTTGGGGTTTTTTTTTAAAGGTGGGTCAGATAAATTCACTAATTACAAATTACTTGTGGGACACAAACCACTTAATTTTTAAATACAAGCATTGTGACCACTGAAAGCTAATTAAATACTGATAGATCACTGAATGGTTTGGGTTGGAAGGGACCTTTAAAGATCATCTAGTCTAACCTGCTATGGTTTGAAGAGCCCACAACAATTTATTGTCATATGGACAATTATTCTATCACCTGATGACCCCTCCCCAGCCAGGAAGGGGAATTGGGAGAAAACAAGGAAACCCAAGGGTTGAAATATAAACAGATTTAATAGAATAAGACTAAATAATTAATATTAATAATACTAAAGAGCCAATACCAATATAAAATATGCAAGGATTATACTCAGCCAATTCTATCAGTAGGAAGCTGTGCACTCCCAGCAGTGGACAGCAAATGTTGGACACTGCGAGCGCTACGGCTTTGGGAAGGAGGGAAGGCCTGAGGGGTCTGGCACCAGGGCAAGAAATTCTCAGGATTGCAGCCATCATAGAAGAGAGGAACTCCTCAGCAAACTTTCCAATTTATACTGAATGTGACGTTCATGGTATGAAATAACCCTGTCGGCCAGCTTGGGTCAAGTGCCCAGGTCTTAACTCCTCCTCATTCCCACACCTAGCTAGCTCAAAACCACTGAGACCTTGAAACTCACACACCATAGCTAGCTATAAAGTAAATATTTTCACAAATTCAGACACTAGAGTCTTCTAAAAGTGCAGTCTTCCCAAGCACTAGAAGAGACCTCACCAAAAAGTAAAATTACTGAAAAAGAAATGTGCCACTCAAACCAGGACACAACCTCTCTGCCGTGGGATCAAGCTGGGCCCCGACTTGCAACACATGCAATGAATCAATATTGACATTTTTGAAAAAGCATTAGTTCCCTAGGGAGCTGCGCACCAGTGCTGACTTTGGTCTTCAAATAAATTAATAGACTTACACTGGTTTTGGTGTGAGCCGATTTCAGTCATCAGAAGTGATTTAACTGCACAGTATAAAAGAGTGAGAAGGAGATAAAAAAAGGAACTTTTCTCATCTGTACAATACTTCTAATGAAACTCAAAGGCAGAGTTCAAAAGGCACCTCTTTACACTGACACTATTGATTAATTAGAAATTAAGGATATTTTCATCATATAACTGCTAAGCTTTCTATACTGCAGTATCCTTGTTGCTTAAGAGAATTGTTTCAGCACAGACAAAATTTCTGATCCACAACTGTAGACAACTCTTCATCCTAAAACAGGAGCACAAATTCTCAGTGACACCCCCATTGGAATACAAACTGCCATAAGAATGAGAACATGTGAGAATTTCCCCCTCCACTCTTCATCATCCAGGATGCTCCTTTCTCTAAGGCAAAGTTATGTTAAGAAAAAAGCATAGCTGAGACATTGCGACAGTCATCTTGCCATACAGTTTTTAAGTGGACATTAACACTGCATTCTCAAGAGTTGGCTTCTACTGATGCTTCTCAATTACCAATAATAAAAAAAGGGGGAAGTCAACTCCATTTGCTAATACAATCCATGACTACTGAACTGCAGTATTGCATGTTCTCTCACACAGAAGGACTTAAAGCTTTTATTGTGTTTCCTCTCTGTGTGAAGCAGACTGTAAGCAATTACTTTTACATTAGCTGAATTACTGAATCTTGATATTCACCTCCTCTCTCATTCCCCTCCCCCTAATATATTTTTTCATCATTCCTCAGTGTATAGAACACCAATATGCCCTACAGGTACTTCCCGCTTTTGCATCCAGGGAAAACATCCACTCCCTGGTCCAGGATTTTGTATTCTGTGCTTTAAAAAAAAAAACACACACCAATAGGAACTATACAAAAATCTATCAACATTTTGATGAGCTTGCACTACAACAGCAGTATCAGAGCGAAACAACAGATACCATCTCTGTGGCTGTTTTCTCTCCTTTGATCCCATCAGGGCTAACCTGCTTTCAGCATGTCAGTGACCTCTAACATTTCAGACCTGAAATTTCAGCTCCTCATTCCACATTACCAAGCTCTCCTTTTTCTTCTCCTAACACACGCGTCCATTCCCCTTCAAGTGGGGAAGGAGTCAACGCATTACCTACAAGGTCGATGCTGATTTGCTATATGAATTCTGATACACTGCTGGTAGAGTGATTACCAGCAGTATTCTCAAAAAACCGCTCTAACATCCAGTGAATAGCAATTACAAAAGAAGCAATCTGAATAACATTACAGATAAATTGTATATATTGCATTAGTAGCAGTTTAAACAGAAATATGTATGTACTTAGCATTAATATAAAAATAAAACTGCTTCTCAATAAAGTGTTTTAATTATTACATATACTTCCTTAAACCTGGGCAGAAAAAAATACCTTTTCAGTGCTACCATAATTTTCTACATATGAATCTTTGATTTGCACAAGAAGAAGAAAGAATTCTGCTGTTTTAAGAAACCATGTATTTTAAGTATTCTCTTCTTTATCACACTTTCTGATCTAAAAGCAACAGTTAATATTAAAAAAAACCCCCACAACTATAATGGAGACACTGAGAAAAGAAGGGCTACTTAAAAGGCGCAAGCAGAAAAGATACCAATATTAAAAAAAGACTGCACGATCAGAAATTATTTCCATGTTCTTTTACATATACACACATATTTATATTTTATATTTCTTGACTTCAGACCCCTATGTTGATCCATTTAGAAGGCAGCTCTGACAACCTTTTATGACAGAAATGCCATTATCTCTTGATTTCTAGGAAAAAAAAAAGCTTTGTGTCAGCTATTTTTGTATGAAATTTTATATAGGTTACTGAAAATATTTTATCACAGTTTATGAAAACTCCACTTGAACTCAAACCATGAAGACATTCACAGGCTGTACAAATATTGGCACCAAACAACTGGAAATCTGATCCTGAACAGCTCCAATGCAACTGCCTTGTTGTGAGAAACAAATCTCCCAACAACAACAAAAGAATTAAAATGAGTAACACCCCATATGAGGAGGACAATAAAGGCTTTGTCCAGGTCGGGGAGGATTTTTACGCAGCATTTCCTATATAAAGCCACTTTACAGGTGCTTAAAACCTTATTGAAAAAAATCATGTTAATCATCTTTCTTATGATTTTTCTGTATTCAGCTGAAACTGTTCATCTGTTTTCAAGGATGACAAGAATGACACATGCTATTCCCATTTAAAAAGGTCTTACAGCTATTTTGCTGCAAGGCTCCAAAAACTCCCTCCACCATTTTGGAGAGAACTTAAAATTTGTCAAAGAGTAGTCAGGAACCACAAACATACCGACCACCTTCCGTGTGTAATTTATACAACTTCTGCTAAGCTCAGGCCTCAAAAACGCTTCATTTTACACAGGAGCGTAGAGTTGTTAAGAATTTACCAGCTAAACTCCCCGGGCCTCCCGCTGCAATGAACACTCTCCAAGCCACACCACAGGGCCAAGCAGAAGTTTTGATGCAAGCTTGCTGGAGGTCAGTGTGGCCTCACACGCAGGAAACGTGCTCAGAGTGCTCCCTCTGTTGATGCTTCGATAAGACAGAGGGAGAAAGAGGATGTGGCATGTCTCAAACATGCAAAGAGAAGTAGACAGGGGAAAAAAAAGATAAATAGGGGGTTACGAGAGAAGCAGGGCAGAAGTTGATGGCAGGGGATAGAGGAGAATTTGGAAAGGGAAAAAAGAGAATTAAGGGAAAAAAACAGGAAAAGGGATTGCAACTGGTACAGAACAACCAGGCTCTCACATAGATTCGATTTTTTTTTTATTACATTACTTCTTGGTGTAACATTCCTTTGGTGTGTACAAACTAGCTGCGGTATTTCACAGCAAAGCATCTTTCTCAACCACTAATGTAAAACCATGTAGCCAACTATTGTCTGCCAGTATTAGTAATCTAACTGGTTCAAAGGGCACAAGACTGTCTCTGGATTCAAACTCCTAACTATGGCAACAGCAGAGGTGATCAATGTGATTCCACATAAACAAAAGCAACATATCCTCTCTTGTCCTTTCCCAACAGAGAAGCTTTAACAATATTGAAAAATATTACGATGAAAAAGTATTGATCATGAAGGCTTCAACTGCTTAGCTTCATACCAATATTATTGTATCGGACCCATACCTCATTTAATGCAGTAAACTATCTGTGCTCTGAAGATGAGCAAAGGCTGCATAGCAGAAAAAAGGATCTTCCTTCATCTACTGCAGAAGTTGGAAGGTGTGTTTTGACTGACACAAGGAGCTGCACAGCATCAGTTGGTTTGTGATGATGCCAGTTAAACACAGCTCTCTAGAATCAGACTTATACTCTTGCAAAAACTTCAGAATGCAACACATTTCAAACCAGTGTTTCCCCAAGTAGCTACCATACCTTCTTCTTACTTCGTTTTCTGGACCTCCAAATTCAGGAGGACAGTCTGATGTGTGGGCATGCAAAGCTCTTGCAAATGAGACTGAGGAGTTGTCTAACCACATGCAATTCTAAGTAGCCTTAAAAACAAACAAACAAAAACAAGCAAACACAAAAGCAACAACAACCAAGAAACAACACACACACACACAAGTCCCCACAAAACACCACCTCTTCATTTCTCAGACATTTAAGGAGGGGGACCAAGCTTGTTCCACTGCATTCACAATTACCTTTAAGGTCGTTGCCTTACCCCCGCTTAATGTTTAGAGGACTACCATAGTTATTTCACTCAACTCTCCTGACAAGTCCACTCCAAGTGCAATTTAATTCACTTTAGGGTACTCTACGTACAGTGCCACAGAAGAGCACATAAAACATCAATAAAGCTGTATTTCTTATAAGGTTTGGGGTACGTGCTGTAAAAAAGCTTGACACCATACATTCAACATACACATATGTGTAACATACACATATATATACATGCACAGGGTTGGACTAATAACAATATGCAGTGCCATACAGAAAAAATAAATGGTTAAAATGGAAGACATACATGTAATTTAGGAATAAAACATTAGGAATCTTAACAGTGTAGTACATGTAAAGAATTCACCTATTCTTTTCTGCATCTAAAATATCTTTCAAAAATTCTAACAATGTTAAAAATGTTCTTAGTAAAACTGTTTTCATTTGATATCTCCCAGCAAGATTCTTGCTTTCATACTACTCATATCTTCACTTCCTTGCACAATTTTTCTATTTGTTTTTAAACTACAAGAATCACTTACTATTTAAAGATATGAACAACAATGAAACCATATCTACCTGCCCTCCACTCCCATTTTGCAAAGGAAAGTCTGACTGAATCACCATGATTTGGGAAAGTCATTATCCAAATGAGACTTAAAGAAGCCAGATGTGTACGATCCTGGCCAGCCCAGGGGAGGGAAGGCAGGTAAAAGGAAAAAAGATGGCTTTCATTGCTAAGTTACAGTATTCAAAAACCTTTCTAGGGCTCTATCAATGCAAGTTACTTCATTGATCCTTTATTGCTTTCCTTAATCTTTTGTACTGTGAAGCTAAAAAAAGCTAGTATTTGCACTACGCATTAAGCAGAAATCAAAAAAGTCTAATTGTATTGTGATTCAAGGTTAATAAGAAATAAACGTGCCGAGAGAGGATAAGAAAACAAAAATAATATTAAAAAAAATATTTCCTATGCCATGTCCTACTGAAGACAGGTCTTGCTCCATTCAGCAGTTATAAACCCTACACCTCATTACAGCACTATGTTTAAAATCTTATCTGTTGCTACGGAAGACAGAAGTTGAGAGCTGTGTTAGCTAGCAGGCAAACCAACCCTAAGAGAGTCTTCTACAATGCGCCCAATTAAATGTGGCGGTCTGGGATGCTGGCCTACTGTCAGCGGCATCAGAGTTCACCCAGATCAATACAGCTGAATGAGCTGCATAGGGGTGAATGCATTTCAGCCTGAACCGGAGGACTAACTGAAAGTCAATAGTGAAAAGCTAGCGCTTAATCTTGTAACATACAGGTACTGCATTTGTGCATCACTCTGATAGTATCCCGCAAACTAATCTCTAAAAGAACAAAGGGACAATTTTTTTCCTACTATATTCCCAACGTCACTGTATTACAACAGGTAAAATTGTGTAAAATGTCTGCCCGCGTAACACATTATATTTAGTCGGTTCAGCGATGCTGCTCTCAGGTTCCCCCCGAGTCCAACAGCATTTCCGCTACCGCGAGCAAAGCGGGCAGCTGGGGGCCTGAGGACATCTAAACGCCGGTATTTCGGAGCACCGTTCGCCGGTCGGTGGGTATACTCAGGGCTGCCTACCAACAGCAGGCGGTTTCTTTTGTTCCCTCCCATCCCTCATTTTCCGCCGGGCACCGCGCTGGGCAGAGGGAGCCGCGGGCCAGCGCCGCTCCAGCGACGCCCCGGGGCGCATCGCCTCAGCCAGCCCGCGCCTGGCACCGCTGCTGCCGCCGCCGCCGCCTCGCCCCGCATAATGGGACAATTCATCCCCCATCCCTCCCGCTGCCCACGCCTCCCTCGCCGCACAGGTAGCGGGCGATGCCCACCCCGGGCCGGGCAAGCAGGCGCAGCCTCTTCCCGAAGTCCGCGGGAGCCACCTCACGGGCAGCGGCTGCCGAGCGCAACCGCCCCCCCCCCCCCCCCCCCACGACAACCCAACCCCGCGCAACGCTTCCAACGACCCCCGCGCAACGGCCGCAACGGCCGCCCCCTCGCGGCGGGGTGGGGCGGGGCGGTACGGCACCGCACGGCACGGCCCCACAGGCCGCCCCGCGCCCTCTCTCAGCCTCCCGGCCGAAGGAGCGTAACCTGCGCGCCCGGGGCGGCGGTGTCCCCCCCGCTCTCCGCCCGGCCCGGCGCCACCACACCCCAGCCTGCCCGGGGGTGGCTGTGCCCGGCGGGAAGGGGGCGAGGCCGGCCAGCCGGTGCACGGGAGGGCTTGTGACCCTGTCAGCCCCGCTGAGGATCGCCCACCGCGGCAACCCCGAGGGGCGCCCGGCCCTCGCTCCGCCGCCGCAAACCCCGACCTCTCCGCCTGTCACATGAAAACAATTATTGACTCGGCCGGGGGAGGGGAGGAGAAGTTAAAAGCCATGAGGCGGAGGAGCGGAGGCTGGTGGGGGCCGGCTCCTTCTCCGCCGCCCCCGGCCCTCCGCCGCCGCGGCAGGCACCCCACCCGCCGGGCGGGAGCCCCAGCCGTCCCCCCAGCACCGCCAACTCGGAGCCGGCGGGTTAAACTCACCCATTTATGTCGAGCTGGGCTTTGCCTGGCGGCGGAAACAGGCTGAAAGTTTGAGGCGGCTGGCCACGGCGAAGGGGGCGAGAGACAGCCCGAGCCGCCGCCACGGGAAGGAGAAGACGCTGCTTGACAGAGCCGCTCCCTCCTCCGGCGGCCGCCGCTCTCAGCACCCGCTGCAGCCCGGCTGCATTCTGCGTCCTGCTAGCAGCACCTCGGCTTCCCTCAGCGTATGTATTCGTATGTGTTAAGGAAAAAAAAAAAAAAAAAAAAAAAAAATCAGGCGAGAGAAGGGGCTCAACCTTCAGCTCCTGCCAGCCACCTGGGTCCCCGCTACCGCCGGGCAGAGCAGCCCGGGAGAAAGCGCGGCCGAGCCCGGGCGCCCGGAGGCGCCTGCTGCCGAGCCGCGGGGGTGGGCGTCTTCCCCCGCTGGCCGGTGCGTGCGGCGGGGCGAGGGCGCGCGGAGCCGCTGGGTCTCCCCGCCGCGGGCGGCTGCTGCTGCCGCTGCCGCTTCTGCTGCTGCCGGAGCGAGCGGCGCGGCGCGGCTCGGCGCTGCGGGAAGTGTCGCGAGACTGCGCCAGAGCCGCTGCGCCGCCTCGGGCCGCCGGGAGCGGCGGCGGCGGGGGAAGGAGGGTGGGGAGGAAGGAAGCGTAGGGGAGCGGCGGTCCCCTGCGGGGTTAGGGTCGGTGGAAAGGGGTGCCGAGGCGCCCCGGGCCCGGCCCCTCCCCTCTTTCCCTCTCAGGCCAGGGAGCGTCAGCCGGGCACGGGGAGGGGAAGGGGCTCGCCTTCTTTCGGCGCCGAGGGAGGATGGAGGGCGCTTTGGGCTCCGGACACCGTCTCTGGGGTCGGGAAGGCCGGCCGGAGGGACGGCCGCTCCCCCGCGGCGGGACAGGCGCGTACCTCAGGCTCCTGCCGGCCGCCTTCCCCTTCCGCGCACGCCCCCGGGAGCAGTTACCTGCTCAGGCCGTGCCCGG
Organism: Pluvialis apricaria; assembly: GCA_017639485.1. Lineage (NCBI taxonomy): Eukaryota > Metazoa > Chordata > Aves > Charadriiformes > Charadriidae > Pluvialis > Pluvialis apricaria. The sequence continues at coordinate 88,004,971 of CM030007.1, forward strand.
TCCTGCCCCCGGGGCTCTGCCTTCGGGGAGACCGGGAAAAGCAGCGGCAGCTCCGCCGGTGCCCCTGGCCGCGGCGCGTCTCCCCCCGGCCCTGGCCGTGAGGGAAGGGAGGCGGGCGGGGGTGGCCGCCCGGGCCGCACCGGCAGGAGCCGCCGCACACCCCCAACCCGTTACAGGCTTGGTGCTGGAGGCCGGGAGGGAAGGAAGAAAAGGTAGAAAGACAAAAAGATCAGATGAAGAGTGGCTTCTTCTGGTGGTGGCGTTTCGGAAAAAAGAGCCGAGTCGTACACCAGCAGCTGATTGTTCTTTTCAGGTATTGCAGGAAGATGTGCAATACACGTTACAATAGGACTGAGCGGAAGAGAGCGGTTCCCATAGATCAGTAACATTTCTGAACATAAAAGCACTTAATGAGGCCTTCTTCATAGGGAAGTCTTCACAGAGGTGAAGACCGTTGGAAAAAAAATACACTAGTAGCCGAGGGGAAGAGCAGATTAAAGACAAAGTCTTTCCAGGTGGCATCTGGTTTCTTCACCAAAATCTGTATTTTTGAAATTGTGACAGTGGTGAACTGTTTGAGAGAAAATTTAGTGGAGTTTAATCAATGAATATTAAGTATTTAGACAGAATTCCTAATTCTTGACTTAATTTGTTATATATTCTTAAGAAAAATTTAACCACAGCTATGGAAACTTGCTTTTAAGTTACTTATTTACATGCTATAGCAGCAACAGAACATTAGGACTCAAGCAGTTTGTCTTTTCTAATTCTAATCTTTTGAAAAAAATTAGTTATTGTGATAAAGCAAAACCTTCACAGAATACTCAATTTTTTTAAAGTTTTTAAACATAACTAAAATAGGAAAGTAAGTTCAACTATGAAAAGGAATACAATGGAAATAGGCTAGATGTAGTAGGTGTAGACAGCCTCCAGTTTATTGTTTCACTGAAAAGTTCAAAGACTTGAACCACCTCAGTATTGTTTTCAGGAACACTGGGACACCAAGTCATAAACCACTGACAAGAGTTCCAAGACTGGAGGCAGAGGGGAGAAAATGGAAAAAATGCATTTTGTCTTTATACATATGTAGAACATCTTTTAGCCAGTCACATGCTACCAGAAAGCCAACATTCACTCATTCAGACAACGTTAATAAAACAATGCTGGTTTCTGCTATCCACAATTCCTCATTGCATAAGGGCATTTTACCTCTATTACCTGAAAAATTTAAAGGCTTAATTCTGGGAAGTTACCAGAATGAGAAGCAGCAGCTTTTACTTAAGACAAACTAGCTGAAACTGTCAAGTCAATCAGAACAAAGCAACACATCAAGCTAAATAGAATTGATGCAACCAGGTTTTAGAAGAAGGAAGATATTTCTGTTATTGGTATGGTAATCTTATATGAAGCTTGGCTTTCCAGTGCTCCAGCTGTGTACTGTAAGGTAGAGGAAATGGTATTACTCAGTAATTTAGTTTGGTAGATACCAATAGCACTGTTTGTGTAAGAACTCTTCAAGGCTGGTAGTAAAAGTGATAAGGAATAACACAAAGTAGTCATGTCACAACATCAGTGTTACAATGCATAGGAAAAAGCTGATTTGATGGCATTCTCAAACAGATTCCCAATTTCAGCCATAACTAAAAATTAATGTATGGGAATTTCTTGGCTCTCCCAAGTAAAGCAGTAGCGCAGTACAGCAGGTTGTCCTTTCCAGAAGTGAGAAAAGACTCACTGTAAACTGGCAGGAGCACTGTTGTAGTACCTCCAAGATGTAGCTTCCCATTGTTCCCAAGCCAAAGAATTTCTGTAGGACTGATCTTGTATTCTTATAAGGCCTACCTCAATAAGGGCACCCCTCAGTTGGGGCTTCAAAGTAACATTGCAATATATGTGGATTATTCGGATACCTTACCTTTGTGGGGAAAAAAGCTGAATGAACACACTGAATGAATATACATCATGATAGCATTTAGAAAAGAAACTTCTCTTTACCTGTTAAGGAACTGCTTAGAGAAGCCAAAGAGATGCTTTTAAAGCCATATTGATGAAAGATAGCAACTTTTATCTAAACTGACATCTGCTTCAGAACATAATTAGCCACATGCACTTCTGAAGACCATAGTCTAATAGCTGGGAAGCATTATTGTTATTATATCCCCCAAGTATTACTTAAACATTTTTTCTGAGGAGAAAAGAGTGACAAAGCCTCTCTCCTGTAGCTGTTCTACATCACAGTAGATTTACTTTTTCAAGGAGTTTCACTTTACTATCCAGTTGAAGGATAACCACCAGATTAGAATAGAATTGTTTTTTAAAAGCCCTAATTATTTACTTATAGTGAAGATCAAGACAGATTTGGATTATGGCAAGTTTAGTAAATAATGGGCAAAGTTAACTCTTCTCCTTTAATTAAACACTGCAAGTGTATTCTAGCTTCACCTCATTCTCACTCCACTCTATTAAGGGATTTTAGGATTAAACTAACATGGTTATTCTTACCTGACATTAATGATACTGTATTAAGGGAATTCTTAAAAATGCACACTATTTTATTGAATGTAAACTTTGGCAAAAATTAGCCAAGCAAATGTGCGCCTTCCCCCAAACTGCCCCTTTACAGGGCAAGAATCAGAATTTGGCAGAGATCCTAAGGATTCTGAATGCCATGGTGGAGATGGACATATCTGCTTTTCAAAGTTTTTTTAAACATTTATTTTGTGCTAGTGATGAGGGGAGATTTGTATTTTATGTCTTTGGAAAGTGAGCTTCTTTTAGCCAAAAAAAGTGTGCCTAGAATGTGGATCAATACTTTAATCTCAAAAAGAAGCAATAAATGAAGTTATAAAAGCAACAGTTACGTAAAAAAAATTTTCAATGGCTACACAGACCAAATAAAACACTCTGAAAATGACACCAAATATTAATAACTACAGAATCAAATCACTGAATTCTAGGCAAAAATTGTGTTAAAACATTTATTGTCTGTAGAAACAAAATTTACATTGTTTTTATATAAACTATGTTAAACATCCATATAAACATACCTACATCTTAATATATACTTATGAATGAGGCTTTTAGATATGGGATAACATTGTCAAAAGCACCGTTGTGGACTTCAAAGACTACAGACTTAAAATGCGTTTGCACTTAACTCCATCTTCAGTAGTTTAAAAATGTCATTTCTCATCCATACTTAGAAATAACTACATTAAAGGTTTCTATTACTGTGTTCGCATGTGTACATACATGTCCACATACACATTAGATGGTCCTTGTGAAACTACAGTATAAATAAGGTCAACATTAATGTATTCCTTAGAAATGGACATTAGTCCACATCCTCATTCAATTGGGGGAAAAAAAATTCCTGCTATTCTTAAAACAAAACAATGAGGCTTTTTTTATTCCATGAAGAGCGTACTCAAACAACAACTGGTTCCACCCTGTCTCTTCCCTCAACAATAAAGACATAAGAGAAGCCAGTCACAAAACAAAAGCCATCTACTACATTATTTACAGAAAATGAAATATTAAAAAGACAACATGAGATTTAGACTGCTTAGACAAAATCCAGAGCAATGAACAGTGAACAGAAGAAAATGTATCAGTGGCAGGCAGCATAGAGCTATTAAACCACGTGGCTAAATACCTACTCAAAAAACCCTCCAACAACAAAACCCATCAGGCGCGGAAGGAAGGGGCAGGTGTTATGACAATAGTTTTCTCTGATCTTGACGCTGAAAATTTATGCTCACCAAGCTTGATGAACATTTAAGTGTGTTCTGTTCTTAAGGTCTATTAAGAAGTCAAGTGTTACAAGGAGGCTTCCAAAGATCTTGAAATGGCTTTTTTTTTCCTTCATAAGGAGGCTGAAGAACCTCCTGTCTTCAATTCCTGCAGCAGTGGAATGAAGTCTGTCAAGAGCCAGAGTTATGTGCAGAAACATTTTTTTTTTTTTCCCTTTTTCAGATTCATTAGGATGCAAGTCTGAAGTCTGTCTTTTAGAGAGCTCTCCCGTAGAGAACTTTGTAGATGGCTGTTCAGGTGCTTAAAGAAAGGCAAGAGGCATGTTTCTACACAGCATGGGAAAAGATCCCTTTAGAAAGCAAGGAAGTTAAAGATCTCCCTCTATATACAGTCTTCTAAGGTGGATACTGAGAAATCAAGTCTCTCTTTGCTATAGTCTTTAATCATCTTCTCCAAGCAACTCTCACCATCCATTTCCAAGACATGGCAGAAAATGACTTTCCGATGCATAACAAGCAAGTTGAGAACCCTGCCTTTTTTAATGCCACAAAAGTGTCATTTTGTTTTTTGTCTTGTTTTTAAAGCAACTAAAGTCATATAAAGAAAACTCAGCATTTCACCCTGAGGCCCTGGGAGAAAAGCAGCAGGTAAACCCTTATCAGAACTGGCGATCAGCTGAATTTACTCCCATCCTCTGCTATCAGTTACCTGAGTTGAGAGTTATGTCCAGGTCTCGAGACCATCTAAATCCATCAGGTAAGGTGATTTTAAACATGTAAGTAATTATTAGAGTTAAGGCAGGCTTGTAGAAGCCCTGCAATATGTTGCTCCTTACTAGCCCCAGAATTTTGTTAACCTCATGAACTCAATCATCACAAAGTTTAAAATGAGGATTCTAACCAATCTACGTGGAGATAAAATGGATCAGCAATATAAATGCTAACATCACAACACCATATTATTTCAGACACTTACAAGGAAGACTCTAGTCATATTAAACCCATTGCATTTTGGATAGCAATTAAAAAAAACAATTTCACATATGAACAATTGAGAATATGACATGAGCATTTAACAGTCATTTCAAGTCAACCAAAAGAAAGGCAATTCACATTTATATTTTCAAAGTATAAAACAGAAAGCTAGAAAGCTCTTAGACAATCACACTTTTACCTTGCCCTTCCAATGCAAATGCAGTGACAGACTTTATTAAAACAAGGAGACACTGTTTTCCTTCTGAGGCTTACACACATATTTAAATTAAGTGGTTATTTTAACAACTGTTATGAGTCCATGCTCCCATTAGAAACAATGCAATAATCAGGATATTACTTAGGTCTTTGTACAGGTGTTTTCTACAATGCAGTCACAATACAGAAAGGCACCAAGTTATTCAAGTAAATTGACCTTTCTTCTACTTAACACTTTTTCTTGTGCCTTCACAACCCAATCAGTAACTTCAATACATTGTTCTCAACCCAAGATTATATTCCAGTGCAACAGAACTTTTCTGTGCTAGAAGAATAAATAAGCTGATTTGTGTATGAGTATATAGACACAAGTCTCTGGAATTCACAACAATAAATGTACATAGCAATGTCTCACATGAGGTAACACCACAGAGCAGATGCCTCTAGTACCTAAGCCAGTCACATAATTCAACCGCTGGATGAATTTTATAAAATATAGGAAGTTTTATCACAAGATAATCCTAAATTAGTGAAGTAAAGTTATCAGTAAACAATGTGATTTGAGCAAATGGTATCACCTTAAATAAAAGCTAAAGCAACTGGAACAGTGACTACATTTCATCATATGACACTCATCTTGAGACCAAGGGTGGGCAAGGGAAAAGAAAATCAGTCAGTAAACATGCCAAAAAAAACCTGTTTGTAATATGTTGCTCACAGTTGTAGAAATAAAAAACAAAGCTAAACTGTTAAAGTACAAAATAAGTTAGAGATACCTAGTCATGCACAGGTAAAATAAGAAAGCACAAAACCAGAGGAGCCAGTCATACTTTTACATCTGGTTAAAGCAGCATTAACTGACTGAAGTCTGGCTACTTCAGCATTACTTCCAAACAGTGTTAGCAAGACTGCCATGTCAGAAGTTTCTTCATGTATCCACTTTTCCCCTTTGCTCAACAACGAGTCCTCTTCAGGCTTTAATAAGAACACTGCAGGAAGCTTACAGAAACAGTAGTATCCTGTTGAATAAGACAATATAGCTTCAGTAGTTTGTCCTATATAATACATGGTTTCAATTCTGACGTCTTTTACAGTGCTTTAGCACATTTAATAGCAGTGTGAATAGCTTGTTGGCTTGAGGATAAACCTGCCCTCAACTGTAGGGGGACACGCAGCACTCCCCTGCCAGCAGGCTGCTCAACTGCAGCTACTCCACATTTGCTTTCTGTTCACTAACTTAACCTGTCGCTTCAATTCCTTATTTTCATCTCCCTGTAAATCTACACAGGATGATTTTGTCAGATTCATCACTTATAGCATAAGTAAATAAATATTTTCTTATGTGCAGAAAGTTGCCTGCCTCTATTTGACCAGGGAATTTCTTTCCTTTAGCTTCCCATTTTGTTTATGCATGTCAGAGTTACAGAAAAACTAGTTGAATCTTGGGTTTTAGAAACAAACCATCTGGTGTCACTGTTGAATGACCATAACATCAATGAATGCGGCACATTTCCTGCCTGCTTATTCCCTATGAACACTAAGCAGTACACTCCATGAATTGAAGATTTTAAGTAACACTATTTTAGCTGTTCTGAGCCATACCTACGCTTTCAAATAGTCTCTCTACTGAAGGCATTGTCAAAAAAAATTACAAAAAAAATCATGCAAAAATCACATCCTGACTTTCCATCTAAAAAAACAAATTTCCTTTTCTCTGAACATACCTCTACCTAGTATTAGAATTCTGATCTACTATCCACAACAGACACTAGCCTGCATTCTGTATGGCTAACACTGTCTTGGAAATGACGGAAATGTATATGCTGTGGATATGGTGAACAACTTTCCTCTTAAATAAGAACATCTCTGAAAACTACTTGCTATGCATCTTTAATTTATCAGCAATAAAAAGTCCAAACAAATCTGTAATACATACACACAACCCTATGATATATGATATATTAAGGCAAAGGCCATAAACAGGAAATAAGCACAATATTGTTTATAGCTGCTTATAAAACACCTCTGGCTATTTGAGTTTTGCACACAGCATAACAATATTGCATTAAACTTCAGAGAATTACTAGGATTTTGAACAAAATTACAAGCTATCTGCATTAAAGCAGTTTCAATTATGAACAGCTTTGTTAGAAGACATGCTTATAAAAACTTACTTTTTTTGTTTTTCTTGTTATTAAATACTTCAGGCCCCAATTTCAGAATCCAGGAAATCACCAAGTCATTTTTGACGAAAAAGATTAGAGAACATGTGGCTTGGTCAAGAATGTCATACACCAAAATATAATGAGACAGCATAATTTTGAATACAGACCAACTAATCCTCTAACAAACCCAAGCATGCTTTCAGTGCAGTTATAAGCTACTGCTACAGTACATTACATACCTGCCTGTTACCATTCATTTTAATCAAATACTGAAAGTTGTCCCAACATTCTAACAATTTACAAATGTATATACACATCAGAAACCCCAAGTATATTATTAAACTAAAATAAAGTAATACAAAATACTGTTTTACGGAAATGACTGAACAGAGGTGTAAAATCTATTGCACAACCTAAAAGGTCATTACTTGGAAAATCCTGAGCTAATGTGCTATTACCAAACAATTCAGGCACTTTTTTTTTTCCTTTTTTATTACATAAGCAATAAACTTCCAACGTATAAACCTCTGGGTATAACAACTCAAGTTCCATCTGTAACATCATGCTTAGAGAAGATGTATTCAATAAATAAGACTCCCTTCAATGACTTCTTTACTTGAGACTGGTATGTAAAAGAAACTAAAGGTACATACTACAATGTTTCAGTTGAATACTGTACTTTAAAAGCAATTATTAAAACCGTAAAAAAGTTCTGCAGCATTCCACTACTGAAAAATAAAGTTATTTGTAATCAAGAAAGTTACAGGGTTAGTTCCTTTATCCTATTTTAAGTCTTGACAAAGCTGTCAAAAAATGAACAGATGCTCCCTTTGCTGCGTTATCTGTTTCAACTTCAGGATCACAGCTCAGTTCAGGTTTCTGTTGCAATATTTAAATTTCCCTACAGAGAGAAAAAAAATCATTGCTGTCAAGTTGTAACAGTGGAAAAAAGCCTCCCAACCTTCATAAGTACTGTATTACTATAGTACATAACATACAAGATTCTTTCCATTATGTATTGAAACAGCACAACTGTAAAGATGATACCTTAAAGGATGCATATGCATAATTACTTCAAAAGGGTGAAATAAATACGTTCAGACTAGTTTAACAAATCTCCAGGACAACTCTAATCATTACAATAGGCGAAATATGGTAAATGCTAGAATCTGAGGAACAGTTTCGGTTTTTAAGAATTAGCCAACCAGCAATCAGGATGTTAAGAAAATGGCTGTCGTACTTATTCTTCAGGATTTATTTTACTTTAAGTCAGAGGATACTCAAGTTCTTCACTGACCCTAAAAAAAAATAAATCAATATTCAGATCTTATTATGCTTCTCTAATTCAAATCACAATCTCCAGCAGCCAGATTGTGTTCAGCATGCTTTATAGGTTCCAGACAAGAACCTTACTATCCAATTATGGAAAAGGAATTGGAAATTACTGGGGAAAAGCTCACTACAACAAAATTATAGTATTTCTACACCCATTTTACAAGGTCATAATTTTTGGAAAAAATCCTTCTCCATTTTCCACTAATTTCAATTCAATTTAGCCTTCAGAGATCACACTTCTCAGAGCCCATGTAAACGTAAAAGGCATTGACTAGTATACTTCAGCAACATTTACTAAAATGTTTGGTGCTCTTCCTTGCTTTTTGGGGGTTTTAGTGGGGTTTTGTGTTTTGCCCCCCCCCCCCCCGCCCCTCAATGGGCTGTAAACTTGAGGTTTTTCTGAAAACAGCTCTAAGAACCTATGCTTCTGTGCTCTAAGAACTGAACTCTAATCCAACTACAAATACTCATGCAAGTGTATTTATTTGTAGCTAGGTAGACACAGAATTACAGAACAAACAAGAATTCGCATAGGAACACAGAACTGCAAAGGGCTGTGTAGGTCATCTAACCCAATTCTCTGATGTCACAAGTAACCTCATACTACTTTGATCATACTTGATCAATTCTAATAAAGGATTTAGAATGTTTTAACTACTGATCCTCACAAAATCTGTAACATTTTATATAGTTCAAAAGTTCTTCTTCAGTTCAAGATTACTGTTGTCCCATACACACTGTAAATCAAAAGGTATCATAGAACAGATGTGCCTAATTATTTCAGCTTGAGCTTATCAAACCATTTTACACAGACAATATATAGTGTAGGACATTTTATTCAGAACAGCACTCCAGTGTGTACTTTAAAGCATGTGATTAGTTTAAGGTAACATAAACAAAGAGAAACACACAGATGCAGTAAAAAAAATTAATACCCTTCACATTGATTTAAAACCTTAGCCTAAGAGGACATAATATTTTTTACACAGAGGGCCACTTTCTCTTCCTATCAATAGGAAGAGAGATCAACTGAGCTCAAGGAGAGAATACTGAAACAGAGGCAACTGCAGAATCTCAGAGGCCACCTCTGATTTGCAAGTACCCAAAGCAAGTTTCAGCAAGTTTCCATGGAATAAACATGGACAAAATAGGAGCGCAGAATCAAGTTTGCCTGTAAAGTACAGAGAACCAATATTCCAGAAAATCCCATCCAATTTATTCCATGGAGAGTTAAAAATCAGAATGGATCATATGAATATTCATATTTTATAAACAGCTTAGGGAAAAATAAATTAAGCCAACTTACCTTTTCTTTCCTCAAAAATCCATCTCTGAATTTATTAGTGGTAAATCCCCTTACACCAACAGAACGTAACCGCTGGTACTTAGCCTGAATATATAAACCCTTCTGTACTAAGCCCGATTTATAATGGGATTGCAAACGGCCATCCACAAAGTTGCTCTGTAAGGGTGGGGGAAGGGAGGGGGGAAAAAAAAATGTGCAAAATGAGGGCACAAAAACTCATTAGTTATACACATGTAAAACTTACAGTACTGAACAACAGAAGTGTGCACTTGCAAGTGCAGAGCCTCTTCCTTTATTTCCCATTTAGTATTCCTCAGACCACTAGCGACCATGTGGCTCAAAGAACTGCTGTTATTGTACTTACTGTTTAAAACATCTGAAATTGTCTTCCTCATTGAAAAAACTAGATGTGTTGTACAACATTTTAACATTTTTTCAAACTTTAATGAAAGTAAACCAGTATCAAAAAAATTTTAGACAACACCTCACTATTGCTAAAAAATTCAGTGATGTCAGGCCTACAGTGGGCACACGTTGAGTCTAAAAAAAGTCATACTAAACAGAAGACAGTATATATATTTTTCCTATAGTTTTAAGATCTTACTGTCTGAGCACATGTTCATTGCTCTGTCTTTGTCACCTCCAGACTGGAATACTATAAACTAACCTAGTGGAGGCCACAGAGATAACAAACAGCTTACAGGTGAATGGCATTATAAATACACAGGAAGAATATAGCAAGATCCACAGCAGTTACAGTTATAAAAAGGTTTTAATTCCTAAGCACTTGGACCTCCAACAAAATAGGCAGTAAAAAACCTTTACAGTAAGAAAAACCCCATTTATCATAATTTCTCATAGTTTTCCAGTACTGCTGTTTTAAGTTTTCCAACATGGTCCTGAGCGAAAGCATTCCTGTATATATTCATCCTTTAAGTCAAAAGGTTTCCCCTTCCCCAAATTTAAACAAACAACGCTTCCCACCTAAAAAAGAAGAAATGTCCTGACCATATAAAATTCTTGTCATCTTTTACAAAAACCTTTTAAGGGTAGGAGAGAACAAAATATATCCCAGAAATAGACCTTCTTGAGCACAACCCAATTACTTTGGCAAAATCAGTCTCCTTGTGACAGAATAAGGATCACTTCAAGAAAAATCACATGCTCTGAGGTTGCAATAAGTTCGGTACCAGTTTTTCCACTGTGTTTTCCACTGCGTGGCTGACAAACAGCTAAGAAAGGACTGTACAGAACAGAGGTTCCTTTATGCAAATGTGGAGGTTTTGTCATTTCCCAAATCATTCCACCCACCCACTATGTAGGAGATAACTGAGAAGCTGGCCCCCATCAGTCCCCCAGGGTTACTCTTACAGTGCTTGTAGGCAGAGGACACTTGCAGAAGGCTACTAAGTGCTAACCCCTTTCCTGAAAAGCATCAGAGTCCAGGCACAATACACCTAAGAGCAAGCAAATTCTCTAAGTAGCCTAGCATAGGGAAAACTGAAGGGCATTTTTAATGCTGGATTAAGCCCCTGAACACAGTTAAGGTTAAAAGTTCCCATTTACCCCAGAGCTGATGTGGTTCTCTGCTTGGACATAGGTGGCTAGAAAGAAGGTGGCCTTAGTGGTCTGCCACTGCATTTGCATGACAACAAGCAAAGGTGCAGACCGAACAGACAGGGGAAAAAGGTACAAGATATTGAAAATGAGATTACACACAGCTTGAAAGTGTCAACTCAAGTATCTACATGTTCCATAAGTGAGGAGGGAGAGAAACAGCGGTATTATTGTAGAACAGAATCAGCTGTAGACAAAGTTAACAGATTACATATACATCTGGTATGTTGGCACTGCAGTCGCACATAGCTTAGAGCAAAATAAGGCTATCTAAGGTATGTGGAAATCATCATTAACTTTTGGTCTAAGTAAGAAAAAAAATCTGCTGAAGTGACATCTATTAAGACGATTTTATAAATACTACTAATGACAATGCCTATGAATCAATGCAACGGCCTCAAGCTCCAAAATAAGTCTATATGAGCAAATACATGCCACCGCACTGGGTCTGGCTGGGGTGGAGTTAATTTTCTTCACAGCAGCCTGCATGGTGCCATGTTTTGGATTTGTGACTAAAACAGCACTGGTAACACACCACTGTTTTGGCTATTGCTGAGCAGTACCTGCACAGCACCAAGGCCTTCTCTTCTTCCCCTACTCTGCCCCTCAGCAAGTAGGCCGGGGTGGGCAAGAAGCCGGGAGGGGACACTGCCGGGACAGCTGACCCAGGCTGAGCAAAGGGATATTCTGTGCCATATAACCTCAGCAACATCATCAGCAAGAGAAACTGAGGGGAGGGGGCTTTGGAGGAGGGTAGCCATTGCTCAGAGACCATCTGGGCATCAGTCAGCTTCTGGGAGGTGGTGACTGACTGCCACTGGATCACTTTTTCCTCTTTCCTTCACTTAAACTCTCTTCATCTCAATCCGTGAGTTCTCACTTTCGCTTTCCATATCCTCTCTCCCATCCTGCTGGGGGAGGAGGGGAGAGCAGGCGAGCAGCTGTGTGGTGGTGCTTAGCTGCTGCCTGGGGCAAGCCCACCACAGCCATGAACACACTGGACTGAATTAAACAGTGAATGAAGTTTAGAACTAAAGATTACCATGCATGTACCCACTTAAGGATTGGTTTAGTGATTCATTGCAAAGTGTCATTACAAAAAAGACCTAAGTTTTATAAGATTTCGCCAGGACCTTTAGAAAACTGCCATTCTAAAATATCTTTGTACATTTGGGTTTTTAAAATAATCAGCCAAGAAAATCTGCCAAGTACAGAAGACAGTCAGGTCACCTTCCTAAGAAGGTTTCAGCAACAGCATGGTAAGGAAAAACCCTCTATGTTACACAGGACGAAAATTAAACGTAAAAAGAAAAAAAGTTGATGAAATTAAGTTGAATCAGCACTGCTGTTTCCATGGCAATAAGTGTGCTATACACACATGCAAACTGCAATATAAGTGCATATGCTATTTTCCCTAAAAATATTAAAGCACCATGTGACAGACCATTAGATACAGCAATATTCAGGCAATATTCATATATACATATTATGACAACTTAAGTGGACACTTTCATGCTTACGTAATTTCCAGAACTGTAGGCTGATATAAAGAAAATGGAAGGCTGCCTTCATTTACATCACATCAACTACCAACACTGCCTCAATGATATGGCAGCCAATGCTAAAGATCCCCCCCAACCCATAGGTTGACAATATAGAGGGGATACCAATTAAGAGGCTATGAGTTACACAGTATCGTCAGGGTTGGAAGGGACCTCTGGAGATCATCTAAGTCCAACCCCCCTGCCACAGCAGGGACACCTACAGCACGTTGCACAGGACGGCATCCAGGCGGGTTTTGAATGTCTCCAGTGTGGGAGACTCCACAACCTCTCTGGGCAGCCTGTGCCAGTGCTCTGCCACCCTCAGAGTAAAGAAGTTCCTCCTCATGTTAAGATGGAACTTCCTGTGCTCAAGTTTGTGCCCGTTACCTCTAGTCCTATCACTGGGCACAACTGAAAAAAGGCTATTCTCATCTACCTGGCACCCTCCCTTTAAGTATTTGTAAGTATTGATAAGATCCCCCCTCAGTCTTCTTTTTTCTAGACTAAAAAGCCCCAAGTCCCTGAGCGTTTCCTCATAAGAAAGATGCTCCAGTCCCCTAATCATCTTTGTAGCCCTTTGCTGGACCCTCTCCAGCAGTTCCCTGTCCTTCTTGAACCGGGGAGCCCAGAACTGGACACAGTACTCCAGATGCGGCCTCACCAGGGCAGAGTAGAGGGGGAGGATGACCTCCCTCGACCTGCTGGCCACACTCTCCTTGATGCACCCCAGGATGCCATTGGCCTTCTTGGCCACCAGGGCACATTGCTGGCTCATGGTCACCCTGTTGTCCACCAGGACTCCCAGGTCCCTTTCCACAGAGCTGCTCTCCAGGAGGTCAGCCCCCAACCTGTACCGATGCATGGGGTTATTCCTCCCCAGATGCAGTACCCTACACTTGCCCTTGTTGAATTTCATCAGGTTTTTTTCTGCCCAACTCTCCAGCCTGTCCAGGTCACGCTGTATGGCAGCACAGCCTTCCGGCGTATCAGCCACCCCTCCCAGTTTTGTATCATCAGCAAACTTGCTGATGGTACACTCTATCCCTTCATCCAGGTCATTGATGAATATATTGAACAGGACTGGACCCAGTACTGACCCCTGAGGGACACCACTAGTTACTGGCCTCCAAATTCCTTGCATATTAAAATAGTTATATCAGGCTGAGCCTTTAAACTTGTTAACTTCAGCTTGGAAAAAGACTTTTTTTTTTCCAGCAGAATAAAGCAAGCATTTTTTTGCTGGTGTTAGGTTAGCTACATGACTAAGATTGACTGGCAAAGCACACCTAAATGGGACAGCCTGAAAGCCTATTTATCCAACAGTCCTCTTATCTTTAGTCTGGGGGGGGGGGGGGGGGGGGGGAACAAACAAACCAGCAAAGAAAAAAACCCCACACCTATACTGCCCCCCTTTAAAAACGTCTTCCAAAAATGCCAGCTACTTAACTTAGCCATCAAAACTTTACTTCAACTTCAGTATCTACAAAACAGGAAAGATGACTATTCTGTGTGTTATTTTACTCTTGAGAACACACCTGTCAAATAAGTAGGAATAATTTTAAGGTAGAAAGTGAGTGTAAGTTGTTCCAGGTTTGATTAATACTTCTCTAATACAAAAAGCTCTAACTGGATCCATGCATAGCATGCCAGTGTGAGCAGAAAAGTAAGAAAGTCGGTTGTGTTTTTTCTACTGAACCCATGACACATTTTACAAACAAAAGGTATTAGAAAGCCACTGCAGTATCCCAGGAAGAAGCACAGTTGCCCACCCCTTTACCATCTTGAGGCCCTGAGAATAAAGCTTCACAATTTAAGTTTTTTTTTAATGCATAGATAGCAGTATGCAGGGTATATACTAGAGATTAGTTCCCCAGAAATCCCTACATGGAAGGGCTAATAGAACAACAGTAATACAATTTTGAAAGTAATACAATTCATTTCTCCCAGTCTTGGGAAATAGTTCAGGCTTCCACACACATCAGGTGAAGGAAAGAAAGCTGACCAGCTTGGTTTTTGGACAGATGAGTTTTGTATTCATTGTCATTCTGCAATTCTCATTCTCAACTCTGCAGTTAACTTACTTCAACCACATGGATACAATATTGTACAACCCTGCTCAATCCACTGCCTGCTCTTACCTACTAAAATCTAAGCCTCCCATTATTTCAATGGAAACAATTAGGCTATGATGACACTATTTTTCATGGCATTTAATATCTTCAAAGATGTGTCTCCTCTTACTGGGCTCAACAGGATCGAATCACTATTTTATGTAACATACATCTGATAAAAGCCGATCTGTACCTTAAAGTGTCTTCTGATGGGTCCTGCATTTTCAAGGTGTCCTCTAATGCGTCTGTGAGGGTAAATATCACTTGGTTTTGAAGAATAGTAAGAATTCTAGCAGGAAAAGAGACAGTTATTAGCTTAATGTTACCAAATCATTCAAGAAAACAGACAAAGTTTCCAGTTTATACTAACAAATATTGCAACTCTCTCAATCTTGTAGCATTGACACTGCTTGAAGGAACCAGAGTAACAGGAGCATAGGGCCTGGAATCCAGGCTGGCTGAAGTGATGGCAGAGCCCACCGAAGCAGAAGATGATATAGACCATCCTGCTGGAACATCATCTTCTTTGAGAGATCTAGGCAGGTAACAACCCAATTAAGGTTCTCCACCTTTGCCCCCCCTCCCCGGCCGAGAACAGATGCCTCAGTTTGCATGCAGCAATTGTAGTAGGCAGGCTGCTATAGCAGTCATCCCTTGAGTTTGGTAATAAGGACAACAAGATTAGTACTCTGGACATCCCTGGTTAGCATATGGTCATCATAGGTCAGCATATTTTAGGAGACACATACGGTTACTATACACACCACCACAGCAACCAGACAACAACTGTGTAGCACTTTACATTGGTCTTTAGAAAATTCTACCTTTAACTCTGTATTACAGGGGAGCATTTTGTAAATTACTTGCCTGCCACAGAAACACAGGTGATTTCAAAAGCAAGTGGCAAAGACAAATGGTATTGAAATTGTTGTGTGTCACACTGAGCAGCTGCAGTCAAACAGCCGTGATTGCCTAAAATAGAGCATTCCCTCCAGCCACTGTCCTACCTGGTTATTTTGGCCCTTTTTCAATTTTTCCCATGACAGCTACCTTGAGAGAATTACATTATAAATATTTACAGAAGAATTACATACTGGGATATGCTACATTAAAGTCCTTGAATGCAGACAGAATGGACATACTAACGAACTCTTATCAAATTAATTTTTTATGGTCCATTCTTGAATAATCACAAAAGTGTTCCAATGCTCTTGAACTGTTTTTTCAAAGGAAATTTCAACAGCTTCAAACAGATTTCAAAAAGAGCCAAAGAAGAGAACTCTCATTAAATATTTCATATATACTAACATATAATAAATGCAAACAAATGCTTTGCTGTTCACAGAATTTCTTTGGTTCCCTAACAAAGTACCAAACCCTTCCAGTGGCAGAAACACTTTAGGATAAGCTTTCTAACACTGTTACTAATTTGAAGGGGTGGGGGGAGGCTATAAACACAACAGAACAGTGTTAGAATCCAAGTTCACTTTTAATTGGCATTTAAGTTATCTTTTTTTTGATAATATATTATTGCCTACAAGTCACTATTTAACTTCTTAAAATGCTCTGACAAGAGAGGATTCAGCAGAGAACAAGAGAGGAAGAAAGACCTTATGAAGCAAGATCAAAAGTAGTCAAAATAGCTTTTCTGAGAAAAAAGGTATGGAAAATTAAATACACAGAAGAAAAAGCATGTCAGGAACTTCCCAGCTCCCTTCTCATTCTGAGAATAGGAAGATACTCCATGAAATCAAATTAACTTTGTCCATACAACACGTAATTAAATCAGAAAGCTCCCTGTTGAAGTACGCTCCTCCTTAAAGCTGAGAATTCAGCAATATGAAAAAAAACCCATTCAAGAAAGTTTCCTGTTATAGTTAAAAATAAACCTTTGGGAATTAAAAGAAAGCTTGTCTCAACTAACTGTGGATCCCCACCTCCCTCAAGATTCACGTAATTTCACAGAAACAAAAACATTAGAACTACTTAATGCACAGATACATCAATCTACTCTTCAGGAATTTCCTAAACCATAGGTTTAAAGTGAAAAAAACCTGGGGAAGTACGAAGAGATACTTGTTCTGTTCTCCTATTCTTTAGCTATCCTCTTTTTGTCAGTAGGGTACAAGGCTAGATAGACATTTCTTACAATCAAGGCTAGATAGATATTTGCACCTTCAAGGCACAATTTCTTGTCAACTTTTAAGCTGAACCCCCGATTACTGAATATTAACACAAGAAACACTCCCCTCCGCTGGCCTGATGTAAAAAGTGCTCATAGCTTGCACAGCAAAGTTCACATTGGTTCATCATGGGATACCAAAAGTAGGCTGACCACATCAATACCATTTCCATGTTTAATTTTAAAACAAAGACTAATACTGTCCATTTAACAAGACAGCAAAAAGTGCTGTTAATATCACATTTTGGTAGTTTATAAGGACATTTTAATAAGACCAAGACATTATCTGTTTTGACATTAGGCAACATCCTAGCATCAGATATGAGCTACTAATCTCTTTGAAAAAAAAGATGAAAGTTTGAAAACTGATCTTTCAGTTTTCAAGCATCCATCTTTCACCAATGCCAATACACACAGCTCTTCAAGCAACAGTGATAAAAACCACAATGAAACTTTACTAACAAAGATGAAAATGTGCAAATATTTATCCAATAATTTTTTTTTTTTAAAATCCGTGTTATAATTTAAGAAGCTGCAGCGGTTTTCCTATCAAATACTCTTTAAAATTATTTTTGCCATATTTTCTGAGCCTAGGCACTGTTATGCTTGTCATTTGAAACCTGGCTCTCTGATACACTCTTCTCTCAATATTTATCAATAAACAAGAGCAAACAAACTTTAGAGTGTTGAGTGTTTTTGGTTTGGATTTCCAAGGGTTTGCTTTTAAGATTACAGGTGGAACCCTCCTAAAAAGTGGTAAGAGATGTCTAGTGCGTACTTTTTCATGTGTTTTACCACACTGTTACAATTTTGCTGATAAGAGCGTGCTATTGTTACATCTCTTCTGTAGCATAAACTAGCTTCCCACAAGAACTGGAGAGCTCTGCTTGGACTGTGAAATCAACCGAACCAATACTTACCCAAGAATCTGTAAGACTGAGCAAAACCACAAAAAGTTACTTTCTTATTCAACAACTATTATCTTAGCTCTTGCTTATGTTTCAAACTCTTCCCCAGTTTTTCTGTGTGTTGCTGTGCCCCAGTAATATATCCTTCATTCTAGGATGTTTTCTATTTAAAAGGGTGTGGTCAACCCAGCATCAATGTTCTGGTGACCCATCAAACCACTTAAATCATTGTTCCCTGAATGCTGCCTTTTAATCATGGCCCTTATACTTTTCAAGATGCCTGGCAGTGTTCACACCCAAGCCGTACTATTCTGATACAAGACTCTGGCATATTCCAAACATTTGTCCTCTTGCAGAGAGCAGCTACAAGTGGCCTTTACCTTCATTCATTTTTGTTTTTCTAAGGCTACTTTCAACTCTACTAATATTACACTTCCAAACAAAGTAGTAGTGAATACAGTCACACAGCTCCGCATTTATTACAGAAACCTACTCAAGACAGAAGTGATACATGTGGCTGAAATTACAGTTGGCTGCTTGGATGCCCCTCCACTTAACTCCCACAACAGATACTAAAGCAGTGCTAGCAGCTTACAGGTGTGGAGATGGAGGCTGAACAGTTCAGTATACCATACATACAGGTATGGCTTGATCAAGCCCACCAGGGTAAGCTCTTCTCCAATCCCACCCAGACCTGAAGAACTCCTTCAAGGAAAGCCATTTTAAGCACCATACATTCTCACACAACATGTAGACATGTCATGGGGAGTGCCACGCTACTGGAGCTAGCTTATTCAGCTGAATTCATGGTAATGCCTCAGATACAATTTAGCTGAATTAGTGATCTGCTCTGCCCAGGAAAAGATTATCCTCCTTCTGCATTACTTTACACATTGAGCATTAGACATACGACATAAACAGGAAAACAGACAAGGGGAGCAGAGTAAGAATCAAAAGGCAAGAACAGAAACACAAAACCAGAAGAGGAGATGCAATTAAGAAGTGCCAATTAATGTATTGCAGACACATTTGCAAAATGTCTTTAAGCCCTCTGAGCCAGTTGGCGAGCATTGATTAATTCTAGCTTTACTGACAACTGTGGATGGCAAACTAAAGTATTTTATTTTCCCACTTGTCTGCAAAGCAGCTTCTGCGTGGCTGACTTCCTAAAGAGTCATTCCTTCCTTAGGATACCTTGCATTTGTCATACCCATGCTTTCACAGCTACTGTCGTTCTGAATGGCAAACTCCTCACTGCAGTGCAAGACTTTAAAAACTGCATGTTTGCAGTTTGCTATTAGATATCAAAATGCAATCTTCCTGAATCTGCAGCACATCTAACAATAGCTCGGTTTCTATTATTTCAAACTCCCTTTTTATTTGCAATTACTATATTACTTAATGAGGAATTACTACTTGGTTTTGGGGACTTCACTCAGTCTTGATTAAATAATATTTTTTACCGTTAAAAACTTGTATTCTTTTACACTGAAAGATGCACTGTTATATCTGCAAGGCAGCTACATTTCCGTGATAGTCAGAACTTTCACTAAATAAAAGCTACTTTTGATAGACCTCAGAAGAGTTTCATGATCTTTTGGAATCCTGTCCATAAGGTATTAATTACAATTATAATGAATGACAATTTACATTAGTCTCCTCCTTATTTTACACCCACGGCGGGGGGGGGGGGGGGGGGGGGGGGGGGGGGGAGAAAAGATGTTTTAGAATTATACTGCACATGTTAACAAAGCTTTTCTGGTCTCACCAGCTCCCCAAGTTAAAACAAGCACAAACACTTGGAAATAAGACTACATTTATTTAGAAGGAACCTTCCAAAAGAGACAATTTTATTTCTACTGCACCTAATATAACTGTCTTCCCCATTTCAGTATTCATCACAGAAAGACAGCCTAAGAAAGAATAAGTGCCCAAACTAGCTTTGACAAACACTATCAAAACAGATAAGCTATTCCATTGTATAACATTCTATCCTCAGGAACAATATTTCAGACAGAATTTCTAATTATTTCTGTGATTTGTTCCTTATTTTTATCTATTTTTAGAATAAGAGCTTTCCAGAATCTTTATCATAATGAGGAGAAACACTGTTTTAGTAACAATGCCACATACACAAAACAAGATTCAGACCTTCCCTTCCAATCACTAACAACTAGAATGCAGGAAAGTATTCTTTTTCTCAAACTGTTCCGCATTACCTCAGGTTATCTTAATAACAAGGCCTTCTAATTTATAGCTTAGGTAGTACATCATTAGGTGGAAAAAATGCAGTATCAGGTACAAATTTCTTTTACAAAGCTACAAGCAATATGAGGTTTTAATTCATTTCAGTAAGTCATTGGGAACATAAAATTCAGTTCAAAAGCTTAGTTTGACCTGAATAGTCAATAAGAGATCTAAAGTTCACCACTTTATTTCCAGATGAGCTGAAAAAATGTTTTGATTTCACCCAACATACCAAGCTAAACCAGCTTTCTGAAAAAAACAAATCCCGGGCCAACTCGCTGCTAGGTCATAAAGAAACAGTAGCAAAGTTGTTATGGAATACTGCACAGGCATGCAAAAGCAAAAGAATTTTTTTTTTCTAAATCAGCATTTGGTCATGGGTTTAGGTCACTTGTATTAATCTATGCTTCAACAAATATCTGAGGAAGTACAGCACTACAACTGAAATTATGAGCAGTTTTATTGTTGAGCAAAGCCTGAAGATAATATAGATTCACTAGAAATTTAAAAGGACAAGATATCACAGACTTAAATTTATATCAGCCTAGACAATGTAGCAAAAAATGAATTACAAATGTAAGAACAACAAATGCAGAAGCTACTAATTCTACATGTAGGCTTACCAGGTGAGGTTTCCCAATAAATTTCCTGAAAGGTGGCTTAATGAACCTCATAGGCTTTTGGAAGCCATCAAGTTGAGAGTTTTGTAATTTTGAAAGACTGCAGCTTTGGTGGTTCCTGATGCATATGTGTGAGACAGAGAGAGAGAACACAATTAAAAATCCGAAGTCATAGCATATCAAAACTCTATATTTTAAATCTTACTCTAGCATCTGTATCACTTAGAAGTGCAAAGTGATGGTTTTAAAGTAATTTTTTTCTAGGATATTCGATAAATTACTAGTCCTCTGACTAAACTCAAGCAGGGTGTATTCTCTTATGCAATGACAAAGTAACAGAGATACTCTGCCTCCTTGAAATCCTCACTGTGCAAATCGGGTTTCCCTGGCCCCCCCCGCCAGGTCTGCAGGGCTGGTCATTGCTGCCCTCCGCTGGCTGAAATGCTTTCTGCACTTCAGCAGTTGTTTTATACTGCGCTATCTTTAAAGGTGCACAGAACTTTCAGTTTCATGACATTCCAAATCTGACAGAAGCTCAGATAAATAGCTAGATGCTCCAGTTTCACCCACAGCAAGCAGGGTGCTCTGGCTTTAGGTTTCAGCTCGCTTGGTTTTGTTGTTTTGTTGTTTTTTGGTTTGGTTTTTTTTTATGAGCACATTGCTAATATACATTTGTCCACAAATCTCTAAATAAAACACATTCCATGAAAAGTAACCACTAGCAGACAAAATTCATAGTTCACAAAACCTACAGAAACAGTTTTCATCACTGTAAAATACATTAAGGCAAAAATAGAGGCGTACTGGACTAGCTCATAAGTATTGGGAGTATCTCATATGTAAATGATGAAAAAAATCTCAGGAAAATTCTACCTATTGTTCATACCATTACTGCCCTCAGCCCACATTACATTGTCCACATTACTCAGTGTAACCCCTCCTCGTGTCGAACTCCAGGATAGCCACACTTCCTGGAGAAACTTGAGCTTCCACTTTGAGGGGCATAACCAAAGAAGTAAGCAAGACAGTAACTGTGGAAGTGGCAAATAAAAGCTTTCCCAGATAATCAGGCCAAACATACACTAAAGACATAGCCCCAGGTACATAAGGCTATACACAACAGTTCAATATTTTTCCCCACTTGATAGCTTTTACTTTGTTTTGTTTAAAGAATCTCAAATACAAAAAAATATTCTTCTGCAGCTTCAGAAGTCAGTTTTCCCAGATGTGCGCATTGCCACTATTTGTCACTAGAGACTGCATTTAAAATGAACAAACAGCAGCATATTAAGAGCTATCTGCAAATCATTACTACAGTGTAGATACATTTTATTACACTGTGGCAATTCTTTAATCAACAAGTCTAACACAAATAAGTCAAGTCATCCCTCTAATCAACCAACCTCACAACACCCAATGTGAGAGAGGATGACAGGTTAGCAAACACCTCTGGGGCAAACACCTTTAACAAACCTGTTGGAGGAATTCATAGCAGTAAAGCTATTCCAAAAATCTAGCTTTTTTCATAAAATTATCCAAGAATCAGAAAAATTCCAATTCTTTTGTTGATATTCCATATGACATTACAAAAAAAGCAAGACAACACAACAGCGTATTCATCTTAGAATGCTTTTATGAAACTACAAAATACCAGGAGAATGTTGTTATATGGCACATCAAGGAGTTTTAAAATAGTTAAACATCTTTAATTTCTGCCCCTCTTCCCATTCAGTGTTACAGTTTAAGCTTGCTTTTCATTTTTTTTTTTCCTCTTTCAAGGTAACATTCCATTACAGAGTAGTTTGCAGTGTATGTGAGTTGAATTTCAGTCCAAGTCAAACTTACATGGACAAACTACAGACAAGAAGCACAACAAATGTGAACGTAACTGTGGAAGAGTCAAAAAATGAACACATAAGAGAACTACAGGCTTAGGCCAACAAGATTGCTATTTGCTAATTACCTTGGAGTTACACCATCTACATGAAACACTCTCTCATCTTCATTCTTCAGTCTCTCTTTTCTCCTCCTTTCTATATCATGCCGTAGATCATTTGGATCTTCTAACACTCTCATAATGTTCTAGTTAAGAGAAAGGGTTAAAGTCAAGTTAACTAGTAGTAACTAAACACTGATGTGATTCTGTCCTTCAGGGGTTGCATCTGGTATATAACCTTGTTAACGTAGTTCAACTACCTGCACATGGGACAGATGCACATCAACCCAAGGATCCAAAGTCCAAAACAATAATAAAAAGTAGTCCCAAACAATTACCCTTTCTTGCACCATCTGCCTTTTTATAAGTGTCCAAGCAACAGTGAACAGAGCACTGGAATTCTGCACAGAGTCGTGGAGGCAAAAATATTCACATAAATTCCAGTAAATCTTAAGTTCTACTATTGTTAATTAAGTTGAATCTCCACATACCATTGTTTTTGTATAGTACAGGTAACTAAATCACAGTAAGCATAGCTTGAAAGGGAAAGACAGAAAATCTTATGTCCCTGGATGAAAGCATGGGATAAAATAGCATTCTGAGGAATTACGTGGATGTCGTGCCGTTCTAGTATTAGGGTAGAAGAAGCATTAAGGCTTTTTCTAATCTCACAGGGAAAGCAAGAGCCACGGTCAGTCACCTACTTAGTATTTACACTATTTAAAAACAGCTAGGGGTTCAAGCAGCAGGAATAACCACACTCCAGCTACTCTGGAGAAGACACCTGCATTTTACTTATCAGTGAACACAGTATACTTGTACCACTCTGGTATCTGCAGATATGCTCAAGTGTGCATTTCCTTCAAAATAGTGAGAATTACTGATGGTCTTCAAAGCATGTAAAAACTTTTCAATAGCAAGGGGAAGATGTTGTTTACATCTCTATGATTTTAACTTACTGTTTGCCAAAAGCATTAAGTAATCAAGATACCTGGGGAGATTCAGATGGCACAGCTCGTTTGTTCTGAAGTTCTGCTAGAGACATGTCAATCCTCCTGCAACACAAAAGAATCACAGAATCACAGAATCACAGAATCACAGAATCACAGAATCACAGAATCACAGAATCACAGAATCACAGAATCACAGAATCACAGAATCACAGAATCACAGAATCACAGAATCACAGAATCACAGAATCACAGAATCACAGAATCACAGAATCACAGAATCACAGAATCACAGAATCACAGAATCACAGAATCACAGAATCACAGAATCACAGAATCACAGAATCACAGAATCACAGAATCACAGAATCACAGAATCACAGAATCACAGAATCACAGAATCACAGAATCACAGAATCACAGAATCACAGAATCACAGAATCACAGAATCACAGAATCACAGAATCACAGAATCACAGAATCACAGAATCACAGAATCACAGAATCACAGAATCACAGAATCACAGAATCACAGAATCACAGAATCACAGAATCACAGAATCACAGAATCACAGAATCACAGAATCACAGAATCACAGAATCACAGAATCACAGAATCACAGAATCACAGAATCACCTAGGCTGGAAGGGACTTAAGATCATCAAGTCCAACCATCAACCTAACACTGCCGAAACCACCACTAAACCATGTCCCTCAGCACCACATCTACCCATCTTTTAAATACCTCCAGGGATGGTGACTCAACCACTTCCCTGGGAAGCCTGTTCCAATGCTTAAACAACCCCTTCTGTGAACAAATTTTTCTAATATCCATCCTAAACCCACCCTAGCGTAACTTGAGGCCATTTCCTCTTGTCCTATTGCTTGTTACTAGCGAGAAGAGCCAGAGACACACCTCTCTACAACCTCCTTTCAGATAGCTGTAGAAAGCGATAAGGTCTCCCCTGAGCCTCATTTTCTCCAGGCTAAACCCCAGTTCCCTCAGCTACTCCTCACAAGACTTGTGCTCCAGACCCCTCACCAGCTTCGTTGCCCTCACTATAATGCCATCACTATGAATAGCAAAAGCATTACTGACCAACTGCAGAATTCTTTACAGACTACAGGCAGGTAGTTTAGAGTCAGTGAAAAAACACTTTACATTGTGGAAAGTCTACAGAAAATTAACTACCTTAATGCAAATAAATTAAGGAAAAAAAGCACATAAATTACCTGTGAATTTCTGGATCCAAATGTATTTTAACTTCATTCATATTTGCAATTGGTTTATCCTGAATTTTTGAGAACCGTTCATGTAGAGTGATGTCAGAAGATGTAAAATAATTTGCTGTGAAAAGATATTAAATACAAGAATGTTTATTTGTAGTATTTGAAACACAGTGGGAAATTGTACCTTTTAAAAGATTAACTCTTAAGGATACCAAGACAACTTCTGAGATTAAATGTCAAACTATTTCCACTTACAGTTTAACATTCACAAGTGAAAGATTAGGCCAGGCCAACTTAGACATCCTTCTTATTTAACAAGATTTAAGCCCAATAGAAAGTTAACTATTTGTTAGCTCTATCATGTTAGTACCCAAATGACTAGAATCTATAAAGTTCAACACTGAACATGATGCAGCAGTCTAAACACTAATCTGAAAAATTAAAGGAACTATACTTAACCAGGAAGTTGTGACTACAGCAGAGCTCCCTTTTCTTTCTCTTGTTCCCAAATAAGCAGGTTAGTCTTAAGTACTACCATAAAATCCTTTGGACCTTAACGATCCACGATAATGCCTCTATTATGGACCAAGACCTTCTTACAATCATTTTCAATCCAACCACTTGAAATCCTCAACCTACATTTTCCTTAAACCAATACAGAATGAAACCAAAGGCTTAAGATTTACAAGGACAGCATATCTAATTCATTAGATTTGGTTTTAATAATTATAATTATACAAACATATACCCCAAATATTACAACCACCTTTAACTTGATGGATAATTGTGATTATTTCCTGAGTAAATTCTCTTGATGGGTCATTTTCAACATTTTGTGTTACAGATTCCATGTGCTCAAACACCGGATGAAAATTTTCGTTTTTCCTGCCAACAGCAACCAGATCATGTGACATCTGTCTTTCTGTAGTATGACTAGGAGCAGTCCTAGAATAAAAATTAAAATAATTCACTACATAGTAATTAACTACATCTGAAAAACTTCAGATAGATGAGTAGAACAAAACAATAAATTAAGAAATTCATTTTAGGAATAAATGTCATGAAATAGAAATCTCATTTTGTTCCTTTTTTGAATTAAAAAAAACTTACAAGGTCACAAGGAAGAAAAGCTATAATAAAATACAAAGAGACTACACTCTCATGAATCCTCATTTTAGTGAAGTATGTAATACAAAATTTGTGAATTTTAAACTTAGTTCATCTAGATTATCAAATAAAACAGGCAAATGAAGATCCTGATATACTTTAGTATAATTCTGGAAGGCATTTATGTATGTGTCTTTGTTTATAAGGAACAACCAGACAACTTTCAGGAACAGTTCCTAGATGTAAAAGTTTCACAGCGTCTTTGGAAACTGAATCATCACTTAAGCCTAGTGAAACAGCTTTCCAGTGCCAGTGTGTGAACTTAATGTGTTCAGCACCTTTCTGTCAAATTTTACTCATTCTAAATAAGTTTACACCCCAAATGGTTGCATTGCTGCTTAAGAGTTATTTTGACATGGAAGATAACACTTTAAAAATCCCGCTGTTCTTGCTGCAAGGAAAATGCTTGTCATTTGGAAAGATAAATTGAGGACTCAAACAGCCCATGTAAAAGCTTTTAGGATAAAAACTGTTTACTGTGCATTCCGCAAAGTGATTATGTGCTGGCCCATCCTGTACTTGACGCATACAAGACTAGGATTTCACACAAAAATTGTATCAGAAATAGCCTCTAGCAGGTGCCAGAAGCCATCTATTTGCCCCAGTAAACTAGAAATAAATGCACGCAAGAGGGAATCCAAACAATCTCAATTGTAGATTATTTGAATTATCTTCCTGCTCCTCAGGTTTATAAAGAAAGTATTCTTCTCAGTTGCATCATTTCAAGTCAGGTGTTTGTTAAACATCTAAAGTAGGCAGTATGAATATTCCCAGTCATCAATTTCTGCAAAACTAGTGTTCTCATCTTTAAAAAAATAAAATATTTAACAAACTTGGCTCCAGAAGCAAGCCTTCCACACATTAAATTAGCTGTAATCAATGTAGTAGTTTCTTCAGTCTGCAAATAATTACCATGTCCACTGTGCATGACTTTCAAAAACAGCAGCAAGAGGCTACTAGACACAGGAATCATCCTGTGGGCTTTTGACAAAACCCAACAATAATTAAGTTATTTTCCTTACATCATCATTCAGGAAGTTAAACACTTGTCCTAGCTTGGGGTGGGGGGCATTACTCCACTTCCCTTTCCTCAGTCTTTAATATTAGCCCCTTATGTGCAGACAGTAACTTGTCTTTGTAACTCTCCATTGTATTACATGTTTCTGAAATATTGTAAAGGGAAGAAGTTTACATAGATTTTTTTTTTATTTATTTGGGACAAGAGGCAAAATACCTTTAAAATGAAGCCAAATCATTTTGAAAGGGAAGATAACCCCTTCCAAAAAAAATTACTGCCATTATGACATTTTTGCCTACAACAGCAAGGCAACATACCAGAAAAACCTGCAAAAAATTACACAAACCAAGCTGCTTACTCTCTGCCATGTATGCATCATCTAGATTTTCATAATACTACCACTTTTTTCCAACTCAGACAGCATTGGGAACGCTAAAGGCAACCACACATATTACAAAGAAGATAGACAGAAACAGACTCTACTGCTTTTCAGTTCTGATGCCTCAACAGATTGCCACTTCATTTTTTACAGCAATAAATAACATAACTCAGGGATCTCTAATTTTTCAACAGCTTTATTGAACTTGAGATCTTGAACAGCTGAATATGTGCCTGAGATTTATGTAATTTAAAGGTTATATAGTTTTTAGAAGAAATGAGGAATGACTCAGTCAAAAAAAATGCCATCATATTCCAGAAGAAAGCACAGGACTAGGCTTTTCTGTTCTTGTTTTTAAATAAAAGCAACACATGTACTTATCACAAGCAACTTCTAACTACAGTTTCCAATTCCTACTACATCTCCATTAAATTAACTAGGGGGGTTTTTTTGGTTTGTTTTTAATAGAGGTAAGCTTTACAGTAAGTAAGAGGTAAGTTTCCAGTCTGGGCAAGTTAAACTTTATTTTGTTTAAAATCTTAATAAGTACAACCTTAGTTTATCCTGGTTACCTCTTAAAGAAAGTGTTCTTTCCTCCAGTATTCACAAACTGTAAAGAGAAAGGAAGAAAGAAGAGGTGAGGAGCAACCAATACCTGTACTTGGTCACCATTTTCTTCATATCCACTTTGATTGTGAGATGTTCCCTCCTACAGTTGACATCTGACATTTTCACATCTGAAACAGTATGACTTGAATCATGCTGGCTATTCGAGGAATCTACTTTTTTCCTGAATTCCCCTTCTTTCCTTACTCTTTCCTTTGTCTTGTTTTTAAAAGACCTCAGATCAACATCCGTTTTGGAAGAGTTATCACAAGTATCGCAGCCCTTCTTTGAACTATATTTAACAGGTACTTCGATGTGCCCTTCTTCAGTCCGTCTCGCTCTTCCACCGCTAAAGTAATCCAACTCTTTACTATTCCGGGCACCCTTAGAAGAACCATATTTCTGGTCTTCCTGCTTCACATACTTCTGAGCTCTATCGTCTGAAAAAGGCTTTTCCCCATCCGGATGCCTGCGCCGTTTGTGACTGTACTCATAGGCTATCTTTGTCACAGAACCCTCCGAGTACTCCCTTTCAGCCGATCGGTGGGACTGGGCACCCAGATTTCTTTGCTCCTCCTTTTCTTGATAGGGTGGAAAAGAACGTTCTTGCTTCCACTTGGAATTTCTTGCTACTTCTCCACCGTCATACCTCTCCATTTCTTTAGCCCTTTTAGACGTGTGCCCATATTCTCTGTAATCGTGATCTTCAGGATACCTGTGTTGACATAAAGCAATTTACACTTGCACTAGAGAAGAAAGTGAGAACTTATATGTGCAGAATGTTGGACAGCAGAATGCGTGGCAAGTTAACCCATAATCCCTCACGCCAAGGTACAGATGTGCAGGGGCTCTTAAGAGGGAAAATATTATCCTTTCATACTCTAGCCATCAATACGACTTACTTAAAAGACAAATACTTCACTACTACCAGTCGCCCATAATTAAACTATAAAGTGGCCAACGTGTTTCAAGGTGGATATCTTCAACTATAATGAAAACAGACTTTCACTTGAGGCTTTACACCAAAATACCCAGGTTTTAATTATTTTATTCCTATACCTCTTCTGTAAAGAGCTCCTTGACGTAAATTCATCAGAAACTCTTCTGGGTGACTGACCATACTTCTCTTCATGTAACCTCTGATGCCTCAAGTCATCTTCATGCCATTTTCTTTCAAGTTTCAATGAAGCCCCTAATGGTCTATGAAAAGGTTTCATTCCTTTTTCATTTCCAGTGACTTTGTAGTGCTCAAACATGTATCTTTCTTCCATTTTGTGTTGGTAAAATGGACGATCGTGCTCTTTATATGGTATTTCCAAGTATTTTGGTGGTAACTGGCATCTCCTATTGCTTTCAGTTCTTTCAGATGAATGTGTTCTGTAGGGCTTATGACTGTAAGCATCTTCCATAGGAATTCTTTTCAGGTTTGGTGAAGGCGATCTACGTTCATATATTCTCTGGTGGTTATTTCTATGAGGTGCAAACCTGGAATTGCTTTGTCCGTATTTTTCATCTTCTGTTCTCCAAGGCATAGGTTTCTTTGGGTCCTTACGAAAGCTTTTATATTCACAGTCATAATTAATATAAGCATGCCTTTGCCTATGGTGCTCTGGACTCCTAAATGCTGGAGATAAGGACCTAAGGCAGAAACAAAATCCACTTTGAGTAGTCTCATAAAATTGAATCAACCTCTTAATGAGAACATCTATCCCCTAAGGAAGTAGTTTAGTACACAATTTTAATCAACTGGTAAAAAAATTTAAAAACAAGCCAAGATATTCAAAGTGTCATTTGCCTGTCCAGAGTACCAAGCTTACTTTTACTCTGTTGCAAGTATTCATAAGTAGAAATACCCACTCAAAATAGTAGTAAGTCAATCATTTTTCTCTCTTTAGTTTTAAATGAAAAAATGCACATATATATGAAGTTTCCACTACATTGAAAACAACTGTTATACATATATTCACACTTCTCAAGTATTCCCTATCTTTTTCAGTGCCAAGAGAAAAAAAAGAGGAAGGAAAAAAGCATATAAAGAAATGAGAAAAAAAAAAGTGGGGGAGGAGGGGAGCCTTTCAGGTTTTCTTTCCTTGACAAAACCACCCCAAAAACTGATTGAAACTATTCTAAAATAGCCTATTTAAAATGTCAAACAGGTAGGCTTTTTCCTGCAGAAGAGACCAAGTTTGAGAAAGATGTTTTTGTCTTTTTGTGTAATTGTGTGTACATGTACATACATGTATACCCATGCACTTCCACCCTTACTGTAGCTTTTGCTATTACAATCGCTAAGATCCACTCAATTGCATCACTCAGCTTTGCATTTTCACATAGTTACAAAAACAAAAGCAACCTATTAAGAGCCAAAAATCTCCTCAAATAAAAAAAAAACTAGCACAAGCCACTAGCAAGAGCCAGAAGGCAATCTCAGACAACAGTTCTGCTTGTATTCAAGTATTCACTGTATACTCTCAATACACTCTTTAAAAAGATCGAAAAATATAAGTTGAAAAAAATCAAGGAAATCACTTTCTTTGTACACATATTGCAAATGTAAAAGCTGGCAAAACTACTGGCTCCATTTCTGCAAATAAGCTCAAACTGAGAACCACAGATCTTCATAAAACTATACCGGCTAACTTCCAATACCACCCATACTGCTGCTGCCACCCCATATTGTTCTGGTTAAGGCTTGCATTTTAATGAGATCTGGGCCATTCCTCCCTGCCTTTCACTCAAAGAACATACTCACAGCTATCAATCTAGTATGGAAGCAGATAGGATTTCTCTTTTTAAAAAACAAACAAAAAAATCATTTTTCAGTGTTATCCAACCAGCTCCCTTGGTCTTGGTCATCATAACTCAGTCTGTTTAGAAAAGCAACCCAAAACTAGGAAAAAAAGCAGTTTCATATTACACACTAATAGCTCTTAAAAGCTTCAAATTGTATTCCAGCCTTCTAGTTTTAACACCTCAAATTTGCATTGCAAGTCCTAAAAATTAGGCAGGTAACTAACAGCATGAAGTAACCTGGATGTTATTCTGGTGACATACATCAATGACACATGCTACTAGGCTAGCATCCAAAGAGAAGAGCACTAACTCCTATGTTTTCAGTTTGCTTCATGCTGCAAGGCATATCTAACTGTGCTAAAGACCAATTTGCAGATCAGCCCCAAAGGCTCAGAAAGCCTGAGGTGTTTGAACTAAGAAGTGGGGTTTTTTAAACAGTCAATCTGGCCCTCCCTGTAGACCAAAAGGAAAGACAGGAGTGAGCTACAGACATGAAGTGCACCAGGTGGTGTTTGAGTAAAAATAACCTTATCTAGTTTGGTGCTTGGATTTTGTGCTTAAGGCAGTTCCAGGTCCCAAAACATGCAAGCTGAACGAGGTTCTTCGCAGACAGCAAAACCTTAACAGCTCTATCTTAAGAAAGAAAAAAAAAAACAAACACAACACACCTGCCATAATAAAATTGATTACAAGTTGGGGAAAAAAAAAATTGCCTTTCAGTTTGGAAAACAAATTATAATTTATAGAAAACACTTTCCAAATTGCAATTCTGTATGCAATTTTCCCTCTTTTATGCAAGTTTTAAGTCCTAATTATAAATCCTTATATAGAGCTACATTTCAGACCACAAGTTATAGATACATATTTACCTTGGTTTCCATCGTGGTGATCTTGATCTAGATCTTGTCATCTTCTCTCACGTGTTTATATGAGTTTCTTGAAGCTGTAAAAATGATACAGTTTACTAGTCTGATAACAGAATCGCACTACAAATTGCAACAGGGAGAGTTGTTTTTAACAAGTTTAGTATTAGATGCTGCAAGGCTGGGGTGAGGCATGTCTTTAGAATGTTTTACCTCTAATTCCCATCTTAAGGCAAGTAACTTTTTTCCTAATTACTGATCTTAGAACACAGATTTTCTTTATAAATATTTAAATATTTGACCATTTGTCCCTTTTTCTCTCCATTTTGCAATGCTGTCTATTCACTTTTTTAAATGTTAATACTTATCTCACAAGCAAGCTGCAGCAACTGAAAAAATGCTGTAGTTTTTAGTATGCATTAAATGTTATAGATGATGGAGAAGGGAGAGGCAGCCAGCTTTAAAATCAAGTTCACAAAGAAAAATGTTTTTGCATTGAGTTATATTCTGAACTTCATATATACTAAGCTCTGAAATTGTAATATACACTGATATTTTTACATGGTTACAGACCTTCTGTAAACTCTAACTGCTCCGTCAAGTCTCAACTGTTGTATTGTCACACACTTCATCCAAATAAAACCATGTACAAAAAGATCACTTTTCATTTTTATACTTAACTTGTAAATAACCTGCTACCTAGACACACATTTAAATATACAGCGGATGCACTATGACAGAAGCAACTGCTCCTAAATTCTGGAAGTAGCTCTGGGCATCCCTTCCCGTAAAAACTATGGAAGAATGAGAAAAATATCACTGCAATCCACCCTTCTTGCTCATCTTTGCAAAAGGATACTAGAAACTTAGAAAATACATTACTGGTGAGCTGCATCCTTTCATCACTCAACTGGTGAACAGAAATGGAACTGATTATACATTATTTGGCAAACACATGGATTAAAGCAGAGTGAAATTATTGTGCAACTGGTTAAAAGTTGGAGTTTGGACCACATGTCCATGTCTACAGCTTCTAATTACCACAAGATGCTGCAAAGGCCAGAAATATAAATAGATACAAAACCAGATCCATCAACAGCTCTGAAATTAATGAACAACCAGTCACTTGAAACTGGGAGAATACACCCAGGTCAATGTCACTCTATACATGCTCCAATATTTTCTCTCAGTATTTGCTCACATACACTCATGGAGACAGAAAACTAGTCTGGACTGGTCAAGCATGGCCTTTGTGACACCCCCAGTGCTTAAATCATTTCTTTAACTGAATATTTTACTTGACCAACTAAAATTGAAAGGGGAGAAAAAACAGCAACTTTTTAAGGCACACCAGAATCCTGGAGAAGTAGGTGTGCACCCACATGCCTGACCTATTGCCTTGCCCACCCCTTCACCCCCAATTGTTCAAACAAAATACTACTCCTTGCTCTATTTGATTCTTTTTGTACAATTAGCTCATAGATAGAACAGCAGTATCATAAAGGAGAATGTACAGCATGCTTCTAATGTCTACCACCACAGGTGGACGTTAGACAAGCCACCTACTACATTTCAGAGTGATTCTGGGAACATTGACTTCCTTCTCATTAAGTTGCACCATAAGCTAACCGGACAATTATCTGCAAGACCAGCAACAGCACAGCTCTGCAGAAAACTCATGAATTCATTTTTTAAAATCTCAAAAGTCCCTTATTTACCCCAAAAGTATTTGCTCTGCAATGAGTCTTTCCATGTGACAAGGCATGAAGTTGCAAGAAGTGTTGCAAGGGATACTGAAACAAAAAACACCAACCAACTCCAAAGTACCCCAAAGACAACATATAACATTTGTTCCCTGAACTTTCAAATATGAAGTTAGGTTTGCCTCTTAGATCCTAAAGGCATAGCATGAGGACTGCATAGCATGAATTAACTTCAGGCCCTTCACTCACCCTAAGAACATACTAGCCAAAATTAAATATGATGCTCCAATGCCAGTACTCATTATTTTTCAAAGAAAAGTAATATTGCGACCAAAATATTTTCCTATTTTTCACACCTTACTGAAGTGAACAGTATTTCAGAAACAAAAACCCACACCCCCGGCTGACACATTTTGGGAAGAGGTGCACATCCCACAAGCTTCAAAGATTCCCTACTACCCTCTCTTCTTCTAAACTTTAAAAAGTGACATGTTTTACATGCCATTCAAATTCTTTCTTTCTACCCTCCTTTCAGTTCTGAACTTTATCTTTCATTTTCAAGTGAGTATATAAGCACCAAGACAACAAAAGTACCATTAAACCCCACCCAACCATCGTACAGAACCTGATCTGCCAGGATCTCTCATCACAGACTGATCAAGCTAGAAACCAAACATACAAAATGAAAGATTCCTTATTCTTTCGAGTCTGGCTAAACAATCGTACTAAAAGCGTGAGAAGGACTGTGACAGCATGTTCTAGATCTTGCCTTAGGATAAAGAGGACTACTGTAATTTCCAGTGAAGACACTCCTTTTGTTTAGAGGAAAGAAAGCGTTCATTTGTTTCAGTGCGCCTCCTGAAAAGTGACCCACGCAATATGATTTCCTCACAGCGAGATTCAAGATGCAATATGCAGCATACAAAGGCAGCAGACACTCGACCCCAATCAAGACTCCCAGCGTAACACCAGAATCACAAATTAATCTACACAGAATTTGTAGGCACGTTGCTAAATTCAGGTTTAAGTCATCTCACCTAGACCAGCAATATGGTTCCACACAAAAAGCAAGCTTTTTGTAGGATGGTCCCAGGTAGCGAGCCTGTCTATAGGCAGAATTACTCGAATCAAGTGAAGGCCCTACAGTTCCCAAGTCACCCATACAGGTGCTTCTGAAAGGCCGGGTCATGCCAGAGCAGAGGTGCCAGGACCTGCTATGCTCTGGGTCCTGAATTTCACCAAGTCCTCCCGCTGTACTTTATGGGACTCTGTCACTATGAAAACATGAAGAACTATTCTTTTAACTAGGAAGCAACACTATTAGGTTCATAGTGCTCCTTGTGTTTGTTGTGTTACAACAGTAAGTGACTCGCTGGAGGAATCATAAGTAACTGTGCTTAGATATTTTTTACATGTTAATGGAAACCCCACCTTTTCAATTCCAAAAGTCACAGAAAAGAAAATAAACCAGACAAGTTGCCTCTCAGAGGAAATGGCCTCAAGCCTGCTGCCAGCTCTCCTTTGATTCCACCCTTGAGAGATCAGTGCTTTGACAAGTAAGAAATTCTTGTAGTATGTCTACTATAAACCTGAAAGGAGTATCTTGAGAGAAGTAACTTGAAAATGACCAGAAATTGCATGGGATGTGCCAACCTGAACACGCATCCTTTCAGAAAGGCTATAAATTTTTAACAACTTGCTCTCCTGAACAGAACAATCTTCAACCTCCTTGATTTTCTCCAGCATGAAATACAAAAAAAAAAAATCACAAATGACTGCTGCAGGCATCCAGCTGAATGGAGGGAAACTGGAGCTCCTCCCAAAGAGCCTCACACCAGCAAGCCCCAAACAGCTAAAACCTTGCAGATAGAGCACAGACTGAGTAGAAGTAGTTAACTCTCCTGTAAACAAACCATAAATACGTGAACTGCTTTACATGCCTTTTGGGTGCCTTAAATCATCTACAACAGATCACAGAAGAAACCCTACGCAGGACATGCAAAGGGCAGGTCAACAGTAGTAGTGCTCACCATCAAGAAGCTGCTCTTCAATTGCCATTTCACCTGTAGTGAAGGGAGGTATCATTCCTCACCCCTTTGTAAGGGATTGCCCGACCACCATTACCACTGCCTCCCAAATCATCTTCTAGAGCAGGAAGGGATAAGTAAGTCTTTCATAGGTTGGGTCACACAGCAAAGACAGACACTGACCCTTGCTGCAAAAACTGCCCAGCTCACTATGCCCTCACTTTGCCCAATGACACAAGGAGCCGCTGCAAGCTTTCTGCTGACCGTCTTCCAGGCATAGGATCAACTGGAAGCTGCGATGGACATGCCAAAGCATGTATTGCTGCAGTGTCGGTCAAGAAAGAGAAGCCAGGAAATGAGAGTCTCAACACCAAGACAGCCAAGTATTTGATAGAAATACAATCAAATTAAAAGCTCAGCTGCAATCCAGACTTGGGGCGGGGGGGGGGGGGGGGAAGAATATCTTGAATCCTGCAATACAGAACACCATTTACCCTATCCTTAAGTGAAAAGTACATGTAAGTTAAAAAAGATGATTCAAAGGCTGTCCCATGCGGCTCGCACCCCAGCCATTGTCCAAGCAGGACACAAACCTGGCATGATCTTGCCCATTCAGCTTCCAGGCAAATCTTATCACCTTCAACAGCAGATACCCAGGAAAGAGCATAAGAACAGAGAAACACCTTCCAGCAAACCAGCCTGAATGTTTCTGAACCTGCAACACAACTTCACACCTCCTTTAGCCAACGCTTCCCTCACTGGCTTGGGGACCATCACCACAGGCAGAGGCTCCCACTGCTGTGCACGCACCCATTTCTCCCTGATTTTTCTACTAAATTCCTTCAACCTCAAAAGCACAGCTCCCAACCGGCACCTTCATCCACCACCCCCAGCCCTGCAGGGGCTGGAGGAAGGGTGTCACGAAGTGTGCAGCACAGCCCTGCCCCATGCTCCAGCATCGCTGCCCCAGCACCAGAGAGGTGCCTGGAGCTGGTTACAGCTCCGCCAGCCCAGGGAGGTGACGCCCAACTCAAGGCACATTGCCTCAGGTCAGGACATATGTGACAGGTTTGAAGACTATGAGCTAGAACAGCTGTTTAAGTCAAAGACACAACAACTCAGCTGAGGCAAATGAAACTTGGCTGAGGGACTTCTAAACCATTCCCTCTTTTAGGCAACACAGCAGGGAACAGATCAATGCAAGCAACCAAGATCCAAATTTGCATCCTCAGTTTCCTCATGGCTCTCCGATATTCAGCGGGGGCTCTTTTTGATTACAGACCCCTTTCTCCTGGGCTTTTGTCACTCTCAGAGCACCTTCCGCATCTCCAACGTTATGCTTTGGAACTCCAAAATAATTTGTAGCAGGTCTGGTGGCACCACCCCCACGTCACTGCAGCCTCACACTGTGAATCCTCACCACCAGGTAGATGACAGAGCTATTCCTTTCCCCCTCCCTTTTTCCTTTTTCTTGCCACACTATATTTACCAAATTTCCTGATCTGGTCCACAGCATCTCCCCAGGCAGCTGTAGCACCATGGCTAAGAAGAGTGGGCAGCGATGGCAGGAGGCAGCACCATGAGCCCACACTCCTGCCGAACATGCCACGACCCAAGGAGCACGGTGAGCTCCGACACTCCTGTTCGTCTGCCGAGACACAGGGCCTCCCCAGCACCAGAAGCACCTCCCAAAACTGCAGCCACTGCAGCTTTAAAGAACTTTTTGTCCTCCTTCTCAGCTCTATCCTTTTTCTTTTGCACAAGATGGGGAAGGCAGGCTTTACACAGGTTGTACCCCAATACCAAGGATCATTAACAGACAGCCAGGCCTCACGCTAGCAAGGTAACTATCCCACGCAGGGGCAGCATGGAGCATCACTCTCTGCTTGCTATGCAGAATAAATATAGACATAAAAATTATTGTTTCCCCTTGCACTCACAGTAGGATGAAGACCTACTAGAGGAAGTACAGGCCTAGCTGGAACATACAGTATTTCTTAATGGACCACTAAAAAAAAATTTAAGTAATTGCTAGGGATACATACAAAGTATTCCCCTGCCCTTGTGTATTTGAGCAAAAGAATAAAAATAACTGAGTAGATCTACTGAGCATGTAACTTGAGCTCAGTGTGCTCTCATTTAAAACCAACCCATTTAATGACACTAATTAGCAGGCGATGCCTCACCTTTGCAGAAAAACAGATTACAATGCCAACTTGGAAAGACTGAGCAGGATAAATCTGTATCACATAATAAATTAGGTATTTCACTCTCAAATAAACACTTTAAGTTTTTTCTACACAGAGAAAACACAAGCTTTAAACGTAATGGTGAGCCATTTCTAGAATGCACCGAATTAGAGGCCTTTAACACCCATCTATTACAGAACCTTAAATGTCACAGCACCGTCCCCAGCTGCTTATAGCTACCCCTTTCTAAGGGGATGCCAGAAGTGTGTTAAACCCACTCCTGCCATAGTCCCAGAGCCAAACCACAACAACTTCCTGCCTACCGAAAACTCTCCAACGTGTGCAAACTGTAATGGAGACCTTTGTTTCTTCACCTTCAGTCACAAAAACACCAGAAAGCCAAAAGAAACCCCTTGTTTATTCAGAATCGGCAATGCCACGCAGAAGTGCTGCCAGGAGACTGGGAAGTCCAGGCTGCCTTCCCCAGCCACACCAGAGAAATGAGCCCTTGCTGGAAGACTCCCAGCACATTTCCTCCCTTCCCCGCAGACAGAGAGCGCCTGCTGCCACCTGAGAGGAAAAGCAAACCTAACTGCATGCAACCACATCGCTCGCCAGCTTGCTGCGACACCAACCCAGCCTACGTTACCTCCTGACAGGTGAACACCCACAAGGCAAGACTGCACCGAAATCAAGCCCATCTCCTCACAGCGCGGGCGGAAGGAGAGTTGGTTTGATCACTCTTACAAAAGCGGTGGCAGAAATACCAGTTATTTTGCTGAAGGCAGATGTGGAGGAGTACATGGACACTCATTAAGACAGACAGCTGTTTATCAGGATAACAGGGTGTGCCTCTAAAGAAAGTTAATTAATGTCAGCTCACCTCATCAACACCAGTATTAAAAAAAGAAAAAATCCTCATAGCTTCTGATCAGTCCTTCAGAGTGCAAAGATGAAAACAAGGGGAAAGACTTAGTCATCCATGTTCTCTGCCCCTCTCTGCCCAGCCCTGTGTCTCACAGCCTGCCACAACGTGGCTTCCGTCACCAGAGATCCTTCCATGCCTTTTGCATATTTCTTCCCCTCCCTTCCTGGCATCCTCTTCCACGCTCTTCCTCCAGCAGTCCACACCCAGCAAAACTTTCACAGAAGATTCACTTTTCCTTGAGGCCCACAAACACACAAGGTAAGCAGGTAATTAAAATCTCCCAGCAATTTGAGTAGCCTTTGTTTTAAACACTTGTACTTCAGGAACCTATACTATATTTACAAGTGACTCGGGGCATTTAAGAATTGCAATAAAAATTAGGTGTTGCTGTTCTGGATGGAGCTGCGCCAAGTGAGGCGACTGCTATCACCGATTCCTCCTGAGGCATTACTGCCCCCTCAGATGTGCATGAATAATGGTGCATAACCAACTAAACCAGCTGAAAAAGTATCAGAAAACACAGATTTGGTCAAATCAGCACCAATTCATCTTCCTTTGGACCGACTCAATCCTGAAAATACCTTACGCCAAACCAAAGACGCACTGGAACTAAGATATGACTGCTATACAAAACCTGTACGGCTTTAAGGTATGATAAACCCACTCACTGGGGTAAATCTGTGCGTAGCCACATATAAATCACCGGGAACAGGGACTGCTAGTATTTATGCCTCGCTCAGCTCTGAGGAAAACGCTGTCCTTACAGTAACAGAGCGCGGCGACCTCAGCTCTGCGGTGCCCCGTGGGTTTGCTGGAACCGGTGAGACCCGGGGCGGGGGGGGGGGGGGGGGGGGGGGGATGAGGGCAAGGCGCTGACGGCCCCACGGCCCCTCCTGTCGCCCCCACCCCGAGCTTTGCCCCTGGCCCTCCCAAACCTCGCTGAAGGCGTGAGCTACAGCCACCGGACCGCAAAACACGCGGGCGTGGATGCGTACACGGACATATACACACACACAGGCGGGGAGAGGCGGGTGCGGGATGCCGCTGCTCCAGGCCACCCCGGCAGCAGCAGGTCCGAGGCGGGCTCAGCAGAGTCCCCGCTGACCTCCTGTCCCCGCAGCACCCGCCGCCGCCGGCCAACACCTCCCGGGTCAGCGCGGGCAACGGAAGCGGCGCCTCACACCTCCCCCCGCCCCGTGGTGCAGCGGAGGGCGGTGGAGCCCCCGGGGCCCGGCCCGGCCCGCTCCTTCCCGGCCGCCAGGGCGGGGGATGGGCCCGGTCAGGGACAATGACCGCCGCCCCCGGGCACCCGGCTCCCGCTCCCGCTCCGCCTCACCCTGCCCGCGGCACCGGCCGGGCCCCCGCACCGCCGTGCCCCCACACCCCCATCACGCCGGGCCTGACCAGGCCCCGCCGAGACCGCGGGGCCGCCGCCGGCCCTCACACTCACCGCCAGCGGGGCCGCTTCCTCCGCCGCCGCCGCCGCCTCCCGCCGCTCCTCCGTCCGCCGCCCGCTCCGCCCCGAGCAGGTGCCCGGCGAGGAGGCGGGGCGGGTCCCGGCGGGCCGAGCCGGCTGCAGCTGCTCCCCACGGGCGCGGCGGAGAGAAAGGGCGGGCGAGGGGCGGGCGCCCCGGAAGAGGAGGGCCGGGCGGGGCCGGGCGGCGGCGGCACCTCCCCCTACCCCGCCCCTGGAGGCGGGCACCGGGGCGAGGGGCGGCTCCGGTGCCGCCTGTCCCCTCGGCCGCTGCGTGCCCGCCCGGGCCGGGCAGCTGCCTGCCGGCCGCTCGTTGCCGCCAGCGCCGACGGGAGGGAAGAGGCGGAGAAGGGGTGTCCCGGCCCCTGCCGGGGGGTGTTCGGAGCCCTGAGGAGCCCCTCAGCTGTAAAGCCCCGTGAAAAGCACACCCCACCCGTGACCACGTCCCGCCCGGCCCCATCCCGAGCCCCGGGGAGCGCCTACCGGCTCCTGCGCGGGGCCGAGGGCGACCGGAGCGGAGCGGGGCAGGCCCGGCCCGCAGCGCCGGGCTTTGCCGGGGAGGCAGCGCGGCCGCGGTCCCAGCAGTGTGGGGCAGGAGCGATTGGGCCGGACGCCTCCCCGAGGCCTTACCGGGCCGATAGCGAACCCCCTTCCCCCGCGGTGTGGGCGGTGAGGCCGCAGACCGGCCGGGCAGGCGCGGGCCTCGGTGCTGCCCGCCGGCCCGCAGGTGGGGCGGCTGTGGCTTACCTGTCAGGGGCTGCTGCTGCCAGGCCCGGGGCGCCTCTGGCGGGGCTGGGGTGGGGTTTTTCCGAGGCTCTGCCCAAGTTCCCGGGGCGGGCGGTCCGAGCGTGTGCGGCGGCGGCGGCGGCGCTCTCCTTGCCCGGGGAGACGGTGTCGCTGCCGGGGAGCTGAAGTCGGCGGGCGGCGGGGATGCGCTGCCCCGGCTGCCCGGCGGGACGCCCCGCAGCAGGACGAACAGGTTTGGCGCTGGAGCCAGCGAGTTTGCTCTTCGGGAGCTGGGAGCAGCCGGAGCGCACACCGACCCGCACCCGCAGCCCGTTCGACGCGCGGTGTCCTTCCGTGGGAGAAAAACCGCTGAGAAATACCTTCAAACCCCACGCAAAAGGAGGCGCTGGCGCTACCTCGGTCACTGTAGGCATCTGAGGCAGTTGGTAGAAGGATCGTGAATACCAGGTCACTGCGTTGTCACATCACCTCATTAATATAAATTTGATCCGGATCAGATACAGGCACACGCTGTTGTTTTAGCCCAAGCACTGAATTGGTGTTGGTTTTGTGTTTTTACAGTGGCTGCAGGAAGATGGGCGATACCTGATACGGCACCGTTACAGCGGCACAGGCAGACGATATCTGATCTGGTATAAAGCTTGCCAAAACCAAGTTAGCCTGTCAACATTTTTATTTAAAAAAAAAAAAAAAAAAATTAATTTAAGCCCCCAAAAAGAGACAGAGTCAGCACTCTGATACGTAGACTTGACATTTCTGACCCAGCTCAGAGCCGTAGTGCTGCATTTCCTCTGTCATCAAACCATGGCCTAACAGGGTGAAGTTTATGTTCACTGGACAAAGAGTGGAGAGGAAGGGTTACCAACTGTTGATGCCTGAATTAGATGTACTTCAAAGAAGCGGTCTCAGATTCCTTATGTCCCCAACAGCACTGTGGGCTGCTGACTTTGGCTATCCTTCGAACTTTTAGCTGCTGACACACTCTTGCTCTCCTTTTATAGGACTGATCTCTCAGCAGAGTGTTCTCTTCTGATCTTCATCTCCTCAACCTTGGCAGAGTCGCTGTTGGTGGGACTGAGGGATCCCTCTTTACAGCTATAAATCTGGTCACTTGCTCTGAGTGTCCGCAGGATCCTGCTCGGTTCCTTAGCCCTTTTCAGACTAGCTCAAACACCAGGAGGAAACCCACATGATTGCCATACAAAAGAATTTCCTGCGTCTCCACAAAAACACCTGGACAGAAGATAAAAGAAGCCTATAGCAGTGTAAGATTATTTTTAAATTCAGTAGTAGTGTCTTCCCAACTAAAAGGGACTGCAAAAGATTTACTGAACTATATGGCATGGAAATGCAGTGGCAAACTGCACTAAACAACACTTGCTTCCTCTTTGCTAATGTTGATATTTTCGTTCATAGGAGCTTGGGGTGAGACCTGGGCAGAGTGAGCTTTAGATCAAGCGAGCGAGCCTGAAGCGGGCAGATGCCGTTAACCCGCTCTTTCCCAACGAAACCTGGGCCAGCTGGGGGAAGGCTCAACCAGATAATGGGCAGTACCAGTTTGGCATACCTCTTACAATATGCAGGATAATCACTGCCTAGGCACCTACGGTTTCATTCGCAAGATTAGGAAAATCAAACTAACAGAAAAAAAGATTCGGTTTTATTCGCTGCTTCGGCTGGCGTAGTGGTTTGTCTGTTTGCTGCGTGTAAGGGGGCTAGCGCTGCCCTGAAATCTGACAAACACTAAGCAGACACCTCACTTGAAGCAAAAACAGGTCCAAAGCACTAAGTACAGACAACCCACCTCGATGTATGATAAACTTCTACATTACATAAACTGAATTATTAGACTTAATTGTTAACCTATTTACTTGAATTCACCTCAAATGGTCTTGATCCAATACACATTTATCCTGATGGGTAACAGGATGGATGCTGTCCTGGTGGATAGTAATTACACATGGGCCTCAGTGGTTGGGACCGTGTTGTCTACGAAAACAAGAACTTAAACACACTTTACAAATTAAATTAATATTCAAAACAGTGTCTATTAGTAGTTCCACAGCATCATTACTCTCCATCTCTAAATTGTGAAGGCTATTCTATTGCACAAGACTTGGCAATTACTGCTTATTAAGACTAATTATTTTAATCTATTTCCATGTGTTTTTTTCCCTAATTAAGTATCATTAGAACAGAGAATAGCTTTCATATTCCTTTAATGTTTAATTTAGTAAACATTCCCTTTGGAAAGAGCATGGCTGCGGTTTGCATGCTAAATACTTGGAAATGAGGAATGGAAGTCACCTAGAATTCAAAGGCAGAAAAACTAGCCCTCGATAGCAGACACAGCCTGCGTATCTCATATCTGTTCTTTCAAGGAGGCATTTCGTTTTCCACATAGAACATTACAATTGGAGCTGAACTTTGCCGAACCGTAGTATGTTAAATTATTTTTTTTGAAAAAAATGTGGAAATGAAACTTTCCTTCATCCCATGGAAGGTCAGGTACAGAAGCAGGCAGAGCAAGGGAGCCCGGGCTGTGCTGGGCAGCGCTGCCTGGGCTTTCCCGCGCTGCCAGGCTCATCACCACAGCAGCTACTGCTGGATGTGCCTTCTCCACTGAGGTGGACCAGATAAATGAAATTAAAACCTCTTTGCAGGGAGTGAGTTAGCTTGGTTGTCATACACCATTCATTTTGGTGTCTGCAGACAGAGCCTGTAAACAGCAACACTTACAGGGCAAAAAGCACGCCGGAGCAGTGAGAGAGGGTCTGGTGGAGCCAACATCCGCAAAGGCAAGATCCACCATTGAGAACTGCTGTCCAAGGGTAGTCATGGTTTTACCAGCCAACCTCTCATAAAATCTAAAGGGAAACATTTCCTTTATACTTCACTATCTTATCACACCTC
Organism: Pluvialis apricaria; assembly: GCA_017639485.1. Lineage (NCBI taxonomy): Eukaryota > Metazoa > Chordata > Aves > Charadriiformes > Charadriidae > Pluvialis > Pluvialis apricaria. The sequence continues at coordinate 88,048,873 of CM030007.1, forward strand.
CTGATAAGACTTGCATGGCTTCGTTAACTTTGATCTCTGCTTTTGGAGGAGTTTCACATTTATGCTTCCTTCTTCTACTTCCCACCCATCCCTACCCCTTAGTGCAACCAGGCATTTTTTTTCTTTCAGTTTTATCAAAATACTTTTCACCAAACCACAAAGCACATCTCCTGTCTTGAAATGACAGCGAGCTGCCTAATTGTTTACAGGCATGCTACTCATTTTCTTCTTCTAATAAAAAATATTAGTATTTCTATCATTCAGTGGAACAAAATTAGCTAAACCTCTAAGTCTCCAGCAAAGGAGTGTCACCTATTTCTCTTACTTTATAGAAACTGAGATACTGGTGCTTAGGTCAACTCCTGAGGTTACTTGTCAAAATAACTTCAAATCTGTAACACCTCATCCAGACAAGGCAAGAATTTGGTCCAGAACAAAGCAAAAAACCCAAACAAATTCAGTCGTAAGAACATTCTTTAACAGCTTGCTGTGGAACTGTGGTATTTTTTTGCAGTCTAGGCTCGGAGCAACAGATAACGATTCTCTCCTTAATTGAGGAAATAAGATGTCCTACATTATTTAGCTTTGAAATTTAAGGAAAGCTGTAAAGTAATTGTTTAATTAAAACCCGAAGGAACGTGAGAGGATGACTGACTGCATGTCTTGGCTCCGATAGTATCACCAAATCGCTCTTTAAGAAAAGCCCGTAGTGAGGCTGGGCTCTCGTGACGTGATGATGCCCCTATGTTTTATTTATGAGGTTATCATGACTTTCCTGTAACAACACGTGAAAATGTGCCGTTGCTGCCAGGCGTACGGCCCACGTAAACTTGGTAGGATTTTGGCAACATACCAGTGCAAACAATCTCAGTATATGAATTAACACCAATGTGGGACATAAATACAGTAACAGGATTTTAAAAGCAAAGGCTTTGAACCAGGCTTTTCACCCAAGAGCCGCATCAGATGAATATGACGAGGACGGCAGGGGTGCAGAAAGGCTCCGTTTCTCCGCCTGTGCAAGAGCCTGATCTTGGAAAGGTGACAGAAGGAGAAATTGCAGTGAAACAGCAGGATGAGAAGTCCGAGGAGGGATCAAGTTTCAAAATGTCCAGCTTGCCAGGACGTTGTGGGCATGACTGACACTCATTTCTTAGGAATTTTAATAGTAGTGGTAGTAATGGTAGTAAATACGTGCAAAGTATGTTAGCATTCTTCAGCGACTGTTACCTTGACCCATCCTGCTTCCCCTCCCTCATTCCATCATCTCATTTATTTGCTAAATCCACCAGCAGTTTCATTTGCTCCAGGACACTTTCTGCTCTAAAAACCAGCACTGGCCCAGGAACATCAGCATAAATTATCCTTGTAAAAACGTAGGTTAGAAATGCAAACGTTTCTTGCCAAAAATGAAAGAAATTCTGCCCCAGTCTTCACCTGGGGAAGTTTTAGCCGTTTCTGACCAGGATTATATTAAATGCCTGTACCAGTGGTGCTTCACTGCTGTCCCCTACACACTACTGCAGATATTCAGTCTCCAAAAGACTCCTCAGATTTCCTGTTTCTCTGCCAGCTGCAGTGAGGGCAGTCTCTGGCCAGGAACGGAGAGAACAAACTTATTCTAGCAGGCAACCACCAGAATTTGTATTCTCTTGGATTTGTGTATTTGAACTGATAAGAGGTTTAAGAAAAGAAAAAGGAGAGAGTGAAAACTGTTCTTGAGACCTCACACCAGGAAAATTAGGAATAACTCCACAGAATTTATTGGTATAAACCCCCACAGTTCTGCATATTTAAGGCGCTAATCATGATATTTCAACAAGGTTGGCACATGTATTTTAAAAGAGAGAAGTTATTCTGAAAAGGGATGTGTGAATATAATGTTAATATGGTATATTGCCCTGATCCTGCTTACTGTGCTGCTCATGTACTGAATTGGGTGACAGTGGCTGTTATTTCTGGAAAAAAAAATGTGGAAATACCATCAGAGTAATTTCCCTGGTTGTGAACATCTCTCACACCCATTAATGGTTTTCCCCAGCTATGTAATTTTAAGTTCTTGGGCCCATTCCTGTACAACCTCAATCACCTGCAACTGCCATTGACTTCAAGTTCTTCCTTTTAGACCCAGCAAGAAGATACGGGTCATAATGCAAAGCTTCTGGTTTGAGCTATTCATGCAACTATTTTAAAAACTTATTCTTAGAGCAAGGACTTCATAGATCACGCAGCACATTGCCTACCATTTCCTTCCAGTCACTGAATCTTTCCTGCATCATAGTTGTTTTTTCTCTGGAAATCATTAAGGCTTGATTTCAGCAGGGATACACATCTATTTTTGTAAAGCTCCCAAGTGAACATCACACATTTATTTTGATCCTGAAAATTGCAGGCCTCAGGTAATCATCAAACCCACTGCTTAAAAACATTACTACCTAGTCTTGAATCATTAGAAATGCTGTAAAACGTATACAAGCGGGAGAACAAACAAGGCGACCGAGAAGAAAACAACTATCAACAATTATTCCGGTGGTCAAGAAACCATTTTCTTATACTTTACATAATTACTTTAAAAGCTTAAACATCCTTTCTCTTGGTGTTTCTGCCTGCAATTTTAAGGGCTTTTACACTTAACATGTTGCTTCAACAGACAAGTTAAATTGGCCATCTGAGTGAATAGCATCACCTACTCTTCAGCTGTAGGAGATGGTAAGGATAAGATAAATGATGGGATAAAGTGGGGGAAAGACGAATGTTGTGGCTTATGGTGTTCTGGACTGGTATTATTGCCACTAACAGCAATAACAAAAATGCATCTGAATACCTTAAGGTTTCTATTATTTTTAAGTGTATGTATTCTGGAGAGATTGAAGGGATTTTAAACCTGTTTTTCTTAAGATTAAAAAGGAAATCCAGATAAAATTGCATTCAGTAATAATATGCGTTATATTTTACAGATTTTAGCATAGTGCCCCAGCAGTAATACATTTTTCAGAATGTAATATCGATACTGAAAACCAACATCCCCAGATGTCAGGCAACTGCCTTTTATGTATATTTGTGCACACCTACACAGAGGCAGCATAGGTGAACAGCCACTCTCCGTGTTGTTTTTGGAGGCCAACAACAGCTCAAACAACATTGTTCTAAAACAAGAGCGAAAGAAGAGAGTTTTTCAGTCTCTACCTTGTTCTTGCCTAGGGCGGGAGAGGGGAGGAGCAATGAAGAAGTTCCGCAGGTCACGAAAGTGGGAGAAGGAGCAGCGTATCCCCACCGATCCCTTTGTGCCACTCACAGGACAGTGTCCCTTTTGTGCAGCACATGGGCCGTGGCTTAGAGCAAACAAGCAGCAGACCTCACGGAGCGAAGGGTCTTCAGCTCTTGAATACATAAACTGTTCACATTCTAATACGGGGAAGGAACCACAGATCAAACCTTTATGGGAAGGATGTCTTGTTACTAGGCTTTCCAGGCTGCCTCGTGGGGCTGAAGCCCCAGAGGTGTCCTGGGATCCTGGGCTCCTCCAACCAGTCATGACTGATGCTGGAGAAGGCCACAGCGCTACCTCGGGCACGCGGGGCTGCGGAGCAGTCAGAGCTGCAGTGCCACACTGCCGATGCCCGAAATACGAGCAGGGTGGTGGCAGGGGCGGCTGAGCTGTATATGCCGACGAGGCTGGGACCGTGGTGGGGTGAGGTGCTGCTCTCTTTTTGAGAGGTGGCAGCAGGAAGATCCCCACCCCGCCAGCCGGGGTAGTAGTCTGTGCTACTTCTGTTGCTTTCTCCACAGGTATAATTTGTACAATTAAAGGAGAGCAGATGATTTCCCCCCACTTCTATCTCGTCATCACTAGATGAAAATGCAGCCTGGGGGTCCAGATCCGCCCCTCGCTGATGCCATTTTGTTTTGAAATGAACTCGCTGGAGAGCCGGGAGGTCTGCTCAGGGCCTTTGCTGGGGCCTGAGACAAGCTGTGGGTATCACTTCCCAGGGCAACACCACAGAAAGTGCTGAACCTGATCAGAGAGCTACCGTGATGCCCAATTACCTCACAGGCACTATTTATTTATGTATTAGAAACTTACTAATAGTTATACTAGTTATTAAAAATAAATCTGGGAAAAGGACAGCAGCAGTGTCCGACTCTTCTTGGTATGTACAATCCTGTTTTGCAGATCACCTTATGAAAGTAATCTGAAAAAAAAAAAATTCCCTTTACAAAACCATTTATAAAAATCCATTGAAGGAGGTGATTCTGCCCCTCTACTCTGCTCTGGTGAGGCCACATACCTGAAGTACTGCGTCCAGCTCTGGAGCCCTCAGCACAGGAAAGACGTGGACCTGTTGGAGTTGGTCCAGAGGAGGGCGGCAAAGATGATCCGAGGGCTGGAGCACCTCCTGGAGCACCCCACCTGTCCTATGGGGACAGGCTGAGAGAGTTGGGGTTGTTCAGCCTGGAGAAGAGAAGGCTCCGGGGAGACCTTATAGCAGCTTTCCAGTATCTGAAGGGCACCTACAAGAAAGCTGGAAAGGGAATTTTTACAAGGGCACATAGTGATAGGACAAGGGGGAACGGCTTCAAACTGGAAGAGGGGAGATTCAGGTTAGATATTAGGAAGAAATTCTTTACTCTGAGGGTGGTGAGGCACTGGAACAGGTTGCCCAGGGAAGTTGTGGCTGCCTCATCCCTGGAAGTGTTCAAGACCAGGTTGGATGGGGCTTTGAGCAACCTGGTCTAGTGGGAGGTGTCCCTGCCCATGGCAGGGGGGTGGGAACTAGATGATCTTCAAGGTCCCTTCCAACTTAAACCATTCTATGATCACTGCTCTACTCTTTTTTTTTTTTTCCTACCACTTCTCACAGCTTGATTCTCAAGTGCTTTACAGCCGAAAAACTCTACCAAGGACTTGTGTGAATCACTAGTGATCCTTCACCACATTTTCAAGACCACTGACAAATTAAAAGTAAAGCTCATTGCACAGACTCGCATGACAGCAGCAAACACTGGTATAGCATCGGTATGAAGAAGTTACATCAAGAGCAAAAAGTAGAAGCAATTTAACCCCTCAGCTAACAGTAATTGCTCCATATAATCAGTCAAATTTGCAAAGTTACATCTGAAAGCAAATATAAAGGAAAATATACAGTATCTTTTTTCATGAATACTCACTTGTCATGCTTCCTTTAATCTTAGTAAATAATTGAGTGGACAAATCACATGAATGATTCAAGAGTTAAGAAGGAAATGAACTGTCACCATGGAAAGTATTAATATACTTCATAATAAAAGCAGATTATGTAATTTTTAGTTTTGACAGAAGTTATGATTTAATTTTTTTTTAATTGTACAATGTTTCCCCCCAGTGTTTCACTAGAAAACTAAGAGCAGCTCCAGGCTGGCCTCTGTCTAAGCAGCAGTACGTGCATGTAGCTTGAAGAGAAGTCCAGCATTTATGTTCCAGGTACCCTTACAGAACAGCTCTTGCACACTCAACAGAACAGTGTCCGCTGGCCACGGCTCCCAAGTTTTCTTTTCCTTGTTTTCTTTGCCAGGTAATACCCCAGAGAGCAGAAACAGCTGCAAACTGGCTCATATACTGTCAGCGGCACCCTGGATGCCAGAGTTTGGAAACCCTCACCTCAAGGCTCTTCTGCCACCAGTCTGCATTTCTTCTGTGTATTGGCAAGACCTCAGAAAGCAAATTAGTATATGGTAAAGGAAACAATGGCAAAATATTTTGAGGCTCTGACAACCACTCCTTCATTCAGTATTACACCCTCCTTCAGAAAACACCTCAGAACAAATTAACATACATGCATTTTTATATTAGTCGTATTTTTTCTGGGAGTAAAAAAAGCTAAGAAACAAGTTAGATTCATAAATGAAAATGTATTTCACCTTTATACATGCTATACAGGTCATGCAAATACAGAAATCTACAGGTTATACAATGACACCATAATAAAATATAATGTGACGTTTGTCAAACACAATGTATCACAGCAAAACAAACTGGTTTTGTTTGTTTAGTATTTAGGAAATAGATGAAGGACTTATTTGGAAGACACAGTACCATGCTACAGCTTACTGCACAGTCAAAAGAAAGTGTTTCTCTGAAGTACACTAACATAAATAGAGCTGCATTGTTGTAGGCATGATTTCTTTATACACCGCACATAATGTCATTGGTTACTTTCCCGTTGCTGGCTTTAAAGAGCGCAAGAACGGGGCTACAACTGAGCTCGAGCTATGTTGTGAACTCCCTTACACGTGAAAAAAACAAATAAAAAAGCAAAAAACACCCCCCCCAAGTTTTCACTTCTTTTGTGTTAGTGTCCAAAGAGAGTTGCATTTATAATTTATTCTTATAAGGAAAGTTATCATAGTTCAACAACAGAAATAAAGTTAACACTGTATGGCACATAATGTCTCGACATTATACATCTTGATGTGAATTTTTCCATACAGATGCCTACAAAACGTTAAGAGGCCCAGCAGTGCTCCCCGTGTGTGTCTCAGCCTTTGTATTTCTGCTGCAACATTTGCATATTGTTTCGCTGCTGACTAAATCTTGTTTTGTTGAGCCTATAGGAAGCCAAAATACTTCTCCACGTGATAGAAAGCCTGCTGGTATCAATCAAGTGCCTGCATCTTCAAAGATTAACATGTTGTCTCACCCCCCTGACCACTCACTTGGATCTACTACAGCTATACTATATGTATATTAAGGGATTATATTAGGCATTTTGCCTACTTTGTTTACAGGTGTTACACAAGTATGTTTTTAAACACAGAATTGATAGTCGCTCCCGGACTAATTAATATTAACCAGTAAGTGCCACTAGTGACTAAAAGTGTCAACATAACCACAACGGTATATATCTCATGCCCCACAGTCAGTAAGAAGGCTCTTTTGATTCCAGCAGCTGTATATTTTTCAAGCCTCTTCAGCTATATTTTTGAATTCTACACCTGCGTAAAAGTTGCCAATAACTCCTTATTAAAGACAAAGAGAGATAGGCACAAAACTAAAGTACAGAATATTATTTCATGTCAATGCACTGTGGGCAAACCTCATCATTATTTACAAGAAAAAGATGTCTAAGTAGATGTATGATAAAGCTTAAGGAAGAATCATTTCAAAATAAAATGCACAGGTAAAAATCACAGTGAAGTATTGAGATGAATTTTAAATTAAAAGAAGAAATAAGTGCTTTATTAGCAGCTAAAGCTCAAATTCTAATGCACACTCAGTCTTCCCTGAAACCGAGGCTCTAGACCACTCGTTTCTGCCAAAAGCAGATGGTTATTCAACATATTCCCTGGGAAGACAAAGTTATATTCAGCTCTGATTATTTGAAATCCAGTGTTCAAGGACTGCAGAAGCTTTTTCAAGTGACAAGCTCATATTTTACTGCCAGTAGCATCACAGGGATATATATCCTCCACAAATTGCTACCGCTGTCAATTAAGAAAAAGAGAGAGAAGAATATTGAGTCAGCTATGCAAGTTAGATGACCTCAGTTTTGTAATTTAGAATACACTTTTTCAAAAAAAACAAAAAATCAACTGTGGCATTGTACTTTGAAACTGTCACTAAAGCCTACTATGCTTTTTTCATGTTGTTTGCAGGATTTCCAGGCTAAGTGATTCTACACTGTGCTGCAAGTATTTACAGCAGCAGAAAAGAGTGAGCAGCAATAGTAACTACCATTTTCTAGGCTGACCCCACTTTTAACTGTTTTCTTCATGCAAACAAGCTCCATAGACTCATAGGAAAGGTATTGTATTAATGAAGAAAAGCAGCAACTCTTCTCACTATATTCTGAATGGATAAAGGAAATGTTTACATTTACCAGACACTTTCAGTTGCTATGATACGCTCAGTTTGCATATGGTGTCAATTTACTAAGAGCTGCAAATATGAAAGATTATGCTAAATTTAAATACCTAGGAGACCAGCTTTCTTCCTCTCTCCACACATGCTGTTTACAACTGCTATATTTTTCTGGGAAGCTCATAAGTAATCACAGCAATTTACCATATCTAAGATGTTTATCGCAATACTGTACCTTTAACTGTTCTGCTGAAAAGCGAGGTTGTCAACAGATAGAATTCAGTGTATTTTCCTGTCCTGGACTGTTAAATCCCTCAATTAAGTTTTTGTTACAGTCATCTAGGCTAATGGTATCACTGGACATCTTAGAGTACGTAGCTTGGCCTGTGAAATCCAAGAGATCTTCAAGAGCCTTGGCATTACTTGTCCCATTTTGGTCCAAAGAAACACCGGGCATGAGTTCATTCATAGGTGAATATTCGGGGATAGAGATAAGTTCTTCTTTTGAAACCGGGCTATACAGAAGATAAACAAAAGGAAGATGCAGAATAAGAGGTGTGTAACTTTTCATCAAGCAACAACCAAATTAACCTTTGACTGTCCAAAAGCTACTACTTATCTTAAGGCCAGCTGCAGCAAGCCTTTACCTAGAATATGTCCCAATCCAAACAAAAAGTGGTTACCTTGTTCAGGATGGAAGGTCATACCTAATCCGTATTCCTTAAAGATTAAGATTTGTGGTAGCTGTGTGATGTAAACACTCATCTCCTAAAACCACATTTCTGGTAGTTTACTGCCAACTCATTATTTCAGTTGCTGCAGCATTCCCTTACTTAAACGTTTATTGTATCTTTCAAATTCTTGTCCTGACCCTGCAAACATTTACCTAAAGCACTCACACTTCACAACGTAAATCAAAAGTTATTTCTTACATCTTATGATATACTTCAGACATTAAAGATCCTAGAATTTAATTTAAGAAGTGCTGCTACCAGCTGATGCTTTGCCAAGACTAGTAAGGCCAGTGTGTTTCAGTTTGGACAAGAGAAGGCAGAGGAAGGATTTCACGAAGATTTCAAAAACCATGAAGGAGTGGTGGCTAAGTTGGGGGCAAAACTATTGTGCATCCTGCACATCCTGCAACACGAAACCTAGGGGGTGCCCAACGACACTAGTAAGAGGCTGGGTTTAACACATACCAAAGAATGCAATTTACCTAGTGAGACCGTACTGTTGAACTTGCTGCCAGATGAGCTCCTGGGTGCAAACATTATCAGCAGGTTGAAAAAGGAGTTGGATAAACTCATGGGCAACAGGTCCATCTGTGGGCATTTCAAAGGGCAAGGCAAAGTTGTCGCCTCTAACGTCCCTAATGTCACACTTCTGTGTGGTCCTGGATTGTGGAAAGTGATAGGCTCAGGTGCTCCCCCTACCTAGTTTTTCTTATTGATACTCTCCAAGACCAAATAATGGGCTACACAGACTTCTGGTCTGTCCCAGCAGGGCATTTTTTATGTACTTACACAGATTTACTGGAAATACTGAAACAGTATGAGAGGTTAAGTTGGCTTACCAATTAAGGAAACACCGTATAAAAATTCCATGTTTAAAATTCAGAGCTAGCTTTCTCATAGCAGCCTTGACTTATCAACTTCCTTCTTTCAGCAAGTCCTTCCATCAAAATCCAACAGTATTTGTTATTTACTGATTTACTGTTATTTACTGATTTCCATACATTTGTTCCAGTTAAGTACTTAAAATTCTAAATTAATTATTTTCTTTATTCTATTTGTATGGAGGGAGAAAAGCTCATACATCATGGCTATGTAGTCTTGACAAAAATGAAAAAAAATGGTGACATCTGACAATATCTACAGTAGCTGCTTTCACAGAACAATATGAAAGGTTTGGGCAAACTGGTACGGAATCCGTAAGTAAGGACTGTAGAAGGATTTTAGACACGACACCCCACCCCCCACCCCCCTACCCCCCCGCCAAATACGTGAGAATGAGATGAGGTTCTGTTGACTCTTGTCTGAAACAGCCAATCTGCACCTTGGCAGGTGTGGAGTACACCACAGTAGACACCTGACTGCCCCATTGTGGGGTAGGTGAGAAGTAAAGCAGTAAAGCATTAACAAATAAACAAAAAAAACTTTGCGTGTGTCTCATATGAATTCCACAATTTCTATTGGCAGATACGGTCTGTACCTCACATCCATGGACTGAACCTCATCTGTTGAATCTTCCATGCTGTTAGACTTCCCATCAACACCTTCCAGCTGAATAAGTCCTGGAACTGACTTGAGTCCATTAGCAACTACATCTTGGGAAGGGAGTACAGAGGCAGCACTTTCTAAGCTTTTATTTTTCAGGCAGGTTGCCAATCCATTGATATCTATAAAAGAATGGTAGAAATCATGACAGCAGCAGCTTCTTTATTTAAATAGTTTTAAAAAAAAAATCACAAATGCTTTTAAGTTATAGATTGAGTAGAAAGGAAGACTGAAAATGCAGCAGGACTCAGTTTCATCTATGACTCATCATACTACACTGTCAATCCTCTTTTTCCACTCTAAAATTGCTCTTTACGCTACATCTTTTAAACCTGAGGAAACAAGAAGAGAATGTTTTATCTTTTGTATCATGTACTAAAAGCCTTAGCCTGGGAAAGTAAACAAAATATAGAAAAATGCCAGATATGTATATTTTATTTAATAATTCTTTAAATATGCATTTTTTTTGTCAAGTCAAATTAAATGTAAGTTTATAGCAATGCTATAAAAAGCTTGCAAGCTTAGTTGTATGCAAAAATTTTCTACCTACAAAATTCAAAGGTAGATTGCAGCAACCAAACCTACTGGCAGACTGAACTTCTCATTTACAGAAATGCTATGTCAGGTACTAAAATGGAGGAGAAACTTTCTTCTGCTTATGTGGAAAAACAAAGCTAAGTCTCCAGTTTCTAACATTTGTTGCTGATGCAAATGTAGCTGTTCTTTTTGAGATGAAAGCAAAGAAACTGTGATAATACACAGTACTCTGCCTGAGATTACGAGACTCTGAAAAGAACTGTGAAAACAGGTCAGAAAAATATGGCAATTTTTACCTGGCTGGTTGAGAACAAGGGTCTTTGGTTGCTTTTCCACATTCAGAGTTGATGGTACCTCCAGTTTTGGCTCTTCCTTCTGTAATCAAGTAATGAGTCAACTGTATTAGATGAAGGACTGTAACCTTCATGGAACTGATTGGACTTCAAGCTTATGAGACTGCCCAGGGCCATGGGGCGGTCAAAGGTCATCGACAGAAAGAGAGATTTTTTTTCTTTTCCTTTTTAATTAGGCATAGGATTTATTTTCTTTTTGAAGTAAAAAAAAAAGAAAAAATACATCCTCTGAAAGTAACTGAAGAAACCGTTTCCTTAGTAGAAAACTTTATTTTATAGAGGTGAAAGCTTGGCTCTCTGTCATTTCCAAGCTGGACACAATTGCCTTGTTCTCAATCCTACATTCCGGGCAGGCTTAACACGGAGAGCTCAGTAAATAATTCACTGGCTGGTACAAAGCAGGAGAAGATACATCATAGCAGCAAACATAACAGCTCCAGGAATGGGCTCTTGCCGCCTTGCTAGATAGTGAGGAATATAAGTCTGCAACAGTTGCATAAAGCTGTCTCTCTATAGCAGTGGCACAACAATAAGTGTGACACAGTAACAGTCATTTGCAGTTTGAAATGCAACTAAAATTTGGGCGTAGAGTGTACCTAAGTATACCTACTAACATGGAAATACTCGAGTTTAATTTTCACATACGGGTTATAAAACAACTACACAGTGTTTCATACCTTTATTTCTGGTGTTTCACTCCTCCTTGTTCTCTTCATTATTTCGTCTATTCTCTAGAAATCAAAATAAATTGGCGTATGAGAAGGCAGACAGAATATTTCACACAGACAGACTGATAAAGGAGAGAAAAAAAGACGAAGAAAAACTCTTCTCTACTGTCATGACCTCATCCCTGCTTGTCTTGAAAAAGGGAGAATAAAAGAAAAATAAAGAAAACAAAAGACAGAAAACACTTGGGAGCTGGCTTTCACATATCTCACAGAACATGACTTTCTCAGTAGATGCAATTTAGAGACAAAGGTGTTTGCAGTTATGAGTTGTGCTCAGCTCTGGAACAAGATGTTTATTTAAAACCAACAGCTATTACTTTCATCTAGTTGCTTTTCCAACTATTTCCAAATAGTTCCTTTAAAAATAGTTAGGCTTTTTGGAATGGAAGAATAAAATGAAATATCTATTCTTGCTGGAAACGTGTAAGGCATTACCCTAAAATACTTTTATTTTTCCTTCTTTGTTCCTTACAGAAAACCCTTCCAACAAACCTTGTCTATTTGCGCTACTGTGAAAGGAAACTATTTCAGATTTAAGGACACTTTGGTTTGGTATTCTAATCTGCAACATGCCTCCAGCTCAGTGGCAAACAGTTAAAAATAACATATTGGAGTAACGTATATGGAAAGACGACCTTTTATAACCAGACAGAGGTTCTGCAGCTCTGCAGTTGTTCTCTCTTTCCTGCCACAGAGCTGCAGATAAGGCTAAGCTATGCAGCTCCAGCCATTTCCTTGTGCGGTAGTGGGCAGACAGCCCTGCTGCCTCTGCATAATGCAACCAGAGACAAGCCAGGTGGGACAAAACCTGTTTGTTAATCACATTAACTTTCTCAATTAATGACATGGAGCTTTTGTTGAGTAAGTTTTAAAACAATGTCACTCATGTTCCTCAAGAGTCTGTGATGTCCTGGGTTGGGTGGCAATAGCTGGTTTGCCTTGGCATGCCATTCCTTGTTTGTCTCAGGCATTTAACTTTGTAGGTAGAGGGTAATTCTGTGTTTGTTCAGTACCTAGTAGAAAGTAATTTGCCTTAGGCAATTCCATTGTTACAAATTTTGATGTCCACATTCCCCTACCATGCAAGTAGCAAACACTAAGTTAGGCATAAATATCAACCTGTAATCCCTCCAGATTTTTATTTCTAGATACTGTTGGGTACTTCCTGGGTTATGTATTCAAACAAGAAATGAAATAATTATCTTAAATGAGACGCAAATATCTACCTTCTTCCGCTCCAGTCTTTCTTGCTCAATTTGCTGCATGATTTGTTCCCTTTCAAGACGAAGTTGTTCAGCTGCCTCACGGGCTTTGATTTCTGCTTCTTCCCTCTAATCAAAATGTGTAAAATACGATAGGGCCATTATTTATTTCAAGCAGATTACCAGATACTATAAAGTATTTATTTTTATATATATGTATATATAAAAATATATGTATACATATATATGGATATAAAGTTTCACATTTGTGTTTGAGATGGTACCTGTTTCTCAAGTTTGGCTTGGAGCTCTTTTTCTTGCTTTTCTTTTAGCATTTGTTCCTCCTCAGCTCTTTGCCTGGCTTCCTCTTCTGCCTTTTTCCTAGCTGCTTCTTCTTCACGTTTTCTTTCCTCCTCCTTCTTACGAGCCTCTTCCTCTAGACGAAGTCTTTCTTCTTCTGCCTTTCTTTTCTGTTCTTCTCTTTCAAGCCTGCAAAAAATATAACAGTCTGTTTAAAAGGTTTCATCTTGTTTAGCATGAATCCTATTGTATGTGGCACGCAATCAGCAGTGACTGATAATGTATGCATCAGTGCACATTTTCATGAAAAACGCAAAGATATAGCATTGAGCACATGCCCAGAATTCAGGTTGCTGTCACACTTTTATTCCAATCTTATTTTCACTGCCCCAAATCTGTCCTAGAAATTATAATTTCCCTTGGAAAAAAAGGTGTCACCAAAGAAAAGAAAACATTTCCATTCTAATTTCAATTAGAGCTTCAATAATAAAAACACCCCTTCTGTACTTCACACCCAGAATGCTGGTATCTACAAACAAGCAAGTACTTTTTTCTTTCGTTTCAGACAAAGATAAACAGATTGGGCAAGTAGCAGCAAACAACGTCCACAAAACACAGTGGTACACTAGAAAAAGTGGGTGTACATTCCACCTTTGTTGTTCCCTGGCCCACTTAGGTACATCATGCTCCTTTGTCGCCACATCCAAGAGCTGCTGTGACAACTGATCATTCTTATCCTTGCGTATCAGGGATTCTGGAAATATTTCCAAGTTTCTCCTCCCCTCCACGTTTTCAATAAGAACAAAGTTGAATTTAGACACGCAGAGTTAGTGATTTACTATTAGGGCCTTGAAGGAAGGGCATGATTTGTTGACACACGCAACCAGCATCCAATGTGGAAAACAATCTAAAAGCTTGCTCCCAGAACAGAGCCAAAACATCATTGCTTAGACACAGCAACCTTCATTGTGCCCACAATTTTAAAGCCCTCAAGTCCCTCCAGCAGAGTTGGGCAGGGAGAAAAGCTTCAGGTTAATTTGTTGAACGACATAAGCCCTGCCATTTAAGGCATATACTACCACTGCAAGACTGTTTCTTCTACATGAACTAGCTCATTTAAAACTGCCTCAAATATATGTTTACAAAATAAAATACTTCAGGTATGTCCACACTTCAGTGTGGACATACCTGAAGTATTTGGATGAGTAATAGTTCCTTTAGGCTTCTTAAAGAGGCCAAATTTATTTTCTACCTTCACTAGTTATAAAGACTGCAAAAGACACTAATTAATTACGGGTCCAAATTGAAAGAAATTAATACTTATATGTAAGCTCCCACCTTCATTCTAAAACCACCACAGTTTCAAGCATCTTGAATGATACAGGTTAAATTACTAGGTAATAATTTTCACAAATCAACGGAGATACCTCTCCCGTTCTTCTCTTTCCTGTCTCTCCTTTTCTTCTTGTTCTTTTTGCAGGCGGGCCTGTCGTCTTTTTTCAGCTAGAATTTTTGAGGCTTCTTCTGCATCAGTTGTTCCTGCTGTGATCTTCCCTGGGAGAAGACAACCAAGGGTGGAAAGTTAGGCAGGGAACTGAGAGTGCCCAGAACTTCAACAGCCGCACAGAAGCTAAAACGGTGCTGGTTCACACTGGTATCACACCTTTGTTTTTCAAAAACATACATCAGCATTTTCAGCAGACAGAATATGGGATAGGTAAGGGCATCCCTGGATTTCAACGTTTTCACATCCTCATTAACAAGTGTTTTTCACACATGGGCAACCCTGGTGAAAACTATACGCTGACCGGTTATAGTATGTACCTTTACACACTCTCATAAATCCATGACTGAGCAGCTTCATAAAAAGAACAGCACATCACTGTTTAAAAGCCTCACGGACTCATGATACCTTGCAAGTTATTCTTGCAGTAAGACGCACCTTCACTACTTTCAGTCTTTCCTGCAGAAGGCACATGCTTCTCAGAAGCCACCTGGCCTGCATCATCAGTGCGTGCTCCTGGGGATTTCTGATGACTGACATTTTCTTTCTCCTTGTCTGCTTTCTTTTTAGGAGTTTCCTGGTTGAGATTAGAGGTGGCACGATGCTTCACAGGAGAAGCTGGATATTGTTTGGCGTTTTTAGGAGACTGAGGGTAAGTCTTTGCAACTGTCCTGATAAAGGAAAATAAAAATTAAAACAGGCCATATGTTACACAGTTTGGAATCAAACTCCATCTTCACATATATCGTTCCTCTTTCTTGTCTCTGGCTACATAGGAATATCAGCTCTTTTGCACAACACTGCATAGGAATCACCTGGATGCAAACAATCAGAACCTGAAATAAAGAGAACTAGCATGAAAGTACAAACGATTAGAGAAAATTCTCATTTAAAAGGACCAATAATACTGTCCAAGTCGTAGGCAAGAGATATGAAATCACGGACTACCTAAACCAATTATTTTAGAAATGGCCATTACATAACAATTTTGTCAACATTACTGTATTGAACAGTCCTTTCTCAACATTTAAAGCAAAGCAATGTCTGTTTTCTGTCTGTAGAAACTACCATGAGTTGCAGTGTGCTGCTTTCACCTGAATACCGCCTTGTCAAACACAGTCTTTTTCTAACAGTATCTGATTTTTTAAAATAGCACCAAATACTACCATATATCAAGGTAAAGCTGGGTACCACAAAAAGAGACAGAATTGACCAAACCATTCTACAGTCAGCTCTGCTGTTTCAATTAGTGCTTTAATCAGCACCAACACGAAAGATTCAAGGCTCAAAACTCAGCCCCTGCAACCTGTTTTACACAGGTGCACTTGTGGTGATGGCAATGCACCACAGCAACGCTGCCGATTGCTCATTTGGCTGTTGCATACTTCAGATGAAATTATAACCTTGATGTCAGTTCTGGGAAAGCAGAATGGTAAAGATACTTGATATTCACTGAAAATGGGTGCACATTAAAGAGAACAGATTACCAGGAAACATAAAACTACGCACAAACACCATTCATTATTTATGTAACACCGGTAACTAGCACTAAATACTTGTAACATTAAGAAAGGCTGGGCTGTGTGACTAAGTAGTATGGAAGTAAAGAGATTACAATCTTAAAATAATGATTTATGTGAGTCCCATTAGAATAAATAATCCTACATTAAAGTGAACATTACACATGTAGTTTTAACTTTCCTTATGGATATGCAATTATGATACAAATGTACTAGCCCTTATCACTTTTTTCATCTATACAATATAGTTTCCTATATTATAACATGTTTTCTGGACTGTACACTCATTCTGGCAGACCACAAGCATGAAAACATGGACAGTAGCTGAAAATTAATGGACTGGAGTGGCAAGTTTTGTATAGATCTAACTATAGTATTGTGTGGCCAGAGACATAACCATAACAACATTTGCATTACAGAGCAGACAATAAAAATTAAACACCTTTCAACTCCCCCCCAATTCATGAATTCAGCAGAAGAAAGGGTTCTTTTTCACCATATTATGCTGCATTTGAAAGAGTGTGAGACACCAGAATAGAGGGAGCTCATTCAGAGCTGCCCAGTTTGTGGGGAGGAAAAGACTGCAGAGTATTGCACCACCCACGCTTTCTCACTCCCACTGAAGAGCCATCACAGACTCCAAAAGCCCTTGGGCTGGTGGAACAGTAGCACCCAACTAAATTTGAAGTTCAGCTCAGGTACCCTCTGCCTGCGAGCCCAGGAGTTCCCTGTCAGCTCAAGTCCTCGCCCTTGGTCCTTGTCTGAGCTAAGCCGTAGGTATGCCTGTTCCTGGCCTCCTAACCTGCTGATCCTGACCTGATGTCTTGGTTTGTCCTTGGACCTGCCTCACTGAGGCCTTTGCTAGCTATCACTAACCTCTTGGCTGACCCTGGTCACCATCACCAGACCTGCCCTGGTCACTACTTTGGTCTACTGTGGGATGGGGTCCCGTGGGCGAGGTCCTTGTCCTTATCTGCCCTGCTGCCACCCACAGCTCTTGGCTCGCCCTGCTGCTCCCTGACAGAAACAGGCTTTGGAAGATGTGGACAGGCAAGTCTGTTTCCAGGTCTTGTGAAAAACAGCAATGGGAGAAGCCAGTGAGATTGGCTGGTGTTGACCGTATCTGGTTTTTAGCATTATCTTTAGTTTTCTCTTTAGGATATAAATGGACTCCCAGGCCCTCCTAAAGACAAAGGCAGAAATTTCAAGGCCCCGCCTACGTATGTGCCTCACCATTACAGTCATTTCCAACTGCATTTCATAAAAATATAATGTGTAATAAAAAGCAAACAACCTTTCTTCTGCGCCTCTGCAGCACAGAGGATGCTTCTTGCTAATCAGGCACTTCTTCAAAGCATAGTCCCTTCCTGCCGTCTTTGGTTTACGTTTCCGACTTTACCACACGTTCCTTGCAATGCTTTTTATTTAACTTGTTGTGACAGGAGCAGCAAAACAGTCACATAACTAAGGCTGAGTCATAAGTAATTGTTCTCTAATAAAGACATGACAATCAAATTAAAGAGGTTGGTAGGAAAGAGTCTAGTCATGAGAGCTACGCTGGCACTGCGTAGGAATTGGACCAGGCTGGCTGCACAACTTACCTGTTGGACTAGAAACATGTGTTCAATCCTATTATTTAAGTAATGCATCTTTGAACTTCTAGACCTACAGAAATTTTTTTCTTACAGCTCTTTGGCCAGAAGAACAAGAAACAGGTGTGGCTTTGCTTCTTATAAAGTAACTAAAGGGGAGAAGCATATGAAAGACTGAATACTGCTAGGATGACAGTGTAGTGCGAGGAGTGAAAAGCTGAGAAAGCCGCTCAGGAATAAGAATATTTTGTCAGAAATTTTACATCATTTATTGGATGCCAGTAGAAAGTATTAAACGATCACTGTTTTCCTCCTTGTATTTAAAACATACTGTCAATTTAGCATCTTTAACAGTCCTAGACACAGGCAGAATTGCTACCGGAAAAAATCCACGCCTTCTGATAGTATTTAAATTATGCTACTTTTTACCAAAAATGGCCAAACTTGACTGTGAAGACAGAAGAATTGGATTATTAGGAAAAATGTATAAACGCTTGTGTAGGGGTCACTTAGGTTTAAAAAACGTTTTATTTTTGCTTTGGGAGAAAAGGAAAGGGATGTAATGAAACTCTGGCAAGAATGTGGGCACACAGAAGCGTGCCTGACAAGGATCAGAGAATTAAGATGACAACTCCCCAAAATGCAAGAAGTGGTAGCATGTAAGCTGTCTGAAAGTTGGCTCACCTCAGTCACTAGATTTTACAGGGGAACACAGAAGTCCAGGAAGCATCTTCCTCCCTCCAGGAGGCCTTAGTTTTCTCACCTAACTGCCCTGCCTTGACACGGGGGCAGCAGCTTGCAAGAAGCTATTTTCATCACGACCTCTACATGCATTGCAAGAACCTCTATCAGGTCTGAGGATCCACTGGTCTTTAAATTACAATGGCCTTATTCAATTAAAAGAGGAACAGCAGGGATAGCCCATACTGCAGAGGATTGTCTCAGGAAGAGCACAAGAGAGGTTCTGAGCATACTTTTGCTCAGTATAGAAAATAAAGTACATGTAGCACATGAGTCAGAGGTCACATCCAATTTTGTCCATAAACAGCAAGGGAGAGAACAGCATGCTTTCCTGAAAAGGTACGTGACACATCATGGGTTACAGCAGTTCAGAAGGCTGACTTTAAATCAGAAATCTGCAGCAATGCCAGAGCTGCATTACTTTTTTCCCCTATTAATACAACAAAAGCTCTGCTGAAATCACACCAATGACTTGCATGTTCTCAAGCCTGTTTTCTGAGGTTGCTCTGATTACAGGCTATTCCTGGGTGCTGACATTTTTGCTCTGCTATTTGTGATATTTTCTCAAAAGCGGTTTTTTTTTCACTTTTAGTTTTGATCTTTTCTAGCCGGACAGATTCATTTCTCTTTTACATGTGAGCACAAACTCAGCATAGGTCCATAGAATAGTTATTTTGATAGCTGCATTATTACAGATGTTTCCAAATCTTGAATTGGCCCATCCTATAGCTAGCTGCTGAAAAAAACCCCTTAAAATAGTCTTGATTCAACATTCCACCCACTGTTTTTATCTTTCCAAGGCAAAACAAAGATCAAGAGTAGTAAACGTAGCACATACCAAATAAAATCTAAAACTAGGTCACTGCAGGACATAGAAGCTACTTCTGTGATGAATTCACCTCATGCAGACACCTTTTTAATAGGTGATTTTTAAAACTTTTAAAAGTTTGGGGTTTTTTTGTACTACTCTAGTTTCATACTTCATCAGAATTCTGCAATTTGATTGAGCATGTACATTTCTGATGTCAAAGTGTATCCCAACTGTAGTGGGATGTTGCCAAAAAGAACCACCGAGTTACGGGTTCAGTTAGTGAAACTGTGAGCAAAGGACAGTGACACAGACTGGGAACTGGAAATGGACCAAGAATCACCCACCAGCAGCGCTGCAGTCCCTTTTCCCTCCACCCTGCTCCTTTCGCCTTCTCATACAGGGTAATGCTTTAGCAAAATAATGCAACATAGAGTCTTGTCAGAGCTTTCCATTTTCATTCACTGGCTTATACTACAGCTTATCTAAAGACACTTAAAACTAAATCCTGCTTCCTTGATTCAGTCAGGTCCCATTGATTTCAAAGGGACTATTTACCCAAAGACACATGAAGGACACAGGCTTTATTGCTTTGCCGATCTATAAGACAGAACACTTACCTATTCTCTGCGGGATAATGCAAGAATAAACGGATTAATGTATAGATTTTTGAAGACAAAGCACCAAAAAAAATTTACCATAAAACCTGGTATTATTGATCTTGTGAAAGATCTGAAGAACAGGAGCACTTTACACAATCAGTACCCAACAGCAGTTGTAAAAATAAAAGATAATTTCTCAGTTATCCCAGCTCTCTAATGCATTAAACTTTCACCTTTGTCAACTGATCCACACTGGATTCAAAGCTATAGTTTTGGGTTTCTTTCTTGCGTTTTACTTTTTCAAATATCTTCAAGCTTTGAATCCCTTCCTTGGTATTAATTATTGCTCAACAGATTTTTATTTTTTCCCCCTTTTCTCCTTTTTTAGGTCCATATTTGTTCACCCATTTTGTCTTGGATGTTATGTAGGCTGATCTTTTTTCCTTTCTCAGTAAAATTTGCACCTTCAAACATTTGTATTTTATTTAATTACTGCAAATCTCCTTTGCCATCAATCACTGTCTCTCTTTAGGTTGAAGTTTTATTGTCTTGTTTGAGCCTGCTTCAGTTACTTTACCATGATAAAAAGAGCTTTTTAAATAATGAATAATGAAATAACATATAAAGAAGACAAGCAACTACGACTCACATACCAAGATGACGACTGTGAAGAACTAGTAACTAGAACAATGCCAAGAAAACTTGAAAGTCAAGTCACATACTTTTAAGAAGAAAAATGCATACAGGTAATTATCATCTAAATCACTGGCCATAATTGATTCTTTCCTCAATAGCTTTCGAAGCTAAGGTGCTATGCAGGATCACTAACTACTGATGCTGTACAATACATATTCTTATTTCTTCCAGGGTATTTTTTTGGCCATATGGTGTGCTGGAAGGAGAAAGATTAAACTTACAAAAGATTGTCAGGTTTGCAAGGAGAATGAATATTTGTCTACATATTTAGTTACATTAAAATTAAGTTCCACAGTTAATTTTAAATGAAAATATAAGATTATACAATCTAAAGGAAGGTTCCAAAAGCCTGACTACCTATATTTAAATCCACTGACCAGCCAGATCATTACCTAGCATTTGATTTGTATGAAAAAATGCATATCTTTATATAATAATATAATATGGTGATCGGGATGCCTTTTTTAAATTTTATTTATATTTCTGAGGGGAAGTTTCAAGAGTGCTGAAGCAGAACTGTCTTTCTGCAATCAGTAATAAACATGGATTTAAACTCTACTGTATCTCTCATAAGGTCAAGGAGGGTGTTCTAATTGGGCCATGTTAAGATTAAATGCTCAGTAATACATTTCTAGCAGTGCTCAGAATCAGATTTTCTTGAGGAAGAGAGGGAGGAAAAAAGAAAAAAAGGATAACTACTGTGACTCACAATCAGAGAGAAACCCACCAGCAGGCTTCTTAATTCCTCCATGCAGCATCTGCTTCTTCCTCTAAAACCAGGAGTTTATATTCCTTGTAGGCATGAAAACATTTTACTGTAAAAAGGTTCTCATAATTTGCACCTCTGGGAAAAGTCTCAATCTTTGCCTAACCTTTTATGGAAATTAGTACTACAAATTAAGACTTGGCATACTTTTTTCATGAAGCACTAAACATCTGTTTCACAAAATATTTTTCTTTTTTCCCCCAGATGTCTCCCCCCAGAGCTATACCAACCTTTTCAACATCTGCCCATCAAGAAATGCTTCACTCTCAGCAATCCATTTCCCACCAATCATTTTGCTTAACTAAATATGTCTCTTGGTATGTCTCTTATACTGGCCTAGTGAATGGAAAGATGCATTCTGAACCGGGAATATCAGTACTTACAGAATTATGCGTATTTTTATAGCTCAAACTTTTCTCTGTACTTTTTGGACTGCCACCAGACAATGATCTGCTCAAAGGTGTAACAAAAAAAAGCTGACTGTCATTAACATTTCATATCATTCCATTCTTCACAAAATTTACGTAGTTCAGAACCTAACAACATTACATATATAATACTGAAAGTTTGCAAATTTGTAGCCCTATAATATAAACAAAGAACTGCAATTTCCCAGTTGCAAGCAAGGGGATGTCCAAAACAGAAAGAATGCCCAGAGTTGGATGGTTTCCCGTATTTTGTCTAACACCAGATTCTCATACAAAGTCATCCTCCGTTAAAGGGCTATGCACTCAGAGGTGAAACAGAAAAGGAACACCAGCTAGTTTTTGATGCAGAACAAATTTGTCAGGAAGGGGATCATCAAAACCGATTCAGAATATGGCCAGATTAGCTGCGGCTAGCTGGAGCGATGTAAGCGGGATGGAGTTCGGCCCCATCTGCCTGGAAACCGTGACGAGTGGCGCAACACAAATGGGACTCCCACGGTTTGTCTTTGACATGGGGAAAGGCATTTGAGTTTTACTATTTGGGCCAGAAGGCCAAACAGCTTTTGTGATCTGCTGGTCTGTTGGACTGCTGCGTGTTTAAACGGGGAGGTAAGGATATCTTGGTTTACGACAGTGAGGTTGCTTTCATGCAACAAGTGAGAGCTTCAGCCATTTCGGCAAGGATCTGATGAGGGTGTTTGTAGGGGCGCTGTGCCCCTTATGTTAGGAACGTAGAAAGTAAGATTGTAAATGAATTGGCATTTAACCAATAGCATAAGGTACACTAAATGGATTCTAGGACATAGAGCAATGCGTCTTTTTTAATAAAAATGGAAACTACACATTTTGGGTCATAAAGAGCATATTTGAGAAATGGGTCTGCGGTAACCTCCCCTCCTTCAGCATCTTGTTCCTCCAGGGCAAGGAGGTTTTGAGGATGGGAGAGCTAACAGAGCCAGTCCAGCTTTGAGTGTCAGCAGAGGTATTCTCACTTGTGCTACCAGGTTCAGATTAAAAATTCATAAATAAAATCAGACAAAAGGAGATAATTTTCAAGACAGAAGTGGGACCCGTGAACAGGGTCTAGGAAAAAAAAAACGCACAAAACAAAACAAAGAAATCAGACAATTACTGTAGACCATGACTACTTTAGCATACTTCAGCCAGACTTAATAACCCATTCTAAGAAAGCTGAAGACACATTTGTTTAGACTTGTAAGTTGCAAGCTGTGGTACACAAACTACAGTTTTGAGTGTCTGCAAAAGACAAGTAAGAAAAGCAACTCAGTTGTGAGGAAGTCCAGATATGCCATAGGTCCACAACTCTGCATGAAAAACAACCCAACAACCAAAGGCAACAAACCCAAAGAGGTCTCCAAATAAGTAGATTAAAACTGATGTTTTAGACGATGCATAGGTAAGTATATTTACGGAACAAGATGGTCATGCCAGCAATAGGAAATGCATATTTTATATGCTGGAATTTCTAGTTAGTATTCATGTTCTGTGCATTTCTTCACATTATGCAGAGTTTCTTCAAAACCAAACAAAACAAAAGCATGTTTAAAAATAAATGTTAAATAATATTTCACAGGAATTATGAAATGCACCGTAACAATTTCAAAAGACTGAGAAAAGTCAGAGAAGTGTCTAGTGACCATTAACACAACTTTACATGCTTCTGTTCATCTAGATCTCTCTCTCCATCTGTATATGTGTGTATGTATAACTAAAATTAACTAGATTTTACACAACACTTCAAAGGAAGTTCCTCAAGAGTCTCCCTTTATAAGTAACAAGAAGCTCTCAGCATATTAGACCGCTAATAAGAAAGGCATACTTAGGCGTTGCAGGTGATGCAGATCTTCTGGACATGGCAGCAGGAGAATCAGACCTTCTTAGGGGAGATCCCATACCAGACGAGGAACCAGGTGTTGCGGGTCGCTTCTCTTTCTTTATTTTCTCAGCCTACAAGTACAGTTCATTTTACTTTCCATAATTAGGACCAACACAATAGTTCTGTTAACAGGAATGCATATAAACAGATTTGTGTAACACACATTTCAGATAAAAATCTTTTAAACACCAACTCACAACTGAAGTGCATAGTTTTTTACTTTACATAGACAGAAAAACAACCAACCATGTCTTGCATGGACATAGTATACAAGTTGCAGATAAGTAACACCACATCAGAGCCTCTCCAAGAGTTCTTGGAGGGGCAGTGGCACTGGGTAGAGTTTTCAAAATCATCAATATGCTCCTGCAGTGCCTCTTAAGACATAGTCAGTAGTGCACCCAGGCATCTTGCAGCAATGCTGCCGGATGTAACACTGTGAATCAAACCTAAGAAAGACACTACACAAATCTTTAGCTTCCAGCTTTAGCCCTCTCACTTGAATCTAATTTAGATGGCATGAATTCCCCCTACTAATAACTATTACAAGATACAGGATCTTACATGAATTTTACAGCCCTAGCATAAATTTTTTAAAACATGCCTTACATTGTGTAGATTCAGTGAAGGTGAATGACTTGCCTTTGCTTTTCTGGAAACTACAGTGGATCAATAATGCATCTTTTAAGCAAACAGCATTAAAAATGTCCAGAGGAAGAGTTAAGCAATTGGTATAAAACACAGGCATTGTCAATACACTTGGCAAGTTTCCGAAATATGTGAAACTTGCTAATTAACCAGCAAGACTGGATAGTCATACAGTAGAGATCGTATTCGTCATCCTCATTCCCAGAAGTTACAGGCAAGTCCATGAAACATACACCAGTGCCAGAAATCTCAGTTCCCTGAAAATAAAGGTGTTGCTGTTCCAAATATAAGTGCTCACCATAGATTCCCAAGAGGAGGAAGATATTAAAATGCTGCTAAACAGGAGCAGGAAAGTAAAAGATGCAGGCAAGGCTTACTTTCTTACTGCTGTTTCTTACAACAGGGGTAGCACTTTACTTTTATGAATGTAAAGGGAAAGATAACAACCAGAAGCCACATCGGTTTACCCAGAAGTGAAATCAAAAGCATTGCAAACCCACCTGAGTAACTTCAGCTGCAGCCGCCCCTTTCATGGCATCGGAAGTGGAGGGTGAAGTTGCCTTCTTTCTGTCGGTGCTTCGGGTGGGGGAAGGCTTGTAGGGAGATTTAAGAGGACTAGCTGGTGCTACACGAGGACAGATATGGAATACTAAAGAGTTATAGTACAATAGCAAGAGCAAAAGGGAGCACAGACAGAGGAAGTAAAGGAGAGGAGAAAACAGCATACTTTTATGTTATAATGTTCAAAGGTAGTTTTCAAGGTTTTTTAAAAAGTGTTTTAAAATATGACATTATATAACACGTTCAACATGGTCCCATGTTTACTAAAATGCATCAACTGAAAGTAACATTTTATAGGATTTGTAACTTTCTTTTTAAATTATTTCTAAAATATTGCTCTCTTACTCATATACCTTTTCAAACACCTGACTATGTGATTCTCTTCTCTTCTGAAAAGTCCAGCTTCCTTTGCATGTGATAAAAAGAGTAATCAAACAATTCTACTTGGGTGACTTTTGAACAAATACTGCAAAACAGGAAAGGTGACAGAAGAGTAGGGATTTTTTTTTAAAAACCTAAACATGGCAAAGGCTCCTAAATACCTTAATTGCTTTTCAAAATAATACTTAATTAAAAAAATAACAAAAACACAAACACAAACCTAAACCTAAACTAAATGCTGCTGTAGGTATTTCAGTTATTGTTATTTGTGGTAGACATCAGTTTAAACGAGACACATGCATTACACCTTACAGGGCAACTCTTTCTGAGTATTTTTTCTTTATTTGCAATATGAACAGGATTTTTTTAAATGGGACATTTTACTCCTTTTTTTGTTCATATTGCCTTCTAAGATGAAACACACAGAACGATCAACAGAGTATATGCTTTATTAATAAGACAGATACTAATTGTAACCATGTTGACTGTGTTTCCAATCTTACTCAACTGAAGTCAAGAAGGATATTGACTTTGGAAAAGCAGTAATTATGCTCAAATGTAAAGGAATCTATATTTCCAATTTTTTTTTTTATTGGGGGCAGTCCTATAAAATTTCTTTGGAGCCTTTTTGTATGATTTCAAGTTTAACTGGACCTGTGTGTTCTTTGACAGACGTTCCAGCAAGTTGGCAAAAGTTCATTGAATATGAAGAAAAACATTCAGAAACATAAATGCTGCTTAAGATAAGTATTTTTACTTCAACTGTAAAAAAATTTAATGTGTCCAATAATAACTGTTTGCCTGAATACCTTGACTCAGAGTGACACTAATAATGCACTGCCCTAGAGAAAAAGTCTTAAATTGAGACTCCTAGTTTCTAAGTTTACAGAAAATGCAGGAGCAGAGCAATTTTGACCCAAACATAATCACATGAGGCACAGTGTGAGCTCTTGAAAAGGAAGAACCCTCTTCCCTGTTTAGGAAACAACTTCCATGGAGAAAAGTACACCACAAATGGGAGATCTCCCTCAATCCCTTTTGCCTGCAATTACTGGCAAAACCGGCAACGGCCACTCTGAGTATTGATGCTGTTTGCAACCCGTGCTACAGCCTGATTGCCTTGCGAGGAAATGACAAGAGGATGCTGGTTCAGAGAGCTGTTCCCAGAATCAGCTGAGGGGAAAAAGCCATCTGTAGACCAAATTGTATCCTTGTCAGACCTGCCAACACACTACTTTAAAGATTCTGTGATGAAGAGAGAGATGAAGTTGGGAGTTGACAAACAAAACGGGCAGAGAAGGACAAAGAAAGTCCCTATTGATTTCTTCAATATCAAATACAACACAGAAAACAACATCTGTAGGTGGCCCCAGCAATTTGCCTCAAAATTTTAAGCAGAATATACTGATCTAATTTCAAGTTGGCTTTTGTTCAGTCTTAGCAGCAGTTGATCCCTGAGCAGTAAGTAAACCGGGAATTTGCTCATGGGCCAAGTACTGTATGACAGCACTTCTGCTTCCAACAGACGCTGCTTTTAATGTAGAAACAAGGGAAGTCATTTCAGAGTCATTCAATACCGATGTCCCTATGCACTGCAACAAAGTAATGCAGAAAGGAAAGTAGGCTTACTTCATTTTTATATAGCTTTGTACTAAAAACACAGATGCAGGACCTGAGCGTATTTCATCCATGCCGTATGAAAATACTTATACTGTCTAACCAGTTTTATCTTGAAAAAAAAAAAAAAAGTTTCCTTTTGCAAACAAGCATTTGGGTGCGGGGTTTGTTTTTAATAAAAGTAAAAAAAACCTGTCAAACTTTTGTCCTTGTTTCAGCAAACACTATGACTAGGTATAGCTTTATAAGCAGGAACTACTCTGGAAGTCAGGCACTAAGTGCCTAAGTTTCCAGCAGGACTGGAAATATCAGTTTTGTAGATGTTTGCAAAATAAGAGTTTTATTAGACTGCCATTTACAGATAGCAATAGTAACTATCATCCTTAATTTTTAGTATTTTACAGATCAATAATTTCCGCAACTGACACCTTTCTATCAGTATCTCTGTTTTTTCCTCTAAGTATCATTTTATATTTGTATACACACACACACATATATATGAATACATATACAGTAACACAGTTAAATGCAAAAAGTAATTTAACAGCAAAGAAGTGGAACCTTAGTAAAAATAATTAAGGGTCAAATGGTGCACTGGGACTTTTGTTCTTCGTACTATTTGGGTATGAAAGGGGATGACATTAATATATATCAACTAAAGTCTCTGTGAGGCGTCACACACTAGTCTGTACAAACTGTTTCTTAAATGAATATATTCAGTTTTCTATTGGCTTAGGTTTTAGTGATTTTGTCAATTCATTTTTTTGCTTTTGTGGGTTTTTTTTTTCGTTTCTTTGTTTGTTTTAAACTATGTTCTTTTTAAAAAGACATTTAGAACAAGACAGACAAGATGATGCGTTTTTCCAAGCTTTTAAATACTGCTATTAGGAACAACTTAGTTAATCGTTGATTTTGTACTATCATGTAAATTGTCATTTGGTTCATAGTACGTCGTTTCTTTCAACTACTCAAATGCAACCAAACACATACCTTGACAGTTTCAGAGTGAGTAATTCACATTTTTACCTGGATTATTGTACTGCTCAGAAAGCATTAATGTACTTCTGCTTCTGGCTAAAGATGACTGTGTGGGAGTCAGCAGTCGAGTAACAATAAAGTTTTCCATTGGACTAAGATGCATGCGGTGAGCTGAAGGATGGGAGCAAATAAAATAAAATTTAAAATGCAAAGAAATAAAATAATGTTACATTAAAATAACTGAAACAAAATGATGAAATGATTAAATGAAATGAAAAAAATCTTGAAGTGTTTGAGATTTAAAATATTTAAAGATAATTTCCATTCCCTCTGAAAAAAAGGTTTCTAGTTTCTCCATCATTTTAAATTACCTTCCCACCTGTACAATAAATATAGTAAGGTTAAGACCATGTTGCATTTTGTTCTTACACAGAGGCATGTTCCATTCTGCAAAATGGTTGCTTTCATGACTCAGCATGAAGGAGGTTTGCCTTTTTCCCCAGTAGAAAAGGTGAAACATTTGGTATAACAGCACAGCTACTCACTAGTGTGCCAGCCATACTAGGACTGCATTTAAAATTTGCAGTCTCACTGCATTATATAAGTCTTATTTATACAATATGCCTGCATTCCTTCCTACTCCATAAATACAAGTATCAACTATGTAAGAAAGATATTTATAGTGGTTCTTATTACATGCATAGATATATAGCCATCTATCACAATAACCTCGAGGCTACTGAAAAGTTTTCATTAAGCAATTCAGAAACAAAAGTAAATTTACCTTCTCTTTTCATTCCAGAAATAAGCTTTCATTGTCACTTATTTCAGTTAATTTTTTTCTCATTAGAGTTTTTTAAAAAAAAAGGGGGCTAAGGAAAAAAGACACACAAAACAAACAAAAAAAATTCAAAAGAGTTCACAGTGGGGTGAACCCTTCAGTCCTCTCTGTAGTGTTTAGTAACCACTAATCCCGCAATCTTTTGCTGAGCCTCTGATGGATCAGGGTTTCAAATCAAAGGGCTCTACAACTCTGGTCACCAGATTGAAGTCTCCCAGGTGGCTCATCAGACGTACTTTTGCCCACAGTACATTCCATGTCTATTGTCAAGCCACATGCTTGGTTTGCTTGTTTTTCATTATTTGTCTAGAAGATCACAAGCTGGACAGCTATAGGAAATTGCTGCAGTTGCCACATATACTTACACCATTTGCTGGAGTATCAAAAATTGAAAAAGAATCAGTAAAAAAAACCCCACAGCATTTGTTGCTGGCCTAGAATCTCCAGCATGGTAGCAGTCTTGGGACAGGCTGCAGAACTATTTTATTGTATTAACTTACAATCCTCCCAAATATTTGAGTTCTTTTGAAAAACAGACATAAGCAAGCTACACAGCTATCTGGACAAGAAGTGCTTTAAGCAGAAGGAGAGGTTATTCTGGTAGGAGACCAGCATATTCACTTGCCTCTGTCAGGGGAATGTGTTATTGCCGCTGTGGAGGAGGAGAGGCGCTTACTGATTGGCGATTCCATTTGCTTTGGCAGATTCATTGTAGAGGCTGAAAGTTTGTCACATGCTGCAGAGAGACGCATTGAAGATATTTGTATTCACATCACAGTGTTGATAAAGTCCCCAAATTAACCTCGCATTTGTACTCCTGGCCCTTGCCACTGATCGTATCACTGAATAAGGCATGAGATAAGCTCTTTCCAACTGCTGGAGGACCAGCATTTTATAAGACATGCTTTGGGATGCAACTTTTCTGCTTGTGAATTTAACATTCTAGTTTTACGACAGCCTATCTTTTATACTGCCACAGGCAACCCGTTATATATCAGGTCTGAACGAGTGAAGCCATTCTGATAGAAAATATTCAATACCAGCACAAGCAGAAAGTTACCTGAAGAAAATGAACTGCACACGTGACAACTCTGAACTCATCTCCATTCCCCCCGCCCTCTACTTTCAGTCTGGAAGAGCTGGGGTAGACCTTGGGTAAAATTCTAATACGAAAATGAAATAACCAACATTTGTGCATTCGCACAACGAGAACTCACTGTTTTTAATGTCTGATCTGGCATCAGCCATTTGGCTTTATCTTTTTGTGCTTGAGAATATTAAAAAAAAAAAAGGCGCTTTTTTGTACTACCCCAAGTGCTTTCATTTTTCTTCTAAAATACTGTTTGACAAAGTCTGGTTGAGCATAGTAACTATTTCCTACCTTGCCATTTATGCAACTGAATGACAGAAAAATGTTATTCAAGTATTACTACAGAGTACTAGTATATGATGATCACTGCATGATGCTCAGAAGGTAAAGCATAGATCCTTTGTTCCTTAAATTTGAGTTTTATTTCTGTCAAAACCAAAATATTTTCAATTAGAGACATATATGTGACCCTAATTCTGCAGCCCTTAAGTTACTGCATTCCCTATTACATCCATCAAAACATTGCCCCAGTGGGGTCTGCAAGATTTGCCTTCATCTACTGCAGTAAACAAACAAAATTCTCTTTGTTTGCTTTTTTAAAAAAGCAGGTACAATGCTGGTACGCTGCAAAACATCTGTTGCACATCCACACCTCTTTGTACGTGAGCAACAATTAGTACAAAATTTTGAATCTGTTTGCACAGAAATAACAGTCCTAAGAGATCTTGGGCAGAAAAACATTTACTGTGCATTCTGCAGGAGTGATAGCCAAGCCTAGCTCCTCCTTTGGTGGAAGCGAAGGAACCTAGTTCTTAAAAGCACAGGCTATGTTACGCTTTCAAAATGCCAAGTACATTTGCAATCAAAATTAGAAATCCTATATGCAATTCATTCTTAATTTTGGCAGACTCGTCTACTTCACAATTCTTTTATGAGAATAGTAATTAAAACATAAAAAACAATTGAACAATATAAAAGAAAACAAAACACGCCTGCCTAAACAAAATCAACTACTTGAGTTTGTTACAAATACCAGCTTGGCCAAGATCCACTTCAGGATGCTGAAAACATAGCATGGCTGTTCATACCAAATTTGTTTGTTCTTAAAATAATGCAGAAAAAGGCCCTTGAGATGGAAAAAGAGGACTGTTTTGATGAAACACCATCTCTGTAACACATTTGCTCTTACTGTGCAACTGAATTTTATTTTTCTTAAACAGCATCTGCACCTGCGCATGTCCATTAGAGCTGTCAAATATATGCGTAATTATATTTACACACACACACAAACACAGAGTGCCCACAGAATTAACAGAGATGAGAATCTGAGTGGTAGAAGTCTACAGTTAGTGAGAAAACCATGAAATGCCTCTACCGTGCTGGAATGTGAGGCATGCACTGCTCCACTATGGCAAAATTAAAAGGAAATTAAAAAGACATTTGGTCGACATCACTAAGGGTAATGCTGTAGAGTACCAGACTGAAATAATAAGAAAACAGTGGTTAGGAAGGACAAGATCAGTGGATGGATTACAGTGATTAGAACAGTTATAAACGAGACACGATGGTACTGTGATTCTCTGAAATACCATTGAAGGAATCAGCAGGAGCAGTAGAGGTCACAGGGTCTGGAGTAAGGGTGTTGGCAGCTAAACCTAGAACAGGGGGTGGGGTATTTTCTGATTCACCTACACAGCAGAGAAATCAGAGCAAAAAGAGGTGAAAGAGATTACTGAATAAGTTAGGGGAGGTGGAATTTAAGCACAAATCGCATCACAAAGACAAACCGGTTTCTTTCTCAAAGTATAAAAGACTTCTTTTGTTATCATATAGATTTAATTTCCCGGCTTTTTTGATGGCATATCGTGAAAACTATGATGTGAAACAGTTTGCCTTTTTAGAGTTATTTACACACTTTTGGAAAGAGAGTAACTGTCATATTTCATCATGACCCAAACATGGATATTTTTCCCCATAACAACAGTTTATTCAAACCTGGCAAATTTAAATAAATTACATGATTCAAAACAGAAAACATGCATCTTTTTGAAATATAAAAGCGGTACATGGCTGATTATGTAATAAAAAGAATTTGTTCCGAAGCCAAATCAAAAAGAGCAGCAACAAAAAGTATGTGGGGGAAAAAAACCAAACTATTTTAAACTGCACATGCTGCATAGTCATCTAGAAATTCCCATCAGGTTTTTAGAAGTATCAAACAAAAACAGATCATCTTCTGCAAGGCTCAGACAGCACTCAGTCCTTTGGTGAATATTAAATTTGCTAACTGTGTGCGTGGGAAGACAATGCGGGGGAAGAGAATAAGGGGGAGAGAGCGTACATTTTAATTTCAGCATTTAGCATCCTCCCAACAGATTCTGGTTACTCTATGAAAATGATCTGCATTCCTAAAGTTAGGAGTGACCTTTCTCCCCAGAAGGTATTAGAGAGAGGAAGCTTGGCAAGCAATTACAAAGCATTTATTCACGCCTCGAGGCAGTAGCCCCTACAGTACCACCCTAACTATAAAATGCATCATCCTTACTATCTCCACAACCTCATGCATTTTGCACTTCAAGATCTGCAATGCAGGCAGCCTGTTTCACTTACCATCTCTCCCTCCTGAGCCTGCAGCCAGTGCTCCTCCCCACGACCATCGCTTCTGCTTCTGTTCCAGCTGCTGGCTGCGTTCAAGGGACCGACGCATCATGGCTTCTAAACGTTCCTGGTTATATTGGTACAAAACCAGAAACCAAATCTGAATCAGTTCTTTGGTGGTTTTTTTTTCCCCCTCCTTCTGAAACCATGCTAAAAACACCCAGTTCCCCTGTTTCTCCACGCAAGATGATTACAGGAGCTTGTTTGCAATAAAAGAAAAAGGACTGAATAAAGAAGGTATCAGCATGCTACCTACCTCCAGATATATATATCCTTTGTCTGCAAGCCACTGAGGTCACTACAGAGGCCTAAGTAAATAACACAGGTTGCATCACTGCCTAGCATCTGCTCCTGCTGGTGAGGCTGCTGCTGTGCTCTGGACTTAATTTGTATAAGAATAATGCTCGACAAGCATTAACTCCTTCTTGTCTATGCAGACCTCAGGATTTTTTTTTTCCCATCCCTTTCTGAGCACAGCTAAATTGCTGCAATGCCAGTGGCTCCTCCTAGCCACGCAGATAAATGATCACTTCAAACCCAAAGTAGGTTACTTTGCAGGATGCCCAATTTATTTATTTATTTTTACAAAACCTCCCTCCTTTCTTCCACTACGTTCTTTACAGTCTAGGCATTTAAGAGCTTCTGATTTTTTTTTCCCCTGTGTATTTTTTTAGTGCATGCCCAGATTCTGCTGTTCTGGGATTATTATTTTTTTTCTCTCCACCCCCATGTTCTTCTCCGTGGCTTGATGAGTTAGGATTTTCAGATGGGGAAGAACAAGGAGATTTATTTCCGTCCCCAAATCCTGCTCTACCTTTAACTTACAGCTACATACAGTTGCCTTATTCCCTGTCCACCACCTCCTAACTCTCACTCAAAGACCTCCACTCAGTTTTGTTCCCATCTCCTCCCTCTGCTACTTTTTCAGTGGTTTATTGTTGTTGCAATGATCTCTGTGCCTTTTCTTTCCCTCCTCTCAAGCAGATAAAACCTGGTTCTTCCCCACCCACCATTCCATCACCTACCACTCTCTTCTTTTCATCCTCCCAGTACCTCATTCGCATCTGGCAACTTCTTTCACCCTCACATTTCAGCAGCTCAACCCCTACTGTGAAAGATGAATCTACTCTTGCTGCCTCCAACTCCTGCCCCAATGGTTTTTAGCCCTTTGATCCTATTAGTATTTTTGGTCCTATTTTACTAGCTTTGCTATGTCTTTCTGGCCTAGTATAAAACTCCTACTCTATCCACTTCAAACTCTTGATTTGTCAGGTTTCTGTGCTAATCACAGCCCCTTCAATTTCTATCAGTCCCCTGCTCTGTCTCCAACACCTTTGGTAGCTCATATCAGCTGTGCCGAAAACCTCTCCTGCATCTCTTGGCCAGATTACTTTCTCTCACTTGTTCATGACTTTGGTCCACATTTCCTACTCCCCTTCCCTGAGATATTTTACCACAAAATTTCAGTCTTTGTTCAAACATGTCTCCTTCAGTCTCTGCACTGGTGTTGACTGAGCCTGTTTTTTCTGATAGAGCTCCTTCAGCAGATCACACCCTAACATCAGGCACCTCCAGTAACTACCGTGCCTTGAACTTTTATGCACATACCTGTAAACTTTGTGTTACCTTCCTGGGGGTCTGTCTATGGTCACTGGCTTTCTACAATGCCAGATGCCCTCTCATAATCTTCTGGTTGTCTGCAATATACTTTTGTCTCTTCCGTGTCTTTGAAGAGTCTCTTCTGCTACCATGACTTCCAGTAATTTATTTCTGACCTCATTTTTTCTATCCAACCCTGCTACCAATTATCCATCAATTTCAACAGCAAGCCACTACCTTTTGTCTTTAAGCTCTCTTTATGGTACAAGTGATTTGCAATAAAATTAAGAATTCCATTATGTTACCCTTTATACAACGAGTGAAAGAAGGCAATTTTCACATACTGTTTCTATCATTCTCAGCTCTCCTGTCCCTGTTACCTTTCAGCCAGGGTGACCCACCCTGCTGTTACAATTTCTCCTGCCGTCTCCAGGAAGATGATCTTTTGGTCGTGCGTTTTGAGCTCTCACTTCAGTTCTGTCTCCCTTCTATGTCTTTAGCTCACGGTCTATCAGGTAACATCATTCAAAGACCACTGAGAGCAGGCAGCTGCTTGTCCCCCCTCCCCCCTCCCACCATCCCCGTCGTCCCCCTCTGCCATCCCCCTCCCTTCTGTCTAGTCAGTGCCATCAGTGTCCAGGCAGGCACACAAATGCTCTCTTTGCCTCTTTCCTCCTCCTTTTTCTCCCTACAGAGCGAACGCATGAAGCATCACAAAGCTCAAGCACAGCCTCTTCTGCAACAGCACAGAAAACCCCTGCAGTTTTGAATACCCTATCACTTCTTGCTCGTACTTTGGGTGTGAAAACAAAGCAATCTTCCAGCCTCTGGAATCCAAAGTCACTTCCCTCTGATTTACTTCACTACAGTCTTTCTTTCTTCTCTTACTACTTGATGATGCAATTTCCACGTTTAAAACCTGTGTGCACTGGCTTTGTATTTCAAATTCACACTTTTTGCCTTTAAATTCCCACCTTCCAACTTTAATTTAATTCTGTTTGAGTCCCTTTTCTGTACTTACTCTTTCCAAACCTCACCTCCTATTTCAACACCAGTTCTTCTCTGTGAGTCTGCTTCTTTTAATTACTTTCTTCAACTCTGCATCTTGCCCCAGTTTGCCTTTCTACCCACGCTCTTTGCAAAGGAAAATGACCCTCCCATTAAAGCATACACTTATACAGAAACTTTCTTTCCATATCTAATGAATATTGTTATAATCAAAAATATTGTTATAATCAAAAAAGATAAGATGAAAGCAGTCAAGTTTCAATTATCTGGGTGATTTATGTTTGGTTTTGTTTTTTTAAATGCTGCTTGGAGCGAGGACCAGCAATATTCTTTAATTTGCAAACCACAGAATACACTTATACCACCTACTACGAAAGCACTGTTTTAAGAATAAAATGCATAATGAAATAGATTAAAGAAATTAAATGATTTTTCATACATATTTGAAAGTCCATGCTACCTACAATCTGAGGTTGAAATCTTCAATTACATGATGTGGAGAGGATCATTCATTTTCATTTCCAAAGAGCCTTTCATTAAAGCACTACAGAACATAATTATTAAACCTCATGAAATCCTGCAGATATAGCTTAGATAAAGAACAATATGAAGTCCATTTTTCACAAAGAAAGGACAGTTATTTAAAAAAACATTTTAAGTTATCACAAAACTAAAAAGCCAAAGAAAACGGTAAGACACATGGAAGTATAGCATAAACAACTCATACGTTAATAATTTGGACTGTGACAGAAACTGAACAACAAGACAAAGCACTCCATCAGCAAACAAAGAACAAAAAAACCTTCCTCTGTTGTAGATGAAGTACCTTCTTAAAAAACATATCAAACTATCCATGTGATCCTCATTTGGGAACTCTAACACCGATAGATAGAGGAAATAATCTCTGCACTAAAGATACAGTGAGCTTCCATAAAAAACGGTAATGTACAAGCTTTGCATGTAGGTTAAATTAAGAATGATTAAAACCATAAAAAGAGAGCCATCTGCTGCTGGTATCTAAAATATACATATTACTTTCCGAAATCCATAGTTATTCATCCAGGTTTTCCTCAGACTAAGCAACAGAACAAAGATTTGCACTGTCTAAATTAAAACAAGCAAAAACCAAACCAAAACCAAACAAACCCACAACCCAATAGTGAGAACACAAGTAACTTGACTGAAGCACTTTCCTTTTTTTTTTTTTTTAATGTAAGACACAACACAGATGTGGAAACAAGGAAAAAATTCATTTTACAATTATTATGACTTAAAATAATTTGTGAGAAAAATTCTGAATCAATCTGCCTTATACCCACAATACAAACATCTAAAAGACCCCCCAAAAAACCCTCTTCCTCTTCACTTTATATGTTCATCAGCACTGGAAGTAGCTCACCATTTCCTGATATTATTAGCTGGCTTCATCTTTTGAGTAGATCTTCCACATCACAACAAAAGAGCTCTGTTACTTTCTATCCAAAGAACGCATTACAAAGCAATGCAGTATTTTTAAATTTAAGCACCCTTCTGAATAGAATTCATTTCTACTCTCAACCAATTACAATTACAGGTGTGTAGAAAGGGCAAATTTATTAAGGGTCTGTGCATCAAAGAACAACATGGGACAAATGAAGGCTCTGTGTTAAGGTACACGGGGAGCTGCAGCAGCAGGTAATGGCAAGGGGGGGAGCAGAGGATGGTCAGTGTCAGAGTGAGGACTAAACTCCTCCTCGTGTCCACCTCACAGCAAACTGAGATACTGCTTGCATAACTATCTCAAACTGTAGCACAATTTTTGTATTACTTTTGCAACTGAATTCCACTCAGTATATGAATTGCCAAAAGATGTTTGGAAAGTGGTTATTATTTCCGTATGTTATAATTCAAAAAGTAATTAACTTTCAATTATAACATAATAATCTAATACTTTTATTAAGAATGAATCTTTGACTAGATGGATGTTATTGCTCTTCTTCCCACTAGCATCCTTGACGTGGCCCGTACAAGTGATGTGCATATTGTCTTACTGAACACAAGAGAAGCGGAAGAACACAGCTTCTACAGAGACTTCCCAATACCCTGTGTACACCCAGACATTTATTTGCAAGGTATTTCCGAGTCACATGGAAATTCAAGAGAGGGAAAGAGAAAAAATTATTTTAACTAAACGAGGACTAGCTTTGCTTTTATCCAGTCCCGAAGCCACTGGCTACTTACTATTAAAAGCAACTCTTTGATAGCTTCTGTTGAACAACAACATGCTTCTTTCCTCAAGGCTCAGGGACTGATTTTACTTAAAGGAAGTCGGCAGCTTTAAAAGTAATATGGAGGGAACAGCAGTGCTACTGAAGACCTCTACAGATAAGAAAGGTGCAATCAATATAGACAGGACGATTTTCAGACACATTTATTCAGTTCCTGACTGAGGACTTGGACACACTTCCACTGTGCTCTGCAACAAGCTCCAGCTGCCCCAGAGAACTCTGCCAGAACACCTCTGTTCCCATCAACACAAACATTAAAGCCACCATCTCTAACCTGGCACTGTAGAGGGGAAAAAGTCAGCAAAATAAATTGAACTTTAGCCACATCCTCTTTGAGAAGTCCTTTGCATGCAAAACAGCCAAGCAGAGGATGCTCTGATGTAGGAAGCCAACAGGTCCCCACAGTTTGTTAAGAGCCATTCAACTCAAACTCTTACAGATGCAATAATATTTTCTCTAGAGAGATTTAGATAACCTGGTCCTATCACAAATATGCACTGCCTTCTGCTGTGTTAAAAAGCAAGGAAAAAAGACTTAAGGAAGATATAAAAGGGCAACCAATAAAGCAGAGAGCAAGGAAGAAAACTCTCTAGGTGGCACTTCAGACACCTGATGAGCAGGTAAAATGGGTGCTCCAGTCCCCACCCAGTGTAAACCAGTGTT
This sequence comes from Pluvialis apricaria, assembly GCA_017639485.1. Lineage (NCBI taxonomy): Eukaryota > Metazoa > Chordata > Aves > Charadriiformes > Charadriidae > Pluvialis > Pluvialis apricaria. The sequence continues at coordinate 88,086,971 of CM030007.1, forward strand.
AAAAGGAAAAACACTGAGGACATGCTGCAGTGTACTGTCTCACTGGCCAGGGCCCACCCCCACCCCCCCAGGTGTGGGAAATACTGGTACTGGTTCAAAGCTTTTCCAGTAAAGGTGGCCTCAAATGTCCAGAGTGACTCACAAGTAGTGAGTAACATGCAATGCCCAGGGAGCTGCAACTTTATCACCATCCTTTCTCAGACCTCCACTGCTACTACACATACGGGGTTTGAGGGGCTTACTGGAAGGTGGTGGGGGGGAGGGGAGGGATTCGGCAGATCCTTTAGCAGAATTCAAGGGGAATTTGAGAAACGATGGAACAACAAAGAGTAAACATGAAGGGAAGCCAGGAGGTGATGGTGTCTCCTTTACCCAATTGCCTTCTTCCCTCATCCTCCCTTGTTCTACAGATTATTCCCCTATGTACGCTCCCCTCCTTCAGAGGCTCCTCCCACCAGGTCTAATCCATCCCAAAACAAACAAGCATCCTCTCCTGCCCTCCTGCCCACACAGCCTTCTCTCAGGTTCCTCAACCTGGGGGAAGGGAGAAAAGGAAAGGAAAAGGAGCCAGGCCTGGGCCTGCCTTGGCTCCCAAAAGGCTTTGGACAGTTTAAGCCTGAAGGAGCAGCTCAGTGAACAGAGCTGGGAGTGGTATTCTTACCATGACCAAACACTTGGAGACAGCCTTTCTCTCGCCATTAGAGAAGCTTCTCATCACATGCTGGCGGGTGTTGGGGAGCTGTAACAGGCTTGCTGATGCCTGGGAGAAACATCACTGTGTGCTCAGCCTCTTACATCCATCTTTGGGCAAGCGCAGGAGGCCGCTACAGGAGACGAGTTCCCCACTGAACAGCCCCTTTGGGTCTGACCTGGCACAGCCTCTCTTATGTCTGACAATAACTTATGTCTGTCTCATTTCCCCAGCACAGGCAAACCATGCAGGCAGGGAAAGCCGGCAGTTGCTCTCTCTTCCTACACCTCTCTGCCTCCCTGCCCCAGTCTGGTGTAAATTTGGAGGAAAGGGTTTTGGAAGTTTTTCCCTAACAACCTCCATAAAAAGAATCAATTTTGCTTAGCTGCAAAAGGTTATTACAGCAGGAAATACTGGGGAAGGAGCACATCAGGGCAATGATGTTATCACAGAAGGAGAGAGACCTCCTACCCTTTGTTTCAGTTTTTGCCATTTTTATTACCAAAATCTGAAACAAACCACATGACAAAATATTTTAAAATGAATTCTCAGCTATTATGCAGAAGTCACAATCAGTACTTGTTACAGTTGAAAGAGGAATGGCAGGATATAATCTTCTCTTCAGATTGAAATTCTTTTGTTGTTTGATTTTTCACTTTAATGGACAGCAGTATGTTATTCTGATGCCATGCAGAAGTGTTTTACCTCTTTTGCAAAGATATTTTGATCAAAAGATGGGGGGCAGAAAATGGAAGGTTAATAACTGCAGATTCCTAGAGCCCTTTTGTCTAGGAACTAGGGAAATATCTTCTTGTCCTTTTTTTTTTTTTAAACTGCTGCCCCCTTTTCCAAAAATCATTAATTCTTTATCAGTTGCAGTAGCAGTGCTAGTGTTTTCTACAGAACTTCATGCGGAGAGACACACACACACTGCATTCAGAGATCTGCATCAGAAATTGGACTCACTAGAGCAAGAAAGAACCTTGAATGATCTCAGCAGGGAGAGTGCAAAAGAGGAAGGGTATGAAGATGCTTCAAAAGATATGTGATTAATTCTATTCTGTGCTCGAATTTTAAACCAGCCTAGATTCTTCACTGCTTTAAGTAAGAATTTCTGATTTTATGTTACTGAGGAAAACCAAAACATTTTCATAAACATTAGTTCAGTTTCATAGACAGGAAACAAAACAGCAAGAAAAATCTTGCCATTTTATGGAAACACTCATCTTTAAAAGCTACCTTCTGGAAAGCTGGTGCTTTATTGTCTGACAGTCAGAGTCCCAGATATGTGAGCATAAGTAGATGACTATTCTGTGAGATCAGACAAAAATCAAGAGACAAAAAAAAGCCTTGGAAAATGTTTTTGATGTACAAGCAATAGTAGAGTATTTATAGCTGTGGTGATGTGTAGTTGCAGTTCCCAAAGTAATGCCCACATGTCTCCGGGCCAAAAAAAGAAATCAGCGTTTAATGCATGTCAATATTCAGCTATGTTTAATGCTACCACACAGAGTTCTCTGCCATACATCTCCCAGTGGACCTTACCTCCTCCTCTTTAAGCTTTTGTCTCCGTTTTTCTTCAACAGCTGCTCTCTTCTGCTCCTCTCTCTGCCTCTGTTCCTCCAGTCTCCTCCATCGCTCCTCCATTTGCTTTTCATATTGAAGTTTTGCTCTTCTCTCCTTCTCCAGTATCTGCTGTTCCCTAGCAGCTTAGGCAGAGAAAAAGGTGCATTTCACTTTATGCAAATGTTCTCCTGCTTCAAAACTATTTGATATCATGATACAATAGAGTAAAACAAATACCACTACACAGGGTTTTAGTCCACCGAGATATAAATACAGTGCACACAAGTGCTGGAATGATTAGTAAATCTAAGTGATTTGCTCAATAAGTAAATAGGGAAGCCCTTCGTACACAAGGTGACAATTTGTGCCCCTTATCAATATAAAAACAGTGTACAGAATAATTAACAGCACTTTTTGGTTTATGTTTCAAATCCTTCTGTAGCTTAAAGCCAAATTCTTTTTTTTCAGACATAACAAACGTTCCTAGCAGGTTTTAAAGTGAATCAGTTATATATGTTGAAGCAAAAGCCCTTGGAATTTCTTTAAAACTGTGCTTCTCATTATGGGGCTGTCTTCAAAATAAATACATGAAAACAACATATGCTAATTTTTCTATGAAGCTTTGAAAATACACCATTCTGTTCAAAATTTAGTGCTTCTGCCTCTTTGCATGAAAAAAAATTACTTCTGTTATTGAGGGTTTGCCCAACTGGAGTCTTAATGTTCTTCTTGAGACATTAGCTTGTTGTTACAGAAATTCAGACTGCAACATTATATACAGGACTGTTGCTTCAGGTTTACATAGCAGAACAAATAGCATAAGTTAATGTGACAAATCATGAGGAAAAATCCACTTCTCATGCAAGTGTATTCCATAAAAAGGCAGGAAAGAGTTCAGTAAGCATGCCTACATACACACAAGTCTGTAATGTCACATACCAAGACACATACAGCTGATATCAAAGAAGGAATATTCTCACAGTTTCCAGGCTAAGAACTTGAAAAGTTGGGGAAAGCCAGAATTAACACTGTTTATACAAGAGCTCATCCTGCATCATGCTCACCTACTCAGCCTCAGTCTGCTTTTTCAGTTACTGTTTCCTTGTACAGCAAATTTTCGCCCTTCTAACTCTCCCTCAGTATCTTCCCTTCAGTCCTGGGCTCTTGCCCAGCCATCTCAATTCCCTCTTCCCAGATCAGCCTTTTTGCCTCAGCCCCTACCCCCAGGCTTTTTAACCACAGCCTTGACCTTCAGTCGCTCTTACCCCCACTCCACCCTCAAGCCCTTGGTTTAAAGCCGGAGTCCCTCCAACACCTGACCCTTTTCCAACAGTTGCATTTCTTTCCCTTGAGTACTGGATCCCCCTGAGATACTTCTTCCTCACATCCAACCTGCTTTACAGAACACCTTCTACCTTATTCTTGGTTAGAAATACAGTTGATGTTGTCTTCCCCTTCTGCCTTACAAGAATTCACTATCCCCCCTGCCCCAGGACAGGGCAGTACGAGAGGGATGTCAGTGCTGCAGGTGAGCCTGGGCTTGTACACATGAAGAATCAGACTTATCAACAGATAGTCACCTCAGAGACAGCGGAAGACAAGTGACTAGTCATTAATTGTTAACGACTACTAGCCATGTCAGGTACAGCAGGTGAAAACAGCATGCTCGAGTTGATAAAAACCAAAAATGAAGTGAGGTGTCCAGAGACTGTGCTAAGATTACCTTCCGAGTAAGTAGGTGGAACTTGGGACTGATTTTGGACAGAGAAGCAAACCGTCCTGTCATCATGGACACACATACAATTCTTGTATCTTAATTTAGGGATACTAAACCACTGATTAATGAGTTTTGGCTTTGGTGAAAAGGTTATTCCATATTGCTGCAAAGTACCTGCTAGCTGCATAAAGATCTGTCCTTCTGGGGAACTCACTGCTTTCTTCTGAACTTCTAAAAGAAATTTGCCACAGAAACTGTGACCAAAACCCAGAGGTCCCTGTTCTAGGAATGGTCTTAACCCTAAAAAAGTATGTTTCCAGAAGGCACATCTGATGTTTGGAGACAAGAACTGCAGCAAACACCTTCCAAATTCCCTCGGCCAACCACTCCCAGATTCTCCAGCTTTCAGTTTCCCTCTCATCTCCTCTTCTGCTTTTTAATCAAAGTCCTTTCCAATCTACTCATCACGTCACTTTCTCAGGAACCAGAGAAGGGATAATCAAGGGGACAGAAGAGATAGTCTGGACAGAGTATACCTGGAAAAGATGTAAGCTACAACTCAGGCTGGGGCATGGCCCATACAGACAGAACCTCTGGAGAGGTTAAGTACTAAGCACCAGCAGATTTCCAGAGGAACTACCAAAAGGAATCTTGCTTACCAAGCCCACGGTATGAAAAAATGTCAAGTCACTGGTCTCAAGCCTCAGGTTTTGTCAAGAAATGGTCAACAGTTTCTTTGTTTATTTATTACAAGAAAAAAAAAAGTATTTTCCCATGATGCTTTTCACCGGTGTCCATACTGTTTTAGTTGACATTTCATCAAAATATATGCCGAGCCTAAATTTTACAAAATCATAAAGCACTGACAATTCCTTCTGATAGATATTGTCAGGTAACTTTAAGGAACAGTTCTGCTGGCCTTTCTTGTTATTACAATGAGGAAAAATCATAGAATCATAGAATCATAGAATGGTTTAGGTTGGAAGGGACCTTGAAGATCATCGAGTTCCAACCCCCCTGCCACAGGCAGGGATACCTCTCACTAGACCAGGTTGCCCAAGGCCATGTCCAGCCTGGCCTTGAACACTTCCAGGGATGGGGCTTCAACAACCTCTCTGGGCAAACTGTTCCAGTGCCTCACCACCCTTAAAGTGAAAAACTTCTTCCTAATGATTAATCTAAACCTGCCCTCTTCCAGCTTAAAGCCGTTCCCCCTCGTCCTATCACTACATGCCCTAGTAAAAAGTCCTTCCCCAGCTCTCCTGTAGGCCCCCTTTAGGTACTGGAAGGCCACAATAAGATCTCCCCGGAGCCTTCTCTTCTCCAGGCTGAACAGCCCCAACTCTCTCAGCCTCTCCTCATAGGAGAGGTGCTCCAGCCCTCTGATCATCCTCGTTAAAATGAAGTTAACTGTTCAACATTTCCTTTATATATATACATATATATATATCTATCTCTAAAGTCCAAAACAATGTTGAACAGTTAATTTCATTCATATATAAAAATAAAATTAACTGTGTATACACACCTCCCCCTTATATACATGTTTTTATATATTGATCATATATTTTTATATATAATATATATTGCAATTTTCTCCACATTTCCTTGGAGGTATTAATAGATTAAAAATAACTGACTATTTTAAAAACTCTGAAATCAATTCTTATGTTATTCAGGAAATGAATTAAATTTTTTTCTCGTTCTCTTGGAAGAGTAACCATTTTAAAACTTACAGAAAAGTATCTGCTTTATGCCATACCTAACAACTCCATGATATCTCTTCATATGGCTAAAACTTAACAAACTAAAATTGATGCTGTTTCACCAAATCACCTTACATGTTATCCTCAGTATTATTCAAGGCTTATTTGGTATTTTTACAAATCAGAATCCTAGCAGTCTGTATCTTGCACATAAACCTATATTCAAAAGTACATAAATCAAAGAAAAAAGTCAGCTTGTAACTACAGAATATTAAATATTCGAATGGAAATCAGACATTGATTAATTTATTTTTTATAATTTAATTTAAAAGTAGTAACGTAAGTGATAAAGGCTAGGAACAGACTGAACTACAATGTTTAAAATTCAGACCAGAAAAAATGTCACATTAGTAACTTAAGCCTATTAACACATATACATAAATAATACATACACCTCCTGCCATCTTACCAAGGTATTTCTCCCTTTCTTCTCTTCTCTCCTTTGCCAGCCTTTGTCTTTCATCAGTTTTTAGAAATCCATCAATGGCTGAAGTCAGAGAGGGAAAGGAAAAAAAAAAAGTGTTAGCAAAACTAAAGAAGCACCCAAAAGAACTAAAAATATCCAGCAAAAATAAATCCTATCTATTGTATTTAACAACTCCAACAACAAAAACGATTTTGCGCTTGTATGTGGGTGGATTAACAAGCTGGGATTTGTTTACATCTTGCACGCAATCTCCTACCTACTGCTGAACGCCAAGCACAGTTCCTCAGTGCACATGCCCGACTCCTCTTCTCAGAGCAAACAAGCATGCTGTTAGTGCTTGCTTGAAAACTTAAAAACTTTCTTGGGAAAAACCATAAGGATACAATTAACATGTATTCATTTTTGTTAATAACCTCATTTTAAATTTTTTGGCTGAAAAAGAAAAAGGTAGTTCAGGAAAGCAGTAAAAGCGGGAGGCAGCTCTCTTACAGTCTAATGCTACGTGAAGTCCCTGCCTTCATATTTATGGCTTAACACATGGATTCCTTGCCCACAGGAAACCACTAGCACCACCTCATTTCAATAACCAGCAATTAGCACTGAACGAGCCTACAGCGGCAGCAGCCCTCCTGCCCTCTTTTCCAGGTAGGAAACACTTGGTTTCCTCCTTGAGTTGGTATCTAAAAGCAGGTTACTTGTTTGGGAGGAGGTTGCCTAAGGGTATTTTGTACCTGAATCCAGACACCCCAGTTCTTTGCACAGCATGAGCCACCGAAAAGCCCAATTTAAGAAGGCAAGGCAGGCAGAGCGTGACACACGAGGCACCTTGGGTCACCTGCCTGCGTGCCCTGGAATGAGCAGCCACATGGACCTCCTGCAATACCAATGGTAAGCTCACCAGCTAGTGACTTGACCGACCAGCTAGAGGACGGTATCCTAAAAGGTTTTTAAAAAAACAGCTTGACAGGGCCTGCAGTGCCCTGCTTTCTCTCTTTGTTTTTCGGATCTCTTGGGGTCTTAGCAGGGCTGCAGTGCAAACAGGAACGGTGTCTCACAGCACAGTTTACATCCTTTGCAATCATTATTTGGGGTCCCTACTGAGTTACTGAATTATAATGAAGTCCCCCTCCCTTTTGCTCTAAGAACTGCAGTTCTTAATTGTATCAGATAAATACGAGTGGAAAAGTTACTTAGACTGTAACCCTGACTCTCTTCCTGGAAAGTCCCACGGGCAGGCTCCTCTCCAAGGGCATCCTGTCTGTGGGAGCAAAGATCTTGCATAGCAGGTGCCTTTCTGTAAAATGCAGGGTTCTGCAGGAAGGCTGAAAACCAGCCCGGTGGTCCCTTGTGACTGGTGAAAAGCGCAGGTCTCAGCTGTCCCCCATTAGAATAACAGCTTGCTTTCTCCCCAAGCAGCACCTTCAAACACCATCTCTAATCCTCCTCCGTGCACACAGACGGCGACTACCCGACAGCAGCCAGGCCTCTGGAAAAGTGCAATTATAGGTCCCAGGTGGTTAATTACAAATAGAATTTGTGGGTCAAATACGTATCTATTTATTACCAAAGACTCACGCTACTTCCATACTAGTATGCTTGTTCGTTCGCTGGGCTACCATGTGCTGTCAGATTTGATAAGCAAGGAGGAGAGAAGAGGAGGCGGCTCAGTAAGGCAAGGGTTTGCAACTACTTTGAAGGAGCCTGCAATAAGTAGCCAAGAAGGGGAATCCTGTTGTCAGCATAGTTAAATTACAGCTCCAATGAAAAGTTTTTCAGTGATCTGAAAGTCAAAACATCATGAAACGTACAATTTAGGCTAGAAGCAGCAGAGGAGGTGAAATCAAGACTGGATCAAGAGCCCAAAGAGGGAAGACTCATCTCGGGAGCAAGTGGAGGCTGGAGAAAGGGAAAGAGGCAAGCAGAGGCAGGATCTAAGGTCTTCTGCGGCAAGGAACGTAACTCAGATGGAGAGGTGGAACCCAAAGTATGGAAATCAGGATGGGGATAAGCTGGAGGGATGGGGAGAGGAACAGCAGGATAGTCCACGTCCACGGATTGTGTTCACAAAATCCTGCACTGACTCTTGACTCTCATCACTCTCCTGCTTTCAGCAACTATGAAACCCACTGGCAAAAATACATCCCATTATGCCTGTCAATAAAATTACAGCAAACTTATCTCTACTTTGATTGCTTCATGAGCACGACTGGCAGAGGTGGACCTAAAAGCTCCAGCCTTGCTCACAACTGCTACAGCTATCCAAAGTTGATGCACAATTTTTCAGGTTGGCTTTCTCAAGAGTTCGAATGTCTCAACACCCCCACACAGGTCATATTAGAAGATCAAGGCTGTAATGCTAGATACTTAAGAAATAAGAACGTATCAGAATTGAAGTAGGTTGCACAATCCTTATTTTGCCTCCTTTTACACATATATTATGCATTTTTCCCTTTTAGGTCCCTTTGCTTATTCAGTGCATAGGACGAACCTCCTCAAGAGGTGAACCAAGTTCAAAGTGACTAGAGCTTCTTGCTTCATTTCTTTCTGCAACTGGAAAGTAGACAGAACTATAATCTGAAGCCTGTCTTGTAGAACAGCACTCCAGACCTAGCTATGTCACAGGTGAGACAACAAATACATGGAATTGGTATGCTGCACATGAAATAAGCAGCAATATGCAAAAAAAGGTGTGGAGGAAAATAGTACGCAATCTAATAAATACAGGCATCAAATGCGTATGCATGCAGCAAGGGTAGCATTAAAATAGCACAGGTATCCTCAGTACCGGCATTTCTTAACTCAAGTATTTGACTTCACAAATAAGCATGCCTGCCAAAAATCAGACATTTGCTTGCCTTCAGAAAGTAAATATAGCTTTGAAGGACAGAATAACTATTTCCTGGATAACAACTTGCACCTTGGGATGATTTTTAAGGCAAAAATTAGCATATTTACTACACATCTTCATATAATATGCATTATAAATGTAACGGGCACAGCAGTTACCTGCAGTGAGAAATTTGATTAATGACAGGAATTCAAATTCTGTTTGGTAAAGCCGACTGCAAAGAGCAAGCTAGCACAGGGAGCTCTAGTATGAAAGGAACGTAATGCCAACTCTGTTTCATGCCGGGAACTGCCAGCAGAGGGCAGAACAAGGTTTAAATGAAAAAGAAAACCCCACAGCAAAAAAAGCTTTCACTGTGAGAAGTGACCTCAGCCTAATATTCTGTATACTCAGCTTTATCCTGAGCCTTCCTCATATTTACAGTTAAGCCTCCGATCCCTCAGTTAGAAAGATGTGCAGCAGCAAATGACATGGTTAAGAATCAAGACGTAAAACGCAGGCTGGTTCTGCCTTCTGCCAACCGGAGTAACGAGTACGAAGAGACACTGGCAGAAAATTCACTAATAACCCTTTATTCCCAGACTTGCAGAAGAAAAAGGAAACTGCCCAAGTAACATCAAAGGTGTTACTGTAAGGAAGCATGCACACACACACACAAATTGCTGCTACTTCTACTGCTTCTCCCAGCCCTCCCCAAAAGCTCCTTTTCCAGAGTCCCCACGCTCAAAGGCATGCATCTAACCGCTGGGCTAATTCCTCGAGATTGTGCCTCATTTTTCGATTGAAGAGGGTCACCTGCTCCCCTGGGACTTTGTTACAACAAGCATTTCTAAAGAAAAAGACCATAACTTAAAACCAGTTAAAATGTCAGCAGCAGTCCTGCAGCAGTAATATACCAGCTAATGCTGCAGGACTCTTTAAATACTTTAATGTTACTTTGAAATAAATATTCACAGAAGCAAAAACTGACATGTTAATCGCCGCTTCAACCTTTTTTGATGGGTAAGGTAAACCTATTCAGACTGATGAAACAGTGCTAGAACATGTCCACGCACACTCTGCTCTGCTCCACATATCGCTTGTGTAAGCCTCTCGGTGGTTGCTCAAGACAGAGAGGAAGGTTGTCCTGTCCCGATGAGACACAAGGCGAGCTCTGTCTTTTGAAATCCGTATCCTGTTTCTGGCTGAGACAACAAGTACTCGAGCAGGACAATCAGGTTACTGGAAGCTGAGAAGGACCAACCGGCTGCTTGGACACCTCCTCTCCTGACATTTGCACCTGAGCAACTGCCAGCGGGTAGGGCCTCTGTTAATTTATTTTTATTTTTCTACTTTGTTGTTGAACCCACATGCATTTCTGTCCTCTATAAAATCCCATGGTGTTTGGTTTTACAATGTGTTTATATATAGCAGATATCGAAGCCCTTGATAGCGGGCATCCCAACACAGAAGAAAAGCCAGCTCTACGTAACAGTATTCAACATGCCTAGACCTTTGGCCGTCCTACATGACCACGTTCAACACATTTAGACCTTCGCCCATTCTACATGACTCCGTCCAACATCTTCAGACCTTTGCCACAGTATATGTCATCTACACTGACGTTGCTGTGTTGGTGAAATTCCCAGTTTGAATGCAGTTCTGCCAATGGGTGGCCTTGCCAGGGATGTGGCCAGGTGGTCTATACAGCAGACCAGACCAGTCCGAGATATCACGGCACTTACACCCACCATTCTGCTGGCAAACTCTGTTGTTTCAAATAATATAATCTCAATCTATAAAACCAAGGTTTTGCTCCCCAAAAACCTGCTTTCTCTCCCATGAGACTGTTCTCTGAGACAATAAAGAACAGACTTTTCTACCTGCCACTGCTTCCCTCTGGGTACTACTGAATGAAGAAGTGTTATGTTGAAGTTTTCAGTTACTGACTACACTCTGAGGGCAAAAAGGTAGAAAACTGTATATGACTGTACCTGGATGACACTTTCTATTGGTAAAAGGCAATTTTTCTAAATTTTAATTATGGTATATCGCCAAGAGGCTTTTGGGTAGAGTCAACGTGCAAACAACACAAGGGCTTCGCAGGTGTGTTCAGTAAGGTTTAGTGGATTGTCCTCTTTTTTGATAATTGTATTTTTAAAAGTCTTCTTTAATTAAAAAAGCTGATTATTGTATTGCACTCAAAAATCTAAACACAAAGGATCAGAATTTTTTCAGTTTCAGTTACTTAATTTTATGTTTGCCAGGCTGGATTTCAAACATAACCAGAAAAGAAAAAATGGACATCTTCCATTATGTCTAATTAAAATACCAGGATGGCTATCTGTTATTATAAAGATGTCAAGTAGATGAAGTCATTAAAGGCAGACTCAGTTGCCAAACACAGTGACATTTCAGACACCCCAGGCTAATTGTCTGAGAGGTGGCCTGGCAGACAGGACAGAGAAGCTGTCAGGGACCTGCACGCTCTGGTTAAACGGCTAAGACACAAAGTGTCACCAGGTGCTTGCTTTATGCTCATGATCCCCACCCTGAATTTTCAAATTAATTTTTGAATCAAGAACTTCAGCTGTACACCATACTAACAAAGATTACAGTAGCAAAATATATCCTACTGGTATGTTTATTTAAGTTTAAGGTGAAAGCACTCCAAAATGCTGGCCAAATAACTTAAAAATGATACATAAAGCATATATAGGTCATTTGGTGATCACGTACAATAACAAAAATATCTTAATTACGGCATGGGGAGGAAAAACTTGCTAAAACATAAAAGGCAGATCTTTTCAGCTCTACACGAGCCCACAGACACCTAATCAGCTCCATGGGATTGCATGCTTTACATATCAACAGTGTGCGCAGCCCTAACTGTGCCCCACAGAGACTCCAGTATCAGGCAGACACAGCAGACACATCTCAAGATCACTCAGAAGACTGATAAGATACCTTAGCAGAATGTTTTTACTTATGAAAACACTAGATAAATAATAACACTAGATTAATAATTTATTTTACTGAACAGGTAAACTACTTATTATTTTACTAGACAGTCTACCACATGGTAAACACATAGAGAGCGGCATACACACACGATGTCAATGTGTGTTCTACACTGCAGTTTTATTCATGTGCTTCTGTAATCTGTCAGGCAGAGAGGAGTTTGGAGGCTTAACCAGAGCTTGCCAGTGTCCTTCTCCCAGATTTAACGTGCACAAGCATTTATAGTTGTGTTTTTCAAGCTACACCAGACCTCAGGACCATTTGGAACCTGTAGGTAGGACGTTCCTCCCCTGTCTGTCCCTTCAGCTTCTTACTGCAGGTGATAACAAAAATTGCATAAAAAAGTAGGTGAGTGGTGGAGATTCAGCCATAACTTAACCATGGTGGTTTTTTTAACTTCAGTTTCTTCAGAACAAATCCTGCACCACTCACGTTTATGAAGAAATTATATATAGTTGCTATAATTTCTAAGTTCAGCAGTTACTTTAAAAACTTTGTACTCCTACCTTTGTCAATACAGATCGTCATCAATCCTTTCAACCTTACTACAATTGAAAAATTTTGTCTTCAAAAAGAAAAGTCTGTATATATGTGAACGCATATTATGCATGAACAGAACTTTTATTCAAGTAGATATAAAAATGTTAATCTTAATCTTGTGTTCTGTAATTTTTTACAATTCGTGAATAGTAATTTTAATGCAGATGCTGATATACTGGAACACAAAAATTCTATTTCATAACTACTTTTGTATTTATTGTTACGACTGCAACTAACTTGAAAACACCCTCAGTAACTTCACATGAAGCTGAAATAAAAAACTATGCTCCAGCACTTTTAGAAGTAGCGTCATTTCTCTGAAAAGTTCATCTCTGTAGCATACATGCAAACACACGTATGCTCAGTTAACTATTAAATGGTGGACATGTATGTCAGATTTTACACGCTGCAGAATAAAGCCGGTGCAAAGACACTCACAGATGGTAAACAGGGATAACGGACAGACCTGCCTCTCCATCCTACTCCAAGGGAGTATATTATACTCCTTTTTTCTACACTAATAACGCTTTCCAAGTCGATTCACAAAGGGGACTGAGAAAGAAGACAAAAAAGAAGGGGCTTCCCTTTTGCTTATTATACCTCTTTCATCCAGCATGGACCCATGAGGTTATTTCTCTGCTAGAAGACAAACGGGAAGCTATTGATAATAGCCTCATATAAAATTTTAATACAAAATAAAATGTTCACACATGTAAACATTATGTCCAGAGCCTTAGCTTATGGTTCTTGAATGCTCTAATGCTAGCTTCAAAGTAGGCACAGCTCTACCACTGGCTCCAACCAGATATTCATGCCACTCCTCCTCTTATGCAAGTCTCAAGAATTTTATCTTTTGCAGAATATCAGCAGAAGTAGAATTTAGCATCAAGATATTTCTAACAAAAAAGTCAAGAGTTGACTAACAATTATAAAATTAGATGAAAGGAGGAGAAAAATACCAAAAAAAAAGGTCTGAAGGTTCTCATTTATTTTTAATTGCTGTTACTAAAATGTCTAGTCGTTTTCCTAATTGCAACAGATTTGAGTTACACATTTGCAGTAAGATCTAAGCTTATGGACAATTTCCAGAGCTGTTTTATTACAAAAGGACACTGCACAACATCAGAATCACAACTATGAATGATTTTTAAGACTTAACCTTTAAAGTAGCCTAAAGCGGGGCTTTTTGGGGGCCTTGTTGGAGTTTTTTTTTGTGGGAGTTGAGAGAGTTTTGGGAGGGTTGGGGTTTGGGGATTTGTTTGGGTCTTTGGGTGTTTCCTCCCCCCCCGCCTTGCTTTAAAATTTTTTTTTTTTCTAGTAAATGTAGAAATTCTCAGTGTAAAAAACAGATAATCAAATTTGAAGATGCACTTATTAAGATGTAGGAAAATTATGGCTCTTAAAATTGATCTGGTCACAACTTTAATTATGTTATCAGAAAAAGCCCTCAAGAATATTAACCAAAAATAGTAACATAGCCCTTTCCCCCTTCAGATACCGAACTACACAAGATTTATAATGAGTGGAACAAGAGAAGAGCTTAATCCAAACAGAATTCATGCATTCATGACACTATCTTGATAATGGATTCATCCTATACACACACACTCGGTGTCCAAGGAAAGCCATGGTTTTCAAACCTGCTCCCCGAGCAAGTAAATAATCTTAACATTCGGGGGGGTGTGTCAAATTAGCAGCTTTCTGGAAGGAAAGACTATGCATTCTGGAATGGATGATAAAAAAAGGAATATGCAAAAACAAACTCACAATTAACACTTTTAAACTAAATGGAAGTAGGGTTTGCCAAAGAATAATTGCTGGCACTAGCTGAAATTTATATACTAAAACAATAAGCAAACCCCCAAACCCCAAAGCTATAAACATTAGAAATGAAAATTTTTTTTCCACTACAGAAATTTTTTCTTCTTTCGTTCACTCACTGCGTACCTCCTGAATTAGCAACTGTCCCAACACGTATTTGGGATTTATGCATTTACTAACTTGCACAGACTAGTTTCACTGACTTCAGCAGAACGACTTTGTTAAAACAGAAAAGATGAAAATACCTTGTTAGGATCAGGAAGCCCTTACGTGCCCCACCCAAGCCTGAAAAGAGGTCCTATCACTCACCTACTATCGTAGTAAATGGAAAACGCATTTGTTGGAAGGAGAGTACCTATAAATACCATAAAGACAGCTTGCCTACTTCACTTCATCTTACAACCTTTGCAAGAAAAAGCCTCACTGTAAGACAGTGAGCCTCGAGTCACAGTTATTTTGCCCAAGTTATCTAAGGGAAGTATTTTAGCATCATATGTATTTGTTCCTCCGTATCAGTGAATTCAACCTGAACAACCTCATTTTAGGAACATACACAACAAAATGAAAGAAATTCGATTTCTTTCCAACAACTTTTGTCACCAAAATGAACTAGAAACAAAAGCTTTGCTTCTTCAGTGTAGTCTAGCAAACTTCAATTCCTCATTAAAAGTGTTCCTGGACTTGCAATACACATATGTATCAACATCTGTGGATGTTACATACTTATTATTAGATATTAGATAACCAGAAACTCAGTGAAAACTCGCATTTTGCTGAGAGATTAAGATATTTTTAGTATCAGCAAATGAGATGGAAACTCTAAGTATCCATTTCTCCCACCTCCAGCTAGCTTGTAATCCCCAAATGCACATTAAACCCCACTTCCTATTCAAGTTAATTGGCTTTGCTGGTGTATGGCACTCTATAGTGATCTTTCGCTTTGGTGGTTTTACAGTTCTCACTGCTGCGTTACACTCCCAAATGGTAGCTGAAGCGCGTGAAGACATCAGAAGTGAAGGGAGAGCACAGAACCGCTTTTCCAGACCAGGGTAGCGAGAGCTTTCGTGGAAGTCTTTAGAGTCACTGCAGTCTCGCGCAGCCCCCATGTGGGGAAGGAGATGACCTGCACCCTCAGGTGCACCATTCCTCTCGTTTTACTGGGATGTTTTTCGCCAAAAACGATGAACACTTACTCAAACCTTTGCAGCAACTTCCAATGCTGCAATTTAAAACCAAGGGGTGCAGGAGCCTGTATTTGCAAAGATAGTTATCTGGAGAAAACAGGCAGCTTACCCGAGGAGAACGCTCAAAAAGGTTAAGAGCGTACTGGGCAGAGCTCCTGTCTTCATGCTTAGGCTCTTCGGTGCCACTGGCTTCGCGACCCGGGTAATACTCCCCTCAGCAGCGGGCAGTCGCGCTGCCTCCACCCGCAGGCCAGGCTTCCCTGCAGCCCACCGCGCCAGCAGCCGGGACCCCTTGTTAAAATTCTGCTCCGCTGCAAAGAGGAAAGTTGGGATGATTTTCCCACCGTGGCAGTAGCCCGGAGCGTGTGTCAAGCTGCCCAGCTTAAGGCACTGAAGCGCGCCGCTGAAGTCCATTATTCTGCTGCCAGAGCTACTTTTATCGAAAAAGAAACTTTCACAGCACTGGTACAGAGCAGCTGCAAATCTCCAATTTCAGGTAACTTGGGTGTCGCAGGACAGGGTTTCAGGGGAAGTCCTGGCAGTCCCTGTACACCCTGCCTTCCTGTGTGGTCTCTGCCTGCAGGGCTGGAGGGCAAAGCAGATGGCCTCTGCAGGAAAGCAACTGATTCCAGATGGGCCAATTGGCAGAGATAAAAAAAAGTCCTATAATCGAACTCTTAATTAACCTGTATGTCAAAGTATCCATACAAGAGCGGAAAAACTGCAGCTTGCTTCTACACCAACCTCAGCCAGAAAGTGTTCTTCTGGATCCTTGAGTAAAAATGACGACACAGATTTGTCAGTATATTCTCATTAACTGTCATAAAAAAAAAATTAAGGATAATCCCTGAAGAAATGATAAAACAAGGTTACTATCTACAAATAAAGGGCTCACGCCAGGGAGACAGAGGACTGGTGAATGTGCATTTCAGAAATGGCAATTTGTGCAGTGTAGCACTGACCTTAAACAAACCACTGCACATGTATGTCTAATTTCAAGTCCAATTTAACACAAACTGCAACAGAGGTATCTGTGCACTAGGATTTGTTCTGAGTTGTAGAAAACTTACATTTAGAGAATGAAGAAAACACACTTGACTTCTAACAACGCCTACAGAGACACAAAGCGTTGCCAGCATGCCCTTTATTTCCACAATATGCCTAAGGTTTTTTTCGTAGACAGTACAATTAACTTTTTAACATTACATCATTTCTCACTATACCTTGTCCTCCATCATTAAGCCAGTGATGACTGAAGATTTGGAGAAGGCTTTAGGGTGTTTCTCTTCTGTTCTTTGTGGTGAGCAAAGTGAATATAGAGCATTTAACAAAAGAAGAATCCATTTGCAATTTTCCATTTATATATGTTACTATACATGGCACGCACCTATCAAGCACTAACTTAAATAACCTCCACTTCTCTCTGCCCCTACCTGGTGCACTGCTAAAACAGCGTATTATTCCACATAGAAGCAGCTACCAGATACCAGATATAGAAAGGATATTTTCCCTGTGATTTGACAAAAACTTCAAAAAAGAAACAGAGCTGATTAATCCAGAGCGGACATAACTGCAGCCCAGAAAGCCAACCATATCCTGGGCTGCATCAAAAGAAGTGTGGCCAGCAGGGCGAGGGAGGTGATTCTGCCCCTCTACTCCGCTCTCGTGAGACCCCACCTGGAGTACTGCATCCAGCTGTGGAGCCCCCAACATAAGAAGGACATGGACCTGCTGGAGCGTGTCCAGAGGAGAGCCACGAGGATGATCAGAGGGCTGGAGCACCTCTCCTATGAGGAGAGGCTGAGAGAGTTGGGGCTGTTCAGCCTGGAGAAGAGAAGGCTCTGGGGAGATCTTATTGCGGCCTTCCAGTACCTAAAGGGGGCCTACAGGAGAGCTGGGGAAGGACTTTTTACACGGGCATGTAGTGATAGGACGAGGGGGAATGGCTTTAAGCTGGAAGAGGGCAGGTTTAGATTAATCATTAGGAAGAAGTTTTTCACTTTAAGGGTGGTGAGGCACTGGCACAGGTTGCCCAGAGAGGTTGTTGAAGCTCTGTCCCTGGAGGTGTTCAAGGCCAGGCTGGATGTGGCCTTGGGCAACCTGGTCTAGTGGGAGGTGTCCCTGCCTATGGCAGGGGGGTTGGAACTCGATGATCTTCAAGGTCCCTTCCAACCTAAATCATTCTATGATTCTATGATTCTATGATCATGTGAACTTCATCCTCTGTGGACTTGACTATGATTAGGAGGGAGAGTTAAAATGTTGCTTTTACTGTGCTTCACACTAATAATATTTCCCATTGATTTATTCAAGGGAGAGGAAAAACATCCATTGATTATCAAAACAAAAACAATTTATTCTAGAAACACACATAACAAAGCCTCCTAGGGAGGAAAAGCTTTTACAATTGGACATCTGTCTTTAACCTCTTTTCTTGCATTTTAGTAGGTGTACTACGCCAACGTACTTCCTATTAATAACGTTATGTATAGATATATAGTTTTAACTATGTTTCTGGTCAGTTTATCAAAGTGTATGTCATACAGCTCCCACTTTTGGATGCCTCAGTCTTGTCCCCTAGATATAATTCTTAATAAATCATGTAATTTAGTGGTGGAATCTGAATATTTGCCCTTTTAAATCCAGAACATGAACTTTTCACTCTGGTGCTTATGCAGTTATTTGATCCCATCTGAGAATCTAATCCTTCTAGGTCTAGGTCCTTCAAGAGCCTAACATGTCCTTGTTGCAACTTCTGCCTAGTTTTCTACCTGTCCTTCAGCTGTGAGCTTCTAACTCTCAAGGAACATCAAGAATGAAGCTTTCAGTGCAAGCAATTCCACCTGCAAGACACTGCTGAGACCTGACCAAGCACTGGCAACCTCACCGCTCCAGACAAAGAGAACAAAAATATTACATTCACATACATCCTTTTTATGTAATTCATGCATTTTTGTACAATCATTTATAATGATTTGTCTTGATCCAACTATTTCATATTAACCGCCGCACACTGAGATATTAATTGTCTCTGTTAAAAACCAAACCAAACTAAGGCTCCAAAAGCAAGAACCTCATTCAATTCTTATCCTTGAACTATGTTAGAGGGTCTGAATTACTTAGAGCTCCTACATGTCCAGGAAATAGCCCAAAGAGGAGACTGTCTTAACATTGACACAGACAAACTAATTTATGCATGGGGCTTGTGCAGCCTGGTGAAGGAGTCCAAGACTGCGAGGGGACAAAGAGAAATAGTCACAGCTGTACCACTGACAGGTTGGGTCTCACTCACCTTGCATAAATCCTGCTTCATTCTGACGGAAAGACAATGTTTGCATCTTGTGGAAACAGACAGGATGGAATTAGATCTATTAAGTTAGTACTTGGTCAAGGGTAAAGGACAGTATGCAGATGGACTGATACACAAATAAGGCTGCATCCCTTGAAAGAGTTATGCGAACCTATGTTCTTAAGTAGTATTTAGTTGGATTTTCAGTACTTCAAAAGGCGTTAAAAAGATTAAATCTGCATTTTTACCACTGCAAAAGACAAATCTTTGTTTAATCTGTAATTTCTCAGAGGATTACACACACTGAGTTCCCGCTATAGTTGTCTTATTTGTTCATGCAAATTCAGAACACAAATCACATTACATGTGAAGCTCTTGGCCTGCAGAATAAATAAAATATTTTAGCAAACCAAAACTTTTCTACACAAGAAAGCATCCACTGATTTTTCAAGTCTCAAAAAGAGGAAGTTTTAGTTTGACATATTTTTGTAAAGGTTTGTAAAAGCTCCAAATTCTTACCCTGAAAATAAAGGATAAAACAGAAGTGAAAGCTACCTGCACAAAGTGACTAAGCTGTATGCAAACTGCTTAAATGATATGCAAAGATGGACACATACACTGAATCCAGGATTCACAGCACACTTAAGCCAACAGAAAAAAGCCAATTAAAACGTAGTGGGTCACTAAGCTTTGCAGTAAGTATTGCTTAGCACAAAGATTGGGTCCCGCATTCAGGATTTTCTGTCAAAGTTTAGATGAACTTTGGCAGTGATGTGTAGCAAAGCTACACAGGATGAAGGAAGACTCCAGTTTGCACAGGTATCCCCTGTCCTCTTTTGTGACCTTCACGGCCCCAAGAGAAAGGAGTTGAAAGATGTATTTAAGTCAATAATGTGCAATTTTCACTGCCATGACAAGACTGCCTCTGCCCTAGCTCAGGGGAAGTCCGGCACAGGAGCGTGTGCGGCAGGCACTGCAGGGGCCAGGGGAGGACTACGGGGACTTGACTGGCGTTCCCTTGGCACAATTATTTTACAGTCTTTAGACACACAGAGGCACTCGCACATACGATCATGCTCTACAGGCATGACGTTTTCTTTTGACCATTGCTTGACTTCAGAGACCAGGGACGCTGGCGCAAACCATTATTTTTTAAGAAAATACAAATACTTAAAGAATGACATTTCTTGGAGTATTTCTGTCGATCCTTCAACCATCTGGAGAAGACTCACTTGATTCAGAACAAAGTCCAACACTGGCATGTAAGTAAGTGCTAGAGTTAGTAACTCAACATCAGCATCCAGACACTTTTAAAACACTATATAAAACCATCAGAAATTAATTTAAAATGTTTTAACATAAAAATATGGTTAGTATTTGTCCAAAATTACGAATCTCTATTAAAAGGCTTGTATGGGTCTTCCATCACAGTATAAGAAAAGCTATTTTTTTGGTTCAAAGGCAAAATTTGTTTATTATTTTATCCCTCTTGCCTCTGTATAGAACTCTGGGAATATAACACGAGTGCTGCTGGTTATTGTACCTGAATCTGTAGCACTTTTCACAGTCAGTTTCTGTTCTCATTCATATGTAAGGGCAGAGGTGGAAATCAGGCCCACAGAAACTTATTTTTCTGGTAACTCAAATTCTTCAAACAAGTGACTTGGAAAAAACCTCTACAGGGCACTAAAAAACCCTCATTTCCTATGCGGCTGTGCCTAGACACCAGATTCTGTGGTGTCTATCAAGACGCAAGTTTCTGTTGAAGTCTTCTTGGAGGTCGGGCCATCTACAATCAACTCCCTCCTTAGACTGGTGAATTTTGTGACACGTAACATGGGTTGTGCTCTTACTGTACTCTGTGGCATCACCATCTTTGCAGGAACATAGCATCCTTTAGACTGTAACTTCTGTCAAATTTGGTTGAAGTTGGCTGATAGCTACTACAGCTAATTATTGGTGAGAAGAAAGAAGGATGGACAGCCAGATAGATGTGATCTTCTACGCATCATTTCTTTTTGAAGTACAGACAACCGAATTCTTGAAATTGTGGCCAAACACTTAAAACCCATATCAAAGTCCTTATTCATTTGCATGCCTTGAAAAATACACCATATTCAGTGCATGATGACCCTACATCATTAAGAGTTTTTTATCTTCAAGGCCCCAGCTATTCACAACAGGATGGCCTCAGGAAAAAAGAAAACTCATAACTTAAGAAAATCCATCAAAAATTAGGGAAGTTCCTAAAAACAACAAGTACAGAAATCGGCATGTCTTTTTTAAGAACCTACTGGTTCAGAGAACAATTGATAACTCTTCTGCACATCATTTTCTGAATAACATATAGAATAAAGGCAACTGAAATAATGAGAGGACATAGATTAGCCAAACCCCACACATTTAAACACACAGTTTAAATGTTTTAGGAAACAACCATATGATGTCACACTGTACTGATTTTCAGAGCATCTAGTTAATTGCCCGACATTTAAACTGACAGGCTTGAAGAAAGGCAGAGACAACATATAAAATGAGCACTTTAAAAGAAGCTTAATCCAGTGTCATGACATTAAACTGCCAAGATAAACTGACCAACGATAATGGAAGAATAATTTTCACCCGTAACTTCTTTTGGTTTATTTATAAAAAGCCAAATGAGAAACTGTGAATGTCTGCAGTTTATCAAAACAGCACTGTTCACCTAAAAAGCAGATGATAACAGATGAGCTTGAAGAAATTATTTGCATGGAACATAACAAGCTCTAAAAGGAAACAAAGATAATTATTTGCATAAGTGTACTAAGGTTGACGATGATTGCTGAATTCATACTCAAAATCTTCTCCTGTGGGAGACGCCACATTGAATACACCGAGTCTAATCATGCAGCCAGACTTTTTTTTGGCATACAGATTTATTTAGTGCTATGACATAGTCTAGTAACACGTGATGTGAATGTGTACGTTGAGATAAAAAGAAAGCTCTTCAATAGAGATAAACGCATGGTGAATGCGAGAAATTGAAGGTCACATATGCTTGGCAGGCAATACTTTGTTCTAATTGATTTCGAAAACACTTGAATGATGATTTTGCAATTAAATGATCCACTTACAATACAATGTAATTGTACATTTTGGAAGATGAAGGCCAGTTAGCTTAATTTCTTCTAATGCATGTTTAGACTCTGTAAGTCTACAATTAGCCTGTACATGGGTTACGTGGCATTTTCTATTTAAAATTTACTTTTTAATTTTCTCTTGTTCATTGTTCCTCCCTCTCCCTCTTTTCTGATGTGTCGCAATTGTGGTTTTAATAAAACAATTTACTGGCAGGAAATTTAACCGGACTGATCCTGCAAATAAAACAAACATAGTTTTATTTGGCATGAAAATGTAGGTATTTACAGCCAAAACTTTATAACTTAGCATCCACTTCGCCCCCAAAAAAAGACAGCAAAATAATCCCGTTTTAATTCTTAAAACAGCTTGCGTCATCATCCTTCCCTGCCACAATGTCAACACTAAATCCCAAACTATGTTCTTTCCTACTTGATTATTTTTTTTATGCCACAAAACCAGTAAGACAGAAAGATTTAGTTTTATATAGTACTTCAGTTATTATGACATTTGTACTATTAAAACTTGCTGTACAGTAATTCCATAGCTGAGTATCTATTTACAATTCATTCCTTATCTTTGCCCTTAATATCTAACTGGGGTTTCTACTGAGACAACCAGACTGTCCACTACGCACAGGCTGCCAGAACTTAATCACATCTACAGAGTAGACAGATACAAAACCTTCCTCATTCCAAGAACATTTTCGATTATTTAAAGTAATTCCTACTCTGGATCCTACAAAACTAACGAAGCTTTTATTTAAAAAAGTATCTTTTCAGCTCTACCGCAGGCATAAACTGACACAATTTTGCAACACAATCATAAAAATACCATAAAATTATCAATGGATTTTTTTTTCTTCAAGCAATCTATGAATTTAATAAAATTGGTAGATTCAAAATAGACTGTCTTTTCATCATCTTTCTTTTGGTTTGCAATACAGTTACTCAGGACCTACCATATATATAAACACACCCTATTGCTATGACTGGAGAAAGCAGCTATGTTCTACCTTAGAAGTGACTGGGCTGTAGCAGAAGATGAGTTTCACGTGACTGACTGAAACAATCGCCCACGAATCACACAATATAAACTAAATTACAAGTGATAAATAATTGCTAAAGGTATTACACATTACTTGGAAAACCCTTAATTAAGAATTTATTCTGTTTACAAACTGCACAACCAAGCTGCTTGAAGATCTCAGTAGTCCCCACAGAAGCCAAGGTCCAAGCACCCTGATCACCCACACAGGTAACAGGTCTACTGGACAGCCCGAGAGTTTTGGGTAAACCCTGAAATTACCTTGCACCTGTCTTTTCCGTTTCACCAGTCAACTCATTTATTAAGAGAGGTTTTATGCAGGACACTGCCCCCTTGAAGACACCTCCAGCATGCAGAAGGGACCAATGCCTGATGAAGTTCAACAAAGGGAAGTGTAGGGTACTGCATCTGGGGAGGAATAACCCCATGCATCGGTACAGGTTGGGGGCTGACCTCCTGGAGAGCAGCTCTGTGGAAAGGGACCTGGGAGTCCTGGTGGACAACAAGGTGACCATGAGTCAGCAATGTGCCCTGGTGGCCAAGAAGGCCAATGGCATCCTGGGGTGCATCAAGGAGAGTGTGGCCAGCAGGTCGAGGGAGGTCATCTTCCCCCTCTACTCTGTCCTGGTGAGGCCACATCTGGAGTACTGTGTCCAGT
This sequence comes from Pluvialis apricaria, assembly GCA_017639485.1. Taxonomy (NCBI): domain Eukaryota; kingdom Metazoa; phylum Chordata; class Aves; order Charadriiformes; family Charadriidae; genus Pluvialis; species Pluvialis apricaria. The sequence goes on from CM030007.1 coordinate 88,110,642, forward strand.
TCTGGGCTCCCCGGTTCAAGAAGGACAGGGAACTGCTGGAGAGGGTCCAGCAAAGGGCTACAAAGATGATTAGGGGATTGGAACATCTTTCTTATGAGGAAAGGTTCAGGGACTTGGGTCTTTTTAGTCTAGAAAAAAGAAGACTGAGGGGGGATCTTATCAATACTTATAAATACTTAAGGGGAGGGTGCCAGGTAGATGAGAAGAGTCTTTTTTCAGTGGTGCCCAGTGATAGGACAAGAGGTAACGGGCACAAACTTGAGCACAGGAAATTCCATCTTAACATGAGGAGAAACTTCTTTACTTTGAGGGTGGCAGAGCACTGGAACAGGCTGCCCAGAGAGGTTGTGGAGTCTCCCACACTGGAGACATTCAAAACCCGCCTGGACGCCGTCCTGTGCAACCTGCTGTAGGTGTCCCTGCTGTGGCAGGGGGGTTGGACTTAGATGATCTCCAGAGGTCCCTTCCAACCCTGATGATACTGTGATACTGTGATGCCATACGGATGGATCCCAACTGTGGTTGCAGGCCGGCTGCAGCCCACCTTTGGGCTGGGCTCTGGGCGATGTCTCAGGTAGCCCCACGTCCAGCCCAACTCCTGATCTTCCCAGCTGAGAGCCCTGGACCCAACTGATCATCCAGCCAGCATGGGACTGCCAATGCACCCCGCTACCAGCAGGCTGCTGTGCCCTCTCTGCCTGAGCCCTGAAGGACCGTGCTAGGGGGAAACGACAACGCACTGTACTATTTCCAACACACAAAACTCTGAATTACTCCTTTGAGAACCAAGGTGCTGAACTCTGTTACCTGCAGCCCAGGAGCTACTGCATTGTATATGGAGGGCACAGCCTGCATGCTATAGCTGAATGGCTCTGTAAAAGCAGAGGACCAGTAAGTGCAGCCTTTCACCCAAACTCCTTTTTATTTTTCATCCCTTTTACTGCAGCAAAAACCTGAGCGCTCTTTTCCACTTCTGGCTTCCAGGAACCACTAACTGACATCAAACAAGATGATTTTTCACCACATAAAACAACAAAAACCCACCAGTAATAGTGTGTTATCCTACTAGTCTATCCACTAGATGACAACTGAGTAAAATAATAGCTATGTCAATAGCAAATAGCATACCAGGTTTCAGACTTTTTAAACACAGATGGCTCCTCAAGCCCAACTTTTATGTGAATCAGATCACAACAAAACACACTTTGTAGTGATACTTACTTTTTTTTTTTTTTTTAAATAGAGGCTTATAAAGGTTGAAGTAATTTTGACAAAGATTAAAGTCTTCAAAACTGGTATAATTACTTTCTTCTATTTCTATCTTAATAAGCCACACATGCCCACTACCCAAGCCTATGATCATGCTGGGCCAAATACTTTATACATAAAAGATATTCATAATAAACGATTTGGTTAATGCACAGATATGGCTGCTGGTGCAAAAGTAACCAGAAGCCAGCAAACCATCCATTTGCTCGCTGCACGGGGACCACCAGCTGCGAACAGAAGGGAAGGAAAAGCCGTTCTGCTCTATGATGCACACCCCAAACCAGCAGCCGCTCCTGCGTAAGAAGCGAGAAGTAATCAGACAAAGACAACAAAGGGGAAAGAAAACACAGCAATGTTTTGGGTTGCCCCTCTTGTATTAACATCTCTTCTTTTTCCTAAGTTTTAGGATGCACTGCTTGTGAGCATTTCCCCAGACTAAAGGCGAGAGTGTCAATGAGAGTCAACAGGTTTTGAGTGCTGAAATAGAAGTATTTTTATTTTGTCAGCTTAAAAAGCAAGTCTTAGGAAGACGGGTGTCTCAAACACACACTTGCTGAATGGCAGACTCCTACCTTATGTAATCCCTCAGGGCAGTTCAGCTAAAAAGATCAGGGCTACTTGCCTACTAAAACCTGCAGCAGCTCAAAAAGTCCAATGTGATCTGTCCATCAAAGTCCAGTTAAAGAAGGTCCACATATTTAAAAAAAAAATAAAATTAACCAAACCAAGAAGACCCCATACATAGACACACCACAACTACAGCAAGTTCTGAAACTGATAAAGGCAGACCCAGGAGGAAATTTCCAAAGTTTCAGTTTGAAAATAGGAAGTATTCAAGATAAAAATGAAATTAGCCTGCTTCACAAACAACTCTAATTATTAATACCATGTAGATCTAGCCAGATGGGAGACAATATCCTGCATAGTGCAGCTGAGAAAAACAACAGCAGGGAAATAAAATCATTCTTCTTTTCAACTGTAATACCATAGCTAGTGCTAAGTTATTTTCAGAAAACAATCTACAGGGTTTTTTTGAAATAAAAAGTAAAGTACAGCTTCCTAAGAAGTCTTGCTCATAACAGCCACTGCAGGAGACTGAAGCCACAACGATTCCCTTCTCTGTGTTGAAGAGGAGCTCTCAAGAACATTTTTGACAACAACTACTTAAGCAGACATCACAATAATCTCAGAGACAATATTCCTAAACACTATTGGACAAGATCATGCCTGTTTCCGCCCCCCCTCAGAAATACAAAAAGTGTATGTATATAGGCCATTCAGTTCCACTCTCAAAATGACTTTTGACAGACACCTCCAGCCAGTGATACCAGCAACTGAGCTTCCTTCCTCTCACTGGAAGTGGATGCAGGCTTTTTCTAAGCACGTTCCATCTTTTAATCTTACGAAAAACATAATAGCTCAATTACCATGATTTATACAGAGCTAACTTCTACAGAAAAATCAGTGAGTAAATATTGTCTTTCTAGGCAAAAATATATATACTTCACAGAGTGAGCACATCATTATTTCAAGATTACTTTTTTTTGCTGGCAAATAGCTCTATTGGAAGTGTTGTCTATTACATGAACAGCCAAACTGGATTAACTCTTACTTTTTTTTTTTGTCTCAGTCATTTTAGACTGATTTATGGGATTAAGAATAAACAGTAAGATTTAGGAAAAGATTATTTTATGGATGTGTAGATATATCTATTCCACCCACATACATAGATATGGTACAAGGGGGGAGGACAGAAATTGAAAAACAAAACATAGAAATGTGTTCCAGTTTTCACAAGAAAAATGATAAATAGTAGTGCTGTGTGCACATTTATCTTTTAAAACACCTCTTGTGTTTGTTTATTCACTGGAGATCACATGGCAGGCTTATTTAACTTCCCTGCCCTTAACATTATTTCCAAGCCAGGATGCTCACCAATTTACAAGCTTATCTGAAAGATCAACAGAAACACCACTGCCACAACCTCCACATGCAAGGCAGACCAGGAATGACCACCCAAACCTTCTTCCCCAGCACAGCAGCGTCCCAGCAGCTCTCCCCACAGGACTGGGATTTCCCTGAATCGGCAGCACTGAGCATGTTACAGCCACGTTAAGAATTTTGTGGTGTAAAGAATAATACACACAATAAGCTTCAGTGGTGGTGAGCGTTACCCAGTCTTTATTTTCAGATTTTATTTAACAAAGAAAAAAAGTTGTATTTATATACATCTGAGAAATACGGATATATATACAATGCTGCTGAGAGGACACTTCAGCATGATTAGACTATTACCCGTTTCTACCTTCATGGAATCTTGCTGTAGAAAGTACCAGTACCCTGAGCTCTGCTGTTTCTCCTCATTTTATGCAGTTTTCCTCACTCCTTTTATTAAGAAGAGAACAAGAAATGTATAAAGGAGTCGTCTCCCCCCTTCCCCTTCTTTTTTGAAATAATTTAACTTCCCCCCAAAACAGCACCCTGCCTTCAGGCCCTGCCTATGCCCGTATGCCCCTTCTCTGGCATGCCCCATACCTTCCCACATCTCAGCGTAAATCCGTATGAGCTCTTCCCTCCCCTCAAAACCTTAGGCCTCCAACAAAAAGAGATTTCTGCCGAACACGCCTCATGCCCGCAGCCCTGCGGCTTCCACCACCACTACCTTGCGCCCCACCACCACTGCATCTTCTCCCCCGGTTTGTGAACTGCAAGGCACCCCGGGGGGCTCACCCGGGTTCCTCGGCAGGGCACGTGCCGCCGGCCCCTCTCCTGCTGTCAGAGGTGGCTGGCACGCTCCAGCACACTAAGCTGCAAGCCAACCCATGCACGCTGGCTGTTTTGGGGAGCTCGGGACACCCTCAGCCAGAAAGCCAGCATCCTTCCTCAGGATCGCCAAGTGAAGTCTCTCCCTGGCACCCAGACACCCCATTCACAGGGGAAGGTGGTTTGGACACTTCCACGGGCTTTGCTGGCCGCAGCAACCCTCTACCCCGGGCTGCTCCGGTGAGCCCAGCCTGGTCTGCCAGCCCCAGGGGGAGTGCTCCTGGCCCAGAGCAGCTCCAGGCCACACAGGGAAACCATATATTGGTTTTCCTTACGGAACCACACATTAGGTCTTACTTTAAACTTTGGGTTTGGTACTGTGAATAGGTAATTTCCTTGTTGCTTTTTAAAGTTTGTCCTCTGAAGAGCAAGGTTTTGAAATAAAAAGCAGAGTACAGCTTCCCAAGAATCTCAGCATAAATCCATATGAGCTCTTGCTCATACGTATGAGGGGTTGCAGGTTCACAGAGCCACAGCACAGCCCAGGCTGGAAGGGACCTCAAAAGATCATTTGGTCCAGCCTGTTCTGAGAAAGGGAGCTCAGACAAGATTATCTAGCACCCTGCCCAATCACATCTTGAAAATCTCCAGCGATGGGGACTCCACCACATCCCTGGGGAGGTTGTTCCAGTGATGATTGTTCTCACTGTAAAAAAATTCTTTCTTTTATCAAGATGAAAGCTCCCCTTGTGCAACTTGTACCCGTTGACTCTTATTTTGTCGATGTGGCTCCTTGTGAAGGGAAAGCCCCCATCCTCTTTGTAGCTACCATTTAAGTACTGGAATACAGTGATGAGGTCCTCCCTGATCCTTCTCTTCTCCAGGTTAAATGCTTGCTCTCCAGAAGAAAGAACAGAAGAACAAACCCCAGTGCCTGTGCTGCCAGCATCTGACCCCAAAGACTGATTCTTCATGGCAGGGCAGAGGAAAGAGGTGAGCAAAGCGCCAGGCTGCAGCGTGGATGGAAGAGGCAAAAAGGAGAGGTGAATGCTGTTCCTTTCCTGAAGCTATAGGCGCAGACCTGCAGTGGGGTTCTGGAGTATTGTAAGCATGACAGAGCAGCCTAGCCAAGCGCATCGAAATAATTCGAGGCAATTCCGTGAACTGTAAGAAGTCCAAACCTCTCATATTTTGTCATGGTTGCAACGCAACAGAAAAACACACTGCTCTTTTTTTTTTTTTTAATCACCATTAAGACAGGACAGACTTAAAATCAGAGTAGAAAAGAGCACTTGTTTCCTTCCAGTAGCTGACTAGACTAGCACTTTTGTCAATTTTACTTAAGAGAGTTGCAAGGTTATAAAGCATCATTTCCTTGAATATACTTACAGTAACAGTGCCTCCTATTTCCAATAGAAGAAAAAAAAGAGAATCAATGCAAGCAAATGACTTCTATATTATTAAAATATAAATATTTCAAAGCTGATATTTTATAGAACTTTATCTAGGTGCTCTCTGACAAGAATCAAAAATATGTTTTGCACTCAGTTCACTGGGAAAACAAGTCTCTTTCTTTTTGAGCCAAGTTAGTCCAGAAATATTCAATGAAAAAATATGCCAGTTCTTTATCAGTATCAAGATATCAATATACAGCTTTCAGTACTATTTTAATAACAAAATATGCACTAAAAATAGCATAAATTTAGAGACGAGATATAAATCCACCGTAGGTTTAAGAATTACTCCAGTTTTTCACTTGCTTTCCTGATGTTTTTTCAACTACACATCTCTTCTCTGCATCATTATTTGTCTTCTCTACATTACCACCCCGTGTTCTTCTCCATCATTCAAACTTCCCTGAGTGTTTATTATTCAGCTACAAAATTAAAACCCAAACCGATGTTAAACCTCATAGAGCTTTTACAAACCATCTGGTGAATTTTATGCCACGAAATTCCTGGCAACATGATTTTCTATACAAAAAGTGTACTGCAATATTTCAATATCATACTTCTATTAAATCGAGTTCTATTTGACTCTAAAATACATGTATGCTTCCATTTTTAAACTTTCAACTTATATCTTAATCAAAACATATATAGGAGGATACTTGAAAGAACAGTAAGGTGTTATGGCAAGTTGATTACTCTTCAATAAGTAGTTCTCTTGTAGCTGTAGTAGGTAAAACTATTGAGAGAATATTAATACCATCTCTGCAAGATCAGTTGAAATAGTTTGGCAATCAGAAGAAAAAGTGAAATTTAACTTGAAGTGTTTCCTGCAAGCCTTGCCTTACACTTCAGATGTATATACGCATTGGTATTTGACTGCTTAAGGTTCAAGAAATACATAAAAATGAAGTTAAAAAAATTTGAAAGCAGTGTCAGTACACCAGAACTGCCTTAAAGCAAAAACCGAATGTTAGTTTTTACAACGTACTTCTGATTAATTCTTAAATTTAACACATATACACACCCCTAACATGAAATAGAAGCTATCTGAGTAAGTATTTGGCATATGTGAATACCCTTGCAATGACCTGACCCAAACTATAACAGCGTAACTACGTTTTTATCTAGAAAGATTCAAGGATCCAAGCGCCTGATTAAGTCCTTCCACAGTGGTATGATATACGCAGATGATGTACTGGACATCCTTTTTGTTATGACTAAAATTGGCTTAACTTGTGGCACTACTCAGAATTCTAACTCCATCCGTTTTTATGTTTTCCACAAAAGGTAGAAAGGTGCAGATGACAAATTTTTTTTTATTTTTTAAAATGCAAGCACTATAACCTCCCCAGTTTGCTCATTGTCTCCACTGACAGAAGAATTCTCAGCTAGTTTCTACTTATACAATCGGCAATTCCAATATGTATTCTTTCTGAAGTGTTCAGTGAATTTTTTTAATAGAAAAATCACTGATAATTCCTAGTATAAATGGAAAATATTACATCATTCAGGAATACTTGAACAATAACAAACCAGTTTATAACTAAGAAATACAACTCACTTTCTCATCTTTGGCTAGAGCTGTTTTGGCTTGACAGTCTCTGAACCCCCTTTAAGGAACATGTTTTCCCTTTTTCACCCCACACATAATTAAATGTCTTTGCAGACCAGTCTGTAAAGCTAGCATTTCTGAGTCTTCGGACAAATCTTTCTGCTTTAAAGAACTTATTTGCCACATTTTAAACAGCAACATCTTGTCACGCCACACAGTCAAAACCACCACAATTTCTGTTTGATACAACACTTTTCAAAGTAAGTCTTTGGGTACCACAGCCACTTCAATGCAATGCTCAGAAACGGAGGGTGACAGGCTTGCTCGAGTACAAAAGCTTTGTAAAGATGTAAAAAAACTTCCCACTGATAAACGGGAGCGGGAGAGGGGAATGTGCTCAGGGTCCTCGCGGGCAGGCTGCGGGCACTGCAGTCTCTTCTTGTCAGCCGTGAGAACTGAGCGGGCAGGACAATTTAGGAAGCTTAGTACTGGTTCAGTGAGCAAAAGGAGTTAACACACATGTAGCAGAGTCCCAAGTTACAAGCCAATTAAAAGTCTCACAGTATCGCAGCATCTCACTGAAAGCAATAGGAAGGAACAGAGTCAACTTTGCAGATCCACTGCCTGTCTATAAATAAGACCAGATCAAAACTAAGGAAAAAAAAACACCCCAAAACCTACAACAGAAGAGTCCATACTGTCACTAGTCCTTCAGCTGTCATTTCAACACAAAAGGACATCCTGGAGCATCTGTAGGCAAAACATACACTGTTTTTACTTGGTGAATATTGTGATTACCTTAATGTAGCTAATTTGGGGTGAGCCCGTACATAGTCCTTTAAAAGGAAAATGGCATCTTTGCTAAGAAATGTTTTCATAGCACTAAGTAGCCAATTTCTTTTGCAGTGAGTAGTACTAGGCTCTCATCTGTTACACATAATTATAGCAGAGGAGATCATTCGGATGGTACTGCTTCTACACTACAGCAGCTCTGAATTCAGTAACAAAAATAACTGTCTAACATACTTGGGGCATTATCTTCCTATGGTGATAAGGCAATCAAAAGTGTGCACATTTAAGCAGTGATAATCAGCATAGCTAAATATCTGGTTAGGTAGGGCGAGAAGTAACGGTATTGCTTTCATTTCATGAGGATCCAAGCTGGGGGTGAGGAACCGGGCCAGCTTACAGCAGCTGAGCAAGATGGTATTTTTGATAACTGCCTTCTGGTGCTCAGAATCTCATTTCCGTACAAAAACGCCCAATTTTTTGCAAATGGAAGGGATCTTCGTAATTTTCTACATATGCCTCAGTCAACAGGCTTGAGGAAGTGTGGATCACAACTATTTGTTTCACAAGGTGTGGGATACTGATTTGGGCAACAGGAGCTTGCCTCAGACTTTGTCATTATTAAAATCTATTACAAGGTTGATCAAATTATGCAATTTGAAAAAAGAAAACAACAACAAAAACACCATGAAGTGTCCTCCCATTCTTCCATTATTCATTAAATCAGAAATAGGCAGCTCGACATAAGGCATTCAAGCTGTTACGAAATTCATTTATTTGTAAATGACAAATGAAGCTCCTTCTCAGTATAACAGCTTTTCCTGGGGAGTCAATTTATTTAAAAGAAATTAAGACATTATCATACCAAGACATAATTATGAGATTTTATGTGTAGTTGCAACCTGAAGTATCACAGCTGTGCTTTTAGAATTCTATAGCAAAAAAAGACTTACTAATCATTACATTGCAGACCCTAGGAGAGTGTCTGTGTGTGTCTGTGTGTGTCACATAGCTGTATGCCTTGACCCTGCAATGGATTCCCCCTACCACGGTCAGGAAGGCTCTGTGTAGATGCAGAGATCCATTAATGGCCACCTGCAAGGCTGTGTCACAAAGAGGACTGGCCTTCTGCCTGTGACAGCTAGAAATACCTCTACATTGCTGCAGCAACGCTCATGTTAAGATTGCCCCCGTGAAATGTATTTAGAAGAATTTACCTATTCAACATAGTGTATCAGCAATACGCACACACACCGCAAGACTGCTTGGCACCCCAGAAGTAAAGAAGAGAATGAGACACCACAGTCCCCACGCACAAAGGCCATGAATATAAACCCCCTATGATTTAGTATTTCAATACCAAAGTGATGAGTGTTCTATAGATAGCTGATGTAGATTACTCACCCAGCGAGTCTGTCACACACTCAAGTGTGGTATTTGAAAATACTAGTTTTTTTCTAATTGCTTTTTAAGGCTTATCAAGAAAATTTTCATCCTACTCACTGTACCAGAATAGCTTGATGTAGAAATATTTGGCCTTGGGAAAAGAATTACTAAATTGTGTGTGCGCGTAGGTACACACAACCCAGGAACTCCAGAGTATGCCTAACCAAAACAGCTCAAACCTACAAGCAGCAGATCCTGCTTGGGGATTTCCATTTTACGTTCGCACATGGGCACAGCGGATCGCTCGCCTTCTCTGCCTGCCCTGCAGAGGCGACTGTACACCGGCTTGGCGAGGCAGAGAGGAGCGGGAGGGCCACCCCGTGCAGTGGCAGCGGAAGGAAAGCGAAGGAATGCTTTGAAGGCAGGACACCCCGAGCCGCACACCCAGCCCCACAGCACTGCTCTGCCATCGTCTCTCCCATGCCGTGACCGGCAAAGCTAACACAGGGGTTTGGCAGCCTACAGCTGAAGCAGGCAGCTATGTCTGACACGTGGGAGGGAGGCAACAACATAGCTCTTTAAAATTGAGGTGGGTATTGACCTGCCTAAATTAGGGAATTTCACACCTAAGCCACACAACCTGACAGGCCTGACTTAGGATTTCGTTTAATGCTTGAATTTATTGTAAATACAATACTACGCCTAAGCATAACAACTAGCTTCTTTCAACCTATTAAAATCTGTTGTGGCATTTCAACTTTACCAATCTAAATGTATACCCTTAAGAACATCATTTGGTAAATCAAAATGAAGGGCTCAAACGGCTCTGCAAGGCAAGGAGGAAGGGCTTTTATTTGAGGCAACCGAGATCCATTTTATTTTACATGTTATCATTATCACATCTTATTTGTAAACATAATGCTAGCGATGTTTGAGAACACTGAGGAGCATGATTAATAAAGCATACAGCAGCATCCTCTGTCATCTGTGCACAAAAAAAAACCCAGACCACGCTAAATATTTTGGCATATGGAACCTAGAGAAGAAAGAGCACCACTTAGATAGTCTCCAGAGGCAAAAAAAGCTTTTAAACAGAAAACCAGAAAAAAATAGTGTATGTGGGAAGACGAAGTTAAGGCATTATGAAGGTTTAACTACATGCTCTTAAAATTCTAGTTTTTATTCTCTGCAATTGCTCAAGCCCCGGTTCAGAACACTTTACAAAGCCAGTCAATCTTTTAGAGTAATACAGTGAAAATTCCCTTAATGTGCACATCCCAAAGCCCTAGAGGGGTTCAGAGCACTGTGTGCCTTCTTAAGGGTCAAAACTTCAGTTCTTTGATATTGCTGTACTTTTAAGTGTGTCGTTAACAGCAATTCTTTGGTAGATGAAAAAAGAAAAGCTCAAGAAATAGTCTACAGCATCATGAAATAAGCTGGACTTCAAACAGACAGAGCAGACTGTACACCTCTAGATTAAGGTTAGTCAAAACAACCATAATAGCCAAACTCAAGAAACCAGGGCTTAGGCAGAAGGTTTTCTAAGGGCTGCGTAGTGAGACTAATAGGATACACCACAACGAGGGTGCAAAGTGCTATTGTCCAGGACGTGGCAAAGCAGGGAAGGGATCCCTCTTTCTCCTTGTCTTGCCTGAACAGACATTCACAAAACAAGCAAGAAATGCAATCAGGGATGTCAGGGATGATTTTAAAGTATGTTTTCCAATCCCGTCTAATTGGGGAGACTTTATCACCCTCTACAACTACCTGAAAGGAGGCTGTAGAGAGGTGGGTGCTGACCTCTTCTCCCGGGTGACAAGTGAAAGGACAAGAGGAAATGGGTTTAAGTTATGTTAGGGGAGGTTTAGACTGGATATTAGGAAACATTTTTTCACTGAAAGGGTTATTAAACATTGGAATAGGCTGCTCAGGGAGGTGGTGGATTCACCATCTCTGGAGGTGTTTAAAAAAAGGATAGATATGGTACTTGGGGCCATGGTTTAGAAATGGTTTTGTCAGGGCAGGTTAACGGTTGGACTTGATGATCTTAAAGGTCCCTTCCAACCTCAGCAATTCTATGATTCTATGATTCTAACTGATGGCAGAATTATATGCTAACTTCCGTATATCACAGGGATATTTGGTGGAAAAACAAGATGTCCATCTAATGGACGCAAGAATGAGACTTCACTAAAAAACTGTTTCATCAAACACAGTTCAAAATAGATTTGCAGCACAGTAGGCTCTTGATTTGAACTTGAAACCAGTAGAGCCGAGCATGGAAATCACATGCATAGACTGCTTTCATAGAATAGAATCATAGAATCATTTAGGTTGGAAAAGACCTTTAAGATCATCAAGTCCCACCATACTAAACTGTGTCCCTAAGTGCCATTTGCACATCTTTTAAATACCTCCAGGCATGGTGACTCAACCACATCCCTGGACAACCTGCTCCAATGCTTGATAACCCTTTCAGTGAAGAAAGAAGAAATGCTCATCAGGCATTGGAACGCATTATCCAGGGCAGTGGTGGAGTCCCCATCCCTGGAGGTATTTAAGGGTCGTGTAGATATAGCGCTTAGGGACATGGTTTAATGGTGGGCTTGTCAGTGTTAGGTTAATGATTGGACTAGACTGGTCTCCCCTCAGCCTTCTTTTCTCCAGACTAAACAACCCCAGTTCTCTCAGCCGCTCCTCATAGGACCTGTGCTCTAGACCCTTCACCAGCTTCGCTGCTCTTCTTTGAATGCTCTCCAAAACCTCAATGCCTTTGAGGAATACTCACACAGTATTTGAGCTGTGGCAGTGTGGCCACTCCTTTGTGGAGACCAGTTCTGGACAACTAGGACATACTACAACTGCACAGAGAGGAGATAAAGATGTGGATATTTTGAAGATGAAAAACAAGCAAATACAATATTGTGACTGCATTCCTGAAGGTGGTAACTTGTAAACTTAGAGACAGAGGTAGAAAAAGCATATTAGATAATGTATGCAAATTTACATGCAGGAAACATAGGTGTGGGAGAAAAAAAATCAGGAAGGGAACATGAAAATATTTGGTGGTGTTAAGTCTTCAATAAACTAACTCCACTTACCTGGCATCTTGGTAAGAACTGGCTCATCTACAGTAAGAACTTATACTAAGTTTTAGTAAGAGACTACTCTTACTTAACACCTTATCAACAGAAAACTCCATCTTGGTATTCGCACATTTTTCCACATTAGTTATGAATTCACCAGACATTAAAGAGCTTTCAAGATGATTAGAATCTTTGATGAAGGTTCCTGCAAATACCTTGTAGAATATCCAAGCACACTCCTTCTGGATCACTCCACCCCACATATTTGCTGACCTCCTGCAAGAAGTCCAGTTGGTTTACAAGATACATTTCCTTACAAAAAGCGCATAGACTCTTCCCAGTATATCATATTTTGTCCATTCAGTTTTATGCTTGAAAACTTTGATTTGTCACTCTTCAGTTCTCTAGATCTCTTAAGCCTTTGTATTGAGGCTAATTTCCTCCGGCATCAAGTATAATTTAAGCAATAGATTAAACTATATTCCATTGCAAGAAAGACTTGTATAAGAAACAGCCCCCTTCAACTCCTTCACGCAGAATTCTGATGCAAATAATTAAGCTTCAATGATACAGCCTTATGCTTCTTGACTGTTTCTTTCACACATGGACCATTTTGCAACCTGCCACAAAGTCTGGCAGGGTCTGTGTGATAGGGTGGGAATGGGGTGTCCACTGTTCTTTTTATGCCTTTACCAGTTTGGTCCTCAAAAATATTTGTCTTTTAATGTTACTATTTAATTTTTAACTTTCCAGAGATTATTTTCTCTCCTGTGTTTCCATTTGGATATATTTCCCCCTTGTCCTTCTATTTCCAATATCCTCCTTTACTCTGCTGTTTAGCCATGTTTCCAGGGTTTGAAGAAAGTAGTTTTGATAATTTTTTTTCTCCCCATGTTCTTTTCTATTGTAGAAAAAAATGCACAGAGTCTCCAATATTGGGCTTAAGGTTGCACTGTGAATCAGAAGCATGAAATAAAAGGTAGTCACTGCTCCAATGATTATCGTTATAAGGCACAGTTATACATGTATATAGTTTTAAGTGCGACATAAGGCAGCCATGGCAAGAAAACTGGTCAAAGATTAAACACCACCTATATATCGCAAATGTTGCGGGGAAAAAAGAGGTTTCATTTATGCAAGCAGAGTTTTGCAGTGTCAGTAAGGCAAACTCCATAGCTCCTAATGAAAGCAGGATGCAGGAGAAGGAGTGCAATGAGATCTAACCCACTATCTGCACTGCTGTGATTACACAAAGGCTTCCCGAAGCTGAAATCTCTGTCTTACGAGAGGAGAGAATGGTTATTCCAGACAGAAGACAGGGTCTGTACAGCTGGAGAATGCTTACAGGTGAGAGCTTCCTGTGCAGCACTGAAGCACTTTACAGATCTAGTATCAATTAGAAAAAAAAAAATTAGGCAGCTGAAAGCCCTCACCCACTGCTCCTTCCAGTCTGGGACTCTGCCCAGTGTCCCACTTAAATTTGCTGCTTTTTCAAAATTAGAAGTCTGGTCTCTACTTATTCCAGTTATGGCTTCATCACCAAAACAGGGGGCTCTACAGCCTAATAAGCATGTGACCCTCTAGTTATAACTGGGCAATAAGCTTACATTCACCAGTAAACACATAATAAGCAATGGAAACATGTACCAAATATCCGAGTCTAATAAGTAGAACTAACATAGCAGGTTAAGTTTTAGTTCTTCACTAAACAGACCTATATCATCTACTAATTGAGCAACATCATCTTCTTTTCTCCAAACTCTTCTTATTTACTACCTTCAATTTAGCAATAAAAATACCCTACATGGATCAACAAGTTGTATAACCAAAACAAAAGTGTGAAGCTTTTTGATTTTTAGAATATTTTTTTTTCAAACTTATGCCCAAATGCTTTGCTGAATGACAGGCTTTGTGGGAATCCTTTTACATTACACAGACCTTTCGAAACCAGGGACGGGCAACTCTCATGATGACGTCCATTCCACGTTTCCAATTACTATATTGCCAAAAGCTAACACACTACAAACACTATTTGCTTAAGTAGCATGTGTTGTAACCACAATGGTCAAAGGTTATAGTGACGTACAGTATATATGCAGCAGTAACACTATGATTAAAACAAGCTTCTATTTCAAAACCAGAGAAGCGACTGTACTGTAAATTTTTTCAGGACACATCAATATGTCTATGAAATTTACCTGCCTTCTTAAACGAAGAAGTGATTTAAATGAAGCGGTAAGTGGTTTGAATGAAGTGACTACCAGCAATAAACTCAGTGGTGCCAAACCAACAGCCTCCTGGCTGTATGCTGCCCACGTGGCACAAGTCACACAGATGACGAGTGACTTTCCTCGCATAGGTGGGGCATCTGAAGTCACACACCAGGGAAAGCCATCAGCGCACTGAAGAAGACAGCAGCCCGATGCAAACTGCTGCCACTGGAAAAGTCTCGTTGACTTCAAGTTAGTGAAAGGAGAAAGTTCCCGAGGGAGGCCATGGCTGAGTGGAGGCTCTGTGAATTGCTAGCCAGTAGCAACACACTCCTGCAGATGGGAAAGTGTTAGAGCAGACTGGCACTTAACCTTTGCAACACGCATGACAAACCCGACCTGTAAACAGCACCCGGCTTGCTGCCCACAGGCACACTGGCAGCAGGTTCCACCCAGTGCACAGGAGGGGCAACCAGCCCTCCTTTGCCTCTCCACCATGCCCGAAAGCCTGACCAGCGAGGATTAAAGCGACTGCTACAGCCGTCAGCATTTCGTGAAGAGCGGATGGTGGCTCATGAACTGTTCTCTCAGCTACAGAGCCGTCCATTAGAACAGCTACAGCATCTCCAGTATACCAGGGAGGGTGAGGCTTACCCTAATTTCAGTTGTCCGAGTAAACAGACACCCACCTCTGAGCTAGCAGCTCTCAGGTTCTTCTCTCTCACTTTCTGCAGGGCAGGGGTACTTCTAGGACTGTCACCTCCTCCTGAGGGAGGAATTTAGAAGTGCCTATTCCACTTTACTTAAATTAGGCAGCCCAAGACAACCAGTGCAGATAGATGTCAGGCAAATTCCTGCAGAGCATCTAATTGTGCACAGTAATACAATTTGTGCACTATCCTGCCAGGGAGGCATTAGGGTGCATGCAGGGAACGGAAGGATTTTCTACAAGTATTTTCAAAATACCACCTGTCTTTATTTGCCTGCTTACAAATAGCTGAAAAACGACACTGCAGATGTAATAGCAATGCAGGCAGTTTTTATTTAAACATTTGGGGGAAAAAAGTGTATCTCAAAACTCTGCACTTTTATTGATGACAAAGAACACTGGGCAGCAGAACACAGATCTCTTCAGGGAAGGGACATTTAATGATGAATTTCCAGCTAAGGATCAAAGCCTTCTAAAAGAACACACTAAAATCACGGTTTCTAACACATTACAAGATCTAAAGCTCATATTTTTCAGTTCTGTTACATATGACTATATCCTGCATCACCAGCTTTTGGGTTCTTGAACGAAGACAGACCCTCCTTGACTGTCAGAGGAACAAACCTCGAAGGAATGAAAGGAGAGAATAGCAAGGCTATGAGAATGGAAGAAACACCAGCTAAAGCATCTTAACAAAGGAACTAAAATATTAGGCATTTAATTTCATAATTATCTCCTTGGACTACTAAAGAGATGAAACATAGCCTCAAAACCCATTTCATTAAAACCAAAACATTTAAGAAGCAGAACACCTAAAACAGATGAAGTGAACCTAGTTTTTGATATAACACTGACATATCTGCACTTGAAAACATCTTCCTTGACTGTGACAAACCTGTGCAAATGCTCATTAGTGGGTACCATTTCCCAGAATAGAGTCTGTTTTCAACAAACTAGCACAGTAGTAGTACCAGTTTTCCAATATATACTTCCAGGTTCAGCACTTGCTGAAGCTGAATGCTCAGAGCAGCATGAAATAGACGGCACTTGCGCTCTGTTAACCTCAGAGATAAGAAATAAACCCGAGGAGAGCTTGGAGTTTTCATAGTTTAATGAAAGCACAGCAAGAGCGATGCTTGAAAAAGGTCACTAGGAAACAACGGCAGTGCAGTAATGCTGACATGAAATGCTCAACCTTTATTTAATCTTAATCCCATTATCCCTTTTCCCATCACCACAATAAATCCCACTGAACCAAAGGGATGCATGCTATTTTCTTCCTGTGAGTAGGTGTAAAAGAATTCTACAAAAAGTATAAGCAAATACAGGACACTTCCAAGGAATTCTTATATATATATGCATGCATAAAAATTGCAAAAATTGAGTCCATTACCACAGGATGGAAAATAATGACTAGTAAGCATAAAGAAATAACCTTACTGAACTGCCTTTTTCTTTCTATTTACATGCAGGATGAAAGATTTGTAAGTCGACACATTGAGAAGATGTTCAGTACACAACCTCATACATTGATTTTTTCCAGGATCATCTAACAGGAGCAGGATGCTCCTTTTAAAAAATTCTTTCGTAAAAGCAGAGATCTGACTAAAGATAAAAATCAATACACCAAACGCTTATGTTTCCACATTTATAAATAAATATGTAACAGGACCATGAGGAAAATCAATGAGTTGCTCTCTAATATAATGACATCTCTTCACAGAATATGTGTGAACTCTGTTTATTCTTTAACTAATATATGGCATTCTTTATTAGGCATGGTTTTGCTCAATTTTAACCACATGTCTGGAATGCAAAAACCTCTTCTGTAAAAGAAATATTAGCAGTGATACCTTTTGATGAGAAACTCATTAGGAATGGCAGAAACAGCTGGAAAAAAAGCAATTTCAAAGGAAGAGAATTCCCACAATCTGCACTACTTATCACAGTTAAGTACATCCCTGCCCAGGTGCTTCTAGGATGATTTTCTCTACGTAGACACCTGCACACCGTCTTCATATTAAACTAAACAGTAGGAGGCAAAATCTATTAAAAACAAAAGAACTTGCAAAAACTGTAGTTGAGAGTAGATTTTACACCAGGTCTTTTGTCACTCACAGATGTTAAAAACAGGGAACAGGAATGCCTTCTTCTCACCGTCTTCTCTGTGGCCTTCATTTTACACTTGACATAAGTAAAGAGGTATTGCTCAAAAATAGCTTCCTCAAGATTTTCCCCATGCAAACTATAGCTATTCATAAAAAAAATTCAATCCTCCGGACCACACAGGAGACAAAACACTGAGGCAAGAAAAAATTGTAATAATCTCTCCAAATGAACAAACTATACCCATCTTCCTCAACACATTGTAGCAACCTTTTAAAAGCACTATAAAAAATGTTAATATCAACAGCAAAAGCTGTTTTAGCAACACTTGAGGAAAGGAGAGAGGATTGATACAGAAATGGCACAGAGGTGAGATTAAAATTTGAGAAATTCGGGTTATAGTTCCATGCTTCAGCTATGGTATCAAAGTATCTTTAAAAAGTAATTACACACACGTATATATTCTTAATGCTGTTGCAAGAAGCATGCTAGATAACGCACCACAAAATGTTAACAGATTCACCGCTTGTTTATTCCTCCATAATTTTTCAGAGCTTTGATGAGCTTCACTCTTGCTTTTAAGACAACATCTCTAAAAACAAAACAACACACCCACCTGCGTTTCCAATGTCTTCTCCCCCCACCCCCCTTTCTTGTTTTTGAAATACGAGCTATTTGAAAAGCTCTGTATTCTTCTAGGGGATCAAGTCATGGTCACTGATTAGCAAATGTATCTTCCTTGCAAAACTCAAACCTCACTAAGTAAGCTAAGTAGAAAGGGAAGCATCAGAGCAAATGTCATGAGCTAGTGACTTCAACTAATAACGATTTTTTTTTTTTTTTTTACAGTAGAGTACTCAAGCTAGCAGAAAAAAAAATAACCAATGCATCACGAGAGGGCTTAAACAAAACAATACCAATTGCTCATTATTGGTAACATACATAACTACAGTTATATCTAGGTAGCATCAGCTACACAAAAAAACATGCTACATGTAAATAAGCATTCCCTTTTCTGTAGTACCCCTAAAACAAAATGTCAGTGTGAGCTTCCTACCATTTTCCCCTCACTGACACTGTTCTTCAGAGAACAGGCAGCTGCACAGGAAAATCACTGAACAATTTGCCAGAACTTGCCCATGTATATCTGAAGCAGATATTTTATTTGTCTTTTTTCAGAAGATCCTAAAAGCTCCTACAGAAAAATGAAGAGTGAGTGGATTCCTTCCTTATTACTGACATCAAAGCTGTCAATGTTGTGCATGCTACCTCAACAGTGGTTCACATTGGTCATAATTTAAGAATTCTGGTAGTGTTAACACAGGCATAAAAAAGAACACTAATATTTTGCATGAAATATTTAAAATATGGAGAACATTTTTGAAACCAAAAGCTTTCCACGATTGCAAGGAGCTGAGGTTAACCCCACGCTGCCTCACAGCTGTTTATACTGTCTCCCCAGCATAAGGCCCATCTGCAACACAGGTGGATGCTCAGTATTCCAGCAACACCCTACCTCCTCACCTCCCTGAAACCAGGCCAAAGATGCGCCTTTGTTGTCATTGAAGTTTCCTCCCTTATCACCTTCCCTAAGCAATTAGGACCCCGAGAGAGGTGACCACCTTCAGCTTTACGTTCCCTCTAGAGCTTCTAAAAAAACAAATGTACAGTTTCATACCCATTACTTCCAACTCTTCCTCAAATAGACTGTTTGCACTATCCCTGCCAACATACTCCTCTCTGTAGCCTACCCCCTGCCTCCACACACATGTATGAAGACACAGTTTAAAATGCTTTTGCAAACCTCCCCTCCCCACATGCACTCACCCTGTCAGTCAAATGAAACTACAACACACCTTGCAGCTAGCTATGTTTTAAAAGACGCGACATGAAAGTAGTAAGGGAGATCTCCACCTTTCTCAATATCTTACCATATCCGCTTGGATTAACTTTCCATCTCCTACACGTGTCTGTGCTGTACACAAAAAACCTCACTCCTTCTGTCTGCAATTTGCTGTTCTGCCAAGCATTTTGAAAAGCACATGCCCTCATGCTACAAGGAAAGTGTTAAGAGAGCTGCTACTTCTCTATACTTAGCAGGCAGGCTGCGTAGGAGATGAAAATATATACTATTCTCAAAGGCAAAAAACTTTTAAGGATATTTTACACAACACTCAAAACAGGACCTTAATTCCACACACACCCCTTTATTTACACTGCCCTGAGCTTTTTGTCACAAGGAATAAAAGAAGGTGAAATATCAGGAGTAGCTTCAGAATGATTTTTAAAGCTCTTAAATCTGAAACTAAGCAGTTGTACATGGCCTCATATATTCCCTTCCCTTCAAATGTGCTGAAAAAAGGTGCCCTTGGGCATGGTAAGGCTCTGACAGCGCGTTCCAGTTACAGCTCACAATAAGAAGCACAGCTCAGCTAAGTAAGAGAAAAGGTGTTTTTTCAGATAACTACTGCATAACCCTATCTTAGTAACTTAAATCCTTAAACACTGAATGACAGCATGTATGTGCTAGGAATAGATCTGATATTTGGTGGTGCTGTAGGTGGCAGTAGGATCTCTTCTACTCTCTCCTAACCCTAAAATCCTCCATAAAAATCTTACAGAAAAACAGCAAAGCTGCTACTGCTTTAGTGATACAATACATTTGACACTTAAATTCCTTTCTACTAAAGAAATGGTAGAAGCCTATACCAGCAGAGTCCATGCAAAAAGAGCCACAGCAACATGCTTGCCTGCTACAGTTTAGCTCCAGATGTGCCTGCAGTCTGGTGCCATAAATCCCACCACATTCAGAACGACAAATCCAACGCTTGCTAACAGTGTTGTGGCTGACATTTTTACTTCTTCCAGGAAGCCAGCAAGCTTGCATCTGACATTTTTCCCTGACAAAGGAAGCTCCCAAAGCAAGGAAAGTACAGATTGTAACACCTTTTCCATGGAAGCTAACTGGCAGTGTCATTTATCTCTTCATTCACTATACAACGCAAATAGGTGAAAAAAACTGCAGTATATAAAACAAGAGCCTTGCGTACTTAAATGTACTTACTGGATTTAGAAATTGTTAAATATTTAGCAATTTCTGCAAGAGAGTGCATTCAAAAATATGCTAGCTGCAGCATTTACAAGAAATCTGAAAACTGCATACAACAATGCTACATCTCTCTGATTCTCTTGGTTTAATTACTTTTAAAAATCATGGGAGTATGCATCCTGGACCAAAGCATACTGACAAGAAAGATATGTGAAAAAGTTTTTGATTTTTTTTTTCTTCTTTTTTTACATCAGTTTTTACTTTCCTTTGCTAATCTGGAATTCCACCATTAGGACTTTAGTAAACCTACTAATCAGGTTGCTACATTAGAGGAAAGTGAACAAGAACTGCAGCAGTTTTGGACATAAGCACAAAAAAAACCCCACCCCATCAATGGTAATACTAGAACAGCAGCAGTTGCTTATTCCAGACTTTGTTCTATATCCCAAGAGATCTGTCTTTACTTCATCTGGGCAATACTTCTTGAAATGTAATAGCAACATTCACTCTGCAAATCCAGGAACTATACAGGAATGCTTTTCAAAGTAAATTAGACATCTGAATTAGACATTCCTTCCCTCTTGACTAGCACTTACCTAGAACCTCCATCGAGTTGAACAGAAACACCCTGAGCAGCGGCTGCCATACTGCAGCACACCTATAGCGAAGTAAAAGATCACAGGTGCTGTGTCCCGATAAAAAAAGCTTGGTCACAACATCCTGTACCTCTGTAAGAGCAGGAACTTGCTGCTGCCAAGGCAGCCTCAAGGCTCCTGCATCCACTTCTGTTCTTTTCTCCTCTCCACTTCCACCTGTCATGAACCAGGATGCAGTTGCTCCTTCTCCAGATCGATGGGCAAAAAAGCTTGCTTGTTTGGAGTATAATTGGTTGGTCTAATAAAAAGAGGTTATCTGTCCACAAACCTTGCCTCACTGGAAAGATACGTTCATCAGATGTAGCATTCTTAGCAGAAGGCAGCTGACTATGGAGCTCCTTGCCAGGACTGATTAGGCACAGACTAACTGTGGTCAGATCAAAGTTCAGGACACACCTGTACCAGAAAAGGCTTTTGTTTGATAGTGGCAACAGAAAGTAGTTCTGCTGAACGCAGAACCCCGGATCACCATGCACCCAGGGTTAAAGTCGGCACTTGCACAGGAATCCCACACTCTTCCAGAATTTTATTTCACATGCAGATACAAATCAAAAGATAGAGTCAGGGCTTGAAAAACCTGCCTACCCACAGCTAGTGAAAAGAGGAGAGGGATGAGTAGGTTGAGTTGGCTTAAGTAACAGAAGCCAGTAAATATTTTGGAAGGGAAGAGGAGGAGTCAGAGCTGCAGCAAAAGTCGCATCCCCTCCTGTGCATGTAAGAGGAAAACTTGGAGAAAGGAAGAGCAGGTCTATGCACGCACAAGAATGGCCTTCCTCTATGCCTGAATTGACAGCAGTAAGAGGAGTAGCTGGCAATGGGGTAGCAGGCCATGGGACAGAGAAAATCACAGGTATAGCATCACAAACAGCCAACTACACCCACCTTCTCTACCTCACCGAGAAGGTTTAATGCTACCAACGAAATGCTACCAACGAAAAAAATTATCAGTAGAAAATTCTGCATCCAAACTTCTTACATGAGAACACAAATGGTATTTGGAATGAAGTTCTCCCAAACAAGCAAGCAAACACGTTGATATTCTTTCTATCCACAGGCACAAGGACTATCTAACTGTAAGAGAGAAATACTACTGCCCTCGCTTCGACTATCTTTTTAGTGGTGCACTGAACATTTCTGAACTAAAAAGAGAAAGTCAGCTACCACCAGAAGTTGAAGAGATTCTTGTGCTTGATGAAACTTTTGAACACTCAGGGGCAGACTACTTCATTATAATGTGCCTGGGTAAATCCAGAACCAGGAGCCAAATCCTGCACCACCTTATCAAAGCAGTGCTAGCTGATCCACACTCAAAGAGGTATTCTCTCTACAAACCTGACACCATCAGCCCTTACAAGTTTGCATAAACTACATCAAATTCAATACCCAAAGACCCCAAACTGTACACTCAATGGCTGTCACTCAAACTCTACCTACAAATAAATATGCTTATTTATTTATTTATTTCACTATTCCCTAAAAAGAGTACTTAGCATCTGCCAGACAATGCTGAAATCACCTTTTTACTGAGTGACACTTAAGAAGAACAAATTTGGTTTATTCTGGCAAAGCATGAAGTAATAGACTAGATTCTATAGCTGGAAACAAAAAAGGGGGCCTGAATGCATTCGAATCTAGTTGGAGTTAAAGCTAGCTTTTAGCTGCTGAGCAGTTATTCCATGTTCCTTTAACAGTTTTGTTTCTTGGGACTTTTCAGCTGTCCAATTTTACAAAGGACTGTACAATATAATCAGCCTGAAATGCTGCTTCTCAGAATCAGATCCAGCAGTTCTCGGTCATTGGGACTGAAGGTCAGAATACAAAAAATACATCTTTTAAGTGCTACCTTATACCATAGGAGTTTTGACCACGGTTTCACAAGATGCGTGCATCACCAGAAGATATCTGGATTCATTTCAGTGCAAAATAGCCATTAGAAAAGCATCCTGCGGACTTCTGCCCCTCTACTTCTCCGAGTCTATAACTTAAGGAAGTATATCATACTGCAACACGTGTTAACCTATAGCTGCTGTGAAGACTAGGAAAACATTCCTCAGCCTATTTGTTTTTTTGTTACCTTTGATTTTCAAAGAGCTCTTTGATATGGTGATTCTCCATTTCTGAACAGTAATGCCTGAAGCAGAGGTTAAATAGCTTGGAATGCATTTTCTTTGCCTTTCCACCCTTTCCCTCTTCCCGGTCTCCTTGCCTCCCCTGCAGCTGCCACAAGAAAAATTTAAGACCTACTTTAGACCTCTGGGTTCCCATTGCAGGAGGCAGGTGGGCTGGTGAGAGGTTGATTCCTGCCAGAGCCCATCCGATGGGCCCAGCCTCCTCCTTGGCCTCATGCTTTTCTCTCCCTCTGCTCCCAAGGCTGGATGGAGCAGGGTGAGCTTTGCTGGAGCACAAGAAGGAATTACCGCATTGAGTGTAATTATGAAGCTGGAGCAAGGAGCAGGCTAGAGCATCGCAGTATGTATATATATGATGCAAGATGTATCCAAGTCTTCTGGATACATCTCTAGCGCCTGGAACTGTAATTTGTGAGATACTAGGAAGCACACTGTATGCTTGCTGTGATCTTATGCCCTACCCTCAATGTCTTCTTCTAGCCACCAGGGATGACAGAACAGTGCCAGAGATACTTGTTGCTCTGAATGAAATGGCCATCCTTATGACCTTGTTGGCAGGGGTGAGTAGATGAGAATGGAGAAAAAAGAAAACACCATTGGAGAGAAAACTAAAAAGCCACCTTATAAAAATTCGAGAGTTAACCTAGTAGGATGTCAGTTTACCAATAGCACAGATGCACCATTATCAGCAAGTAGGCAACAGAAGATCTATGTATTGCAGGGTTTTACACCAACAGAGAATTCAGTGGTCTTCCATGAGTGTTACTGTGCTATTTTAAACACCTTCTGAATTGCTACATGGCCTGTAAGCTTGTCACTATGCTTTAGGGAGCATTCATCAGAAAGAACCTTGGGTGCACAAAGACTTCCTTTACAGTCTTCAGTTTTTCTTCAGCACTACAAACAGACCAGCCATGACAAAAATTGGATTTGAAAGTGGATGTGCTTGTACTGTGTAACGTGACTTTCAGTTCCATTCACACATCATTTGGGCAACTTCATCACAGATTAATTATATTAAGATCCA
Organism: Pluvialis apricaria; assembly: GCA_017639485.1. Taxonomy (NCBI): domain Eukaryota; kingdom Metazoa; phylum Chordata; class Aves; order Charadriiformes; family Charadriidae; genus Pluvialis; species Pluvialis apricaria. The sequence continues at coordinate 88,134,824 of CM030007.1, forward strand.
AAGACAGGCTAACTATTCTTTTTAAGACACCCTTTGGCAGTATGATACTTAAAGGAAGACTGGATACAGGTAGCGACTATGAGGTAAGTACAGAGATTACAAAACCTCAGAGGGAAAACATACTGCAAGGGGGGAATATGTGTAACTACCCTTAGATTATAAGAAGTAGTATGAAAAACAAACTCTTCCCATTATCTGTAAATGCCTCAAATAATCCATGCAGTTATTTCTATTTCAGATTTTCTTTCAGTTCTGTAACTTGATAATGCCACAAAAATCCAACATTTCTGCAGAATACTTTCTCTAAACAATCCCTCCCCTCTGCATCACTCAAACATTTTCATTCAGTGCCATAACCTGGCCTCAAAGAGCCATGAAACACATCCTGGACCACAACCCTGCAATCCAGCATCCTCATCCAGAACCTCATCAAAAAAACATTTATGCCAAAGGAAGGTCACCCATTTATTTCATTGCACCATTAAACCACTTCCTATGACTGTTGAAAATTGCTGTATTTACTTATAACCACAGCACTTAGCACTACTAAACCCAGGAAACATAATGGAAATACTTACATCTATTAATAGACCATTAAGCGTATGAGGAAAAGATGCCCCGTGGCTGAAGCACAGTACTAAAAGTCAGGAAACTAAGGATAAAAGTAGAGCCCTACTCCCTCTTCCCCTTAGGACAGGGAAAGGAGAACCAGCCTATCCAATCACTTGTTTTGGAAGCCATAATTGGCTTACTTTTTATCAGTGTTTTAAAAGCCCCAACAGCATGTTTCCAGTCCTCTCCCTGAGGTCTTCTTCTCCTGATGCAGACTGAGTCTGTGTATACACGCACACGGATCACATCCAACACAAAGAGGGAATGAAAAAGACTGGTGAGAGCAAGTGAGTCGCCAGCGATGGGAGAAAGAAAGCACTTCCCAAAGCACATCCAATGCCAATGGCAAAAGTTTCTCTTCAGCTGGCGACATGCACACTCTATCAGGCTATCCCATCACAAGCATCTCCTCCCACCTCACCGCAGCAAGTCTGTCTGTCCAGCTGAACCAGATCCCACTCCTGAGGGAAGGGAAATTAGAAACCCTTACTTAAAATATGTAAAATCACAGTAACGAGATGTGGATAAACACTGCAGTATTGTCTTATTTTCCCTTCTGGGACAAAAGGAAAGGCTTTTCTTTTGCAATTTGCCACACAGCCACCTTAGCAGCATGAGAAAATATTTTTGTTTCATATGACTGGAATTTTTTCAAAGTGACATTTATTTTCCTTATGGTATAATTATATATTTGACATTTATTTTAACTAAATAATCAAGGCTAGTTCATTTAGACTGGAGTATTCCTCAAACTATCACTGATTTACTGCTTAAGTGAAAAAGCAGTGGTGCTGTCCCTGGCTGGGCAGGGGAAGACCCCTTCAGCACTCTTGCTGTAGTTAACAAACTCAGACATGCCACGCCGCCTTAGGAAAATTTGTATCTTACTTTTCTAATGAAAGCCACATTAAGAGTTTCAGTATTCCACCACACCTACAACCAAAATTAATTGCAAACTAGAAATATTTGCATGAATGTTTTGCTGCAATAAAGAAGAGCTCTCCTAGCTTCTGCTTGGCATGAGACAAGTAATTTGATAATTCATATGGATTGAACCAAGCAAGGCATACTTCCAGGTCTTACCTAATTGAAACAAAACCACAATACGTCCTCCAGCATCTGGCATTAAAACAGACAAAACAGTCAGATATACTAGTGTTACTACTATTTTCTTGAAGGTTTTTTGAGATGCTTTTACAGTGGCATCCATAAACTGATACATGGTATCATGTATTTTTATCCAACACATCGTTTTCCATCCTATCAAAACTTCAGGTACAAGTGATAAATTCTAGAGTCTCATTTTATTTATTAAAATCACTGCTAGGAAAAAGGAATATCTAAGACAGATTATTAACAAAGGAACGTAAATTTATGAAACTTCATACACTCTCTTCCAAAATGGTTGTTTAGTGTTGGATCCACAATGGTGTTAAGGTTACAGGGCATAAAATCCATTTATATTTTTGTGCAAGTAGATGCATTAATGTGCGTGTGGGGCCAACGGGCAGCTGGCTCTGGCATGAAGGACCAACTGAAAAGGCACCCCAGACTAAAATGTCCATTATATCAAACCAAGTTAATATGTATTAAGTGGACTGGACCTCTTGCAAGGCAAATGCAAGCACACAGGAATGACTTTACAAAACAACAGATGTAATTATTAGTGAAAGTGTTGACTTCAAAAGCTTGAACAATTTAAGCTATTTCTGTACTCAAAAAGGAGAGCCTCCGGATTTTTTGCACACCAGAAAAAGGGTGTGAATGCCCAAGACTGCACCAAACATTATTTACTCTTGTAATGAAAAAAGAAAGTTCAAAAAAAGCTAAGTATTAGGTGATGCATAGGAAACAATCCCCTCCATTAAATTGCTACAAGAAATTCAGCTCAACATTATGTTTTTCAAATTATCCCAATCAATAAAAGCGTAGCACTGGAACACAAAAAGTTGCAATTTCCATGTTGTAAAGGAATTAATTTAACAGAAGTGAAACATTAATAAAAGAAGTCTGTTACTGGTGGCACCTCTATTTATGCCAAGAAAAATAACATGAAATTACAGTGAAAGAACAAACTTTGGCATACTGAGAAGCAAACAGTGTAAAGCAAAATGACTTCTAAGCAAACAGATACCACAACACAACTGCGCAAACCCTACACAACATCAGGAATACTTCTTCCAGTCATCAGTCCTTTGGGCATTCTCACAGAAAAGCAGCTAAAGAACGAAGAGGAGCCTACCTGCTACGTAACTGAAGTTTATGCAAAGATCACAGAAATGCTTTATCAATCTCTGCAAAGCAGACGTTTGTCTGCAGCACCTTAAAACCACACGAACGATCAGCTTCCTCTTGATCAAAGGAATACAGACAAACACATGAAAGCAGTAGCAAAAACCTCCAGATATTCAAGTGCAAAAGAGAAACTGATGTCCCAGAATTTAGGGCAGAACATTTCCACACAGTTTGATCTGGCATTCAGTAAACAACAATGATATATGCAAATAATACAGTAAATGAAAACAAGGACATGCTTCACAAGACTTCATATTGCAGAGGAGAGAGATATTAAATAATTAAGGAAAATGAATTATCCGCAGTAGCTATACTTTAAGAGTTACAGGAATAAAATTAAGAAGAAAACCAAGATGTGACCAACAGGCATGTTAATATACTAATTCATTACATCTGCAGAAAGCCTGAAATGTATATGCATTATGTATGTACATACACAGAACACACAAGACAATTCAAAAGCAGAAGTAATTCTATATGAAACATTTTGATTACTACTTAACTGCAACAAGAAGTACTTTACTAAGATCCTTACAACCTTCAGACCTGCAGACAGTGCTGGGTGCTAAGGTTTTACGATCTTGACAGTTTCATGATACAAATGAAGGAAAGAAAAAAAAGTGTTATTTGAATTACAGGCACAAAGTCTGGCAGATGTGTTACAGTATTTTAAATAACATAACAATAATCTTGAGTTTCTTTAGGTTTTTTTCCCATTTTAATAGTTAGATAGATTTCTACTATCCCACTTACCTCTTATCTTTACACCCCCACACATCATCATCATTCATCATTGTGGAGATAAAACACAGTGAAAGGTATTTCTAAATATCCTATCTAAAGGCAGTCCAGGGAAATACTACGATGCAAAATACCTCTGTGATTAGCCAAGATTTCAAGTCACTTTTTTTGTCAATTTGATAGGCAGACCACTAAATGACTTAAGTAGCACTAATTCACTGGATTAGCTGCTTGAACACAAGTATATTGGGAAAACTAATACATACTGTGTTCTTACATGCACTAATTCCAACCATAGAAAATACATGGGTATTAATATATCAAGTTGTGATGGAAATACCACACACAAGTCAATTACAGCATAGTAACTCAGAAATTATCTAAATGTCATAAACCATGCAGGTTAAAAAAGATCTTCTGCAGTACTGAAAGAACTTTGCTTTTGATTACTGCAACAACCTTGGCTGAGTTACAGCATTACTACTCCTTCCATTATATAAGCACATTATCCAGACTTTCCCTCTCAGCCAGTAGGAGAGATTCACGGCAAAGTTAACTTTGGGTGTGTAACACAAGTGAATTTCACATACTTACTGACCCGAATCACTGTACCACAGTACACTGAGAACTGAGTATAACCTGTCACACACACACATCACCTGAAAGGTAACTATATCAAACAGGACCTGTAAGACACACAGACCTCACAAAACCCGAAGTTACCAGACTGAGAACAACTGTGAGAGCCAATTAAAAGAAGAAGATGGAAACAGGGAGGACACAACTTGAGTTGGCTGTTACTCAATGCAGTTAGTATTCCCATAATTTGCATTAGTTTCTTGATCAGCTGTATCCCCCCACACTTGTACTGTCCAGTTATTTGTAATACTTTAAAAACCAAAACAACACATAAGTGGATATAGAACTTAAACTGAGAATAACTGCTTCTAGGATCTGCTCAACAGCTTGAGCCAATTGTAGTGAAGGGCTGAAAACTGTAATGTCCTGCCAGAGAGTCGGGGCAAAAACCAGATCTCATGAGTAGTGGTCAAGATAAGCTTAACAGAGAAATGCCAAACAAGCTACTCAACAACACTGACACTGGGACCTTCTGGCAGAGGTGAAACATAAGAGAAGATTTTATTTTTTTTTTAAAATCACCTGAACAGTACAGAATTAAACAGAATTAAAAGCCTTGCTGTTACTGTTCTGTAGCCTTAAAATGCATTTGTAAGTGAATGACAGATATAAATAAGATTTTAAAAGCATTTCCCCTGTCGGTTTTGCTCTGCACACATTAAAAGACTGATAACTAAGAAAGTTATAATTGCATTTTATTTATTCATGAGACAAAAAAAAAGCCTTACTACATAAATCTCCATATAATATCAACATGCAGGATATATAGTTTCATTTACATTAAATATGTACATGCTCCTTCAATTAGCATGTCTACAAATAATTACCTAATATTAAAAAAAGCATCCCTGATGCCTTTTCCACTGCTACGGATACGCTCACCACCAAAGCAAAGAGAGGTATGTGACACTATACAACAGTGTCTTACAAACACTATTTCAGATGCTTCACTTTCCTAATGTGCATTTCAAATTATTCCTTCCTTTTATTTCTGCAATCTTGGAATTCAAAGGCAAGATATTTTTCTTCACTGGAATTTAATAAAACTTAGTTGGAAAGGGATCTGACTTTTTTTTTTTTTTAAAGAACAGAGGCAAAGTCTGCGAGTGTTACAATACTTTAAATAATAAAACAATAACCTTGAGAGGATGTAGTACATTAAACCGCTCTGAACTAAGCCCAGTACTTGCAAATGGTAACATCACATGAAAAGCAGCACACAAATTAACCTCGGGGATAAACAACCTTGAATGTCCATATATGAGAGAAAATAATGTAGTACAAAAAAAAAAAAAAGAGTATAAATATACTTTCTTTAAATCATTTTGGCTGATAAGAAATCAGTTGGAAAAGCACTGCTATCAAGAAGAAAAACCCACACAGTATTTTTAAAGAAATACACACATGAATTCCTTTCACACAAACTGCTTTTGTGATATACAGTCTAACTTGGCATAACACGTAATTTTTTTCTTAAATCCTTTTAGGGCTGACCAACTTTTCTGTAAGAAGAAAAATATATTTTTCTCAGAAAACCAGTGTTCAGTATTTCAGTCTCTCAGAGCATACGTTAAGCAAATTTCACTGGGCAGCAAGAGGGAAGACAAGACATTGAATACTGAGCAGCTTGTCCTTCAAATGCTATTTAGTCATTACCGTTACTACAGATGGCAGTGGCAATAACGCCTACATTTTGGTCACCTAACACTTTCGCTGACAAAAAGATTCCTGTGATCTCTTCTCAGGCTGTAGCACCTCCATTGTTTGCCACATGCCTTTGATTTTTAGCAGAGGTAAACACCTGAGCTCTGCAAATATTATTTGCTTGTGCCACAGAGTTTTGTTCCTTTTTGCAGAATTATAAACCATTGAACAATAGCCTCTTCCCTGGTCGTCAATAGATGCAAATACCTTTGTTACAGCTTGATCTGGGCAGACAGTCTGAAGTGATGGACACGCTAAATCTGGCACCTCCCTTTCATTGCCATCCTAGCAATATTTGCAGCATTGGAGGACCCTAGACATCAAAACTTAAATGCTGCCAGAGAACCACAAAATTTGGGAAGGGGGACAGTGGCAGCAGCCACCACCCATTGCTGGGGCAGCACCCTTTCTGGGGGAAACACACTGGGAAGGAGCATTTTAGTTTGGGACACAGAGGTAATATTCTTCCTATCCCTATGAACAAGATGAAGACTCCAGGACCTAGATGTACATACAAACACATACATTAAGAGAGCATCAGTTCAACACCCCTGTTAATGATATGCATGAGTAACTGCTGTGACTGCTACAAAATTGGTAAGTTGGGTCCCAGTAAAAAAGTCCCATTCTCTGTTGCAACAGATCCAAATCCCATCCACGCTGCTGTCTGTAAAACACACCACAAGTATACAGACAATCTTTTGTACCACATTGTATATTATCTTCCAGCAGCCAAATCAAATAAAATAACAGATTTGGCTGAGACCACTCTATACTGCCATGCTTGGGCATTAGTGTTCAAATGTCGATGCTTGACCACAAGTGACTACATCTGCCCGTGCCTGTCCATGCTCTACAACACATGATCCATTTGATATCATCTCTAATTACACCACATCCCGCCTTTTCTATGGATTCCCAGTCTCATACAGGGTGAAGTCCTAGCCTATATAACGAGTGAAGCTTTTCTGCAACATTTGCCTCTGAAGTTAGAAGGTATGAAGTAGGAAAACCCAAGAAGAAAAAAAGTCTGGGAAGAGTGTGAGTGAATATTGGGCAGACTTCCTTATGCTTTGGGGGGGAAGTCACAAATATAAATTCTGAGCATTAATTGTTTTTATGCCCTCTCTTCCACGTGAAACATGGAAATACGGAGACCCAAGACCTAGAAGTGCTTGACGGCTCAACCGCAACAGCTTACTGTGGGAGTTGTGACTGCTGAGCACAGGAGCAAGGCGAGGAACGGCAAACACAGGCGTTCCCGGCTCCCTGCCTGGCTCCTCACACAGCCTTACCTCAGAGAAGTCAAAGACTTGGATTCATCTTCCCACCCCATAAATTTGGGATAATACTATTTCCTTACCTCCCAAAGCAACTGTAAAGCTACTTTTAGAAACTACAGTGGCTTAGGACAAGAGGGAAATAACGCCCTCTTATGCCCCAGGTTTAGATGGTTTGCCATCCACAAAGCAAAGGCCCCGTATCAGATAATTAAGGTAGAAGTACAACGCGCAGCTGCCTAACTCCTTAATCACCACTCATCTCATAGGTGGAACCGGGGAGAGGTCACGGGAAGGCAGAGCATCCAGACCCACCCTGACACCTACATGGGAGGTCAAGAGCTATGGTCGTGACCACCAGCCTTGGCCCTAACATCTCCTGGTGCTGGGGGGACTTGATCCCAACGCCACACGCGCCTCCATACGCCACACCAGCCTCCACCGCATCACCCACCCACCCTCTTCGTCCTCGGAAATTAAAAGTTACGTTTGCCCAGCAACGAGGAGGCACCTTAATAGGAGCCGTGCTTTTATACGGGCTCCGCGGAGCGAGGCGTTCACGCTCGATACCAGCTCAACCAGTTTGCTGCCCGGGTTGGCCAACCAGCACAGGCAGGCCCAGGCACCGCTGAAAATGAGGTTTATAAATCGCTCCTTCCCCGCTCTCCACTTCGGGGCAAAACCGAGCTGCCGCCCTCCCCGGCAGCACCGCCGGCGGTCGGGGAAACCGCGGCGGCACACGCGGCTGCCGGGCGAGCCCGACCCGCCGCACAAAAGCCACCTCATGGCAAACACCTCCCGCACCACAAAGGCGGCACCGGGCGGCGGGGGAAGGGGCACGCCGGGGGCCTCGGGGCGACACCCGCTCTGCGTCCCTCCCCCGTCAGGAGCCGCCAACCCCGGCGCCGGCACCCCCGCGGCTCCCGCCGAGGATAACCCGCCTCGTCCCTCACCGGGGCCGGGGCCGCCCCCACTCCGCGCCCCACGGCGGCCCCGGGCCCGGCCCGAGATGGCGGCCGGACCCTCCCGCCGCCGCCCCCTCAAGCGCCGCGCCGGCCGGCACCTGCCGGGCAGGCGGGGGAGCGACCCTCGCCCGCCGCCCCCTGGGGCTCCGGCAGCCCCGGCCCGGCCCGCGGCGGGAAGGGACGGGACGGCGCCGGGGGCAGCCGAAGGAGGCGGGCGGGCGGTCAAGCCGCCGTCCTCCGGCACCTTGCGGGGCCGCAGACTCATCCCCTACCTGTCGCCCGCGGGTAGCTGCGCGCAGCCCCCGGCTCCGCCATCTTCCTCGGCCGGTGGCTACCGCCGCGTCCTACCGCTGCCGCCGGGGCTCAGCTCCGCTCCGCTCCGCGGCGCCCAGCGGCCGCCGCACAGGCGCACTGCCCGCCCCGCGGCACCTGACACCGCGCGGCGGGCGGGGAGGAGAGGGAGCGGGGCCGGGCACGGCGGCCGACGGCAGCCTGATGCCGCTCGGCGGCGGCTCCTCGCCCGGTGCCGCCTGCGGGGGGCGGCTCCGGCGCCGCCAGGTGCTGCCGCTGCTCCGCCCCGCGGGGGGGGGGGGAAGCCCCGCCGGTAGTCGCTCGGTAGAGCCTCGTTCCCCCCTGGCCCTCGCTGCGGCCGGGAGAGCGGCACCTCGGCCGAGGGGACGGGGAGGGTCGGGCCTTGGCCGGAGGGCAGCGGGGTCCCGCCGGCAGGGGAGGCCTGGCCCGCCGCCTGCCCGTCACCTTGCGCCCGTGGGTCTGCCCTCCCTCAGGCGAGGCAGCGCGGCCGGGCCTGTGCCTCGGTGACCGGGCACGTTTGATCCGCCTGCCTGGGAAAGCCAAACAACGCGCCCTCCGGCTTTCCCCTGCCCTTTTCCCCCCCGTTTTTCCATCCCGTCGGCAGCCAGGCGCCGCCTCGGTTGAGCGGATGGCCTTGGAGAAAGGCACAGGCGCGTCCTCCTGGTGCGGCCGGTGGCTCCCACCGGGGCCGCTCCCGCCCGCAGGCCTGCGGGTGGGCCCTCGCGCTGGGCTGGCCCGGGGGCAAACGGGGAAGCATCATCTTTTTTTACTCTCCTGAAGGTTTATGTGCTAGCGGTGGGGAAAAAAAAAAACCCTCAATGCAGAAGTTTCAATGCACAGGTTGCGTATTTGTTTTGCTCCCGCCTTCTCGGGTTTTTTTTCCCCTGCTTCTTGACCAGGCGGGGACACTGCCGCCCCGCCGGAGCGCGAGTGGCCTTGGCACCAGGCCTTGGGGCAGCGCTGGCCCCGCTGCCCCGATGCGTCGCCGGAACGGGTGCTTGACCCCAAAAAGCGTTATTGCCTCATCTTCAGTGCCAGTTTACCAAAATTGCAACTGAAGACACGCTTAATCCTCCCGCTTTCCATTCTTAGTCTGTTTGTTCTGTTCTTTTTGCCTGGCGATTGTATTCCCATTATAGTCTTCCATAGCTGAAAGTACAGACCATCATCAATATAAAGGGGTGGAGGAGGAAAGTGTTTTCCCTTCGTTTTTTTTTTTTTAAAAAAAACATTTGCTTGGGTATTCCTGATGTGTCTCCCAGTAAATCGCTATTTCTTGTTAAGTACAAATTACTCTGTTAGGGCGCTGGTCCACGATTTGTCTTCCATCTGTATGTTCAAGTGGTGTCCTCGTGTTTGGGTTCACAGACCTCAATAAAACTTTAACTAGACAGATTTAGTTTCTGCTGGTGCGTATAGTAACAATTATTCCTAATGTTGCCTTGTCAGTGAAAGACTTCACTTTCATTGTTTATAACTCTGCCAAATTTAAAAAAGTGCCAATGGGTGTTTTCATGCCAGCTGCTTCTCAGGCTAAACTTAAAGTCAAGGGACGCTCCCTTTAAAATTATTCTCCCCATCTAAAGATGAAATCGTACTGTTTTGCTCATGTTACGGAAGAAAAATCCTACCGGTCTTCCTGTAGCTGTGCCTCCTGATTTCCAGGGGCTCCTTTGGCAACAAAACCAAAAGAAGGAAGACTGTCCTGTAATCTTAATTAATCTTTAGCCTATTGGTGCCTGACGAGCACACAGGAAGGAACAGCTGCTCTCAGTGCAAGTTACATGGGCTTAGTGCTGAGGGAAAGGAAGCGGAGAGTTTCCAGGACGGGGAATTAGGAAAGTGGGCGAGGGATGTGGGGCATATGAAGGGACAGGAAAAAGTGGAGGAGCCAGAAGCTGAAGGTGTGCGAGGGTGTCTGCAGGGAGGGGTTTTGGGCAGGAGCCAGTGACTGGGTGGAGAGGAGTGGGTAGGACCGCGGGAGAATCTGCCCCGGGGAACGTGAGCCTACTCGTGCTGGCTCTCCAGCGGCCCTGAAGCCCGTAAGCGTAGCATGTCACATGGAGACGTAAGTGGTCTCCTGCGACTGTAATCTCCTCTGATAGCTGGCTCGCAGCCTCACCAGTATTCAGACTGGGAGTCATGCAGTGAAAAAAAGATTTTAAAGAAAACTTAAGGAAACTACATGGGAAACATAAAAGCTCCAAAGACAAAAACCTCCCTGATGGTATTTTATGTATTATGAGATACGATTCAGTTTTTAAATTACCTTTGCAAAATGTTTTTTTCTGCAAGACTCCTGCCTCATTCAGTGCAAAGGATGTGTTTAATTAATGTATAGTTCCTCAATGTTTCTCTTCATTTTCATCATGTAAAGTGGAATCTTTCATGTCATATTCACTGTACATTCTTCAAACCCTGCCTTGAAGGCAGGTTAATTAATTTCCATGATGGCTTTCCTGTGGTACTCTCATAACTCCTTCAAGGATTAATAAATTTAACTTTATAACAGCCTTCTGAGTTGGAGTAGCACTATTATCGTATTTTACACACAGGGAAGAACTGACAGAAGAAGGTCACATGTCTGGAGTTGTCCATAGTCAATTGTTAATTCTTTTATGTTGTGGAGATTGGCAGGTTGTTTTAAAGTGGGGAATAGTGGTTTCAATACAGTGTGCATCTACCAGCACCTGAGAAACAAGACCACAACCGTTCTTGCTCAGGTTTGACTTTGAATACTTTCATGGATCGTTAAGCACCAGACGTGGTGGATTACTTACAATCTACAAAGCTTTGGCATGCACTTACAGCCAGGAGTCAGGAGATAGTTTCAGACGTATCTGTGTATCCTTCTTTAAGACAGATAGAGGAACTCTGGGGAATTTTTTAATCCTCAGCTTTTAAAAAGGGAGTTAGGAACTGTTCAATTTTGCCCATACTTTACAGAACAAGATTATTTTCTTGACTGTAGCAGCTGAAGGGGCTTTTCCAGCTGTGATGGGACTACAGCCAGTGTCTGCATGCTCCGAGTTGGAGATGTCACCGTGTCCTTCTCTGACTTTCCCCCTCCCACCTTGCTCTACTGTCCCTTCATATCACACTAAAAGAAACCGTCCTAAAGGCGGCACATCACCAGGAGCAATTTGAGGCTCTACTTTTGAGTGATAGTGGAAGGAATACATAACCTGACAGCCCTACAGCCTCAGTGAGCTGAGAGACAGCACCGGGAAGTTTCTCCTCACCCCGAGGACCAGGAGTGTAAATTACCACAGTGCTGCCCGTGAGGGCAGGGAGATGGGCAGGGAGAAGCCGTGTATGTGCTGGGCTGCGGCCACCCTCTTATCATCAACTCTCCAGCCTGAATTATAAGGCAAGGCAGGAATTTTCCCAAGCGCAGCTTCGTATCTGTAAGGCACGTCGCATTGAGCCCTCTGGGAAGGCGTTTCATTGCAGACACTGGTTACTCTGCTTTCTTCATCTGATGCCCAGTTTGTCCTTCTGTGAATGAAACTCTGGTAATACTTCTTCCAGATTGTTGTATTTTAAAGCGTTTTTCTTTCTTTTATGGTGTGTTGTGTGCTGTTAAAGTCAACAACGCTTTGCGTTTCTTTTATGGAAAACATTTTTCCCTTTTACCGCAAGTTTTCAGCAGGTACCATATTGAAACAGGTCCGTCCAAATATTCATATGTGAGCTACAACAGGTGTTGGGCAGCCTAAGGATGGGAAAATCTCAGAGGTAAATCTGCAGAGAGGTAAAGGAGAAGTCTTCAAGTCTGTTCAGTATGCAGGCAGAAAGAAGCTGGAAGGACTGCTAATTCTGCCACCTTAACAGACATTAAAGTAAAAATTGTCTAAGGTGTAAACTAATTTTGAAAAATTTGGCTTGTTTTTTTGGTGTTTTTTTTATATCTTGTGGTTGTATCTATGCGACCATAACCATCTATCCCTAGGAATGCTTCCAGGGGAAAACAGAACGGCGAGCCCTGAGCAAACTGGCCCAATCTATGACATAACCAATCTGCGACAGTCTGCAGTTTCTTCTCTTTGTTGCCGTTTTGAATGGATAGCTGGCAGGTTGAGAACCCAAGAAAGTGAGGCAGACAGAATGGCTGCCCGTGGCATTTCAGTTGGAATGATTGGCCCAGCGTCACACAAACGCTGCATGTCAAAGATGGGAAATCCAGTTCTCTCAGGCAGTATTTGCCTGCTTTAACTTCAAAATCACCCTTTCTTTTCTGAAACTCCTGGAAATCCAGTGCCACGTTTACCATCTCTCTTATAACTTCTGAATGAAATTGAGTTCTCACACCAAAGTATTTTTACAGACAATACAAATTCATCCAAAGACCAGTTCTCCTCTTCATGGGCTAAGTTCATGTCCTCTAAGAGAAACAGAAGATGACTCGAAGTTAAAAAGAGTTGTAACACATATATCAGAAACTGAAGAAAGGTGGTGAGTATAACTAATCATAGTTATTCCTGATTGTTCAGTTATTAGTTTGTCACCTTTAGCATTCCCCTGAAATAGATTATAAACCATAATTGTACTTAGAGAGTTATTGTGAAATTAGGTTTGCAAATGGCAGAAATGCTCATGGACTAATTGGCCGATAAGAAATCTTCCTCATGAGGTGTCAGTCTTACATGAAAAATTCTTGGGCACTGAGTCAATAAACTGAGATGCAATTTGATAATTGAGAAAATCTTTTTTTCCAGTTGCTTGGAACTGTTCTATAAAACCCATTGGTGGTGTCAGTCTCGAAGCTAGATATCAACAGCAAAATGGTGCTCTGTTCAAAAACCACAATTTTGAATTCAAAAGTCATAGTGGTATTTCTAAAGGACTTCTACCTTTTAATCATGAATGTTTTTATAAAATATAGCTGAATTTGCCCTTGTGAAATGGCTTCAATTTCTGTTTGTCTCTCACTGTCTAAGAAGCCATGGGCAGAATATCCACAGGAATTAAGCTATCTTTTTAAGTTCTCTTGATTGACGAGCAGGACCAATATGCAGCTCAGTCTGGCAAAGCTTGAACTACATCTGTCTGCTTTATTTTTATGTACTTACACAGCTAAGAAGTGTCAATCAGTGAATAATATCTGCCTAATGTTAAAATAATTTTTAGGATGAATCATAATGGATTGCTTTTGTATTTGTCATTTGGCATGCAGAAAGTGTATTAGTTCTCCTCCACATGAAAACATATATTAAAAAAAACCCTTATATTGTAAAATCCCACATCTTCTACCCCAATATCCTATGCCATATATGATTTTTTATACTCCCAGAATGCCTTGAACTACGGGCGTATTCTCACTTGCCTCACACATTGATGTTATCTTTTGAAGTTCAGCCGGAGCTTTTTGACTTGGTGTCACTAATGGTGTCAGTCTTCACAAAAATAAGTGAAAAGGGAGAAAGAGAGGAACTCTCTCATCACCTTGTCCTTCGTTATTTACTGACTGCACAGGCATTTTAAGTCATGTACAAACATAGCCCTGCCTACACACCCTGATTTACTGAGCACGGTAATGGGATAAACAGTGGTGGAATGCAATGCAAACCTATTTCACACCTGATTTAAACGGAATATTTTTTCGTCAATGCTTCATTGAAAGGCTGATGTACATCATTTCTCCAGTTCTCCCGTAAATAGGGCCTTCCTTATTTACCACCAAATACCTGCTCTTCTCCTCCAAGAGTCAGAACCCTGTGAGCCATGAATCCTTAGAAGAGCTGTGTTATTAATTGCTTTGCAGATTTGTGGCCAGGTATCACTGGGGGATCTGAACAAGTTAGATTTTGATGAGTTTTGGATTGCTTTTAATTCTGGGATTAAACCAAAGGTTCTTTACTGCAGTATTAGGCAAAGAAAAGGCAAAAGCTCTGTTAGCTTTTCATGCTTTAACAGGATGTGACACAGTCTTAGCATTTGCTGGGAGAGGCAGGAGAAGATAAGTCTTGCTTAGGAAGGAAAGAATGTCTGCCCTGCAGCCATAGAAACGGTTGGCCGTTTCTCTTCACCACCTGCTGAAGTGATTGATATTTGCCTGAAGGATTTGCAATTATTTGTAATATTTTGTTTAACTGCACCAGCATACTTTGCCAGGAAGAAGAACATTCCTTCCCCAGCAGTACATCTATTCATACAGGGGAAGATTATGTTATATTCATACATGACAGAAGCATGGACAGGAACATATCTACATCAGATTGTTAATAGATTGTTCTCAAGGTTATGGAATATCAAATCCTAAGGTACTTCTACTCTGATTGAATGCCTAAAATAGCATTAAACTAATTAAGTTTAGTTATCATTGAATAATAATTATACTGCATCAAATGGCCGACAGTCACTAGAGAAATAGTTTTTTACATTTTGGTTAAACTAGCATCCCATGTATAAGAAATTAAGTCACCTTGAAGGGAAGTCATGACTACCGTGGGGATACAAAACCTCTGGAACATATAGACCAGGTGGGTCCAAGAAGCCAGGCAGTCTTGAGACTAAATAAATTTATGAGTAGTACTGCATGTGCACAGGGGACTCTGCCTCACACTCGCAGTGAGACCGTTTGCATGCTCCCTCCTTCATATGTGACTGGTAAGTCCCATGTCTCAGCTTTTCTGAGCACTATCCATAAGGTAACTCTGGGAGAGGCATAATAATTGGAGGAGAGAAGTCAGCATGGCTTAGGTCTTCTTTCATAACTACCTATTAGGAAACCACAACAGACCCAGATGCCACTTAAGTATATACTTAATACCTGCCCAGCATAGGAAAATAGAAGTTGAATTCTGATTGCCTTTATTTAAAGAGGGGGAAAGAACATTGTAAAAGATGAGGATTTTATTTACTTTCATAATCAATTTTCGTTCTTCCTTAACTTCCACAGACTGTGACATTTATTCATGCGTGTGACTTGGTGCACTCAAACATAGAGACTGCAGCGCTGGTCACAGTGATTCTGTGGTTGCTTCGAAGCAAGATAAATCAGGCTGTAGATGCTTCCAGTCTAAAGGTCTCCTGGTTATTAAAATGAGATCAATAATTTTGAAGAAAGCGGTGTTTGAAAAATGGTTGAGCTGAGCCTCAGATCAATGGGTATAAAATATTATCCTGAACATTTTAACACAAAAGGGAAGGGTCTATTGACAAAACTTGTTCATCAAGAATTAAATGGATCCTCAGGCTGAGCTGCAGTGACTTCAACACAGTTACAACAAATTACACAATCTGCCTCTGAACAGAAAAATCAGTTATTTCAGTTTATGATGTATAAGCATTCAACAAAGAAATCTTAAATATGTATGCTCAAAAGATAAAATAACTGTTCATAAGCCTCACAGAGATGTACTTAGATAGTTGTCTTACATTTCAAAACTTGAGTAAACATCAGATGTTAATCAAACATTAACTTACCTTAATTTCACAGGCTAAAGATCACTCCCACATACAATTAAGGATCAATTTCCTGCCTCCCTGCCAATCCAGCAATTCATGGAACATGCCGCTTCCTCTAGATTTTAATTTTATAGGGGTTATAACTAAGCAAATGTAGTGAATGTGGTTTGTAAATGTTTACAAACCTCTGCAGCAAACATAAGCGAGACCAAAAATATAAAATAAAACAATCTGGTAATTGCTAGTAGGTTAATAAAAATAGACATGACAGATTCTGTGGAAACAATGTAAAGGACGATACCAAATGCATAATGTTCTTTTTGCAGTCATTTAGTCTGTTTTCTGAAATCTAGCTCTTTGACAATTTAGTCTTCCCCCTGCCCCTTGAAAATCAGGTCTCATTACGTCTAGTATGTATCTTATAATTTCCTTTTTTGCTATTTCTACTGTATATGAGAATGTTCAAAGTTTGTTCTTAAATTATGAGAGAAGTTACTTACTCTGCCTTCAAGCTCAATTTAAAGATACAACCTGATGTAACTAACCTGACTAGTTGGAAGAAATTAAGATGGCTAAACCCAGTGTTTCTATTCAATGATAATTCTGCCACTTCATAATTTCTTTTTATTCCAAATCAGTTAAAAATAATGACAATTACTTACTTATAGTTAAAAACTGTGTAAGGATTCTGCATATTTCTTCCAAGCCATATGATAGCAAGTTTGTGTAGCACTCTTGCATATCTTGTTACTGCAGTGTAGTGATCTGTTAGCACATCTATGAATAGGTAGGTATTCCAATCTGAGGACTTAAACTTTTCCATATTTATAGGGTTACTAAGGGTACTTCTTTTCTTTTCCAAATGACATGACAGCGATCTACACCCCTGTCTAAATCCAACCCCCAGGCTCTCATGGGTACTTCAGGCTCTCTGATACTTCAGTACAGTATTTTTTCTACTTTTCTCTAAATGATTTTAACTCAAACATGATCCATCTTATACATACTGTCCCTTTTCTTTCTCTGAAGTTATTAACGCACAGTGCTATGTCATCATCTTTATTTTTCTCTTCTGTCTTTCCTAAGTGATGTATATACTTCCATCCTGATATTCCAGCCACAACTGCTAATCCTCCACAGGTCTCTGTACTGCACATTCTGACTCAGTTGTTCTGGATCCTTTGTTTTGTTGTGCCAATATAATAGCTTCATACTGGCCACCACAAGAGGCTAATTTTTAGCCAGTACTTTCCCACTCTGTATTAGCCAGCAAGCGCTCTTATCAGTATTGGCGATTTCATTCCTCTGACCCTCTGATATTTCTTTCTCCCTACATTATCCTCATACAGACAAATGAGCCTTTTCCAGCTTTGTTCCCTACTCTTAAATTTAATCTCTTAGCAATCAAATTAACCTTGATCCCAGTCCAGAACTCAAACTATTCGGTGTATGATCCTCTTCCAAGAAAGTTTCCCAGTGGCAGACCAACCCTAAGCCTTCTTATAGGGTGATCAGTTGGTCTTCACTGTCTAGTTGCGTCTCTCCTCTAAATCTTTAAAGACCAGAAGAATTCCACTCCATTTTTATTGATATTTGTATTAACCGCATTTAACCGGGTTGTGATTTCAGACATCTTTTCCATGTCTTCCTACTAGCAGACAATTGCTTCTGCAGTTGGAGCAATTTTTCCATATTCATTCATGAGTCATGGCCTGCTGGAGCAAAAGTGTGCAAGAGTCAGAAAAAACATCTCCTATGTGGTTTAGATTAGCCAAACTAAATAAAATTATTCTGATGTCTTAAGTAAGCCACTACCACTTGACAGACACCCAAAAAAAAAGCAGTGTTAGGTGCTTAGTGTCAAAATCAGGAAGGCCAAAGCTGAGCCAGAGCTGAAGCTGCCAAGGGGCACTGATTGGAACAAGGCAGATTCTGTGAGAATGCTAAATGGAAAAGCAAGTTCAAGGAAAATGTGCTTCTGCTGATGAGGCCCCTAGTGACAACAGGTGTCAATGAAATTATGACTAACTCAGTGCCTTTTTTCTGCCTCTTTCTTCACAGTGAAAGCTAAGTCCCAGACCCCTGCCAGTCAGTGAAGGAATTGGGCAGCCAGCAATGGAGGAGCAACAGGTTAGAGAAACTGGATGTATTCAGATCCATTGGGCTGGATGGGAATCACCCCAAGCTACTGGAAGACGTGGTGCGCCTGAGTGTGAGGCCACTATCAATCTTCATCTTGAAAAAAGGCAAGAAGGAGGATTTGGGAAACTATGTGCCAGTCAGCTTCACTTCAGTCAATGGAAGGATCATGGAGCACATAATCAGCAGTAGACAGCCCAGGAAGGCAAACCGTGTTTGACCTGCCTGATTGCCTGCTATGATAAAATGACTGGCTCTGTGGGCAAGGGCAGAGTGGTGGGTGTAATATACCTTGATTTGAATGTGGCTTTTGACACCAGCTTCCCCAGCCTTCCCCTCTGGAAACAGCAGAAGCAGGGACTGGACAAACAGACTGTATAGATGAGTTGAAAACTGGCTGTGAGGGTAGCAGTCAATAACTCAATATTTGGCTGGTAATCAGCAAAGCACCCTGGGATCAATACTGGCACCCGTAACCAATGCCTTTGTTAATAATCTGGCTGCAACGCAGAGCTCATTCTCAGCAGATCTGCAGATAGCTCTAAGTTAGGGGAAGTGGCAGCTGGTTCAACCCAGAAAGATCCTGAAAAACTTAAGAATTGGACAGAGACCTCGTGATCCTTATAAGAAGTATGAAGTTCTGTACCTGGAGCAGCTGGAATAACCCCATGTACGGGTACGGGCTGGGAGGTGGCTGGCTAGGTCATAGTCTTGTGGGTTACAGCACACCGTGGGTTGAATGCTAACCTGCAACACGCTCTTCTGAAAGAAGCTACATACTGGGTTAACATTAGAAGCATGGCCAGCACATAAAGGGAGATTTGCTGATAATCTCCACTTGGTACTGGTGAGGCCATACCTGAAATAGTGTTTAGGTTTGGATACCTCTGATCAAGAGGGACATGGTGAAATTCGAAGAGTTCAGTGGACGGCTACCAAGAAGGCTATTAAGGAGAGGCTGAAGGAGCTGGACTTTGGTCTGGGAAAAAGGAAGCTAAGAAGTGACATAACATCAGCCTACAACTGTTTGAAGTATTATTAGAAAAGTGACAGAGCCAAACTCTTCCTGCTAGTGCCAGCTGGTCTAGCAAAGAAAGATTGCCACAGTTTACAGCTTGGGAGGTTCAGACTGGGCATCAGAAAATAAAATCAACATGAGGGTAACTGTGCACTAGAATAGGTTGTCCAGGGAGGTGGAGGAATCTCTGCCACTGGGGCTTTTCAAGACTCAGGCAAAGCCAAGACTGGCATAATCTAGTGCTGAGCTGGTCCAATTAAAGGACAACCTTCAGAGGTGCCTTCCAATCAACATTTTTATGATCTTGCAGCAGGTATCAGGTCATCACAACATCTTATTAATAAAGCTCTATTATTAAAATAATCTGTGTATTAACTTGTTTGGTTTCATGAGTGGTGGTAGAAGATTGTCACCTAGCCTGTTTGAAGAGAGAAGATACAACAGATGGGAAACACCTTGGTGAGTTGCATAACTAAGACAATATCTCTCATCAACCCACTTTATGGAGTTAGTTAGAAGTATAGCAAAAGACTTCAGCTAAGGAAACGTATTCAAGTTGCACTTCTGCTCCACATCCCTCCTCCCCTTGCCCTGGCACCCATTCACCTTTCCAACTTAGTTGACTTATTCCTCTACCTCATTAAAATCTGAATCTAGACTCAGTTGCTCCTTCTGCTGTGTCTGAAACAGAGGACCTTAATTAGTAACTAGCCTTTCTCTGGCCTTCTGTTATCAAAGCATTATTCAACTTCTTTGGTCTGTGGGAAATGCCTTGATATAAATAGACATATTCTGCTATAAACTGTATCAATTCCATAACATCTCAGCCCAGTAGTTTCCCACCCTGCACAATACAGAAAAACAAAGTGTCCCTATCTCAGTTGCATTAATTTTTTTTCCTCCATCAGGAAATATTGAAGATCATAATTTTCCCCTGAGTCTGTGTACTGCCATTGCCTTTGTCAGTTAGGAATAAGCTGCACGTGAAAAACAATAGATGAATTTGCCAGGTTTTTCTGTATAGCTTGACATGATGGAGCAGAGCAAATTATAATAGTCCATTTGACACAAATCTCAATAGAAAGATAATTTCAAAAAAATATGGTTCTGTCCTCAGTACAGCAGAGTTATAGAGCATCGTCTGAAGCAGAGGAAATAGAAGCAGCTAGACCTATGGACAAATTCTGCTCCTACGTCTTTGACTGTCTGTGCTGGCCACAGACTTCTGTTCTAGCAATGCTGGATGGTACAGGGAAGAATGCTTGCAAAAGGGATTGAATCAGTTGGATCTTCATACATTGGATCTAAAAAGTGGACTTTTGTGATACTTGCAAGAGGCCAGTTGCCATGCATATGAGAGTCCATGTGATTTCTATAATCTTAGGCAAATGACAATAAGGTAATTTATAGTCAATATGATTTTCAAGTGTCACCACCAATAGAACTTGCTTTATCATGTTCAGGGGAACAGTAAGCTGCTTGTCTTCTGTTTAGAAGCGTGAAATTTATGTTTGGGGTTTTTTTCCCCTTACAGAAAAAAACCCACCCTCAGAGGGTAGTATATATCCATATATTCTACACAACTGAATTCTTTCTTGTATTGTCAATTTGACCTTGGATCCAGTATTCTAGGTTTCAGTGGAGAAATAGTAGGACATGATGTATCTAAAGGAGAGGAACAGAGGAGCCATACTGGGAGAAACTAGAACCAGAAGATACCTGATGGGATGCATCTAATGCACCTACAAGTGCTGAAAAATCAGATGGTTTGGTTTCTAATGTATGAAACTTCAACAAAGAAAACTGAAAGATGTATGCTAAAAAGGTAAAATAACATAAATTTAGAGAAGTCTGAGAGAGACATATTTAGATAGTCCTCGTACATTTCATAACTTGAGTAAACATCTGATGTTAATCAAACATTAACTTACCTTAATTTCAAAGGTTAAAGATCACTGTCATGTACAATTAAGGATCAGTTTTCTTCCCCCCTGCAAATCCTGCAATTCATGGAATGTGCTGCTTCCTCTAGATTTGAATTATGTAAGTTATAACATCATGGAGCTGGCTGATGTCGTTGTGAGGCCACTCTCGCTAATCTCTGAAAGGTGACAGCGATCAGGGGAGATTCCTGGGGACTGGAAAAAAGCGAATGTCACTGCTCTGTTCAGGAAGGGCAAAAAGGAGGATCCAAGAATCTACAGGGCAGGCGGCCTCACCTCAGTGCCTGGGAAGGTGGTGTTGCAAATGATTTCCAACATACTGAGCATAAGAAGGTGTTGGGGAGTAGAGCAGTAGTCAGCATTGATTTACCAAGCAGAGATCATGCCTCCCCTGTGATGAGATGGTATGAGTGGCTTAGTGGAGGAAGGGGGAGCAGTGGATGTTATTTATGTTGACTTGAGCAAGGCTTTCGACACTGTGTTCCATAACATCCTCATAGACAAACTGATGAAATATGAACTAGATAAATGGACAGTGGGGTGGATTGAAAACTAACTGAACTGCCAGGCTCAAAGGGTTGTAATCAGTGGCATGAAGTCAAGCTGGAGGCCAGTCACTTGAGGTGTGCCCCAGAAGTTAATACTCCTCAACATCCTTATTAATGACCTGGATGATGGGACAGAGTGCACCCTCAGCAAGTTTGCAGATGACACAAAACTGGGAGAAGTCAGCAATACATCAGATGGGTGTGCTGCCATTCAAAGGGACCTCAGTGGGCTGGAGAAATGGGTCAACAGAATCCTTATGAAGTTCAAGAAAGGGAAATACTAAATCCTGCAACTGAGGAGAAAAAGTCAAGTACCTGAGGATGAACTGAAACACTGTATCTGACCATCTTTTTTTCTTGGACATCCAAGCAACAGAAGTCTCCTTTTACCTGCCTTTTGCACTTGTCTCATGCAGATCCAGTACCTGATCCAGTGGTCCAGTAAAAGCTGGTGCTGTTTGAACCACCAGTGACTGTTTCTGTTTGTGTGGCTGTGGCAGTTGCTATTCGGCCATGGAAGAGGTCTTCAGTTTCTGACACTTAGAAGACTGATCTGAAGACTCTTTTGTCTTAAATATTGGAGATAGAAAACTGTGACTTTAGGGGTTGCTGATACCAAGGCAGTGACAAATAAATAGGGCCTTTGAGTAGATCATAGGATAGTTTGGGTTGGAAGGGACCTTTAAAGGTCCTCTAGTATAAATTGCCCCTGCAACGAGCAGAAACATCTTCAACTAGGTCAGGCTGCTCAGAGCCTTGTCCAATCTGACCTTGAATGTTTCCAGGGATGGGGCATCTACCACCTTTCTGGGCAACCTGTGACAGTGTCTGACTGTCCTCAGCGTAAAAAAATTCTTCCTTACCTTTAGTTTAAATCTTCCCTCTTTTCATTTAAAATCATTACCCTTCACCTTATTGCAACATGCCCTGCTAAAAAGTTTGTCCCCATCTTTCTTATAAGCCTTCTTTAAGCACTGAAAGGCCGCAATAAGGTCTCCCCAGAGCCTTCTCTTCTCCAGGCTGAACAACCCCAGCTCTCTCAGCCTGTCTTCATAGGAGAGGTGCTCCAGCCCTCTGATCATTTTTGCAGCCCTCCTCTGGACCTGCTCCAACAGGTCCATGTCTGTCCTGTGCTGAGGGCTCCAGAGGTGGACACAGTACTCCAAGTTGAGTGTCATCAGAGTGGATAGAGTCACCTCCCTCAACCTGCTGGCTACGCTTCTTTTGATGCAGCCCAGGATATGGTTGGCCTATTGGGCTGCGAGTGCACCTTGCCAGCTCATGTCCAGCTTTTCATCCACCATTACCCCTACATCCTTCTCAGCAGGCTGCTCTCAATCCCTTCAGCCCCCAGCCTGTATTGATACTGGGAGTTGGCCCCAAACCAGGTCCAGGACATTTGGCTTGTTGAATCTCATGAGGTTCACATAGGCCCACTTCTTGAGCTTGTCCAGGTCCCTTTAGATGGGAACCCATCCCTCAGGCATGCCCACCACACAACTCAGCTTGGTGTCATTTGCAAACTTGCTCAGGGTGCACTCGATCTCACTGTCAATGTCATTGATGAAGATATTAAACAGTACCGGTCCAAATACAGACCCCTGAGGGACACCACTTGTCACTGATCTTCATCTGAACATTGAGCCATTGACCACTACCCTCTGGATGTGACCATGCAGCCAATTCGTTATCCACTGAACAGTCCACCCAGATAGATACAGGAAGGGAGTTTAAAATGGGGCTTGAGTAGACAGGCTCTTAGCAATAACAACAATGACATTATTCCAGTCATTGCACTTGTTTATTTCTTCAGAAGGCATGTCCCTAGAAGAAAGGCTTCTAGCTAATTAAATAAAAAGATGAAGAAATGATCCTACAGAATGAACACTCAGACTGATTATAGATTTAAGAAAAATACTTCATTTAGTCATGAACTTAAAAATAATTCCAGAATGTCACAGTTCAAACAAGTATGCCTCTGAAGGTCCTTCTGGTATGAGAAGTATGTCCTATCTTTTATACTAGCATTTACTTTTCTCAGCTGGGATTCAGTAGATATAAGTCACACCTTTGAATCTTAGCTCAAACTGAAACCACTGAAATAATAGATAAAAACCCTTCCATGACCATCCTATGCAGCCAATGCCTTTTGGCAACCATATAGTTCTGGCAGAAAAAAACCCTAAACAACCCCCAAAAAACCCACTTTAATGTATTGAACTTTGGTGACTGAATGTTGAAGAAATCTTCAGCCTTAACTTGAGTTTAGCAAAAGTCCCAATCTAAGCTTGAGACATAAACATGTATAAAATCTTTTGTCTTGTGGAAGATTCTTTATGTGGTTCAGAAATCTGCAGTGACAGTCGAATCTCACTTATTCTCCCAACTAAGTTCAATGGCTATTAACGAAACTAGCTTCAAAAAAACACACACAGCTGAAAAAAAAATTAAAAAAATAATTCACAGAGAGTCCATAAAACATGAGAATTATTCCCCCCCCAAAGGGTTTTCAGATCTATATATCTGTGGTTATGACAGTAACCTATTTTCACTAGAGATACAGGCACATCTGATTGCGTTGAAGATGAAAGGTAGTCTAAAAAAAAAAAGGGAACCTCTAAATTTTTTATGCACTATGTCCCAATTGTATTTTTTCACTTCATACAAATCCTCTGCCGAGACAGAGTCACTCAGTTACCTTCTCTAACAGGGAAGCGGGTCAGGAGATCTCAGATTCTTGGAGTCAAGTTCAAGTCTTGTGACTCAGATGAAATGCTCCAACAGCTCATCAGTGCACAAAAAAATCATACACCAGATGCTTGTTTCAGACTGCAGTGAAGAACACCGTTACGTTGAGACTGCATCCGAAGTACCATGTCCATTTTGGGGTTCCCCAGCATGAGAAAAACAAGCAAGTCACAGAATGGTCAGGGTTGGAAGGGACCTCTGGAGATCATCTAGTCCAGCCCCCCTGCCACAGCAGGGACACCTACAGCAGGTAGGTACACAGGACGGTGTCCAGGCAGGTTTTGAATGTCTCCAGAGTCAGACTCCACAGCCTCTCTGGGCAGCCTGTTCCAGTGCTCTGCCACCCTCAAAGTAAAGAAGTTCCTCCTCATGTTAAGATGGAACTTCCTGTGTTCAAGTTTGTGCCCGTTACCTCTGGTCCTATCACTGGGCACCACCAGTGGATGACTAACAAGACTGCTGAAGGGACTGGAGCATGTGATACTGAGAAGAGGCTGAGAGATTTGGGTTTGCTCAGTCTGTGGAAAAGACTGATGAGGGGAGATCTTACTCCTGTCTGCAACTATGTAATTGGGGTGGAGGGGAAGAGACTGGAGTGCCAGACTCTTCTTGGTTGCACACTGTGGATGAACAAGAGGCAAGGGACACAACTCAGAACACAGAAGATTTCAATCAGATGCAAGCTTAAAAACAGGTTTGCAAAAACACCCAAATCCAAACAGTTTTCTTAAGTAACGTAACTGCCCTGAGATGTTTCAGAATGTGCTGCACAAACTGTTGTATCGCCACACTATGGCAGAGGTTCAAAATGAGCATTGACCAGGGAAGTACGTAAAGATCATTTATTCAAAAACATTGTCTTGCCAATGATCAGTGTTAGAATTTTTACTATTTCAGAAACTTTCATATTTTAATAAATGTTAGTTTCCAATCCTTTTCTGTGCCAATATACCAATGCAGTATTGTCCTGCCAACACAACTATACAGAAACAGAGTAACACAAATATCAACTTCATAAAGTGGTCAATACTCAACTCTATACCAGCAAACATAAACTAACCTTCAGTACCGTCAAGGGACTAATTTCACAATATAACTATAATGGACAACTTTAGCTGAAAAGGCTCCCATGCTACCACTAATTCAGTTCAGGCCAAGAGAGAACGAGGTTTCTGTGGCTTCTGATTTCTTATTATTGTATAATAGTACAACATAATAATATCTGCTGAATAAACCATACAGATATAGTACTTCAGCTATGTAAACTAGGAGCGTTCATTATTGTTACCATTAAAAAAACATTAAAAACTATGTAAACAGGCAGGAGACCCTAATCTGAATGTGTGATTGATATGCAAGATGTAATAGTCCTTCTGGTCTCCACTGGATCTCATTTTCTCCTCACATACCATGTTCTTCAGTGTGTTTTGAGGATCAGTGTTAGTCCCGAAATATCATGAAAGTTCTAGCATGGGGAGCAGTCCCTGGTTTACACCTTGTCTCTTTTGGCATCCATGCATTATCTACACAAGATGCTTGGAACAAGGACTAGAGTACACTTCGCCTTTACTTCACAGCACAAAAAAGGAAGTTCTTCAAAACCTGCTGTCCAAAGACATATTCTCACTGTGCTATACATAGATGTGATTATTTGAGCTGGAAACATTTTTAGATCTAGCAGTACCTTCCTCTGTCAAACTGCACAAGCAACCTACAAAAGGGGAAGAATGCGCCTCATCTTCTGCTTACATCTCATACCCAAGTTTTGTTGAGGGATTCAAAGGCAAATACAAAGGAAGAACATCCATTTTTAAATAGCTTCTAGTTTTTGGTAAACGAGTTAACATTTTGCTCCAAATGATTGTCACGGGGTGGATGCCTCTAAACAATATATCCCCTACACCTTTACCTAGTCTCATGCAGCTGAATAAAGGATAAAAATAAGGCTGAAGGAGCACACAGCCAACTGCACCATCAAATTTAAATGCTTTTGTGATGGCATACTGAGCAAAAGTTTGACCAGAGCTTGAGGCAGTATTTCTGCACATCTCAGTGACAGAAGCAGTTCTTGAGAACACCAAAGGGTTCAGAGAACCCCTGTGCAGCCCCACCACCAAAGGAGGTGGTTCTGCTCCGTGGCAAATCTCAGCAGGCTGCTAGCAAGCAAGGCAGACACCATCGCACCTCTATGGAGAGAACGAAGATTTGAAGTAGTTTCGGATGGGGTGGGGAGCGTCCAACAGGAGCCTGGAGAGAGACTCCACTTGGAGCTGAAGGTCTAGTGCTTTCCTAGTATGTGATGACGAGAATTGTCCTCAAGGTTTTCTCAGTCCTGAAAGAGGAACCTATTTTCCCCTTTATAATTGACTGTTCTAAAATGACTCAAATATTCTGCTAGCCTACATAGTGCTATCAGTGATTTACAGCTGAACTTTCTATCAGAAGAACAGACTCCAGGGGAAACTGCTTTTTGACCAAAAAGAATAAATCTTGTGCCGCTGTCTTTAAGCAATGCCACTAAAATATATATTTCTGATTGGAGTTGAGCACCCAGTCCAGATTCCTGATACAGCCCCAGAGCAGACCTGGTCACTTGTAGAATCAAAAATCCCTTTTCTGATTTTTTCTGAATGACTCTCTTCCTCACTCCCCATTTCCCTAACTGAAAAGGGGGAGCTTTATCATGACACAGTGTGCTCCAGCTGGCGAATCCCCCAGCTGGTAAGTGCAGGAAGTGGGAGATCATATAAGCAGAGAGGTTTCATTGTACATGACCTGTTTTCTACATTCTGCTCTATCTGCTTTTGGTATTTCAAAAGCAGGATGACAGGATCCAGACGGTCCTTTCAGTCTGACAGAGACTGGATATTTTCACATGTTTATGAAGTGCCCAGTTGATATTGCAAGAGATGAAGTGCACTTACTTAGAGCTCTGTTACTTAAGATTAAGATGGGACTAATGGAGAAATGCAATAGAGTGTGGTGGAGACAGCAGGAGGAACAAGAAACAGAACTTACTTTGTCTGCCACCTATGGATTTCTTAATCCAGAGGTTAGAATTTACTGGAAAAAGATATGCAGTGGTGGGGGTGGAAGATCCATGCCCAATACATTTCAAATCTACTTACTGTGCTAGTGACTCCCCTTAGGCACTCCATTTCTTATCACAAGCAATAGACTGTTACTGGAAGAAATAATTTAGTCTAATAGAACAGTAAGTATCAGCTTTAGTAAATTAAGTGTCAAGATAAGATACCTCTAACTGAAGTAGGGTTAGTGAGTTTTGTACGGTCTTTGAACTAGTTACCATACAAACCAATTTTGAAAATATTTCTAAATATTTCTGAAAAATATTAATGTATGGCTTGATAAAGCATTTTCTAACTGTAATGTCCACATTAAGTTATTTAGAAACACAGAGAATTAGCTATGGCATACGGTTACCAAAGATTCCTTGATCCTTTGAAGTTTTTGGAATAACCCAGGAGCTCAGCTAAACACCTTTACTTCTGTGTGTCTAAATTCTAATACACATATATGTGCTCTCCTTGAGGAAAGTATAGTTTTGGGAGAGAGAAAAAATAATATATGCTTAGTTAGCCATTGGAAGGAACATTGAGTGTCATCTACTGAACCATGTCCTTAGGAAAAAACAATAGCTGATGCTTCTACCAAGTTCATCCACTTGGTATGTTGAGGTAAAATAAAAAGAATATTATTTTTTACAGGAACGACAAGGAAAGGATAATTATTAAGGCATATCAAGCTATTAGGAACAACACTGTTTTCCCATTATAACAATATTTCTCATGATAAATAGATGCAGAAGTCCCTTGAGAAATCTCAGCAATGAGCAGTATGGGAGAAGCGGTGTAATGTGTGGATGGCAAAAAAATGAAGCTAAAGAAATGCACATGACCACCCGACATTAAATGAGAAATCATGAGTTCAAGGACCTTGTCCTAGAAGAATCAGGTTTTCATAGGAAGGTGAAGAGATATTCACTTATCCTTACTGTGCAATATGAATAAAGAATATAAGGATGTAAACTAAAATTTTCTACACTCATATGTGCAAATAATGATTATGTGAGGACAGAAAAATGAAAAACCTATTCAATCAAGAGTAAATATTATTTTGAAAACCAGTAATAAGGAAATTACCTGTTTTTAGGAGGGCTTGGGTGTTAAAGAAGGAAACTATTAGGTGCCATACTCTCCTCCCTTCCCCCTTTTATTATTTTAATTGATTTAGAAGATGTCAACCTATAGAAGTAATCAGAAACAGTCATGCTATCATCTCCATATAAAGTTATTGGCTACTTGGCACTCAAGCTGTTTCTTCTAAATGCTTCCCCATGCCCTAAATCAGGCAGATATTTTCAATGTTTTTTGATTCTCTAATGTCTGCCCATATAACTATTGCTAGGTTAACCTAAGCTGCCTCCAGCAACACATACATATTCACCTACTGGCTGTATTCTGTCCTCTTTCTTAGTTACCATATTATTTTCTGTATTATCCTATATTAAATACTACAGTTAACCTTGACTTTTGTAGTTCTAAACAGTAATGGTTTAAAACAGTTCAGTTCAATTTAAAACGTTTCATGAAGCATGAGATCACTCTTCCTACCTTTGTAGATAAAATGTACACCTAGCAATATGATAGCATCAATTCAAATTGGGGAGAGGAGGGGAGGAGAAGGAGGCCAAGGTTTACAGCATAGTTAAATCCAGAGGAGCACTAGCTAATTTCAGCTTTTTCCACTTACCTTTCAACAATTGTTTCATTAGTTGATGATACTATAACACTACACCAGTGACAGTATTTGTTCCACATGCAGGCGGTATGCTCCCATGTTAGTGAAACAATTGCTCTCCACAGCTACCTGAAAGGAGGTTGTAGAGAGGTGGGGGTTGAGCTCTTCTCCTAAGTAGCAGGCAATAGGACAAGAGGAAAATGTCTTCAAGTTGCACCAGGGGAGGTTTAGGATGGATATTAGGAAAAAGTTCTTCACCAAAAGGGTTATCAAACATTGGAACAGGCTGCCCAGGGAAGTGGTGGAAGCGCCATCCCTGGAGGTATTTAAAAGATGGGTAGACGTGGTGCTGAGGGACATGTTTTAGTGGTGGTTTTGGCGGTGTTAGGTTGATGGTTAGACTTGATGATCTTCAAGATCCCTTCCAACCTAGACAATTCTATGATTCCATGTTCTAATCCCTGCGCTGTTGCACATTTCCAACACTTTTGTGAAATTGCTGCCCTATTTTGGGAAGAGGTTTCTGCTCACTCGCCAATACTCTGGTTAACAGTAGTGGTCCAAAGACACATTACTAGGTTGCAAGTGGTATAAGCTGTTATTAAGGGGATGGTGCTGACGACCACAGTGGGATACAGGGTGCCCATTACTTCTGGCCCAGTCACTCAAGCGGAATACAGTAAGACCGGACAACCACACCAATGGATCTTAGGGCATCTTTTTAAGATGTTTTCAGCTAACAGGGCTGGCAGAACCATCCAACATCTTTATGAATACTAAAATCAGTGGATGCACCCATACTTTTTCATTTCCAAAGTGGTAGTGCCATTTAGGTGTGAAGAACCAAATGTTCCATTAAAAATTTCATAAGCCACAGGTTCACAGAGAATAAGCTACTGCAGGTCCTTCTGGTTAGGCCAACAGCTGCAAAAGTCTAACCACTACCTCTCCAGAGCTTAAGAAGCTATCTGCCAAATCTAGGGGAAACCTATGCCTACGCACACCAACAACTGATCTGTGGCTTCTTCCTTTTCATTTCTGTTCAGGCTCTTAGGCTGCAGTCAATTAGCAGCAGAGAACTGTGAGGTCACATTGCCAATCTGAAGATCCATCTCTAGATACTCCGTCACACTCTACACAGTTACTCAGCACTGGATATTTCTGCCATTTTCAGCAAAACTTAGGATCTAGCTGCGTGTTGTTATTTGCTCAAGGCAGAAGGGTCCTTACGACTGAGCTGGTGGAAGACTCCCTCTGGTCAGCCACCTGCTGCACCAGTTGATAATTAACATCCCAGACCTATTCCAGAACAATTTGACAAGGCAGGGTGGGACAGTGCCTGTCCATAGGTTCAGAAGAAGGCAAGGTCTTCCACAGCTTTTCGTGGTCTTGGGCTTCTCAGCGAGTCTCCAGGACTACAACTTTTAACCACTGTAGTTTCTGTATACATCTCCGGTTTCAGCCATGAGCGGGGGAGATCTTTCCACTGGGTCAGGCAGCAAAAGAGTAAAAATCTTCTCAGAAACCTCGTTAATGCATCTTTCCCCACCCCCACCGCTGTCTGCTACAATTAGTTTTAAAGCCTTGTAAGTCAGAAGCTGTTTCCTCAAGCACTCTGCAGCCCTTGGCTTTCCTCTCTAAGCACAGAGACTAAACACAGGAACTGCAGAGTTCTGTCACCGTCGTGAGGATTGTCACAGCGCTGAATCCTCCCTGACAGCAGGTAC
Organism: Pluvialis apricaria; assembly: GCA_017639485.1. Lineage (NCBI taxonomy): Eukaryota > Metazoa > Chordata > Aves > Charadriiformes > Charadriidae > Pluvialis > Pluvialis apricaria. The sequence goes on from CM030007.1 coordinate 88,165,666, forward strand.
CACTGATGGTGGAACGTATATAACCCATGCAGGTCTGGGTGTCCCATGGGGATCCTCCAGTGTATCTGCTGCTCTTCCCTGGACTTACTAAATGTAGGAACAGCAGTGTCCATCACTTGTTGCTGCCGCTGACAGGCTCGCACTTCAGCCCGTACTTACATGGTTGAATCAGCTTGTTCTTTAGGAAGAAGGCGACCTACTTCAAAAACCTTAAAAAAAAAAATAATCTTGAGTGTTTCCATTGCTGGCAATAATTATTACAGACACTGGGCACCTCAGAGTCCCTGAAACCCGGCAATAGAAACTCCTACTGAGAAGTCGAGGCAATCCGCTTGCTCTCATCTGCCAAGCTCGGTTTGTTTTTTTGCTTGTCTGCTCCCTCCAGAGGCCAAACAGGCAAGGGCATTTTGCTGATGATCTTCCTTAATCGGGAATAAAATTAATTAACTTAACCATAAAGAAGAGTAGGGCTGATTAAGGAATACAGATGCTAGTGACTGCAGAAGAGACTCCAACGCCATCACAGCCTAGAGACACAAAGACGAGCTGCCCAGTTTTACTAGAGGGAAGAATGAGTGTCTGCAAAATACAGTAAGAGTACTTCAAAAGAGAATTTACTGTTAGGCAAGTGATGCAGTAAGTTAAGGCCCCTTAACTGTTACCAGGTCTCTTTCAGCTTCTGATTAAGCTTTGCTTTCTTGAGCTGACAGCCTGGACGTAAATAAAACTGTTGTGCAAGTGTCCTCTCTGTCTACAAACGCATTGGAAAAAGCAAGAAGAAAAGCTAGCTCATAGGAAAGACAACACAGTCTCATCTATATATTTTTTTAAAAGTATTTTTCTCCCACTAAGCATCTAAAGGAAAGCCTGGAAACATAACTGGTGTAATTAAAACATCTGGATCCCAAGTGTGGCCCAGGAGCAAACAAGCACTTGAAAGCAGAAACAAGTCTTTAGATGCTTCTAGTGGTACCCTGCTGCTGGCACCTACTTCCTAGATGGAATTACTACAAGAAAGTACTCACTATTTTTAGCTTGCCTCTCTATTTGGTTGAGATTGTATTTTACAATCACAAACTTGATCTTTTGACATTAAATTTGATGGGCAAGATATAGCACAAGCAACCTGAATTAACCAATAGGAACTCTGAATCATGCTTGCTGTGATGACAAAAATAATAAAGGGAAGGCATCCTTCCTGCTCACCTCTGCTCCCTCCTTCCCCAAAGGGAAGGGCATGCACAGCCTGAGAAATAAATTCTGAACATTCATTGTTTTGTATCAAAATGTGAAAGCATTGCCAACAGCTACCTTCACAAAAGCCAGCAACGGGCCTCAAGTTTAAACGGACAAATAAAGCTGTACTCAGACTACTCCAAGATTATTTCAGATAACACTTCCCTCTTCCCACACATCTTCCAAAAGGTAGCACTTATTTTTAACTTTCAAGTCCTCACTTCTATGAAATGGTCAAACTACCTATAGGATAGCATAGTGTTGTCCACAGATAAAAAACTAGGCTTGAGTCCTCTAGCGAACCGTATGTTACAGGTACCCAAGTCCCATGATATTCATGTTCAATAACAGCAAATAATTGCGGCTTAGACTGGAGCATGCTTGACAGCAGGAACAGTTGACATCCCAACTCACCTGAAAACAGGACTTACCTCAGAATCATGGAATCGTAGAATTGTCTAGGTTGGAAGGGATCTTGAAGATCATCAAGTCTGACTATAAACCTAACACCGCCAAAACCACCACTAAACCATGTCCCTCAGCACCACGTCTACCCATCTTAAATACCTCCAGGGATGGTGACTCCACCACTTCCCTGGGCTGCCTGTTCCAATGATTAACAACCCTTTTGGTGAAGAACGTTTTCCTAATACCCATCCTAAACCTCCCCTGGTGCAACTTGAAGACATTTCCTCTTGTCCTATCACTTATTACTTGGGAAAAGAAACCGACTCCCCTACAGCCTCCTTTCAGGTAGTTGTAGAGAGCGGTAAGGTGTCTGTCCTCAGCCTGCTTTTCTCCAGACCTTATCACCAGAGGGCCCCAGGGAGCGGCAGTCCCAGCATTAGTTCACAACCCAGACATGCCACGAGCCCTGTCCCTTCATCCTGACGAACCTAGTGAGGATGGTGGTACCCGCCAGGTACCACAGTGAGCAAACTGTCACCCTTGGTCATCAGCTCATTTTCATTCATGGCCATCACGCAGATTACAGAGCAATCATTGTCCCAGCCTAACCTCTACCACCTTGTACACTGTACACTAATTTAAGTGTGTGTGTATATATATATGGTATGATCATAGAATCATAGAATCATAGAATGGTTTAGGTTGGAAGGGACCTTGAAGATCATCGAGTTCCAACCCCCCTACCATAGACAGGGATACCTCTCACTAGACCAGGTTGCCCAAGGCCACGTCCAGTCTGGCCTTGAACACCTCCAGGGATGGGGCTTCAACAACCTCTCTGGGCAACCTGTTCCAGTGCCTCACCACCCTTAAAGTGAAAAACTTCTTCCTAATGTTTAATCTAAACCTGCCCTCTTCCAGCTTAAAGCCGTTCCCCCTCGTCCTATCACTACATGCCCTAGTAAAAAGTCCTTCCCCAGCTCTCCTGTAGGCCCCCTTTAGGTACTGGAAGGCCGCAATAAGATCTCCCCGGAGCCTTCTCTTCTCCAGGCTGAACAGCCCCAACTCTCTCAGCCTCTCCTCATAGGAGAGGTGCTCCAGCCCTCTGATCATCCTCGTGGCTCTCCTCTGGACGCGCTCCAGCAGGTCCATGTCCTTCTTATGTTGGGGACTCCACAGCTGGATGCAGTACTCCAGGTGGGGTCTCACGAGAGCAGAGTAGAGGGGCAGAATCACCTCCCTTGACCTGCTGGCCACACTTCTTTTGATGCAGCCCAGGATACGGTTGGCCTTCTGGGCTGCGATCGCACATTGCTTGCTCATGTCGAGCTTCTCATCAATCAGCACCCCCAGGTCCTTCTCCACAGGGCTGCTCTCCAGCCATTCTCCGCCGAGCCTGTATTTGTGCCTGGGATTGCCCCGACCCAGATGTAGGACCTTGCACTTGGCCTTGTTGAACTGCATGAGGTTGGCTTGGGCCCACCTCTCCAGCCTGTCCAGGTCCCTCTGCATGGCATCCCTCCTCTCCAGTGTGTCTGCCTCGCCAAACAGTTTGGTATCATCAGCAAACTTGCTGAGGGTGCACTCTACCCCACTGTCCATGTCGCTAACAAAGATGTTGAACAGTACGGGTCCCAGTACCGACCCCTGAGGAACGCCACTCGTCACTGCTCTCCACTTGGACACTGAGCCGTTGACCGCAACCCTTTGAGTGCGACCGTCCAGCCAGTTCTTTATCCATCGAGTGGTCCATTTATTGAATCCATGTCTCTTCAATTTAGAGACCAGGATATCGTGTGGGACAGTGTCAAACGCTTTGCACAAGTCCAGGTAGATGACATCAGCAGATCTTCCCCTGTCCACTGCCGCTGTAACCCCTTCGTAGAAGGCCACCAAATTTGTCAGGCATGACTTGCCCTTGGTGAAGCCATGTTGGCTCTCGCCAATCACCTCCTTGTTTTCTGTGTGCCTCAGCGGAGTTTCCAGGAGGATCTGTTCCATGATCTTGCCGGGCACAGAGGTGAGACTGACTGGCCTGTAGTTCCCCGGGTCTTCCTTGTTTCCCTCTTTGAAAATAGGGGTTATGTTTCCCCTTTTCCAGTCGGCAGGAACGTCGCCAGACTGCCACGACTTCTCAAATATGATGGCTAGTGGCTTCGCGACTTGGTCTGCCAGTTCCCTCAGGACCTGTGGATGTATCTCATCAGGTCCCATGGACTTGTGCACCTTCAGGTTCCTCAGGTGGTCTCTCACTTTATCTTCATCTACAGTGGGCGGTGCTCCGTTTTCCCAATCCTCTCCTTTGCAATCTGCGTCTTGGGCAGTGCGGCTGCTGTCCTTGTCCGTGAAGACTGAAGCAAAAAAGTCATTGAGTACCTCAGCTCTGTCGCTGTCCCGGGTGACCAGTTCTTGCATATCCTTCCGGAGAGGGCCTACATATTCCCTAGTCTTTCTTTTCTCGCTGATATACCTATAGAAGGATTTTTTGTTTGTCTTAATGTCCCTGGCCAGATTTAGTTCTAACTGGGCTTTAGCTTGTCTAACCCGCTCTCTGGCTGCTCGAACGATTCCTCTGTAATCCTCCCAGGCTACCCGCCCCTGTCTCCACTCCCTGTAGGCCTCCTTTTTTCTTTTCGTCACTTCCAGGAGCTCCTTGTTCATCCTCCTGGCTTTTCTGCCTGCCTTCCTCTTTGTAGGAATGCATTGCTGCTGTGCTTGGAGGAGGTGGTCCTTGAATATTAACCAACTTTCTTGGACCCCTCTTCCTTCCAGCGCTTCATCCCACGGCACCATACCAAGCAGATTCTTCAAGAGGCCAAAGTCGGCTCTCCTGAAGTCCAGGGTCATCAGCCTGCTGCGCACCTTCTTCGTTGCCTTGAGGATTTCAAACTCGACCATTTCATGGTCACTACAGCCCAGGCTACCCTTGAGTTTGACATGATATATATGTACAGTGTGTATCATATATATGTATGGCACGAGCATATAGCACTACATATAGGCATCCTAGCACATACAGTGCGCAGTCATATATTACCTATCGCTAGTAACAAGTAAATGGCCCAGAGCTCAACAATCGTGCGTTGCCGGCTCCTCCTCCTCTTGCATATGTAGAAGAGAGGGGTTTTTTTAGTTTGTTTTTTTTTTTTTAAACCATATACTTTTTTTCAGTTAGGGTGTCTGGACTATATCTGCTAAGGATCAGGGTGGAAAAGCATTAGGACTGTCCAGCCAAATGCACAGCTGCCCCTATTATAAGGTGAAGAGACAAAGACGATTTGGAGCAATGATCAAAAATCAGATTTCAATGTTTTAATGACAAAGAAGACCTCGAAGTGGGAAACATCTTAGCGAACACAAAGTTTACACTTTAGCTGCAGGAAGGGAATGTTTGAATGCCTCCATTCAATTTTACACTACAGGTAAAAAACCAGCAGCAGTTCCCAAAGTTAAACAAGAATTATTAAAAATTTATCTAGAAAATACTCTTACAGATGGAGCACCTTTCATGGCCTTAGAGTCAGCAATCTTGCATCCCTCTACCTGGCAGCTGCTCTTCTACCACTGTTCTTTGCATGGAGACACTGAAAAGACAGCTACTTTTGCAAGCTCCCCCCGCGCCCCCCTAAGAAAAGAGAAGCAAGAAGGGACGATATAGAATCATAGAATTGTCTGGGTTGGAAGGGACCTTGAAGATCATCAAGTCCAACCATCAACCTAACACTGCCAAAACCACCACTAAAACATGTCCCTCAGCACCACGTCTACACCTCTTTTAAATACCTCCAGGGATGGCGATTCCACCACTTCCCTGGGCAGCCTGCTCCAATGTTTGATAACCCTTTTGGTGAAGAACTTTTTCCTAATATCCATCCTAAACCTCCCCTGGCACAACTTGAGGCCATTTCCTCTCATCCTATTGCTTGTTACTTGGGAGAAGAGACCGACCCCCACCTCGCTACAACCTCCTTTCAGGTAGCTGTAGAGAGCGATAAGGTCTCCCCTCAGCCTCCTCTTCTCCAGGCTAAACAATAACGCTACCCAGATTGGTCTGTGAAAGGAGCTTTAGAAGTGGACAGAGAAACAAGATGAGGAAATATATTGAAGGAAGGCGACGCAGCCTAACACATCAGTAGAAACCAGATGATGTGGAGACAGAGCAATAATAAGAAATTAATAGTTAAAATAGGAAATTTCCTTAAAAACTCTGCAGAGTCTGAGCCAGACATGAGTCTGGGAGCAATTATGATTGGACGGAACCTCAGGGCAAACCATAAACGATTCTGCCAGGAACAGAGTTTCACCTCTGTCCCACAGTTGAAGTCTCTCTTATACCGGGGAACTCTGGTACAGCGAAGTTCCTTTCAACAGCAGTGTATTCATTTGTATTTCTCCCTACCACGGACCATGCACTTTACATTTTTCCCACATGTATAAGATTGGGTTTGGCAAGTACAATTTCCATAATATCTGTATCTTCAGTAAATATCCATTGTAATTTAATCATGAACCTTTGTTCCTCAGGAGTTGGTACCGGGACCGGTGCTATTTAACATCTTTGTCGGTGACATGGGTGTTGGGACTGAGTGCACCCTCAGCAAGTTTGGCAACGACACCAAGCCGTGTGGAGCAGTCGACACACTGGAGGGAAGGGATGTTGTCCAGAGGGACTTTGAAAGGCTGGAGAGGTGGGCCTGTGCCAACCTCATGAAGTTCAACAAGGCCAAGTGCAGGGTCCTGCATGTGGGTCAGGGCAATCCCGTGCACAAATACAGACTGGGCGGGGAATGGATCGAGAGCAGCCCTGCCAAGAAGGACTTAGGAGTGTTGGTTGATGAGAAGCTCAACATGAACCAGCAATGTGTGCTCCCAGTTCAGAAAGCCAACTGCATCCTGGGCTGCATCAAAAGCAGCATGGCCAGCAGGTTGAGGGAGGTGATTCTCCCCCTCTACTCCGCTCTCATGAGACCCCACCTGGAATATTGCATCCAGCTCTGGAGCCCCCAACATAAGAAGGACATGGAGCTGTTGGAGCAGGTCCAGAGGAAGGCCACAAAGATGACCCGAGGGCTGGACCACCTCTCCTATGAGAGGCTGAGAGAGTTGGGGCTGTTCAGCCTGGAGAAGAGAAGGCTCTGAAGAGACCTTATAGCAGCTTTGCAGTATCTGAAGGGGGCCTACAAGAAAGCTGGAGAGGGACTTCTTACAAGGGCATGTAGTGATAGGATGAGGGGTAATGGCTTCAAACTGGAAGAGGGCAGATTTAGAATAGATATTAGGAAGAAATTTTTCACTCTGAGGGCGGTCAGACACTGGCACAGGTTGCCCAGAGAAGTTGTGGATGCCCCATCCCTGGAAGTGTTCAGGGCCAGGCTGGATGGGGCTTTGAGCAACCTGGTCTGGTGGGAGGTGTCCCTGCCCATGGCAGGGGGGTTGGAACTCAATGACGTTCAAGGTCCCTTCCAACCTAAACTATTCTGATTTTATGATTCCTTCTGCTAGCACAACCAAAAGAACAGACATTGTCTGCACTTGGACCACAAGATCAGTTTTGAGAGCTTTTAACCATTTTCAGAGCTGCTTATAGTCAGCTTAATATGTTGAGGAAACCAATCAGCTAGGGAACGGTTTATAAACCTTATCCTGAAACATTACAGCATTTATCTTACTTCACAATTGAATCTTACAGGCATACAAAACCAGTAAATTCACATACCTTAAGATCAGTGGAGTCGGAATGCTGTATTGGTAGCATCTTTTCCCAATACTTAGCAAGTTTTTACAACAAATATTTTAAACCCATGAAACGTTTGGCAAAATTGCTGAATACTAAGAAAACGTTATCCCTAGAATAAGATACCAGATCCATGTAAGGAAAATAGACACTATAATTAAAGAAAGAAGTAAATAGAGAAGACATTTCTGCAAAAGCTCTGGAAGTTCAAATCTAGCACAGAACTCCTCCTTAAAAATCATGTAAAGCAATGAGGCCACTCCATATTTAAAGCCATTTTGTTTTTATCTATTGGGGTAGTCACTTTACATCATACCAAAAAGACTGTATAACGAATACAAGTGTCAAGAATCAGATTTTTATGGCACAAAAGGAAGTTTTCCATTAACCTGCTTTCAGAGTTGTTAAATACATAATTGAAGACAAAGAAACTAAGGCTATCACAAAATAATATTTGCATGATGATGTTAGTCTTTATTCAGCGTCTTAACTGACTCCTCCAGTCTGAAGATGGAGAAGAATCTTTCCATTAGTTTGTTTTAGTGATTTATTCTGGATGAAAAGATTCTTTTCCTACGTGTGACACAAATTTATTTTCTCATTTATACTGATATTCAAAGTTCACATAAGCTTTAACGTTGTACCTTACAATGTATGGAATTTAAGATTAAAATAAAACTCTACTCTTAACATAACCTTTTCTATACTGTAAAAAATATTCTACACGTTTAATATATCGAGAATGTTAAGCATTCGCTTTGGGGAAAAACTATTTTATGTATTTTTCATTCCGAACCCAACTGTTAATGGTCTGTATTAATGTATCCCAGTCAAGTTGGGTGCCACCCAGTGTTCATCTTCTGCAACTACAGCTTGGCTACTGCACTTGCAAGACAAGAGCTATGCCTACAAGCCAGTTTTGTACAACTGCAAATTTGAGATGCTGCTTACTTTTTATCCTTACTTCTCCCCTACCCCTCCACTGTGACAAATTTACATATTTGAAACAATGAGCGTTTTTAATTATCAAAATCAGTATAAAAATAGCAGCATGCTACTAGACATGAAAAGCAGATTCATCATGCATTACGAATTTAAATGCTGATTTCTGCCTTCCTTTTACATTATCAAAATCTTTTTCAAGTTAACATCAAGGCAAGGGGTATAAGGACAGACGCTGCATAGTACGATTTGATACTAATCCGAACTGGGTATTTGTATTTAATCAAAATCCATGATAATTACAGGGTAAACAATTTTTATTTCAAAATACAAGTTTAACTGGAATTGTAGTGATGAAAGCAGAAGAGGGAAAAATGCAGTCTTTGACAGCCCATGTCACTGTATCTCACTTACATCCAGAGGTAAAAGCTCTAATTGGTGAAGAGACAAAATATTTGTGGCGTTTCATTGAACCTTTGTGATAATCCAGCATTATCCATTTCTAAAGAAATATAAATACTTTAAAACAAACATTGAAAATAAATCCTTTTGATGTAACAAACTACACTCTTTACTGAGAATTTTCAGTCTTCTTAAAAGAAAGGGACTTCACCCAAAAAATAATCGAAATATCAATGTAGAACAATCCTCGGAGGAAAAAAGTCGGAATGTAAACCTCTGTTCCAAATTAGATCTGAAAAGCAAAAACAGCACACCAGTATTTAATTCACATGCATTCTTCAACAAGCAACTGCCTCTAAGCTATTTTTACATTTCAACAGGAGGCTTCCTGAACTCTGTATGGTACTGTTTTTGCCTCAGCTCATACCCCGTTTTCTTAACATGTGAACAAATACTCTCCTCTTACGCCCCCCCCCCCCCCCCCCCCCGTTACTATACTATAGTTATGCAAGCGAACAACTCTGCCAACATAAATTACACATAAATAGTCAGATATAAATCAGCCCATGATTCTCAAAAATGAAACCAAACCCAAGTTTAAGGGTAACTTCCCTTATTATTGACTATCCAAATTAACTTGGTGCCGAAACGAACAGTTTTCTAGCCATTCTTCTGACAACAAAGGAAAGGTCCCATCAAGTCTTTCAAGTTAACTCTGACTTTGGAAGCCGCATTTCATTCTAGGCAGACTAGGATAATCCTCAGAGAGGTTATTCACCTTTTATCTCTTTATGTCTTTTCCTTTCTTAAATGATATTATTAATATTGTATTGCATAGCTCACAGAAGCTTAAAAACAATCACAGCTGCTCACTTAAATACACTACTCCACACAGATCCATTAGTTTGCAAGTTTTATTATTTCAATATTCCTACAGCTACTCATCACTTTGGTGTCTTACAATAGCTTCATTATTAAAAGCATGCAGTACTAGAAAGTGTTTCTAGATTCAGTAAGCTAATTCTTCAGTAAGATCAACCACTGACAGGTCCAAAGTGCAATTTTCACAAGTCTGAAGAAAAATTCATCAAAGCTTTGATAGTTTTAAGATGTTTGATCTAAGTCATCATATACTGACAACCTCAAAAAAGTCAAAATAATGTAAGAATTTAAAGAGAATTAGTCATATTACCAACTCAGAGAGAGAGGACTAAAAAGATGAAGAATTAAAACATAGTAATATACTTAGAACAGTCTATCCAATTAAGTTAACTCACTGGCTCAGTAACTTACTACTTATCCTCTCAGCCAGTTGACCCTGCACACATTCATCTCTCAACTGCAAAGTAAAGTGCATCATCTTAGAACACATTTCACAGCAGATTCTACATCTGCAATTTACTATATAATTTGAATTCGAACAATTTTACTACTACAATTTAAAAGTGCGCATGGTCAGTTACTATGGCTTAGTGATAAGCAGTAACACAACTGATTGTGACAATCCGTAAATTCAGGATTACGGTTAACTTTAGTAACTACTAAGATGCAGCTTTTTATGATTTTTATGTAAACAAAAATGGAGACTTCAAGTCTTTGTTTTTTTGAAACCACAAATCCCTCCATTAGATACCGAGATTGTTAAAACTACAGAGGAATCGGAAAGGTGAAACCCACACGTATTCGTGCAATTCCCCAAAACACCTACATAACCTGTCACCCGTTCCAGCAGTTGGTGTCCCGTGCAGTTTGCACCAGCAGTTTATGGCTCGCTCTGCCTCGACTGTGCTGGCCGCAGCCGCCCCCCACGGCACAGGAGCCGACGCACCGCTCGTTGTGCCTGCTCCCTCAGAGGTCCTTCTAGCCTGCTGTGCAGGGGACGCAAGGAAATCCTACTCGTCTGCTAAACCCTCCTATATCATCTATTTTGCTTTCCATCACCAGCTCGTTGTAAGGAGCTTACACTGCAGAGAGCAGTACTGAGGGCTACATTCAGTTCCTTCAATATGAACATACCCAGCTACATCGTACGTAGTCGTCAACTTGCATAACTGCCACGCCTCACACGCGCATGCACACACGTATATATGCACACACAATCATTTGAATGGACGCTGCTATGTAACTCTAGGTCTTTGGGGTCAAACAACTCTGATTTTCTTTTAAGCATCTTAAGAGTAATGAGAAGACTGCTTTCCATCTGTGTTTTAATAGTAGGGCACTAAGCATACAATTTGCTTTGAGGTCCACTAGAGGATGATTGTAGGACAGAAGAGAGAACAGAAAGCTGTCGTGCATACATCCACACCACTTTCTGAAGCAGTCCCTGAGAAGGTGAGCTATTCTGAACATCAATGTATTATTTCCCCTGCTCTAAAACAATGAAAAACAGCTTACTGCCAAAGATGACAGTTTCAAGCATATGATACAAAATATAAATTTACTACTTACGTCATCAATATCTTCATCATCATCTCCAATATCATCAAACTGGATTTCATCATCATCTCCAGGACCAAATGTGTCTGTTTCATTGATTTTAGCTAAAAAGCAATTTAGAGAAGTTAAGGAGCGCACTCACACCAAGTCAAGAGAGACTGAATATTCCCGTCCAATACGAACTTCCAATTTGAAGTGAAAAGATTCTTACCGTGTTCTGGAAGCTCCCCATATGCTTTCAGACTTCTGGCTTCATCTGCATTGTACTTTAGAATAACATCAGCCTTGTTATCCTAAATCAGAATTTATTAGAATTTATTAGTCATCTATGAAGAAAAAACCTCCCTATTAACCTCAGCAGACTAGTAACACCTATATTATTTATAGAAGATGACCTATATTATTTATAGGACACCACCACCAATATTATTTATAGAAGAATATCTTGCTCCTCCTTCCCCTCCAGTTACTTTACATCTGAAGTAAAAAATGCTCATTTGTAGAATATGTTCATTTCTTATGGGTGATAACTTAATTTTCTCCTATTATAAGTAATTTGAGAAGTTTAGTTTCATGCCTTTGAAATTAATCTTTCTTCAGAGAACACACATAATGAGGTGTTTGATGGTCAGTCAGAAAGTGCCAAAACTTTCAAGTTTTAAGTAGTTTAATATATACAGTAAATTATAGTATCTTAAATGTTTCACAACTCTAACATATGTTTCAGAAGCAGAATCTATCTTCAAACAACTGATGACATAACACTAACATTAATGAAAAAGCATTTACCTAATGAAACTTTGACAACTGTTTTCCATTAACCTTTACATTAGGTAAAATTATGCTACTATGTTTTTGGAAATTTAAGCTGATCAATTGGCCTCTTAAGGTAAAAGCCTTAACATCAAGGCTCCAAAATTCTGATTACCAAAAATTCAGATTATCCCAATGTTTGGTGCTTGGCTCAATCTCCCTTTATATCACAGGATCCAAGCATCAAAGAGCTACACCTGGAAAAAAAAGGTCAGGTGTGATGCCAGTAAGCACCTTCACTCACAAAGTCTCAGGGTGCAATTTAGAAGAACAAGTTGAACCAGGATTTGTCATCTACTCATGACAATCTTTCTGTAACACACGGAAACTAAAAGTCATGACTTAGCATAACTAAATACAAATTCAAAGAAAGTTAGATGAGCATTTCCTCACGACACCTGCTACAATTTAACATTAAACAAAAATAAAGCTGTTTGTAAGATATTCTTCATTGGCAAATTACTCTGAATTTTTACCTGGTAGTCTCTTAAGCCAACCAATATAATATCAGATGTATTTATCCAAACCTGAAAGAGAAAATGTATGTTATATTGTAGGAATTCAACTTTTGTTGTATAACACAAGAGTCAGGCAGCACATTTAGTTTTGTTTACTGAGGGACGTGAAACACTTCACTGGAGCCAACATTTTCATCTTCTAACCAGTAAACCGGAAATGTCCAATTTGATATTTTAACAGCAAAACCAAGGTCATAAATACTCATAGATACATTATTTCACACGTTACGGAGCTATTACTAAGGCAAATCAAACTTCTTTGAAGAGCTTCTAGCCAACAGGGTCATTATTAAGTCATAACTTCCGAGAAAACAGAAATAATGCATCAAGCCACCACCCTGTGAGCTGAACTCCTCGATGGTAAAAATGAAAGAAAAACCTGATGAAGGGGGCGATGGACAAGCACAGTGAAGAGCACAGGAAAATGAATGGAGTTGTTTCTAGTAATTGACTATGCTAATCAGTCAAACCAAAGCCAGAAGCCTGCAAAACAGGACATGCTAATTTACATGCACAAGATAGTTCTATCCCACATCAGCTTGATTTTTTTTTGGAGACGGAATATATTTCAGTTGAGATTTCCTTTCTTTTAGACACACAGAATAGCTAAGTGATGCTTTCTGTAGCAGAAATTAATTCTGCAGCACCCAGCGTTTACCTACGCACATTCTCCATTACCTTCAACAGTTTATTGCAGCGTATTGTCGGCAGCCAGCAGGGCTCACGCTGATACCAAGACACGTGCATTCACTGGTCTCCAAAAACAGACAGGTGGAACAATCCAGAATGAACACAGCAAACGTCTGTTTTTTTTGAGAACAGACTATCTATCTGAGAGGACCTCCTCTGTATCATACACCAGCAGAGGACAGAAAGCTGTAACATCTGACAAGGGCAAGAGGGGACACCATCCAAAGATGGTCCCCAAAGTTAAGACTGTAAACACGTACACCTGACTTCCCTGAAGGTACAAACTTTTGCAGATCACCTTTGCAAGAAAATATTTTGGGAAATGACGAAGTGGACAATGAAATGGTGGCATCTGAGGTGCCTGCGGGAAGCTAGAAAGAAACTTTCCCCAACCACCCTTATTGGACTATTCTCAGATAAGTCACCCAGTGAGAAGATTACTATAATTATCCAGTTCCTTTGCAGATCAAACTAAGTGGGGTATTGAAGCCCAATTCTTATCAGTTTCGGGAAACAATATACAAAAGAGGTGGCTTTGGACAACCCTTTTACACCCTTATTTTCCCATGCTGATTGCCAGTCTTCATGTTAACAGAAGTTCTCCTGCTAAGCTAAGCACTGACCTAGTCTCAGATATAACCCGCTGATTTTCCAAATAGTCATCAAGTTCCCCATCTACAATTAGGGACCTTTTTAATATTTGGTATACGTATAAGTTTCTAGAATATGAAAAATTCGTATTTCATAAGCAGCCAAAAACTCTCCCCTGAAATACACACATCCAGAGGCAGCCCTTCAACTAGGAGCTTCACTCAAAAGTCAGACTGCCTATTTTTGTGCCTACAATACAAACAGAAAAACAAACTAGTTTACTATCAAAAAAGAAGTTTAAGATATCGAGAACAGTAGAAACATTCTTTTGCAACGAGCTACACAAGTAAATTTTTAGAAGTACATATCACGCATAATGCCACTGTTTTCTATCACAATGCTTCAGAATTACCTTTTTTCTTAGTTTCCCTCTAATATGACATAACCTTTTCACACCATCGAAACATAATGCCTCCAGTCTTCCATTGCCTAACATCTTGATCACCTGGGCATATTCTGAAAGAGACAGTAACACATAGCAAAACTTCTAAATACAGCTTCATGAAACAACCAATAACTTTTGCCACTGTAGCCAAAGTTTGCTGTAACATTTTATCACACACGAACAGCTGAGAGGAGCTTTGATCAGGCACACGGGCTGCTGAATGTACCAAAGTTTTCATTATCATTGTTGATGTTAACACTTTCCAACACTGCTCATTCTTGGTTGCATCCATGTTTTTGTTCCCTCTGAACCACTAACTACAGATAAGTTTTAGAGCTATCAAGTCACACTTGGAGTTTGAAAGTTTACGACAGCCTCGCAGCTCCTGCCCTAACGGACAAAATCTCGTGTTGCCATTGAGGGAAGAGGAGAAAGCAGCACATTCTGTATACCCAACTGATACTTTCTGCAGAGGCTCTGTGGAAAAAAAATGCTGTTCTTGAAAGGACACATTCTGGTGTTCTTGGAAACTGTCTCAAAGGCAAGTACCAGGCTTCAGCTGAAAACTGTGAAGCTTCTCTCCAATACCTACCCTCAATCTCTCACCCTGTATTTAATCTCCATCCCTCACTGAGTTCCAGACATCACTACAGAAATACCTCACGCACACTATCAAAGTTTGTAGCATAATGTATTATGTATTACCATTTAACTAAAAAGAATAGAGCTTATAGGAATTCTAACCTTATCTGACTGCCCATACGAACCAGGAAAAAACCTTTCTCAATTAGCCAGAGCTGTATTTCAATATTCTAAAACCTTTCGTTAGCACAAACTAGATAGTCTAACAAACCACACAAGACTATTAATAACTGTGAATGTTTCATTAAGTAGATTTTGCTTGGGAGTTGAAAAGGATTTTAAGTTTTATAGATGCATCAAAATCAACTCCTTTTTTGCTTACAACCGTCCCAGAATATAAGAATGAGCTTAAGAAATTAGTTCAGCGGTCCCTTCGATTTAAGTCAGTACTTCTTCCTGTATTACTAACAAATCAGTGGATTAATTGGTCACTAGGCAAGTACTCGCGTATATGTGAGCAACCACGAGCATGACACACAATACAGGGTAAGCCAAAAGGGAGGTGAGCTCGCTGTCACCAAAAGTCAAGGGAGAGGGGAATCCTAGTCATCACCCTCCAGCTGAACACTCTTGTGGCTTACTTCACCTGACAACATCCAAGTAAGGGCCTTACCTACTGCTCCTGTTTTGGTAATTGTTGGACATCTCAGCCCAGGAGCCAATTCAACCAAACTGTCAGGGGACACGGGAAGAACAGTGAGATGTACTGTTCTGCCAAGTCAGTGACTTTGGAGCGCTCACTGAAGGATCCATAGTTGGTATAAAACAGAAAACAGGACTGCACACCCCAGAGACAACCAGCAACTACTGGCAACACTGAACTCCGTCACATAAGCCTGCTGCTTACAGACCCTCACACAGAGCTGCTCAAGGGATTTCTAGGGAATGTTTGCACACATGCTGTATTATACACGGCATCACAATAAGGTCAAGGAGAGGCAAGCTTCATTGTTAAGTGGTGAAGCTACTTAGAGTTTCCCTTTTCCTAATGTCTTCTTCCTCCTACGCTCAATGTGTCATTTAGAATTCAAACACCACCCCAGTAAGAATACCTCTCTTTACTCCTCAATACCTTTCTATTCCTCAGACATCCAGATGTTTTCTTTGTGTATCAACTTCTAATGTACATCACTTACAATGTTTGACTGAAAACAATGGCATTGCCATACTATAGTAAAAAACTCACCTTGCCCGTCTTCCTTGAACACCAGTTCTCTTTTTTCCGATTCATTCTCATTCTTACCTCGTCGCCTATTTTTACCTCCTTTGCCTAAATTAAAAGCGAGGGAAAAAAACCCATGCGTTACTATCTGTGAATACAGTGAATGAAATAATCAGACTTACAGGGATTTCTGTGCTTGTTCTCTATATGGCTGTTTTGCGATCTCCATTTTTTTGCTTGCTTGCAACATTTTTAGCTCTACGTTTTTAACTGAGTAGTAACATAGTAATTAGAAGATTAGAGCCTCCACTATTTAAGACCTCCTGGTTGCTCTAGAGTGACAGTAGCCTTCAACAGGGATTTGCACAAGATCACCATTTTCAGTTTTTGTGACCGATGCCACCAAAATACCTCATAAACAATGGTGGGATAACCTGATGCATGTAGCCACTGAGGAGCAAAAGAATAACTTGAGGGGTTATTGCAGTGCTGAAATCCCTGAAATACTCGGGGGGAAAGCTTACGCTCCAAGTGAAGATGCCCTTTTTAAAAGGCACACACGTGGCAACAGGATAAAGCGCTCTGCATAAAAACGCAGAAGAGCAGATCACTGTTTAAAAAAAAAAAAAAAAAAAAGGTGTTAAAAAGCTGCTGTTCCCTCCCTCTCACTCTCTTCTTTGCCTTTAAGCAGCGGGGCAGGGGAAGAGGGGAGACGCCGCGGCCCCCGGCGAGCGCACGGAGGGGCACACGCACGCCCGGCCGCTTCCTCGGCGGCCGCCCCTGACAGCCAAACCCCGCCAGGGCCTCCCGCTGCCGGCCGGCCGGCCAGGCCCCACAGGCCTGCGGCACGCCGCTGGGCCGCGTACGAGCGGGGCCAGGCCGGGACCCGCGCCCGAGGAGGGCCGGGAGCTGTGGAAGCGGAACCGGCCCGGGGGACCCGCCGGCCCGGCGGGGTGGGGTGGGCGGGAGAGCTCCTCCGCCCCCTCCCCGCCCCGCCCGCGGGCACCAGGCCGCGGCGGCTCCCACGTGAGAGGAGGCGGCGGCGGGCGCGGGGGGTAGCGGGGGGGGGGGGCGTCCCCGGGCCTCCCCAGCGCGGGCCGCGCCCGGGTCCGGCCTGGTCGCTACGGCGAAGGGTCGGGCGGCCGCGGAAGGCCCAGGGGAGGGGAGGGCGCCTCACCTTTATTCTTGGGCATGGCGCCGGGCGCTCCGCCGCGGAGAGGCTGTGGGGAGAGGCGGCGGCTGAGGCTTCAGGCGGTTGCCGCGAGGCGGGGGCGAGCGGCGGCTCCGGGCGGGATCGGGATCGGGATCGGGATCGGGACCGGGACCGGGGTCGGCGGCGGCTCCTGGCGCGGCGGGGCCGGGGCTGCGGCTGACTCGTGCGTTCCGGCCGCTGGCGCCGATCCGAGCCGCAGCGCCCCCTAGCGCGCGGGAGGGCTCGCCGCCGCCCCGCCTCTGCGCAGGCGTCCCGCGGCCAGGCCGCGCATGCGCCTCAGCCCCCTTTCAGCCGCCTGCCCGCTCCCGGCACGGCGTAGCCGTGTCCTCAATGGGCGTCCTTGAGCGGCGGGCGCCGCGCCATTGGCCAGGACTCCGCGCCGGGAGGGCATCGACAGCCAATCAGGGGCTCCAGCGGGAGGGCTGGGGCGGGCGCGGGCGGTGTAGCGTGCAGCGAATACGGCGCGCGCTCCGCTCGCATCCAAACGGGGGCACCGAAACGCCGCCGCAGAGTTTTGGGGTTTTATTTTTGGACAACGCCGACCCCAGAGAACGGTGGCGGCGGGGTCCCGTCTGCTCCCCACGGCAGCCCGCCGTCGCCGCGGGCCCGCTCCCCGCCTGCAGCCGCCCGTTCTGCCCCCGATCGCCGCCGGGCGTGGGGCTTCGGGAACGGCAGCTCGGGGCGGGGGGTGGTGGGAGTGGGGTTGTGAGGATTTTTCGGGGTGGATTTGGAGGAGGAGGAGGCGGCGGAGGAAGAGGTCTGGCATCTGTGCCCGGGGGAAAGCTCACCGGGAGGAGGCAAGATAGTATCATCGGGCCCCCGTGTTACATGGCGCCCCCCCCCCCCCCCCCCCCCGACCTTCATTACCAGAGCTTCTCCAGGCGTACAGATTTACCCGAAAATTGGTTTAAATCTGGTACAGCCGCCTGCGGGCAGAGGGCGGCGCCGGTGCCAGCCGGGACCCGAGGCGTGAATTGCCCCCGGGGAGGCAGCGCGGTCCGGGATGTCCCCCCCCGCCCCGCCCGGCGGTGTGCTTTCACTGCCCGTCTCCAGACCTCTCCTCGTGTCCTCCCACAGCCGCCTTTTGGTACACTTCGCAACACCCTCTGGTTACATTCCTCATATACCCCCTGCCACAATTACTGTAATTTTTATGTAGGCTATGCAAACTTTTAAAAATCTTCCAATCTTTTCCAGGTTGCAAGGCTAAAAAGAATTGTGACCTTCCAAGTTGTGTGAGCTGCTGAAACACGGGCATGTTGTTTAGAGAGTACTTATGTGTATATTCTCATTTTTCAAATGCTTAAATGTTCATTGATTATCAAATATGCCTGTTTTCAGTGTCCAGAGCAACGCAGGCATTGCCAGTATTATTTAGCAGCCTCCCTTGAAGTTGTACTTCACGGTCAACTGGAGTCTTTACACGGTACTAAAATACAATATTCTTGCACTTTGGTCTTGCTGTGTCATATATTGGGTCTATAGCATCTACTGAATACAAGTGTTTTTCCTTGGGCTCCCTCTTTACCTTACTAATAGCCATCTGACTAAATATGCTGTAATATAGCGACATTTTAACGGACAAACACTTGCTTATTAAAAATTCTTTCTGGTTGGAAATGCGCACTTGGTATGCAGTTCAGTGTTAGTGATGAACAAACAACAACTTTTATAACCGGGCAGAACAAACGATTAACCAAAAGAGCACTTTAAGATGTTTGAAAGTTTATTCATAGTAGAAATTTCAATTTCTTTTGAAGACTACAAAACCTGCCATTAGACAGGAGTACAAGCAATGATATCTTCCCAGAACTGTTCATAGTTATATCTGGCACAGTTCTTATTACACATTAATAGCATGATTGAAACGTTTCCTAGATCAGACTCTGAATAAAACAATCATTTAAAGTATTCAGTACAATTTTAAATTTTTTACTAGCATTTCAGTTCTATGACAGCAGTGCCAAGCATCTAACAGATGCTATTGTAATGGTCTAGAACAAGGTACGATACCACAGATTTTTTGGAACAGTACCTTAGACTCACTTACATGCCATGCTGAGAAAACTAGTATAAAGTATGATTGTATAGAATTGTAGAAAAATATTTTATCTGTGATTTTGTCATTTTTTAAAAACGTCTTAAGTAGACTCCCCCCCCCCCCCCCCCCCCCCCCCCAACTAGGTTGCAAAATAATTACATCCCTCATAAGTACACCTTCCCTTTGATTAGGTCAAGAGTATCAAGATAAAGCTAATCATTTACATCATTTTCATAAGTGAAAATTCCTCTATTAACCATTGCTGCTTACTAAGGACCAGCATACTTTGCATCCTTTCCTTCCAATAATAGAAAAGCAGAGCTTTAGTTGGTACACCACATTTACAAAAGCAAAACACACACAAAAAAAAAATCCCAGACACATAAATCTATTTTCTTATGCCCTTGTCTCTTTAGAAAAAAGTTTTAAATATTCTCTTGAAAAACTCCCTATAAGTTTCATTCAATGTTATGGCGATTATGAATAAAGAACTTTGCCCTTACTGGGTACAGACGGCATTTAATAAGTATTGCAACTACACTTTTCCCTCTGTTCTCTCACGCTCTCAAGCACAGTAGGTGGTAATTTCACACTAAGAAAAATAAACCATGGCCTACATATAGAAAATTCACCTGTATCTGCAGTTCTCCTTTTTTATCCTCTGTGACTGCGCATCCTAGAGTCACTTGCTAAACTTTGCAGACCAAGATGCAGTCCAGGAATGAATTTACACAGTGTGTCATATATACTCACATTCTAACAGAAAGGTGCTGGGATTCAAAGAAGCACTATGTGGATTTCTTTATAGCTTCTAACAACTGCAGCTACAAAACCAAAAATAAATGTGAAAGTTGTGAACATGGATCCAAAACAGGAGGTAAGGTACATAAAACCACCTAACTCTGGCCTGCAAAATATACCTCCCATATAGACCGGCCCTTTATACCTTGGTAGCCCTTCATACCTTGGTTTAGAAAGTAACTTAAAAATATAGCAGATCTAGACTTCAACACATTTAAATTAGCACTGCCCTGTTCTATTAGCATTTAAAATGTTCATCCTATGCTGCTATATACTTGATATAGTAGCAACATCTGTAAAGTCTAGACTAAATTAACAGCTTGCTTGAGACTGTAGATACATAAAATGTAGGAGTTAACTTTGCTTCTCCATTTGGCTAATGACCAGTGAGCTTGAGGGTCACAAAATACAGCTAAAATAAAATTACAGAAAGTACTTTTATATTATTTTAACATAGATATTGCCAATAGCGAAGCAGCCTAACACTTCCTCCTTTTGGTCTGTTCTTTGCCAGGTACCTATATATACACACACTGAGAACACACCAGAAATTCCTCCCTGAACTGAAATGCTATTACTGACACACTAGCAAGTACTGTCAGCCCTTTTTTTCATCAGGATCACTTTTAAATCTTATTTGTCGACCAGGTGCGACAATCTTCAGATTAACACATTTAAAAGCCACTCCAGAAGGTACGGTTTCTAGATTTTGATGAGCCTGACTTACGACCGCTCACAGAACTGAGAATACATTTCCTGAAAGGTAAGGTTTTTCTAAATTCCTCTGGAACTGCAGACACTGTCAAAGAAAAATTAAAATGGCCTTTTTCTGCCTCTAGTTAAAGATTTTTCTTGAAGGAAGGGTAGATGCATCTGTACTGCTAAAGGGAACTTCAATGCTAGAGCACCAAGTAAGGGAAAAATGTGAATTGCTTGGCAAGAGCCACGTGTTCAAATTTCTGAGATCTATGGTAATTTCAGAATTCTTGTTCATAAAAGCAATTCCTTAACAATTATATGATGGATTAAATATTTAACAGATTAAGGGCAATAAAAGTGGGATCCTTTGCACATCTAACAAAGGAAGGTTCCTCAGGGAACTCAGAAACACTTGTGGCAGAAGGAATGCTCTCAAATTAATTTAGAGCAAACCTGTGGTGTCATAAAGATGATTCTCCCTTTCAACAAACCTCTGATGATTTCAGGGAAACTAGAACATTAATCACCATACAAGAAATTTAATACCACTAAATCAAGAAAATACCTTCTTATGCAAAACACAAAATTGCATCTTTTAGTTTTTAAATTGTATCGTTCATACAGAGCTGTTCACCCAGATCCATATTTATTAAAGCTTGAATTCCCAATGGCCATTTTCATATCTGGAATGAGTTGATGCAGCATAGCATTTCGGTGGAGTGGGACACTCACTGAATTCAAACACATTCCAGCACACCTTCTAATGTGGGCAATTTGATCTTCCAAGATTAGCCATCAAGACGTGCCTTTAATTACTTAAGACACCAAGAGGCTAGGAGTATTAAAAGTTTTTATTAGTATTTAAAATGAGTCTTTCACCCTCATTACAAACTTGCTTCCATCTGGGGAAAAGTGAGAACACTCACTCTGAACAGCTTTGTTTTACCTGACTGGGACAACACTATTTTCATGGTAAATTATAATGATCCTTTTCTAACCCCAGACAGATCTGGATGACTCTCCTCTCGCTTTGCTTTGGCTGTAAATTAAAGTGATCAGAAAATAACTGACAGAACATTAGATCCGTCAGTTTTGCAACCGCAATGAATGCGGTTTAAACCTACTTTTTGCAGGCTTCTGCTTTTAAGCGGACATATGTTTTGCTTTATCTTCAATGCTGTCTTTTTTTCTTGTAATGCCAACATTCACGGAACAAATCCTTTGCAGCTTAAACAAAAGTCACAGAATAGAGATAAAATATTAACAATGGATTATAAGAATAAACAATATAGAAATGTCCTCTATCAGAAAGTATTTAGCAATGATTCCTGAGTCCAGAGATTAGATGGGAGAGAATAAAAGGGAGAGGAGGGGGAACAAAAGACAGAGTGAGATATGGAGAAAGTTATCTTTTCTCTTGGTTATATTACCTATTGTATATATAGCATGGTGAGAGCGCCACTGTTTAAATTTTGAATACTATAAACAGTATCCTGATTTTCATAACATGCAGCGTCAAAAACATGGAAATATAGAAAAGACATAGGCAAGGAGAAATACATATTCATAGTATTACATTCAATATCTGTTTAACAGTCAGGCTTCTTTTAGAGCTGTCCAACAATACTGATTAATCCAGGTGAACTGTTTAATCAGACTTAATTTTCAAAATGATTAATAATATCTAAGTAAAACAAGGCATGTATACATTTAAAGAAAACAGCACAGAAATGTACTGCTTGTGAACTGTTTACAAAAACATACAAAATGTTGGATGGCACAAAGTATATAGTGCTAATATAAACAGATTGTTTAAGCTAAGTGCTTAACATAAACTGTCCATCTCTACCTGTAACAAAGAATATCTTAGGGGACAAAAAATATTCCTTATAAAAATAATGCTATGTGGTGCAGAGTGCTTTATTCAGTGTATTTTTGACAGAGGTGGCATTCATAATTCTTCTCGTTTATTCAATCGTGAACATGATTGTTTTCATTGTGTTTCCACTTGTCACTCCATTTGAAGCTCCAGTAAGATCGGTAACTTGCCATCAACAGTTTAAAGCGAGAACAGATGAAAGCAGTAGCAGCAGCAGGAGCAGCAGCATTATAGGTACCAGCTGGGACAGAGTGTGCTTGCAGGTATCTGTCAGATATGTGCTACCTGTCGCCATGATTTGTGCTATCATCTTATGCCATGGTACCAAATATCTGGTTGAGGTCACTTCACAGGGCTGTCGAGGTAATTTTCTTTATACCTCTTCTCTGAGCAAGAGTAGAACGGCCGACTGGCTCCAAAACTGGGGACTGATTACGATTCAAAGCAGAGTAAGTTGCTGCCATTGCACCCTGTGGGGCAGAAAGGAAATAAAACCAGGAGTAGTACACTGTGACTGACGCACACACTAGAGATCACACAGCGCTAAGTGCCAGAGATTCTGAATGAGCTTTAACTCTGTCTACTTTCATTTACAAAACAGAAACATACCACTGCATTACTCAAAGACCAGCAGTGTTTGGAATTAGTGTTTTTTAGGGTAATAAATAGCTTTCACATCATTCTGAAGCAATTTTACCTTGCTTTAAAAAAAAAACCACCCAGATTGCTAAATTAAGTTCTCTCTCCATGCTTTGGGAAATAATTGGGGAGTGAAACCCCATCGGTGGGCTGTCTCTGCCTATCAGTTATATAACCACTTCAGTTTTTAACAAAATATTTAAAAATCGCCCACATTATTCAGCACATGAAGATTTTTTTTAAAAAAAATGTTAGGAAGTTGCGAGCTGTGGGATCAGAACTGCCCCCTCTCTCCCCTTGTGATTTTGAATGCTAGACATTTCTAATAGCTGACTCAGAGACAGTGTTTATTACATTCTTCAGATCCTTTTTACGTTGCACAGCAGAGATTCTTGGATGTAGGGTTGAAGGCAGGGTGGAATACAGAGAAGTAGAATTCAATTATTTTTTATTTCTCTCCGTTTGTTCAAAGCAAAAGAGTTTATCAGGGTCAGAACCAGATTGTGTTTCAGAATGCATGATACCATCTTAATTAACACTGCCTTTTTGACTTCTTTTTAGCTTATACTGTGATCATGAAGTATACTGTGTTCTTTTAGTCACTGATGATGTGACTGAAACTGTAAAATTAGCTAAACTATTTTTCAGCTCCCCTGTAGTCAGCTGACATCATTTCCACTATCAGAAGAATGATTTCTTCTATGCCAGTTCCTTAAGGAAGTTAAGCCTCCCAGTGTAAGTCAGTCCAATAAATTTCAAACCTAAGAAAATGAAAGTATTTTTCAAATGTATTAGATTTATTCTCCATGGCTTTACGGCTTAGTGCAATTCCCAGTCGTAACAACTTTGAAATAGTATTTAGAGGAAACACATGCCATGGTAACAATTTTTTTTTTTAAAAAAAACCCCTTTTGTTTACATTAATTTTGGCTAAAGACCAAGCTTAACAAATATCTACTTACCTTCACTAAATGGGGAGCATCCTGCCTGTTCAGCTGGTATTGAGGCAACTGGTCACAGTGAACTATCCAGGGGTGACTAAGAACTTGGGCTGCAGTCAATCTTTGATGTGGGTCAACATGAAGCATTTTTGACACAAGGTCCTGTCAACAATATATAAAGAGTCAATGCAAGTAACAGTAAAACTTCAGCTCTAAAACAGATTACAGTTCAAACCTGAAGATTTTAGTAGTATAAAAATATGCTCATAACGTCAGTTTGACATAGATTAAAAACTGCCCAGCAATGTTAACACCATCTCTTTTCATTATATGACTTAATGGATGTTTGGTAACACAACAGGAAAGTATCCAATACACAAATATAAAAGTATGCACATTGGCCTAGAGTAGAAGTCCCACTATACCATTACAGTGGTTTTTTTTTTTAACAGTGACAAATAGATATGTAAGAAATGAGTACTGAAAAAAGAACAACTGAGAAAATACAGATGATCTTTCCCTTTGCATGTTTCCCCAGTGTCTAACAATCTTTTGACAACTGTGCAAGTTGAAGGTTGAATTTTAGTACTCCTGCTGGCCTTAAAAGTACCCTTAGTGATTTTTACCTCATCCCCTCTGAACTCATTTTGCTGCTTCTATTTTTGTTTCTTCCCCCTCCCTTCTCAAACACTTTTCACAGTTGTTTTGCAATGAAGTTGTGAACCACATGAACAGGTATTTAATTTTGTTTGGTTTTTACCTTCTGCAGAATATATTAATTGAACAATTCCTGATTTCCCTAATAAAATCATCATACGAGAAAAAAGGAATTAGTCTTTCCTTTTTCGTATTATCAGTGAAATGATATCATTTGCCTGTTACGTCAATCAACTCTGCTGAGATGAAACACCGTATTCTATTTACTCTCTTTACATGGAAGTGGCTCTCAACATCTGGAAAGATTTTCAGCTTCATTTTGGTACATCCTTTTCTACTACCTTTTCAACTTCTATTTTATCTTTTTCAAATTATAGTAGTAAGAATTGTGTACAATACTCAAAATGTTGAAAACATTTATACAGCTGCGTATTATTTTATAGATGACTTTAGATGTCAGTCAGTAAGGGTAAAGCATAAATAACGTTTCTACATTACCTGTGGAGAAACACATTTAGTTGACTACAACTGGATTTAAGATAATTTAAGTTACATTAGCAGTACTGGACATTTTTATATAAAACATTATTTATTTTGTAATTCAAATTAAGAATTTGAATATGAAGATAGTATTAAAAAGGAATCTAAGATTTTTTCATAGCTGACAGGTTTTGGTTCATTCTAGAGTCCCAAGTACAACTGAACAGAATGGCACTGAATGAAGAAAAAGCTGATACTACCAGATGAGTGTAAACATGTTATTCTAACAGGTTGATTTGTCAAACAAATAAATGACATGATTTGTGGGAAAATGGTTGAGTTATGAGAACAGCGTATTAGAAAACACATCAACAAATCAATTAGCAAGAAAGAGCACAACGCATGTAAAAGTTTTTTTTGAAAAATTTAGCACTTTACCATAGCTACACAGGAGGGGCATAAAAGATATCGCACACTTAAGTCTAGAATCTACTGTAAAAAGTGTACTTCTAAAAAAAATTAAGTTATCACAATTTTTACTTTGTACAAACACAGTAAAAAAAAAGCGTAATACTTCAGTGGGTTTTGTTTTGATTTTTTTTTTTAAGTAGATACAACATCCTTAAGGACCAAAAGTTCTTAAAGTACTTAAAGGAATAAACTGCTCAAATCCTAATGAAATGTGATAAACTGTCCTGGGTAACTCTGAAGAACTGACCCAAACAGGAAAACGTGAAAAACTATTTATTTTTCTAGCCTGACCCAGTGGAGCATATGGTAATCATTGTAACATTTTCATTAGTCTGATTTAGACTATCTGTATGATTTTTGAATGTCGTGCTCGCACATGAAGTTTTATTACAGGATTTCTCATCATAGATGGTTGTGCATGTGTGTCAATACTGATAAAATACACTGTATTTCTAAGGACACTTGTTAATGATTATAGTATAAGGCACACCTGTTTTTCTTCCTACATGCAAGTGACTGTTGAAACATGAACGGATCATAAGCAGGAAACAAACTTCTAGGCACATAAACGATCAGATCAGTATTTTAAAATAACAATAATAACAGGAAGAACTCAGCCAATCATATATGATATAACATACACGTTATAAGCAACATGTTACATTGCAATCCATTTCTCATCCCCCAAAGGACAAAGTAAATGTACTTGCCTTAGCTGTATCTGAAACAGTATTCCAATAACCACCACTGAGAGAGAACTTTCCACTACCTATTCGGGCCAAAATCTCCTCTGGGGTATCATCAGGACCATTTGCAAACGGAGTGTAGCTATTTAACCAAAGTCAATGTTAATAACTTTCATAACCTGGACCTCAATAGTTATAAGTCTGATCATAATATTCAGTGAGTTCAACATAATTATAGGCAACAGACAGTCAAATAGCTTTAAAAAGAAATTATTCTTAACACGTGAAAATGCATGGCACTGACTACAGATCTCTTCTTACTGTATGTATTCCCTCTATATCAGGTCTGAAAACCAGATTTTTCCTATAGCAGTCTAAGTACTGGTGGTTCCTGAATTACAGAAAGTATTCCTAAAGCCTTCATATTTTAATGAAATAATAAAATTACAAAATTGAATGTGAAGACTTTATGATGATTCTGAAAAAGAATAAATGTTGTTTTGATACTAGAGGAAGGAAGGTGCAGCAATTTTCCTTGCTTCTCTATAAGCATTCCTGCTTCCACCAGATTATCCACAACCAAAAAAGAGATATATTCAAAATGAAATATGTTTTTCACTTATTTATTTTAAAATGCCATAATGTCTCTGATGGTGTTAACTCTTCACCAAAGCTGGAATCTGAATAATCCAGCATAAAAAGATAATCTATTTGGCAGGTGCAACAGCAACTATTTTTTGGACTTGTGGAACAACAGTTGAATTTATTATTCATCATCTTTTACACAGTTAATTTCTGTTGCATATATAAATGCATTTCTACAGCATTTATTATATCCTAACTTCATCACTTCAAACTATCCAGTGGCTGAATTTTGCACACAATCATGCTCCAATGCATTGCAATTATATTTGCAACATGTATTTCCTACAACATATATGCTGCTTAATCAGCTAATTTTCACATGAAACAATCAATTTTTACTCCTAAATCACCATAAAAGCAGAAATTAAACATCTAAAATAGATGAGATATGAGACGCCAAGAATTTTTCACATCACTGTCTGAAAACTTGGATTCTACTAAAGGCAAAGCATATTCTACCCACACTGAAGCCAAACTTGAGATTAATCAGTGTCTCAATAGAAACATCTTCAACAGTGGCCCCACATTTATTATTCTTTTTGTTTATGTTGGTTTATTATTCTACAGCAAAGCAAACTAAAATTACCCTTACCCAGTAAGCATGGTGTAAAGTAGAACACCAAGGCTCCATATGTCACATGCAGCATCATAACCTTGCCTCTTTAAAACCTGAGGGAGACAAGTATTTTTTCTGAAAAAAATGCTTAGAAATGCCTTGATTATGTCATAGAAATAGTGAGAAATCAAATTTTTAGTGTTTACAAAGTGATTTCACTTGCTACACAAGAATGAAGCAAATAACTTCTAAGAAGCAAATAACTAACTAGCAAAAAAATCCCATCAAAATAAATCAAGGCATATAAACTGTCCTGGTATTTACCTCTGGTGCAACAAAATTTGCTGTGTAACATGGAGTCATCAGAAGACCATTTTCTGCTCGCAGTTGTTTTGCAAAGCCAAAATCACAAATTCGAATTGATTCTGGATTACCAGATTCATCAACATAAAGAATATTGCTAGGCTTCAGGTCTCTATGAACAACCTAAAAACATAAAACAAACCACTAAATACAATAAGTTAAACATAGGAAAGGCTTTATATTATAATTATCAATTCTGCTACTTAATTTCAAGTTTCTAGGTTTCAAGCTTCTACCATTAGCTTCACTATTCTGATGCTCAGTTGTGTCTAGAGTACTACAATTGTAACTTGGGAAGTCCTATAAAGCCCCCTCCAGACATCCCAATCCCCTCAAATTTATTTGTACAGACAGTTCCAGATGTCTTGTTCTAATGGGTGAATAGATGTATTTTCTATTTTAACACGCATACCTACAAGGCTCTTTAAATCAGAACCTTTGGCTAGGAATATCTTTTGGAGTCACGGATGTCCGTAGCTGCTGATGTGCCACCGTGCTATGTAACCACACACCAGTTACTGCTGGAGTAACCTTCTATATTCCATTCTCTTCATTCAGATAATCTGAATTAATCTCCATGCAAACATTTAACGTCTGATTAAGAAGGAATTTTAATACATTTCTGCCAAAAAATAACAAACTATCAAAGAGGTATTCTCCTAATGGACTGGCACGTCAAGAAAAGCCTGTACTGGTTCCCAAGTGGCTGTTTTGTAGTGGCTTGAGATCTAAAATGCTTGACAAAAACTGTAGAAGCTGCCAAAGCTCTGGCAAAATGAATCTGGTCTTGTTTGAAGCTATGTTATAAACAAGCCTTAATAAAACCTGGAATGCGCAAGGACAGTCTTCGAAATCAGATGACCTGTTATATTTTCTTCACAAGACAAATTAGCCTAAAGTCTCTAGAGGCTTTATTCTCTGTAAAGAAAAGGGTATACACTGCTGTAAGACAGTACAGTAGATCTAAATGTCCTCTTTTAAATATTAAATAGACCTGCAATGAAGGCCTTTATCTTCCTGATTGTCCTATGCATTTGACTAATATTAAACACAGCTTTTCATGGTTAAATTTGAATGGAAGACTCATTCCTCTTGGAAAAGACTGTGGTGAAACATTTCAAGAAGGTAATCACATTAGAATGACAAGATACCCCAGAACTCCTGCAAGTGAGTGATGTGCAGAATCACAAGTTCTATGTACTCTTCCAGAAAGCTAGCAGTGCTTCAGGAAAGTAAGTAATAGAAGACCAAGAAGCAAAAGACTGCAAAGGATCTGCAGATTGTAAAGCCATTTAACACAGTAATCTATTTAGTAGTGGCTTTTTCAGCATGCAAATACATTGCAATTCTGAAATTCAACAGAACAAATACTTAAAATTATGGAAATAAGCACCTTGTAAGCCGAAATATACAAAATGGTATTAAAGAATTTGTGTTGGAACAGGAGATGTTAAGGGGAACATGCTGGCTTGAGATGGCAGTGTAGGAGAGAACCAGCTCCTGATAGCGCTCATTTTTTGGTGTTTAGATAGATTAGAATCCTTTTTCTTTAAGTAATGAATGAAATAGCCTTTAGTGCTCCAAGAGACAGGAGAAAAAATCCCCAGTTTTATTCTAGTTGGTGGTTTGGTTTTGTTTTTTTTTTTTTAAAATAGATCCCAAAAGGCGTAGAAAGGAAGAGGTGGGCAACGGAAGCAGCACAGAGCTGGGGATTTGGCAGACTGCTTCAAGAACCACTCTGCTCAAGTTGTACTTTTTTTTGGAAGAAGGGGAAGCAACTCTCAAGTGGGAGGAACAGTAAGTGTAACAGTCTAGTTCAAATCTAAACACTAATTCCTAAGCAATCAACATGTTTATGTCAAAGAATAAATAAAATACCCTCCTGTATTAAGCTGTTTTCCCAAACGTGAATTTTAAAAATATGTCAGATTTTTTAGATTATATTGATATTTTGCACAGAAATAACACTATTTTAGAGCAATGGAAAAGAGCAAAACAATATACAGGACATTTCAATTCTTTATTTCTTAGCATCATGTTTTTGATTAGCATTCTCAATTATCTACCAGCATGCAGAAGTATTCTGCTCCAAGATGACATGATACTTCTTGTTTATTGTTTTTATGATGTGTATTGTGCCAACCCTTAATTGTTGTATGCTGGCCCTAAAACTTTTAGAATGGCTTGGGTGAGAGTTGGAAGTATTGCTTACCCTGACGAGGAGGATTTCATTCCTTGCTTAGCTAATTTTTCAGTTCGAAAGTATCCTATGAATGTCCATGACGAAAATCCTTCTGGGAAGAGTCATGGAGACTGCACACAGATTCAGAATCTGTCAACCCAAATATTACCTAATACCATATTCAAATGAGCTCCTCTGGTGTCCAAAGGAGCTACAAAAGGAAAATCCACTGAATACAGGGAGGAGTCTTCCAGGCAAAAAATTAGACTACTGAAGTTCTCGCTATTTACATATATGGCCATCTTTCATGCAGACATGTACTTAACGTAAGACAACCTGAAAATTTCCAAAAGTAAAAAGTTCCAAAGAGCATGTGATCTAATGCAAGTTAAAATGCCGAGATTTACAAAGATCTACAGTAAAGAAGCAAAAAAAAAAAAATCCCCTAAAATCCTTTACTTGATGCAAGGACACTGGGCCTATTCCAGCCACGTGTGTGGTAAGAAGGAACCAAGTTATGATATGTGTTATTCTATTATTTATATTTCCATACAGAAGGTATCAAGGTTTATTCGTGATTCCCATGGATACTGCTGACCAAGGATTCTAGTCCTGTGCACGGATGCCCAAATAAAAACCGACATGTGAGCAACTGACTGAAAAAAGTGATGACTCACAAAATAAGATACAGCAGATAACTTTGATACTAAGTTTTCTGAAATAATAGCTCCCAGAAATGACCGTGTGTGCTGAATTGTTGTTTCTTAAAATAATTTGAGTACTATTCATTCTGAAGTGGCTTTTCTTGGATAACACTAGGTGTTACCATCTTGACTTTTTCCTTACACCCTTACTTTCTGCTTTTTCTCTATCCCCCTTTTCTTGTTTACTTAAAAAACACAACATGACTTGTCATTCTTGCCATGCAATTGTCACACTTGCCTCCTCTATCTTTGAACTACTTCCTCTGTCTCCAAATTAATTTCCTGAAGCATTAATTTTCTGTCTCCTAACAGTCCACAACAACTTCCTGACCCTATGGCACAGGAGTTCATAAAGTCATAAACCAAGTTCTTCAAAACTAAGAAGTGGAAGAAATTACAAGTGTGATAGGTGGAAAATAAATTTGCAGGGTCTATCACAGGGTGGGGTTAGAATGACATTAGGTCCCGTGGCTAAGCAATTGCACTGGCCCTAGCACTTCTTCCTGGCTTGCTTCCTCTCATGCCCTATCTATTAGTCATCATCTGCATATTCCACAGAACTGCTGACAGACTGCATGCAGGACAAGACAAACAGTTGCATCATCTCCTTTATCTAGACATCTACACAGTTGATGAGGAATGTTTTGATTTCAACACAAATTCCTGCTGCAATGTAGTTATTTACCAAAAATTACTTAATTACCTTACAGAAGAACATATCAAGATAGGAGTTTATACTTCTGAAAGAAAAGAATATTAACATCTATAAGCATTTTGTCTGAGATCAAAACTTACCCCTTGCGCATGGAGATATTCAACCGTTTTTGTTATTGTGAATAAAACAGCACTAGCTTCTCGTTCTGAGAAAAATTTTTGCCTAAGAATTTTATCCAGCAGTTCTCCTCCTTTCATAAGTTCTGTCACTACGTATACGTATTTTCCATCATCATACACCTGCAAAAAGTACATAAAGACGTAAACTTCAAAATATTTATTTTCCGCTGTCTTCCTGTGAAATGCACAGAGATAGCGCAGATGCATCCACAAGCTGTTTTCTTCAATTATTTTTCCCATATTTCTCACCCCACACACTATCCAAACATTGTTCATCTTCAGAAATTAACACAAAACCTTCTACAAAAAGGCAGTACAGTAATGAAATAACATAAAAATACTGGCATGTAAATGTTTAAATACAAAAAAGATGAATAACATGTAGTTTTGCCCACATAGTTTTACTGAAACAAATTAAACTGATACGTGAGAAATTAAGAAATAGTAATAAATAGAAACTAGTCTAATTAAGGCAAAACCAGAGCTAATTCTAGGTGCAATTATTGCACTAAATTACAAATATGAACAGAGATAATTTCAACTGAACAGTCAAACAAACAAAAAAAATCTAAGTCTACCTCAAATAGCCTTTGTGAACATTGAAGTTAATGCACACAAAGCTGCTATGATAAAAGCCTACAACTTATTCATTACTCTGCGCATAAAGCCTAAACCAAAATCTAAAATTAATAAAATATAATATTATTAATAAGATAAAGTGTATTTTAGCCCTTACTTCTAGTTATGGAAAATGGCTTAATTTTTGCATGGATTTTAACTTCTAGGGAAACAATGGTTGAGAATTATTTCTATTATCAGCAGGGGGCACTACAGACTGAACCATACCAAAACGTGTTTTAAGGTATACTTAAGCATTTAATTTCAGTTGCACTTTCTAGGGGGTTTTAACTTAATCCAGAAAGCAGTTCCTGCTTTAGTGAAACCTTTTATAGACTCTGTTCCCTATTATTATTTCAATTTATTTTTTATGGTGATGTTGGAATCGTTCTCTTCAGTAATATATGTGAAATAAAAACTAGCTCATATTTAAGTAGAAATAATTATCCAAGTTGTAGTAAAATAAATTTAGGAATAGGTATCAGCTAAATTAAGTAAAGAGTTTTCATCCCAACTTCCTTGTCTTAAGCTACCTGGGAAATACAGGCTACTAAAGTCCTGAGCTTAAAAATTTTTGTGCTGTCAACTATCGTAAAAGGATTTATTTTCTCATCAAATAAAAAAAAAAGAGGAAAAGCGTTAAAGAAATAATTCTGCAGGCTTTACAAGCTTATGATCTTAAGGACATGACAGGTTTCCATGTTCTCATTTAACAGCAATTTTTCCTCCACGAAATAGAAATGACTGATCATCTGAATGTGTTTGTATTAAGACTTTAAATACTACACAGTATTAAAAACCAGAATTATCTAATTCTAGATACTGAACTGGCATTTTAGATTTTTTTTTTTTTTTTTTTTAAAAGGCATGCTCCCTCTAATCCTGGTATAACATGAAGAAATAAGCTTATTTCATTTGACATGACAAAGCACACACATCTTTGTACTGCAGGGGGCATTCAAGCAAAATTTGCATTTGGTTACTATTTTATCTGATACCCCTTGTTGGTCCTGTCTGCCTGCCAAAAAAAATCCACCCCAAACAAACCATCCGTCTCACCCGGATTTATCTAATGGTACTATCAATTTAATTGTTTGCACTGAATAAATACTGTTGAAGTTTTCTTCCCAATTAGTGCCCAGCATTACACTGAGATCACAAATGTAACGCTAGTTTTTAAAATGAACGCCTAGCACATGCCATAGATCAGTCAGCATGTCTTCTCTACCAGGCAAACTGGAAGAAACTATATTGATAAACAGATGTAGGCACACGAACAAAATATAATGTAATGGAGAAATAGAACACCTTTTTTGCAAAGCGAAAATTCACATACACATTAGGAGTTTTTTTGAACTCATGAATAAGCACTTGGACTGGGAGACTGGATATACTGTGTTCAGGTTTCTAAAACGCTTCTGAAAAGATTCTTCAGCCAATGCTTTAAATAACTCAAAACAGGACAAAAGTTCTGTTACAGAACAGTAGCTAATAGGTAAAAAAGGGTAAAATATATATAATGGTCTGGCACAGGAAGTTTCAAGGTAATGGTTTGTTGGAAGCTGTGTGCTTCCTCCGTTCTTACACGGTTTCCTAGGCATCCACTAATGGCCACTGTCAGAGGCAGGATATTGGATAAGAAGGACATCTGATTTAGCACAATATAGCTCTTTCTTTTGTTTATATACTGTGTAACTGAAAAATACCACTGATAACAATCAGAAGGAAAAACCCCAGAGGACTGTGCATTGCAGAAAGAATTTGGTGTTTTGAATATCCATTGTTTCAATCCAAACACCTTCAGAATTAAACTACATAAAAAGGCTGAGAAAGAATGAAAATTTCCATCCTAAGATAAATTCTAATATTACTGCATTTATTCTTGAAATACAAGAAAAGAAAGAAATTACTTCTTGCAGAATAATAATTTCCAAAGACATTCACTTAATGCTGAAACATTTTATTTTGGCATTTCAAAATAGACACATTTAAATTTTGGTGTGGAAGTGAATGAAAAATGGAGTCAAATCCACATTGAGTTTTATTTGTATAATAACACATGATGCTCTTGAGTTTGAGGCCTGAAGGCCAAGTACTCCTTATTCTTTCCTCTGAAAGCTGTAATAGCACACCACTATATTGTGGGATATGCAAGCAATCTGCCCCATGCACCTATATTAGGACAATGAAAACTTAATGTTAAATTTTTACAGTAGTAGACATTATACATGTTTATAATACATACGAGTCCTATACCTCTTTCCTTACACTGAACGTACTTCCATAAACCATGCTCGAGGAACTGATCTGAAGTAGAAATAAATGAGAATTACAGCTTACTGTCTTCTCTTCCTCTGTGGACTTAAGCCTTTTTTTTTGTTGTCTCCTTTTGTTACGTGTATATTACTGTTGGTGTGAATGAAAGATGGCTCCTACTGGAAGGTGACTGGTGATGATGAACATTTAATTACAAAGTAGAATGATTAAGCATCCATGGCAACTTTTCAAGGCTGCCTGCATTTCTCTGCTCTCAGTGAAAAATATCCATAATGCTTAAGTTCAGGTAAGCTTGTCTTCCTGCTTAAATAACACCACCTCTGTTATCAATTAAAGTAACACATAAACCTAGCATGCAGCACTAAAAGCAACCTGAATGCTGATGCAGGTTCTGTGCTAGCACAGTCGGTTTCAGGTAGCTTTATTGTCCAACCACATGAAGCAGAACAAACATAAAGTGGGATTGTAATTATGGTATCTGGCTTGCATAAAGTAAGCTCCATGGTGGGCTCCCTTGTATATCTGACTTATTTTGTTCTCCCAAGAAAGGGCCAAACTACATGATATTGATAAAGTGAAGACACATTACAGTAGAAGACGACCTTTAGGCAGAGTTCTCTAGTACTCATCTCCACAGTATTTACCAGCTACTGTTTTAATGACTTCAAAATGTCTGAGAATCTCCCTTCAGCTGAGCTCAGCTTCCTGTAAATGGTTAGCTGTTTTGCTTGAGGTTTGGTTTTGGGGACCAAAATACTTTCCTGCAGACTAAGTCAATCATTAAGCATATGCCTTTTTAATTTTTAATCCTCTTTAATGCATAATCAAGGAAAGCAAGCCAATTTTCTTTTTCTGTTATATCATCAGAATCTACTGTTCACTATGAAAAACCTCTACCTCCCAACTTATGTTACTCTCTGCTTTTCATGGTCAGTGTTTCCATGGTCAGAGCAAATAATACAAGAAAAAAAAAAAGCTAGTTAATCTTCCATACAAAGACCAGATAACAATACTAGGTAAAGAAAAGTGATGACCGGGGATATGACAATATTTTGTCCACTACTGAGTAACACTCGTTACTATCCATGAAAATTACTTTGCGTATTGTGCTATCTCAGTGAGTTCTCAGTTATCCAATAATGCACTTCAAAATTGCTTTTGACTAATGTAAGGAAAAGTAGATTAGAAGTTAACTCAGCAAATAAAAAACTCGCAAAATACAGCCAATGTTAAAGGAATTAGTCCTGTGCTAGGATTGATGAAGGATGAATTATTTGACTGCTTAGAGTTATGTTGTACCAAAATATGAGCATCTTTAAAAGATCACAACAAGACACCTCAGTAAAAAATTTAATATTGTTGAATAAATTGCATTAGGACATTGTTTTATTTTTAAATACTGAAAAACAGTAACAAATCTAAAGCATAGTTTGTTGTCTCTCAAATTAGAAAGTGATATGTAATTATACGATCCTAAAGGATGTCTCTGACACACTACTTACATCTTTTAGGGTAATAATATTTGGATGCTGTCCATAGCGCAGTAGGATTTCAATCTCCTCTGTTGGATCTCTTTTACTCTTGTCAATGATCTGTAAGAGCAAATAGACACATAGACATAATTCTTTTTGTGAATATTATTGAGTGTAACACTTTGGTGTGCTTACTATCATAAACAGATAGGCAATATTTATTGTTGTTGGTAAAGGGCATGGATTATAACCAAAACAGTTTGTTAAATTGGAACAGCAAGGCAAAGCAAAAAAAGTAGGAAAACCATGGAAAAGTCTCTCAGTTGAAAACAATTTTGCAGAAGTGATCTGATCCCTCAGGCTGTGATAAATAATGCAAAGCTATTTAGTAGATAAGGCTTCAGTCACCCACCATTTAATAAAATAGGAAGTTCCTAATTTGACATGAGATACTGGTTTGATGATGCTAATGAACTGATTTTCACAAAGCTAATCTTAAACAAATATTTAGTGCAGCAAAGGACAAAGCAGGCGAGTAAGGGAATCAAAAATAAGAAAAAGGAAAAATTTCTCAGAGTTAATTCAGACCAGCCTTCCATTATGAAAGTTCACTTGAATCTCTGGAGGCTTGCTATCAGGCTCTGAAGTTCTCCCTGTGCAAACAAGCAAAACATTATTTTGCCCTACTTAAAATGTATTATTATTATTTTCCCTTTTCTCCTCTCCTTCTGAACTGCAGAATTTCCTCTAATGTCTTCTCCATCTCTGTCTTACCCTTCTTCTTCTTGACATCCTAAGCTGTTACTGCTACCAGCACCATCTTAACACATTGGACACTGATCACGTCATTCTTTTTTTCATGATTCTTTGAAGAAAAAAAGCCACAACAGAGGCAGCAGCAAAGCGAGGCAATCCTCACAATAAATGTTATGGCTTAGAGAATTAAGAGCTATGCCAGTACTTTCTTCCAGTTTCAAGAAATTATTTCAAATTGCAAACACAGAAGTCAAATCTGTTCCTGGCCAGAACCAGAATAATGACAAGTATGTAACTACCAAATTGAAATTGGAGCGTTTCTAGTAGACAATCTGTGTACAAAGATGCAGCAAAATATAGTTTATCTTAGGGTTTTACATATTTGAGTAGTAAACTGTTGGACAATTAAAATGGAGAACTGCCTCACAGTACAGGATTTAATGTTTTTTTTGCTTTTGCTTTTAAAGTTTGCTAATCTATACTCCTGCTTTCACCATTCAGCTCCACGGTGTTATACAGAAAGACAAAAAGATACATTTATCATTCCACTTCTGGGAAATCTACTGATTTCAACTAAGAATTTAGTGCCTTCAAAAAAGTGCTAGAAAGCCCAATAGACCCAACACAGACCCAACATTAGAAACCTTGTTAAAAAATAGCAAGCAAAGACAGAGAGTTGAAGTTTATTCTGGAAGGTATACCAGACTTAAGCACTGTTATTACCTCCTAGCTATCTGACAATTTATGAATCTACTTTGGAAGCAAAACCCCCATATATAACTATGTTTACGTAAAAGTAATCAATAGCATTTTTAAAAAAAAAAGATGGAAAATCATGTAAGCTTTTCATTGTACATTTCCTTCTAGACTCTGTCATGTAACTCTCATCAGTTTTACTGTAATTACACACGTGTTTCAAAGACCTACCACCCAAACCAGCATATAGATAACAAAACCCATAGCAATTCTATATAAATATTTGCCAGTAAATATTCTATTTGGTCGATTAGTATAATTCACATTCGCATCTAAAGTCTTTTTATACTAAAAAAAATATCTTAATTTGCTATGTCCTTTATGGCAAATAAATTAATTATGCCCAATGTCTATGATGCTGAAATGTGAAAAGAGCTGGTGTGTTTTATAACAAAGTAATTACCTTTACAGCATATTCCATGTTTGAAGCTTTATGAATACATCTCTTGCAGATAGAGTAAGACCCAACTCCAATATCTTCCTTTACTTCATATCCATCAGTAAACTGAATGCTGTTCCTGTGCAACTGCTACCAAAATAACATTATCAATTAATGAATATTCTAAATATATAACTGATTTTTATATTAAGAATACGTTTTTGAATTCTTAGTATTTGCTTCAAATTTTAAACTGACGGCTGTACTAGGTCAAAGTGGTCTAAACAGCCACTACCTCCTGTTTGATATTAGTATGAGATGAATTATGTATTAGACACATTGTAAATAATGCACACTGTATTTTAGAAATTGACAACATGATGTTTCTAGTTACTGATTTATTAATTTAAAGATAGAATCTCCAAAACAAAGAAGATTGGAAAACATGATAAAGTAATGGTAAAATAGCATCACTGTTTCTATTATCTGAATAGATGAATGTCAGCTGGAAAATTCACACATACTGAAGAGAATCAGATTAACTGGAAATTGCATGGAATGGCAGTCACAAATCCTTTCACAGAAATAAAAAGCTGAAAGAAGGACAAGCGTTCACTCTTGTAAGGGGAGGAAATGGTGTTCTAGTATAAGGAGTTTGTGCAAAGGATGCAAAGCATTTGCAGGAAACCATCTGGGTATCCTGCAGCACAGAAAAGAGGAAATAGGAGTGAGGAAGCAGTTGAGGGGCACAGAGGAAAGGCAGCAGAGAAACAGACTTTTATAAGAGAAGGAAACCATATACAAAGAGAAAGAATTTCATCCACAAGCTGTGTGGGAAAGATGGAGCAGAGAAAAGCTTGTAGAAACTTTTAGCAAGACTTCAGGACCAGAAGTCATTCTGACCCATATACCAAATCAGACAGCTTCTTTAGAATAAAAAAAGGATATAAACCCCCTTGAAATTTAATGTTTTATTATATATGAAACAGGTAATGTGTACAAGCAAGCATGTTATAACTATCTTAGATGTAAGAGGATTAAAGAAATACAAGAGCTGTTCATGTTCTGAATAAACTGCTTTTTAAAAATTTTCTCAAACATTTGCAAAAATATCCTCGCAGTGAAAATATAAACAAACCCTGTCATACAGTGCACCTTTTTATTCCTACCTATACACCAATAAGAAGGTTTCAACGCAATTTAGATCACCAGTTGGTTTTCGTGACTCAGTCTTCCTCAGTAATTAGAATTATTAAAAGCAGAAACAGGAGGAAGAAACAATTTTTGCAGAGGTTTTCCAGTTTTCTTTCCTATACATGCATCTGCCTTTTTCCCCACTGGTTGCAAACTCTCCAGTGCTGAAGCATGCTTTTAGAATGACCTCAGCCTCATGAGGAGGCAAGGAATGCCTCTCCCCCATTCTAGCATGAGGTCCACCTTTCTTGTCTTATGCAAAAATTGCACCTAAGCAAAGCTTTGTTTTCCAAAAATAAGTAGTCCTGACAGTAACAGAATACATAAGAATAGCAACTGTATTAGGCTATCAAAAGTGACAACCTCACATTGATAAGGGAGACTGTACTGGAATCATTCTAATACTGCTAAGAAGCCAAAGCTCATGTGCGTACTGTAACATTGAATTGCATGATACACTGAAATTAGTCACAAAATATCACAGATTAGCACATTAACTTAAAGTGGTTCAGGAGGGATGGAATATGTCCTGGGTCAAGGGTTCCATAACACACAGCAGTCCAAAACATCCAGATACAATTCACGTTTGTACTCCAGTACCTCTTAGTGCACTGTAGGAATCAACCAATATTTTCATGCACAGGGGAAGAAGATCAAGATGTCTGTTATTCCCCTCCACCTTGTAATTATGTCTTGATATTAAAAAGTCATTACAATACAGATAGTAGGATGTTTTCATCTAAGGGTTGAAGCCTATTCACACCTGCAAACAGGTCCTACACTTCCACAGGTTTTGTTTGGATAAAATAATCTGGTCTTTACTTTTCTTGTATAAAGCCGATAATGACTTTGTTGTGGTACTTCATTCTGTGATGAAAGAAACTATCCCTCCACCAAGAGACAGCAATATTGCTTTACTGAGGTTTGGGGTTTTTTTTAAAGCAGATGTACTCACCTGGACAATTGAATGCACTCCAACTGTCTGCATCGCTTGGCTTTCATCATCTGATGCAATAGCTACAAAACTAAATCCCCGAAAAAGTTGATGTGCATTAGCACTAGGTGGGATACCAGGCGAATCTGAAAAACACATCATCTACTTACAAGCAGAGTTTTTAAAATGTAGAGATGAGATTAAGTTACTCCAAAGAGTAAATAAACTACAGCTTTATTCTATAAACTAGATTTCTGCAAATTTCAGTTTCTCTGAGGACCAAAATACAAATAAGTACTGAATTGTTTTGCATACACCATCCAGAAACACAACTGATAATCAATGACTACAAAGATCGTATTACTGTCAGACATTTCATTTTACAAAAAACAGTACTTTGCAGAAAGTATCTACATATAGCACTCAAATTTTGCTAACACCTTACATTTATAAAGACGAAAATTTTATTATGTTTTGAATGGATCAGTGGAAAACTATGCAGAGACAGATTGCACTGAAACAGCAACTTTGGTACCCAAAGTCTGAAATGAGTAAGTTTCTACATATACGTAGTATGCAGAGTCACCATCATGAATTAAATGAAGCCATAGAATGTAGCCTTTAATGAGACAAACATGGATAATCTTTTTGAATTAAAAAAATTAGATTACTTAGATAAGTACAATTGAACTGATGTATATGTTTTGTTGCTGAAGATTACTTTATTTTTAACATAGGACAACTCAGTTGTCCCTTGTGATATATTTATGCCAAAGACCACAAAAATTTTTATGAACTATGGAATACTTGTCTGTGAGCCTAGCAACACCTGGAAGAACAAGACACTTTACATAAGCTGAACAGTAACAAGGTTTCTAATTTTTGAACATGTAAATTGCTTAATTCTTCTCTTTTTACCTTTTGGAGTTTTTGCTGTAAACTCAGGGTCAAAATAAAACGTATCTTCAGGTCTGCCAGTTGCAGGTTTGAAAGGGGGATGAATTTCTCTCCTGTACAATTTCTGAGGAGAAGGCATAAGCCAGAGTGAATTAAAAAGTTATATGACACCACTGAACATGTAACTAAGAAATTTACTGAATTAATTTTGAATTAGATACTCACATTCCAATCTATTTTGGAAAAGAATGCATGCCTTTTAATTTCTTCAACTCCATCTGGACCTGCGCCTTTTATAAGAAAGAAAAATGTTTGTGAATTATTTTCTTCTTGGTCAAAAGAATGACTAGCAAAATTTCTTGTTTCTTCTGCATTAATTTTAGACCTATGAGTAGCAGAAATGATAATATTTTGTTGATTAGAAGTGCAAACAGGCAAACTATGTTCTTACTTCAAAGCTTATTTTACACAAGAAACTGTAAACTTATTTAGTCAGTTTAATGATCATTGATGTTATCAATATTGTGATAAAATTTAAAATATTCCACTAAGCACTTTACCTAATCTGTTTGCTGGGTTTCTTTTGAAGAGCATTCGCAGAAGACTCTGAGCTTCAGGACTCAAGAACTGGGGCATGCCAAGTTTGGCCCTATAGAACAAAAATAATTAATAGCATACAAACATATTTAGGGAAGAACTAACTCTGACTTCCCCCTGTCCTTTGTCATTCAACAAATCCATATCAAACAAAATAGCATCACTGAGAAATTGCCTTCAGACATCAGAAACAGAGGAAAAGTGCTGTCAGTCATGTAAATGTATAATTTTTTTTTTTTTTTTCTTCCCCCCCGTTTTGAGTAGTAGAACATTTTCAGTAATGACTCAGGAACTGAAGTAGAGGAAGAGGTGGCAAAAAAACGTAGAAAAGAATAGTTATTGGATAACAGTTTAGGAACTCATAAGTTTTTGTAATATGTTTTGATCCACTTTTGAGTTCAGTTATTACTAAATGACATCAAACAAGCAAATCCATTCCAGCAGGAAGATAAAAGATATTTTTGGAGGGGTAAGAAAAATACCACAGTATGACATACCCAAGCAAAACAACAGGAAATCTAAGCTTGAAGATAGAAATTGAATTAAGGTAGGGCAGATCTTGCAAGACTGGCAGGTGAAAAAAAAAAAAAAAAAGAGAAAGATCACTACTTTCCTTCTTTCTTTTTGCTCTCCTCCCTATCCGTTTCAAATACTACTTTCCAACTTGCCAGTCTTGAATTTTTAGATTTAAGTTTTTGTAGTTCTGTCATTTAATTTTGTTCTGTAATCTTCACCATATTTTTCTCCTCCTCATTAATGTTGAACCTCCATCCTCTCAATATTATTAGGTCTCACTTTTTTTTATGGCCATGATAATGGTAAGGATGGACGTAATTCCCTCCTTTCCATCTTTTGTTCAACATGTAGCTTGTATTTTTCCGTAACAATCATGACACAAGCTTTCTCTGTTTCAAGTGGAAGACATGTTTTGCCTTGTGTTCCAGCTATTTGTAGATGTCCAACCCCCGTCACTTCAGCAAGTGCATGCACATTGCCATTGATTCACTATTCATTACTTTAAAACTTGAATTTACTAAATTTTCCATTCCTTTCTGCATTAAAGTCGGGGGGTGTGTGGAATCTGAAAAACTTCA
This sequence comes from Pluvialis apricaria, assembly GCA_017639485.1. Lineage (NCBI taxonomy): Eukaryota > Metazoa > Chordata > Aves > Charadriiformes > Charadriidae > Pluvialis > Pluvialis apricaria. The sequence continues at coordinate 88,208,453 of CM030007.1, forward strand.
CCTTCTTTGCTCTCTTCAATAACATGCTACAGGCAAATCAAGACCACCAATTGAGCAGAAGAACAGGCAGTGGACCATCCAATGCTTCCCCGACTGCCATGTACCACTAGCAGCTGAATTCTTACTCATGCACTTTATACGCAGTGGTTTCATTGCACGTTCACTTGATGTCATTCCTGCTCTCAGCAAAGTATCAGAGAGCTACACTGTAAGGAGGAAGCGAGGAACACATTGTCTGCAGAAGCACAATGGTACCATTTACAATGTTATTAAAGGACAAAGAACAGACAACTAAATATGATAGGACTGTGCTGGGGTGGGTGGAAATCTTTGTCCTATTATAATCCAAAACAGCTCCAACAGTAGGATGCAGCCCTGGAGGTTCAGCATGAGAGGTCAACTGCTTAGAAAAATCTAAAACCAACCAAAAACATAACTGCAATTAATCTTATGGAGAACGGACTCAATGAACAGAAACAGAATATGTAGAAGAAGTTCTAGAGGACTGGTATGTATTGCAGTCCACAGTGGAGTGAACTGGAGGCCTTTGTGCAAACCACAAAGATTAAAACTGTCGTTGCTCCCTTTCCATCATGAAGGAGCACCTTTCACAAAATCCTTTACTGGCCATGTGAGACAGCAGAAGAAAAGGGAATCACTAGGTCCTCAGAGGTCCTAGGTTACACAACTACATGAGTGACAGCAATTTTTGTCTGACATTCCTGATGGACAAAGACAAAGGCATACCTCTTCAGTAAAAGAGAAAAGATGCTTTAAAAAGTTAACTTTATTGCTGCAAACTATGATTTCTTCAAATTGCAGAGTTTCTCAGTTTTAGGTAAAACACAAAAATAAACAAAAAACTTGTCCTGATAATGCGAGAAAAAGAGCCCAGGAAAACATGTGTTGTAAGAAGAATACATTTGCTGAGGATTTTCAGGAACAGAAGGTAAGAAAAGCAGTATTTCTTAAATAATACACTATGAAAATATTCATGTGCACACCTGTCCATTTTAACCAGTTTTATCAAAAATTCAAGGAGAAATATAGTACACTTACTAGTACACAGAAAACAAAAAGAAAACATACTGCCATTCTTATGGGGCCAGACAAAAAATGTGACCTTATCAGAAAAGACTCTAAAATATCTTCTGTTTTTCAGCTGTTCCTATTACCAACAGCAAAATAAATTTATATGTATGTAATAATCATAAGTACACAGAACATTAAACAGAGGTAAAATTTTTTTACTTCATAACACATTTTTTGTGCAGCTCTCAAACTAGTAACAATTACGACTAGAAGGTGAGAAAAGAAAGAAGTTGGAAAGGGAATTAGAGATACATGCTCAGATGAAATCTGGAAGTAGTTACGAGTGTCAAGGAAGGTATTCTACATGGCAGCTAAATACGGAAGATTTTTGTAGCGACAGTGGAAAGACTGCTGAGGAACAGAGTGGAGTCACATGCAGGCAGAGAAAAGAAGACAAAGATGTGACTTGTGAGACATGGATGGAAAAATGCATGGCTGCTGAAATAAGTGAGAGTGCAGTAGAACTATCTCAGACTAGCTTCTTGTAAATAGGAGGTGGTCAGAAGGAGTTTACGCTTGCTGTGAACAGATAGAACCTTTTAGTTAAAGACATTTAATAATCACAACATGAAGATTTGAATTGGCACGGTGTTGAGGCAGCAGAAGAAATTAGCACCACTGAATACATTTGCAAATGTAAGATGAGGAAGAAAAACAAGGGCAAAGAATAATGTGACATGTATGCATTATGAAAGCAAAAGCAAGAAAAATGAGTTTATGTTTTCTAGAGGTTTTCACCTTCTAATTACTTAGAAAAAATATGAAAGAATTTCATATATTTACTTTTCAGAATAGGCTGTTGGTGCAAAAGAAATGCTGGCTTTGATATACCAGTAGAGAAGTGGTAACGGGACTAAGAATAACGATAAACAATGAAACAGAAAACAAATGAGAGCTAAAATGGTCTTACGAGCGTCCACAGAAAAAAAAAAATGGTATTAGTAAAAAATGGCTGGAAACAGAGAAGTGAAACTATGACATGAGGAAACAGCATTGTTTGCACAGCATTAGGCTACAGTCCCAAAACCGGGACAATTATGTCACAGGTTGTATTACTTCAGAGAATATATAGGGGATCAGCAATGAAAAAAAAAAAAAAAAGCAGGCCTTCATTAGCAAAACCAAGAATGTTAACTGCATGAAGGGAAGCATTTTCCACAATATAGCTAATGCAAAATCTATACTGGAAATAGCAAAGGGGAAAATTGGAGCTTGGGCAAGTCATAGGAGAGTACGTAAGGGAGGATGCACTTTAGCAAATAGGGGAAGTATCCAGGAAGCAAGTTGTTGGCAGCACCAGTAATATAAAGAAGTGGAGTAAGGAGCTGGTGACAGAGAGAAGGATAAAGAGAGAAAATACTTTCTCAAAAAAAAACTAAACCAAAAAACAACACGGAAAGATGCACAGGTTATCAAAAAGGATAAGAAAGTTAAAAATATCATGGAAATAAGATGGGAAAGATCATGTGGTTGGAGAAGTTACTATTACAGATTAAGGAGCTGCTATGAAATTCTTTGTACCTGGTGTGGGGGAGGAATAGAAAGGCAAATTAGATAGGCGGCAAAGGGAATTAATAGTATGGAATAGGGAGTGAGGATTTACAAGTACCTTTGGAAATGAGGGAAGAGTAGAAATTAGATATTGCAGCCCGGAGGGCATCCCTGTAGAATACCTGATGAGATATATAAATAAGAGTGTACTCACTTGAGAATCATAGTCATGGTTTCTTTTCTGTCTTTCCCTTGGAAAGGTAGAGTACCAGTGAGCATTTCAAACTGTATAGAGTAAAACTTTCATCAATTACATTACCTGGACAAAATCTAATTTTTGACAAAACTACTTAGCATCTTAACCTTCCAAAATTCATGCATGTTAACAACCAAGTCTGTGCAAAACAACTTCTCATTGTACAATTTAAATTACTATGAACATTGAGCAGCCTTTGCCATTTTTAAAGCTGCAAAATATTTTTCTATATTGACATCTTGCTTTGCATGCTTTTACCTGAGCAATTTAGACTAGACTATAACGTTCTGTGTTCCAGTTCCACCTAAAAAGTTTATTCTTGGAAGACTTGATCTATAAAACTGTATTTTAGTTTTCAAAAGGGTGGGGGGTAGGGAAAAAGATTCCGCTTTCAAAAGTTAGTGATGATTTCTCCTCATGCAGAGATATTAAAAAAGGTCAAAATTCTTAAAATTGGCTTGTACATAGCCTTCATTGGAAAGGGGAAAAAGGTTAGTTGATTGACAAAGACATGCATGATGAAGAGTGGTTACTGTATGCATACAGTGGAAATAAAGCCTGAAGGAACACGTAAGAGCTACACAGTACGTGCATGCACATTCTACAGTGCCTGGTAGTAGGCAACAGAAACTGTTAAAATACTGATTTGTTCTGAAAGCGACTGAGTAAAAATAGATAAATACAAAGGCACTTCTGTTGAGCTGCAGTATGCTGCAGGGATATGAGTTCTAAGTGAGGTACTGAAAGCAGTCTGGCAGCAGTCACAGCAGCCAACACACTGAGGCAGATTTTTGGTTTAGGAATTGCAAAACAATTTAGTTTAATGAAATTTTATGGCATATACTTAAAGCCTTCAAAGTTAAAATAATTATGTAAGGAACCCTCTGAACAGCTTATGCAAACTTAAGTCACCCTGAACACAACAATCCTCTATTCCTCTCTTTTCTGGTATGACCCAAACATTCAGGCTTCTAAGCATTAAAAGTGTACATGGATAACTGGAGTGAATAATACGTGATGGTAGTATTCTTAGATCTACCATAAGAACATGAAGTTGCACTAACAGCATTCTTTAAAACCCCTTTTTATTAAAATTTAAAAATTTTTACTACCCTCTGCTATAAACTCTTCACTACTGCTAGATACTTTTTACTCTAAATATTATTTTTTACATATATATATTTACATTTAAAATTTTAAATCTAATATAATGCCAACATGAAAATACCCTACTTTCAACTTTAACACTTCTTAAGACAACTGTCAGGAAGATGTGAGAGGCATAAGCCAAAACTATAAAAGAAATTCACCTTTTGTTTGTTTGTACTTTAGAATGATCTTCACAAACTGCACTTGCAAAAAAACTTTTTTAAAGGTAAATTTGTAGTGCTGCATGTTTTGCTTACACTTGCTTGAAATAAAAAGCTTATTTAGCAAGCTCCTATTTGTCACAAGCATACACACTTGTGTTAACAACTCAGCATGCGTGTTCTTTGTCCCCCCCCCAAAACCTACTATATTCCAACATCAATAGGCCAATAGTACTTCAAGAATAAGCCAACATTGGCCTTCCCTAGTTATAATTTTTATTTCAGTAGGGGAGTACCTCAACAAATACATAATGCTTCTGAAAACTTTAAATCAATGTTTTGAGATGTCTGGCATCCCTTAAGACAATCACTGTTTGAAAGGACAAATTGGAATATACTTCTCAAGCATGGTTTAAACATACTTAAGTGTCTAGCAGCAGGAGAAGGGGCAACATGATTTGTTGAGATACCTTTCTATTCTCCGTTTCTATAATTTCTGTTCCATCTAGATACTGTGTACTAATATCACACCAACAACCACTTGAATTCTCAACCAACAGATTCTTATTAAGAATGGTTTAAGAGTGGATACATACAGATTTTCTAGGAAAATTACCATGCAAACTAGAAATGCAAACAACAAAAATGTCTTAGAGAGAACTGCACTGTATTTCATATACTAATTTAGATAATTTGCTTTTTAAGTTCATATCTTTTATTCAAAGTAGAAGCCAGAGGATTTAAAATGCAGTGCACTTAGACTGTGAAAGCTGCACCAGTCATGTCCAACATCTTTCAGCAATTTTCAGTTTTAACATATGCACTTTATAGGTATAAAATTATGTTTTCCAGCTTTATGAAGTAAAGTTGAACTTTAACTACGTTTGCGTTATCAACAACAAATATTCTGCAACTACACTGTCATTAACTTTTAATTGACTGTATTCTTACTGATAAAATGTGCAGTTGTGAGGGTGTGTGTGCCCTTGTCTGTGTGGAGAGAGTTTAGTTATCAGGTGCTACTTTTACATAGTCAGTTTTCAGATCACAACAGCATTCTAGATGATTAAAAGGTGATAGGATGACTTATTTTCAGACATGAGTTCTTCTTGTACTACAAAGCACACGTTAGTTGTACTGTTACAGTCATATGTAGCAGAAGCAGTAAGAAACAGAAACATTTCCTTTAAAAAATACCATTATTTAATCTTTATGTCAAAAATGCACACAAAGATTATAAATATTAAAAGCCATTCAGCGTTCCCAAAATACCAAACATGATCTATTTTTCTTTTCCAAAGCCATATTTGATACACACATTATTTCCACCGACCCTGCAACTTCACAGAAGTCAACTCTTTGTAGAAACACCATGAGCAACTATATCCCATATCAGCTCAGTGTCATTTAGATTTTGATGTGCGAGAGCAACAGCTGTCATTATTCCACTAAGTTGTAATTACACTGGAGACTAACTAGAAAGTTATCCCTCATTTTTTTCCACTTAAGAATAAATTCAAATTTAAGATTTGGATCTAAATTTCTTCCCCACCTTAGAAGAGACATTTTTCCTGTCTACTGTAGCATTCTTATTAGTTTTCATAACATTCAAACTACAATAGATACATAATATTTCAATTCAACAATAACAAAAATATGGCATATTGTTGGCATTGGTATGAAACCTAGTCCATGTTCTTGATTCAAACTCTGTGGTATTGTCATTAATTTCATATAATTTAAGCTTTTTTAGTAGTTAGAATTCATTTAAAGCTCACCTTACAGTTTAATGTTTGATTTGTTTCACCAAACCTTGCAAAGCACAGTTTTGCTACTATTTACATTTACCAGAAACCTACCATTAAAACACCAAAAGACCACCAGTCTGCACTCTGTGTATGGCCTCGTCTGTTAACAACTTCTGGTGCCATATATTCCACTGTTCCACAGAAAGAGTATGCTTTTTTTTCATGATCAATTGACTCCTTACTTAAGCCAAAATCTGGAAGAAAAAAAGAATAGTTCTAAATGGGTGTTTTTTTGTGGTGTTGGTCTTTTTTTTTTTTTTTTTTTTAAAAAAAATCACTCATGGTTAATACTTTCACCATAATGTGAAACGTGGTGCTTATATCATTCGATCATTTGTACATATACCAAAACACACATATGGGGAACTAGAGAATTCTCCTCCCATCCCTGCATTTTCACAGGTCCATAACATCAGTTATACCTGTAAAGCATATATCTTTTTTTATATTTATATATTTCATTTATTTCAAACTAATTACACTGTTTGCTCCACAGCAAAATTACCTACCAGTTAAAATTTACTTTAGCATATTTCTTTACCAAAAAAAAAAAAAGGAAAATGCAAAGATTTTATTATGAACAGAAAAGATCCAGGTGTTGCAATTTCTCTTTACTCACCTGTCAATTTGATATGTCCTTCCTCATCAAGCAGGATGCTAAAAAACAATAAAAAGAATAAAATAAAACTAAAATATCTTTTAATGGTTGTTTCAGACAGTGTACTGACAACATTTGTGAATAAACAGAACAGCATACACAAAGACCAGCAGAATTGAACGTGCATGAAAATGAATCATTAGGACGAGATGCTTTGAAACTACATATTTTCTTTTCCTTCAATTCTTCCTTTTAAAGATTATGAAACATAATCAGCATATCAGAGTTTTATTTAACTATCTGGTTAAATTCAGGATGGTATGTAGTAACATTTATCTTGAACTTTCAGCTTTGGCCATCTGCAGCATGTGTCATCACAACTGTTAAAAACAGAGATAGTTCTATTTATCTTAAACTTCGCAAGACATGTTAATACAATGTATGCTTGCATATGTATACAAAATGGGTATTCATTTGTAATTACCATTTCAAAGGGTGTTCAACACTTCAAATGACATCAAGTAACAAATATTCTCACATTGTACCAAAGGACAGGACCCACAGGCCCTATACTTAGAGCAGGTCTTGTGCTTTTGCCTGTTTATTTTAATCACAAAAAAGGCTACACTTCTCTGAGATGCCGACTACCCTCAACCACTACTGAATATAATCGCAATTCAAAGCATGCAAAATATTCAAGAACCGGACTCTGTAACACCACCTACACAGCGGACTTAGTTCTTCCAGCTTCTCCTGTGGGAAGCTGCGTTTCATCCTGGGGATGATACATGACCCAGGCACACGCTCCTTGTCCATCTCCCCTACCCTTCCCTTTTCCTCCTTGCCGTTTCCATGGTGGTAAACAGCCCCACAGTATACATATAGCCTGTAAGAGTTACTAGTATCTCATCCATAACTTGTAAGTAATTTCAACCTTTGACAGGTTATTTTAATCAGATATACTCAAGGCTTAAAACCAAAGCTGTTCAATAGGTACAGACACTTTTTTTTTTTTTAAATACTATGTTTGAGGCAGTAGCTATTTAGTCTTCTGACAATTACTATTTCGTTCTTTTCCTCTTGGAAGTAAATGTTAGCAAAATAATTAAAGTTCTCTTGCTTTGCTTTTTAAAGATCTTTTTCAACTTGGTAAGCTTATTTTCCTCACTTCAGAATTACTTAACAGAACACTCTCAAAGTTTAAACATAATTCATTCCCTGTTCACTTGTAAGTGCAATCCCATGCCAAAAGGCTCCACATTTCTGATTTGAGTATGAATCGTTCTCTTCTCGTCAGTCAGGGCTAAACATTTTTAAAGTTATGTCTTTTTCCCAGGAGATGCACAGAAGAACAAGCTATTCTAATGCAAGTTCCCCATAACAGCCACATTCCGTAACACTTATTACTCATTTTTGCTCTTTTCCATTAATACTTTACATGAGAGTTATCTCACACAGACTGTTCAGGTTCTCCATATAGCCATAACAGAGAAGTGGGATCACCAAGGACATCGGGACTTCAGACTTATTATAGACTTCCTTGCAATGAGGCAGAGTATGTTAACTATCTGATTAAGCACAACAGAGGAAGATACACGCATTATATCGTCACTTAGATTCCTCTCTGGGTAGAGAGTAACACTACAGCATACATTTATATCTGAAAGGTTCAAATGTTCCAGATGATTGCACTGACATTTTCTTCTTTACATCTTGTAAAACTAAAAAAATTACTGGAGGAAAGACATAAACAGGAGACAGAATTCAGTCATTTGAATGAAGTATGGATGACTAACATATCGAGACACACCACCATACTAGAATTGTAACTTCAAGCTTATTTTAAGTTTTCAGTGTAATTATGTGATTGTCAATACATTAAATAAAGCCTGTGACTTACTATTTTCATATTTTACTTTAAAATTTAAACTCCATTCTGCTCTTACTGCAGTGGGTTTTAAAAATCAGCATTGGAAAAGATGTTTGGTGCTAGGCCTTCAAATGCAAAGATACATTCAACTGTAACTTTATATCATGCATTTGTTCTAAGTTTATCTCTGGTGCAGAAATTCTATAATAATAACAAAATAACCTCTTCTCCATTGAGGTCTCCATTTCCCTAAACCACCTGGAAAATGAAAGGTAGGAATATTTCACTACACTCTTTAAAGTAACATGGATTATAGTACTTGGCATATCGCTGTGAAACTAGATGGTCATGTTCGAGTGGAAATGAAATCCAACCTTTTAAATTAAAATAGTCCACAAGCTTCCCCCACCTCCCTCCCTGTTCAGTTTATATGGTAAATTACTGAAGTATAAGATCTGGAAAGAGAAGTGCATAGGTAGAAGTGCTATACAAATCAAATCAATACACTGCATTTGCCACAGAGGAGTCTTACTTTTCCGGTTTGAGGTCTCGGTATATTATTCCAAGGCTATGTAGATGGTCTAAAGCAAGTGCTAATTCTGCCAGGTAAAATTTAACATCGTCTTCTGTGAACATCACCTGAAAAAGCAAAACAATGTATTTTACATGTAGAATCTGTAAAGTTTACACCAGTAGCAACTAAACAATAGTAAGAGTGGTTTTGCAGAACAGTTTTTCATAATACTTGAATTCATTTCCATACAAAACCCGAGAAATTAAAATTCCTTGGTTAGACAAAACCGAGGATTTTATAATCAATACTATTTCAGAGTACGTACTTGAAAAAGAACTTCTGAAGCCAATATCATATTATTCTTTCTGCAAAACTGATGTTATGTGCTTCTGATTGTTCAAGAGAACAAACACATTTCAGTGGGTCTGAAAAATTTTGGGAAGCATTTAAAGAATATGACCACCTCATTATTGGATGTGACCATTTCGTTTCCAGGCAACAAATGGACTAAAGAAGTCCAAATGCCTGAATTTTGTCTACAAAGTCAGAGAGACAAGAAAAGCATATGCATCTCATTTTTGAGGAGATTGTCTCTTAAGTACTATAGGAAAGAAGTTACAGTGATGGTAAAAAACCCAAGATGCAGCCTGAGATGTAACTGCAGAAAAGGTAGATCAAAGAGTAAACTAAGGAAATAGCATATGTAAAAGCACAGGTTAGATCTCAGATAGCAATCCCACATTTTCTGTTAGGAAGATAAACTAATCCCTGTTTAGATTCAATGAAATGAACATGCTGTCCCAATTATATTAACAACTGTTGTGATCCACTGATAGAAAACATTACAATTAAGCTTTTCTGAGAACTTAGAAAAAGATAAAAATAAAAAAAAAATCGTACATGACTTGATTCTACCTTAGTTACTACTCTGAGTATTTTTTTTTATTTATTTATTTTGGTTTGTTTTAAGAATTTAAGACTAATATCTTCAGATACAGCATACGGACCTGGAAAAAAAACCCCACAAAATGGCAATAGGGAGCACAGATGAACATTATTTTTAGCAAGAGTTAAGAATGGAGAATACCATATATTTTCCGTCTAGTAGTTTAAAGGGAGAAAGTGATAGCAAAGCTTGTACAAAAGGTTGTTACTGATGTTACTTCTATAAAAGAGCCAATATTTAGTACAGGCACATTCAAGAAGGGAAATCTCTATAAGAAACATTTAAAAGCTTAAATAATGAAAGATCCCATGAGGATGATAATACACCCACACTATGTTCTTTAAAAACATTGCATGGAATTCAGCTCTCCTAACCTTAAACATCTGCAGTGTAGACATCTAGCTCTGAATTAATCATTTTTCCCTTTGTAGTCAATGGGGAAAAACGGGAACTTTTAGGCTGCAGTTTATCTAATCTATTTTAAAATCACATGAATTGATAGAAGGATGACAGTAATTGCATCCAGCATGCCCATTTCACTCCACAAGTTATGAACAATTAGCTTAGATTCAGGTACCTATAGTGAATATTTCTTATGTAGCCATATTAAATCTTAAAATTTGAGTGGCTCAAGATGAAAGAGTCATCAGCAGGAATGCAATATACATTCTTTCTTGGGAATCAAGAAAGAACTATGGATTTTAAGAAAAAAGTATCTCAATTTTAGAGTACTAATAACTTTCTACTTATCTGTAGTAAAACAAACTAAAAGAAGCAGCTTGAAACAGATGGCTTCAATGAATTAAATGTAATAATTTAATATGGTCTGCACAGAAATGATGATATATCTATACACAAAATGCATTGCATTCTACTCCACTCTTGATAACCACATAGCTTTGTAGTGGTGATCCAACTGTTCCGGATACTCTGTAGCAAGGGGAAAAGGAAGGCAGCTACAATTACGAGTTCTGGCTACCAGATATACATTGGATATATTTACATTTCTACCCTACTATATATTTGTTGGAAGTTTTTGCACAAGTGATGCAAAAAAAAAAAAAAAATTCTGATACATGAAATGTTCACATTTATTTTAGGAGTTATAATCAAATTAATTTGAGGTAATAAAACCTTTCAAAGTTGTTATTTCACATATCTACCCAGAGATATCACCCAGCATGACAAAGGCAAAGTGTTCATGTTTGGAAAATTACTAAAATAAGGGGAATACAAGTCTTGCCTTTTTTATATTTATAAGTAATTTTGTGTTCATATGTAAGTAAAAAAGAAAATCTGACACTAAATCCTGGATATTAAAACCAGACACCAATCAGTTCATTTGAATACAACTACTTTATATAAATCCATGCTCTGAGACACATCTTTAAACATCGTAGCAATAGAAGAAAATTTTGCAAGGTGTAAAAAGCAGCACAGAAAGATTGCTTCTCTAAGCCTTTTTTCAGAAACAATGTAAATTACCAATGGCATTTTCACAGAGTGACTACTTTGTGCAATAAAATCCAAGCAAACAAAAAACTTAGCTGGTTAAAAAAAAGACACTCAAAATTTTATCAATGAAAACTGAATTTAAGAAAAAAATAAAAACTCTCCTAGTAAAGGCAATTTATAGTCAAATTTTATCAATAGACAGTTTTCAAATTAAAAGTTTACCTCTTTGGATAAACGTGTAAACAAGTCTCCTCCCCTGAGAAAATCCAAAATAAGATATAGCTTCCCTTCTGTTTGAAAAGCTGAAAAGATCAATTAAAAAAAATTAAACATCATCTAGTTTTACCCACGATCAGAAGAATAACACACCTAATAATTCACCCTTATTTTCATTATCAAAATCAATTATTCTTCTTTCTCCTTTGTGGAAAAAATATTTAAATGAATTAAGTAACGGTTCCTCCATCACAGATCAAGTAACTTATGCCATGTGAAAGCAAAGCAAGTCACCAATGGAATTTTTTAAAAAAATAAACTACACTTAGGTTAGTCAGCATTTCATTCCAGATTTTGGAAGTAAAAAGCCTAGATTTGCAAATTAACAACTAATGCACGTATTCCAAAACCTCTGGAAACTCAGCTTAACGAGGAGATCTCGTCTACTTTGCAAAAGAGTGACAAGTAAAATACATTATTTAAGCCACAGAGTGATAGAGATCTGAGGTTTAAACTACAGGAAAACTAGATCCTAAAATAAAAACGTGAACTGAAAAAAAATGAGCAACAAAATCTATTCTCTATCTTTTTTCAGTTTACTTTCTGCATGACATGTTAAAAAGAGTACTGATCTCCTCCTCAACTCCTCATGAATAATTTTTTATGTCTGTCCATACTATTAAAATTAAAAGGCATATTGCCACCAATTTTGATGCAACTGGATGTAATACCATTGCACATGTTTTCTATAGAGTACATAAAGCAAGGATAAGAAATAATTTTAAAAAGTGAATGACATATACAAAAGATAAGAGGTTTTGGAAAAGAACGCCTAGACATAAACAGATAACTGCTTTTTAATAAAGCAAAGGGCTATAAGACTCTCAGTCCTATGAAGTTATAACACTGTGCATGAAGTTATCCGTGTGCTTACTTTGCATGGGAATTACTACACAGCAAGTCTTTGCACGATCAGGATTTAGACAGCACACTGATTTTCCATGATTCTCTGGACCGCAAAGCAAATATTAGGTACTATCTTGACAAGCACCCGTTTTTATGATATATAAACATGAATTTTTCTACAACTCACCATAATGTAACTTGACAATGAACGGGTGGTTAACTTCTACTAGGATATCACGTTCCATTTTTGTCCGAACCCGATCCCGAACTACAACAGAATATGAGAGAAATTTAAGAAAATAATAATAAAAAAGAATTTACATTGTGAATCAGTATTTCTCCAACATTTCCTGATGTACTTCACATTGTATCCTGTAGTATTACAATTGTCTGCAGGTCACTACACAGATGATACTTGAGAGAGAATGAGTTTTCTGATAAATCTCTTTATGCATTTCAATTTGCTTCAGTTTCTGCTATTGGCAAAATATTGGGTAAATAAATTTAACAAAAGCACAAAAGAAAACAACCGCCCTTCAGCCTGCCCTATACTTAGTTAACCTTTAAACAGCAGAACAAAACTACCACAGCTACGTATACATAGCCATTTTCTCTACTGTTGAAAAGTAGAGAGAATCAAAAGTTATAGCAAAACACTCGTAAATACAATTATACTATCATAAAGATGCTTATATTGATTTAACTCATTCAAATAACTTGCAGTATTAAGATATTAAGTACCTTAACAATTTGGAAGGTTTTTTTTTTTTTATTTCCTTTCTTTGTTATGAACTTAAAATAAAAAGAATATCCACTCAATGTAGTGTGCACTTCAGACAATCTTTCTGATTTTAAAAAGATTTAATGAGAGTAACAGTGTGCATGGAGGAGTGAAGCAGTTACTGCTCAAGCTGCCTGTGCTGTCCCACTGTGGTGGCTTAGAATGGAACGTGCATCTGCTCCTATACAGATTAAAGTAACTGAGGACCACGTGCAGATGCCCTGCATACGGGGCCGGCAATCCATGCAGACGGGCAGGGCGGTCAGCTGAGCACGGCACCCGCTTCAGCTGTCCTGGGCAACTCCCCTGCCACTCCAGTCAGTGCCTGGTTCCCGTCCGAAGCTCCAAATCCGCCAGGACACAGACAAAATTCAGAACTCCTACAGATGGCAGCTAGCAAAGTTTGCTACAGTGGTTTAAGATGTTGCATTTCTCTTCTTTTCCCTTATTCTACATTTTGTTACTGCCTCTTTCCCAAATCTTACAGCTTCTTGAAGGAAACACCCCAGAGCAACGAAGTCCAGTCCAAAGTTTAAGTTGCTGGCATTCCTTGTACAGTTAACAAGCCAGAATTCTCAGTTATTAAAACATGACAATGCTGGGGGGGGGGGGGGGGGGGGGGGGAGGGGGGGGGGGGGGGGGGGCGGGGAGGGGGGAAGAGTCTTTTAGAAGTTTAGCTATCTTTTCCCAGAAACGGGCACTTACAATAACACAGGTAATCGCGGAAAAAAGTTAGTTATATAGACACATTTTCATGAATAAATAAAGCTATCAAGTTTCCATCTCTCTGCAGAACAGATTTCTAAAAAAGGTGAGCACTTATTTCATGTGCTTCCAAACACAGAGCAAACATCACATTTGAATTTTGACCTTTACATCTAAAGCCATCAAAATGCCACAAGATAATTATGCGATTTCACTGTTCCAAGGGTTCATGTGAATTACACAATTGAAATTCAGAATATTATTTTTTTTAGGCAAATTCAGCTGAGAAAAAAATTCAAGACTTTTAAGTGCCTATAGCTATGGAACAATTACATGGAACAAACCTTATTTCTGAAAAGCTAGGGAAAGTCTGGATTTACAAAATCTCAACCAAAAAAAGTATAAGGAACTGAGCTCATTTCAGGCATTAGTATTAGCCATTAAAAATCTGACTTTTTTGGTCTATAGTTTCTGTATGTGTACTGCTGGATTTTTCTTAATACATTTGATGCAGACTCTCTAGCAATGATTTGGCCCTGTTTCCCTCTCTCCCCATCATAAAGGGGCACTGGAAGACGATACCTTCTATCAGAGTGTATTAATAAACTAGTCTCTGCACTAAACAAAGTTGTATGTGTATATTCTTGGATTTGCTCTAAACATTAAAAGGTTGGACTCTGTAGTTACATCAATGTGTTCTAATATAATTTCATTCCTATGAAAATATTCTCTCTAAATTTGATTTGTGAATCATGCACACCGCTTTCGATTACGAAGCGGTCTTAAAGGGTATTTTCACCTTTAATTTTAGAACACAAACATAGCTTTATGAAATAGATTTGAAAGAGCTAAAGAACCTTAGGCAAATCAAGTACTACAGCATATTTAAAATTACAATATTGGATTTCAAAAAATGTTGGAATTATGGAAAAAAAAATTAATTTCAGTTAATTTCATATTAAGATTTCAACAGTAACTTTTATTTGCTTGCTAGTCCACTCTTCCTAAAACATGACTCACAACCAAAAGACACTCAAAAGCATCCGAAAATTCAGATACAAAGTGTTGAAAAGTGCAGCATCCTTCTGCTAGTGTCACCTTTCTGTTCAAGCCTTTTACATCCTTGAATACTTGGACTGTAATTTTTACACATAAGGTTAAACCACAATCAAAAGGTGATGGAAAGAAGCCCTCAAACGCCTTGAAAAAGCAACTGCTGAATGACCTTTGACTCCAGTTCTGAGCTATTAACAGGCTGGAGAATGAAAGGCTATTGAGGATATCAAAGTACCTTAAATGAGTGGAAATAAATTTCAGAAAAATAGGAAGTAAATAATGAGAATAACACGTGCCACAAAACAGAGGAATCACAATATAGGAAACTGTTCAAAAACACTTACACCCTCTGTAATAGTTTTAAGGGAAATATAATGAGATTTCTGAGGTAGATATTCAGCACTAGATCTTATGCACAAAAAAAACCCAAACAAAATCAGGTTCAACACTTTAGCAGAAGTTCACAATTCAATGTGTTTTTGTTCCCTCCATCATTCTATGAATATTTTCAGATGAAACTGTATGTTAAAACTGCAAATCAATATAATAATCAATAACACAGATCAAGTACTACAAGTTGTTGGAATTATATCAAAATTATCATTGCAATTTCAGTGCAGTCATGAGTTAGAAGAATTACATATAGACAGAAGTATTAAACAATGGCATAGAGCAACAAATACATACTCTGGTTAAGGGATTAGTGTGAAAGATCAATTTAATTTTAATCTACAGTAAAAAAATACATTTCTTTTTTCTTATGCAATTCTACAAGACAGAATTGAGATTGTTCAGGTTTGAACTTACTATGTTATTGATACCATTCAAGATCAAAAACACCCAAGAAACAAAACATTTTAAAACTCATTTTTGCTCAAGTAACTTAGATGATTAACTTAACCTTTTATCAAATATATCCTACACCCAGAACAAGTGCCAAAAGTTTTGGGAAAAGGTATTGTATACTTCTGGTTTAAAGAAAGACTTAAACTCCTGTGCTTAGAACTTTTAGTCTAAAACATCTGATATAATGCACTTTAAAGTATCATGACCTAAATATAAACTGAGCAGAAGTCATTAACTGTATCCTTGGTGATACACAGCAAATGAAAAAAGGGAGGATATTAAGTTTCAAATAACAGCTCAGGAGCAAGTCAGGTGGCAGATGTAACACAACTACTCTATTAAACCACCATCACCTAACAAACTTAGCATGGTAAGGAACCCATTTTCCCCTATAACTAACAATATAGTTTGTTACAATGTTGTTTACTTAATTCTTCTGGGTTTACAATACAAGGCAGTGTATTCTGCTATTTGTTGTTTGATAGAAGAAAGTTCCAAAATACAATCTGTAGAACAGCATGTGAGTAAAGATTAAGTTTTGCTATAATGTTCCCGATTTCTCTTTTTTTCCTTTTCTCTCTAAACAATGCTTACCTTTCAAGGTGGCCTTTTTCAATACCTTCATTGCATAAAGCTGTCTAGCATCTGATCCTGAGATTTTTTTGACAAGAAAGACCTGCATTGAAAATTAAAAAGAATTCTTAAAAGAAAATAACGGCAAGTCAGATCAATATACTTTGCTATGAAATTCAAGTAGTTAGTATTACTTCAACCTTATTACTCCTCCCAATACTATTATTAGCTTAAAGCTTTAGATTCTGCAAAGCCAAACACAAATTTCCTTGCAGTTTTTCCTACTATTCCCTCATTTCATAATCTAAAGGTTCATTCAAGACAAACAGCCTGCAAAATTTATTTTGGTTTAACTTAATTGATTTCAGTGAATAAAAGAAAGGATAAATTTGGATTCTCTCAGAAGTTGAGGCAAATTTGAAACACAAAATTCAGCTTTTTAGTATTAGTCTATAGATAGTTTTGTCTTATTAAAATTCATAAGATGGCATAGCAAAAGTGCTAATAAAATCATTGTCAGACATGGAAATAGAAGTGTGTAGAAAAGTTGATCCAGAAAACTATATGAATCAATGCGTAACAAAATAATTTTTTAAAAAGTAACCTATACAATTATAAGAAGCAACCTCCTGAGTCTCAAAACCACACTTTTTTTGTGACATGCTTTGGTTGAATTTTGCATGTACCAATAAAGTACAACCAGCCTCAGTTAAAGTGTGCTTCATTTCCTTCTTTAGTGTAACAGGATTTCTTGAGTGGGATTTTTTTTTTTAATATTCTTAATACAAAATGAATTCTAGTAGAGCCAAATTTTAGATTTAGAAATGAAGAAGAAAAAAAAATAGACCTGCCACAGATTTTCTGGTTATTTATGAAAAAGTGTAGATACATGTTGTGGTATATGAGAAAGTTAAGCATGTTATATGAAATTAGTTTTTGTATCCAATTCTCACTTGTGTTAACATCCTTTTGCCTTATCGAGACATTACCAGAACATCACCAAGAGGCCTATAGGGAGTGGAGACAGGGGCGGGTAGCCTGGGAGGATTACAGAGGAATCGTTCGAGCAGCCAGAGAGCGGGTTAGACAAGCTAAAGCCCAGCTAGAACTAAATCTGGCCAGGGACATTAAGACAAACAAAAAATCCTTCTATAGGTATATCAGCGAGAAAAGAAAGACTAGGGAATATGTAGGCCCTCTCCGGAAGGATACGCAAGAACTGGTCACCCGGGACAGCGACAGAGCTGAGGTACTCAATGACTTTTTTTGCCTCAGTCTTCACGGACAAGGACAGCAGCCACACTGCCCAAGACGCAGATTGCAAAGGAGAGGATTGGGAAAATGGAGCACCGCCCACTGTAGATGAAGATCAAGTGAGAGACCACCTGAGGAACCTGAAGGTGCACAAGTCCATGGGACCTGATGAGATACATCCGCGGGTCCTGAGGGAACTGGCAGATCAAGTCGCGAAGCCACTAGCCATCATATTTGAGAAGTCGTGGCAGTCTGGCGAGGTTCCTGCCGACTGGAAAAGGGGAAACATAACCCCTATTTTCAAAAAGGGAAATAAGGAAGACCCGGGGAACTACAGGCCAGTCAGTCTCACCTCTGTGCCCAGCAAGATCATGGAACAGATCCTCCTGGAAACTCTGCTGAGGCACATAGAAAACAAGGAGGTGATTGGCGAGAGCCAACATGGCTTCACCAAGGGCAAGTCATGCCTGACAAATTTGGTGGCCTTCTACGAAGGGGTTACAGCGGCAGTGGACAGGGGAAGATCTGCTGATGTCATCTACCTGGACTTGTGCAAAGCGTTTGACACTGTCCCACACGATATCCTGGTCTCTGAATTGAAGAGACATGGATTCAATAAATGGACCACTCGGTGGATAAAGAACTGGCTGGACGGTCGCACTCAGAGTTGTGGTCAACGGCTCGGTGTCCAAGTGGAGAGCAGTGACAAGTGGCATTCCTCAGGGATCAGTACTGGGGCCTGTACTGTTCAACATCTTTGTTAGCGACATGGACAGTGGGGTAGAGCGCACCCTCAGCAAGTTTGCTGATGATACCAAGCTGTTTGGCGAGGCAGACACACTGGAGGGGAGGGATGCCATCCAGAGGGACCTGGACAGGCTGGAGAGGTGGGCCCAAGCCAACCTCATGCAGTTCAACAAGGCCAAGTGCAAGGTCCTACATCTGGGTCGGGGCAATCCCAAGCACAAATACAGGCTCGGCGGGGAATGGCTGGAAAGCAGCCGTGAGGAGAAGGACCTGGGGGTGCTGACTGACGAGAAGCTCAACATGAGCCAGTAATGTGCGATTGCAGCCCAGAAGGCCAACCGTATCCTGGGCTGCATCAAAAGATGTGTGGCCAGCAGGTCAAGGGAGGTGATTCTGCCCCTCTACTCTGCTCTCGTGAGACCCCACCTGGAGTACTGCATCCAGCTCTGGAGTCCCCAACATAAGAAGGACATGGACCTGCTGGAGCATGTCCAGAGGAGAGCCACGAGGATGATCCGAGGGATGGAGCACCTCTCCTATGAGGAGAGGCTGAGAGAGTTGGGGCTGTTCAGCCTGGAGAAGAGAAGGCTCCGGGGAGATCTTATTGTGGCCTTCCAGTACCTAAAGGGGGCCTACAGGAGAGCTGGGGAAGGACTTTTTACTAGGGCATGTAGTGATAGGACGAGGGGGAATGGCTTTAAGCTGGAAGAGGGCAGGTTTAGATTAAACATCAGGAAGAAGTTTTTCACTTTAAGGGTGGTGAGGCACTGGAACAGGTTGCCCAGAGAGGTTGTTGAAGCCCCGTCCCTGGAGGTGTTCAAGGCCAGGCTGGATGTGGCCTTGGGCAACCTGGTCTAGTGGGAGGTGTCCCTGCCTGTGGCAGGGGGGTTGGAACTCCATGATTTTCAAGGTCCCTTCCAACCTAAACCATTCTAGGATTCTATGACATTGTAAAGCATGCAGATTAGTCTTTTTAAACTGAATGACGAGTGACTTCTTCCCAAATTATTAGAAAAAAAAGATTAATGGTTTTGTACTAATAATCCTTTTTGCATAAAAGGCTACAACAATTAAGGGCAAGATTGGCACTTTTGCAATACTTTGAGTCAGCTAGACAGTTAATTATTTTTGCGTCTTCAAAACTTGCCTTCTCCCAGCAGTTGTAGCATTGAATTAAGTAATATGAATAAAATAAAAGAGATTGTTGAAATGATCATTTATTAGCTTACATTTCCTTGCCCCTGAATGATTTATTTCTGATTTGAAGATTTCCAAATAAAAACTTGGTTATGATTCTGGATGAAATCAAACAACATAGGGAAACCACCTTTGGAATCGGGTTTCTCTGTGAATTCTTACTATTTTGAGTACAAAATTTTAATTTCTAAACATCTAGATTTCCAAGCTTAATTGGAACTGCTACTCCAATAATGTGTTTTCCTACCACCAAGAGAGAATTGGACTGATTATTCTCATTTTCTGTCATATCCAAGAGCTTAAAATCACATTCAGAATTGCAACTACGGCTGAAAATGGATGTAAAAGCTCTGTTGTCTTACATTGCATACTCCATTCAATTTCAATGATCTGTCTTGCCACCTGAAGTTAATGTTTTGCTTCCAAGTTAGATTTGGACCACTAAAAGAATGAATCATGTACACCTACTGAGATCTCAATGTGGACAGTACTCACTAAATACCATAAACATTGAGTCTTTAACAGAGCTTCAAATAAACATCAAGGTATGTTGTGCCTTAACCAAATCATGACAGACAATGTCTAGCATGAACACAACTAGGATATATCACGTTTACTTCAGTAGCCATTATTGCCTAAAATTTGTTCTTTACAATTACCATCTGCTACAATAATAAACTCTGCCTATAGCCTCTATATTGGTGATAACCTACCATTGGCATTCCATTTTAACTGTGGATACCCGACTATTTCATATCAAGCCAATTTTTCTATGGATCTTTGAGATCTACATATCATACAAACTAGAAAAAAAATTACTGCTTTAAAAAGATCTGCCACAATTACAGTGCCTAGTTAGCACTAATTTAGAAAGCAGTTTTCTCTTGCAACATTGCCTTAACGCAAGATCGTGGCTGTTCTAAATATTTCACTCCTAATACTATTTAATGCCATATTCCTGAATAATTGGCTCCACAAGAGTTCAGTTACCAACCTTTCCAAAGGATCCTTGTCCTAGTACTTTCAGAAGTTCGAACTGTGAAGGGTCTGCTTTCTCATGTCCTTCCTTTACATGGTGAGTTATTGCAATTTCTTTGATATTTCCTTCTTCCTGAAAGAGGAAAAACAGTGGAATAAGTTTATGTTAATGGTGCATCTTCTCAAAATCTTTATAAATTCCTAATATGCTGAAAAATACCAGTGCCACAGAATCCAATGAACTACACACTCCCAAACGCAGATAAAAAACACTGAGCAACTCTATTTGCATAATTAAGACACAAAAAATAGATTATATCCGTTGCAAAAGACAGTATTAGTTCAGTAACTATGTGGCTTAAACTTTTAGGGATGCATCAGTATCTAGACAATAACAGAGTCGACAAGTCAGCAATTCCCAACTTTTGTGCTTAGGCCCATATTGTTTGGTTCATAATTTCCATTCCACATTCACAACCCATTCATGGAAACCAATCTTCTTAAGAATTTAGTCCTCTTAAAGCACACCTAGAGCGCATCAAACGGACCACATCTCTTTGGAAAGCCTCCCTTTTTAACACTCAAATGGGGACCACTATGCTGCAGTGATGTTAATGCTCACCTTTATAAGACAGTGTAAGACTCCAGACATTTCCCTGCAAAACAGCACAACCTCCACCTGCCACTGAGAAAATTCTGGTGATGAAAAGAAACTCACTACCTCTCTTCTCAAGGAGAGTCTATTCTAGAAAAGCTGCCAGTCTTCAGCATTCCCCCTTCAGTGAGAAACTAGTCACCAGAAAGCTCTAAAGGGCACTGGATCTACTAGTGTTTTTGTGCTCTGCACTTAATTCAGTATTTTCTGCACAGAATTTTAAAATCCCCTTAAAAACACTCCTTGCCACTCAAAGAAAGAACTTCAGAACTTATCAGCAACTATTCAAAAGTATAAAACTGCATTCTTATCAATGTCATCTAAGAACTATCTAGGCATCATGTGCAGTCCAACCTAAGCAGCACTGACTGTAAGTTAATGTATATGACACAAATATACTAACTACAATTTCAACTTTTTTTGCATTCGCCTCCTATTCCTTCTATGGACTATAGTGAATAAAATAAGTCTGAGATTACTTTTCCTCTGTTTAATGAGCAAGTCTCAGATTTATTTCACAGAATTTCAGACTGGTTGAGGTTGGAAGGGACCATCTGGTCCAACCCCCCTGCTCAAGCAGAGCCACCTACAGCCAGTTGCCCAGGAAGCTTTTGAACATCTCCAAGGATGAAGACTCCACAACCTCCCCGGGCAACCTGTGCCAGGGCTTGGTGACAGTGAAAAATGTTCAGAGGGAACCTCCTGTGTTTCAGTTTGTGCCCACTGCCTCTGCTCCTGTCACTGGGCACTGCTGAAAAGAGCCTGGCTCTGTCCTCTGTGCACCCTCCCTTCAGGTTGGTCAAACATGATTTCACCTTTGTGAATCCATGCCGACTAACCCCAGTTACCTTTTTGTACTTCATGTACATGGAAATGGTTTCCAGGACTAGTTGTTCCATCACCTTGCCAGGGATCAAGGTGTGGCTGACCATCCTGTAGCTCCCTTCTTGTCCTTTTTGAAGACATGAATGACGTTTGCTTTCCTTGAGTCCTCAAGCACCTCTCCCCGTCACCATGATCATTGGAAGATAATCAAGAGCAGGCTAGGAGTGACATCTGTCAGGTCCCTCAGCACTCATCTGTGCATCCTATCAGGGCCCATGGACTTATGTATGTCCAGTTTGCTTAAGTATTCCCTCACCTGACCGTTTTCCACCAAGGGTATATCTTCTTTGCTCCAGACTTCCCCCTTATCTATATTCACCAAAATGCCCACTAATTAGTTCTAGTGATGGAGGAGTAGAGGCAGCGTTGTAAAGCTGTACTTCTGCACTACTAATTTATGTATTTTTTCAAATATTCAGCAGAATTCACGTGCATAAATTATTGCTGAAAGTATCCTTTTGTACTTGGTCATTTCAGTGCCATCTATAAGTGCACAGCAACTGTCCATACACATCTCTGTGCTCGAACACGCGCTTCTCTTAGATCAATGTTTCTCTTTCAAAAGATTCTTTTTTCAAAAGATTCCAACCAAAGTTGGAAATAAACTGCATGTGACAAATCCTGAACATGTATGTGTGAGAGAGTGCGTACATATGTAAAAAAATCCAGTGTACGCTTTGGAGTAATGCATAGAACATCCACACAACTCTTAAAATTAAAAAGTAAAAAAAGATATTTTAATGTAAAGAACTTGGATTTGTCTTGTGTGTTCCAAAGCTAAGATGCCCAATAAGGATAGGTGCCAGTTTGCATTGTAAGACAGACAAAATTTTGCATGCCTGTGCATGTATGCATGCTGTATGCTACTCCTAATAAACCTAAACTCCTTTTCCTTTCAAGAGAAAATGCTACCCTTGTTGACTTAAGGCTGAATCTAGAGTTTGAAAGAAATGTTGACTCCATCTACTTATCAAAGGAATCATTTGCTGGTAGAAATTTGTATTTTCATCTTTTAAATTAGTAAATGACCAGTTGGATTACATACTGCTTAAGCCACCCACTGCAATCTTAGAGAATCCCACGGGAGGAATAGCACAGTGGAACAGATTGCCAAGTACGTATTACTTTGGATGCTTTGATCCATTTCTGCTTAACTGTTTTATCTATTAGCTCCCTGGCAATCTTGGGAAAGTAAAAAAAAATAAATAAATGTGAGAAACACAGCTTCCCTAAGTCTTTCTGTTGTCTACCCAGATTCAGGGACACAAAGCGATCAGGTGGACACATTGCCGTAAACCCATCACAAAATGTAACAAAATCAAGACATGAAAACATATTAACTTGCTCTCTATTCACAAACAAAAATTATTTTTTAATGCAATGCAATTACTATGCAACCAACTTCCCAGTGGTTATTTTGGGCACCCTCTAAAAAAAAAAAACAAACAAAACAACCCAAACCATCACTTCACATTCCTGATACTAAGAGAATATTCCCAGTCTTCACAGTTTCTCAGGGTTCAGATCCTCTTCAGTTCTTATAAGGCAGACCTATATAAAACAACTCTGTTTTAACTGAAATGGAACTCAGATCATATCCTACTTTAGTAGCTCATCCATAACATATGTTTGGGAGCAAGATTTATGATGAATAGTTACCCACAAATTTGCAGTTTCCTTTTCTGACATAATTGCTGAACCTGTTATTTTAACTAAATGGTATTGTGCAAATGTAGTTACAAATACAAAAGCTAAGCCTTTTATAGGGTTGTAAATTATATGCAGAAGTAGCAATACAGTGAGCAACCCTCACTGTATCAACTATCTACCTGAATTAAAATACAAGCCTTTCACACTGTAAAAAGAGATCTCTCTCTCAGCCAACTGCACTAGTTACATTAGTTGATAGATGCCATCTTACAATAAGCTGGAAGAGAAGCCAGCCAGTCAGTCTGGAACTGAATTTGTCTTAAGCTTCGCCTCTGATCATTCCCTGATATTTGGAAAAAAAATTTGTCCCATGTGATTAATTTGAATTAAATGAGATGATGTATAGGGTGCTGAAAGACTCGGGTTCTCCTCTGCTTTCTTTCATTCCCTGTTAACTTTCACACCACTACAGACACTCACTCACCAGTGATCTGGCCATTGCAATGGTGGGATCTTCTTTCCAGTTATAACTACACCCTACTGCCTATATTTTATATCTGTTATTTATAAGCTTGGAAAGCTCCCTTTTCTCAAGCCTTAGACTGCAGCAATGTCAAAACAAAAGTCCCAAGACATACATTTCTTTTTCTAGCCACACAGCTATCTTTTAAGGCCTTATTCACACTAGAAAGTAAAACTGTCACAGAAAGCCACATTAGAAAAAAACAGCATACTGTGTTACTCAACTTAAAGTGGTTGCTACTGGCTTCTGTTATCGTGAAACTAAACATAGAATACAAGGAAACAAACAGAAGGTAACGTTACTCTGAGTTTCCTTAACATTTCCTTAACAGTATAATAGTGTTAAATCAACACTGGCCTAGAAGGGAAGTAAGTGACAAACAAGTTTGGGTATGAATTTAACACACCACTATTTCAGAATAACTTCCTGTATTGGTACAGTTTGCAAGTCAGAACTACTCTGGTCAGTATTTCAGTATAAGTAAGTTCTTAGTAATGTATCTCACAATATATGTCTATGAACAGGAATGCATACATACATAGGAAAGAACACTGAATGGACTATATTCCACAGGTAAATCAAATCTGAAAGACAAAAGCTAAAAACCAAACAAAAAAGAAAAGCAAAAAAAAAAAGAGGGATTCAGCAGCACCAAGGGCGACTAGTTTTTCATTTTAGGAATCAGCTGCAAATTAGAATAGGAAACATGCTTGTCAGGAAAGAAAAAAAGAAGAAGGAAAAAAAAAAAGATATTCACACCTTCTAGGCACGCAGTGAAAAACTACTTACCCATTATTAGACTATAAAAAAAAAAGCCTAATCATGTTGCTGGAAAAAATCCCTATTTTAGGTACTTAATGAACACTAAATACTCACTTTTGTTCTATTATTTTAATTAATGTGAATGTCTTATGTTCACCTTTTAATTCAAGACTAAATTAGTTCTGCTGTAATATAAAATACTTGTATTTGTTTCTGAGATCTTATTACAGGAACAACTATTAGATAATGTATTAAAAGGAAAGTGGACTTCAAACCCTAAAGCAAGTAGAAGCAGAAGAGCCTTACTAGGTAAGTATTTCTCAGTAGTAATGAAAAAGCCCAGAAAAGCAAGAGAAAAATGTGAGTTTATCTATACATGGAATCTTCTGTTATTTATCCTTCAGATTTCTGAATTTTCAGTAGGAGATCTGACAGCAGTTCTGTGTGTAAAGAAGTGGCCCATGCAGAGCTGGACGGCATAACACACTGCTTGCTTTACACAGATGAGTTTATCTGCAGACCTTTTTCTGAGCAGTATGTTCTAGGGACAACTGAAAAGCTGGTCTAGCGCTAGTAAACTGGGCTCTGAACTGCTAGGAGAGCTGTCAGTATCATCCACAATACCATTCCTATTGTTCTGACAGGCTTGTCATTTCCACTTCTTTTACTACTCTTAATTCCAATCTTTTTACAGATTGATTTTATTTTCTAATCATGAATACAGCAGAAAAAAGAGTATACAGCCCTTTTACCTCTAACTTCCAATTCCTGAAAACAATGTGACAGTGGTATGAAAGGAAAAACAAGTAAAGGGGATTCGTGAGAGAATTCTGGAGTCTGAGCTTAAACCACCTCTAAACACTTTGAGAGGGTTGCCAGACGTGCACTTACAACAACTAAGTATTGCGAGTATCGTATGAGATACATTCTCATGAAACAACCTAAATCTGATAAATTTAGAAAATACAATAAACACTAATTAGAATTTAAATAGCACCTCAAAAACCAGAAATATTCTTAGTCCATGAATTTTATATAAAAGGGATAGAGAAACAACCAACTAAAAATTAACATAATAATAATAAAAAAAAATTTAAAGGTATGCTCTGACACAGACAAAATAATCCACGAGGTAAAAGCCCTGAATCATCTCAATAGATGGCACATGATCAGATTTATGCTAGTGCTCATATCAGGAAGAGGAAGGCTATACAGAATAAGGAACATTAGCTCATCCGAACAACATAGGGGTTCTGCTGCACCTAAAATTCTGTTTCAGGTTCTTGAATCAATGTACAAGCACAGTGTGAACATGCACAATGACAAATGCTTGACAAAGAAATTCCAAAACACTGGGACAGAAACAGGAAATTCAGCAAGAAAGTTACCTTACTCTCTAAAATGTGTAAGGATTAGATGTGAATTGACTCAAACAGAACATCAAAGAATAAGCTTATATGTCACATGCGGAATGCTTACTCAGGAAAAGTATCCCCGGAAGACAGATTCTTCCTTTTCTGGGTACTCAAAATTATGTGAATATAAGTAGAAATATTTTAAACACTTAACTCTTTATGATAGCTTAGTATAGATAACAGTTATTAAAAGAACCATTAGTTCATCAGCTTCACAATGAGTGACAGAGATCTGAGTATACACTCTTCAATCTACTGAAAGCATAAATTAAAATTATGGCATGTATAGATTACACTATAGGGAAAAAGCAGCAGCTATCTAAAAACCATAAAGTTTTACAGCAAAAATAATAATATGGTATATTTAAATTATTCCTACCCATAGGTGACATTTAACAGGTTTAAAGTCATGAAATGACATAAAATTGAAAGGTAAGAAAAAAGATACTGGGAAAACATTTACAGCTTAAGACACCTAAAGCATTCAGGTCAAATAGAATGTGACTCAAAGTAAACTAGACCCATCCTGAACAGAAGGACTGACTGCATTATCTCTGCTGTCAGCTTCAGTGAAATTAAACTGAAATCCGATGAAATACAGAAAGTTAACCAAAACCGAGATACCCAAAAGCACGATCTCTAACAAAGATATGTATGCACAAGATTGGGGGATGGGGGTGGGTGGGGGAGTTGTTAATTTAATTGTAGCAGTGTGGGTTTTTAAAAAATGTATTTGCGGTCAACTATGCACAGAATAACAACTGGCAGGTTTTTTATAATATCAAGAGGAAAGATAAGTACGTGCAGTACATGCTTTGAGTACCTAAACATTAAGGCTTTTTGAAAGAGCATTTCATTTTTTTCACATGCTAAAACACTTCAAAAGGATTGACATTACATTTTTGATGACTCTGATGCCTGTTATTGTGGAAAACGGGTGCTCTTAATTGATGACAAAAAAAGGGAGTCACGGTAGTTAAAGGCTAAACAAAATAAATGGCTCCTTCACCATACCCAAATTTCACCAGGAAGCTTCTAATAAATTCAGAAAGAGACTTCTGAGAAAATTTTCTTTATAGAAAAGTTCATATATGGATTTAGAAAACCCCAGAAGTTCTTATTGCGTGAGATAGGATACAGTTATTCATCACCTATCTCAAGTCCTTTGCATCAGGAAGGGGATATTAAAGATAACACACAACATCCGTATTCTGTTCATAAAAGGAACAGAAGTGACTGCAAAACAAGGTTTCATATTCACTTTCCCACAAAATGAATACTACCTAGATGTAAGTGAAAGTCTCCTCAGAAGTTTAGTGAATTTTAGCTGGCAGATGACTAAGCACTGATCTAAGAACTCTCCCTCTGCACACTTGCTATCTATATGAAATATATCAAAAAATACAACTCCAAACCTGTAACAACCAAATAAAAGCTTTCACAGCGAGAGAAGTAAAAGGCCACATACCAACTCTTTCTACATATAACAAAGATGGAAGTTACGAAATAACTGTTATAAAAAAAGGAACAAGGATTAAACATTAACCCTCACACTCATTTTAAATAAGACAAAACCTCTGAATTTTACAATACTATTTCTGGACAAAAAAATACCATAATATGTTTGTTTTTGGAATTGAGAAGCAATTTGCCTCTCAGTAGGGCTTTTAAATAAACTATTTTTCTGATAAGAGGCACAGATGACTAGGACAGACATGACTATACATACTCGAGTTCATCAAAATCCAGAGGGAAGGAAATCTAGCATATGCAAAAAATCCTTAGACGGGTCCTGTATTAAAAAAACATTCTTCCTGGACAGCAAACATTGCTGACATGCTGACCAAAAACTGTAAAAATGGGGCTAAGACTTTGAGTCAAGGTAAACATTAGATAAACAGATTAACAAATTTTCATTTCAATGAATAATTAAAATCTGTTCTAAAATCTAAGACAGGTTAAGTAACTACTGGGGAAATTAATTTAAATACTGGTATTTTCAATTTCAACATTACCCAGGTTTCACCTTTATCTGTTAATTCTATACTGCTCTTAACGGAGTTAAGAAGCTACAATCAGAAGCATCTTCTATGTATAGTTACTTACAGACTTAGTTATGCCTTAATTTGCCCCTTAAGATAAGTAATGGTTTGTTCAGATTTCTCGCTGTATAGACCTTCCATCCCCTGGTCTTGTAAAGTATTCTCTGAATCATCTTTTATTTTTCATACTTGATTTTTAATGTTATTTTGGAAGCCCTTGCATCCCTGCTATAGATAGTAATAATAGACTGATTTTATGCCACGTGTAGAGCGATAGCCCCATACTACTCTGAGCCACAATCTTCCTGCCTCGACCTGCAGAGACTGCAGTTGCTAAGGCACCGACCATGAGGCTGTGTTCAGCTGAGGGTTCAGTGGTACTGCTAGTCCTTTCAGAGTCACTGCCTGCCAAAAGAAAGTCACTCCCCCAAATTGTGCAAGATTCTTTGTTCCTAATACACAAGTTAGCATTTAAGTGTGCAAATACTGGTATTTTCAACATCACTGCTAGGTGGACACTATCAGTACATTAAGAAGTGTTGGTGGGATCCCATCAGAAACTCTTCCAGGAACTGTTTCATTAATATTTTCTATTTAAAATAACATTTTAAAATGGATTAAGATATGTTTTATTTATTTTGTATAGTGATAATTTACACATGAAAAACAGCCAGAATCACCATTAGGAAAGATCACAATTTTGGAATTTCAACTTCTATACAGTCAGGAATCAGAATGAGAGGAAAGTAGAAGGTGTCCCTGCCCATGGGACCCAGGGGGGTTGGAACTAAAAGACCTTTAAGGTCCCTTCCAACTCTAACCCTTCTATGATTTGATAAAAAAACAAGGTTTCTGCTAGTTTTAATCACAATTAAGATCTATATTGCCAGTATTGGTGAACGCTCCCCTCAAACATTAGCCATCTTTCAAGATAAGACGACTGCCCTAAAATAAATTTTACAATTAAGTTTCCAAAATAAAGATACAAATATTTCAACAGTATTAAAGTGGAACCCTTTCTCTGTAAAACAGGTCATAGTAATTTATACCAGTGTAAAGGACAGTTCATAGTGTACTTCCCTGCAATACCGTTCCGCTGCACTTAATGAATTTTAACTTATCTGACAAACTCACTGCTGTATCAGTTTATATTATTGACCATACAATTTTCAAAAAAGGAAATCCAATGAATAAAAAGCTAGTTGCAATCTTCTTTTCCACTTGAAAGCTGAGCTGCAGCAAAAATACTGCTTTTATCAGTTTTCATTTGTTAGTATCAGGTATGTAGTTACATAGGTTTTGCCATTTTCGTTACAGGCGTAGCAGTATTTTTGCCCCTCTCAATATCTTTTTCAGAAATGTTTTGCTTCCTCTAGAGAAATGCATGTTCTTGAGGCACATGTACATTCAGTACAAGTGAAGATAAGGCTGAAAACAGAAAAATGGATTCCCTAGCAAGTTACTTAACACTGCTCCAACCATGATTGCGAGCTTCCTTTTACTACTTTGTTAGCCTTCACTACACTTATCAGAGCTCAGCTGGACATTGTTGTACTTGGCAAAATATTTTTTCTGTCACAGGCAGAATAACGTTGATGCCTGTAATCAAATAGAAACCATTTCTGAAATATTGACTATGATATTAAACCTTGGTGCTGAAGTTACATAAAGCAGTTATGTCCTGCAAGGACAGTAAGCGTATTGGATATCAAGTGATTTTAAAAGGATGACTCAATGTTGGCACAGTTCCCCAGTTCATATACATAATTTCCTTTTCCTCCCCTCCCTTGAGTCAGGAAGTCTCCTAGATGCATTTTTACTTTCCCAACTTGTTATGTATGTAGGACGAATTTTCAGTATTACCTGAAGAAATAAACCCCATACGAGCTATTCTTTTTGAAGTAAGAGAGCCAACAAACTGAAAAACAATTACTTTTACCTTTTGTGTTAGGGCTTATGGAAATCTTTATTAAGTCAAAAACAGGAGTTAAAAGTGTGAGGAGTGCACCACTCTAGGTATTTTTAAAAATCTCAAACACATTCTATATACATTCTATACTCATTATATTCCTACCTTTAAATTCAAAACTGCCTTTAAAAAAAAATTTCAATGTCCAACATGCATTTCACCATCTCCCATTACTTCAGTAAGCAATGTCAGTGAGCTAAACCATGGAATAAAACCCATGCCTTGTATTTGTGACTAATACTCAGTTTGAGTCACTTAATAGAACTAACGATTACTTAAATGCTTGTACACAAACAATTGTTCTAAAAAGCTGATTAAAAATGCTGCTTCTGAAGTAGCAATTATTCTATTACAACAAAAAGCAATGCACTGCCACGCATAAATTAAGTCAACCTGACTTAAGGATATTCTGTGTATGTTGTCTGTTTTATACTAGTACCAAAGAAAAGCATGAATAGAGCAGAAGTTAGTTCTAATTAGCGTGGACATTTGAAGTCAGAAATACAGGTTTTCAGAATTTAGGTCTTTGCTTTTTTAAAAATGGAAAAACTTACACTTTCAACTGACATCAAATTATCTGTTGCAGATGGCATCTATTGTTTTACCTGACAGAAAATAACATTTCCTGAAAGCAAACTCTCTTTGCAAATATTTAGTTTCAGGATTGTTTGGTTTGTGGGGTTTTTTTTTTGTTTTTTTTTTTTTTAATTCTTAAATTATTAAGTCTCTAAGAGAAAAACAATGCATAGAGATAATAAAAGAAAAATCATTGTATTTATTCCTTACCCTCTATACCTTCTAATCTTTTGCATTCCTGGCTTTCTACTACAACGGTTTTGAGATCTAGAAAGATGTCTACGTCCACATTTGTTCCAGGTAGCCAACTCATATAATGCAGACTGCAGGCCTGGTTACTGAGTCCAAACTCCTCCCATTCTTTTAGCGTTATAGATGAAGCAAGACAGGAGTTTGAAGAATGAGTCCTGTTGCAGAGCAAGCAACAAGTCAAAGGACAGATGAGGCCCTTTGGATAAACACGACTGGCCAGGCTGGGAGGGTAATTCTGAAGATGCTTTCCCTTCTCAGAACGAAAATACAAAGACCAGGCAGGACAGAAGTAGGACTCTACTCCTTCCTTCACAAAGGAACTGTAAGCACTAGTTTGTTTAGAAGCTAAAGCTCAGCAATTCCTGTAAGCATTTAAAAAACTCAGTGTTGGTCACCAAAAGCAATTTTGTAATGCAATTCTCTTTTGATAATGTCATGGTGTTTTATCTCATGACCTAGACCGTGCATGGCAGCATTGGAAAAAAACACTCACTGGGTGGAACTTTCATTTCCCAGTAACTTTGATATAAATTTTGTTCCTGCTTTCTAAGCACTAACATTTCAGAGCATTGCAATTAAAAAAAAAATTTTAAAAAAATCAAAGTTAAATAAAAAACCCCAGCAATTTAAAAAAATCCACAAGCATATTCAGCACTAATCTATGAAAAGTATGATTCCTGTTTTATTGAGATAATATCCTAAACATACTCTAAAATTTGTATGGGCTGAAAACCCTTAGTTTGGTATGCACTATCTAGCATTTTAAAAATCAACAGAATGTTAAAGACAATATAATCAAGCTGCCATAAGTAGACCAAATGATGTAATTTTTTTTGAT
The DNA here is from genome assembly GCA_017639485.1 of Pluvialis apricaria. Lineage (NCBI taxonomy): Eukaryota > Metazoa > Chordata > Aves > Charadriiformes > Charadriidae > Pluvialis > Pluvialis apricaria. Next base: position 88,240,619 of record CM030007.1, read on the forward strand.
CAGAGAATTCTAAGAAGTACCTTTCACATTGCTTGTGGAAAAGAACTATAATTCAGGACTATGAGTTGATAAATGTTTATTTTACAAGGTTTACATTAAAAAATCTCTATATAATGCAGCCTATGTTCTACTATTTTACATGCATGTCTTGTTTTAGTGCTTCAGTTATGGCAAGCAAATTAAATTTCATTTTTTAACACATATTGCAAAGTTTAAACCAGTACATAGTCTAGTAGGTGTTAAATTACTATCCCTTTTATTTACAAGTTAGTAGACCTGCTTCACTTAGGGTGTTAAGACAGCACACAAGAAGGTTTGTTGTTTTTTGGTGGTTTTTTTTCTCCACTGAGAAGTATTTGCAGATTTAAAGGAGAAACATGAAAAGTGATTTGAGTTTCAAAGACAAAATGCTTTGTCACATTGCACGTTTACATGTATTGTTAATTAGTTTGAAAACAGTGCTCAGGAAAATACAATTCTCCACCAGAGATTTTTCTCAACTTAAAAAAAACCCCCACCTTTTATGTTTAAATATATGCTCAACAACAACACAAATTTTAGAAATTATATGTCTGCTATGACTAATTTATCATTTAAAAGTTAAAATAACCATAACATTAACTGTAATGCAAGCAAAAGTGTTACTATTCCTAATACCATTTTCAGAAGTAAATTTAAGATATTCATAAGCCTGAGTTATTTTAACTGTCACTCCACACATAACCATATTTTACGGTTTAAAGTACTACATGGAAATGTAATTATTAAAATAAAATTTAAGTATTAATTTTAAAAAGACATTTTAAATAAAACTAGACTCTCAGTGAGAAAACTTAACATACAGCTAAGCTCATACATTTCTGGAGGAAAAAAAAAGTAAGTTTTACAGTATTTACATACAGGTAAAAATTTTCCAGTAAGGCTAAATTATCAACAGGTACCTTCGAAACTTCTACAATGTATGAGCACACCACAAACTTCTTTCTCTTAAAAAGAAAATAAAAAGGCCTTGTATACAAACAGCACTTATCCCAAAGCAGCAAAGACTAAAATTGATTTGAAATTAAAAGTTTAATTAAAATAAAATTTCCCCTTTTCCCCCTTATTCTTTTAAATAAGAAACTAAGCTCACCCGAATAGAACGAACACGTAGAGCGAGAAACTTAAACATGACTAAGAAACCATGATGTTTAGATTTTCTGACTGAGCGATCATAAGTGTAGCAGGGAAGACCAACCCTGGCGTTTTTGCTGTGACCAGCTGTTCCGGCAATTAGAAAATTTCCTGTCAGGCAAGTCAGACACAGTTGGGGGGTGGGGGGAGAGAGAGAGGGAGAGAGAGAGAGACAGAAGGGGAGAAAAAAGGGGAAGTTGTGGGTTGGGTTTTTTTTTTCTGTTGTGTTTTTTTTTTGTTTGTTTGTTTGTTTTTTAATTCCCCCTCCCTGCCCCATGGTAAAGAAAAACTGGGTAGCAGTGGTACTCATGTTGCTGATGCTGTAGAGATCAGCACAAGAAACAAACAGATTGCCTGATAGCAACATGCTCTTGCAGATGTTAGTTATTCCTGGTTCCCAGAAAAGAACAAAAGACCAACATCTATTTCAGAAATCATGCTAGTATGCAACATTTCACTAGTTAAGCAGAATAGCAACTATTTTAAGTCGTACATGTGATAATTGTACTTTTATGAATTTTACCTTAATTTACAAAATATTTTAAGATATCATCTATCCCCACTTTTTAGACTACGACACAGAGAATGTGGTATGCTTAATGACTATTTTTTATTTACTAGAGTTGTTAGAGGACCAAACGGACCTTGTGCATAGCCCTTTGAAATACTGCACGTAGAAAATGCTACACAGATGTTATAGAGGTTAGGCCAACACAGACTGCAAAAATTATTTGAATAGGATCACCCAGCTTGAATGTCTGACTTACGCACCAATATGATATTGCTCTTTAGAGAGTGAAAAATTTCTTAAAGTAATAAAAATACCTGTTTTCTTTCAATATTTTAAAAAAACTTCAAATGTTTCTAAGAATTAGAATTCAATCTAATTACTTCGAACAGCTAGAGATGAAGTTTTTAATTTGATCTCTCTCTAGATTCAGTACAGAAGTTACTGTTCTGAATATCAACAGTACCTTTAGCTTTTTTGATACTTATTAAAAACACTGAATTACACAGTGCATGCTCCGTTAGAATATAGAACAAGACTGTTTTTCTTCAAGCAATACATAAATAAATAAAGGCAAGTACCAACATTTAGTCAAAGGCATATACAAGTACTCAGCTATAAACAGATCCAGGTGATTCCATTTAGTGACTCTGGACCAAAGGAAACATATGAAATACTGTACTTCTTCCTGCACAAGACATTAAAACAAACAAACCCTCCAAACTACCTCCCTTGATTGGGTTCTAAAAAATATCTGGAATACTGCCTTTTTTTAGATTTTAATTCCTCTTCAGAAGACAAAGCCAGTAATTTATTTATTTTAAGTGACAGAACATGTTGCTTCTATCTCTATACAACATCCTGGCTGTCTACAGTATCAGTTTCTAACTTTGCCTTTAAAAGCTGGATTATGTGTCTCCCCAGCATAAGTGAAGACCCTCTCGCCCAAATGCAGAGATGAAATAAAGACTCCTCATTCCTGGCTTTATCAGGACCCCACAAGCAAAAATGCACCTTTTTTGTGTTCTCTTCTACTCCTCTAGGTCTTTATTTATGTCACATCCACAGAAATGAATCTTTCAAATTCTACGTACTGAATATACACAGTTATTATTATAGATTACGCAGGCATTCAGTGACTACTACTACACCTTGAGTCCTCAATTACAACATACTTTTTACAGTCCAGTGCATTACAGCATTTTTGGAAGAAACAGCCTCTATACAACAGCAGTAACACAGCATGAAAAATGATTCAATATTTGTTTCGGGATAAACAAAGCTTCTTGAACACAAGGAGGTTACTGCAACACAGGATTTCAAGTATCTCATAAATGGTACAAAAATTACTTGAAGCTTTCCTCTCTTCAATTGTTTTAAACTTCCAGGTACTTCCTCCTCAAAACTGAAATATCTCAAGAATTACAGTTTAATACCAATACAGTTGTTTACAATTTGAAGACTTAAAGATAAATAAATGGGAGACCATTCAAGCTCTCTGCCTTACCCTGTCAAGAACATGTATGAATGTACTAAAAGCAGAGTCATCAGGAATCTCCAAATCACTAAACTAAACCCTATGGTAGCAAGGAGAGCTAAAAGCAGAAATGGAGAGTAAGTGGTAAGACCTACACTAACTACAACATTCTTTAAAGCTGAAAAGACACTGTGGGTACATAACCATGTTCTTCTCTTTTTCTTGTAAGGGTATGAGTGTATTCTGCTGCAGATAAGCTGTATCTGCTAAGGGTGACAGGAATAAGCCATTTCAACTGCAGCATTCATACAATTACTGACTACTGCTCTCCCAAACCTTTTATGTGACCTCCCAGTGGAGTACAAAGCACAGTGCTCTGGGGTCAGTGGGGTTACTTCACAACAATAGTTTTCCTTTAACTGGCATGGGTCTGCAGCAGGTGGAAGAAATTTCTTGTGTTCTGGGAGAATAAAGCCTGCATGGTTCCCAAAGAGCAGTACCAGCCAACCAGAAACATTAAGGTATATGCTACATAATTCATTTTGAGAATCTCTGAGAAGAGAGCTTGCCCTTTTAAATATTCCTTCGTATGAGAAGGAGACAGGTTAGAGGGCAGCAGTCCCCAACAGGGAAGTCTGTGATTACACGGACAAATTGCTCCAGCAAATTGCTCCCCTTACCTTGAAGTCTTTGAGAAGAATTTGTATTATACATGTTTATCACAAAACACAACTGTCTCCAAAACAAAAGGAATTTGCTGTGCTTGTCAGTGACAGTTCTGTCAATTGCAGAACTCCACTTACACAATGCATTTCATCCTCCAGTACAGAAATATAAAGCGAGTTCATCCCTCATCTTCACCTCCTCTTCTTTTACACTGGACGCTCTGAATTTACAAAAATTAAAAGAAACTGCGATCAGACTTGTTGTCCAGACATTCAAGAGAACGGGGCTCACAGAGAGCAGGAGAACTGAAAGGTGCTGGAGGAACTCTCAAAGCAATATAGAACATGTGGGAATCCATAAGTTTTACTGAATAAAACGTGCATGCCACAGTGGGATGATCACTTTTACACATAACCAGAAAAAGTTGAAGCATTTCATCTAAGTGGAGTCCATTAGGTGGACTGGCAATCTTCCTATACCGCCAAGTCTGAGAAGTGCAATAATGCAAATTAAGTCTTTATGCTGCTAGACAAGCAAGGCTCTGTAGTTCGGATTGCCTTCAACTATCTGGTAAAAACAAAGATGGAGTACACATGAGGAATGAAAAGCCCTCATTTGATGAAGGTCAACATTTGAGGAACAGAGAGCTACTTTTTCGAGTTTTCAGAACCTGAATAATATACTTCTCTTCATAATAAATATGTTTGTATAGCCAAAGCAGCAATATTAATCAGGGGGTGTGTCAGTTTCCATCTGCTAGTTTACAGGCTTTTCAGGGCTACCATCTGTTTTCTCTTCATGTAACAAGTAAGCAGCTTGACTTCTAACGTTGCTTACATTCTCAAATTATTCAATTTTCTGACTAAGATCCAGAAAGTATGCTGCACCTAAGACACTAAGTCCAAAATAAGTCACTTGGAAAATCTATTAGAATTAGAAGATATTAATGAAAGAGTTTTGCTTTAACCTTTCCTCAATACCAGATGACATCCTGGGGGAAACAAATATTCCAGGTTTGCCTTCTTTATATGGGTTTGATATCTAACAGTTATCATCTCAGACTAAAAGTGCTACTACCTACAAGGATGCTGTAACTTCTTACACAAGGACCACTAAGTCCATTCTTACACAGGTAAAATGCACGTACTTCATTAAGATTCCACCAAAATTCATCTGAGTTGCAGCACAGCGCTTTGGAAAATAATGAACTTCCAATTTCATTACATTAGAGGAAAAAAGGTATTCTGCCTTTTGCAAAGGAAAATCTGGGCATGGAGAAGGGAATAACTGGATTCAAGTTTTATGGACGTAAATGGTTTGCTTGGGAAACGTATTTGTTCAAGAATCAAGTTATTTGATTGCAAAGTGTACATATATTTAAATATGTTTAGTAAATACATTAGAAGGAATGCCAGAATTATGGATCACCTTAAAGTTCGAGTTTAGTATTTGTAACCCAGATTGCTTCCTTCACTGCATTACACAGTGGACACAGTTTCATTATGTGGCTTTAACAGAAACTACAACTTACTTCATAACAAGGAACGTGGTGTTATACTGAATTATGTAATATTATGGTTTCAAACAATTGCATTGCTATGGCTGTCAAGAAAGGTTCCTCAGTTTGATTTCCGTATCAACAGGCAATAATTACATATTCATGAATGTATAAGCAATGTGAAAGCATAACTTGACTGTATATCTCATCTCTCAGTAAAACTGACAAAAATACACAGAAAATTGAAATGTAAAGGTTATGCCAGTAAAAGGAAAACGAACATATCAAAATGATAATCAAAAATATGTTCACAGTCATGGTAACACACACGATTTTTCTTGTAATCGGAAACTGTTTCTGAGCACCCAAACAGCAATGCCCAACAGAAGTTTGGAGCAGTCCTGAAACAATGTTTCAACGTGCCAAAATGCAAACAAAGGTTTTGAAACTAACAGTTCTCACTAATACAATGCTATAATATTAAAAATGGAAGTGAAACTAAAAATCAGTTAAAGCCTATCAAATGAATTATAGAATCATAGAATCATTTAGGTTGGAAAAGAACTTGAAGATAGAGTCCAACCATAAACCAAGCACTGCAAAGTCCCCCGCTAAACCACGTCCATAAGCGCCACAGCTGCACGTCTTTTAAGTACCTCCAGGGATGGTTTTAAAATCTAAACATTTGTCAGTTTAATTATGCTGCTTTTTTTTCCCTGAATTACTTCATTTTAACATTCTTGTCTTTCATTATTTTCATGCACAGTGACACAACAAACAAGATTACCCCAGATTACTTCAGTTTTAGTATTATTGCCTGAGTGATCCGGGATTGTAATTGGTGAGCGATCTCCCTGTCCTTATCTTGACACCTCCCTACCCGCTCTCCCCTCCCACCCCCCCTGGTTGACCAGTGTGCTATAGATTCACGATAAATTCTACAGTATACATGCATGAATAATATAGAATCTCAATCTTATTACTACATATAATTGACTGATCAAGTTCAGTACTTCGATGAAGAAACTATATTGTCCACATGCTTCAAATTATTTTTCTAAGGTATCTTATCTTAAAGCCTTTTCTAAGATCATGTTTTCCTTATATATTCCTCTTCTATTAAAACACCGATTGGTAAGACAAAGGGCATAATTTTCATCTCTCCTGACTGCAAACAGTTGTTTTATTTAAATTCCATTAGAGAAAAATAAATGAAAAAGATG